>CM066204.1:0-1250000 GCA_033675395.1 Rhodiola chrysanthemifolia
TAAGGACGAACTTTGACAAACCTTAGAATGAGACTAACGAGACTACCTTGGGACGAACAAACACAAACGTCAGTCTCATTACAAGGTTAGTCTAAGTTCGTCCCAAGTTAGTCTAAGTTCGTCCCTAGTTAGTCTCTTTCTAAGGACGAACTTAGACAAACCTTAGAAGTAGACTAACGAGACTAACTTGGGACGAACAAAGACAAAAGTTAGTCTCATTACAAGGTTAGTCTAAAGTTCGTCCCAAGTTAGTCTCTTTCTAAGGACGAACTTAGACAAACCTTAGAATGAGACTAACGAGACAAACTCTCATTTTAAGGTTTGTCTGAGTTCGTCCCAAGTTAGTCTAAGTTCGTCCCCAGTTAGTCTCTTTCTAAGGACGAACTTAGACAAACCTTAGCAGGAGACTAACGAGACTAACTTGGGAAGAACAAAGACAAACGTTAGTCTCATTACAAGGTTAGTCTAAAGTTCGTCCTAAGTTAATCTCTTTCTAAGGACGAACTTAGACAAACCTGAGAATGAGACTAACGAGACAAACTCTCATTCTGAGGTTTGTCTAAGTTCGTCCCAAGTCAGTCTAAGTTCGTCCCTTGTTAGTTTCTTCTTAAGGACGAACTTAGACAAACCTTAGAATGAGACTAACGAGAATAACTTGGGACGAACAAAGACAAACGTTAGTCTCATTATAAAGTTAGTCTAAGTTCGTCCCTAGTTAGTCTCTCTCTAAGGATGAACTTAGACAAACCTTAGAATGAGACTAACGAGACTAACTTGGGACGAACAAAGACAAACGTTAGTCTCTTTACAAGGTTAGTCTAAGTTCGTCCCAAGTTAGTCTAAGTTCGTCCCGAGTTAGTCTCTTTCTAAGGACGAACTTAGACAAACCTTAGAATGAGACAAACGAGGCTAACATGGGACGAAGAAAGACAAACTTTAGTCTCATTATAAGGTTAGTCTATGTTTGTCCCAAGTTAGTCTCTTTCTAAGGACGAACTTAGACAAACCTTAGAATGAGACTAACGAGACAAACTCTCATTCTAAGGTTTGTCTAAGTTCATCCCAAGTTAGTCTAAGTTCGTCCCTAGTTAGTCTCTTTCTAAGGACGAACTTAAACAAACCTTAGAATGAGACTAACGAGACTAACTTGGGACGAACAAAGACAAACGTTAGTCTCATTATAAGGTTTGTCTAAGTTCGTCCCAAGTTAGTCTAAGTTCGTCACTAGTTAGTCTCTTTCTAAGGACGAACTTAGACAAACCTTAGAATGACACTAACGAGACTAACTTGGGACGAAAATAGACAAACGTTAGTCTCATTACAAGGTTTGTCTAATTTCGTCCCAAGTTAGTCTAAGTTCGTCCCTAGTTAATCTCTTTCTAAGGACGAACTTAGACAAACCTTAGAATGAGACTAACGAGACTAACTTGGAACAAAAAAAGACAAACTTTATTCTCATTCTAAGGTTAGTCTAAGTTCGTCGCAAGTTAGTCTAAGTTCGTCTCTAGTTAGTTTCTTTCTAAGGACAAACTTAAAAAAATCTTAGAATGAGACTAAGGAGACTAACTTGGGACGAAGAAAGACAAATGTTAGTCTCATTACAAGGTTAGTCTAAGTTCGTCCCAAGTTAGTCTCTTTCTAAGGAAGAACTTCGAAAAACCTTTGAATGAGACTAACGAGACAAACTCTCATTCTAAGGTTTGTCTAAGTTCGTCCCAAGTTATTCTAAGTTCGTCACTAGTAATTCTCTTTCTAAGGACGAACTTGGACAAACCTTAGAACGAGACTAACGAGACTAATTTGGGACGAACAAAGACAAACGTTAGTCTCATTACAAGGTTAGTCTAAGTTCGTCCCAAGTTAGTATAAGTTCGTCCCTAGTTAGTCTCTTTCTATGGACGAACTTAGACAAACCTTAGAATGAGACTAAAGAGACTAACTTGGGACGAACAAAGATAAACGGTAGTCTCATAATAAGGTTAGTCTAAGTTTGTCCCAAGTTAGTCTAAGTTCGTCCCTAGTTAGTCTCTTTCTAAGGACGAACTTAGACAAACCATAGAATGAGACTAACGAGACTAACTTGGGACGAACAAAGACAAACGTTAGTCTCATTACATGGTTAGTCTAAGTTCGTCCCTAGTTAGTCTCTTTCTAAGGACGAACTTAGACAAACCTTAGAATGAGACTAACGAGACTAACTTGGGACGAACAAAGACAAAATTTAGTCTCATTATAAGGTTAGTCTAAGTTCGTCCCTAGTTAGCATCTTTCTAAGGACGAACTTAGACAAACCTTAGAATGAGACTAACGAGACTAACTTGGGACGAACAAACACAAACGTTAGTCTCATTACAAGGTTAGTCTAAGTTCGTCCCAAGTTAGTCTAAGTTCATCCCAAGTTAGTCTAAGTTCGTCCCTAGTTAGTCTCTTTCTAAGGACGAACTTAGACAAACCTTAGAATGAGACTAACGAGACTAACTTGGGACGAACAAAGACAAACTTTAGTCTCATTATAAGGTTAGTCTAAGTTCGTCCCTAGTTAGTCTAAGTTCGTCTCTAGTTAGTCTCTTTCTAAGGACGAACTTAGACGAACCTTAGAATGAGACTAACGAGACTAACTTGGGACGAACATAGACAAACGTTAGTCTCATTATAAGGTTTGTCTAATTTCGTCCCAAGTTAGTCTAAGTTCGTCCCTAGTTAGTCTCTTTCTAAGGACGAACTTAGACAAACCTTAGAATGTGACTAACGAGACTAACTTGGAACGAATAAAGACAAACTCTATTCTCATTTTAAGGTTAGTCTAAGTTCGTCCCTAGTTAGTTTCTTTCTAAGGACGAACTTAAAAAAACCTTAGAATGAGACTATTGAGACTAACTTGGGACGAAGAAAGACAAAGGTTAGTCTCATTACAAGGTTAGTCTAAGTTCGTCCCAAGTTAGTCTCTTTCTAAGGACGAACTTCGACAAACCTTTGAATGAGACTAACGAGACAAACTCTCATTCTAAGGTTTGTCTAATTTCGTCCCAAGTTATTCTAAGTTCGTCCCTAGTTATTCTCTTTCTAAGGACGAACTTAGACAAACCTTAGAAAGAGACTAACGAGACTAACTTGGGACGAACAAAGACAAACGTTAGTCTCATTACAAGGTTAGTCTAAGTTCGTCCCAAGTTAGTATAAGTTCGTCCCTAGTTAGTCTCTTTCTAAGGATGAACTTAGACAAACCTTAGAATGAGACTAAAGAGACTAACTTGGGACGAACAAAGACAAACGTTAGTCTCATAATAAGGTTAGTCCAAGTTTGTCCCAAGTTAGTCTAAGTTCGTCCCTAGTTAGTCTCTTTCTAAGGACGAACTTAGACAAACCATAGAATGAGACAAACGAGACTCACTTGGGACGAACAAAGACAAACGTTAGTCTCATTATAAGGTTAGTCTAAGTTCGTCCCAAGTTAGTCTAAGTTCGTCCCTAGTTAGTCTCATTACAAGGTTAGTCTAAGTTCGTCCCAAGTTAGTATAAGTTCGTCCCTAGTTAGTCTCTTTCTATGGACGAACTTAGACAAACCTTAGAATGAGACTAAAGAGACTAACTTGGGACGAACAAAGATAAACGGTAGTCTCATAATAAGGTTAGTCTAAGTTTGTCCCAAGTTAGTCTAAGTTCGTCCCTAGTTAGTCTCTTTCTAAGGACGAACTTAGACAAACCATAGAATGAGACTAACGAGACTAACTTGGGACGAACAAAGACAAACGTTAGTCTCATTACATGGTTAGTCTAAGTTCGTCCCTAGTTAGTCTCTTTCTAAGGACGAACTTAGACAAACCTTAGAATGAGACTAACGAGACTAACTTGGGACGAACAAAGACAAAATTTAGTCTCATTATAAGGTTAGTCTAAGTTCGTCCCTAGTTAGCATCTTTCTAAGGACGAACTTAGACAAACCTTAGAATGAGACTAACGAGACTAACTTGGGACGAACAAACACAAACGTTAGTCTCATTACAAGGTTAGTCTAAGTTCGTCCCAAGTTAGTCTAAGTTCATTCCAAGTTAGTCTAAGTTCGTCCCTAGTTAGTCTCTTTCTAAGGACGAACTTAGACAAACCTTAGAATGAGACTAACGAGACTAACTTGGGACGAACAAAGACAAACTTTAGTCTCATTATAAGGTTAGTCTAAGTTCGTCCCTAGTTAGTCTAAGTTCGTCTCTAGTTAGTCTCTTTCTAAGGACGAACTTAGACGAACCTTAGAATGAGACTAACGAGACTAACTTGGGACGAACATAGACAAACGTTAGTCTCATTATAAGGTTTGTCTAATTTCGTCCCAAGTTAGTCTAAGTTCGTCCCTAGTTAGTCTCTTTCTAAGGACGAACTTAGACAAACCTTAGAATGTGACTAACGAGACTAACTTGGAACGAATAAAGACAAACTCTATTCTCATTTTAAGGTTAGTCTAAGTTCGTCCCTAGTTAGTTTCTTTCTAAGGACGAACTTAAAAAAACCTTAGAATGAGACTATTGAGACTAACTTGGGACGAAGAAAGACAAAGGTTAGTCTCATTACAAGGTTAGTCTAAGTTCGTCCCAAGTTAGTCTCTTTCTAAGGACGAACTTCGACAAACCTTTGAATGAGACTAACGAGACAAACTCTCATTCTAAGGTTTGTCTAATTTCGTCCCAAGTTATTCTAAGTTCGTCCCTAGTTATTCTCTTTCTAAGGACGAACTTAGACAAACCTTAGAAAGAGACTAACGAGACTAACTTGGGACGAACAAAGACAAACGTTAGTCTCATTACAAGGTTAGTCTAAGTTCGTCCCAAGTTAGTATAAGTTCGTCCCTAGTTAGTCTCTTTCTAAGGATGAACTTAGACAAACCTTAGAATGAGACTAAAGAGACTAACTTGGGACGAACAAAGACAAACGTTAGTCTCATAATAAGGTTAGTCCAAGTTTGTCCCAAGTTAGTCTAAGTTCGTCCCTAGTTAGTCTCTTTCTAAGGACGAACTTAGACAAACCATAGAATGAGACAAACGAGACTCACTTGGGACGAACAAAGACAAACGTTAGTCTCATTATAAGGTTAGTCTAAGTTCGTCCCAAGTTAGTCTAAGTTCGTCCCTAGTTAGTCTCTTTCTAAGGACGAACTTGGACAAACCTTAGAATGAGACTAAGGAGACTAACTTGGGACGAACAAAGACAAGCGTTAGTCTCATTATAAGGTTTGTCTAAGTTCGTCCCAAGTTAGTCTCTTTCTAAGGGAGAACTTAGACAAACCTTAGAATGAGACTAACGAGACTAACTTGGAACGAACAAAGACAAACTTTATTCTCATTCTAAGGTTAGTTTAAGTTCGTCCCAAGTTAGTCTAAGTTCTTCCCTAGTTAGTTTCTTTCTAAGGACGAACTTAAACAAACCTTAGAATGAGATTAACGAGACTAACTTGGGACGAACAAAGACAAATGTTAGTCTCATTATAAGGTTGGTCTAAGTTCGTCCCAAGTTAGTCTAAGTTCGTCCCTAGTTAGTCTCTTTCTAAGGACGAACTTTGACAAACCTTAGAATGAGACTAACGAGACTACCTTGGGACGAACAAACACAAACGTCAGTCTCATTACAAGGTTAGTCTAAGTTCGTCCCAAGTTAGTCTAAGTTCGTCCCTAGTTAGTCTCTTTCTAAGGACGAACTTAGACAAACCTTAGAAGTAGACTAACGAGACTAACTTGGGACGAACAAAGACAAAAGTTAGTCTCATTACAAGGTTAGTCTAAAGTTCGTCCCAAGTTAGTCTCTTTCTAAGGACGAACTTAGACAAACCTTAGAATGAGACTAACGAGACAAACTCTCATTTTAAGGTTTGTCTAAGTTCGTCCCCAGTTAGTCTCTTTCTAAGGACGAACTTAGACAAACCTTAGCAGGAGACTAACGAGACTAACTAGGGAAGAACAAAGACAAACGTTAGTCTCATTACAAGGTTAGTCTAAAGTTCGTCCCAAGTTAATCTCTTTCTAAGGACGAACTTAGACAAACCTGAGAATGAGACTAACGAGACAAACTCTCATTCTGAGGTTTGTCTAAGTTCGTCCCAAGTCAGTCTAAGTTCGTCCCTAGTTAGTCTCTTTCTAAGGACGGACTTAAACAAACCTTAGAATGAGACTAACGAGACTCACTTGGGACGAACAAAGACTAACTTTAGTCTCATTATAAGGTTAGTAGTCTAAGTTCTTTCCAAGTTAGTGTAAGTTCGTCCCTAGTTAGTCTCTTTCTAAGGACGAACTTAGAAAAACCTTAGAAGGAGACTAACGAAACTAACTTGGGACGAACAAACACAAACGTTAGTCTCATTACAAGGTTAGTCTAAGTTCGTCCCATATTAGTCTAAGTGCGTCCCTAGTTAGTCTCTTTCTAAGAACGAACTTAGACAAACCTTAGAAGGAGACTAACGAGACTAACTTGGGACGAACAAAGACAAACGTTAGTCTCATTACAAGGTTAGTCTAAAGTTCGTCCCAAGTTAGTCTCTTTCTAAGGACGAACTTAGACAAACCTTAGAATGAGACTAACGAAACAAACCTCATTCTAAGGTTTGTCTAAGTTCGTCCCAAGTTAGTCTAAGTTCGTCCCTAGTTAGTCTCTTTCTAAGGACGAACTTAAACAAACCTTAGAATGAGACTAACGAGACTAACTTGGGACGAACAAAGACAAACGTTAGTCTCATTATAAGGTTTGTTTAAGTTCGTCCCAAGTTAGTCTAACTTCGTCCCTAGTTAGTCTCTTTCTGAGGACCAACTTAGACAAACCTTAGAATTAGATTAACGAGACTAAATTGGGACGAACAACCACAAACGTTAGTCTCATTACAAGGTTAGTAGTCTAAGTTCTTTCCAAGTTAGTGTAAGATCGTCTCTAGTTAGTCTCTTTCTAAGGACGAACTTAGACAAACCTTAGAAGGAGACTAACGAAACTAACTTGGGACGAACAAAGACAAACGTTAGTCTCATTACAAGGTTAGTCTAAGTTCGTCCCATGTTAGTCTCATTCTAAGGACGAACTTAGACAAACCTTAGAATGAGACTAACGAGACAAACTCTCATTCTAAGGTTAGTCTAAGTTCGTCCGAAGTTAGTCTAAGTTCGTCCCTAGTTAGTCTCTTTCTAAGGACGAACTTAGACAAACCTGAGAATGAGACTAACGAGACTAACTTGGGAAGAACAAAGACAAACGTTAGTCTCATTACAAGGTTTGTCTAAGTTCCTCCCAAGTTAGGCGAAGTTCGTCCCTAGTTAGTCTCTTTCTAAGGAAGAAATTAGACAAACCTTTGAATGAGAGTAAGGAGACTAACTTGGGACGAACATACACAAACGTTAGTCTCATTATAAGGTTTGTTTAAGTTCATCCCAAGTTAGTCTAAGTTCGTCCCTAGTTAGTCTCTTTCTGAGGACGAACTTAGACAAACCTTAGAATGAGACCTACGAGACTAAATTGGGACGAACAAACACAAACGTTAGTTTCATTACAAGGTTAGTAGTCTAAGTTCTTTCCAAGTTAGTGTAAGTTCGTCCCTAGTTAGTCTCTTTCTAAGGACGAACTTAGAAAAACCTTAGAAGGAGACTAACGAAACTAACTTGGGATGTACAAAGACAAACGTTAGTCTCATTATAAGGTTTGTCTAAGTTCGTCCCAAGTTAGGCTAAGTTCGTCCCTAGTTAGTCTCTTTCTAAGGACGAAATTAGACAAACCTTTGAATGAGAGTAACGAGACTAACTTGGGACGAACAAACACAAACGTTAGTCTCATTATAAGGTTTGTTTAAGTTCGTCCCAAGTTAGTCTAAGTTCGTCCCAAGTTAGTCTAAGTTCGTCCCTAGTTAGTCTCTTTCTGAGGACGAACTTAGACAAACCTTAGAATGAGACTAACGAGACTAAATTGGGACGAACAAACACAAACGTTAGTCTCATTACAAGGTTAGTAGTCTAAGTTCTTTCCAAGTTAGTGTAAGTTCGTCCCTAGTTAGTCTCTTTCTAAGGACGAACTTAGAAAAACCTTAGAAGGAGACTAACGAGACTAACTTGGGACGAATAAACACAAACCTTAGTCTCATTACAAGGTTAGTCTAAGTTCGTCCCATATTAGTCTAAGTGCGTCCCTAGTTAGTCTCTTTCTAAGAACGAACTTAGACAAACCTTAGAAGGAGACTAACGAGACTAACTTGGGACGAACAAAGACAAACGTTAGTCTCATTACAAGGTTAGTCTAAAGTTCGTCCTAAGTTAGTCTCTTTCTAAGGACGAACTTAGACAAACCTTAGAATGAGACTAACGAAACAAACCTCATTCTAAGGTTTGTCTAAGTTCGTCCCAAGTTAGTCTAAGTTCGTCCCTAGTTAGTCTCTTTCTAAGGACGAACTTAAACAAACCTTAGAATGAGACTAACGAGACTAACTTGGGACGAACAAAGACAAATGTTAGTCTCATTATAAGGTTTGTTTAAGTTCGTCCCAAGTTAGTCTAAGTTCGTCCCTAGTTAGTCTCTTTCTGAGGACGAACTTAGACAAACCTTAGAATTAGATTAACGAGACTAAATTGGGACGAACACACACAAACGTTAGTCTCATTACAAGGTTAGTAGTCTAAGTTCTTTCCAAGTTAGTGTAAGTTCGTCTCTAGTTAGTCTCTTTCTAAGGACGAACTTAGACAAACCTTAGAAGGAGACTAACGAAACTAACTTGGGACGAACAAAGACAAACGTTAGTCTCATTACAAGGTTAGTCTAAGTTCGTCCCATGTTAGTCTCTTTCTAAGGACGAACTTAGACAAACCTTAGAATGAGACTAACGAGACAAACTCTCATTCTAAGGTTAGTCTAAGTTCGTCCCAAGTTAGTCTAAGTTCGTCCCTAGTTAGTCTCTTTCTAAGGACGAACTTAGACAAACCTGAAAATGAGACTAACGAGACTAACTTGGGAAGAACAAAGACAAACGTTAGTCTCATTACAAGGTTTGTCTAAGTTCCTCCCAAGTTAGTCTAAGTTTGTCCCTAGTTAGTCTCTTTCTAAAGACGAACTTAGACAAACCTTAGAATGAGATTAACGAGACTAACTTGGGACGAACAAAGACAAACGTTAGTCTCATTATAAGGTTTGTCTAAGTTTGTCCCAAGTTAGTCTAAGTTCGTCCCTAGTTAGTTTCTTTCTAAGGACGAACTTAAACAAACCTTAGAATGAGACTAACGAGACTAACTTGGGACGAACAAACACAAACGTTAGTCACATTATAAGGTTTGTCTAAGTTCGTCCCAAGTTAGTCTAATTTCGTCCCTAGTTAGTCTCTTTCTAAGGACGAACTTAGACAAACCTTAGAATGAGACTAACGAGACTAACTTCGGACGAACAAACACAAACGTTAGTCACATTACAAGGTTAGTCTAACTTCGTCCCAAGTTAGTCTAAGTTCGTCCCTAGTTAGTCCCTTTCTGACGAACTTTGACAAACCTTAGAAGGAGACTAACGAGCAAACGAGACTAACTTGGGACGAACAAAGACAAACGTTAGTCTCATTACAAGGTTAGTCTAAAGTTCGTCCCAAGTTTGTCTGTTTCTAAGGACGAACTTAGACAAACCTTAGAATGAGACTAACGAGACAAACTTGGGACGAACAAAGACAAACGTTAGTCTCTTTACAAGGTTAGTCTAAGTTCATCCCAAGTTTGTCTAAGTTCGTCCCTAGTTAGTCTCTTTCTAACGAACTTTGACAAACCTTAGAAGGAGACTAACGAGCAAACGAGACTAACTTGGGACGAACAAAGACAAACGTTAGTCTCATTACAAGGTTAGTCTAAAGTTCGTCCTAAGTTTGTCTGTTTCTAAGGACGAACTTAGACAAACCTTAGAATGAGACTAACGAGACAAACTTGGGACGAACAAAGACAAACGTTAGTCTCTTTACAAGATTAGTCTAAGTTCATCCCAAGTTTGTCTAAGTTCGTCCCTAGTTAGTCTCTTTCTAAGGACGAACTTAGACAAACCTTAGAATGAGACTACCGAGACTAACTTGGGACGAACAAAGACAAACGTTAGTCTCTTTACAAGGTTAGTCCAAGTTCGTCCCAAGTTAGTCTAAGTTCGTCCCTAGTTAGTCTCTTTCTAAGGACGAACTTAGACAAACCTGAAAATGAGACTAACGAGACTAACTTGGGACGAACAAAGACAAACGTTAGTCTCATTATAAAGTTAGTCTAAGTTCGTCCCAAGTTAGTCTAAGTTCGTCCCTAGTTAGTCTCTTTCTAAGGACGAACTTAGACAAACCTTAGAATGAGACTAGTGAGACTAACTTGGGACGAACTTAGACAAACTTTAGTCTCATTATAAGGTTAGTCTCAGTTCGTCCCAAGTTAGTCTAAGTTCGTCCCTAGTTAGTCTCTTTCTAAGGACGAACTTAGACAAACCTTAGAATGAGACTAACGAGACTAATTCGGGACGAACAAAGACAAACGTTAGTCTCATTATAATGTTAGTCTAAGTTCGTCCCAAGTAAGTCTAAGTTCGTCCCTAGTTAGTCTCTTTCTAAGGACGAACTTAGACAAACCATAGAATGAGACTAACGAGACTAACTTGGGACGAACAAAGACAAACGTTAGTCTCTTTACAAGGTTAGTCTAAGTTCGTCCCAAGTGAGTTCGTCCCAAGTTAGTCTCTTTCTAAAGAGGAACTTAGACAAACCTTAGAATGAGACTAACGAGACTAACTTGGGACGAACAAAGACAAACGTTAGTCTCATTATAAGGTTTGTCTAAGTTCGTCCCTAGTTAGTTTCTTTCTAAGGACGAACTTAAACAAACCTTAGAATGAGACTAACGAGACTAACTTGGGACGAACAAACACAAACGTTAGTCACATTATAAGGTTTGTCTAAGTTCGTCCCAAGTTAGTCTAATTTCGTCCCTAGTTAGTCTCTTTCTAAGGACGAACTTAGACAAACCTTAGAATGAGACTAACGAGACTAACTTCGGACGAACAAACACAAACGTTAGTCACATTACAAGGTTAGTCTAACTTCGTCCCAAGTTAGTCTAAGTTCGTCCCTAGTTAGTCTCTTTCTAACGAAGTTTGACAAACCTTAGAAGGAGACTAACGAGCAAACGAGACTAACTTGGGACGAACAAAGACAAACGTTAGTCTCATTACAAGGTTAGTCTAAAGTTCGTCCCAAGTTTGTCTGTTTCTAAGGACGAACTTAGACAAACCTTAGAATGAGACTAACGAGACAAACTTGGGACGAACAAAGACAAACGTTAGTCTCTTTACAAGGTTAGTCTAAGTTCATCCCAAGTTTGTCTAAGTTCGTCCCTAGTTAGTCTCTTTCTAAGGACGAACTTAGACAAACCTTAGAATGAGACTAACGAGACTAACTTGGGACGAACAAAGACAAACGTTAGTCTCTTTACAAGGTTAGTCCAAGTTCGTCCCAAGTTAGTCTAAGTTCGTCCCTAGTTAGTCTCTTTCTAAGGACGAACTTAGACAAACCTTCGAATGAGACTAACGAGACTAACTTGGGACGAACAAAGACAAACGTTAGTCTCATTATAAAGTTAGTCTAAGTTCGTCCCAAGTTAGTCTAAGTTCTTCCCTAGTTAGTCTCTTTCTAAGGACGAACTTAGACAAACCTTAGAATGAGACTAGTGAGACTAACTTGGGACGAACTTAGACAAACTTTAGTCTCATTATAAGGTTAGTCTAAGTTCGTCCCAAGTTAGTCTAAGTTCGTCCCTAGTTAGTCTCTTTCTAAGGACGAACTTAGACAAACCTTAGAATGAGACTAACGAGACTAATTCGGGACGAACAAAGACAAACGTTAGTCTCGTTATAATGTTAGTCTAAGTTCGTCCCAAGTAAGTCTAAGTTCGTCCCTAGTTAGTCTCTTTCTAAGGACGAACTTAGACAAACCATAGAATGAGACTAACGAGACTAACTTGGGACGAACAATAACAAACGTTAGTCTCTTTACAATGTTAGTCTAAGTTCGTCCCAAGTGAGTTCGTCCCAAGTTAGTCTCTTTCTAAGGATGAACTTAGACAAACCTTAGAATGAGACTAACGAGACTAACTTGGGACGAACAAAGACAAACTTTAGTCTCATTATAAGGTTAGTCTAAGTTCGTCTCTAGTTAGTCTAAGTTCGTCTCTAGTTAGTCTCTTTCTAAGGACGAACTTAGACAAACCTTAAAATGAGACTAACGAGACTAACTTGGGACGAACATAGACAAACGTTAGTCTCATTATAAAGTTTGTCTAATTTCGTCCCAATTTAGTCTAAGTTCGTCCCTAGTTAATCTCTTTCTAAGGACGAACTTAGACATACCTTAGAATGAGACTAACGAGACTAACTTGGAACGAAAAAAGACAAACTTTATTCTCATTCTAAGGTTAGTCTAAGTTCGTCGCAAGTTAGTCTAAGTTCGTCCCTAGTTAGTTTCTTTATAAGGACAAACTTAAAAAAACCTTAGAATGAGACTAATGAGACTAACTTGGGGCGAAGAAAGACAAATGTTAGTCTCATTACAAGGTTAGTCTAAGTTCGTCCCAAGTTAGTCTCATTCTAAGGAAGAACTTCGAAAAACCTTTGAATGAGACTAACGAGACAAACTCTCATTCTAAGGTTTGTCTAAGTTCGTACCAAGTTATTCTAAGTTCGTCACTAGTAATTCTCTTTCTAAGGACGAACTTGGACAAACCTTAGAACGAGACTAACGAGACTAATTTGGGACGAATAAAGACAAACGTTAGTCTCATTACACGGTTAGTCTAAGTTCGTCCCAAGTAAGTATAAGTTCGTCCCTATTTAGTCTCTTTCTATGGACGAACTTAGACAAACCTTAGAATGAGACTAAAGAGACTAACTCGGGACGAACAAAGACAAACGTTAGTCTCATAATAAGGTTAGTCTAAGTTAGTCCCAAGTTAGTCTAAGTTCGTCCCTAGTTAGTCTCTTTCTAAGGACGAACTTAGACAAACCATAGAATGAGACTAACGAGACTAACTTGGGACGAACAAAGACAAACGTTAGTCTCTTTACAAGGTTAGTCTAAGTTCGTCCCAAGTGAGTTCGTCCCAAGTTAGTCTCTTTCTAAGGATGAACTTAGACAAACCTTAGAATGAGACTAACGAGACTAACTTGGGACGAACAAAGACAAACTTTAGTCTCATTATAAGGTTAGTCTAAGTTCGTCTCTAGTTAGTCTAAGTTCGTTTCTAGTTAGTCTCTTTCTAAGGACGAACTTAGACGAACCTTAGAATGAGACTAACGAGACTAACTTGGGACGAACATAGACTAACGTTAGTCTCATTATAAGGTTTGTCTAATTTCGTCCCAAGTTAGTCTAAGTTCGTCCCTAGTTAATCTCTTTCTAAGGACGAACTTAGCCATACCTTAGAATGAGACTAACGAGACTAACTTGGAACGAAAAAAGACAAACTTTATTCTCATTCTAAGGTTAGTCTAAGTTCGTCGCAAGTTCGTCGCAAGTTAGTCTAAGTTCGTCCCTAGTTAGTTTCTTTCTAAGGACAAACTTAAAAAAACCTTAGAATGAGACTAATGAGACTAACTTGGGACGAAGAAAGATAAATGTTAGTCTAATTACAAGGTTAGTCTAACTTCGTCCCAAGTTAGTCTCATTCTAAGGAAGAACTTCGAAAAACCTTTGAATGAGACTAACGAGACAAACTCTCATTCTAAGGTTTGTCTAAGTTCGTCCCAAGTTATTCTAAGTTCGTCACTAGTAATTCTCTTTCTAAGGACGAACTTGGACAAACCTTAGAACGAGACTAACGAGACTAATTTGGGACGAACAAAGACAAACGTTAGTCTCATTACAAGGTTAGTCTAAGTTCGTCCCAAGTTAGTATAAGTTCGTCCCTAGTTAGTCTCTTTCTATGGACGAACTTAGACAAACCTTAGAATGAGACTAAAGAGACTAACTTGGGACGAAAAAAGACAAACGTTAGTCTCATAATAAGGTTAGTCTAAGTTTGTCCCAAGTTAGTCTAAGTTCGTCCCTAGTTAGTCTCTTTCTAATGACGAACTTAGACAAACCATAGAATGAGACTAACGAGACTAACTTGGGACGAACAAAGACAAACGTTAGTCTCATTACATGGTTAGTCTAAGTTCGTCCCTAGTTAGTCTCTTTCTAAGGACGAACTTAGACAAACCATAGAATGAGACTAACGAGACTAACTTGGGACGAACAAAGACAAACGTTAGTCTCTTTACAAAGTTAGTCTAAGTTCGTCCCAAGTGAGTTCGTCCCAAGTTAGTCTCTTTCTAAGGATGAACTTAGACAAACCTTAGAATGAGACCAACGAGACTAACTTGGGACGAACAAAGACAAACTTTAGTCTCATTATAAGGTTAGTCGAAGTTCGTCTCTAGTTAGTCTAAGTTCGTCTCTAGTTAGTCTCTTTCTAAGGACGAACTTAGACGAACCTTAGAATGAGACTAACGAGACTAACTTGGGACGAACATAGACAAACGCTAGTCTCATTATAAGGTTTGTCTAATTTCGTCCCAAGTTAGTCTAAGTTCGTCCCTAGTTAATCTCTTTCTAAGTACGAACTTAGACATACCTTAGAATGAGACTAACGAGACTAACTTGGAACGAAAAAAGACAAACTTTATTCTCATTCTAAGGTTAGTCTAAGTTCGTCGCAAGTTAGTCTAAGTTCGTCCCTAGTTAGTTTCTTTCTAAGGACAAACTTAAAAAAACCTTAGAATGAGACTAATGAGACTAACTTGGGACGAAGAAAGACAAATGTTAGTCTCATTACAAGGTTAGTCTAAGTTCGTCCCAAGTTAGTCTCATTCTAAGGAAGAACTTCGAAAAACCTTTGAATGAGACTAACGAGACAAACTCTCATTCTAAGGTTTGTCTAAGTTCGTCCCAAATTATTCTAAGTTCGTCACTAGTAATTCTCTTTCTAAGGACGAACTTGGACAAACTTTAGAACGAGACTAACCAGACTAATTTGGGACGAACAAAGACAAACGTTAGTCTCATTACAAGGTTAGTCTAAGTTCGTCCCAAGGAAGTATAAGTTCGTCCCTAGTTAGTCTCTTTCTATGGACGAACTTAGACAAACCTTAGAATGAGACTAAAGAGACTAACTCGGGACGAACAAAGACAAACGTTAGTCTCATAATAAGGTTAGTCTAAGTTTGTCCCAAGTTAGTCTAAGTTCGTCCCTAGTTAGTCTCTTTCTAAGGACGAACTTAGACAAACCATAGAATGAGACTAACGAGACTAACTTGGGACGAACAAAGACAAACGTTAGTCTCTTTACAAGGTTAGTCTAAGTTCGTCCCAAGTGAGTTCGTCCCAAGTTAGTCTCTTTCTAAGGAGGAACTTAGACAAACCTTAGAATGAGACTAACGAGACTAACTTGGGACGAACAAAGACAAACTTTAGTCTCATTATAAGGTTTGTCTAAGTTCGTCTCTAGTTAGTCTAAGTTCGTCTCTAGTTAGTCTCTTTCTAAGGACGAACTTAGACGAACCTTAGAATGAGACTAACGAGACTAACTTGGGACGAACATAGACAAACGCTAGTCTCATTATAAGGTTTGTCTAATTTCGTCCCAAGTTAGTCTAAGTTCGTCCCTAGTTAATCTCTTTCTAAGTACGAACTTAGACATACCTTAGAATGAGACTAACGAGACTAACTTGGAACGAAAAAAGACAAACTTTATTCTCATTCTAAGGTTAGTCTAAGTTCGTCGCAAGTTAGTCTAAGTTCGTCCCTAGTTAGTTTCTTTCTAAGGACAAACTTAAAATAACCTTAGAATGAGACTAATGAGACTAACTTGGGACGAAGAAAGACAAATGTTAGTCTCATTACAAGGTTAGTCTAAGTTCGTCCCAAGTTAGTCTCATTCTAAGGAAGAACTTCGAAAAACCTTTGAATGAGACTAACGAGAGAAACTCTCATTCTAAGGTTTGTCTAAGTTCGTCCCAAGTTATTCTAAGTTCGTCACTAGTAATTCTCTTTCTAAGGACGAACTTGGACAAAGCTTAGAACGAGACTAACGACACTAATTTGGGACGAACAAAGACAAACGTTAGTCTCATTACAAGGTTAGTCTAAGTTCGTCCCAAGTAAGTATAAGTTCGTCCCTAGTTAGTCTCTTTCTATGGACGAACTTAGACAAACCTTAGAATGAGACTAAAGAGACTAACTCGGGACGAACAAAGACAAACGTTAGTCTCATAATAAGGTTAGTCTAAGTTCGTCCCAAGTTAGTCTAAGTTCGTCCCTAGTTAGTCTCTTTCTAAGGACGAACTTAGACAAACCATAGAATGAGACTAACGAGACTAACTTGGGACGAACAAAGACAAACGTTAGTCTCTTTACAAGGTTAGTCTAAGTTCGTCCCAAGTGAGTTCGTCCCAAGTTAGTCTCTTTCTAAGGATGAACTTAGACAAACCTTAGAATGAGACTAACGAGACTAACTTGGGACGAACAAAGACAAACTTTAGTCTCATTATAAGGTTAGTCTAAGTTCGTCTCTAGTTAGTCTAAGTTCGTCTCTAGTTAGTCTCTTTCTAAGGACGAACTTAGACGAACCTTAGAATGAGACTAACGAGACTAACTTGGGACGAACATAGACAAACGCTAGTCTCATTATAAGGTTTGTCTAATTTCGTCCCAAGTTAGTCTAAGTTCGTCCCTAGTTAATCTCTTTCTAAGTACGAACTTAGACATACCTTAGAATGAGACTAACGAGACTAACTTGGAACGAAAAAAGACAAACTTTATTCTCATTCTAAGGTTAGTCTAAGTTCGTCGCAAGTTAGTCTAAGTTCGTCCCTAGTTAGTTTCTTTCTAAGGACAAACTTAAAATAACCTTAGAATGAGACTAATGAGACTAACTTGGGACGAAGAAAGACAAATGTTAGTCTCATTACAAGGTTAGTCTAAGTTCGTCCCAAGTTAGTCTCATTCTAAGGAAGAACTTCGAAAAACCTTTGAATGAGACTAACGAGAGAAACTCTCATTCTAAGGTTTGTCTAAGTTCGTCCCAAGTTATTCTAAGTTCGTCACTAGTAATTCTCTTTCTAAGGACGAACTTGGACAAAGCTTAGAACGAGACTAACGAGACTAATTTGGGACGAACAAAGACAAACGTTAGTCTCATTACAAGGTTAGTCGAAGTTCGTCCCAAGTAAGTATAAGTTCGTCCCTAGTTAGTCTCTTTCTATGGACGAACTTAGACAAACCTTAGAATGAGACTAAAGAGACTAACTCGGGACGAACAAAGACAAACGTTAGTCTCATAATAAGGTTAGTCTAAGTTCGTCCCAAGTTAGTCTAAGTTCGTCCCTAGTTAGTCTCTTTCTAAGGACGAACTTAGACAAACCATAGAATGAGACTAACGAGACTAACTTGGGACGAACAAAGACAAACGTTAGTCTCTTTACAAGGTTAGTCAAAGTTCATCCCAAGTTAGTCTAAGTTCGTCCCTAGTTAGTCTCTTTCTAAGGACGAACTTAGACAAACCTTAGAATGAGACTAAAGAGACTAACTCGGGACGAACAAAGACAAACGTTAGTCTCATAATAAGGTTAGTCTAAGTTCGTCCCAAGTTAGTCTAAGTTCGTCCCTAGTTAGTCTCTTTCTAAGGACGAACTTAGACAAACCATAGAATGAGACTAACGAGACTAACTTGGGACGAACAAAGACAAACGTTAGTCTCTTTACAAGGTTAGTCAAAGTTCATCCCAAGTTAGTCTAAGTTCGTCCCTAGTTAGTCTCTTTCTAAGGACGAACTTAGACAAACCTTAGAATGAGACTAAAGAGACTAACTCGGGACGAACAAAGACAAACGTTAGTCTCATAATAAGGTTAGTCTAAGTTCGTCGCAAGTTAGTCTAAGTTCGTCCCTAGTTAGTTTCTTTCTAAGGACAAACTTAAAAAAACCTTAGAATGAGACTAATGAGACTAACTTGGGACGAAGAAAGACAAATGTTAGTCTCATTACAAGGTTAGTCTAAGTTCGTCCCAAGTTAGTCTCATTCTAAGGAAGAACTTCGAAAAACCTTTGAATGAGACTAACGAGACAAACTCTCATTCTAAGGTTTGTCTAAGTTCGTCCCAAATTATTCTAAGTTCGTCACTAGTAATTCTCTTTCTAAGGATGAACTTGGACAAACTTTAGAACGAGACTAACCAGACTAATTTGGGACGAACAAAGACAAACGTTAGTCTCATTACAAGGTTAGTCTAAGTTCGTCCCAAGGAAGTATAAGTTCGTCCCTAGTTAGTCTCTTTCTATGGACGAACTTAGACAAACCTTAGAATGAGACTAAAGAGACTAACTCGGGACGAACAAAGACAAACGTTAGTCTCATAATAAGGTTAGTCTAAGTTTGTCCCAAGTTAGTCTAAGTTCGTCCCTAGTTAGTCTCTTTCTAAGGACGAACTTAGACAAACCATAGAATGAGACTAACGAGACTAACTTGGGACGAACAAAGACAAACGTTAGTCTCTTTACAAGGTTAGTCTAAGTTCGTCCCAAGTGAGTTCGTCCCAAGTTAGTCTCTTTCTAAGGATGAACTTAGACAAACCTTAGAATGAGACTAACGAGACTAACTTGGGACGAACAAAGACAAACTTTAGTCTCATTATAAGGTTAGTCTAAGTTCGTCTAAGTTCGTCTCTAGTTAGTCTCTTTCTAAGGACGAACTTAGACGAACCTTAGAATGAGACTAACGAGACTAACTTGGGACGAACATAGACAAACGTTAGTCTCATTATAAGGTTTGTCTAATTTCGTCCCAAGTTAGTCTAAGTTCGTCCCTAGTTAATCTCTTTCTAAGGACGAACTTAGCCATACCTTAGAATGAGACTAACGAGACTAACTTGGAACGAAAAAAGAAAAACTTTATTCTCATTCTAAGGTTAGTCTAAGTTCGTCGCAAGTTAGTCTAAGTTCGTCCCTAGTTAGTTTCTTTCTAAGGACAAACTTAAAAAAACCTTAGAATGAGACTAATGAGACTAACTTGGGACGAAGAAAGACAAATGTTAGTCTCATTACAAGGTTAGTCTAAGTTCGTCCCAAGTTAGTCTCATTCTAAGGAAGAACTTCGAAAAACCTTTGAATGAGACTAAGGAGACAAACTCTCATTCTAAGGTTTGTCTAAGTTCGTCCCAAGTTATTCTAAGTTCGTCACTAGTAATTCTCTTTCTAAGGACGAACTTGGACAAACCTTAGAACGAGACTAACGAGACAAATTTGGGACGAACAAAGACAAACGTTAGTCTCATTACAAGGTTAGTCTAAGTTCGTCCCAAGTTAGTATAAGTTCGTCCCCAGTTAGTCTCTTTCTATGGACGAACTTAGACAAACCTTAGAATGAGACTAAAGAGACTAACTTGGGACGAAAAAAGACAAACGTTAGTCTCATAATAAGGTTAGTCTAAGTTTGTCCCAAGTTAGTCTAAGTTCGTCCCTAGTTAGTCTCTTTCTAAGGACGAACTTAGACAAACCATAGAATGAGACTAACG
This sequence comes from Rhodiola chrysanthemifolia, assembly GCA_033675395.1. Classification (NCBI taxonomy): domain Eukaryota; kingdom Viridiplantae; phylum Streptophyta; class Magnoliopsida; order Saxifragales; family Crassulaceae; genus Rhodiola; species Rhodiola chrysanthemifolia. The sequence continues at coordinate 19,550 of CM066204.1, forward strand.
AGACTAACTTGGGACGAACAAAGACAAACGTTAGTCTCATTACATGGTTAGTCTAAGTTCGTCCCTAGTTAGTCTCTTTCTAAGGACGAACTTAGACAAACCATAGAATGAGACTAACGAGACTAACTTGGGACGAACAAAGACAAACGTTAGTCTCTTTACAAGGTTAGTCTAAGTTCGTCCCAAGTGAGTTCGTCCCAAGTTAGTCTCTTTCTAAGGATGAACTTAGACAAACCTTAGAATGAGACTAACGAGACTAACTTGGGACGAACAAAGACAAACTTTAGTCTCATTATAAGGTTAGTCTAAGTTCGTCTCTAGTTAGTCTAAGTTCGTCTCTAGTTAGTCTCTTTCTAAGGACGAACTTAGACGAACCTTAGAATGAGACTAACGAGACTAACTTGGGACGAACATAGACAAACGCTAGTCTCATTATAAGGTTTGTCTAATTTCGTCCCAAGTTAGTCTAAGTTCGTCCCTAGTTAATCTCTTTCTAAGTACGAACTTAGACATACCTTAGAATGAGACTAACGAGACTAACTTGGAACGAAAAAAGACAAACTTTATTCTCATTCTAAGGTTAGTCTAAGTTCGTCGCAAGTTAGTCTAAGTTCGTCCCTAGTTAGTTTCTTTCTAAGGACAAACTTAAAATAACCTTAGAATGAGACTAATGAGACTAACTTGGGACGAAGAAAGACAAATGTTAGTCTCATTACAAGGTTAGTCTAAGTTCGTCCCAAGTTAGTCTCATTCTAAGGAAGAACTTCGAAAAACCTTTGAATGAGACTAACGAGAGAAACTCTCATTCTAAGGTTTGTCTAAGTTCGTCCCAAGTTATTCTAAGTTCGTCACTAGTAATTCTCTTTCTAAGGACGAACTTGGACAAAGCTTAGAACGAGACTAACGACACTAATTTGGGACGAACAAAGACAAACGTTAGTCTCATTACAAGGTTAGTCTAAGTTCGTCCCAAGTAAGTATAAGTTCGTCCCTAGTTAGTCTCTTTCTATGGACGAACTTAGACAAACCTTAGAATGAGACTAAAGAGACTAACTCGGGACGAACAAAGACAAACGTTAGTCTCATAATAAGGTTAGTCTAAGTTCGTCCCAAGTTAGTCTAAGTTCGTCCCTAGTTAGTCTCTTTCTAAGGACGAACTTAGACAAACCATAGAATGAGACTAACGAGACTAACTTGGGACGAACAAAGACAAACGTTAGTCTCTTTACAAGGTTAGTCTAAGTTCGTCCCAAGTGAGTTCGTCCCAAGTTAGTCTCTTTCTAAGGATGAACTTAGACAAACCTTAGAATGAGACTAACGAGACTAACTTGGGACGAACAAAGACAAACTTTAGTCTCATTATAAGGTTAGTCTAAGTTCGTCTCTAGTTAGTCTAAGTTCGTCTCTAGTTAGTCTCTTTCTAAGGACGAACTTAGACGAACCTTAGAATGAGACTAACGAGACTAACTTGGGACGAACATAGACAAACGCTAGTCTCATTATAAGGTTTGTCTAATTTCGTCCCAAGTTAGTCTAAGTTCGTCCCTAGTTAATCTCTTTCTAAGTACGAACTTAGACATACCTTAGAATGAGACTAACGAGACTAACTTGGAACGAAAAAAGACAAACTTTATTCTCATTCTAAGGTTAGTCTAAGTTCGTCGCAAGTTAGTCTAAGTTCGTCCCTAGTTAGTTTCTTTCTAAGGACAAACTTAAAATAACCTTAGAATGAGACTAATGAGACTAACTTGGGACGAAGAAAGACAAATGTTAGTCTCATTACAAGGTTAGTCTAAGTTCGTCCCAAGTTAGTCTCATTCTAAGGAAGAACTTCGAAAAACCTTTGAATGAGACTAACGAGAGAAACTCTCATTCTAAGGTTTGTCTAAGTTCGTCCCAAGTTATTCTAAGTTCGTCACTAGTAATTCTCTTTCTAAGTACGAACTTGGACAAAGCTTAGAACGAGACTAACGAGACTAATTTGGGACGAACAAAGACAAACGTTAGTCTCATTACAAGGTTAGTCTAAGTTCGTCCCAAGTAAGTATAAGTTCGTCCCTAGTCAGTCTCTTTCTATGGACGAACTTAGACAAACCTTAGAATGAGACTAAAGAGACTAACTCGGGACGAACAAAGACAAACGTTAGTCTCATAATAAGGTTAGTCTAAGTTCGTCCCAAGTTAGTCTAAGTTCGTCCCTAGTTAGTCTCTTTCTAAGGACGAACTTAGACAAACCATAGAATGAGACTAACGAGACTAACTTGGGACGAACAAAGACAAACGTTAGTCTCTTTACAAGGTTAGTCAAAGTTCATCCCAAGTTAGTCTAAGTTCGTCCCTAGTTAGTCTCTTTCTAAGGACGAACTTAGACAAACCTTAGAATGAGACTAAAGAGACTAACTCGGGACGAACAAAGACAAACGTTAGTCTCATAATAAGGTTAGTCTAAGTTCGTCCCAAGTTAGTCTAAGTTCGTCCCTAGTTAGTCTCTTTGTAAGGACGAAATTAGACAAACCTTAGAATGAGACTAACGTGACTAACTTGGGACGAACAAAGACAAACGTTAGTCTCATTACAAGGTTAGTCTAAGTTCGTCCCAAGTTAGTCTAAGTTCGTCCCTAGTTAGTCTCTTTTTAAGGACGAACTTAGACAAACCTTAGAATGAGACTAACGAGACTAACTTGGGACGAACAAAGACAAACGTTAGTCTCATTACAAGGTTAGTCTAAGTTCGTCCCAAGTTAGTCTAAGTTCGTCCCTAGTTAGTCTCTTTCTAAGGATGAACTTAGACAAACCTTAGAATTAGACTAAAGAGACTAACTCGGGACGAACAAAGACAAACGATAGTCTCATTAGTCTCGTTAGTCTCATTAGTCTAAGTTTGTTTCAGTTCATTCCAAGTTAGTCTCGTTAGTCTCATTCTAAGGTTTGTCTAAGTTCGTCCTTAGAAAGAGACTAACTAGGGACGAACTTAGACTAACTTGGGACGAACTTAGACTAACCTTATAATGAGACTAACGTTTGCCTTTGTTCGTCCCAAGTTAGTCTAAGTTCGTCCCAATTCTAGGGACGAACTTAGACAAACCTTAGAATGAGACTAACTTGGGACGAACAAAGGCAAACGTTAGTCTCATTATAAGGTTAGTCTAAGTTCGTCCCAATTTAGTCTAAGTTCGTCCCTAGTTAGTCTCTTTCTAAGGACGAACTTAGACAAACCTTAGAAGCAGACTAACGAGACTAACTTGGAACGAACAAAGACAAACGTTAGTCTCATTATAAGGTTAGTCTAAGTTCGTCCCAAGTTAGTCTAAGTTCGTCCCTAGTTAGTCTCTTTGTAAGGACGAACTTAGACAAATCTTAGAATGAGACTAACGAGACTAACTTGGAACGAACTGAAACAAACTTTATTCTCATTCTAAGGTTAGTCTAAGTTCGTCCCAAGTTTGTCTAAGTTTGTCCCTAGTTAGTTTCTTTCTAAGGACGAACTTAAACAAACCTTAGAATGAGACTAACGAGACTAATTTGGGACGAATAAAGACAAACGTTAGTCTCATTATAAGGTTAGTCTAAGTTCGTCCCAAGTTAGTCTAAGTTCGTCCCTAGTTAGTCTCTTTGTAAGGACGAAATTAGACAAACCTTAGAATGAGACTAACGAGACTAACTTGGGACGAACAAAGACAAACGTTAGTCTCATTACAAGGTTAGTCTAAGTTCGTCCCAAGTTAGTCTAAGTTCGTCCCTAGTTAGTCTCTTTTTAAGGACGAACTTAGACAAACCTTAGAATGAGACTAACGAGACTAACTTGGGACGAACAAAGACAAACGTTAGTCTCATTACAAGGTTAGTCTAAGTTCGTCCCAAGTTAGTCTAAGTTCGTCCCTAGTTAGTCTCTTTCTAAGGGCGAACTTAGACAAACCTTAGAATGAGACTAACGAGACTAACTTGGGACGATCAAAGACAAACGTTAGTCTCATTACAAGGTTAGTCTAAGTTCGTCCCAAGTTAGTATAAGTTCGTCTCTAGTTAGTCTCTTTCTAAGGACGAACTTAGACAAACCTTAGAATGAGACTAACGAGACTAACTTGGGACGAACAAAGACAAAGGTTAGTCTCATTATAAGGTTAGTCTAAGTTTGTCCCAAGGTAGTCTAAGTTCGTCCCTAGTTAGTCTCTTTCTAAGGGCGAACTTAGACAAACCTTAGAATGAGACTAACGAGACTAACTTGGGACGATCAAAGACAAACGTTAGTCTCATTACAAGGTTAGTCTAAGTTCGTCCCAAGTTAGTCTAAGTTCGTCCCTAGTTAGTCTCTTTCAGAGGACGAACTTAGACAAACGTAAGAATGAGACTAACGAGACTAACTTGGGACGAACAAAGACAAACGTTAGTCTCATTATAAGGTTAGTCTAAGCTCGTCCCAAGTTAGTCTAAGTTCGTCCCTAGTTAGTCTCTTTCTAAGGACGAACTTAGACAAACCTTAGAATGAGACTAACGGCACTAACTTGGGAAGAACTTAGACAAACCTTACAATGAGACGAATGAGACTAAATTGGGACCAACAAAGACAAACTTTAGACTTATTCTAAGGTTAGTCTAAGTTCGTCCCAAGTTAGTCTCTTTCTAGAGACGAACTTAGACAAACCTTAGAATGAGACTAACTTGGGACGAACAAAGGCAAACGTTAGTCTCATTATAAGGTTAGTCTAAGTTCGTCCCAATTTAGTCTAAGTTCGTCCCTAGTTAGTCTCTTTCTAAGGACGAACTTAGACAAACCTTAGAAGCAGACTAACGAGACTAACTTGGAACGAACAAAGACAAACGTTAGTCTCGTTATAAGGTTAGTCTAAGTTCGTCCCAAGTTAGTCAAAGTTCGTCCCTAGTTAGTCTCTTTCTAAGGACAAACTTAGACAAACCTTAGAATGAGACTAACGAGACTAACTTGGAACGAACTGAAACGAACATTATTCTCATTCTAAGGTTAGTCTAAGTTCGTCCCAAGTTTGTCTAAGTTTGTCCCTAGTTAGTTTCTTTCTAAGGACGAACTTAAACAAACCTTAGAATGAGACTAACGAGACTAATTTGGGACGAATAAAGACAAACGTTAGTCTCATTATAAGGTTAGTCTAAGTTCGTCCCAAGTTAGTCTAAGTGCGTCCCTAGTTAGTCTCTTTGTAAGGACGAAATTAGACAAACCTTAGAATGAGACTAACGAGACTAACTTGGGACGAACAAAGACAAACGTTAGTCTCATTACAAGGTTAGTCTAAGTTCGTCCCAAGTTAGTCTAAGTTCGTCCCTAGTTAGTCTCTTTTTAAGGACGAACTTAGACAAACCTTAGAATGAGACTAACGAGACTAACTTGGGACGAACAAAGACAAACGTTAGTCTCATTACAAGGTTAGTCTAAGTTCGTCCCAAGTTAGTCTAAGTTCGTCCCTAGTTAGTCTCTTTCTAAGGACGAACTTAGACAAACCTTAGAATGAGACTAACGAGACTAACTTGGGACGAACAAAGACAAACAATAGTCTCATTATAAGGTTAGTCTAAGTTCGTCCCTAGTTAGTCTCTTTTTAAGGACAAACTTAGACAAACCTTAGAATGAGACTAACGAGACTAACTTGGGACGAACAAAGACAAACGTTAGTCTCATTACAAGGTTAGTCTAAAGTTCGTCCTAAGTTAGTCTCTTTCTAAGGACGAACTTAGACAAACCTTAGAATGAGACTAACGAAACAAACCTCATTCTAAGGTTTGTCTAAGTTCGTCCCAAGTTAGTCTAAGTTCGTCCCTAGTTAGTCTCTTTCTAAGGACGAACTTAAACAAACCTCAGAATGAGACTAACGAGACTAACTTGGGACGAACAAAGACAAACGTTAGTCTCATTATAAGGTTTGTTTAAGTTCGTCCCAAGTTAGTCTAAGTTCGTCCCTAGTTAGTCTCTTTCTGAGGACGAACTTAGACAAACCTTAGAATTAGATTAACGAGACTAAATTGGGACGAACAAACACAAACGTTAGTCTCATTACAAGGTTAGTAGTCTAAGTTCTTTCCAAGTTAGTGTAAGTTCGTCTCTAGTTAGTCTCTTTCTAAGGACGAACTTAGACAAACCTTAGAAGGAGACTAACGAAACTAACTTGGGACGAACAAAGACAAACGTTAGTCTCATTACAAGGTTAGTCTAAGTTCGTCCCATGTTAGTCTCTTTCTAAGGACGAACTTAGACAAACCTTAGAATGAGACTAACGAGACAAACTCTCATTCTAAGGTTAGTCTAAGTTCGTCCCAAGTTAGTCTAAGTTCGTCCCTAGTTAGTCTCTTTCTAAGGACGAACTTAGACAAACCTGAAAATGAGACTAACGAGACTAACTTGGGAAGAACAAAGACAAACGTTAGTCTCATTACAAGGTTTGTCTAAGTTCCTCCCAAGTTAGTCTAAGTTTGTCCCTAGTTAGTCTCTTTCTAAAGACGAACTTAGACAAACCTTAGAATGAGATTAACGAGGCTAACTTGGGACGAACAAAGACAAACATTAGTCTCATTATAAGGTTTGTCTAAGTTTGTCCCAAGTTAGTCTAAGTTCGTCCCTAGTTAGTTTCTTTCTAAGGACGAACTTAAACAAACCTTAGAATGAGACTAACGAGACTAACTTGGGACGAACAAACACAAACGTTAGTCACATTATAAGGTTTGTCTAAGTTCGTCCCAAGTTAGTCTAATTTCGTCCCTAGTTAGTCTCTTTCTAAGGACGAATTTAGACAAACCTTAGAATGAGACTAACGAGACTAACTTCGGACGAACAAACACAAACGTTAGTCACATTACAAGGTTAGTCTAACTTCGTCCCAAGTTAGTCTAAGTTCGTCCCTAGTTAGTCTCTTTCTGACGAACTTTGACAAACCTTAGAAGGAGACTAACGAGCAAACGAGACTAACTTGGGACGAACAAAGACAAACGTTAGTCTCATTACAAGGTTAGTCTAAAGTTCGTCCCAAGTTTGTCTGTTTCTAAGGACGAACTTAGACAAACCTTAGAATGAGACTAACGAGACAAACTTGGGACGAACAAAGACAAACGTTAGTCTCTTTACAAGGTTAGTCTAAGTTCATCCCAAGTTTGTCTAAGTTCGTCCCTAGTTAGTCTCTTTCTAACGAACTTTGACAAACCTTAGAAGGAGACTAACGAGCAAACGAGACTAACTTGGGACGAACAAAGACAAACGTTAGTCTCATTACAAGGTTAGTCTAAAGTTCGTCCTAAGTTTGTCTGTTTCTAAGGACGAACTTAGACAAACCTTAGAATGAGACTAACGAGACAAACTTGGGACGAACAAAGACAAACGTTAGTCTCTTTACAAGGTTAGTCTAAGTTCATCCCAAGTTTGTCTAAGTTCGTCCCTAGTTAGTCTCTTTCTAAGGACGAACTTAGACAAACCATAGAATGAGACTAACGAGACTAACTTGGGACGAACAAAGACAAACGTTAGTCTCTTTACAAGGTTAGTCCAAGTTCGTCCCAAGTTAGTCTAAGTTCGTCCCTAGTTAGTCTCTTTCTAAGGACGAACTTAGACAAACCTTCGAATGAGACTAACGAGACTAACTTGGGACGAACAAAGACAAACGTTAGTCTCATTATAAAGTTAGTCTAAGTTCGTCCCAAGTTAGTCTAAGTTCGTCCCTAGTTAGTCTCTTTCTAAGGACGAACTTAGACAAACCTTAGAATGAGACTAGTGAGACTAACTTGGGACGAACTTAGACAAACTTTAGTCTCATTATAAGGTTAGTCTCAGTTCGTCCCAAGTTAGTCTAAGTTCGTCCCTAGTTAGTCTCTTTCTAAGGACGAACTTAGACAAACCTTAGAATGAGACTAACGATACTAATTCGGGACGAACAAAGACAAACGTTAGTCTCATTATAATGTTAGTCTAAGTTCGTCCCAAGTAAGTCTAAGTTCGTCCCTAGTTAGTCTCTTTCTAAGGACGAACTTAGACAAACCATAGAATGAGACTAACGAGACTAACTTGGGACGAACAAAGACAAACGTTAGTCTCTTTACAAGGTTAGTCTAAGTTCGTCCCAAGTGAGTTCGTCCCAAGTTAGTCTCTTTCTAAAGACGAACTTAGACAAACCTTAGAATGAGACTAACGAGACTAACTTGGGACGAACAAAGACAAACGTTAGTCTCATTATAAGGTTTGTCTAAGTTTGTCCCAAGTTAGTCTAAGTTCGTCCCTAGTTAGTTTCTTTCTAAGGACGAACTTAAACAAACCTTAGAATGAGACTAACGAGACTAACTTGGGACGAACAAACACAAACGTTAGTCACATTATAAGGTTTGTCTAAGTTCGTCCCAAGTTAGTCTAATTTCGTCCCTAGTTAGTCTCTTTCTAAGGACGAACTTAGACAAACATTAGAATGAGACTAACGAGACTAACTTCGGACGAACAAACACAAACGTTAGTCACATTACAAGGTTAGTCTAACTTCGTCCCAAGTTAGTCTAAGTTCGTCCCTAGTTAGTCTCTTTCTAACGAAGTTTGACAAACCTTAGAAGGAGACTAACGAGCAAACGAGACTAACTTGGGACGAACAAAGACAAACGTTAGTCTCATTACAAGGTTAGTCTAAAGTTCGTCCCAAGTTTGTCTGTTTCTAAGGACGAACTTAGACAAACCTTAGAATGAGACTAACGAGACAAACTTGGGACGAACAAAGACAAACGTTAGTCTCTTTACAAGGTTAGTCTAAGTTCATCCCAAGTTTGTCTAAGTTCGTCCCTAGTTAGTCTCTTTCTAAGGACGAACTTAGACAAACCTTAGAATGAGACTAACGAGACTAACTTGGGACGAACAAAGACAAACGTTAGTCTCTTTACAAGGTTAGTCCAAGTTCGTCCCAAGTTAGTCTAAGTTCGTCCCTAGTTAGTCTCTTTCTAAGGACGAACTTAGACAAACCTTCGAATGAGACTAACGAGACTAACTTGGGACGAACAAAGACAAACGTTAGTCTCATTATAAAGTTAGTCTTAGTTCGTCCCAAGTTAGTCTAAGTTCTTCCCTAGTTAGTCTCTTTCTAAGGACGAAATTAGACAAACCTTAGAATGAGACTAGTGAGACTAACTTGGGACGAACTTAGACAAACTTTAGTCTCATTATAAGGTTAGTCTATGTTCGTCCCAAGTTAGTCTAAGTTCGTCCCTAGTTAGTCTCTTTCTAAGGACGAACTTAGACAAACCTTAGAATGAGACTAACGAGACTAATTCGGGACGAACAAAGACAAACGTTAGTCTCGTTATAATGTTAGTCTAAGTTCGTCCCAAGTAAGTCTAAGTTCGTCCCTAGTTAGTCTCTTTCTAAGGACGAACTTAGACAAACCATAGAATGAGACTAACGAGACTAACTTGGGACGAACAAAGACAAACGTTAGTCTCTTTACAATGTTAGTCTAAGTTCGTCCCAAGTGAGTTCGTCCCAAGTTAGTCTCTTTCTAAGGATGAACTTAGACAAACCTTAGAATGAGACTAACGAGACTAACTTGGGACGAACAAAGACAAACGTTAGTCTCATAATAAGGTTAGTCTAAGTTCGTCCCAAGTTAGTCTAAGTTCGTCCCTAGTTAGTCTCTTTCTAAGGACGAACTTAGACAAACCTGAAAATGAGACTAACGAGACTAACTTGGGAAGAACAAAGACAAACGTTAGTCTCATTACAAGGTTTGTCTAAGTTCCTCCCAAGTTAGTCTAAGTTTGTCCCTAGTTAGTCTCTTTCTAAAGACGAACTTAGACAAACCTTAGAATGAGATTAACGAGGCTAACTTGGGACGAACAAAGACAAACGTTAGTCTCATTATAAGGTTTGTCTAAGTTGGTCCCAAGTTAGTCTAAGTTCGTCCCTAGTTAGTTTCTTTCTAAGGACGAACTTAAACAAACCTTAGAATGAGACTAACGAGACTAACTTGGGACGAACAAACACAAACGTTAGTCACATTATAAGGTTTGTCTAAGTTCGTCCCAAGTTAGTCTAATTTCGTCCCTAGTTAGTCTCTTTCTAAGGACGAATTTAGACAAACCTTAGAATGAGACTAACGAGACTAACTTCGGACGAACAAACACAAACGTTAGTCACATTACAAGGTTAGTCTAACTTCGTCCCAAGTTAGTCTAAGTTCGTCCCTAGTTAGTCTCTTTCTGACGAACTTTGACAAACCTTAGAAGGAGACTAACGAGCAAACGAGACTAACTTGGGACGAACAAAGACAAACGTTAGTCTCATTACAAGGTTAGTCTAAAGTTCGTCCCAAGTTTGTCTGTTTCTAAGGACGAACTTAGACAAACCTTAGAATGAGACTAACGAGACAAACTTGGGACGAACAAAGACAAACGTTAGTCTCTTTACAAGGTTAGTCTAAGTTCATCCCAAGTTTGTCTAAGTTCGTCCCTAGTTAGTCTCTTTCTAACGAACTTTGACAAACCTTAGAAGGAGACTAACGAGCAAACGAGACTAACTTGGGACGAACAAAGACAAACGTTAGTCTCATTACAAGGTTAGTCTAAAGTTCGTCCTAAGTTTGTCTGTTTCTAAGGACGAACTTAGACAAACCTTAGAATGAGACTAACGAGACAAACTTGGGACGAACAAAGACAAACGTTAGTCTCTTTACAAGGTTAGTCTAAGTTCATCCCAAGTTTGTCTAAGTTCGTCCCTAGTTAGTCTCTTTCTAAGGACGAACTTAGACAAACCTTAGAATGAGACTAACGAGACTAACTTGGGACGAACAAAGACAAACGTTAGTCTCTTTACAAGGTTAGTCCAAGTTCGTCCCAAGTTAGTCTAAGTTCGTCCCTAGTTAGTCTCTTTCTAAGGACGAACTTAGACAAACCTTCGAATGAGACTAACGAGACTAACTTGGGACGAACAAAGACAAACGTTAGTCTCATTATAAAGTTAGTCTAAGTTCGTCCCAAGTTAGTCTAAGTTCGTCCCTAGTTAGTCTCTTTCTAAGGACGAACTTAGACAAACCTTAGAATGAGACTAGTGAGACTAACTTGGGACGAACTTAGACAAACTTTAGTCTCATTATAAGGTTAGTCTCAGTTCGTCCCAAGTTAGTCTAAGTTCGTCCCTAGTTAGTCTCTTTCTAAGGACGAACTTAGACAAACCTTAGAATGAGACTAACGATACTAATTCGGGACGAACAAAGACAAACGTTAGTCTCATTATAATGTTAGTCTAAGTTCGTCCCAAGTAAGTCTAAGTTCGTCCCTAGTTAGTCTCTTTCTAAGGACGAACTTAGACAAACCATAGAATGAGACTAACGAGACTAACTTGGGACGAACAAAGACAAACGTTAGTCTCTTTACAAGGTTAGTCTAAGTTCGTCCCAAGTGAGTTCGTCCCAAGTTAGTCTCTTTCTAAAGACGAACTTAGACAAACCTTAGAATGAGACTAACGAGACTAACTTGGGACGAACAAAGACAAACGTTAGTCTCATTATAAGGTTTGTCTAAGTTTGTCCCAAGTTAGTCTAAGTTCGTCCCTAGTTAGTTTCTTTCTAAGGACAAACTTAAACAAACCTTAGAATGAGACTAACGAGACTAACTTGGGACGAACAAACACAAACGTTAGTCACATTATAAGGTTTGTCTAAGTTCGTCCCAAGTTAGTCTAATTTCGTCCCTAGTTAGTCTCTTTCTAAGGACGAACTTAGACAAACATTAGAATGAGACTAACGAGACTAACTTCGGACGAACAAACACAAACGTTAGTCACATTACAAGGTTAGTCTAACTTCGTCCCAAGTTAGTCTAAGTTCGTCCCTAGTTAGTCTCTTTCTAACGAAGTTTGACAAACCTTAGAAGGAGACTAACGAGCAAACGAGACTAACTTGGGACGAACAAAGACAAACGTTAGTCTCATTACAAGGTTAGTCTAAAGTTCGTCCCAAGTTTGTCTGTTTCTAAGGACGAACTTAGACAAACCTTAGAATGAGACTAACGAGACAAACTTGGGACGAACAAAGACAAACGTTAGTCTCTTTACAAGGTTAGTCTAAGTTCATCCCAAGTTTGTCTAAGTTCGTCCCTAGTTAGTCTCTTTCTAAGGACGAACTTAGACAAACCTTAGAATGAGACTAACGAGACTAACTTGGGACGAACAAAGACAAACGTTAGTCTCTTTACAAGGTTAGTCCAAGTTCGTCCCAAGTTAGTCTAAGTTCGTCCCTAGTTAGTCTCTTTCTAAGGACGAACTTAGATAAACCTTCGAATGAGACTAACGAGACTAACTTGGGACGAACAAAGACAAAAGTTAGTCTCATTATAAAGTTAGTCTTAGTTCGTCCCAAGTTAGTCTAAGTTCTTCCCTAGTTAGTCTCTTTCTAAGGACGAACTTAGACAAACCTTAGAATGAGACTAGTGAGACTAACTTGGGACGAACTTAGACAAACTTTAGTCTCATTATAAGGTTAGTCTAAGTTCGTCCCAAGTTAGTCTAAGTTCGTCCCTAGTTAGTCTCTTTCTAAGGACGAACTTAGACAAACCTTAGAATGAGACTAACGAGACTAATTCGGGACGAACAAAGACAAACGTTAGTCTCGTTATAATGTTAGTCTAAGTTCGTCCCAAGTAAGTCTAAGTTCGTCCCTAGTTAGTCTCTTTCTAAGGACGAACTTAGACAAACCATAGAATGAGACTAACGAGACTAACTTGGGACGAACAAAGACAAACGTTAGTCTCTTTACAATGTTAGTCTAAGTTCGTCCCAAGTGAGTTCGTCCCAAGTTAGTCTCTTTCTAAGGATGAACTTAGACAAACCTTAGAATGAGACTAACGAGACTAACTTGGGACGAACAAAGACAAACTTTAGTCTCATTATAAGGTTAGTCTAAGTTCGTCTCTAGTTAGTCTAAGTTCGTCTCTAGTTAGTCTCTTTCTAAGGACGAACTTAGACAAACCTTAAAATGAGACTAACGAGACTAACTTGGGACGAACATAGACAAACGTTAGTCTCATTATAAAGTTTGTCTAATTTCGTCCCAATTTAGTCTAAGTTCGTCCCTAGTTAATCTCTTTCTAAGGACGAACTTAGACATACCTTAGAATGAGACTAACGAGACTAACTTGGAACGAAAAAAGACAAACTTTATTCTCATTCTAAGGTTAGTCTAAGTTCGTCGCAAGTTAGTCTAAGTTCGTCCCTAGTTAGTTTCTTTATAAGGACAAACTTAAAAAAACCTTAGAATGAGACTAATGAGACTAACTTGGGGCGAAGAAAGACAAATGTTAGTCTCATTACAAGGTTAGTCTAAGTTCGTCCCAAGTTAGTCTCATTCTAAGGAAGAACTTCGAAAAACCTTTGAATGAGACTAACGAGACAAACTCTCATTCTAAGGTTTGTCTAAGTTCGTACCAAGTTATTCTAAGTTCGTCACTAGTAATTCTCTTTCTAAGGACGAACTTGGACAAACCTTAGAACGAGACTAACGAGACTAATTTGGGACGAACAAAGACAAACGTTAGTCTCATTACAAGGTTAGTCTAAGTTCGTCCCAAGTAAGTATAAGTTCGTCCCTAGTTAGTCTCTTTCTATGGACGAACTTAGACAAACCTTAGAATGAGACTAAAGAGACTAACTCGGGACGAACAAAGACAAACGTTAGTCTCATAATAAGGTTAGTCTAAGTTCGTCCCAAGTTAGTCTAAGTTCGTCCCTAGTTAGTCTCTTTCTAAGGACGAACTTAGACAAACCATAGAATGAGACTAACGAGACTAACTTGGGACGAACAAAGACAAACGTTAGTCTCTTTACAAGGTTAGTCTAAGTTCGTCCCAAGTGAGTTCGTCCCAAGTTAGTCTCTTTCTTAGGATGAACTTAGACAAACCTTAGAATGAGACTAACGAGACTAACTTGGGACGAACAAAGACAAACTTTAGTCTCATTATAAGGTTAGTCTAAGTTCGTCTCTAGTTAGTCTAAGTTCGTCTCTAGTTAGTCTCTTTATAAGGACGAACTTAGACGAACCTTAGAATGAGACTAACGAGACTAACTTGGGACGAACATAGACTAACGTTAGTCTCATTATAAGGTTTGTCTAATTTCGTCCCAAGTTAGTCTAAGTTCGTCCCTAGTTAATCTCTTTCTAAGGACGAACTTAGCCATACCTTAGAATGAGACTAACGAGACTAACTTGGAATGAAAAAAGACAAACTTTATTCTCATTCTAAGGTTAGTCTAAGTTCGTCGCAAGTTAGTCTAAGTTCGTCCCTAGTTAGTTTCTTTCTAAGGACAAACTTAAAAAAACCTTAGAATGAGACTAATGAGACTAACTTGGGACGAAGAAAGATAAATGTTAGTCTAATTACAAGGTTAGTCTAACTTCGTCCCAAGTTAGTCTCATTCTAAGGAAGAACTTCGAAAAACCTTTGAATGAGACTAACGAGACAAACTCTCATTCTAAGGTTTGTCTAAGTTCGTCCCAAGTTATTCTAAGTTCGTCACTAGTAATTCTCTTTCTAAGGACGAACTTGGACAAACCTTAGAACGAGACTAACGAGACTAATTTGGGACGAACAAAGACAAACGTTAGTCTCATTACAAGGTTAGTCTAAGTTCGTCCCAAGTTAGTATAAGTTCGTCCCTAGTTAGTCTCTTTCTATGGACGAACTTAGACAAACCTTAGAATGAGACTAAAGAGACTAACTCGGGACGAACAAAGACAAACGTTAGTCTCATAATAAGGGTAGTCTAAGTTTGTCCCAAGTTAGTCTAAGTTCGTCCCTAGTTAGTCTCTTTCTAAGGACGAACTTAGACAAACCATAGAATGAGACTAACTTGGGACGAACAAAGACAAACGTTAGTCTCTTTACAAGGTTAGTCTAAGTTCGTCCCAAGTGAGTTCGTCCCAAGTTAGTCTCTTTCTAAGGATGAACTTAGACAAACCTTAGAATGAGACTAACGAGACTAACTTGGGACGAACAAAGACAAACTTTAGTCTCATTATAAGGTTAGTCTAAGTTCGTCTCTAGTTAGTCTAAGTTCGTCTCTAGTTAGTCTCTTTCTAAGGACGAACTTAGACGAACCTTAGAATGAGACTAACGAGACTAACTTGGGACGAACATAGACTAACGTTAGTCTCATTATAAGGTTTGTCTAATTTCGTCCCAAGTTAGTCTAAGTTCGTCCCTAGTTAATCTCTTTCTAAGTACGAACTTAGACATACCTTAGAATGAGACTAACGAGACTAACTTGGAACGAAAAAAGACAAACTTTATTCTCATTCTAAGGTTAGTCTAAGTTCGTCGCAAGTTAGTCTAAGTTCGTCCCTAGTTAGTTTCTTTCTAAGGACAAACTTAAAAAAACCTTAGAATGAGACTAATGAGACTAACTTGGGACGAAGAAAGACAAATGTTAGTCTCATTACAAGGTTAGTCTAAGTTCGTCCCAAGTTAGTCTCATTCTAAGGAAGAACTTCGAAAAACCTTTGAATGAGACTAACGAGACAAACTCTCATTCTAAGGTTTGTCTAAGTTCGTCCCAAATTATTCTAAGTTCGTCACTAGTAATTCTCTTTCTAAGGACGAACTTGGACAAACTTTAGAACGAGACTAACCAGACTAATTTGGGACGAACAAAGACAAACGTTAGTCTCATTACAAGGTTAGTCTAAGTTCGTCCCAAATAAGTATAAGTTCGTCCCTAGTTAGTCTCTTTCTATGGACGAACTTAGACAAACCTTAGAATGAGACTAAAGAGACTAACTCGGGACGAACAAAGACAAACGTTAGTCTCATAATAAGGGTAGTCTAAGTTTGTCCCAAGTTAGTCTAAGTTCGTCCCTAGTTAGTCTCTTTCTAAGGACGAACTTAGACAAACCATAGAATGAGACTAACGAGACTAACTTGGGACGAACAAAGACAAACGTTAGTCTCTTTACAAGGTTAGTCTAAGTTCGTCCCAAGTGAGTTCGTCCCAAGTTAGTCTCTTTCTAAGGATGAACTTAGACAAACCTTAGAATGAGACTAACGAGACTAACTTGGGACGAACAAAGACAAACTTTAGTCTCATTATAAGGTTAGTCTAAGTTCGTCTAAGTTCGTCTCTAGTTAGTCTCTTTCTAAGGATGAACTTAGACGAACCTTAGAATGAGACTAACGAGACTAACTTGGGACGAACATAGACAAACGTTAGTCTCATTATAAGGTTTGTCTAATTTCGTCCCAAGTTAGTCTAAGTTCGTCCCTAGTTAATCTCTTTCTAAGGACGAACTTAGCCATACCTTAGACTGAGACTAACGAGACTAACTTGGAACGAAAAAAGACAAACTTTATTCTCATTCTAAGGTTAGTCTAAGTTCGTCGCAAGTTAGTCTAAGTTCGTCCCTAGTTAGTTTCTTTCTAAGGACAAACTTAAAAAAACCTTAGAATGAGACTAATGAGACTAACTTGGGACGAAGAAAGATAAATGTTAGTCTAATTACAAGGTTAGTCTAACTTCGTCCCAAGTTAGTCTCATTCTAAGGAAGAACTTCGAAAAACCTTTGAATGAGACTAACGAGACAAACTCTCATTCTAAGGTTTGTCTAAGTTCGTCCCAAGTTATTCTAAGTTCGTCACTAGTAATTCTCTTTCTAAGGACGAACTTGGACAAACCTTAGAACGAGACTAACGAGACTAATTTGGGACGAACAAAGACAAACGTTAGTCTCATTACAAGGTTAGTCTAAGTTCGTCCCAAGTTAGTATAAGTTCGTCCCTAGTTAGTCTCTTTCTATGGACGAACTTAGACAAACCTTAGAATGAGACTAAAGAGACTAACTCGGGACGAACAAAGACAAACGTTAGTCTCATAATAAGGGTAGTCTAAGTTTGTCCCAAGTTAGTCTAAGTTCGTCCCTAGTTAGTCTCTTTCTAAGGACGAACTTAGACAAACCATAGAATGAGACTAACTTGGGACGAACAAAGACAAACGTTAGTCTCTTTACAAGGTTAGTCTAAGTTCGTCCCAAGTGAGTTCGTCCCAAGTTAGTCTCTTTCTAAGGATGAACTTAGACAAACCTTAGAATGAGACTAACGAGACTAACTTGGGACGAACAAAGACAAACTTTAGTCTCATTATAAGGTTAGTCTAAGTTCGTCTCTAGTTAGTCTAAGTTCGTCTCTAGTTAGTCTCTTTCTAAGGACGAACTTAGACGAACCTTAGAATGAGACTAACGAGACTAACTTGGGACGAACATAGACTAACGTTAGTCTCATTATAAGGTTTGTCTAATTTCGTCCCAAGTTAGTCTAAGTTCGTCCCTAGTTAATCTCTTTCTAAGTACGAACTTAGACATACCTTAGAATGAGACTAACGAGACTAACTTGGAACGAAAAAAGACAAACTTTATTCTCATTCTAAGGTTAGTCTAAGTTCGTCGCAAGTTAGTCTAAGTTCGTCCCTAGTTAGTTTCTTTCTAAGGACAAACTTAAAAAAACCTTAGAATGAGACTAATGAGACTAACTTGGGACGAAGAAAGACAAATGTTAGTCTCATTACAAGGTTAGTCTAAGTTCGTCCCAAGTTAGTCTCATTCTAAGGAAGAACTTCGAAAAACCTTTGAATGAGACTAACGAGACAAACTCTCATTCTAAGGTTTGTCTAAGTTCGTCCCAAATTATTCTAAGTTCGTCACTAGTAATTCTCTTTCTAAGGACGAACTTGGACAAACTTTAGAACGAGACTAACCAGACTAATTTGGGACGAACAAAGACAAACGTTAGTCTCATTACAAGGTTAGTCTAAGTTCGTCCCAAATAAGTATAAGTTCGTCCCTAGTTAGTCTCTTTCTATGGACGAACTTAGACAAACCTTAGAATGAGACTAAAGAGACTAACTCGGGACGAACAAAGACAAACGTTAGTCTCATAATAAGGGTAGTCTAAGTTTGTCCCAAGTTAGTCTAAGTTCGTCCCTAGTTAGTCTCTTTCTAAGGACGAACTTAGACAAACCATAGAATGAGACTAACGAGACTAACTTGGGACGAACAAAGACAAACGTTAGTCTCTTTACAAGGTTAGTCTAAGTTCGTCCCAAGTGAGTTCGTCCCAAGTTAGTCTCTTTCTAAGGATGAACTTAGACAAACCTTAGAATGAGACTAACGAGACTAACTTGGGACGAACAAAGACAAACTTTAGTCTCATTATAAGGTTAGTCTAAGTTCGTCTAAGTTCGTCTCTAGTTAGTCTCTTTCTAAGGATGAACTTAGACGAACCTTAGAATGAGACTAACGAGACTAACTTGGGACGAACATAGACAAACGTTAGTCTCATTATAAGGTTTGTCTAATTTCGTCCCAAGTTAGTCTAAGTTCGTCCCTAGTTAATCTCTTTCTAAGGACGAACTTAGCCATACCTTAGACTGAGACTAACGAGACTAACTTGGAACGAAAAAAGACAAACTTTATTCTCATTCTAAGGTTAGTCTAAGTTCGTCGCAAGTTAGTCTAAGTTCGTCCCTAGTTAGTTTCTTTCTAAGGACAAACTTAAAAAAACCTTAGAATGAGACTAATGAGACTAACTTGGGACGAAGAAAGACAAATGTTAGTCTCATTACAAGGTTAGTCTAAGTTCGTCCCAAGTTAGTCTCATTCTAAGGAAGAACTTCGAAAAACCTTTGAATGAGACTAAGGAGACAAACTCTCATTCTAAGGTTTGTCTAAGTTCGTCCCAAGTTATTCTAAGTTCGTCACTAGTAATTCTCTTTCTAAGGACGAACTTGGACAAACCTTAGAACGAGACTAACGAGACAAATTTGGGACGAACAAAGACAAACGTTAGTCTCATTACAAGGTTAGTCTAAGTTCGTCCCAAGTTAGTATAAGTTCGTCCCCAGTTAGTCTCTTTCTATGGACGAACTTAGACAAACCTTAGAATGAGACTAAAGAGACTAACTTGGGACGAAAAAAGACAAACGTTAGTCTCATAATAAGGTTAGTCTAAGTTTGTCCCAAGTTAGTCTAAGTTCGTCCCTAGTTAGTCTCTTTCTAAGGACGAACTTAGACAAACCATAGAATGAGACTAACGAGACTAACTTGGGACGAACAAAGACAAACGTTAGTCTCATTACATGGTTAGTCTAAGTTCGTCCCTAGTTAGTCTCTTTCTAAGGACGAACTTAGACAAACCATAGAATGAGACTAACGAGACTAACTTGGGACGAACAAAGACAAACGTTAGTCTCTTTACAAGGTTAGTCTAAGTTCGTCCCAAGTTAGTCTAAGTTCGTCCCTAGTTAGTCTCTTTGTCTGGACGAAATTAAACAAACCTTAGAATGAGACTAACGAGACTAACTTGGGACGAACAAAGACATACGTTAGTCTCATTACAAGGTTGGTCTAAGTTTGTCCCAAGTTAGTCTAAGTTCATCCCTAGTTAGTCTCTTTTTAAGGACGAACTTAGACAAACCTTAGAATGAGACTAACGAGACTAACTTGGGACGAACAAAGACAAACGTTAGTCTCTTTGCAAGGTTCGTCTAAGTTCGTCCCAAGTTAGTCTAAGTTCGTCCCTAGTTAGTCTCTTTCTAAGGATGAACTTAGAAAAACCTTAGAATGAGACTAACGAGACTAACTTGGGACGAACAAAGACAAACAATAGTCTCATTATAAGGTTAGTCTAAGTTCGTCCCTAGTTAGTCTCTTTCTAAGGACGAACTTAGACAAACCTTAGAATGAGACTAACGAGACTAACTTGGGACGAACAAAGACAAACGTTAGTCTCATTATAAGGTTAGTCTAAGCTCGTCCCAAGTTTAGTCTAAGTTCGTCCCTAGTTAGTCTCTTTCTAAGGACGAACTTAGACAAACCTTAGAATGAGACTAACGGCACTAACTTGGGACGAACTTAGACAAACCTTAGAATGAGACGAACGAGACTACATTGGGACCAACAAAGACAAACTTTAGACTTATTCTAAGGTTAGTCTAAGTTCGTCCCAAGTTAGTCTAAGTTCGTCCCAATTTAGTCTAAGTTCGTTTCAGTTCGTTCCAAGTTAGTCTCGTTAGTCTCATTCTAAGGTTTGTCTAAGTTCGTCCTTAGAAAGAGACTAACTAGGGACGAACTTAGACTAACTTGGGACGAACTTAGACTAACCTTATAATGAGACTAACGTTTGCCTTTGTTCGTCCCAAGTTCGTCCCAAGTTAGTCTAAGTTCGTCCCAATTCTAGGGACGAACTTAGACAAACCTTAGAATGAGACTAACTTGGGACGAACAAAGGCAAACGTTAGTCTCATTATAAGGTTAGTCTAAGTTCGTCCCAATTTAGTCTAAGTTCGTCCCTAGTTAGTCTCTTTCTAAGGACGAACTTAGACAAACCTTAGAAGCAGACTAACGAGACTAACTTGGAACGAACAAAGACAAACGTTAGTCTCATTATAAGGTTAGTCTAAGTTCGTCCCAAGTTAGTCTAAGTTCGTCCCTAGTTAGTCTCTTTCTAAGGGCGAACTTAGACAAACCTTAGAATGAGACTAACGAGACTAACTTGGGACGAACAAAGACAAACGTTAGTCTCATTACAAGGTTAGTCTAAGTTCGTCCCTAGTTAGTCTCTTTTTAAGGACGAACTTAGACAAACCTTAGAATGAGACTAACGAGACTAACTTGGGACGAACAAAGACAAACGTTAGTCTCATTACAAGGTTAGTCTAAGTTCGTCCCAAGTTAGTCTAAGTTCATCCCTAGTTAGTCTCTTTTTAAGGACGAACTTAGACAAACCTTAGAATGAGACTAACGAGACTAACTTGGGATGAACAAAGACAAACGTTAGTCTCATTACAAGGTTAGTCTAAGTTCGTCCCAAGTTAGTCTAAGTTCGTCCCTAGTTAGTCTCTTTCTAAGGACGAACTTAGACAAACCTTAGAATGAGACTAACGAGACTAACTTGGGACGAACAAAGACAAACGTTAGTCTCATTATAAGGTTAGTCTAAGTTCGTCCCAAGTTAGTCTAAGTTCGTGCCTAGTTAGTCTCTTTCTAAGGGCGAACTTAGACAAACCTTAGAATGAGACTAACGAGACTAACTTGGGACGATCAAAGACAAATGTTAGTCTCATTACAAGGTTAGTCCAAGTTTGTCCCAAGTTAGTCTAAGTTTGTTGATGGACCCAAATTATACGAATCATAAACACCGTAAAACCCCCTTAATTAGACACTTTGTCTATTTAACTTTTGCTTGTTAGTTCCGATATATTTCTACAGGGTACTATGGCGCTTAGAGAGAAAACACGCTAAGGAGAGGAGTTTACGCTGAAAAGATATTAAGAGTCATTCCAAGGTCAAGATCAGACGCAGACTGAAGAAATCTCAAGGATCCTGACATGGAATCACTCCAAACAAATCAAACCGAAGAGGAATTTGCATTGAAGACTCAACCGACCGGGTGAGAAAATGCCGCAGAAACCACCCGACCGGATGAAGCAGATCCAGGCCCTTTGCCGAGCTGACCAAACACTCGATTCAAGTTGCTCGAGCAAACCACCTCATCTAACAATTCCGCCTCGACCAAAGTGTTTAAAATGGAAAATAAAGTGGACAATGTCGGAAAACCAAGGAGAATGCCCGAGCCAATTGAGAGTTGGCCCAATGCCAAGCAAAGACTCCGCGTACACTAGGCACCATGACCGAATTGCTCGAGCCAACCGACGAATCTTGCAAATCTGGCTCGACCAAGATGTTTGGAATGCCCAACAAGTCGGACAATCTCGCTTCCCAGACAAAACGCTCGAGCAGATTGGTAGTTGGCCCAATTCCATAGTAAAGGCCGCGCGCATAGGCACCAAAACCAAGTTTCTCGACCAAAACATGGAATTTGGAAATTCTGACTCGACCATTAGTCTTAGAATCACTTGGCCATTCCAAATCAACTATCAAAATGCACGTTTGGACAAGGTGACCGGCCACCATGCTTGGAGGTGGCCAAGGGAGGAGCTCCTCCCCATTCCACCACCTGCAACCGGCGGCTCCTCCATATGACTGGTGGCTTTCTCCTCCCCCATGTGGCAGCTCCTCCTTGCTCCTCCTCCTCCTCCCTTGGATGAAAGACATGTGCCACCATCTCCACCACCCATCTCCTCCCCTTATGGCTATAAATACCATGCATCCCCTCCTCATTTGTATCATCCCATTCTCATCCAAAAATCACTTATCTCTCTAGATTTTGTAAGTTTGGCTTTGGAAATAAAGATTGCTCCCTTGGCGCTTCAACGGTAGTAAGTATTCTAATATTTATTACTGTCTTTAATTTCCAATTCCTTAGTTATAATGTTTAGCGCGATAAATAGTAGCTAAACTAGTCGTTCGGTAGAAGGGGTGGACTTGTATTATAAAATGTTTTAGACTATTTTAGTATTTATTCTCTGTATTCAAAACTTGTTCTATGTGCCATATATTAGGCCAGAACTTCCAAGGTTGACTGGACGCTTGGAATGGCAAAGCTCTTCCGTGGAAGTTCGTAAACATACTCGGATAAGTGGATGCTTGGAATGGCAAAGCTTATCTGAGGAGTTTGACCTCTCTAAAACACCATTTGATTGCTCGGGAATGACTGATCAAATGGATGCACACAGGCTAGTATACCTTGGAATGGGGTATTAGTCTAAATAGAACAAGGGCTTTACGTTTTCTGCAAAAGTCTAGACGGTGTGTGCAAATCGAGTGCTTGGAATGGCCTTGATACACTATCGAACACTTTTGCAAAAGACTAGACAGTGTGGCAAATCGAGTGCTTGGAATGGCCTTGATGCACGTTTGAATACTTAGAAGATTCACTAAGGGTCAATGATAAACAGGATATAATACAAGGCCCCTGAAACCGAACACGTTCTTTTAATTGTAATAGTTATCAGTTACTTTCCAGTACTAAAACCAACCAATCAACCAATCAATCACTTAGCTGGTAGCTTTAAAACCAACCAATCAATCCCAAAATCGTCCAACTTAAAGAACAACTTATCCCCCTAATTCCTTTGGGTTCGACCCCTACTTACCACTTGCTACCCAGTAGTGTAGTCGCGAGTAGCGGAATATAAATTTATTTGTACAGAGAACACTGCACCTTAACGACAGTGCAGTGGGATCTGTCATTCGTCCCTAGTTAGTCTCTTTCAAAGGACGAACTTAGACAAACGTAAGAATGAGACTAACGAGACTAACTTGGGACGAACAAAGACAAACGTTAGTCTCATTATAAGGTTAGTCTAAGCTCGTCCCAAGTTAGTCTAAGTTCGTCCCTAGTTAGTCTCTTTGTAAGGACGAAATTAGACAAACCTTAGAATGAGACTAACGAGACTAACTTGGGACGAACAAAGACAAAAGTTAGTCTCATTACAAGGTTAGTCTAAGTTCGTCCCAAGTTAGTCTAAGTTCGTCCCTAGTTAGTCTCTTTCTAAGGACGAACTTAGACAAACCTTAGAATGAGACTAACGGCACTAACTTGGGACGAACATAGACAAAACTTAGAATGAGACGAACGAGACTAAATTGGGACCAACAAAGACAAACTTTAGACTTATTCTAAGGTTAGTCTAAGTTCGTCCCAATTTAGTCTAAGTTCGTCCCTAGTTAGTCTCTTTCTAAGGACGAACTTAGACAAACCTTAGAAGCAGACTAACGAGACTAACTTGGAACGAACAAAGACAAACGTTAGTCTCATTATAAGGTTAGTCTAAGTTCGTCCCAAGTTAGTCTAAGTTCGTCCCTAGTTAGTCTCTTCCTAAGGACGAACTTAGACAAACCTTAGAATGAGACTAACGAGACTAACTTGGGACGAACAAAGACAAACGTTGGTCTCATTATAAGGTTAGTCTAAATTCGTCCCAAGTTAGTCTAAGTTCGTCCCTAGTTAGTCTCTTTCTAAGGACGAACTTAGACAAACCTTAGAATGAGACTAACGAGACTAACTTGGAACGAACAAAGACAAACGTTAGTCTCATTATAAGGTTAGTCTAAGTTCGTCCCAAGTTAGTCTAAGTTCGTCCCTAGGTAGTCTCTTTCTAAGGACGAACTTAGACAAACCTTAGAATGAGACTAACGAGACTAACTTGGGACGAATAAAGACAAACGTTAGTCTCATTATAAGGTTAGTCTAAGTTCGTCCCAAGTTAGTCTAAGTTCGTCCCTAGTTAGTCTCTTTGTAAGGACGAAATTAGACAAACCTTAGAATGAGACTAACGAGACTAACTTGGGACGAACTTAGACAAACTTTAGTCTCATTATAAGGTTAGTCTAAGTTCGTCCCAAGTTAGTCTAAGTTCGTCCCTAGTTAGTCTCTTTCTAAGGACGAACTTAGACAAACCTTAGAATGAGACTAACGAGACTAACTTGGGACGAACAAAGACGAACAATAGTCTCATTATAAGGTTAGTCTAAGTTCGTCCCAAGTTTGTTTGGTAGCCTCCTGGATCCCGCCTGCGTGCGTGGGGAGAGGCGTACCTCCTTTGCCTTATCTAGCATGACTGTGTCTACCGTGTAAGCCCGTTGTTTAGGAGTTGAGGTGCCATCGCCATGCCTTCGTAGTATGACCCTGTTCAGCGTTTTTAGGATTATGGTATATAACATGGTCCGGCGCTTGAGGGGTGGCGTTGTATTTGCCACGGATCAGGCTTTTTGATCCCATGAATAATATATGCTGGCTCCGTCCAGTTTTTTTTCTTTTAAAAGTTCGTCCCAAGTTAGTCCCTTTCTGAGGACGAACTTAGACTAACCTTAGAATGAGACTAACGAGACTAACTTGGGACGAACAAACACAAACGTTAGTCTCATTACAAGGTTAGTCTAAGTTCGTCCCAAGTTAGTCTAAGTTCGTCCCAAGTTAATCACTTTCTAAGGACGAAATAAGACAAACCTTAGAATGAGACTAACGAGACTAACTTGGGACGAACAAAGACAAATGTTAGTCTCATTATAAGGTTAGTCTAAGTTCGTCCCAAGTTAGTCTCTTTCTAAAGATGAACTTATACTAACCTTAGAATGAGACCAACGAGACTAACTTGGGACGAACAAAGACAAACGTTAGTCTCATAACAAGGTTAGTCTCAGTTCGTCCCAAGTTAGTCTAAGTTCGTCCCTAGTTAGTCTCTTTCAAAGGACGAACTTAGATAAACCTTATAATGGGACTAACGAGACTAACTTGGAACGAACTATGACAAACTTTATTCTCATTCTAAGGTTAGTCTAAGTTCGACCCAAGTTAGTCTAAGTTCGTCCCTAGTTAGTTTCTTTCTAAGGACGAACTTAAACAAACCTTACAATGAGACTAACGAGACTAACTTGGGACGAACAAAGACAAACGTTGGTCTCATTATAAGGTCAGTCCAAGTTCGTCCCAAGTTAGTCTAAGTTCGTCCCTAGTTAGTCTCTTTCTAAGGACGAACTTAGGCAAACCTTAGAATGAGACTTACGAGACTAACTTGGGACGAACTTCGACAAACCTAAGAATGAGTCTAACGAGACTAACTTGGGACCAACAAAGACAAACTTTAGACTTATTCTAAGATTAGTCTAAGTTCGTCCCAAGTTAGTCTCTTTCTAGGGACGAACTTAGACAAACCATAGATTGAGACTAACGAGACTAACTTGGGACGAACAAAGACAAACGTTAGTCTCATTATAAGGTTAGTCTAAGTTCGTCCCTAGTTAGTCTCTTTCTAAAGATGAACTTAGACAAACCTTAGAAGGAGACTAACGAGACTAACTTGGGACGAACAAAGACAAACGTTAGTCTCATTATAAGGGTAGTCTAAGTTCGTGCCAAGTTAGTTTAAGTTCGTCCCAAGTTAGTCTAAGTTCGTCCTTAATTAGTCTCTTTTTAAGGACGAACTTAGACAAACCTTAGAAGGAGATTAACGAGACTAACTTGGAACGAACAAAGACAAACTTTATTCTCATTCTAAGGTTTGTCTAAGTTCGTCCCAAGTTAGTCTCTCTCTAAGGACGAACTCAGATACACCTTTGAATGAGACTAACGAGACTAACCTGGAACGAACAAAGACAAACTTTATTCTCATTCTAAGGTTTGTCTAAGTTCGTCCCAAGTTAGTCTAAGTTCGTCCCTAGTTAGTCTCTTTCTAAGGAAGAACTTAGACAAACCTTAGAATGAGACTAACGAGACTAACTTGGGACGAACAAAGACAAACGTTAGTCTCATTATACGGTTTGTCTAAGTTCGTCCCAAGCTAGTCACTTTCTATTGACGAACTTAAACAAACTTTAGAATGAGACTAACGAGACTAACTTGGGACGAACAAAGACAAACATTAGTCTCATTATAAGTTAGTCTAAGTTCGTCCCTAGTTAGTCTCTTTCTAAGGACGAACTTAGACAAACCTTAGAATGAGACTAACGAGACTAACTTGGGACGAACAAAGACAAACGTTAGTCTCATTATAAACTTAGTCTAAGTTTGTCCCAAGTTTGACTTAGTTCATCCCTAGTTAGTCTCTTTCTAAGGACGAATTTAAACAAACCTTAGAATTACACTAACGAGACTAACTTGGGACGAACAAAGACAAACGTTAGTCTCATTCTAAGCTTTGTCCAAGTTAGTCTAAGTTCGTCCCTAGTTAGTCTCTTTCTAAGGACGAACTTAGACAAACCTTAGAATGAGACTAACGAGACTAACTTGGGACGAACAAATACAAACAATAGTCTCATTATAAGGTTAGTCTAAGTTTGTCCCAAGTTTGTCTGGTAGCCTCCTGGATCCCGCCTGCGGGCGTGGGGAGAGGCGTACCTCCTTTGCCTTATCTAGCATGACTGCGTCTACCGAGGAAGCCCGTTGTTTAGGAGGTGAGGTGCCATCGCCATGCCTTCGTAGTATGACCCTGTTCAGCGTTTTTAGGATCATGGTATATAACATGGTGCGGTACTTGAGGGGTGGCATTGTATTTGCGACGGATCAGGCTTTTTGATCCCATGAATAATATATGCTGGCTCCGTCAAGTTTTTTTTTTTTTTTAAAAAAAAAGTTCGTCCCAAGTTCCCTTTCTAAGGACGAAATTAGACTAACCTTAGAATGAGACTAACGAGACTAACTTGGAACGAACTGAGACAAACTTTATTCTCATTCTAAGGTTAGTCTAAGTTCGTCCCAAGTTAGTCTAAGTTCGTCCCTAGTTAATTTCTTTCTAAGGACGACCTTAAACAAACCTTAGAATGAGTCTAACGAGACTAACTTGGGACGAACAAAGACAAACGTTAGTCTCATTATAAGGTTAGTCTAAGTTCGTCCCAAGTTAGTCTAAGTTCGTCCCTAGTTAGTCTCTTTCTAAGGACGAACTTAGACAAACCTTAGAATGAGACTAACGAGACTAACTTGGGACGAAATTAGACAAACCTTAAAATGAGACTAACGAGACTAACTTGGGACCAACAAAGACAAACTTTAAACTTATTCTAAGGTTAGTCTAAGTTTGTCCCAAGTTAGTCTAAGTTCGTCCCAAGTTAGTCTCTTTCTAGGGACGAACTTAGATAAACCTTATAATGAGACTAACGAGACTAACTTGGGACGAACAAAGACAAACGTTAGTCTCATTGTAAGGTTAGTCTAAGTTCGTCCCAAGTTAGTATAAGTTCTTCCCTAGTTAGTCTCTTTCTAAGGACGAACTTAGACAAACCATAGAAGGAGACTAACGAGACTAACTTGGAACGAACAAAGACGAACTTTATTCTCATTCTAAGGTTTGTCTAAGTTCGTCCCAAGTTAGTCTAAGTTCGTCCCTAGTTAGGCTCTTTCTAAGGATGAAGTTAGACAAACTTTAGAATGAGACTAACGAGACTAACTTCGGACGAACAAAGACAAACGTTAGTCTCATTATAGGGTTTGTCTGAGTTCGTCCCAAATTAGTGTAAGTTCGTCCCTAGTTACTCTCTTTCTAAGGACGAACTTTGACAGACCTAAGAATGAGACTAACGAGACTAACTTGGGACGAACAAAGACAAACGTTAGTCTCATTACAAGGTTAGTCTAAGTTCGTCCCTAGTTAGTCTAAGTTCGTCCCTTGTTAATCACTTTCTAAGGACTAACTTAGACAAACCTTAGAATGAGACTAACGAGACTAACTAAGGACGAACAAAGACAAACGTTAGTCTCATTCTAAGGTTAGTCTAAGTTCGTCCCAAGTTAGTCTAAGTTCGTCCCTAGTTAGTCTCTTGCTAAGGATGAACTTAGACAAACTTTAGAATGAAACTAACGAGACTAACTTGGGACGAACAAAGACAAACGTTAGTCTCATTATAAAGTTAGTCTAAGTTCGTCCCAAGTTCGTCCAAGTTCGTCCGAAGTTAGTCTAAGTTCGTCCCAAGTTAGTCTAAGTTCGTCCCAAGTTAGACTAACGTTTGTCTTTGTTCGTCCCAAGTTAGTCACGTTAGTCTCATTCTAAGATTTGTCTAAGTTCGTCCTTAGAAAGAGACTAACTAAGGACGAACTTAGACTAACTTGGGACGAACTTAGACTAACCTTGTAATGAGACAAACGTTTGTCTTTGTTCGTCCGAAGTAAGTCTCGTTAGTCTCATTCTAAGGTTTGTCTAAGTTCGTCCTTAGAAAGAGGCTAACTAGGGACGAACTTAGACTAACCTTATAATGAGACTAATGTTTCTCTTTGTTCGTCCCAAGTTAGTCTCATTAGTCTCATTATAAGGTTAGTCTAAGTTCGTCCTTAGAAAAAAAATAACTAGGGACGAACTTAGACTGACTTGGGACGAACTTAGACTAACCTTAGAATGAGAATAAAGTTTGTCTTTGTTCGTTCCAAGTTAGTCGCGTTAGTCTCCTTCTAAGGTTTGTCTAAGTTCTTCCTTAGAAAGAGACTAACTAGGGACGAACTTAGACTAACTTGGGACGAACTTAGACAAACCTTAGAATGAGAATAAAGTTTGTCTTTGTTCGTTCCAAGTTAGTCTTGTTAGTCTCCTTCTAAGGTTTGTCTAAGTTCGTCCTTAGAAAGAGACTAACTAGGGACGAACTTAGACAAACATTATAATGAGACTAACGTTTGTCTTTGTTTGTCCCAAGTTAGTCTCGTCAGTCTCATTCTAAGGTTTGTCAAAGTTCGACCTTAGAAAGAGACTAACTAGGGACGAACTTAGACAAACCTTAGAATGAGAGTTTGTCTCGCTAGACTCATTCTAAGGTTTGTCTAAGTTCGTCCTTAGAAAGAGACATATAGGGACGAACTTAGACAAACCTTAGAATGAGACTAACTTTTGTCTTTGTTCGTCCCAAGTTCGTCTCGTTAGTCTCATTCTTAGGTATGTCTAAGTTCGTCCTTAGAAACAGACTAACTAGGGACGAACTTAGACTAACTTGGGACGAACTTATACTAACCTTGTAATGAGACTAACGTTTGTCTTTGTTCGTCCCAAGTTAGTCTCGTTAGTCTCATTCTAAGGTTTGTCTAAGTTTGTCCTTAGAAAGAGACTAACTAGGGACGAACTTCGACTAACTTGGGACGAACCCTTAGAAAGAGACTAACTTGGGACAAACTTAGACTAACTTGGGACGAACTTCGACAAACCTTATAATGAGACTAACTTGGAACTTAGAAAGAGACTAACTAGGGACGAACTTAGACTAACTTGGGACGAACTTAGAATCACCTTGTAATGTGACTAACGTTTGTCTTTGTTCGTCCCAAGTTAGTCTCGTTAATTTCATTCTAAGGTTTGTCTAAGTTCGTCCTTAGAAAGAGACCAACTAGGGACAAACTTAGACTTACTTGGGACGAACTTAGACAAACCTTAGTCTCGTTAGTCTCATTCTGAGGTTTTTCTAAGTTCGTCCTGAGAAAGAGACTAACTTGGGACGAACTTAGACTAACCTTGTAATGAGACTAACGTTTGTCTTTGTTCGTCCCAAGTTAGTGTCGTTAGTCTCCTTCTACGGTTTTTCTAAGTTCGTCCTTAGAAAGAGACTAACTTGGGACGAACTTAGACTAACCTTGTAATGAGACTAACGTTTTTGTTTGTTCGTCCCAAGTTTGTCTCGTTAGTCTCATTCTAAGGTTTGTCTAAGTTCGTCCTTAGAAAGAGACTAACTAGGGATGAAATTAGAATAACTTGGGACGCACTTAGACTAACCTTATAATGTGACTAACATTTGTCTTTGTTCGTCCCAAGTTAGTCCCGTTAGTCTCATTCTAAGGTTTGTCTAAGTTCGTCCTTAGAAAGAGACTAACTAGGGACGAACTTAGACTAACTTGGGACGAACTTAGACTAACCTTGTAATGAGACAAACGTTTGTCTTTGTTCGTCCGAACTAAGTCTCGTTAGTCTCATTCTAAGGTTTGTCTAAGTTCGTCCTTAGAAAGAGACTAACTAGGGACGAACTTAGACTAACCTTAGAATGAGAATAAAGTTTGTCTTTCTTCGTTCCATGTTAGTCTCGTTAGTCTCATTCTAAGGTTTGTCTAAGTTCGCCCTTAGAAAGAAACTAACTAGGGACGAACTTAGACTGACTTGGAACGAACTTAGACTGACTTGGGACGAACTTAGACTAACCTTAGAATGAGAATAAAGTTTGTCTTTGTTCGTTCCAAGTTAGTCTTGTTAGTCTCCTTCTAAGGTTTGTCTAAGTTCGTCCTTAGAAAGAGACTAACTAGGGACGAACTTAGACAAACATTATAATCAGACTAACGTTGGTCTTTGTTCGTCCCAAGTTAGTCTCGTCAGTCTCATTCTAGGGTTTGTCAAAGTTTGACCTCAGAAAGAGACTAACTAGGGACGAACTTAGACAAACCTTAGAATGAGAGTTTGTCTCGCTAGACTCATTCTAAGGTTTGTCTAAGTTCGTCCTTAGAAAGAGACATATAGGGACGAACTTAGAAAAACCTTAGAATGAGACTAACTTTTGTCTTTGTTCGTCTCAATTTCGTCTCGTTAGTCTCATTCTAAGGTATGTCTAAGTTCGTCCTTAGAAACAGACTAACCTTGTAACGAGACTAACGTTTGTCATTGTTCGTCCCAAGTTAGTCTCGTTAGTCTCATTCTAAGGTTTTTCTAAGTTCGTCCTTAGAAAGAGACTAACTTGGGACGAACTTAGACTAACTTGGGACGAACTTCGACAAACCTTATAATGAGACTAACTTGGAACTTAGAAAGAGACTAATTAGGGACGAACTTAGACTAACTTGGGACGAACTTAGAATCACCTTGTAATGTGACTAACGTTTGTCTTTGTTCGTCCCAAGTTAGTCTCGTTAGTCTCATTCTAAGGTTTGTCTAAGATCGTCCTTAGAAAGAGACCAACTAGGGACAAACTTAGACTTACTTGGGGCGAACTTAGACAAACCTTAGTCTCGTTAGTCTCATTCTAAGGTTTGTCTAAGTTCGTCCTTAGAAAGAGACTAACTTGGGACGAACTTAGACTAACCTTGTAATGAGACGAACGTTTGTCTTTGGTCGTCCCAAGTTAGTCTCGTTAGTCTCCTTCTACGGTTTGACTAAGTTCGTCCTTAGAAAGAGACTAACTAGGGACGAACTTAGACTAACTTGGGACGAACTTAGACTAACCTTGCAATGAGACTAACGTTTGTGTTTGTTCGTCCCAAGTTAGTCTCGTTAGTCTCATTCTAAGGTTTGTCTAAGTTCGTCCTTAGAAAGAGACTAACTAGGGACGAACTTAGACTAACTTGGGACGAACTTAGACTAACCTTATAATGTGACTAACGTTTGTCTTTGTTCGTCCCAACTTAGTCCCGTTAGTCTCATTCTAAGGTTTGTCTAAGTTCGTCCTTAGAAAGAGACTAACTAGGGACGAATGATGGACCCAAATTATACGAATCATAAACACAGTAAAACCCCCTTAATTAGACACTTTGTCTATTTAACTTTTGCTTGTTAGTTCCGATATATTTCTACAGGGTATTATGGCGCTTAGAGAGAAAACACGCTAAGGAGAGGAGTTTACGCTGAAAAGATATTAAGAGTTATTCCAAGGTCAAGATCAGACGCAGACTGAAGAAATCTCATGGATCCTGACATGGAATCACTCCAAACAAATCAAACCGAAGAGGAATTTGCATTGAAGACTCAACCGACCGGGTGAGAAAATGCCGCATAAACCACCCGACCGGATGAAGCAGATCCAGGCCCTTTGCCGAGCTGACCAAACACTCGATTCAAGTTGCTCGAGCAAACCACCTTATCTAACAATTCCGCCTCGACCAAAGTGTTTAGAATGGAAAATAAAGTGGACAATGTCGGAAAACCAAGGAGAATGCCCGAGCCAATTGAGAGTTGGCCCAATGCCAAGCAAAGACTCCGCGTACACTAGGCACCATGACCGAATTGCTCGAGCCAACCGACGAATCTTGCAAATCTGGCTTGACCAAGATGTTTGGAATGCCCAACAAGTCGGACAATCTCGCTTCCCAGACAAAACGCTCGAGCAGATTGGCAGTTGGCCCAATTCCATAGTAAAGGCCGCGCGCATAGGCACCAAAACCAAGTTGCTCGACCAAAACATGGAATGTGGAAATTCTGACTCGACCATTAGTCTTAGAATCACTTTTCCATTCCAAATCAACTATCAAATGCAAGCATGGACCAAGATGACCGGCCACCATGCTTGGAGGTGGCCAAGGGAGGAGCTCCTCCCCATTCCACCACCTGCTACCGGCGGCTCCTCCTCCATATGACCGGTGGCTTTCTCCTCCCCCATGTGGCAGCTCCTCCTTGCTCCTCCTCCTCCTCCCTTGGATGAAAGACATGTGCAACCATCTCCACCACCCATCTCCTCCCCTTATGGCTATAAATACCATGCATCCCCTCCTCATTTGTAGCATCCCTTTCTCATCCACAAAAATTGTAATTCACTTATCTCTCTAGAAATTGTAAGTTTGGTTTTGGAAATAAAGGATTGCTCCCTTGGCGCTTCAACGGTAGTAAGTATTCTGATATTTATTTCCGTCTTTAATTTCCAATTCCTTAGTTATAATGTTTAGCGCGATAAATAGTAGCTAAACTAGTCGTTCGGTAGAAGGGGTGGACTTGTATTATAAAATGTTTTAGACTATTAAATTAGTGTCTCGTCTTTGTATTCAAAACTTGTTCTATGTGCCATATATTAGGCCAGAACTTCCAAGGTTGAGTGGATGCTTGGAATGGCAAAGCTCTTCCGTGGAAGTTCGTAAACATACTCGGATAAGTGGATGCTTGGAATGGCAAAGCTTATCTGAGGAGTTTGACCTCTCTAAAACACCATTTGATTGCTCGAGAATGACCGATCAAATGGATGCACACAGGCTAGTATACCTTGGAATGGGGTATTAGTCTAAATAGAACAAGGGCTTTACGTTTTCTGCAAAAATCTAGACGGTGTGTGCAAATCGAGTGCTTGGAATGGCCTTGATACACTATCGAACACTTTTGCAAAAGACTAGACAGTGTGGCAAATCGAGTGCTTGGAATGGCCTTGATGCACGTTTGAATACTTAGAAGATTCACTAAGGGTCAATGATAAACAGGATATAATACAAGGCCCCTGAAACCGAATACGTTCTTTTAATTGTAATAGTTATCAGTTACTTTCCAGTACTAAAACCAACCAATCAACCAATCAATCCCAAAATCGTCCAACTTAAAGAACAACTTATCCCCCTAATTCCTTTGGGTTCGACCCCTACTTACCACTTACTACCCAGTAGTGTAGTCGCGAGTAGCGGACATTATAAATTTATTTGTACAGAGAACACTGCACCTTAACGACAGTGCAGTGGGATCTGTCAACGAACTTAGACTAACTTGGGGCGAACTTAGACTAACCTTGTAATGAGACAAACGTTTGTGTTTGTTCGTCCCAAGTTAGTCTATTTAATCTCATTCTAAGGTTTGTCTAAGTTCGTCCTTAGAAAGAGACTAACTAGGGACGAACTTAGACTAACTTGGGACGAACTTAGACTAACCTTGTAATGAGACTAACGTTTGTGTTTGTTCGTCCCAAATTAGTCTCGTTAGTCTCATTCTAAGGTTTGTCTAAGTTCGTCCTTAGAAAGAAACTAACTAGGGACGAACTTAGACTAACTTGGGACGAACAAAGACAAACGTTAGTCTCATTATAAGGTATGTCTAAGTTCGTCCCAAGTTAGTCTAAGTTCGTCCCTAGTTAGTTTCTTTCTAAGGACGAACTTAAACAAACCTTGGAATGAGACTAACGAGACTAACTTGGGGCGAACAAAGACAAACGTTAGTCTCATTATAAGGTTTGTCTAAGTTCGTCCCAAGTTAGTCTAAGTTCATCCCTAGTTAGTCTCTTTCTCAGGACGAACTTAGACAAACCTTAGAATGAGACTAACGAGACTAACTTGGGACGAATAAAGACAAACTTTAGTCTCCTTATGAGGTTAGTCTAAGTTCGTCCCTAGTTAGTCTAAGTTCGTCCCTAGTTAGTCTCTTTTTAAGGACGAACTTAGACAAACCTTAGAATGAGACTAACGAGACTCACTTGGGACGAATAAAGACAAGCGTCAGTCTCATTATAAGGTTTGTCTAAGTTCGTCCCAAGTTAGTCTAAGTTCGTCCCTAGTTAGTCTCTTTCTAAGGACGAACTTAGACAAACCTTAGAATGAGACTAACGAGAATAACTTGGAACGAACAAAGACAAACTTTATTCTCATTCTAAGGTTAGTGTAAGTTCGTCCCAGGTTAGTCTAAGTTCGGCCCTAGTTAGTTTCTTTCTAAGGACGAACTTAAACAAACCTTAGAATGAGACTAACGAGACTAACTTGGGACGAACAAAGACAAGCGTTAGTCTCATTATAAGGTTTGTCTTTGTTCGTCCCAAGTTAGTCTTAGTTCGTCCCTAATTAGTCTCTTTCTAAGGACGAACTTAGACAAACCTTAGAATGAGACTAACGAGACTAACTTGGGACGAACAAAGACAAACTTTAGTCTCTTTATAAGGTTAGTCTAAGTTCGTCCCAAGTTAGTCTAAGTTCGTCCCTAGTTAGTCTCTTTTTAAGGACGAATTAGACAAACCTTAGAATGAGACTAACGAGACTAACTTGGGACGAACAAAGACAAGCGTTAGTCTCATTATAAGGTTTGTCTAAGTTCATCCCAAGTTAGTCTAAGTTCGTCCCTAGTTAGTCTCTTTCTAAGGACGAACTTAGACAAACCTTAGAATGAGACTAACGAGACTAACTTGGAAAGAACAAAGACAAACTTTATTCTCATTCTAAGGTTAGTCTAAGTTCGTTCCAAGTTAGTCTAAGTTCGTCCCTAGTTAGTTTCTTTCTAAGGACGAACTTAAACAAACCTTGGAATGAGACTAACGAGACTAACTTGGGGCGAACAAAGACAAACGTTAGTCTCATTATAAGGTTTGTCTAAGTTCGTCCCAAGTTAGTCTAAGTTCATCCCTAGTTAGTCTCTTTCTAAGGACAAACTTAGACAAACCTTAGAATGAGACTAACGAGACTAACTTGGGACGAATAAAGACAAACTTTAGTCTCCTTATGAGGTTAGTCTAAGTTTGTCCCTAGTTAGTCTAAGTTCGTCCCTAGTTAGTCTCTTTTTAAGGACGAACTTAGACAAACCTTAGAATGAGACTAACGAGACTAACTTGGGACGAACAAAGACAAGCGTTAGTCTCATTATAAGGTTTGTCTAAGTTCATCCCAAGTTAGCCTAAGTTCGTCCCTAGTTAGTCTCTTTCTAAGGACTAACTTAGACAAACCTTAGAATGAGACTAACGAGACAAACTTGGAACGAACAAAGACAAACTTTATTCTCATTCTAAGGTTAGTCTAAGTTCGTCCCAAGTTAGTCTAAGTTCGTCCCTAGTTAGTTTCTTTCTAAGGACGAACTTAAACAAACCTTGGAATGAGACTAACGAGACTAACTTGGGAAGAACAAAGACAAACATTAGTCTCATTATAAGGTTTGTCTAAGTTCGTCCCTAGTTAGTCTCTTTCTAAGGACGAACTTAGACAAACCTTAGAATGAGACTAACGAGACTAACTTGGGACGAACAAAGACAAACTTTAGTCTCTTTATAAGGCTAGTCTAAGATCGTCCCAAGTTAGTCTAAGTTCGTCCCTAGTTAGTCTCTTTTTAAGGACGAACTTAGACAAACCTTAGAATGAGACTAACGAGACTAACTTGGGACGAACAAAGACAAGCGTTAGTCTCATTATAAGGTTTGTCTAAGTTCGTCCCAGGTTAGTCTAAGTTCGTCCCTAGTTAGTCTCTTTCTAAGGACAAACTTAGACAAACCTTAGAATGAGACTAACGAGACTAACTTGGAACGAACAAAGAGAAACTTTATTCTCATTCTAAGGTTAGTCTAAGTTCGTCCCAAGTTAGTCTAAGTTCGTCCCTAGTTAGTTTCTTTCTAAGGACGAACTTAAAAAAACCTTGGAATGAGACTAACGAGACAAACTTGGGACGAACGAAGACAAACGTTAGTCTCATTATAAGGTTTGTCTAAGATCGTCCCAAGTTAGTCTAAAGTTCGTCCCAAGTTAGTCTCTTTCTAAGGACGAACTTAGACAAACCTTAGAATGAGACTAACGAGACTAACTTGGGACGAACAAAGACAAACGTTAGTCTCATTATAAGGTTAGTCTAAGTTCGTCCCAAGTCAGTCTAAGTTCTTCCCTAGTTAGTCTCATTCTAAGGACGAACTTAGACAAACCTTAGAATGAGACTAACGAGACTCACTTGGGCCGAACAAAGACAAACGTTAGTCTCATTATAATGTTAGTCTAAGTTTGTCCCAAGTTAGTTTAAGTTCGTACCTAGTTAGTCTCTTTCTAAGGACGAACTTAGACAAACCTTAGAATGAGACTAACGAGACTAACTTTGGACGAACAAAGGCAAGCGTCAGTCTCATTATAAGGTTTGTCTAAGTTCGTCCCAAGTTAGTCTAAGTTCGTCCCTAGTTAGTCTCTTTCGAAGGACGAACTTAGACAAACCTTAGAATGAGACTAACGAGAATAACTTGGAACGAACAAAGACAAACTTTATTCTCATTCTAAGGTTAGTGTAAGTTCGTCCCAGGTTAGTCTAAGTTCGGCCCTAGTTAGTTTCTTTCTAAGGACGAACTTAAACAAACCTTAGAATGAGACTAACGAGACTAACTTGGGACGAACAAAGACAAGCGTTAGTCTCATTATAAGGTTTGTCTTTGTTCGTCCCAAGTTAGTCTTAGTTCGTCCCTAATTAGTCTCTTTCTAAGGACGAACTTAGACAAACCTTAGAATGAGACTAACGAGACTAACTTGGGACGAACAAAGACAAACTTTAGTCTCTTTATAAGGTTAGTCTAAGTTCGTCCCAAGTTAGTCTAAGTTCGTCCCTAGTTAGTCTCTTTCTAAGGACTAACTTAGACAAACCTTAGAATGAGACTAACGAGACAAACTTGGAACGAACAAAGACAAACTTTATTCTCATTCTAAGGTTAGTCTAAGTTCGTCCCAAGTTAGTCTAAGTTCGTCCCTAGTTAGTTTCTTTCTAAGGACGAACTTAAACAAACCTTGGAATGAGACTAACGAGACTAACTTGGGAAGAACAAAGACAAACATTAGTCTCATTATAAGGTTTGTCTAAGTTCGCCCCTAGTTAGTCTCTTTCTAAGGACGAACTTAGACAAACCTTAGAATGAGACTAACGAGACTAACTTGGGACGAACAAAGACAAACTTTAGTCTCTTTATAAGGCTAGTCAAAGATCGTCCCAAGTTAGTCTAAGTTCGTCCCTAGTTAGTCTCTTTCTAAGGACGAACTTAGACAAACCTTAGAATGAGACTAACGAGAATAACTTGGAACGAACAAAGACAAACTTTATTCTCATTCTAAGGTTAGTGTAAGTTCGTCCCAGGTTAGTCTAAGTTCGGCCCTAGTTAGTTTCTTTCTAAGGACGAACTTAAACAAACCTTAGAATGAGACTAACGAGACTAACTGGGGACGAACAAAGACAAGCGTTAGTCTCATTATAAGGTTTGTCTTTGTTCGTCCCAAGTTAGTCTTAGTTCGTCCCTAATTAGTCTCTTTCTAAGGACGAACTTAGACAAACCTTAGAATGATACTAACGACACTAACTTGGGACGAACAAAGACAAACTTTAGTCTCTTTATAAGGTTAGTCTAAGTTCGTCCCAAGTTAGTCTAAGTTCGTCCCTAGTTAGTCTCTTTTTAAGGACGAATTAGACAAACCTTAGAATGAGACTAACGAGACTAACTTGGGACGAACAAAGACAAGCGTTAGTCTCATTATAAGGGTTGTCTAAGTTCATCCCAAGTTAGTCTAAGTTCGTCCCTAGTTAGTCTAAGTTCGTTCCAAGTTAGTCTAAGTTCGTCCCTAGTTAGTTTCTTTCTAAGGACGAACTTAAACAAACCTTGGAATGAGACTAACGAGACTAACTTGGGGCGAACAAAGACAAACGTTAGTCTCATTATAAGGTTTGTCTAAGTTCGTCCCAAGTTAGTCTAAGTTCATCCCTAGTTAGTCTCTTTCTAAGGACAAACTTAGACAAACCTTAGAATGAGACTAACGAGACTAACTTGGGACGAATAAAGACAAACTTTAGTCTCCTTATGAGGTTAGTCTAAGTTCGTCCCTAGTTAGTCTAAGTTCGTCCCTAGTTAGTCTCTTTTTCAGGACGAACTTAGACAAACCTTAGAATGAGAATAACGAGACTAACTTGGGACGAACAAAGACAAGCGTTAGTCTCATTATAAGGTTTGTCTAAGTTCATCCCAAGTTAGCCTAAGTTCGTCCCTAGTTAGTCTCTTTCTAAGGACTAACTTAGACAAACCTTAGAATGAGACTAACGAGACAAACTTGGAACGAACAAAGACAAACTTTATTCTCATTCTAAGGTTAGTCTAAGTTCGTCCCAAGTTAGTCTAAGTTCGTCCCTAGTTAGTTTCTTTCTAAGGACGAACTTAAACAAACCTTGGAATGAGACTAACGAGACTAACTTGGGAAGAACAAAGACAAACATTAGTCTCATTATAAGGTTTGTCTAAGTTCGTCCCTAGTTAGTCTCTTTCTAAGGACGAACTTAGACAAACCTTAGAATGAGACTAACGAGACTAACTTGGGACGAACAAAGACAAACTTTAGTCTCTTTATAAGGCTAGTCTAAGATCGTCCCAAGTCAGTCTAAGTTCTTCCCTAGTTAGTCTCATTCTAAGGACGAACTTAGACAAACCTTAGAATGAGACTAACGAGACTCACTTGGGCCGAACAAAGACAAACGTTAGTCTCATTATAATGTTAGTCTAAGTTTGTCCCAAGTTAGTCTAAGTTCGTACCTAGTTAGTCTCTTTCTAAGGACGAACTTAGACAAACCTTAGAATGAGACTAACGAGACTAACTTTGGACGAACAAAGGCAAGCGTCAGTCTCATTATAAGGTTTGTCTAAGTTCGTCCCAAGTTAGTCTAAGTTCGTCCCTAGTTAGTCTCTTTCGAAGGACGAACTTAGACAAACCTTAGAATGAGACTAACGAGAATAACTTGGAACGAACAAAGACAAACTTTATTGTCATTCTAAGGTTAGTGTAAGTTCGTCCCAGGTTAGTCTAAGTTCGGCCCTAGTTAGTTTCTTTCTAAGGACGAACTTAAACAAACCTTAGAATGAGACTAACGAGACTAACTTGGGACGAACAAAGACAAGCGTTAGTCTCATTATAAGGTTTGTCTTTGTTCGTCCCAAGTTAGTCTTAGTTCGTCCCTAATTAGTCTCTTTCTAAGGACGAACTTAGACAAACCTTAGAATGAGACTAACGAGACTAACTTGGGACGAACAAAGACAAACTTTAGTCTCTTTATAAGGTTAGGCTAAGTTCGTCCCAAGTTAGTCTAAGTTCGTCCCTAGTTAGTCTCTTTCTAAGGACTAACTTAGACAAATGAGACTAACGAGACAAACTTGGAACGAACAAAGACAAACTTTATTCTCATTCTAAGGTTAGTCTAAGTTCGTCCCAAGTTAGTCTAAGTTCGTCCCTAGTTAGTTTCTTTCTAAGGACGAACTTAAACAAACCTTGGAATGAGACTAACGAGACTAACTTGGGAAGAACAAAGACAAACATTAGTCTCATTATAAGGTTTGTCTAAGTTCGTCCCTAGTTAGTCTCTTTCTAAGGACGAACTTAGACAAACCTTAGAATGAGACTAACGAGACTAACTTGGGACGAACAAAGACAAACTTTAGTCTCTTTATAAGGCTAGTCTAAGATCGTCCCAAGTTAGTCTAAGTTCGTCCCTAGTTAGTCTCTTTTTAAGGACGAACTTAGACAAACCTTAGAATGAGACTAACGAGACTAACTTGGGACGAACAAAGACAAGCGTTAGTCTCATTATAAGGTTTGTCTAAGTTCGTCCCAGGTTAGTCTAAGTTCGTCCCTAGTTAGTCTCTTTCTAAGGACAAACTTAGACAAACCTTAGAATGAGACTAACGAGACTAACTTGGAACGAACAAAGAGGAACTTTATTCTCATTCTAAGGTTAGTCTAAGTTCGTCCCAAGTTAGTCTAAGTTCGTCCCTAGTTAGTTTCTTTCTAAGGACGAACTTAAATAAACCTTGGAATGAGACTAACGAGACAAACTTGGGACGAACGAAGACAAACGTTAGTCTCATTATAAGGTTTGTCTAAGATCGTCCCAAGTTAGTCTAAAGTTCGTCCCAAGTTAGTCTCTTTCTAAGGACGAACTTAGACAAACCTTAGAATGGGACTAACGAGACTAACTTGGGACGAACAAAGAGAAACGTTAGTCTCATTATAAGGTTAGTCTAAGTTCGTCCCAAGTCAGTCTAAGTTCTTCCCTAGTTAGTCTCATTCTAAGGACGAACTTAGACAAACCTTAGAATGAGACTAACGAGACTCACTTGGGCCGAACAAAGACAAACGTTAGTCTCATTATAATGTTAGTCTAAGTTTGTCCCAAGTTAGTCTAAGTTCGTACCTAGTTAGTCTCTTTCTAAGGACGAACTTAGACAAACCTTAGAATGAGACTAACGAGACTAACTTTGGACGAACAAAGGCAAGCGTCAGTCTCATTATAAGGTTTGTCTAAGTTCGTCCCAAGTTAGTCTAAGTTCGTCCCTAGTTAGTCTCTTTCGAAGGACGAACTTAGACAAACCTTAGAATGAGACTAACGAGAATAACTTGGAACGAACAAAGACAAACTTTATTCTCATTCTAAGGTTAGTGTAAGTTCGTCCCAGGTTAGTCTAAGTTCGGCCCTAGTTAGTTTCTTTCTAAGGACGAACTTAAACAAACCTTAGAATGAGACTAACGAGACTAACTTGGGACGAACAAAGACAAGCGTTAGTCTCATTATAAGGTTTGTCTTTGTTCGTCCCAAGTTAGTCTTAGTTCGTCCCTAATTAGTCTCTTTCTAAGGACGAACTTAGACAAACCTTAGAATGAGACTAACGAGACTAACTTGGGACGAACAAAGACAAACTTTAGTCTCTTTATAAGGTTAGTCTAAGTTCGTCCCAAGTTAGTCTAAGTTCGTCCCTCGTTAGTCTCTTTCTAAGGACTAACATAGACAAATGAGACTAACGAGACAAACTTGGAACGATCAAAGACAAACTTTATTCTCATTCTAAGGTTAGTCTAAGTTCGTCCCAAGTTAGTCTAAGTTCGGCCCTAGTTAGTTTCTTTCTAAGGACGAACTTAAACAAACCTTAGAATGAGACTAACGAGACTAACTTGGGACGAACAAAGACAAGCGTTAGTCTCATTATAAGGTTTGTCTTTGTTCGTCCCAAGTTAGTCTTAGTTCGTCCCTAATTAGTCTCTTTCTAAGGACGAACTTAGACAAACCTTAGAATGAGACTAACGAGACTAACTTGGGACGAACAAAGACAAACTTTAGTCTCTTTATAAGGTTAGGCTAAGTTCGTCCCAAGTTAGTCTAAGTTCGTCCCTAGTTAGTCTCTTTCTAAGGACTAACTTAGACAAATGAGACTAACGAGACAAACTTGGAACGAACAAAGACAAACTTTATTCTCATTCTAAGGTTAGTCTAAGTTCGTCCCAAGTTAGTCTAAGTTCGTCCCTAGTTAGTTTCTTTCTAAGGACGAACTTAAACAAACCTTGGAATGAGACTAACGAGACTAACTTGGGAAGAACAAAGACAAACATTAGTCTCATTATAAGGTTTGTCTAAGTTCGTCCCTAGTTAGTCTCTTTCTAAGGACGAACTTAGACAAACCTTAGAATGAGACTAACGAGACTAACTTGGGACGAACAAAGACAAACTTTAGTCTCTTTATAAGGCTAGTCTAAGATCGTCCCAAGTTAGTCTCAGTTCGTCCCTAGTTAGTCTCTTTTTAAGGACGAACTTAGACAAACCTTAGAATGAGACTAACGAGACTAACTTGGGACGAACAAAGACAAGCGTTAGTCTCATTATAAGGTTTGTCTAAGTTCGTCCCAGGTTAGTCTAAGTTCGTCCCTAGTTAGTCTCTTTCTAAGGACAAACTTAGACAAACCTTAGAATGAGACTAACGAGACTAACTTGGAACGAACAAAGAGGAACTTTATTCTCATTCTAAGGTTAGTCTAAGTTCGTCCCAAGTTAGTCTAAGTTCGTCCCTAGTTAGTTTCTTTCTAAGGACGAACTTAAACAAACCTTGGAATGAGACTAACGAGACAAACTTGGGACGAACGAAGACAAACGTTAGTCTCATTATAAGGTTTGTCTAAGATCGTCCCAAGTTAGTCTAAAGTTCGTCCCAAGTTAGTCTCTTTCTAAGGACGAACTTAGACAAACCTTAGAATGGGACTAACGAGACTAACTTGGGACGAACAAAGACAAACGTTAGTCTCATTATAAGGTTAGTCTAAGTTCGTCCCAAGTCAGTCTAAGTTCTTCCCTAGTTAGTCTCATTCTAAGGACGAACTTAGACAAACCTTAGAATGAGACTAACGAGACTCACTTGGGCCGAACAAAGACAAACGTTAGTCTCATTATAATGTTAGTCTAAGTTTGTCCCAAGTTAGTCTAAGTTCGTACCTAGTTAGTCTCTTTCTAAGGACGAACTTAGACAAACCTTAGAATGAGACTAACGAGACTAACTTTCGACGAACAAAGGCAAGCGTCAGTCTCATTATAAGGTTTGTCTAAGTTCGTCCCAAGTTAGTCTAAGTTCGTCCCTAGTTAGTCTCTTTCGAAGGACGAACTTAGACAAACCTTAGAATGAGACTAACGAGAATAACTTGGAACGAACAAAGACAAACTTTATTCTCATTCTAAGGTTAGTGTAAGTTCGTCCCAGGTTAGTCTAAGTTCGGCCCTAGTTAGTTTCTTTCTAAGGACGAACTTAAACAAACCTTAGAATGAGACTAACGAGACTAACTTGGGACGAACAAAGACAAGCGTTAGTCTCATTATAAGGTTTGTCTTTGTTCGTCCCAAGTTAGTCTTAGTTCGTCCCTAATTAGTCTCTTTCTAAGGACGAACTTAGACAAACCTTAGAATGAGACTAACGAGACTAACTTGGGACGAACAAAGACAAACTTTAGTCTCTTTATAAGGTTAGTCTAAGTTCGTCCCAAGTTAGTCTAAGTTCGTCCCTCGTTAGTCTCTTTCTAAGGACTAACTTAGACAAATGAGACTAACGAGACAAACTTGGAACGAACAAAGACAAACTTT
Organism: Rhodiola chrysanthemifolia; assembly: GCA_033675395.1. NCBI lineage: Eukaryota > Viridiplantae > Streptophyta > Magnoliopsida > Saxifragales > Crassulaceae > Rhodiola > Rhodiola chrysanthemifolia. The sequence goes on from CM066204.1 coordinate 63,186, forward strand.
ATTCTCATTCTAAGGTTAGTCTAAGTTCGTCCCAAGTTAGTCTAAGTTCGTCCCTAGTTAGTTTCTTTCTAAGGACGAACTTAAACAAACCTTGGAATGAGACTAACGAGACTAACTTGGGAAGAACAAAGACAAACATTAGTCACATTATAAGGTTTGTCTAAGTTCGTCCCTAGTTAGTCTCTTTCTAAGGACGAACTTAGACAAACCTTAGAATGAGACTAACGAGACTAACTTGGGACGAACAAAGACAAACTTTAGTCTCTTTATAAGGCTAGTCTAAGATCGTCCCAAGTTAGTCTAAGTTCGTCCCTAGTTAGTCTCTTTTTAAGGACGAACTTAGACAAACCTTAGAATGAGACTAACGAGACTAACTTGGGACGAACAAAGACAAGCGTTAGTCTCATTATAAGGTTTGTCTAAGTTCGTCCCAGGTTAGTCTAAGTTCGTCCCTAGTTAGTCTCTTTCTAAGGACAAACTTAGACAAACCTTAGAATGAGACTAACGAGACTAACTTGGAACGAACAAAGAGAAACTTTATTCTCATTCTAAGGTTAGTCTAAGTTCGTCCCAAGTTAGTCTAAGTTCGTCCCTAGTTAGTTTCTTTCTAAGGACGAACTTAAACAAACCTTGGAATGAGACTAACGAGACAAACTTGGGACGAACGAAGACAAACGTTAGTCTCATTATAAGGTTTGTCTAAGATCGTCCCAAGTTAGTCTAAAGTTCGTCCCAAGTTAGTCTCTTTCTAAGGACGAACTTAGACAAACCTTAGAATGGGACTAACGAGACTAACTTGGGACGAACAAAGACAAACGTTAGTCTCATTATAAGGTTAGTCTAAGTTCGTCCCAAGTCAGTCTAAGTTCTTCCCTAGTTAGTCTCATTCTAAGGACGAACTTAGACAAACCTTAGAATGAGACTAACGAGACTCACTTGGGCCGAACAAAGACAAACGTTAGTCTCATTATAATGTTAGTCTAAGTTTGTCCCAAGTTAGTCTAAGTTCGTACCTAGTTAGTCTCTTTCTAAGGACAAACTTAGACAAACCTTAGAATGAGACTAACGAGACTAACTTGGAACGAACAAAGTGAAACTTTATTCTCATTCTAAGGTTAGTCTAAGTTCGTCCCAAGTTAGTCTAAGTTCGTCCCTAGTTAGTTTCTTTCTAAGGACGAACTTAAACAAACCTTGGAATGAGACTAACGAGACAAACTTGGGACGAACGAAGACAAACGTTAGTCTCATTATAAGGTTTGTCTAAGATCGTCCCAAGTTAGTCTAAAGTTCGTCCCAAGTTAGTCTCTTTCTAAGGACGAACTTAGACAAACCTTAGAATGGGACTAACGAGACTAACTTGGGACGAACAAAGACAAACGTTAGTCTCATTATAAGGTTAGTCTAAGTTCGTCCCAAGTCAGTCTAAGTTCTTCCCTAGTTAGTCTCATTCTAAGGACGAACTTAGACAAACCTTAGAATGAGACTAACGAGACTCACTTGGGCCGAACAAAGACAAACGTTAGTCTCATTATAATGTTAGTCTAAGTTTGTCCCAAGTTAGTCTAAGTTCGTACCTAGTTAGTCTCTTTCTAAGGACGAACTTAGACAAACCTTAGAATGAGACTAACGAGACTAACTTTGGACGAACAAAGGCAAGCGTCAGTCTCATTATAAGGTTTGTCTAAGTTCGTCCCAAGTTAGTCTAAGTTCGTCCCTAGTTAGTCTCTTTCGAAGGACGAACTTAGACAAACCTTAGAATGAGACTAACGAGAATAACTTGGAACGAACAAAGACAAACTTTATTCTCATTCTAAGGTTAGTGTAAGTTCGTCCCAGGTTAGTCTAAGTTCGGCCCTAGTTAGTTTCTTTCTAAGGACGAACTTAAACAAACCTTAGAATGAGACTAACGAGACTAACTTGGGACGAACAAAGACAAGCGTTAGTCTCATTATAAGGTTTGTCTTTGTTCGTCCCAAGTTAGTCTTAGTTCGTCCCTAATTAGTCTCTTTCTAAGGACGAACTTAGACAAACCTTAGAATGAGACTAACGAGACTAACTTGGGACGAACAAAGACAAACTTTAGTCTCTTTATAAGGTTAGTCTAAGTTCGTCCCAAGTTAGTCTAAGTTCGTCCCTAGTTAGTCTCTTTCTAAGGACTAACTTAGACAAACCTTAGAATGAGACTAACGAGACAAACTTGGAACGAACAAAGACAAACTTTATTCTCATTCTAAGGTTAGTCTAAGTTCGTCCCAAGTTAGTCTAAGTTCGTCCCTAGTTAGTTTCTTTCTAAGGACGAACTTAAACAAACCTTGGAATGAGACTAACGAGACTAACTTGGGAAGAACAAAGACAAACATTAGTCTCATTATAAGGTTTGTCTAAGTTCGTCCCTAGTTAGTCTCTTTTTAAGGACGAACTTAGACAAACCTTAGAATGAGACTAACGAGACTAACTTGGGACGAACAAAGACAAGCATTAGTCTCATTATAAGGTTTGTCTAAGTTCGTCCCAGGTTAGTCTAAGTTCGTCCCTAGTTAGTCTCTTTCTAAGGACAAACTTAGACAAACCTTAGAATGAGACTAACGAGACTAACTTGGAACGAACAAAGAGAAACTTTATTCTCATTCTAAGGTTAGTCTAAATTCGTCCCAAGTTAGTCTAAGTCCGTCCCTAGTTAGTTTCTTTCTAAGGACGAACTTAAACAAACCTTGGAATGAGACTAACGAGACAAACTTGGGACGAACAAAGACAAACGTTAGTCTCATTATAAGGTTTGTCTAAGATCGTCCCAAGTTAGTCTAAAGTTCGTCCCAAGTTAGTCTCTTTCTAAGGACGAACTTAGACAAACCTTAGAATGAGACTAACGAGACTAACTTGGGACGAACAAAGACAAACATTAGTCTCACTATAAGGTTAGTCTAAGTTCGTCCCAAGTCAGTCTAAGTTCGTCCCTAGTTAGTCTCATTCTAAGGACGAACTTAGACAAACCTTAGAATGAGACTAACGAGACTCACTTGGGCCGAACAAAGACAAACGTTAGTCTCATTATAATGTTAGTCTAAGTTTGTCCCAAGTTAGTCTAAGTTCGTACCTAGTTAGTCTCTTTCTAAGGACGAACTTAGACAAACCTTAGAATGAGACTAACGAGACTAACTTTGGACGAACAAAGGCAAGCGTCAGTCTCATTATAAGGTTTGTCTAAGTTCGTCCCAAGTTAGTCTAAGTTCGTCCCTATTTAGTCTCTTTCGAAGAACGAACTTAGACAAACCTTAGAATGAGACTAACAAGAATAACTTGGAACGAACAAAGACAAACTTTATTCTCATTCTAAGGTTAGTGTAAGTTCGTCCCAGGTTAGTCTAAGTTCGGCCCTAGTTAGTTTCTTTCTAAGGACGAACTTAAACAAACCTTAGAATGAGACTAACGAGACTAACTTGGGACGAACAAAGAGAAGCGTTAGTCTCATTATAAGGTTTGTCTTTGTTCGTCCCAAGTTAGTCTTAGTACGTCCCTAATTAGTCTCTTTCTAAGGGCGAACTTAGACAAACCTTAGAATGAGACTAACGAGACTAACTTGGAACGAACAAAGACAAACTTTAGTCTCTTTATAAGGTTAGTCTAAGTTCGTCCCAAGTTAGTCTAAGTTCGTCCCTAGTTAGTCTCTTTCTAAGGACTAACTTAGACAAACCTTAGAATGAGACTAACGAGACAAACTTGGAACGAACAAAGACAAACTTTATTCTCATTCTAAGGTTAGTCTAAGTTCGTCCCAAGGTAGTCTAAGTTCGTCCCTAGTTAGTTTCTTTCTAAGGACGAACTTAAACAAACCTTGGAATGAGACTAACGAGACTAACTTGGGAAGAACAAAGAGAAACATTAGTCTCATTATAAGGTTTGTCTAAGTTCGTCCCTAGTTAGTCTCTTTCTAAGGACGAACTTAGACAAACCTTAGAATGAGACTAACGAGACTAACTTGGGACGAACAAAGACAAACTTTAGTCTCTTTATAAGGCTAGTCTAAGATCGTCCCAAGTTAGTCTAAGTTCGTCCCTAATTAGTCTCTTTTTAAGGACGAACTTAGACAAACCTTAGAATGGGACTAACGAGACTAACTTGGGACGAACAAAGACAAGCGTTAGTCTCATTATAAGGTTTGTCTAAGTTCGTCCCAGGTTAGTCTAAGTTCGTCCCTAGTTAGTCTCTTTCTAAGGACAAACTTAGACAAACCTTAGAATGAGACTAACGAGACTAACTTGGAACGAACAAAGAGAAACTTTATTCTCATTCTAAGGTTAGTCTAAATTCATCCCAAGTTAGTCTAAGTCCGTCCCTAGTTAGTTTCTTTCTAAGGACGAACTTAAACAAACCTTGGAATGAGACTAACGAGACAAACTTGGGACGAACAAAGACAAACGTTAGTCTCATTATAAGGTTTGTCTAAGATCGTCCCAAGTTAGTCTAAAGTTCGTCCCAAGTTAGTCTCTTTCTAAGGACGAACTTAGACAAACCTTAGAATGAGACTAACGAGACTAACTTGGGACGAACAAAGACAAACGTTAGTCTCATTATAAGGTTAGTCTAAGTTCGTCCCAAGTCAGTCTAAGTTCGTCCCTAGTTAGTCTCATTCTAAGGAGGAACTTAGACAAACCTTAGAATGAGACTAACGAGACTCACTTGGGCCGAACAAAGAGAAACGTTAGTCTCATTATAATGTTAGTCTAAGTTTGTCCCAAGTTAGTCTAAGTTCGTACCTAGTTAGTCTCTTTCTAAGGACGAACTTAGACAAACCTTAGAATGAGACTAACGAGACTAACTTTGGACGAACAAAGGCAAGCGTCAGTCTCATTATAAGGTTTATCTAAGTTCGTCCCAAGTTAGTCTAAGTTCGTCCCTAGTTAGTCTCTTTCTAAGGACGAACTTAGACAAACCTTAGAATGAGACTAACGAGAATAACTTGGAACCAACAAAGACAAACTTTATTCTCATTCTAAGGTTAGTGTAAGTTCGTCCCAGGTTAGTCTAAGTTCGGCCCTAGTTAGTTTCTTTCTAAGGACGAACTTAAACAAACCTTAGAATGAGACTAACGAGACTAACTTGGGACGAACAAAGACAAGCGTTAGTCTCATTATAAGGTTTGTCTTTGTTCGTCCCAAGTTAGTCTTAGTTCGTCCCTAATTAGTCTCTTTCTAAGGACGAACTTAGACAAACCTTAGAATGAGACTAACGAGACTAACTTGGGACGAACAAAGACAAACTTTAGTCTCTTTATAAGGTTAGTCTAAGTTCGTCCCAAGTTAGTCTAAGTTCGTCCCTAGTTAGTCTCTTTCTAAGGACTAACTTAGACAAACCTTAGAATGAGACTAACGAGACAAACTTGGAACGAACAAAGACAAACTTTATTCTCATTCTAAGGTTAGTCTAAGTTCGTCCTAAGTTAGTCTAAGTTCGTCCCTAGTTAGTTTCTTTCTAAGGACGAACTTAAACAAACCTTGGAATGAGACTAACGAGACTAACTTGGGAAGAACAAAGACAAACATTAGTCTCATTATAAGGTTTGTCTAAGTTCGTCCCTAGTTAGTCTCTTTTTAAGGACGAACTTAGACAAACCTTAGAATGAGAATAACTTGGGACGAACAAAGACAAACTTTAGTCTCTTTATAAGGCTAGTCTAAGATCGTCCCAAGTTAGTCTAAGTTCGTCCCTAGTTAGTCTCTTTTTAAGGACGAACTTAAACAAACCTTAGAATGAGACTAACGAGACTAACTTGGGACGAACAAAGACAAACTTTAGTCTCTTTATAAGGTTAGTCTAAGTTCGTCCCAAGTTAGTCTAAGTTCGTCCCTAGTTAGTCTCTTTCTAAGGACGAACTTAGACAAACCTTAGAATGAGACTAACGAGACTAACTTGGAAAGAACAAAGACAAACTTTATTCTCATTCTAAGGTTAGTCTAAGTTCGTTCCAAGTTAGTCTAAGTTCGTCCCTAGTTAGTTTCTTTCTAAGGACGAACTTAAACAAACCTTGGAATGAGACTAACGAGACAAACTTGGGACGAACAAAGACAAACGTTAGTCTCATTATAAGGTTTGTCTAAGATCGTCCCAAGTTAGTCTAAAGTTCGTCCCAAGTTAGTCTCTTTCTAAGGACGAACTTAGACAAACCTTAGAATGAGACTAACGAGACTAACTTGGGACGAACAAAGACAAACGTTAGTCTCATTATAAGGTTAGTCTAAGTTCGTCCCAAGTCAGTCTAAGTTCGTCCCTAGTTAGTCTCATTCTAAGGAGGAACTTAGACAAACCTTAGAATGAGACTAACGAGACTCACTTGGGCCGAACAAAGAGAAACGTTAGTCTCATTATAATGTTAGTCTAAGTTTGTCCCAAGTTAGTCTAAGTTCGTACCTAGTTAGTCTCTTTCTAAGGACGAACTTAGACAAACCTTAGAATGAGACTAACGAGACTAACTTTGGACGAACAAAGGCAAGCGTCAGTCTCATTATAAGGTTTGTCTAAGTTCGTCCCAAGTTAGTCTAAGTTCGTCCCTAGTTAGTCTCTTTCTAAGGACGAACTTAGACAAACCTTAGAATGAGACTAACGAGAATAACTTGGAACCAACAAAGACAAACTTTATTCTCATTCTAAGGTTAGTGTAAGTTCGTCCCAGGTTAGTCTAAGTTCGGCCCTAGTTAGTTTCTTTCTAAGGACGAACTTAAACAAACCTTAGAATGAGACTAACGAGACTAACTTGGGACGAACAAAGACAAGAGTTAGTCTCATTATAAGGTTTGTCTTTGTTCGTCCCAAGTTAGTCTTAGTTCATCCCTAATTAGTCTCTTTCTAAGGACGAACTTAGACAAACCTTAGAATGAGACTAACGAGACTAACTTGGGACGAACAAAGACAAACTTTAGTCTCTTTATAAGGTTAGTCTAAGTTCGTCCCAAGTTAGTCTAAGTTCGTCCCTAGTTAGTCTCTTTTTAAGGACGAATCAGACAAACCTTAGAATGAGACTAACGAGACTAACTTGGGACGAACAAAGACAAGCGTTAGTTTCATTATAAGGTTTGTCTAAGTTCATCCCAAGTTAGTCTAAGTTCGTCCCTAGTTCGTCTCTTTCTAAGGACGAACTTAGACAAACCTTAGAATGAGACTAACTTGGAAAGAACAGAGACAAACTTTATTCTCATTCTAAGGTTAGTCTAAGTTCGTTCCAAGTTAGTCTAAGTTCGTCCCTAGTTAGTTTCTTTCTAAGGACGAACTTAAACAAACCTTGGAATGAGACTAACGAGACTAACTTGGGGCGAACAAAGACAAACGTTAGTCTCATTATAAGGTTTGTCTAAGTTCGTCCCAAGTTAGTCTAAGTTCATCCCTAGTTAGTCTCTTTCTAAGGACGAACTTAGACAAACCTTAGAATGAGACTAACGAGACTAACTTGGGACGAATAAAGACAAACTTTAGTCTCCTTATGAGGTTAGTCTAAGTTCGTCCCTAGTTAGTCTAAGTTCGTCCCTAGTTAGTCTCTTTTTAAGGACGAACTTAGACAAACCTTAGAATGAGACTAACGAGACTAACTTGGGACGAACAAAGACAAGCGTTAGTCTCATTATAAGGTTTGTCTAAGTTCATCCCAAGTTAGCCTACGTTCGTCCCTAGTTAGTCTCTTTCTAAGGACTAACTTAGACAAACCTTAGAATGAGACTAACGAGACAAACTTGGAACGAACAAAGACAAACTTTATTCTCATTCTAAGGTTAGTCTAAGTTCGTCCCAAGTTAGTCTAAGTTCGTCCCTAGTTAGTTTCTTTCTAAGGATGAACTTAAACAAACCTTGGAATGAGACTAACGAGACTAACTTGGGAAGAACAAAGACAAACATTAGTCTCATTATAAGGTTTGTCTAAGTTCGTCCCTAGTTAGTCTATTTCTAAGGACGAACTTAGACAAACCTTAGAATGAGACTAACTAGAGTAACTTGGGACGAACAAAGACAAACTTTAGTCTCTTTATAAGGCTAGTCTAAGATCGTCCCAAGTTAGTCTAAGTTCGTCCCTAGTTAGTCTCTTTTTAAGGACGAACTTAGACAAACCTTAGAATGAGACTAACGAGACTAACTTGGGACGAACAAAGACAAGCGTTAGTCTCATTATAAGGTTTGTCTAAGTTCGTCCCAGGTTAGTCTAAGTTCGTCCCTAGTTAGTCTCTTTCTAAGGACAAACTTAGACAAACCTTAGAATGAGACTAACGAGACTAACTTGGAACGAACAAAGAGAAACTTTATTCTCATTCTAAGGTTAGTCTAGGTTCGTCCCAAGTTAGTCTAAGTTCGTCCCTAGTTAGTTTCTTTCTAAGGACGAACTTAAACAAACCTTGGAATGAGACTAACGAGACAAACTTGGGACGAACAAAGACAAACGTTAGTCTCATTATAAGGTTTGTCTAAGATCGTCCCAAGTTAGTCTAAAGTTCGTCCCAAGTTAGTCTCTTTCTAAGGACGAACTTAGACAAACCTTAGAATGAGACTAACGAGACTAACTTGGGACGAACAAAGACAAACGTTAGTCTCATTATAAGGTTAGTCTAAGTTCGTCCCAAGTCAGTCTAAGTTCGTCCCTAGTTAGTCTCATTCTAAGGACGAACTTAGACAAACCTTAGAATGAGACTAACGAGACTCACTTGGGCCGAACAAAGACAAACGTTAGTCTCGTTATAATGTTAGTCTAAGTTTTTCCCAAGTTAGTCTAAGTTCGTACATAGTTAGTCTCTTTCTAAGGACGAACTTAGACAAACCTTAGAATGAGATTAACGAGACTAACTTTGGACGAACAAAGGCAAGCGTCAGTCTCATTATAAGGTTTGTCTAAGTTCGTCCCAAGTTAGTCTAAGTTCGTCCCTAGTTAGTCTCTTTCTAAGGACGAACTTAGACAAACCTTAGAATGAGACTAACGAGAATAACTTGGAAGGAACAAAGACAAACTTTATTCTCATTCTAAGGTTAGTGTAAGTTCGTCCCAGGTTAGTCTAAGTTCGGCCCTAGTTAGTTTCTTTCTAAGGACGAACTTAAACAAACCTTAGAATGAGACTAACGAGACTAACTTGGGACGAACAAAGACAAGCGTTAGTCTCATTATAAGGTTTGTCTTTGTTCGTCCCAAGTTAGTCTTAGTTCGTGCCTAATTAGTCTCTTTCTAAGGACGAACTTAGACAAACCTTAGAATGAGACTAACGAGACTAACTTGGGACGAACAAAGACAAACTTTAGTCTCTTTATAAGGTTAGTCTAAGTTCGTCCCAAGTTAGTCTAAGTTCGTCCCTAGTTAGTCTCTTTCTAAGGACTAACTTAGACAAACCTTAGAATGAGACTAACGAGACAAACTTGGAACAAACAAAGACAAACTTTATTCTCATTCTAAGGTTAGTCTAAGTTCGTCCTAAGTTAGTCTAAGTTCGTCCCTAGTTAGTTTCTTTCTAAGGACGAACTTAAACAAACCTTGGAATGAGACTAACGAGACTAACTTGGGAAGAACAAAGACAAACATTAGTCTCATTATAAGGTTTGTCTAAGTTCGTCCCTAGTTAGTCTCTTTTTAAGGACGAACTTAGACAAACCTTAGAATGAGAATAACTTGGGACGAACAAAGACAAACTTTAGTCTCTTTATAAGGATAGTCTAAGATCGTCCCAAGTTAGTCTAAGTTCGTCCCTAGTTAGTCTCTTTTTAAGGACGAACTTAGACAAACCTTAGAATGAGACTAACGAGACTAACTTGGGACGAACAAAGACAAACTTTAGTCTCTTTATAAGGTTAGTCTAAGTTCGTCCCAAGTTAGTCTAAGTTCGTCCCTAGTTAGTCTCTTTCTAAGGACGAACTTAGACAAACCTTAGAATGAGACTAACGAGACTAACTTGGAAAGAACAAAGACAAACTTTATTCTCATTCTAAGGTTAGTCTAAGTTCGTTCCAAGTTAGTCTAAGTTCGTCCCTAGTTAGTTTCTTTCTAAGGACGAACTTAAACAAACCTTGGAATGAGACTAACGAGACTAACTTGGGGCGAACAAAGACAAACGTTAGTCTCATTATAAGGTTTGTCTAAGTTCGTCCCAAGTTAGTCTAAGTTCATCCCTAGTTAGTCTCTTTCTAAGGACGAACTTAGACAAACCTTAGAATGAGACTAACGAGACTAACTTGGGACGAATAAAGACAAACTTTAGTCTCCTTATGAGGTTAGTCTAAGTTCGTCCCTAGTTAGTCTAAGTTCGTCCCTAGTTAGTCTCTTTTTAAGGACGAACTTAGACAAACCTTAGAATGAGACTAACGAGACTAACTTGGGACGAACAAAGACAAGCGTTAGTCTCATTATAAGGTTTGTCTAAGTTCATCCCAAGTTAGTGTAAGTTCGTCACTAGTTAGTCTCTTTCTAAGGACTAACTTAGACAAACCTTTGAATGAGACTAACGAGACTAACTTGGAACGAACAAAGATAAACTTTATTCTCATTCTAAGGTTAGTCTAAGTTCGTCCCAAGTTAGTCTAAGTTCGTCCCTAGTTAGTTTCTTTCTAAGGACGAACTTAAACAAACCTTGGAATGAGACTAACGAGACTAACTTGGGAAGAACAATGACAAACATTAGTCTCATTATAAGGTTTGTCTAAGTTCGTCCCTAGTTAGTCTCTTTCTAAGGACGAACTTAGACAAACCTTAGAATGAGACTAACGAGACTAACTTGGGACGAACAAAGACAAACTTTAGTCTCTTTATAAGGCTAGTCTAAGATCGTCCCAAGTTAGTCTAAGTTCGTCCCTAGTTAGTCTCTTTTTAAGGACGAACTTAGACAAACCTTAGAATGAGACTAACGAGACTAACTTGGAACGAACAAACACAAGCGTTAGTCTCATTATAAGGTTTGTCTAAGTTCGTCCCAGGTTAGTCTAAGTTCATCCCTAGTTAGTCTCTTTCTAAGGACAAACTTAGACAAACCTTAGAATGAGACTAACGAGACTAACTTGGAACGAACAAAGACAAACTTTATTCTCATTCTAAGGTTAGTCTAAGTTCGTCCCAAGTTAGTCTAAGTTCGTCCCTAGTTAGTTTCTTTCTAAGGACGAACTTAAACAAACCTTGGAATGAGACTAACGAGACAAACTTGGGACGAACAAAGACAAACATTAGTCTCATTATAAGGTTAGTCTAAGATCGTCCCAAGTTAGTCTAAAGTTCGTCCCAAGTTAGTCTCTTTCTAAGGACGAACTTAGACAAACCTTAGAATGAGACTAATGAGACAAACTCTCATTCTAAGGTTTGTCTAAGTTCGTCCCTAGTTAGTTTCTTTCTAAGGACGAACTAAAAAAAACCTTAGAATGAGACTAACGAGACTAACTTGGGACGAACAAAGACAAACGTTAGTCTCATTATAAGGTTTGTCTAAGTTCGTCCCAAGTTAGGCTAAGTTCGTTGACGGAGCGCACTGCACTGTCGTTAAGGTGCAATGTCTCTGTGCAAAAATTAATTTATAAGTCCGCTACTCGTACTCTACTATTGGGTAGTAAAGTGGTAAGTAGGGGTCGAACCCAAGGGAATTAGTTGATAGTTGTTCTTTCGAAGATAGAAATTAAGACAGTTGGGGGTTGGTTGTGATTTTAGTAGTGAAAGTAGCGTGGGTTGGTTGTGATTTTAGTACTGGAAGTAAATAACTGAAAAATAAAGTGCTTGAAGGACAAGACTTGCGGAAATTAAAGTGCTTGAAGGACAAGACTTGCAGAAAGAAATTGCTTGAAGGACAAGACTTGCAGAAAGAAATTGCTTGAAGGACAAGACTTGCGGAAAGTAAGCAGTTGATATGGACTGAAAGTAAAGTAACAGGTGATATTGCAATTAAAGGAAAGATTCGGTATCAGGGGCCTTGTATCATAGTCCGTTTATCATTGACCTCTAATGATCATACTAAGTGTTTAAAAGTGTATCAAGGCCATTTCAAGCACTCGATTTGCCACACCGTCTAGCCCATTTCAAGGCATAGAGCACTTGTTCTATTTAGACTAATACCCCATTTCAAGGTATATTAGCCTATGTGCATCCATTTGATCAATCATTTCCGATCAACCAAATGGTGTTTTAAAGAGGTCGAACTCCTCAGATAAGCTTTGCCATTTCAAGCATCCACTTACCCGAGTATGTTCACGAACCCCACGGAAGAGTTTTGCCATTTCAAGCATCCACTCAACCTTGGAAGTTCTGACCTAATATGTGGCACATAGAACAAGTTTTGAACACAAAGAGGCATTTAAGAGAAGGGTCTAAAACATTGTATGATACTAGTACACCCCTTCAACCGAATGAAGGGTTTAGCTACGAATATCCATGGAACAGGACATCATAGCTAAGTACTTGAAAAGTAAAGGTTTTTGAAAGACAGTAAAGTAAAGTTTTCGAAAGTAAAGACAGGAAAGTAAAAGGAGAGTACTTCAAGAACCGACAAGAGTACTCAAGAACAACTGTAAAGCTTTTGATATCAAAGAGAAGTGTTTACATGGATTGTGCTCTCAATCTAGAGAGATAAGTGATTGTGGATTTGAGGATTGTGGGATGGGATGATGATACAAGTGAGAATGGCTTGGTATTTATAGGCAAGGTGAAGGGATGAGAGCCATACACTTGTCACAAGGGAGGAGAAGAGCTCACACATGGCAAGGGATGGGTGGAGGAGCCAAAAGCCATCGGAGGTGAGTCATTCCTCCCAAAAGCCGCCGGCCACATGGCTTCTCCATGGCCAAAGCCGCCGGGCTAGGTGGAGGGGAGTGGGTGAGTGTGAGTTGAGATCTTTTCCCAAAAGCCATCGGGTCCTTTCAGCTCCGGACAGACTCTGGTTGCTCTTCGGTTGGACTTGTTTTGAGTGATTCCATGTCAGGTTTATGAAAGTTGTACAGTCGGAATCTGGTCGTGTCCTGGAGTGAATTGTAATTCATTTTCAGCTTTAAAACTCCTCCTTAGCTTGTATTCTCTCTAGACTTCAAAATACCCTGTAGATAAATATCGGAACTAACAAGCAAAAGTTAAATAGACAAAGAGTCTAATTTGGTGGGTTTAACTGTCTTAATGAATCATATAAATATGGTCCATCATTCGTCCCTAGTTAGTCTCTTTCTAAGGACGAAATTAGACAAACCTTTGAATGAGAGTAACGAGACTAACTTGGGACGACCAAACACAAACGTTAGTCTCATTATAAGGTTTGTTTAAGTTCGTCCCAAGTTAGTCTAAGTTCGTCCCTAGTTAGTCTCTTTCTGAGGACGAACTTAGACAAACCTTAGAATGAGACTAACGAGACTAAATTGGGACGAACAAACACAATCGTTAGTCTCATTACAAGGTTAGTAGTCTATGTTCTTTCCAAGTTAGTGTCAGATCGTCCCTAGTTAGTCTCTTTCTAAGGACGAACTTAGAAAAACCTTAGAAGGAGACTAACGAAACTAACTTGGGACGTACAAAGACAAACGTTAGTCTCATTATAAGGTTTGTCTAAGTTCATCCCAAGTTAGGCTAAGTTCGTCCCTAGTTAGTCTCTTTCTAAGGACGAAATTAGACAAACCTTTGAATGAGAGTAACGAGACTAACTTGGGACGAACAAAGACAAACGTTAGTCTCATTATAAGGTTTGTTTAAGTTCGTCCCAAGTTAGTCTAAGTTCGTCCCTAGTTAGTCTCTTTCTGAGGACGAACTTAGACAAACCTTAGAACGAGACTAACGAGACTAAATTAGGACGAACAAACACAAACGTTAGTCTCATTACAAGGTTAGTAGTCTAAGTTCTTTCCAAGTTAGTGTAAGTTCGTCCCTAGTTAGTCTCTTTCTAAGGACGAACTTAGAAAAACCTTAGAAGGAGACTAACGAGACTAACTTGGGACGAACAAACACAAACGTTAGTCTCATTACAAGGTTAGTCTAAGTTCGTCCCATATTAGTCTAAGTGCGTCCCTAGTTAGTCTCTTTCTAAGAACGAACTTAGACAAACCTTAGAAGGAGACTAACGAGACTAACTTGGGACGAACAAAGACAAACGTCAGTCTCATTACAAGGTTAGTCTAAAGTTCGTCCCAAGTTAGTCTCTTTATAAGGACGAACTTAGACAAACCTTAGAATGAGACTAACGAAACAAACCTCATTCTAAGGTTTGTCTAAGTTCGTCCCAAGTTAGTCTAAGTTCGTCCCTAGTTAGTCTCTTTCTAAGGACGAACTTAAATAAACCTTAGAATGAGACTAACGAGACTAACTTGGGACGAATAAAGACAAACGTTAGTCTCATTATAAGGTTTGTTTAAGTTCGTCCCAAGTTAGTCTAAGTTCGTCCCTAGTTAGTCTCTTTCCGAGGACGAACTTAGACAAACCTTAGAATTAGATTAACGAGACTAAATTGGGATGAACAAACACAAACGTTAGTCTCATTACAAGGTTAGTAGTGTAAGTTCTTTCCAAGTTAGTGTAAGTTCGTCTCTAGTTAGTCTCTTTCTAAGGACGAACTTAGACAAACCTTAGAAGGAGACTAACGAAACTAACTTGGGACGAACAAAGACAAACGTTAGTCTCATTACAAGGTTAGTCTAAGTTCGTCCCATGTTAGTCTCTTTCTAAGGACGAACTTAGACAAACCTTAGAATGAGACTAACGAGACAAACTCTCATTCTAAGGTTTGTCTAAGTTCGTCCCAAGTTAGTCTAAGTTCGTCCCTAGTTAGTCTCTTTCTAAGGACGAACTTAAACAAACCATAGAATGAGACTAACGAGACTAACTTGGGACGAACAAAGACAAATGTTAGTCTCATTATAAGGTATGTCTAAGTACGTCCCAAGTTAGTCTAAGTTCGTCCCTAGTTTGTCTCTTTCTAAGGACGAACTTAGACAAACCTTAGAATGACACTAACGAGACTAACTTGGGACGAACAAACACAAACGTTAGTCTCATTACAAGGTTAATCTTAGTTCGACGCAAGTTAGTCAAAGTTTCTCCATAGTTAGTCTCTTTCTAAGGACGAACTTAGACAAACCTTAGAAAGAGACGAACGAGACTAACTAGGGACTAACAAAGACAATCCTTAGTCTCATTACAAGGTTAGTCTATGTTCGTCCCAAGTTAGTCTCTTTCTAAGGACGAACTTAGACAAACCTCAGAATGAGACTAACGAGACAAACTCTCATTCTAAGGTTTGTCTAAGTTCGTCCCAAGTTAGTCTAAGTTCGTCCCTTGTTAGTTTCTTCTTAAGGACGAACTTAGACAAACCTTAGAATGATACTAACGAGACTAACTTGGGACGAACAAAGACAAACGTTAGTCTCATTACAAGGTTAGTTTCGTCCCTAGTTAGTCTCTTTCTAAGGACGAACTTAGACAAACCTTAGAATGAGACTAGCGAGACTAACTTGGGACGAACAAAGACAAACGTTAGTCTCTTTACAAGGTTAGTCTAAGTTCATCCCAAGTTTGTCTAAGTTCGTCCCTAGTTAGTCTCTTTCTAAGGACGAACTTAGACAAACCTTAGAATGACACTAACGAGACTAACTTGGGACGAACAAACACAAACGTTAGTCTCATTACAAGGTTAATCTTAGTTCGACGCAAGTTAGTCTAAGTTTCTCCATAGTTAGTCTCTTTCTAAGGACGAACTTAGACAAACCTTAGAAAGAGACGAACGAGACTAACTAGGGACGAACAAAGACAATCCTTAGTCTCATTACAAGGTTAGTCTATGTTCGTCCCAAGTTAGTCTCTTTCTAAGGACGAACTTAGACAAACCTCAGAATGAGACTAACGAGACAAACTCTCATTCTAAGGTTTGTCTAATTTCGTCCCAAGTTTGTCTAAGTTCGTCCCTTGTTAGTTTCTTCTTAAGGACGAACTTAGACAAACCTTAGAATGATACTAACGAGACTAACTTGGGACGAACAAAGACAAACGTTAGTCTCATTACAAGGTTAGTCTAAGGTCGTCCCTAGTTAATCTCTTTCTAAGGACGAACTTAGACAAACCTTAGAATGAGACTAACGAGACTAACTTGGGACGAACAAAGACAAACGTTAGTCTCTTTACAAGGTTAGTCCAAGTTCATCCCAAGTTTGTCTAAGTTCGTCCCTAGTTAGTCTCTTTCTAAGGACGAACTTAGACAAACCTTAGAATAAGACTAACGAGACTAACTTGGGACGAACAAAGACAAACGTTAGTCTCATTATAAGGTTTGTCTAATTTCGTCCCAAGTTAGTCTAAGTTCGTCCCTAGTTAATCTCTTTCTAAGGACGAACTTAGACAAACCTTAGAATGAGACTAACGAGACTAACTTGGAACGAAAAAAGACAAACTTTATTCTCATTCTAAGGTTAGTCTAAGTTCGTCGCAAGTTAGTCTAAGTTCGTCCCTAGTTAGTTTCTTTCTAAGGACAAACTTAAAAAAACCTTAGAATCAGACTAATGAGACTAACTTGGGACGAAGAAAGACAAATGTTAATCTCATTACAAGGTTAGTCTAAGTTCGTCCCAAGTTAGTCTCTTTCTAAGGAAGAACTTCGAAAAACCTTTGAATGAGACTAACGAGACAAACTCTCATTCTAAGGTTTGTCCAAGTTCGTCCCAAGTTATTCTAAGTTCGTCACTTGTAATTCTCTTTCTAAGGACGAACTTGGACAAACCTTAGAACGAGACTAACGAGACTAATTTGGGACGAACAAAGACAAACGTTAGTCTCATTACAAGGTTAGTCTAAGTTCGTCCCAAGTTAGTATAAGTTCGTCCCTAGTTAGTCTCTTTCTATGGACGAACTTAGACAAACCTTAGAATGAGACTAAAGAGACTAACTTGGGACGAACAAAGACAAACGTTAGTCTCATAATAAGGTTAGTCTAAGTTTGTCCCAAGTTAGTCTAAGTTCGTCCCTAGTTAGTCTCTTTCTAAGGACGAACTTAGACAAACCATAGAATGAGACTAACGAGACTAACTTGGGACGAACAAAGACAAACGTTAGTCTCATAACATGGTTATTCTAAGTTCGTCCCTAGTTAGTCTCTTTCTAAGGACGAACTTAGACAAACCTTAGAATGAGACTAACGAGACTAACTTGGGACGAACAAAGACAAAATTTAGTCTCATTATAAGGTTAGTCTAAGTTCGTCCGTAGTTAGCATCTTTCTAAGGACGAACTTAGACAAACCTTAGAATGAGACTAACGAGACTAACTTGGGACGAACAAACACAAACGTTAGTCTCATTACAAGGTTAGTCTAAGTTCGTCCCAATTTAGTCTAAGTTCGTCCCTAGTTAGTCTCTTTCTAAGGACGAACTTAGACAAACCTTAGAATGAGACTAACGAGACTAACTTGGGACGAACAAAGACGAACTTTAGTCTCATTATAAGGTTAGTCTAAGTTCGTCCCTAGTTAGTCTAAGTTCGTCTCTAGTTAGTCTCTTTCTAAGGAAGAACTTAGACAAACCTTAGAATGAGATTAACGAGACTAACTTGGGACGAACATAGACAAACGTTAGTCTCATTATAAGGTTTGTCTAATTTCGTCCCAAGTTAGTCTAAGTTCGTCCCTAGTTAGTCTCTTTCTAAGGACGAACTTAGACAAACCTTAGAATGAGACTAACGAGACTAACTTGGAACGAACAAAGACAAACTTTATTCTCATTTTAAGGTTAGTCTAAGTTCGTCCCAAGTTAGTCTAAGTTCGTCCCTAGTTAGTTTCTTTCTAAGGACAAACTTGAAAAAACCTTAGAATGAGACTAATGAGACTAACTTGGGACGAAGAAAGACAAACGTTAGTCTCATTACAAGGTTAGTCTAAGTTCTTCCCAAGTTAGTCTCTTCCTAAGGACGAACTTCGACAAACCTTTGAATGAGACTAACGAGACAAACTCTCATTCTAAGGTTTGTCTAATTTCGTCCCAAATTATTCTAAGTTCGTCCCTAGTTATTCTCTTTCTAAGGACGAACTTAGACAAACCTTAGAAAGAGACTAACGAGACTAACTTGGGACGAACAAAGACAAACGTTAGTCTCATTACAAGGTTAGTCTAAGTTCGTCCCAAGTTAGTATAAGTTCGTCCCTAGTTAGTCTCTTTCTAAGGATGAACTTAGACAAACCTTAGAATGAGACTAAAGAGACTAACTTGGGACGAACAAAGACAAACGTTAGTCTCATAGTAAGGTTAGTCTAAGTTTGTCCCAAGTTAGTCTAAGTTCGTCCCTAGTTAGTCTCTTTCTAAGGACGAACTTAGACAAACCATAGAATGAGACAAACGAGACTCACTTGGGACGAACAAAGACAAACATTAGTCTCATTATAAGGTTAGTCTAAGTTCGTCCCAAGTTAGTCTAAGTTCGTCCCTAGTTAGTCTCTTTCTAAGGACGAACTTGGACAAACCTTAGAATGAGACTAAGGAGACTAACTTGGGACGAACAAAGACAAGCGTTAGTCTCATTATAAGGTTTGTCTAAGTTTGTCCCACGTTAGTCTCTTTCTAAGGGAGAACTTAGACAAACCTTAGAATGAGACTAACGAGACTAACTTTGAACGAACAAAGACAAACTTTATCCTCATTCTAAGGTTTGTCTAAGTTCGTCCCTAGTTAGTTTCTTTCTAAGGACGAACTTAAACAAACCTTAGAATGAGATTAACGAGACTAACTTGGGACGAACAAAGACAAACGTTAGTCTCATTATAAGGTTTGTCTAAGTTCGTCCCTAGTTAGTCTCTTTCTAAGGACGAACTTAGACAAACCTTAGAAGTAGACTAACGAGACTAACAAGACTAACTTGGGACGAACAAAGACAAAAGTTAGTCTCATTACAAGGTTAGTCTAAAGTTCGTCCCTAGTTAGTCTCTTTCTAAGGACGAACTTAGACAAACCTTAGAATGAGACTAACGAGACTAACTTGGAAAGAAAAAAGACAAACGTTAGTCTCATTACAAGGTTTGTCTAACTTCCTCCCAAGTTAGTCTAAGTTTGTCCCTAGTTAGTCTCTTTCTAAAGACGAACTTAGACAAACCTTAGAATGAGACAAACGAGACTAACTTGGGACGAACAAAGACAAACGTTAGTCTCATTATAAGGTTTGTCTAAGTTTGTCCCAAGTTAGTCTAAGTTCGTCCCTAGTTAGTTTCTTTCTAAGGACGAACTTAAACAAACCTTAGAATGAGACTAACGAGACTAACTTGGGACGAACAAACACAAACGTTAGTCACATTATAAGGTTTGTCTAAGTTCGTCCCAAGTTAGTCTAATTTCGTCCCTAGTTAGTCTCTTTCTAAGGACGAACTTAGACAAACCTTAGAATGAGACTAACGAGACTAACTTCGGACGAACAAATACAAACGTTAGTCACATTACAAGGTTAGTCTAACTTCGTCCCAAGTTAGTCTAAGTTCGTCCCTAGTTAGTCTCTTTCTTACGAACTTTGACAAACTTTAGAAGGAGACTAACGAGCAAACAAGACTAACTTGGGACGAACAAAGACAAACGTTAGTCTCATTACAAGGTTAGTCTAAAGTTCGTCCCAAGTTTGTCTGTTTCTTAGGACGAACTTAGACAAACCTTAGAATGAGACTAACGAGACAAACTCTCATTTCAAGGTTTGTCTAAGTTCGTCCCAAGTTAGTCTAAGTTCGTCCCTAGTTAGTCTCTTTCTAAGTACGAACTAAAACAAACCTTAGAATAAGACTAACGAGACTAACTTGGGACGAACAAAGACAAATGTTAGTCTCATTATAAGGTTAGTCTAAGTTCGTCCCAAGTTTGTCTAAGTTCGTCCCTAGTTAGTCTCTTTCTAAGGACGAACTTATACAAACCTTAGAATGAGACTAACGAGACTAAATTGGGACGAACAAACACAAACGTTAGTCTCATTACAAGGTTAGTCTAAGTTCGTTCCAAGTTAGTCTAAGTTCGTCCCAAGTTAGTCTCTTTCTAAGGACGAACTTAGACAAACCTCAGAATGAGACTATCGAGACTAACTTGGAACGAAAAAAGACAAACTTTATTCTCATTCTAAGGTTAGTCTAAGTTCGTCCCTAGTTAGCCTCTTTCTAAGGACGAACTTAGACTAACCGTAGAATGAGTTTAACGAGACTAACTTGGGACGAACAAACACAAACGTTAGTCTCATTACAAGGTTAGTCTAAGTTCGTCCCAAGTTAGTCTAAGTTCGTCCCTAGTTAGTCTCTTTCTAAGGACGAACTTAGACAAACCTTAGAATGAGACTAACGAGACTAACTTGGGACGAACAAAGACAAACGTTAGTCTCTTTACAAGGTTAGTCTAAGTTCATCCCAAGTTTGTCTAAGTTCGTCCCTAGTTAGTCTCTTTCTAAGGACGAACTTAGACAAACCTTAGAATGAGACTAACGAGACTAACTTGGGACGAACAAAGACAAACGTTAGTCTCTTTACAAGGTTAGTCCAAGTTCGTCCCAAGTTAGTCTAAGTTCGTCCCTAGTTAGTCTCTTTCTAAGGACGAACTTAGACAAACCATAGAATGAGACTAACGAGACTAACTTGGGACGAACAAAGACAAATGTTAGTCTCATTACATGGTTAGTCTAAGTTCGTCCCTAGTTAGTCTCTTTCTAAGGACGAACTTAGACAAACCTTAGAATGAGACTAACGAGACTAACTTGGGACGAACACAGACAAAATTTAGTCTCATTATAAGGTTAGTCCAAGTTCGTCCCTAGTTAGCCTCTTTCTAAGGACGAACTTAGACAAACCTTAGAATGAGACTAACGAGACTAACTTGGGACGAACAAACACAAACGTTAGTCTCATTACAAGGTTAGTCTAAGTTCGTCCCAAGTTAGTCTAAGTTCGTCCCTAGTTAGTCTCTTTCTAAGGACGAACTTAGACAAACCTTAGAATGACACTAACGAGACTAACTTGGGACGAACAAAGACAAACTTTAGTCTCATTATAAGGTTAGTGTAAGTTCGTCCCTAGTTAGACTCTTTCTAAGGACGAACTTAGACAAACCATAGAATGAGACTAACGAGACTAACTTGGGACGAACAAAGACAAACGTTAGTCTCCTTACATGGTTAGTCAAAGTTCGTCCCTAGTGAGTCTCTTTCTAAGGACGAACTTAGACAAACCTTAGAATGAGACTAACGAGACTAACTTGGGACGAACAAAGACAAAATTTAGTCTCATTATAAGGTTAGTCTAAGTTCGTCCCTTGTTAGCCTCTTTCTAAGGACGAACTTAGACAAACCTTAGAATGAGACTAACGAGACTAACTTGGGACGAACAAACACAAACGTTAGTCTCATTACAAGGTTAGTCTAAGTTCGTCCCAAGTTAGTCTAAGTTCGTCCCTAGTTAGTCTCTTTCTAAGGACGAACTTAGACAAACCTTAGAATGAGACTAACGAGACTAACTTGGGACGAACAAAGACAAACGTTAGTCTCTTTACAAGGTTAGTCTAAGTTCATCCCAAGTTTGTCTAAGTTCGTCCCTAGTTAGTCTCTTTCTAAGGACGAACTTAGACAAACCTTAGAATGAGACTAACGAGACTAACTTGGGACGAACAAAGACAAACGTTAGTCTCTTTACAAGGTTAGTCCAAGTTCGTCCCAAGTTAGTCTAAGTTCGTCCCTAGTTAGTCTCTTTCTAAGGACGCACTTAGACAAACCTTAGAATGAAACTAACGAGACTAACTTGGGACGAACAAAGACAAACGTTAGTCTCATTATAAAGTTAGTCTAAGTTCGTCCCAAGTTAGTCTAAGTTCGTCCCTAATCAGTCTCTTTCTAAGGACGAACTTAGACAAACCTTAGAATGAGACTAGTGAGACTAACTTGGGACGAACTTAGACAAACTTTAGTCTCATTATAAGGTTAGTCTAAGTTCGTCCCAAGTTAGTCTAAGTTCGTCCCTAGTTAGTCTCTTTCTAAGGACGAACTTAGACAAACCTTAGAATGAGACTAACGAGACTAACTCGGGACGAACAAAGACAAACGTTAGTCTCATTATAAAGTTAGTCTAAGTTCGTCCCAAGTTAGTCTAATTTCGTCCCTAGTTAGTCTCTTTCTAAGGACGAACTTAGACAAACCTTAGAATGAGACTAACGAGACTAACTTGGGACGAACAAAGACAAACATTAGTCTCTTTACAAGGTTAATCTAAGTTCGTCCCAAGTGAGTTCGTCCCAAGTTAGTCTCTTTCTAAGGATGAACTTAGACAAACCTTAGAATGAGACTAACGAGACTAACTTGGGACGAACAAAGACAAACTTTAGTCTCATTATAAGGTTAGTCTAAGTTCGTCTCTAGTTAGTCTAAGTTCGTCTCTAGTTAGTCTCTTTCTAAGGACAAACTTAGACAAACCTTAGAATGAGACTAACGAGACTAACTTGGGACGAACATAGACAAACGTTAGTCTCATTATAAGGTTTGTCTAATTTCGTCCCAAGTTAGTCTAAGTTCGTCCCTAGTTAGTCTCTTTCTAAGGACGAACTTAGACAAACTTAGAATGAGACTAACGAGACTAACTTGGAACGAACAAAGACAAACTTTATTCTCATTTTAAGGTTTGTCTAATTTCGTCCCAAGTTAGTCTAAGTTCGGCCCTAGTTAGTTTCTTTCTAAGGACGAACTTAAAAAAACCTTAGAATGAGACTAATGAGACTAACTTGGGACGAAGAAAGACAAACGTTAGTCTCATTACAAGGTTAGTCTAAGTTCGTCCCAAGTTAGTCTCTTTCTAAGGACGAACTTCGACAATCCTTTGAATGAGACTAACGAGACAAACTCTCATTCTAAGGTTTGTCTAATTTCGTCCCAAGTTATTCTAAGTTCGTCCCTAGTTATTCTCTTTCTAAGGACGAACTTAGACAAACCTTAGAAAGAGACTAACGAGACTAACTTGGGACGAACAAAGACAAACGTTAGTCTCATTACAAGGTTAGTCTAAGTTCGTCCCAAGTTAGTATAAGTTCGTCCCTAGTTAGTATCTTTCTAAGGATGAACATAGACAAACCTTAGAATGAGACTAAAGAGACTAACTTGGGACGAACAAAGACAAACGTTAGTCTCATAATAAGTTTGGTCTAAGTTTGTCCCAAGTTAGTCTAAGTTCGTCCCTAGTTAGTCTCTTTCTAAGGACGAACTTAGACAAACCATAGAATGAGACAAACGAGACTCACTTGGGACGAACAAAGACAAACGTTAGTCTCATTATAAGGTTAGTCTAAGTTCGTCCCAAGTTAGTCTAAGTTCGTCCCTAGTTAGTCTCTTTCTGAGGACGAACTTGGACAAACCTTAGAATGAGACTAAGGAGACTAACTTGGGACGAACAAAGACAAGCGTTAGTCTCATTATAAGGTTTGTCTAAGTTCGTCCCAAGTTAGTCTCTTTCTAAGGGAGAACTTAGACAAACCTTAGAATGAGACTAACGAGACTAACTTTGAACGAACAAAGACAAACTTTATTCTCATTCTAAGGTTAGTCTAAGTTCGTCCCAAGTTAGTCTAAGTTCTTCCCTAGTTAGTTTCTTTCTAAGGACGAACTTAAACAAACCTTAGAATGAGATTAACGAGACTAACTAGGGACGAACAAAGACAAACGTTAGTCTCATTATAAGGTTTGTCTAAGTTCGTCCCAAGTTAGTCTAAGTTCGTCCCTAGTTAGTCTCTTTCTAAGGACGAACTTTGACAAACCTTAGAATGAGACTAACGAGACTACCTTCGGACGAACAAACACAAATGTCAGTCTCATTACAAGGTTAGTCTAAGTTCGTCCCAACTTCGTCTAAGTTCGTCCCTAGTTAGTCTCTTTCTAAGGACGAACTTAGACAAACCATAGAAGGAGACTAACGAGACTAACGAGACTAACTTGGGACGAACAAAGACAAAAGTTAGTCTCATTACAAGGTTAGTCTAAAGTTCGTCCCAAGTTAGTCTCTGTCTAAGGACGAACTTAGACAAACCTTAGAAGGAAACTAACGAGACAAACTCTCATTTTAAGGTTTGTCTAAGTTCGTCCCAAGTTAGTCTAAGTTCGTCACCAGTTAGTCTCCTTCTAAGGACGAACTTAGACAAACCTTAGAAGGAGACTAACGAGACTAACATGGGAAGAACAAAGACAAACGTTAGTCTCATTACAAGGTTAGTCTAAAGTTCGTCCCAAGTTAGTCTCTTTCTAAGGACGAACTTAGACAAACCTTAGAATGAGACTAACGAGACAAACTCTCATTCTGAGGTTTGTCTAAGTTCGTCCCAAGTCAGTCTAAGTTCGTCCCTAGTTAGTCTCTTTCTAAGGACGGACTTAAACAAACCTTAGAATGAGACTAACGAGATTAACCTGGGACGAACAAAGACTAACGTTAGTCTCATTATAAGGTTTGTCTAAGTTCGTCCCAAGTTAGTCTAAGTTCGTCCCTAGTTAGTCTCTTTCTAAGGACGAACTTAGACAAACCTTAGAAGGAGACTAACGAAACTAACTTGGGACGAACAAAGACAAACGTTAGTCTCATTACAAGGTTAGTCTAATTTCGTCCCAAGTTAGTCTCTTTTTAAGGACGAACTTAGACAAACCTTAGAATGAGACTAACGAGACAAACTCTCATTCTAAGGTTTGTCTAAGTTCGTCCCAAGTTAGTCTAAGTTCGTCCCAAGTTAGTCTCTTTCTAAGGACGAACTTAGACAAACCTTAGAATGAGACTAACGAGACTAACTTGGGACGAACAAAGACAAACGTTAGTCTCATTACAAGGTTAGTCTAAGTTCGTCCCAAGTTAGTCTAAGTTCGTCCCTAGTTAGTCTCAATCTAAAGACGAACTTAGACAAACCTTAGAATGAGACTAACGAGACTAACTTGGGACGAACAAAGACAAACGTTAGTCTCATTACAAGGTTAGCCTAAGTTCGTCCCAAGTTAGCCTCTTTCAAAGGACGAACTTAGACAAACCTTAGAATGAGACTAATGAGACTAACTTGGGACGAACAAACACAAACGTTAGTCTCATTACTAGGTTAGTCTAAGTTCATCCCAAGTTAGTCTAAGTTCGTCCCTAGTTAGTCTCTTTCTAAGGACGAACTTAGACAAACCTTAGAAGGAGACTAACGAAACTAACTTGGGACGAACAAAGACAAATGTTAGTCTCATTACAAGGTTAGTCTAAGTTCGTCCCAAGTTAGTCTAAGTTCGTCCCTAGTTAGTCTCAATCTAAAGACGAACTTAGACAAACCTTAGAATGAGACTAACTTGGGACGAACAAAGACAAACGTTAGTCTCATTACAAGGTTAGTCTAAGTTCGTCCCAAGTTAGCCTCTTTCAAAGGACGAACTTAGACAAACCTTAGAATGAGACTAACGAGACTAACTTGGGACGAACAAACACAAACGTTAGTCTCATTACAAGGTTAGTCTAAGTTCGTCCCAAGTTAGTCTAAGTTCGTCCCTAGTTAGTCTCTTTCTAAGGACGAACTAAGACAAACCTTAGAAGGAGACTAACGAGACTAACGAGACTAACTTGGGACGAACAAAGACATACTTTAGTCTCATTACAATGTTAGTCTAAAGTTCGTCCCAAGTTAGTCTCTTTCTAAGGACGAACTTAGACAAACGTTAGTCTCATTACAAGGTTAGTCTCAGTTCGTCCCAAGTTAGTATAAGTTCGTCCCTAGTTAGTCTCATTCTAAAGACGAACTTAGACAAACCTTAGAATGAGACTAACGAGACTAACTTGGGACGAACATAGACAAACGTTAGTCTCATTACATGGTTAGTCTAAGTTCGTCCCTAGTTAGTCTCTTTCTAAGGACGAACTTATACAAACCATAGAATGAGACTAACGAGACTAACTTGGGACGAACAAAGACAAACTTTAGTCTCATTATAAGGTTAGTCTAAGTTCGTCCCAAGTTAGCCTCTTTCTAAGGACGTACTTAGACAAACCTTAGAATGAGACTAACGAGACTAACTTGGGACGAACAAACACAAACGTTAGTCTCATTACAAGGTTAGTCTAAGTTCGTCCCTAGTTAGTCTCTTTCTAAGGACGAACTTAGACAAACCTTAGAATTACACTAACGAGACTAACTTGGGACGAACAAAGACAAATGTTAGTCTCTTTACAAGGTTAGTCTAAGTTCGTCCCAAGTTAGTCTAAGTTCGTCCCTAGTTAGTCTCGTTCTAAGGACGAACTTAGACAAACCTTAGAATGAGACTAACGAGACTAACTTGGTACGAACAAAGACAAACTTTAGTCTCATTATAAGGTTAGTCTAAGTTCGTCCCTAGTTAGTCTAAGTTATTCTCTAGTTAGTCTCTTTCTAAGGATGAACTTACACAAACCTTATAATGAGACTAACGAGACTAACTGGGGACGAACATAGACAAACGTTAGTCTCATTATAAGGTTTTTCTAATTTCGTCCCAAGTTAGTCTAAGTTCGTCCCCAGTTAGTCTCTTTCTATGGACGAACTTAGACAAACCTTAGAATGAGACTAACGAGACTAACTTGGAACGAACAAAGACAAACTTTATTCTCATTCTAAGGTTAGTCTAAGTTCGTCCCAAGTTAGTCTAAGTTCGTCCCTAGTTAGTCTCTTTCTAAGGACGAACTTAGACAAACCTTAGAATGAGACTAACGAGACTAACTTGGTACGAACAAAGACAAACTTTAGTCACATTATAAGGTTAGTCTAAGTTCGTCCCTAGTTAGTCTAAGTTGTTCTCTAGTTAGTCTCTTTCGAAGGACGAACTTACACAAACCTTATAATGAGACTAACGAGACTAACTGGGGACGAACATAGACAAACGTTAGTCTCATTATAAGGTTTTTCTAATTTCGTCCCAAGTTAGTTTAAGTTCGTCCCTAGTTAGTCTCTTTCTATGGACGAACTTAGACAAACCTTAGAATGAGACTAACGAGACTAACTTGGAACGAACAAAGACAAACTTTATTCTCATTCTAAGGTTAGTCTAAGTTCGTCCCAAGTTAGTCTAAGTTCGTCCCTAGTTAGTTTCTTTCTATGGACGAACTTAAAAAAACCATAGAATGAGACTAATGAGACTAACTTGGGACGAAGAAAGACAAACGTTAGTCTCATTACAAGGTTAGTCTTAGTTCGTCCCAAGTTAGTCTCTTTCAAAGGACGAACTTCGACAAACCTTTGAATGAGACTAACGCGACAAACTCTCATTCTAAGGTTTGTCTAAGTTCGTCCCAAGTTAGTCTAAGTTCGTCCCTAGTTAGTCCCAATCTAAAGACGAACTTAGACAAACCTTAGAATGAGACTAACTTGGGACGAACAAAGACAAACGTTAGTCTCATTACAAGGTTAGTCTAAGTTCGTCCCAAGTTAGCCTCTTTCAAAGGACGAACTTAGACAAACCTTAGAATGAGACTAACGAGACTAACTTGGGACGAACAAACACAAACGTTAGTCTCATTACAAGGTTAGTCTAAGTTCGTCCCAAGTTAGTCTAAGTTCGTCCCTAGTTAGTCTCTTTCTAAGGACGAACTAAGACAAACCTTAGAAGGAGAGTAACGAGACTAACGAGACTAACTTGGGACGAACAAAGACATACTTTAGTCTCATTACAATGTTAGTCTAAAGTTCGTCCCAAGTTAGTCTCTTTCTAAGGACGAACTTAGACAAACGTTAGTCTCATTACAAGGTTAGTCTAAGTTCGTCCCAAGTTAGTCTAAGTTCGTCCCTAGTTAGTCTCATTCTAAAGACGAACTTAGACAAACCTTAGAATGAGACTAACGAGACTAACTTGGGACGAACATAGACAAACGTTAGTCTCATTACATGGTTAGTCTAAGTTCGCCCCTAGTTAGTCTCTTTCTAAGGATGAACTTAGACAAACCATAGAATGAGACTAACGAGACTAACTTGGGACGAACAAAGACAAACTTTAGTCTCATTATAAGGTTAGTCTAAGTTCGTCCCAAGTTAGCCTCTTTCTAAGGACGTACTTAGACAAACCTTAGAATGAGACTAACGAGACTAACTTGGGACGAACAAACACAAACGTTAGTCTCATTACAAGGTTAGTCTAAGAGCGTCCCTAGTTAGTCTCTTTCTAAGGACGAACTTAGACAAACCTTAGAATTACACTAACGAGACTAACTTGGGACGAACAAAGACAAACGTTAGTCTCTTTACAAGGTTAGTCTAAGTTCGTCCCTAGTTAGTATAAGTTGGTCCCTAGTTAGTCTCGTTAGTCTCAATCTAAGGACGAACTTAGATAAACCTTAGAATGGGACTAACGAGACAAACTCTCATTCTAAGGTTTGTCTAAGTTCGTCCCAAGTTAGTCTAAGTTCGTCTCTAGTTAGTCTCTTCCTAAGGACGAACTTAGACAAACCTTAGAATGAGACTAACGAGACTAACTTGGGACGAACAAAGACAAACGTTAGTCTTATTACAAGGTTAGTCTAAGTTCGTCCCAAGTTAGTCTAAGTTCGTCCCTAGTTAGTCTCAATCTAAAGACGAACTTAGACAAACCTTAGAATGAGACTAACGAGACTAACTTGGGACGAACAAAGACAAACGTTAGTCTCATTACAAGGTTAGTCTAAGTTCGTCCCAAGTTAGTATAAGTTCGTCCCTAGTTAGTCTCTTTCTAATGATGAACTTTGACAAACCTTAGAATGACACTAAAGCGACTAACTTGGGACGAACAAGACAAACGTTAGTCTCATAATAAGGTTAGTCTAAGTTTGTCCCAAGTTAGTCTAAGTTCGTCCCTAGTTAGTCTCTTTCTAAGAACGAACTTAGACAAACCATAGAATGAGACAAACGAGACTCACTTGGGACGAACAAAGAGAAACGTTAGTCTCATTATTAGGCTAGTCTAAGTTCGTCCCAAGTTAGTCTAAGTTCGTCCCTAGTTAGTCTCTTTCTAAGGACGAACTTAGACAAACCTTTGAATGAGACTAAGGAGACTAACTTGGGACGAACAAAGACAAGCGTTAGTCTCATTATAAGGTTTGTCTAAGTTCGTCCCAAGTTAGTCTCTTTCTAAGGGAGAACTTAGACAAACCTTAGAAGGAGACTAACGAAACTAACTTGGGACGAACAAAGACAAACGTTAGTCTCATTACAGGGTTAGTCTAAGTTCGTCCCAAGTTAGTCTCTTTCTAAGCACGAACTTAGACAAACCTTAGAAGGACACTAAAGAAACTAACTTGGGACGAACAAAGGCAAACGTTAGTCGCATTACCACGTTAGGCTAAGTTCGTCCCAAGTTAGTCTCTTTCTAAGGACGAACTTAGACAAACCTTAGAATGGGACTAACGAGACAAACTCTCATTCTAAGGTTTGTCTAAGTTCGTCCCAAGTTAGCCTAAGTTCGTCTCTAGTTAGTCTCTTCCTAAGGACGAACTTAGACAAACCTTAGAATGAGACTAACGAGACTAACTTGGGACGAACAAAGACAAACGTTAGTCTTATTACAAGGTTAGTCTAAGTTCGTCCCAAGTTAGTCTAAGTTCGTCCCTAGTTAGTCTCAATCTAAAGACGAACTTAGACAAACCTTAGAATGAGACTAACGAGACTAACTTGGGACGAATAAACACAAACGCTAGTCTCATTACAAGGTGAGTCTGAGTTCGTCCCAAGTTAGTCTAAGTTCGTCCCTAGTTAGTCTCTTTCTAAGGACGAACTTACACAAACCTTAGAAGGAGACTAACGAGACTAACTTGGGACGAACAAAGACAAACGTTAGTCTCATTACAAGGTTAGTCTAAAGTTCGTCCCTTGTTAGTCTCTTTCTAAGGACGAACTTAGACAAACCTTAGAATGAGACTAACGAGACAAATTCTCATTCTAACGTTTGTCTAAGTTCGTCCCAAGTTAGTCTAAGTTCGTCCTTAGTTAGTCTCTTTCTAAGGACGAACTTAGACAAACCTTAGAAGGAGACTAACGAAACTAACTTGGGACGAACAAAGACAAACGTTAGTCTCATTACAAGGTTAGTCTAAGTTCGTCCGAAGTTAGTCTCTTTCTAAGGACGAACTTAGACAAACCTTAGAATGAGACTAACGAGACAAACCTGGGACGAACTTAGACAAACCTTAGAATGAGACTAACGAGACAAACTCTCATTCTAAGGTTTGTCTAAGTTCGTCCCAAGTTAGTCTAAGTTCGTCCCTAGTTAGTCTCTTTCTAAGGACGAACTTAGAAAAACCTTAGAATGAGACTAACGAGACTAACTTGGGACGAACAAAGACAAACGTTAGTCTCATTACAAGGTTAGTCTAAGTTCGTCCCAAGTTAGTCTAATTCGTCCCTAGTTAGTCTCAATCTAAAGACGAACTTAGACAAACCTTAGAATGACACTAACGAGACTAACTTGGGACGAAAAAAGACAAACGTTAGTCTCATTACAAGGTTAGTCTAAGTTCGTCCCAAGTTAGCCTCTTTCAAAGGACGAACTTAGACAAACCTTAGAATGAGACTAACGAGACTAACTTAGGACGAACAAACACAAACGTTAGTCTCATTACAAGGTTAGTCTAAGTTCGTCCCAAGTTAGTCTAAGTTCGTCCGTAGTTAGTCTCTTTCTAAGGACGAACTTAGACAAACCTGAGAAGGAGACTAACGAGACTAACTTGGGACGAACAAAGACAAACGTTAGTCTCATTACAAGGTTAGTCTAAAGTTCGTCTCAAGTTAGTCTCTTTCTAAGGACGAACTTAGACAAACCTTAGAATGAGACTAACGAGACAAACTCTCATTCTAAGGTTTGTCTAAGTTCGTCCCAAGTTAGCCTAAGTTCGTCCCAAGTTAGTCTAAGTTCGTCCCTAGTTAGTCTCTTTCTCAGGAAGAACTTAAACAAACCATAGAATGAGACTAACGACACTAACTTGGGACGAACAAAGACAAACGCTAGTCTCATTATAAGGTTTGTCTAAGTTCGTCCCAAGTTAGTCTAAGTTCGGCCCTAGTTAGTCTCTTTCTAAGGACGAACTTAGACAAACCTTAGAATGAGACAAACGAGACTAACTTGGGACGAACAAACACAAACGTTAGTCTCATTACAAGGTTAGTCTAAGTTCGTCCCAAGTTAGTCTCTTTCAAAGGACGAACTTAGACAAACCTTAGAATGAGAATAACGAGACTAACTAGGGACGAACAAAGACAAACTTTAGTCTCTTTATAAGGTTAGTCTAAGTTCGTCCCAAGTTAGTCTAAGTTCGTCCCTAGTTAGTCTCTTTTTAAGGAGGAACTTAGACAAACCATAGAATGAGACAAACGAGACTAACTTGGGACGAACAAAGACAAGCGTTAGTCTCATTATAAGGTTTGTCTTAGTTCGTCCCAAGTTAGTCTAAGTTCATCCCTAGTTAGTCTCTTTCTAAGGACGAACTTAGACAAACCTTAGAATGAGACTAACGAGACTAACTTGGAACGAACAAAGACAAACTTTATTCTCATTGTAAAGTTAGTCTAAGTTCGTCCCAAGTTATTCTAAGTTCGTCCCTAGTTAGTTTCTTTCTAAGGACGAACTTAAACAAACCTTAGAATGAGACTAACGAGACTAACTTGGGACAAACAAAGACAAACGTTAGTCTCATTATAAGGTTTGTCTAAGTTCATCCCAAGTTAATCTAAGTTCGTCCCTGGGTAGTCCCTTTCTAAGGACGAACTTAGACAAACCTTAGAATGAGACTAACGAGATTAACTTGGGACGAACAAACACAAACATTAGTCTGATTACAAGGTTAGTCTAAGTTCGTCGCAAGTTAGTCTAAGTTTGTCCCTAGTTAGTCTCTTTCTAAGGACGAACTTAGACAAACCTCAGAAGGAGACTAACGAGACTAACTTGGGACAAACAAAGACAAACATTAGTCTCATTACAAGGTTAGTCTAAAGTTCATCCCTAGTTAGTCTCTTTCTAAGGACGAACTCGGACAAACCTTAGAATGAGACTAAGGAGACAAACTCTCATTCTAAGGTTTGTCTAAGTTCGTCCCAAGTTAGTCTAAGTTCGTCCGTAGTTAGTCTCTTTCTAAGGACGAACTTAAACAAACCTTAGAATGAGACTAACGAGACTAAATTGGGACGAACAAACTCAAACGTTAGTCTCCTTACAAGGTTAGTCTAAGTTCGTTCCAAGTTAGTCTAAGTTCGTCCCTAGTTGGTCTCTTTCTAATGACAAACTTAGACAAACCTTAGAAGGAGACTAACGAAACTAACTTGGGACGAACAAAGACAAACGTTAGTCTCATTACAAGGTTAGTCTAAGTTCGTCCCAAGTTAGTCTCTTTCTAAGGACGAACTTAGGCAAACCTTAGAATGAGACTAACGAGACAAACTCTCATTCTAAGGTTTGTCTAAGTTCGTCCCAAGTTAGTCTATGTTCGTCCCTAGTTAATCTCTTTCTAAGGACGAACTTAGACAAACCTTAGAATGAGACTAACGAGACTAACTTGGGACGAACAAAGACAAATGTTAGTCTCATTACAAGGTTAGTCTAAGTTCGTCCCAAGTTAGTCTAAGTTCGTCCCTAGTTAGTCTCAATCTAAAGACGAACTTAGACAAACCTTAGAATGACACTAACGAGACTAACTTGGGACAAACAAAGACAAACGTTAGTCTCATTACAAGGTTAGTCTAAGTTCGTCCCAAGTTAGCCTCTTTCAAAGGAGGAACTTAGACAAACATAAGAATGAGACTAACGAGACTAACTTGGGACGAACAAACACAAACGGTAGTCTCATTACAAGGTTAGTCTAAGTTCGTCCCAAGTTAGTCTAAGTTCGTCCCTAGTTAGTTTCTTTCTAAGGACGAACTTAGACAAACCTTAAAAGGAGACTAACGAGAATAACTTGGGACAAACAAAGACAAATGTTAGTCTCATTACAAGGTTAGTCTAAAGTTCTTCCCAAGTTAGTCTCTTTCTAAGGACGAACTTAGACAAACCTTAGAATGAGACTAACGAGACAAACTCTAATTCTAAGGTTTGTCTTAGTTTGTCCCAAGTTAGTCTAAGTTCGTCCCAAGTTAGTCTAAGTTCGTCCCTAGTTAGTCTCTTTCTCAGGACAAACTTAAACAAACCTTAGAATGAGACTAACGAGACTAACTAGGGACGAACAAAGACAAACGTTAGTCTCATTATAAGGTTTGTCTAAGTTCGTCCCAAGTTAGTCTAAGTTCGTCCCCAGTTAGTCTCCTTCTAAGGACGAGCTTTGACAAACCTTAGAATGAGACTAACGAGACTAACTTGGGACGAACAAAGACAAACTTTAGGCTCTTTATAAGGTTAGCCTAAGTTCGTCCCAAGTTAGTCTAAGTTCGTCCCTAGTTAGTCTCTTTTTAAGGACGAACTTAGACAAACCTTAGAATGAGACAAACGAGACTAACTTGGGACGAACAAAGACAAGCGTTAGTCTCATAATAAGGTTTGTCAAAGTTCGTCCCAAGTTAGTCTAAGTTTGTCCCTAGTTAGTCTCTTTCTAAGGACGAACTTAGACAAACCTTAGAATGAGACTAACGAGACTAACTTGGAACGAACAAGGACAAACTTTATTCTCCTTGTAAGGTTAGTCTAAGTTCGTCCCAAGTTAGTCTAAGTTCGTCCCTAGTTAGTTTCTTTCTAAGGACGAACTTAAACAAACCTTAGAATGAGACTAACGAGACTAACTTGGGACGAACAAAGACAAACGTTAGTCTCATTATAAGGTTTGTCTAAGTTCATCTCAAGTTAGTCTAAGTTCGTCCCTAGGTAGTCCCTTTCTAAGGACGAACTTAGACAAACCTTAGAATGAGACTAACGAGACAAACTTGGGACGAACAAACACAAACGTTAGTCTCATTACAAGGTTAGTCTAAGTTCGTCGCAAGTTAGTCTAAGTTTGTCCCTAGTTAGTCTCTTTCTAAGGACGAACTTAGACAAACCTCAGAAGGAGACTAACGAGACTAACTTGGGACGAACAAAGACAAACATTAGTCTCATTACAAGGTTAGTCTAAAGTTCGTCCCAAGTTAGTCTCTTTCTAAGGACGAACTCAGACAAACCTTAGAATGAGACTAAGGAGACAAACTCTCATTCTAAGGTTTGTCTAAGTTCGTCCAAAGTTAGTCTAAGTTCGTCCCTAGTTAGTCTCTTTCTAAGGACGAACTTAAACAAACCTTAGAATGAGACTAACGAGACTAACTTGGGACGAACAAAGACAAACGTTAGTCTCGTTATAAGGTTTGTCTAAGTTCGTCCCAAGTTATTCTAAGTTCGTCCCTAGTTAGTATCTTTCTAAGGATAAACTTAGACAAACCTTAGAATGAGACTAACGAGACTAAATTGAAACGAACAAACTCAAACGTTAGTCTCATGACAAGGTTAGTCAAA
This sequence comes from Rhodiola chrysanthemifolia, assembly GCA_033675395.1. NCBI lineage: Eukaryota > Viridiplantae > Streptophyta > Magnoliopsida > Saxifragales > Crassulaceae > Rhodiola > Rhodiola chrysanthemifolia. The sequence goes on from CM066204.1 coordinate 97,522, forward strand.
GTTCGTCCCAAGTTAGTCTAAGTTCGACCCTAGTTAGTCTCTTTCTAAAGATGAACTTAGACAAACCTTAGAATGAAACTAAGTAGACTAACTTGGGACGAACAAAGACAAACTTTATTCTCATTCTAAGGTTTGTCTAATTTCGTGCCAAATTAGTCTAAGTTCGTCCCTAGTTAGTTTCTTTCTAAGGACGAGCTTAAAAAAACCTTAGAATGAGACTAACGAGACTAACTTGGGATGAACAAAGACAACCGTTAGTCTCATTACAAGGTTAGTCTAAGTTTGTCCCAAGTTATTCTCTTTCTAAGGACGAACTTAGACAAATCTTTGAATGAGACTAACGAGACAAACACCCATTCCAAGGTTTGTCTAAGTTCGTCCTAAGTTATTCTAAGTTCGTCCCTAGTTAGTCTATTTGAAGGACGAACTTAGACAAACCTTAGAATTAGACAAACGAGACTAACTTGGGACGAACAAAGACAAACGTTAGTCTCATTATAAGGTTAGTCTAAGTTTGTCCCAAGTTAGTCTAAGTTCGTCCCTGGTTAGTCTCTTTCTAAGGACGAACTTAGACAAACCTTAGAATGAGACTAACGAGACTCACTTGGGACGAACATAGACAAACGTTAGTCTTATTATAAGGTTAGTCTAAGTTCGTCCCAAGTTAGTCTAAGTTCGTCCCTAGTTAGTCTCTTTCTAAGGACGAACTTAGACAAACCTTAGAATTAGACTAAGGAGACTAACTTGGGACGAACAAAGACAAACTTTAGTCTCATTATAAGGTTAGTCTAAGTTCGTCCCAAGTTTGTCTAATTTTTATCCCTAGTTAGTCTCTTTCTAAGGACAAACTTTGACAAACCTTAGAATGGGACAAACGAGACTAACTTGAGACGAACAAAGACAAGCGTTAGTCTCATTATAAGGTTTGTCTAAGTTCGACCCCAGTTAGTCTAAGTTCGTCCCTAATTAGTCTCTTTCTATGGGAGAACTTAGACAAACCTTAGAATGAGACTAATAAGACTAACTTGGAACGAACAAAGAGAAACTTTATTCTCATTCTAAGGTTAGTCTAAGTTCATTCCAAGTTAGTCTAAGTTCGTCCATAGTTCGTTTCTTTCTAAGGACGAACTCAAACAAACATTAGAATGAGACTAACGAGACAAACTTGGGACGAACAAAGACAAACGTTAGTCTCATTATAAGGTTTGTCTAAGTTCTTCCCAAGTTTTTCTAAGTTCGTCCCTAGTTAGTCTATTTCTAAGGGAGAACTTAGACAAACCTTAGAATGAGACTAACGAGACTAACTTGGAACGAACAAAGACAAACTTTATTCTCATTCTGAGGTTAGTCTAAGTTCGTCCCAAGTTAGTCTAAGTTCGTCCCTAGGTAGTCTCTTTCTAAGAACGAACTTAGACAAACCTTAGAATGAGACTAAGGAGACTAACTTGGGACGAACAAGGACAAACTTTAGTCCCATTATAAGGTTAGTCTAACTTCGTCCCAAGTTAGTCTAAGTTCTTCTCTAGTTAGTCTCTTTCAAAGGGAGAACTTAGACAAACCTTAGAATGAGACTAAGGAGACTAACTTGGGTCAAACAAAGACAAACGTTAGTCTCATTATAAGGTTAGTCTAAGTTCGTCCCAAGTTAGTCTAAGTTCGTCCATAGTTAGTCTCTTTCTAAGGACGAACTTAAACAAACCTTAGAATGAGACTAACGAGACAAACTTGGGACGAACAAAGACAAACTTTGTTCTCATTCTAAGGTTAGTCTAACTTCGTCCCAAGTTAGTCTAAGTTCGTCTCTAGTTAGTCTATTTCTAAGGGAGAACTTAGACAAACCTTAGAATGAGACTAACGAGACTAACTTGGGACGAACAAGGACAAACTTTAGTCTCATTCTAAGGTTAGTCTAACTTCGTCCCAAGTTAGTCTAAGTTCGTCTCTAGTTAGTCTCTTTCAAAGGGAGAACTTAGACAAACCTTAGAATGAGACTAACGAGACTAACTTGGAATGAACAAAGACAAACTTTATTCTCATTCTAAGGTTAGTCTAAGTTCGTCCCAAGTTAGACTAAGTTCGTCCCTAGTTAGTTTCTTTCTTAGGACGAACTTAAACAAACCTTAGAATGAGACTAAGGAGACTAACTTGGGTCAAACAAAGACAAACGTTAGTCTCATTATAAGATTAGTCTAAGTTCGTCCCAAGTTAGTCTAAGTTCGTCCATAGTTAGTCTCTTTCTAAGGACGAACTTAAACAAACCTTAGAATGAGACTAACGAGACTAACTTGGGACGAACAAAGACAAACGTTAGTCTCATTATAAGGTTAGTCTAAGTTCGTCCCAAGTTAGTCTAAGTTCGTCCTTAGTTAGTCTCTTTCTAAGGACGAACTTAGACAAACCTTAGAATGAGACTAACGAGACTAACTTGGGACGAACAAAGACAAGCGTTAGTCTCATATTAGGTTTGTCTAAGTTCGTCCCAAGTTAGTCTAAGTTCGTCCCTAGTTAGTCTCTTTCTAAGGGAGAACTTAGACAAACCTTAGAATGAGACTAAAGAGACTAACTTGGAACGAACAAAGACAAACTTTATTCTCATTCTAAGGTTAGTCTAAGTTCGTCCCAAATTAGTCTAAGTTCATCCCTAGTTAGTCTCTTTCCAAAGACGAACATAGACAAACCTTAGAATGAGACTAACGAGACTAACTTGGGACGTACAAAGACAAACGTTAGTCTCATTACAAGGTTAGTCTAAGTTCGTCCCAAGATAATCTAAGTTCGTCCCTAATTAGTCTCTTTCTAAGGACGAACTTAGACAAACCTTAGAATGAGACTAACGAGACTAACTTGGGACGAACAAGACAAACTTTAGTCTCATTATAAGGTTAGTCTAAGTTTGTTCCTAGTTAGTCTCTTTCTAAGGACGAACTTTGACAAACCTTAGAATGAGACAAACGAGACTAACTTGGGATGAACAAAGACAAACGTTAGTCTTATTATAAGGTTTGTCTGATTTCGTCCTAAGTTAGTCTAAGTTCGTCCCTAGTTAGTTTCTTTCTAAGGACGAACTTAGACAAACCTTAGAATGAGACTAACGAGTCTAATTTGGAACGAACAAAGACAAACTTTATTCTCATTCTAAGGTTAGTCTAAGTTCGTCGCTAGTTAGTTTAAGTTCGTTCCTAGTTAGTTTCTTTCTAAGGACGAACTTAAAAAAACATTAGAATGAGACTAACGAGACTAACTTGGGACGAACAAAGACAAACGTTAGTCTCATTATAAGGTTTGTCTAAGTTCGTCCCAAGTTAGTATAAGTTCGTCCCTAGTTAGTCTCTTTCTAAGGACAAACTTAGACAAACCCTAGAATGAGACTAACGAGACTAACTTGGGACGAACAAACACAAACGTTAGTCTCATTACAAGGTTAGTCTAAGTTCGTCCCAATTTAGTCTAAGTTCGTCCCTAGTTAGTCTCTTTCTAAGGACGAACTTAGACAAACCTTAGAAGGAGATTAACGGGACTAACTTGGGATGAACAAAGACAAACGTTAGTCTCATTACAAGGCTAGTCTAAGTTCGTCCCAAGTTAGTCTCTTTCTAAGGACGAAGTTAGACAAACCTTAAAATGAGACTAACGAGACAGTCTCTCATTCTAAGGTTTGTCTAAGTTCGTCCCAAGTTAGTCTAAGTTCGTCCCTAGTTAGTCACTTTCTAAGGACGAACTTAAACAAACCTTAGAATGAGACTAACGAGACAAACTTGGGTCGAACAAAGACAAACGTTAGTCTCATTATAAGGTTAGTCTAAGTTCGTTCCAAGTTAGTCTCAGTTCGTCCCTAGTTAGTCTCTTTCTAAGGATGAACTTAGACAAACCTTAGAAGGAGACCAACGAAACTGACTTGGGACGAACAAAGACAAACGTTAGTCTCATTACAAGGTTTGTCTAAGTTCGTCCCAAGTTAGTCTCTTTCTAAGGACGAACTTAGACAAACCTTAGAATGAGACTAACAAGACAAACTCTCACTCTAAGGTTTGTCTAATTTCGTCCCAAGTTAGTCTAAGTTCGACCCTAGTTAGTCTGTTTCTAAGGACGAACTTAGACAAACCTTACAATGAGACTAACTTGGGACGAACAAAGACAAACGTTAGTCTCAACAAGGTTAGTCTAAGTTCGTCCCAAGTTAGTCTAAGTTCGTCCCTTGTTAGTCTCTTTCTAAAGAGGAACTTAGAAAAAGCTTAGAATGAGACTAACGAGACTAACTTGGGACGAACAAAGACAAACGTTAGTCTCATTACAAGGTTAGTCTAAGTTCGTCCCAAGTTAGTCTAAGTTCATCCTAGTTAGTCTCTTTCTAAGGACGAACTTAGACAAACCTTAGAATGAGACTAACGACACTAACTTGGGACGAACAAAGACAAACGTTAGTCTCATTATAAGGTTAGTCTAAGTTCGTCCCAAGTTAGCCTAAGTTCGTCCCTTGTTAGTCTCTTTCTAAGGACGAACTTAGACAAACCTTAAAATGAGACTAACGAGACTCACTTGGGACGAACAAAGACAAACGTTAGTCTCATTATAAGGTTAGTCTAAGTTCGTCCAAAGTTAGTCTAAGTTTGTCCCTAGTTGGTCTCTTTCTAAGGACGAACTTAGACAAACCTTAGAATGAGACTAACGAGACTAACTTGGGACGAACAAATACAAACTTTAGTTTCTTTATAAGGTTAGTCTAAGTCCGTCCCAAGTTAGTCTAAGTTTGTCCCTAGTTAGTCTCTTTCTAAGGACGAACATAGACAAACCTTAGAATGAGACTAACGAGACTAACTTGGGACGAACAAAGACAAACTTTGGTCTCATTATAACGTTAGTCTAAGTTTGTCCCAAGGTTAGTCTCGTTCGTCCCTAGTTAGTCTCTTGCTAAGGACGATCTTAGACAAACCTTAGAATGAGACTAACAAGACTCACTTGGGACGAACAAAGACAAACGTTAGCCTCATTATAAGGTTAGTCTAAGTTCGTCCCAAGTTAGTCTAAGTTCGTCCCCAGTTAATCTCTTTCTAAGGACGAACATAGACAAACCTTAGAATGAGACTAACGAGACTCACTTGGGACGAACAAAGACAAACGTTAGTCTCATTATAAGGTTAGTCTAAGTTTGTCCCTAGTTAGTCTCTTTCTAAGGACGAACTTAGACAAACCTTAGAATGAGACTAACGAGACAAACTCTCATTCTAAGGTTTGTTTAAGTTCGTCCCAAGTTAGTCTAAGTTCGTACCTAGTTAGTCACTTTCTAAGGACGAACTTAGACAAACCTTAGAATGAAACTAACCAGACTAACTTGGGACGAACAAAGACAAACGTTAGTCTCATTATAAGGTTAGTCTAAGTTCGTCCCAAGTTAGTCAAAGTTCGTCCCTAGTTAGTCTCTTTCTAAGGACGAAGTTAGACAAACCTTAGAATGAGACTAACGAGACTAACTTGGGACGTACAAAGACATACTTTAGTCTCATTATAAGGTTAGGCTAAAATCGTCCCAAGTTAGTCTTGTTCGTCCCTAGTTAGTCTCTTTCTAAGGACGAACTTAGACAAACCTTAGAATGAGACTAACGAGACTAACTTGGGACGAACAAAGACAAACTTTAGTCTCTTTATAAGGTTAGTCTAAGTCCGTCCCAAGTTAGTCTAAGTTCGTCCCTAGTTAGTCTCTTTCTAAGGACGAACATAGACAAACCTTAGAATGAGACTAACGAGACTAACTTAGGACGAACAAAGACAAACTTTGGTCTCATTATAACGTTAGTCTAAGTTCGTCCCAAGGTTAGTCTCGTTCGTCCCTAGTTAGTCTCTTTCTAAGGACGATCTTAGACAAACCTTAGAATGAGACTAACGAGACTCACTTGGGACGAACAAAGACAAACGTTAGCCTCATTATAAGGTTAGTCTAAGTTCGTCCCCTGTTAATCTCTTTCTAAGGACGAACATAGACAAACCTTAGAATGAGACTAACGAGACTCACTTGGGACGAACAAAGACAAACGTTAGTCTCATTATAAGGTTAGTCTAAGTTTGTCCCTAGTTAGTCTCTTTCTAAGGACGAACTTAGACAAACCTTAGAATGAGACTAACGAGACAAACTCTCATTCTAAGGTTTGTCTAAGTTCGTCCCAAGTTAGTCTAAGTTCGTACCTAGTTAGTCACTTTCTAAGGACGAACTTAGACAAACCTTAGAATGAAACTAACCAGACTAACTTGGGACGAACAAAGACAAACGTTAGTCTCATTATAAGGTTAGTCTAAGTTCGTCCCAAGTTAGTCAAAGTTCGTCCCTAGTTAGTCTCTTTCTAAGGACGAAGTTAGACAAACCTTAGAATGAGACTAACGAGACTAACTTGGGACGTACAAAGACAAACTTTAGTCTCATTATAAGGTTAGGCTAAGTTCGTCCCAAGTTAGTCTTGTTCGTCCCTAGTTAGTCTCTTTCTAAGGACGAACTTAGACAAACCTTAGAATGAGACTAACGAGACTAACTTGGGATGAACAAAGACAAACGTTAGTATCATTACAAGGTTAGTCTAAGTTCGTCCCTAGTTAGTCTCTTTTTAAGGACGAACTTAGACAAACCTTAGAATGAGACTAACGAGAATAACCTGGGACGAACAAACACAAACGTTAGTCTCATTACAAGGTTAGTCTAAGTTCGTCCCAAGTTAGTCAAAGTTCATCCGTAGTTAGTCTCTTTCTAAGGACGAACTTAGACAAACCTTAGAATGAGAATTACGAGACAATCTTGGGACGAACAAAGACAAACATTTGTGTCATTCTAAGGTTTGTCTATGTTCGTCCCAAGTTAGTCTAAGTTCGTCCCTAGTTAGTCTCTTTCTAAGGATGAACTTAGACAAACCTTAGAATGAGACTAACGAGACTAACTTGGGACGGTCTAAGTTCGTCCCTAGTTAGTCTCTTTCTAAGGATGAACTTAGACAAACCTTAGAATGAGACTAACGAGGCTAACTTGGGACGAACAAATACAAAATTTATTCTCATTCTTAGGTATGTTTAAGTTCGTCCCAATTTAGTCAAAGTTCGTCCCTAGTTTGTCTCTTTCTAAGGACGAAGTTTGACAAACCTTAGAATGAGGCTAACGAGACTAACTTGGGACGAACAAAGTCAAACGTTAGTCTCATTATAAGGTTTGTCTAAGTTTGTCCCTAGTTAGTCTCTTTCTAAGGACGAACTTAGACAAACCTTTGAATGAGACTAACGAGACAAACTCTCATTCTAAAGTTTGTCAAAGTTCGTCCCAAGTTAGTCTAAGTTCGTCCCTAGTTAGTCTCTTTCTAAGGACGAACTTAGACAAACCTTAGAATGAGACTAACGAGACTAACTTGGGACGAACAAAGACAAACGTTAGTCTCATTATAAGGTTAGTCTAAGTTCGTCCCTAGTTAGTCTCTTTCTAAGGACGAACTTAGACAAACCTTAGAATGAGACTAATGAGACAAACTCTCATTCTAAGGTTTGTCTAAGTTCGTCCCAAGTTAGTCTAAGTTCGTCCCTAGTTAGTCTCTTTCTAAGGACGAACTTAGACAAACCTTAGAATGAAACTAACGAGACTAACTTGGGACGAACAAAGACAAACGTTAGTCTCATTATAAGGTTAGTCAAAGTTCGTCTCAAGCTAGTCAATGTTCGTCCCTAGTTAGTCTCTTTCTAAGGACGAAGTTAGACAAACCTTAGAATGAGACTAACGAGACTAACATGGGACATACAAAGATAAACTTTAGTCTCATTATAAGTTCGTCCCATGTTAGTCTCGTTCGTCCCTAGTTAGTCTCTTTCTAAGGACGAACTTAGACAAACCTTTGACTGAGACTAACGAGACTAACTTGGGACGAACAAAGACAAACGTTAGTCTTATTACAAGGTTAGTCTAAGTTCGTCCCAAGTTAGTCTAAGTTCGTCCCTCGTTAGTCTCTTTTTAAGGACGAACTTAGACTAACCTTAGAATGAGACTAACGAGACTAACTTGGGACGAACAAATACAAACGTTAGTCTCATTACAAGGTTAGTCTAAGTTTGTCCCAATTTAGTCAAAGTTCGTCCCTAGTTAGTCTCTTTCTAAGGACGAACTTAGACAAACCTTAGAATGAGACTAACTAGACTAACTTGGGACGAACAAAGACAAACTTTATTCAATGTTTGTCTAAGTTCGTCCCAAGTTAGTCTAAGTTCGTCTCTAGTTAGTCTCTTTCTAAGGATGAACTTAGACAAACCTTAGAATGAGACTAACGAGACTAACTTGGGACGGTCTAAGTTCGTCCCTAGTTAGTCTCTTTCTAAGGACGAACTTAGACAAACCTTAGAATGAGACTAACGAGACTAACTTGGAACGAACAAATACAAAATTTATTCTCATTCTTAGGTTTGTTTAAGTTCGTCCCAAGTTAGTCTAAGTTCGTCCCTAGTTAGTCTCTTTCTAAGGTCGAACTTTGACAAACCTCAGAATGAGACTAACGAGACTAACTTTGGACGAACAAAGACAAACGTTAGTCTCATTATAAGGTTAGTCTAAGTTCGTCCCAAGTTAGTCCCTAGTTAATCTCTTTCTAAGGACGAACTAAGATAAACCTTAGAATGAGACAAATGTGACTAACTTGGGACGAACGAAGACAACCTTTAGTCTCATTATAAGGTTAGTCTAACTTCGTCCCAAGTTAGTCTAAGTTCGTCCGTAGTTGGTCTCTTTCTAAGGACGAACTTAGACAAACCTTAGAATGAGACTAACGAGACTAACATGGGACGAACAAAGACAAACGTTAGTCTCATTATAAGGGTTGTCTGTGTTCGTCCCAAGTTAGTCTAAGTTCGTCCCTAGTTAGTCTCTTTCTAAGGACGAATTTCGACAAACCTTAGAAGGAGACTAACGAGACTAACTTGGGACGAACAAAGACAAACGTTAGTCTCATTACAAGGTTAGTCTAAGTTCGTCCCAAGTTAGTCTAAGTTCGTCCCTAGTTAGTCTCTTTCTAAGGACGAACTTAAACAAACCTTAGAATGAGACGAACGAGACAAACTTGGGTCGAACAGAGACAAACGTTAGTCTCATTATAAGGTTTGTCTATGTTCGTCCCAAGTTAGTCTAAGTTCGTCCCTAGTTAGTCTCTTACTAAGGACGAACTTAGACTAACCTTAGAATGAGACTAACGAGACTAACTTGGGACGAACAGACACAAACGTTAGTCTCATTACAAGGTTAGTCTAAGTTTGTTCCAAGTTACTCTCAGTTCGTCCCTAGTTAGTCTCTTTCTAAGGACGAACTTAGACAAACCTTAGAAGGAGACAAACGAAACTGACTTGGGACGAACAAAGACAAACGTTAGTCTCATTACAAGGTTAGTCTAAGTTCGTCCCAAGTTAGTCTCTTTCTAAGGACGAACTTAGACAAACCTTAGAATGAAACTAACAAGACAAACTCTCACTCTAAGGTTTGTCTAAGTTCGTCCCAAGTTAGTCTAAGTTCGACCCTAGTTAGTCTGTTTCTAAGGACGAACTTAGACAAACCTTAGAATGAGACTAACTTGGGACGAACAAAGATAAACGTTAGTCTCAACAAGGTTAGTCTAAGTTCGTCCCTTGTTAGTCTATTTCTAAAGACGAACTTAGAAAAAGCTAAGAATGAGACTACCGAGACTAACTTCGGACGAACAAAGACAAACGTTAGTCTCATTACAAGGTTAGTCTAAGTTTGACCCAAGTTAGTCTAAGTTCATCCTAGTTAGTCTCTTTCTAAGGACGAACTTAGACAAACCTTAGAATGAGACTAACGACACTAACTTGGGATGAACAAAGACAAACGTTAGTCTCATTATAAGGTTAGTCTAAGTTCGTCCCAAGTTAGCCTAAGTTCGTCCCTAGTTAGTTTCTATCTAAGGACGAACTTAGACAAACCTCAGAATGAGACTAACGAGACTAACTTGGGACGAACAAAGACAAGCGTTAGTGTCATTCTAACGTTTGTCTAAGTTCGTCCCAATTTAGTCTAAGTTCGTCCCTAGTTACTCTCTTTCTAAGGATAAACTTAGACAAACCTTAGAATGAGACTAACGAGACTAACTCGGGACGGTCTAAGTTCGTCCCTAGTTAGTCTCTTTCTAAGGATGAACTTAGAGAAACCTTAGAATGAGACTAACGAGACTAACTTGGGACGAACAAATACAAAATTTATTCTCATTCTTAGGTTTGTTTAAGTTCGTCCCAAGTTAGTCTAAGTTCGTCCCTAGTTAGTCTCTTTCTAAGGACGAACTTTGACAAACCTCAGAATGAGACTAACGAGCCTAACTTGGGACGAACAAAGACAAACGTTAGTCTCATTATAAGGTTAGTCTAAGTTCGTCCCAAGTTAGTCCCTAGTTAATCTCTTTCTAAGGACGAACTTAGATAAACCTTAGAATGAGACTAACGAGACTAACTTGGGACGAACAAAGACAAACGTTAGTCTCATTATAAGGTTAGTCTAAGTACGACCCTAGTTAGTCTCTTTCTAAGGACGAACTTAGACAAACCTTAGAATGAGACTATCGAGACAAACTCTCATTCTAAGGTTTGTCTAAGTTCGTCCCAAGTAGTCTAAGTTCGTCCTTAGTTAGTCTCTTTCTAAGGATGAACTTAGACAAACCTTAGAATGAAACTAACGAGAGTAACTTGGGACGAACAAAGACAGACGTTTGTCTCATTATAAGGTTAGTCTAAGTTTGTCCCAAGTTAGTCTAAGTTCGTCCCTAGTTAGTCTCTTTCTAAGGACGAAGTTAGACAATCCTTTGAATGAGACTAACGAGACTAACTTGGGGCGAACAAAGACAAACTTTAGTCTCATTATAACGTTAGTCTAAGTTCGTCACAAGTTAGTCTCGTTCGTCCCTAGTTAGTCTCTTTCTAAGGACGAACTTAGACAAACCTTAGAATGAGACTAACGAGACTAACTTGGGACGAACAAAGAGAAACGTTAGTCTCATTACAAGGTTAGTCTAAGTTTGTCCCTAGTTAGTCTCTTTTTAAGGATGAACTTAGACAAACCTTAGAATGAGACTAACGCGGCTAACTTGGGACGAACAAAGACAAACGTTAGTCTCATTACAAGGTTTGTCTAAGTTCGTCCCAAGTTAGTCTAAGTTTGTCCCTAGTTAGTCTCTTTCTAAGGACGAACTTAGACAAACCTTAGAATGAGACTAACGAGACTAACATGGGACGAACAAAGACAAACGTTAGTCTCCTTACAAGGTTAGTCTAAGTTCGTCCCTAGTTAGTCTCTTTCTAAGGACGAACTTAGACAAACCTTAGAATGAGACTAACGAGACTAACTTGGAACGAACTGAGACAAACTTTATTCTCATTCTAAAGTTAGTCTAAGTTCGTCCCAAGTTAGTCTAAGTGCGTCCCTAGTTAGTTTCTTTCTAAGACGAACTTAGTTAGTCTCATTACAAGGTTAGTCTAAGTTCGTCCCAAGTTAGTCCGTTTCTGAGGACGAACTTAGACTAACCTTAGAATGAGACTAACGAGACTAACTTGGGACGAACAAAGACAAACGTTAGTCTCATTACAAGGTTAGTCTAAGTTCATCCCAAGTTAGTCTAAGTTCGTCCCTAGTTAGTCTCTTTCTAAGGAAGAACTTAGACAAACCTTAGAATGAGACTAACGAGACTAACTTGGAACGAACTGAGACAAACTTTATTCTCATTCTAAGGTTAGTCTAAGTTCGTCCCAAGTTAGTCTAAGTTCGTCCCTAGTTAGTTTCTTTATAAGGACGAACTTAGACAAACCTCAGAATGAGACTAACGAGACTAACTTGGGACGAACAAACACAAACGTTAGTCTCATTACAAGGTTAGTCAAAGTTCGTCCCAAGTTAGTCAAAGTTCGTCCCTAGTTAGTTTCTTTCTAAGGACGAACTTAGACAAACCTTAGAATGAGACTTACGAGACTAACTTGGGACGAACAAAGACAAGCGTTAGTGTCATTCTAACGTTTGTCTAAGTTCGTCCCAAAAGTTCGTCCCTAGTTAGTCTCTTTCTAAGGATGAACTTAGACAAACCTTAGAATGAGAGTAACGAGACTAACTTGGGACGGTCTAAGTTCGTCCCTAGTTAGTCTCTTTCTAAGGATGAACTTAGAGAAACCTTAGAATGAGACTAACGAGACTAACTTGGGACGAACAAATACAAAATTTATTCTCATTCATAGGTTTGTTTAAGTTCGTCCCAAGTTAGTCTAAGTTCGTCCCTAGTTAGTCTCTTTCTAAGGACGAACTTTGACAAACCTCAGAATGAGACTAACGAGACTAACTTGGGACGAACAACGACAAACGTTAGTCTCATTATAAGGTTAGTCTAAGTTCGTCCCAAGTTAGTCCCTAGTTAATCTCTTTCTAAGGACGAACTTAGACAAACCTTAGAATGAGACTAACGAGACTAACTTGGGACGAACAAAGACAAACGTTAGTCTCATTATAAGATTAGTCTAAGTTTGTCCCTAGTTAGTCTCTTTCTAAGGCCGAACTTAGACAAACCTCAGAATGAGACTAACGAGACAAACTCTCATTCTAAGGTTTGTCTAAGTTCGTCCCAAGTAGTCTAAGTTCGTCCCTAGTTAGTCTCTTTCTAAGGATGAACTTAGACAAACCTTAGAATGAAACTAACGAGACTAACTTGGGACGAACAAAGACAAACGTTAGTCTCATTAAAAGGTTAGTCTAAGTTCGTCCCAAGTTAGTCTAAGTTCGTCCCTAGTTAGTCTCCTTCTAAGGACGAAGTTAGACAATCCTTAGAATGAGACTAACGGGACTAACATGGGACGAACAACGACAAACGTTAGTCTCATTACAAGGTTAGTCTAAGTTCGTCCCTAGTTAATCTCTTTCTAAGGACGAACTTAGACAAACCTTAGAATGAGACTAAGGAGACTAACTTGGAACGAACTGAGACAAACTTTATTCTCATTCTAAAGTTAGTCTAAGTTCGTCCCAAGTTAGTCTAAGTTCGTCCCTAGTTAGTTTCTTTCTAAGGACGAACTTAAACAAACCTTAGAATGAGACTAACGAGACTAACTTGAGACGAACAAAGACAAACCTTAGAATGAGACTAACGAGACTAAATTGGGACCAACAAAGACGAACTTTAGACTTATTCTAAGGTTAGTCTAAGTTCGTCCCAAGTTAGTCTAAGTTCGTCCCAAGTTAGTCTCTTTCTAGGGACGAACTTAGACAAACCTTAGAATGAGACTAACTTGGGACGAACAAAGACAAACGTTAGTCTCATTATAAGATTACTCTAAGTTCGTCCCAAGTTAGTCTAAGTTCGTCCCTAGTTAGTCTCTTTCTAAGGACGAACTTAGACAAACCTTAGAAGGAGACTAACGAGACTAACTTGGAACGAACAAAGACAAACTTTATTCTCATTGTAAGGTTTGTCTAAGTTCGTCCCAAGTTAGTCTAAGTTCGTCCCTAGTGTTAGGCTCTTTCTAAGGAGACAAACCTTAGAATGAGACTAACGAGACTAACTTGGGACGAACAAACACAAACGTTAGTCTCATTACATGGTTAGTCTAAGTTCGTCCCAAGTTAGTCAAAGTTCGTCCCTAGTTAGTCTCTTTCTAAGGACGAACTTAGACAAACCTTAGAATAAGACTAACTAGACTAACTTGGGACGAACAAAGACAAACTTTATTCTCATTCTAATGTTTGCTAAGTTCATCCCAAGTTAGTCTCAGTTCGTCCCTAGTTAGTCTCTTTCTAAGGATGAACTTAGACAAACCTTAGAATGAGACTAACGAGACTAACTTGGGACGGTCTAAGTTCGTCCCTAGTTAGTCTCTTTCTAAGGATGAACTTAGACAAACCTTAGAATGAGACTAACGAGACTAACTTGGAACGAACAAAGACAAACTTTATTCTCATTCTAAGGTTTGTCTAAGTTCGTCCCTAGTTAGTCTCTTTCTAAGGATGAACTTAGACAAACCTTAGAATGAGACTAACGAGACTAACTTGGGACGGTCTAAGTTCGTCCCTAGTTAGTCTCTTTCTAAGGATGAACTTAGACAAACCTTAGAATGAGACTAACAAGACTAACTTGGGACTAACAAATACAAAATTTATTGTCATTCTTAGGTTTGTTTAAGTTCGTCCCAAGTTAGTCTAAGTTCGTCCCTAGTTAATCTCTTTCTAAGGACGAACTTAGACAAACCTTAGAAGGAGACTAACGAGACTAACTTTGGACGAACAAAGACAAACGTTAGTCTCATTATAAGGTTAGTCGAAGTTCGTCCCTAGTTAGTCTCTTTCTAAGGACGAACTTAGACAAACCTTAGAATGCGATTAACGAGACAAACTCTCATTCTACAGTTTGTCTAAGTTCGTCCCAAGTTAGTCTAAGTTCGTCCCTAGTTAGTCTCTTTTTAAGGACAAACGTAGACAAACCGTAGAATGAGACTAACGAGACTAACTTGGGACGAACAAAGACAAACGTTAGTCTCATTACAAGGTTAGTCTAAGTTCGTCCCAAGTTAGTCTAAGTTAGTCTAAGTTCGTCCCTAGTTAGTCTCTTTCTAAGGACGAACTTAGACAAACCTTAGAATGAGACTAACGAGACTAACTTGGAACGAACAAAGACAAACTTTATTCTCATTCTAAGGTTTGTCTAAGTTCGTCCCAAGTTAGTCTAAGTTCGTCCCTAGTTAGTCTCTTTCTAAGGACGAACTTAGACAACCCTTAGAATGAGACAAATGAGACTAACTTGGGACGAATGAAGACAAACTTTAGTCTCATTATAAGGTTAGTCTAAGTTCGTCCCAAGTTAGTCTAAGTTCGTCCCTAGTTAGTCTCTTTCTAAGGACGAACTTAGACAAACCTTAGAATGAGACTAACGAGACTAACATGGGACGAACAAAGACAAACGTTAGTCTCATTATAAGGTTAGTCTAAGTTCGTCCCAAGTTAGTCTAAGTTCGTCCCTAGTTAGTCTCTTTCTCAGGACGAACTTAGACAAACCTTAGAAGGAGACTAACGAGACTAACTTGGGACGAACAAAGACAAACGTTAGTCTCATTACAAGGTTAGTCTAAGTTCGTCCCAAGTTAGTCTAAGTTCGTCCCTAGTTAATCTCTTTCTAAGGACGAACATAGACAAACCTTAGAATGAGACTAACGAGACTCACTTGGGACAAACAAATACAAACGTTAGTCTCATTATAAGGTTAGTCTAAGTTTGTCCCTAGTTAGTCTCTTTCTAAGGACGAACTTAGACAAACCTTAGAATGAGACTAACGAGACAAACTCACATTCTAAGGTTTGTCTAAGTTCATCCCAAGTTAGTCTAAGTTCGTCCCTAGTTAGTCTCTTTCTAAGGACGAACTTAGACAAACCTTAGAATGAAACTAACGAGACTAACTTGGGACGAACAAAGACAAACGTTAGTCTCATTATAAGGTTAGTCTAAGTTCGTCCCAAGTTTGTCAAAGTTCGTCCCTAGTTAGTCTCTTTCTAAGGACGAAGTTAGACAAACCTTAGAATGAGACTAACGAGACTAACTTGGGACGTACAAAGACAAACTTTAGTCTCATTATAAGGGTAGTCTAAGTTCGTCCCAAGTTAGTGTCGTTCGTCCCTAGTTAGTCTCTTTCTAAAGACGAACTTAGACAAACCTTAGAATGAGACTAACGAGACTAACTTGGGACGAACAAAGGCAAACGTTAGTATCATTACAAGGTTAGTCTAAGTTCGTCCCTAGGTAGTCTCTTTTTAAGGACGAACTTAGACAAACGTTACAATGAGACTAACGAGACTAACTTGGGATGAACAAACACAAACGTTAGTCTCATTACAAGGTTAGTCAAAGTTCGTCCCAAGTTAGTCTAAGTTAGTCCCTAGTTACTCTCTTTCTAAGGACGAACTTAGACAAACCTTAGAAGGAGACTAACGAGATTAACTTGGGACGAACAAACACAAACATAAGTCTCATTACAAGGTTATTCTAAGTTCGTCCAATGTTAGTCAAAGTTCGTCCGTAGTTAGTCTCTTTCTAAGGACGAACTTAGACAAACCTTAGAATGAGACTTACGAGACAATCTTGGGACGAACAAAGACAAACATTTGTGTCATTCTAAGGTTTGTCTAAGTTCGTCCCAAGTTAGTCTAGGTTCGTCCCTAGTTAGTCTCTTTCTAAGGATGAACTTAGACAAACCTTAGAATGAGACTAACGAGACTAACTTGGGACGGTCTAAGTTCGTCCCTAGTTAGTATCTTTCTAAGGATGAACTTAGACAAACCTTAGAATGAGACTAACGAGGCTAACTTGGGACGAACAAATACAAAATTTATTCTCATTCTTAGGTATGTTTCAGTTCGTCCAAATTTAGTCAAAGTTCGCCCCTAGTTAGTCTCTTTCTAAGGATGAAGTTTGACAAACCTTAGAATGAGACTAACGAGACTAACTTGGGACGAACAAAGACAAACGTTAGTCTCATTATAAGGTTAGTCTAAGTTCGTCCCAAGTTAGTCTAAGTTCGTCCCTAGTTAATCTCTTTCTAAGGACGAACATAGACAAACCTTAGAATGAGACTGATGGACCCAAATTATACGAATCATAAACACCGTAAAACCCCCTTAATTAGACTGTTGGTCTATTTAACTTTTGCTTGTTAGTACCGATGATATATTTCTACAGGGTATTTTGGCGCTTAGAGAGAAAACACGCTAAGGAGAGGATTTTACGCTGAAAAGATGTTTAGAGTTATTCCAAGGTCAAGATCAGACGCTGACTGAAGAAATCTCAAGGATCCTGACATGGAATCACTCCAAACAAATCAAACCGGAGAGGAATTTGCATTGAAGACTCAACCGACTGGGTGGGAAAAATGCCGCAGAACCAACCGACCGGTTGAAGCAGTTCCAGGCCCTCTGCCGAGCGAACCAAGCACTCAATTCAAGTCGCTCGAGCAAACCATCTCATCTGACAATTCCGCCTCGACCAAAGTGTTTAAAATGGAAAATAAAGTGGACAATGTCGGAAAACCAAGGAGAATGCTCGAGCAGATTGCAGTTAGCTCAATTCAAAGGCAAAGGCCCGGCGCGCATTGGCACCCAAACCAAGTCGCTCGACCCAACGGATGCATCTCGAGATTCTGGCTTGACCAAGATGTTTGGAATGCCCAACAAGTCGGACAATCTCGCTTCCCGGACAAAACGCTCGAGCAGATTAGCAGATTGGCCCAATTCCAAGTAAAAGCCTCGCGCATAGGCACCAAGACCAAATTGCTCGACCAAACCATGGAATTTAGAAAATCTGGCTTGACCATTAGTCTTAGAATCACTTGGACATTCCAAATCAACTATCAAAATGCACGCTTGGACACGATGACCGGCCACCATGCTTGGAGGTGGCCAAGGGAGGAGCTCCTCCCCATTCCACCACCTGCTACCGGCGGCTCCTCCTCCATGTGACCGGTGGCTTTCTCCTCCCCCATGTGGCAGCTCCTCCTTGCTCCTCCCATCTCCACCCTTGGATGCTAATGCACATGGCCACCATCTCCACCACTCATCTCCTCCTCCCTTGGATGAACACCACATGCCACCATCTCCACCCTCCATCCTCCTCCCCTTTGGCTATAAAAGGAGCTCCTCTCCTCCTCATTTGTATCATCCATACACACTTCACAAATGTTTTAGAGAGATAGAGGGCTTAACCCTCTTCTCTTCACTTTCAATAAATATTTTGTTCTTCATTGTGGAGCTACTCTCTTGCGTGGATCTTGCCTAGGAGCTCCTCTCCTCCGCTTATTGTAAGGTATAAAATTACTTTCAGTATTATTTGTTTTTACTGTAAAGTTATTTTATTATTCGATACCCTTGTGCAAGGCATTTGTTTGTTTGTATTCCTTGACATGAATACTAGTAGCTAAAAGCTTGTACTCGGTCGCAGGGGTGTACTTGTATTATAAATGTTTTAGACTCTACTCTTAAGAGTATCTCTATGTTCAAAACTTGTTCTATGTGCCATGTATTAGGCCAGAACTTCCAAGGTTGAGTGGATGCTTGGAATGGCAAAGCTCTTCCGTGGAAGTTCGTAAACATACTCGGATAAGTGGATGCTTGGAATGGCAAAGCTTATCTGAGGAGTTTTACCTCTCTAAAACACCATTTGATTGCTCGGGAATGACTGATCAAATGGATGCACACAGGCTAATATACCTTGGAATGGGGTATTAGTCTAAATAGAACAAGTGTTTTAAACGATGTTGCAAGTCTTGTGCTAGGAATAGCCTCGATTCATCTTTGAACATTTAGCATGATCATTTCAAGTGTTCTACGCGATGTTGCAAGTCTTGTGCTAGGAATAGCCTCGATTCATCTTCGAACACTTGGTATGATCATTAGCGGTCGATGATAAACAAATATGATACAAGGCCCCTAAAACCGAATCATTTCCTTATAGTCTATTATCAACTGCCGTAATTTACTTTCAGTTCTCAAAACACACTCAAACCCAACCCCAATCGTATTTAATTTCTGCATAAGCTTCATTAAAGAACAACTAATCCACACTGACTCCCTTGGGTTCGACCCCTACTTACCACTTGCTACCCAGTAGTTAAGTCGCGAGTAGCGGACTATTATAAATTTATTTGTACAAATCGCTCCGACGACAAGCGATCTGTCAAATTGGCGCCGTTGCCGGGGAGTTGTGCATCGGAATAGTTGTTTTTTCTTTTTTATTTTATCATGCAATTCACTAAGTGCTACTACTACGGAATGGAACCTTGGAACAATGAGGAGTTTTCCCCACCACCCTTCGAACTGGAAGTCCGCGAAAAGATCAACAACATAAAACAATCCCGGGATGAAACATTGGACGAGTACTTGGCGTATTTTGACTCCATGTTGATAAGCTGCCCGCACCATGGATTCACCAACCACGATCTTCTTCAAAGGTTTCTCAATGGGATGCTGCCACAAGAGTGGGATTGGCTAAACAATGCAGCGGGAGGCTCAGTGAACAACTTAGGCATAGATGATCTTTGGAACTTAATAGATGATTTGGCCGCAAGGTCAAGACAAAGACAAGATCAGGCCATGCGAAGCGAAGAACTGGACAACATAATGCACCAAATCAGGGCCAAAACTGAGTTATGGGCAGCAGAAAACGAGCTGGCAGCTAGCACCCAGTAATTGGCCGCAGACATACAGCAAATGAATGCCTCGATGCACCAATTCACGGCCAAGACATACCCGGACCTCAATGACGAGTTACCCATATCGGACCCATACCTCAGTGTGATTACCCCCGGAGACTATACGAATGACAAGGATAAGGACCCTTGGTTACCTGAAGAAGAGCTACATTCAGATTATCCCTGGGAGTTAGAAGAAGAACTGCCCAAATCAGGCCCGGTCCTTATCACCAATCCATCCAAGGAAATCACAGTCCTAACTGCCGAGCCAGCAGAAGTCCCGAACATCATTACCGAAGCGGCCGAAGAAATCAAGCCAGGCCCGGTCCTTACGCTCGGAGCACCCGAGAAAGTCCCGGATCTCATTGCCGAACTGTCCGAGAAAGCCCCAGTCCCACTCACCACGACTCAACAAGGAAAACCGCTTGAAAACTCACTCGTTCCAAGACAACCATCCATCACTACCACAATGAAGAGGATTGGCAGAGGCGCGTGCTCAATGTCGCCTACATTTAATGGCACAAAACCAAATTTCCAAACTCGCAAAGGTGCCAACTATTCAAACATGAAGAAGCGACAAAGGCATGGGCCGAAGGAATGGAAACCCGGAAGGAGTAACAAGCAAGCACGACTCACTGGACCAGCAGCTATGGTCAAAGAGGCCTCACCCTCTCGGAGCAAAAGGGCAGCCGAGAAGAAATTCGACCTCAAGCACCCATGGGATCCCTACTTATGATCCAGGAATGAGGTATCGTCGAGCAAACGATGTTAAACAAATGCACTGGTCGGGAGGTAACCCGACACTATCTTACTTTCTGTCATTTAAATTCTGTCATTTAATTTTCTGTCTTAGTAATTCTCACATATATATATTAGCTTGCATGACTTTTGAACTAAGGCACGCCTTCGTTCAAAAGTGTGGGGTGAGAACCACCATTGTATATAAATAACATGCTTGCTGTTTTCGTTTTTAGTAATAGTATCTTTTTGAAAATATGAACTTAAGAATGTGAAAAAGATAGACCGAAATTCATGCATTTACCTTGTGAAATTTCAACTGTCTAAAAACTTAGGACGTAACTTTTCATTTGTCCTTTGTGCTGAGATTAACTAGAGATGTGGAGTTGACATAAACTGCCCTAGAAAGGCTTGGCAGGCAATCGAAGGATCTTATCAAACTATATGGTTTTCGAAGTCAGTGGAGGCTACACTTCGGGTTTCAGTGAAGATTGAAGTCATCTCCGCCATGCAGTGTTTATGCAAAAAGAAAAGAAAAGGCGAGGAAGGGAATCAGACCGTCCTCTCTCTAGTTAAAGTAGCCGAGAAAATAGATGAGCGACCCTCATCTTGACCCGCGCGAAACAACAACGATGAGAGGAGCGGGGAGGTATTTCCATAGGCTTGCGGGCGATGATTGGATCTCCCAAAAAGGGCTTGAGAAAATGGACTTGCAAAAGCCACAAAAAGGCGAAAAGCTCGAAGAAGCAAATCAAGAGGCCAAAGGCCCAAAATTGTGAAGGTTTTAACCGAACAAAAAAAGTGAAGTACTCAAAGAGTCAAATCAAAGGCCAAAGGCCGATTCACTATAAAAGCAGTCCCTCGCCAAAAGAAAAATCAAAGTACTCAAACCAGTGAAACCCGAACCAAATCACGTGCTAGAGAAAGCTACAAGGAAACCATATAGTGCGAGACGGTCCCGAAATTGTAGTCCAGGAGCCTAAAAAGGGCTATCTCCCGAGACATCCGGAACAATTTGCATCTCGGCACGGAGGTACACGTATCAAGTTACTTCTATTTATTTACACAGTTCAATTTGGTAATAAGTAAGTAATGCATGAATTAGGATAAATCGAGTCCCACAGTCTAATTTTCATATTTTAAAACCAAACTTAGAGTGCCACCCTTTAATAGCATTGTTCGGGACGAACAACTAAAAGTGTGGGGTGATATGATGGACCCAAATTATACGAATCATAAACACCGTAAAACCCCCTTAATTAGACTGTTGGTCTATTTAACTTTTGCTTGTTAGTACCGATATATTTCTACAGGGTATTTTGGCGCTTAGAGAGAAAACACGCTAAGGAGAGGATTTTACGCTGAAAAGATGTTTAGAGTTATTCCAAGGTCAAGATCAGACGCTGACTGAAGAAATCTCAAGGATCCTGACATGGAATCACTCCAAACAAATCAAACCGGAGAGGAATTTGCATTGAAGACTCAACCAACCGGGTGGGAAAAATGCCGCAGAACCAACCGACCGGTTGAAGCAGTTCCAGGCCCTCTGCCGAGCTAACCAAGCACTCAATTCAAGTCGCTCGAGCAAACCATCTCATCTGACAATTCCGCCTCGACCAAAGTGTTTAAAATGGACAATAAAGTGGACAATGTCGGAAAACCAAGGAGAATGCTCGAGCAGATTGGCAGTTAGCTCAATTCAAAGGCAAAGGCCCGGCGCGCATTGGCACCCAAACCAAGTCGCTCGACCCAACGGATGCATCTGGAGATTCTGGCTCGACCAAGATGTTTGGAACGCCCAACAAGTCGGACAATCTCGCTTCCCGGACAAAACGCTCGAGCAGATTAGCAGATTGGTCCAATTCCAATTAAAAGCCTCGCGCATAGGCACCAAGACCAAATTTCTCGACCAAACCATGGAATTTGGAAAATCTGCCTCGACCATTAGTCTTAGAATCACTTGGAAATTCCAAATAAACTATCAAAATGCACGCTTGGACAAGATGACCGGCCACCATGCTTGGAGGTGGCCAAGGGAGGAGCTCCTCCCCATTCCACCACCTGCTACCGGCGGCTCCTCCTCCATGTGACCGGTGGCTTTCTCCTCCCCCATGTGGCAGCTCCTCCTTGCTCCTCCCATCTCCACCCTTGGATGCAAATGCACATGGCCACCATCTCCACCACCCATCTCCTCCTCCCTTGGATGAACACCACATGCCACCATCTCCACCTTCCATCCTCCTCCCCTTTGGCTATAAAAGGAGCTCCTCTCCTCCTCATTTGTATCATCCATACACACTTCACAAATGTTTTAGAGAGATAGAGGGCTTAACCCTCTTCTCTTCACTTTCAATAAATATTTTGTTCTTCATTGTGGAGCTACTCTCTTGCGTGGATCTTGCCTAGGAGCTCCTCTCCTCCGCTTATTGTAAGGTATAAAATTACTTTCAGTATTATTTGTTTTTACTGTAAAGTTATTTGATTATTCGGTACCCTTGTGCAAGGCATTAGTTTGTTTGTATTCCTTGACATGAATGCTAGTAGCTAAAAGCTTGTACTCGGTCGCAGGGGTGTACTTGTATTATAAATGTTTTAGACTCTACTCTTAAGAGTATCTCTATGTTCAAAACTTGTTCTATGTGCCATATATTAGGCCAGAACTTCCAATGTTGAGTGGATGCTTGGAATGGCAAAGCTCTTCCGTGGAAGTTCGTAAACATACTCGGATAAGTGGATGCTTGGAATGGCAAAGCTTATCTGAGGAGTTTTACCTCTCTAAAACACCATTTGATTGCTCGGGAATGACTGATCAAATGGATGCACACAGGCTAATATACCTTGGAATGGGGTATTAGTCTATATAGAACAAGTGTTTTAAACGATGTTGCAAGTCTTGTGCTAGGAATCGCCTCGATTCATCTTTGAACATTTAGCATGATCATTTCAAGTGTTCTACGCGATGTTGCAAGTCTTGTGCTAGGAATAGCCTCGATTCATCTTCGAACACTTGGTATGATCATTAGCGGTCGATGATAAACAAATATGATACAAGGCCCCTAAAACCGAATCATTTCCTTATAGTCTATTATCAACTGCCGTAATTTACTTTCAGTTCTCAAAACACACTCAAACCCAACCCCAATCGTATTTAATTTCTGCATAAGCTTCATTAAAGAACAACTAATCCACACTGACTCCCTTGGGTTCGACCCCTACTTACCACTTGCTACCCAGTAGTTAAGTCGCGAGTAGCGGACTATTATAAATTTATTTGTACAAATCGCTCCGACGACAAGCGATCTGTCAGAGACTAACGAGACTAACTTGGGACGAACAAAGACAAACGTTAGTCTCATTATAAGGTTAGTCTAAGTTCGTCCCAAGTTAGTCTCGTTCGTCCCTAGTTAGTCTCTTTCTAAGGACGAACTTAGACAAACCTTTGAATGAGACTAACGAGACTAACTTGGGACGAACAAAGACAAACGTTAGTCTCATTACAAGGTTAGTCTAAGTTTGTCCCAAGTTAGTCTAAGTTCGTCCCTCGTTAGTCTCTTTTTAAGGACGAACTTAGACAAACCTTAGAATTAGATGAACGAGACTGACTTGGGACGAACAAACACAAACGTTAGTTTCATTACAAGGTTAGTCTAAGTTCGTCCCTAGTTAGTCTCTTTCTAAGGACAAACTTAGACAAACCTTAGAATGAGACTAACGCGACTAACTTGGGACGAACAAAGACAAACGTTAGTTTCATTACAAAGTTAGTCTAAGTTCGTCCCTAGTTAGTCTCTTTTAAAGGACGAACTTAGACAAACCTTAGAATGAGACTAACGCGACTAACTTGGGACGAACAAAGACAAACGTTAGTCTCATTACAAGGTTTGTCTAAGTTCGTCCCAAGTTAGTCTAAGTTTGTCCCTAGTTAGTCTCTTTCTAAGGACGAACTTAGACAAACCTTAGAATGAGACTAACGAGACTAACATGGGACGAACAAAGACAAACGTTAGTCTCATTACAAGGTTAGTCTAAGTTTGTCCCTAGTTAGTCTCTTTCTAAGGACGAACTTAGACAAACCTTAGAATGAGACTAACGAGACTAACTTGGAACGAACTGAGACAAACTTTATTCTCATTCTAAAGTTAGTCTAAGTTCGTCCCAAGTTAGTCTAAGTTTGTCCCTAGTTAGTTTCTTTCTAAGGACGAACTTAGTTAGTCTCATTACAAGGTTAGTCTAAGTTCGTCCCAAGTTAGTCCGTTTCTAAGGGCGAACTTAGACTTACCTTACAATGAGACAAACGAGACTAACTTGGGGCGAACAAAGACAAACGTTAGTCTCATTACAAGGTTAGTCTAAGTTCGGCCCAAGTTAGTCTAAGTTCGTCCCTAGTTAGTCTATTTCTAAGGACGAACTTAGACAAACCTTAGAATGAGACTAACGAGACTAACTTTGAACGAACTGAGACAAACTTTATTCTCATTCTAAGGTTAGTCTAAGTTAGTCTAAGTTCGTCCCTAGTTAGTTTCTTTCCAAGGACGAACTTAAACAAACCTTAGAATGAGACTAACGAGACTAACTTGGGACGAACAAAGACAAACGTTAGTCTCATCATAAAGGTTAGTGTAAGCTCGTCCCAAGTTAGTGTAAGTTCGTCCCTAGTTAGTCTCTTTCTAAGGACGAACTTAGACAAACCTTAGAATGAGACTAACGGCACTAACTTGGGACGAACTTAGACAAACCTTAGAATGAGACTAACGAGACTAAATTGGGACCAACAAAGACAAACTTTAGACTTATGCTAAGGTTAGTCTAAGTTCGTCCCAAGTTAGTCTAAGTTCGTCCCAAGTTAGTCTCTTTCTAGGGACGAACCTAGATAAACCTTAGAATGAGACTAACTTGGGACTAACAAAGACAAACGTTAGTCTCATTATAAGGTTAGTCTAAGTTCGTCCCAAGTTAGTCTAAGTTCGTCCCTAGTTAGTCTCTTTCTAAGGACGAACTTAGACAAACCTTAGAAGGAGACTAACGAGACAATGTATTCCAGTTCAGGGCCCTCGTATATGCACCATGGTTGCGTTTCGAAATCTGGGGCATTCAGCTCTCCCATCGTAGGTACGCGGTCGTTGTTATTCCCATAATAGTTGTCAAAGACAGGTTCTTGCCTAGGCATTTGTCGAGGTTGAGGGTGTGGGGGACGTATAGGGGGTTGCACTGGACCAGCTGCATTTCGATCCTCGCGTGGTACTTGGTTTCTTCGAACAGCCTCCCTATTACGAGCTCTTTGGTTTCTGATGAGTTGTTCCGGATCGTCAATAAATGGAGGTGGAGCCTCATTATTTCGATCGTACAGGTTTATCTCATCATCATCCTGATAGTCATGGTGGCTTCCTTCGTGAGACATGGTTGTTTTGGAGCGAGTATCGATTCAAAGAACTTATTCGATTAGGTAACTAATTCCCCGGCAACGGCGCCAATTTGACAGATGCTTGTCGTCAGAGCAAATGTACAAATAAATTTATAAGTCCGCTACTCGCGACTTCACTACTGGGTAGCAAGTGGTAAGTAGGGGTCGAACCCAAGGGAATTAGGGGGATAAGTTGTTCTTTGAGGGATCGTACAGCGGGGGAGCGTGTTTTTTGGTTGATTGAGGTTTTACTACTAACAGCTAAGTGATTGGTTGGTTGGTTTTGGTTTTTAGTGCGGAAAAGTAAATGACATAAAAGTAAATACTGAAAGTAAAAAGAAGACTTACAGCGGTTGTTGCGTGATCGGCAAGTCTTGCGGAACGTCAGCAGTTGAAAGGGCAGTTTATACTAAGGAAGTAAGTGCAGGTAGTATTTTAATCTAAGGAAAGCATTCGGTTTCGGGGGCCTTGTATCATAGCATGTTTATCATTGACCTTTAGTGATCCTGTAAGTATTCAAACGTGTATCAAGGCCATTTCAAGCGCTCGATTTGCCACACTGTCTAGCCCATTTCAAGGTCGTAGAGCACCTGTTCTATTTAGACTAGCACCCCATTTCAAGGTATACTAGCCTATGTGCATCCATTTGATCAATCATTTCCGATCAAACCAAATGGTGTTTTAGAGAGGTCGAACTCCTCAGATAAGCTTTGCCATTTCAAGCATCCACTTACCCGAGTATGTTCACGAACCCCCACGGAAGAGTTTTGCCATTTCAAGCATCCACTCACCCTTGAAAGTTCTGACCTAATATATGGCACATAGAACAAGTTTTGAACACAAAGAAGAGGCACTAAGGGTATAGCCTAAAACATTTTATGATACAAGTACACCCCTTCAACCGAATGAAGAGTTTAGCTACGAATATCCATAGAGGTGGATACCATAACTAAGTACTCGAGGGTTTTTGAAAGAAAGTAAGTAAAGGAGAATACTCAAGAACCAACAGGAGTATTCTCAAAGACTACTAGAATACTCAAGAACCAACAGGAGTATTATAGATTTCCAACAAAAGTATTACAAGGATTGTGCTCTCAACTTAGAGAGATAAGTGATTTGTGTTTGGAATGAGGATGGATATGGATTACAAGTGAAGAGGGCATCTATTTATAGGCTAAGGGAGACCATAAGGAGGCAACACTTGTCACACAATGGGAGGAAGAGCTCAAAAGCCATCGGGTGATGTCATCATCTCATCTAGCCGCCCCCCATGTGGAAGAAGGGGAGAGGAGGAGGCTTAGCCGCCCATGTGAGGAGGAGGAGGAGAGGACATGTGTGAGTTTGTGATCTTTTCACAAAAGCCATCGGCTCCTTTCAGCTCCGGTCTGACTCTGGTTGCTCTTCGGTTGGACTTGTTTTGAGTGATTCCATGTCAGGTTCATGATATTTCTTCAGTCGGAATCTGGTTGCGACCTTGGAATGACTGGTAATATCTTTTCAGCTTAAAAACTCCTCCTTAGCTTGTATTCTCTCTAGACTCCAAAATACCCTGTACATAAATATCGGAACTAACAAGCAAAAGTTAAATAGACAAACAGTCTAATTTGGTGGGTTTAACTGTGTTCATGATTCATACAATTATGGTCCATCAACGAACAAAGAAAAACGTTAGTCTCATTATAAGGTTAGTCTAAGTTTGTCCCAAGTTAGTCCCTAGTTAATCTCTTTCTAAGGACGAACTTAGACAAACCTTAGAATGAGACTAACGAGACTAACTTGGGACGAACAAAGACAAACGTTAGTCTCATTATAAGGTTAGTCTAAGTTCGTAACTAGTTAGTCTCTTTCTAAGGACGAACTTAGACAAACCTTAGAATGAGAACGAGACAAACTCTCATTCTAAGTTTTGTCTAAGTTCGTCCCAAGTAGTCTAAGTTCGTCCCTAGTTAGTCTCTTTCTAAGGAGGAACTTAGACAAACCTTAGAATGAAACTAACGTGACTAACTTGGGACGAACAAAGACAAACGTTAGTGTCATTATAAGGTTTGTCTAAGTTCGTCCCAAGTTAGTCTAAGTTCGTCCCTAGTTAGGATGTTTCTAAGGACGAAGTTAGATAATCCTTAGAATGAGACTAACTTGGGACGAACAAAGACAAACTTTAGTCTCATTATAACGTTAGTCTAAGTTCGTCACAAGTTAGTCTCGTTCGTCCCTAGTTAGTCTCTTTCTAAGGACGAACTTAGACAAACCTTAGAATGAGACTAACGAGACTAACTTGGGACGAACAAAGACAAACGTTAGTCTCATTACAAGGTTAGTCTAAGTTCGTCCCAAGTTAGTCTCTTTTTAAGGACGAACTTAGACAAACCTTAGAATGAGACTAACGCGACTAACTTGGGACGAACAAAGACAAACGTTAGTCTCATTACAAGGTTTATCTATTGACGAGATGCTCGTCGTCAGAGCAAATGTACAAATAATTTTATAGTCCGCTACTCGCGACTACACTACTGGGTAGCAAGTGGTAAGTAGGGGTCGAACCCAAAGGAATTAGGGGGATAGTCGTTCTTTAAGGAATTTGTACAGCGAGGGAGCGTGTTTAGGTTGGTTGGTTGGTTTTAAAGCTACCAGCTAAGTGATTGATTGGTTGGTTGATTGGTTTTAGTACTGGAAAGTAACTGATAATTATTACAATTAAAAGAAAGCGTTCGGTTTCAGGGGCCTTGTATTATATCCTGTTTATCATTGACCTTTAGTGAATCTTCTAAGTATTCAAACGTGTATCAAGGCCTTTTCCGGCGCTCGATTTGCCACACTGTCTAGTCTTTTGCAAAAGTGTTCGAAAGTGAATCAAGGCCATTTCAAGCACTCGACTTGCAACAATGTCTAATCTTTTGCAGAAAACGTAAAGCCCTTGTTCTACTTAGACTAGCACCCCATTTCAAGGTATACTAGCCTGTGTGCATCCATTTTGGGTTGTCTTTTCCGATTTACCCAAAATGGTGTTTGAGAGAGATCAAACTCCTCAGATAAGCTTTGCCATTTCAAGCATCCACTTACCTGAGTATGTTTACGAACTTCCATAGAAGAGCTTTGCCATTTCAAGCATCCACTCAACCATGGACGTTCTGATCTAATATATGGCACATAGAACAAGTTTTGATTACAAAGACGAGACACTAAATTAATAGTCTAAAACATTTTATAATACAAGTCCACCCCTTCTACCGGACGACTAGTTTAGCTACTATTTATCGCGCTAAACATTATAACTAAGGAACTAGAAATTAAAGACGGAAAATAAATATTAAAAACTTACTACCGTTGAAGCGCCAAGGGAGCAATCTTTTTTTCCAAAGCCAAACTTTACAAAACTTAGAGAGATAAGTGAAATTTTGATTTGAGGATGGGATGATTTACAAATGAGATGGATGGGTTGTATTTATAGGCTAAGGGAGGAGAAATGGGTGGTGGAGATGGTGGCACATGTCCTTTGATCCAAGGGAGGAGGAGGAGGAGCAAGGAGGAGCCACCACATGGGGGAGGAGGAAAGCCACCGGTCACCATGAGTGGAGGAGCCGCCGGTCGCCGGTCACCATGGAGGGAGGAGCTCCTCCCTTGGCCACCTCCAAGCAAGGTGGCCGGTCACCAAGTCCATGAGTGCATTTGATAGTTGATTTAGAATAGCCAAGTGATTTTAAGACTAATGGTCGAGCCAGAATTTCCAAATTCCATGGTTTGGTCGAGCAATTTGGTCTTGGTGCCTATGCGCGAGGCTTTTGCTTTGGACTTGGGCCAACTGCTAATCGGCTCGGGCGTTTTGTCTGGGAAGCGAGATTGTCCGAGTTGTTGGGCATTCCAAACATCTTGGTCGAGCCAGATTTTCCAGATGCATCCGTCGGGTCGAGCGACTTGGTTTGGGTGCCTATGCGCGCCGGGCGTTTGCCTTGGAATTGAGCTAACTGCCAATCTGCTCGAGCATTCTCCTTGGTTTTCCGACATCTTCCACCTTATTTTCCATTTTAAACACTTTGGTCCAGTCGGAATTGTCAGATCAGATGGTTTGCTCGGGCAACTTGAATTTGGACTCGAATAGCTCGGCAGGCGCGCTGGACGCTGGGTGCTGGACGGCGGGCGCGATCTGGGTTTCTCGGTCTTGGCTGGCCAGAAATTGCGAGCGATCCTTTTTAGCGTAAAACTCCTCTCCTTAGCGTGTTTTCTCTCTAAGCTCTGAAATACCCTGTAGAAATATATCGGAACTAACAAGCAAAAGTTAAATAGACCAACAGTCTAATTAAGGGGGTTTTACTGTGTTTTTGATTCGTATAATTATGGTCCATCAGATCACCCCACACTTTTAGTTGTTCGTCCCGAACAATGCTATTAAAGGGTGGTACACTAAGTTGGTTTTGGAATATGAAAATTAGACTGTGGGACTCGATTTATCCTAATTCATGCATTAATGCTTATTACCAAATTGAACTGTGTAAATAAATAGAAGAAACTTAATACTTGTACCTCCGTGCTGAGATGCAATTTATATTGGATGTTTCGGGAGATAGCCCTTTTATTGTTCCTGGACTGCAACTTCGGGATCGTCTCGCACTATATGGTTTCCTTGTAGCTTTCTCTAGCACGTGATTTGATTCGAGTTTCACTGGTTTGAGTACTTTGATTTTTTCTTTTGGCGAGAGACTGCTTTTGTAGTGAATCGGCCTTTGGCCTTTGATTTGACTCTTTGAGTACTTCACTTTTTTTTGTTCGGTTAAAACCTTCACAATTTTGGGCCTTTGGCCTCTTGATTTGCTTCTTCGAGCTTTTCGCCTTTTTGTGGCTTTTGCAAGTACATTTTCTCAAGCCCTTTTTGGGAGGTCCAATCATCGCCCGCAAGCCTATGAAAATACCTCCCCGCTCCTCTCATCGTTGTTGTTTCGCGCGGGTCAAGATGAGGGTTGCTCATCTATTTTCTCGGCTACTTTAACTAGAGAGAGGACGGTCTGATTCCCGTCCTCGCCTTTTCTTTTCTTTTTGCATAAACACTGCATGGCGGAGATGACTTCAATCTTCACTGAAACCCGAAGTGTAGCCTCCACTGACTTCGAAAACCATATAGTTTGATAAGATCCTTCGATTGCCTGCCAAGCCTTTCTAGGGCAGTTTATGTCAACTCCACATCTCTAGTTAATCTCAGCACAAAGGACAAATGAAAAGTTACGTCCTAAGTCTTTAAACAGTTGAATTTTCACAAGGTTGATGCATGAATTATGATCTATCTTTTTCACATTCTTAAGTTCATATTTTCAAAAAGATACTATTACTAAAAAAGAAAACAGTAAGCATGTTATTTATATACAAAGGTGGTTCTCACCCCACACTTTTGAACGAAGGCGTGCCTTAGTTCAAAAGTCATGCAAGCTAATATATATATGTGAGAATGACTAAGACAGAAAATTAAATGACAGAATTTAAATGACAGAAAGTAAGATAGTGTCGGGTTACCTCCCGACCAGTGCACTTGTTTAACGTCGTTGGCTCGACAGTACCTCATTGTGGATTACTGGTTTGGGTCCCATGGGTGGCTCAGGTCGTATTTTGCCACCGTTCCTGTATTGCTTCTTGCCTTGCCTTTACCTGATTTCTTGCGAGATGATGTGCTTGGGTCCAGTTCCCTTTGTTCTGATGGTGTCTCCTTCCAACGTCTCTGAGAAGGTGAGGGAACTTTGACCACTAGCCTTTTGAAGTTCTTGCATTTGGGACTGCCTTGTCCAGCT
This sequence comes from Rhodiola chrysanthemifolia, assembly GCA_033675395.1. NCBI lineage: Eukaryota > Viridiplantae > Streptophyta > Magnoliopsida > Saxifragales > Crassulaceae > Rhodiola > Rhodiola chrysanthemifolia. The sequence goes on from CM066204.1 coordinate 128,637, forward strand.
ACGGTGTAACACTGCTCCATCGAGGAGTCATTCTGCAGAGGCCCTTTTCCCATCCTCTTTTGAGTTTCCTCATTGATCCTATAGTTTTCTGCAACTTGCTCATTGATCAAGGGGAAAAGTTGGGAGGCTTGCATCTTAAGGCTTGGTTCTGCCTCGTTATGATTGTTAGTGAGGAACTGGTCGTAGATAGTCTCGGCTGCCCGGGTGATGACAGTTGGGTATGAATTGGGCAGTTCGTCAGTGGTATTCTGGACTCCAACCTCGTTGCTTCCGGTGCTTTCCATATCTGATTCTTCTGATGGTTCAGGAGTCTCTTCTGACGGATCGGTAGTTTCTTCTTTGTCTGCCTCAGGGTCAGCTTCATTTATCTGCATTTCCTCGTCAGTTTGGGGTACTCGTTCTGTGGTAGCGGCCAGGCCAATTATGAGGTACCACATGTCTGCAATGGTGAAGTTCCTGGCTGATCTCCTCATTGCTTCGTTAACTCTTCCCAGCTCTTCGGACCTCATCCCACGAAGAAATTTTTGGAGAAGAATCTTCTTCGTGAATCCATGGTGCGGACAGCTTGAGACGATGGTGTCGTAGTTCGTGTAGTATTCGTCCAAAGTCTCATCCCGGGATTGTTGAAGACTCAAGATTTTCTCACGGGTTTCTTGGCGTAAGGATGGTGGGGAGAATTCCTTCAGGAATGGAACGCAGAGATCTACGTAACGTTCTGCACTGCAAGCGGTGGATGTGTAATACCATATCGTGGCGAAGTCAGTTAGAGAGAATTTAAAGCATTTAAGCTTAAATTCCTCTAACCCCTCATTTTCAGGTTTGATGTGGTGACAAACGTGGTGGAAGTTTCGGCAGTGCTGTATTGGGTCTTCTCCCTCCGTTCCTCCGAACAGGGGCAGATATTGCGTTGTCCATGCATGCGTAGTGGGTAGTGTCATAGGGAAATGAAAAAAAGAACAACTATCCGATGGCTAATTCCCCGGCAACGGCGCCAATTTGACGAGATGCTCGTCGTCAGAGCAAATGTACAAATAAATTTATAGTCCGCTACTCGCGACTACACTACTGGGTAGCAAGTGGTAAGTAGGGGTCGAACCCAAAGGAATTAGGGGGATAGTCGTTCTTTAAGGAATTTGTACAGCGAGGGAGCGTGTTTAGGTTGGTTGGTTGGTTTTAAAGCTACCAGCTAAGTGATTGATTGGTTGGTTGATTGGTTTTAGTACTGGAAAGTAACTGATAATTATTACAATTAAAAGAAAGCGTTCGGTTTCAGGGGCCTTGTATTATATCCTGTTTATCATTGACCTTTAGTGAATCTTCTAAGTATTCAAACGTGTATCAAGGCCTTTTCCGGCGCTCGATTTGCCACACTGTCTAGTCTTTTGCAAAAGTGTTCGAAAGTGAATCAAGGCCATTTCAAGCACTCGACTTGCAACACTGTCTAATCTTTTGCAGAAAACGTAAAGCCCTTGTTCTACTTAGACTAGCACCCCATTCAAGGTATACTAGCATGTGTGCATCCATTTTGGGTTGTCTTTTCCGATTTACCCAAAATGGTGTTTGAGAGAGATCAAACTCCTCAGATAAGCTTTGCCATTTCAAGCATCCACTTACCTGAGTATGTTTACGAACTTCCACAGAAGAGCTTTGCCATTTCAAGCATCCACTCAATCATGGACGTTCTGATCTAATATATGGCACATAGAACAAGTTTTGAATACAAAGACGAGACACTAAATTAATAGTCTAAAACATTTTATAATACAAGTCCACCCCTTCTACCGGACGACTAGTTTAGCTACTATTTATCGCGCTAAACATTATAACTAAGGAACTAGAAATTAAAGACGGAAAATAAATATTAAAAACTTACTACCGTTGAAGCGCCAAGGGAGCAATCTTTTTTTCCAAAGCCAAACTTTACAAAACTTAGAGAGATAAGTGAAATTTTGATTTGAGGATGGGATGATTTACAAATGAGATGGATGGGTTGTATTTATAGGCTAAGGGAGGAGAAATGGGTGGTGGAGATGGTGGCACATGTCCTTTGATCCAAGGGAGGAGGAGGAGGAGCAAGGAGGAGCCGCCACATGGGGGAGGAGGAAAGCCACCGGTCACCATGAGTGGAGGAGCCGCCGGTCGCCGGTCACCATGGAGGGAGGAGCTCCTCCCTTGGCCACCTCCAAGCAAGGTGGCCGGTCACCAAGTCCATGAGTGCATTTGATAGTCGATTTCGAATGGCCAAGGGATTTTAAGACTAATGGTCGAGCCAGAATTTCCAAATTCCATGGTTTGGTCGAGCAATTTGGTCTTGGTGCCTATGCGCGAGGCGTTTGCTTTGGACTTGGGCCAACTGCTAATCGGCTCGGGCGTTTTGTCTGGGAAGCGAGATTGTCCGAGTTGTTGGGCATTCCAAACATCTTGGTCGAGCCATATTTTCCAGATGCATCAGTCGGGTCGAGCGACTTGGTTTGGGTGCCTATGCGCGCCAGGCCTTTGCCTTGGAATTGAGCTAACTGCCAATCTGCTCGAGCATTCTCCTTGGTTTTCCGACATCTTCCACCTTATTTTCCATTGTAAACACTTTGGTCGAGGCGGAATTGTCAGATCAGATGGTTTGCTCGGGCAACTTGAATTTGGACTCGAATAGCTCGGCAGGCGCGCTGGACGCTGGGTGCTGGACGGCGGGCGCGATCTGGGTTTCTCGGTCTTGGCTGGCCAGAAATTGCGAGCGATCCTTTTTAGCGTAAAACTCCTCTCCTTAGCGTGTTTTCTCTCTAAGCTCTGAAATACCCTGTAGAAATATATCGGAACTAACAAGCAAAAGTTAAATAGACCAACAGTCTAATTAAGGGGGTTTTACTGTGTTTTTGATTCGTATAATTATGGTCCATCATCTATGTTCGTCCCAAGTTAGTCTAAGTTTGTCCCTAGTTAGTCTCTTTCTAAGGACGAACTTAGACAAACCTTAGAATGAGACAAACGAGACTAACATGGGACGAACAAAGACAAACGTTAGTCTCATTACACGGTTTGTCTAAGTTCGTCCCTAGTTAGTCTATTTCTAAGGACGAACTTAGACAAACCTTAGAATGAGACTAACGAGACTAACTTGGAACGAACTGAGACAAACTTTATTCTCATTCTAAAGTTAGTCTAAGTTCGTCCCAAGTTAGTCTAAGTTCGTCCCTAGTTAGTTTCTTTCTAAGGACGAACTTAGTTAGTCTCATTACAAGGTTAGTCTAAGTTCGTCCCAAGTTAGTCCGTTTATAAGGACGAACTTAGACTAACCTTAGAATGAGACTAACGAGAATAACTTGGGACGAACAAAGACAAACGTTAGTCTCATTACAAGGTTAGTCTAAGTTCGTCCCAAGTTAGTCTAAGTTCGTCCCTAGTTAGTCTCTTTCTAAGGACGAACTTAGACAAACCTTAGAATGAGACTAACGAGACTAACTTGGAACGAACTGAGACAAACTTTATTCTCATTCTAAGGTTAGTCTAAGTTCGTCCCTAATTAGTTTCTTTCTAAGGACGAACTTAAACAAACCTTAGAATGAGACTAACGAGACTAACTTGGGACGAACTGATGGAACATATTTATATGATTCATTAAGACAGTTAAACCCACCAAATTAGACGCTTTGTCTTAACAACTTTTACTTGTTAGTTTCTGATGGAGGGTATTTATACGATCCATCGAGTACACTAAACCCACCGAATTAGGCACTTTGAGTGCACGAACATGTGCTTGTTAATGTCGTTTTATGTATACAGGCAATTTTGGAGTCTAAAGAGGAAACACACCTAAAAAGGGAGATTGGTGCCAAAAAAGCACCACCAGCCAACTCTGGCCAGCCACGACCCGAGCAAATCCAGCCACGCCCAAACTGTCTAGCACTGAATTCAAGTTGCCCGGGCAAACAAGCTGATTTGACGAATCCACCTCGACCAAAGTGATCCAAATGGCAAATAAGGAGGACAATGTCGGAAAACCGAGGAGAATGCCCGAGCAGATTGGCAGTTGGCTCAATTCCAAAGCAAAGGCCCCGCGCGCATAGGCACCTAAACCAAGTCGCTCGACCAAACCATGGAATCTGGAAAATCTGGCTCGACCACGTTGTTCTAAATGCCAAATGACTCGGGTGATCTCACTTCCCAGACAAAACGCCCGAGTGGAACCAGCTCAAGCCCGATCAAGGCCAAACTAGGGCAATTCCGGCCGTTTTGGGATTCCGACCAGGTTCCGGGAAGATTCCGGCAAAACGACTTCGACCATTAGTCTTAGAATTGCCTCAGCATTCCAAATCCGTAATCAAAAGACCTTTTGACTTAGGTTGACTTTTGGAGAAGAATTCAACCAATGGGGGAATGCCACCTATGGCCGGCGGCTTTTGGAGAAGAAGACAAGCTGGCCGGCGGCTTTTGAAGGGAGGACAGCTGGGCGGCTTCTTTGGATGAGGATTGTACAAGTGGATGGCTCTCCTCTTCTCCCTTTGCTTATAAATAGAGGCCTTTGCCTTAGAAATCAAATGTCCCGTGCTACATATTAGGAAGTTGAGAGCTTATCTCTCTTCTTCACACTTCAATACACAAACATATTTCCTCACAATTGCTCTCTACTTGTTCTTGCTCACTTTACTTTCCTTGTCAAAAACCGAAACCCTCTTTACTTTCCTTGTCTTTGATTTCCAAAACCCTTTACTTTTAGTGCACTTAGCTATGATATCCACTTCCATGGATATTCGTAGCTAAACCCTTCATTCGGTTGAAGGGGTGTACTAGTATCATACATTGTTTTAGACCCTTCTCTTAAATGCCTCTTTGTGTTCAAAACTTGTTCTATGTGCCACATATTAGGTCAGAACTTCCAAGGTTGAGTGGATGCTTGAAATGGAAAAACTCTTCCGTGGGGTTCGTGAACATACTCTGGTAAGTGGATGCTTGAAATGGCAAAGCTTATCTGAGGAGTTCGACCTCTTTAAAACACCATTTGGTTGATCGGAAATGATTGATCAAATGGATGCACATAGGCTAATATACCTTGAAATGGGGTATTAGTCTAAATAGAACAAGTGCTCTATGCCTTGAAATGGGCTAGACGGTGTGGCAAGTCGAGTGCTTGAAATGGCCTTGATACACTTTTAAACACTTAGTATGATCATTAGAGGTCAATGATAAACGGACTATGATACAAGGCCCCTAATACCGAATCTTTCCTTTAATTGCAATATCACCTGTTACTTTTCTTTCAGTCCATATCAACTGCTTACTTTCCGCAAGTCTTGTCCTTCAAGCAATTTCTTTCTGCAAGTCTTGTCCTTCAAGCATTTACTTTTCGCAAGTCTTGTCCTTCAAGCATTTACTTTCCGCAAGTCTTGTCCTTCAAGCATTTACTTTTCGTAAGTCTTGTCCTTCAAGCACTTAATTTCAGCACTTTACTTTCTGTCATTTACTTTCTGTCTAAAAAACCATCAAAACCCAAAAAAAACCAATTGTATATACTTTCTTTTCTTTCTTTTTAAAAGAACAACTAATCCACACTGACTCCCTCGGGTTCGACCCCTACTTACCGCTTTACTACCCAATAGTGAAGTCGCGAGTAGTGGACTTATAAATTTATCTTGCTTAGCACTCAACGACGTGCTCTATCAAAATTGGCGCCGTTGCCGGGGAGTTGTGCATCGGAATAGTTGTTCTATTTTGTTTTTTTGTTTTTTTTTAGTTCACCATGTCCTCGTACTACGGCAGAGAACCTTGGAATGATGGGGGCAGCAACCTTATGTTTGAGATGCTTAACTGTGTCCCCAAATTCGGAGGTGGCATTGGAGAAGATCCCGTGAGGCATACACATACGTTCCACTCCATACACATGAGGCCTAAAAATGAATCGCTAGAGGGGTTTAAACTTAAATGCTTTAAATTTTCTTTAACTAACTCCGCAATAGAATGGTATTACTCATGTGCAGCTTATGAAAGTGATTATGGGGATCTACAAACCAAATTCCTAGAGGAGTTTTGCCCGCCATCTCTCCGACTTGGAGCCCGCAAGGAGATCATCAACATTGAGCAATCCCGGGATGAAACATTGGACGAGTACTTGTCGTACTTTGACTCCCTTGTGACGAGCTGCCCGCACCATGGATTCACCAACTTCGATCTTCTTCAAAGGTTTCTCGGTGGAATGATGCCACAGGAGTGGAATAGGCTTAATGATGCGGCAGGAGGCTCGGTGGATAACTTAAGCATGGATGATCTGTGGAACATAATAGAAGATATGGCAAGAAACGCGAAACAAGATCAGGCCATGCGGCTCGAAGAACTGTCCGACATATTGCACCAAATTCAGGCCGAACTCAAGCCAAAGGTCAGCGAGGAAGAGCTTGCAATGGAGCCCGAGGAGCCTGCAAGGGATGAGGACTCTCGGATGGCCGAAGAAGAAATGCCCGAGACAAGCCCGGTCCTCATTACCGAGCCGGCCGACCAGCGCCCGAGCCCGTTCCTCATAGCCGAGTCATACTTGGTCCTCACTGCCAAGCCAACTGAAGTCCCGATCCTCATTGGCGAGCTAGCCGAGACAGCCTCGATCCTCACGGACGGGCTGGTCGAGAAAGAACCGGTCTTCATATCCAAAAAACCTCAACTTGACCCTTCATGTTTTATGCAGATCATAGCCACCGAAGATCATGTAGTCAATGATGATGCGGTGCAAGGGGAGTTGGAGGAAAAACATGAGCCAGAAGAGCCGAAGATGGAGCACCCACTCGTCATGAGCCAAGAAAAGCCGCTTGAAAACTCACTCGTTCCAAGACGACCAATCATCTCTCCCCCAAAGAAGAGACTTAACATGGGAGCATGCTTGTGGTCGCTCATGTTTTATGGCAAAATGCTGAGCATCCAAACCCGCAAGGATGCCAACCATCCAGACATGAAAAAGCGACAAAGACATGTGCCGAAGGAATGGAAGCCCGGAATGAGAAACACAAGGGCACGGCTCCATGGACCAGCAGCTATGGTCAAGGAATCCTCGCCTTCTCGGGGATATGTGAAGAAGAAACCACCGGATCAAGGGAGAGCAGAACTTAGCCCGTTGCCATATGAGTTCTTTGGGCGAATCAAAAGGGCAGCCGTGGGGAAGTTCGACCTCACACACCCATGGGATCCCACCTTATGATCCCTAAGTGAGGTACTGTCGAGCCAACAACATTAAACAAAGGCACTTGCCGGGAGGTAACCCGGCATATCTAGTTTTTTCAGTTTTTTATGTCATTTCCTTTCCTTAGTTAACTAGCTTTTTGTGTTTTGAACTAAAGTCATGCCGAGAGGCATGGCTTTGTTCAAAAGTGTGGGGGTGAGTCTTTGCACATATTAGTATGCATGTTTTATTTTTCATAAATTTTTATCTTTTTGGAATCTTTTTGAAAATATACACTTCCATGATGTGAAAATAGATAGACCCGATTCATGCATTTCCTTGTGAAAACTTAATTGTGTAAGGACATGTGTATTTAACTATCTACTTGTCCTTGTGTGCTGAGATAAACGTAGGATGTGGAGTTGAAAGAAATGCCCTAGAGAGGCTTGACAAGCACTCAAGGGACCGGATCCTTACTATAAGGTTATGTGAAAATTGTGGAGGCTGCACTTCGGGCTTCTTGGTGAAGAGTGGACTCCGCCATGCAGCGTCTATGCAAGAGGCGGGACGGGAATCAAACCGTCCTATCTCTTGTCCGAGTAGCCGGGAAAAGAGGTGAGGGACCCTCAACTTGACCAGCGCCGAAACGACTACGATGAGAAAGAGCGGGGAGGTATTTCCATATGCTCTCGGGCGATGATTGGACGTCCCAAAAATGAAGAAAAATGGACATGCAAATCTCATTAAAGGAGCAAAGCTCAAAGAAGAAAAGAAAAATCAGCCAAAATGGTGAAACCAAACCGAAGCAAAAGTGAAGTACTCAAAGAGTCAAATCAAAGGCCAAAGGCCAAATCACTACAAAAAGCTGTCCAACCACACAAAAAAGAAAATGAGCTCGACCCATTAGCCCGAACCAATCACGTGCTAGAAGAAACAAGAAGCATAACCATATAGTAAGATCGGATCCGAGAGTGCAGTTCAAAGGCCTAAAAAGGACTATCTCCCAATCATCCAAATTAATTTGCTACTCGGCTCGAAGGTACAAGTATCAAGTTACTGTCATATGTGAGCATGATTTCGTTTGGAAGCAAGTAAGCTATGCATGCTAAGGTGAAGTCTAGTTTTGCATCTCACATTCACATCTAGGACTTAGGGTGTTTTTGTTCCACTTGTTGACTACACTTGTTCGGGACGAACAAGATTAAGTGTGGGGGTAGTTGATGGAGGGTATTTATACGATTCATCGAGTACACTAAACCCACCGAATTAGGCACTTTGAGTGCACGAACATGTGCTTGTTAATGTCGTTTTATGTATACAGGCAATTTTGGAGTCTAAAGAGGAAACACACCTAAAAAGGGAGATTTGTGCCAAAAAAGCACCACCAGCCAACTCTGGCCAGCCAGGACCCGAGCAAATCCAGCCACGCCCAAACTGTCTAGCACTGAATTCAAGTTGCCTGGGCAAACAAGCTGATCTGACGAATCCACCTCGACCAAAGTGATCCAAATGGCAAATAAGGTGGACAATGTCGGAAAACCAAGGAGAATGCCCGGGCAGATTGGCAGTTGGCTCAATTCCAAAGCAAAGGCTCCGCGCGCATAGGCACCTAAACCAAGTCGCTCGACCAAACCATGGAATCTGGCAAATCTGGCTCGACCACGTTGTTCTAAATGCCAAATGACTCGGGTGATCTCACTTCCCAGACAAAACGCCCGAGTGGAACCAACTCAAGCCCGATCAAGGCAAAACTAGGGAAATTCCGGCCGTTTTGGGATTCCGACCAGGTTCCGGGAAGATTCCGGCAAAACGACTTCGACCATTAGTCTTAGAATTGCCTCAGCATTCCAAATCCGCAATCAAAAGACCTTTTGACTTAGGTTGACTTTTGGAGAAGAATTCAACCAAGGGGGGAATGCCACCTATGGCCGACGTCTTTTGGAGAAGAAGAGAAGCTGGCCGGCGGCTTTCGAAGGGAGGAAATCTGGCCGGCTGCTTTGGATGAGGATTGTACAAGTGGATGGCTCTCCTCTTCTCCCTTTGCTTATAAATAGAGGCCTTTGCCTTAGAAATCAAATGTCCCATGCTACATATTAGGAAGTTGAGAGCTTATCTCTCTTCTTCACACTTCAATACACAAACATATTTCCTCACAATTGCTCTCTACTTGTTCTTGCTCACTTTACTTTCCTTGTCAAAAACCGAAACCCTCTTTACTTTCCTTGTCTTTGATTTCCAAAACCCTTTACTTTTAGTGCACTTAGCTATGATATCCACTTCCATGGATATTCGTAGCTAAACCCTTCATTCGGTTGAAGGGGTGTACTAGTATCATACATTGTTTTAGACCCCTCTCTTAAATGCCTCTTTGTGTTCAAAACTTGTTCTATGTGCCACATATTAGGTCAGAACTTCCAAGGTTGAGTGGATGCTTGAAATGGCAAAACTCTTCCGTGGGGTTCGTGAACATACTCGGGTAAGTGGATGCTTGAAATGGCAATGCTTATCTGAGGAGTTCGACCTCTTTAAAACACCATTTGGTTGATCGGAAATGATTGATAAAATGGATGCACATAGGCTAATATACCTTGAAATGGGGTATTAGTCTAAATAGAACAAGTGCTCTATGCCTTGAAATGGGCTAGACGGTGTGGCAAGTCGAGTGATTGAAATGGCCTTGATACACTTTTAAACACTTAGTATGATCATTAGAGGTCAATGATAAACGGACTATGATACAAGGCCCCTGATACCGAATCTTTCCTTTAATTGCAATATCACCTGTTACTTTACTTTCAGTCCATATCAACTGCTTACTTTCCGCAAGTCTTGTCCTTCAAGCAATTTCTTTCGGCAAGTCTTGTCCTTCAAGCATTTACTTTCCGCAAGTCTTGTCCTTCAAGCATTTATTTTCCGCAAGTCTTGTCCTTCAAGCATTTACTTTTCGTAAGTCTTGTCCTTCAAGCACTTAATTTCAGCACTTTACTTTCTGTCATTTACTTTCTGTCTAAAAAACCAACAAAACCCAAAAAAACCAATTGTATATACTTTCTTTTCTTTCTTTTTAAAAGAACAACTAATCCACACTGACTCCCTTGGGTTCGACCCCTACTTACCGCTTTACTACCCAATAGTGAAGTCGCGAGTAGTGGACTTATAAATTTATCTTGCTTAGCACTCAACGACGTGCTCTGTCAGTTTCACTTTTGTTCTACAGGCTATTTCAAGGATTAGAGATGAAACGAGCTAAAAAGGAGTTCTTAAAGCTAAAAATGGATTACAAGTCATTCCAGACTACGACCAGATTCCGGCTTTACAACCTTCATGAACCCAACGTGGAATCACTCAAACATGTCCCAATGACTTGTTCCAAACCTCAACAAAGATCAAGAACTCAAGTGAATGCAAAGTTAAGCCACCCGTGTGCAAGGCATGTGCTCCGATGGCTTTTTGGAGCAAAAGATCTCATTCCACTCACTTCTTCTCCTCCTCCACCTCACCACCGGCGGCTTCCATGGGGAGATGACACATGGGCGGCGGCTTGTGGCTTTGCCATCTCATGGACGGTGGCTTTTGAAGCCCTCCTACCCCTCTTGACATGTGTTGGCCTCTCCTCCACATCTTCTCCTCCTCCTTGCCTATAAATACTACATCTCCTCCTCCTTGAATCAATGTCCCATTTTGGTGCCAAAGTTACAAGTTTTAGTTTCATGTTCTAGTCCTTTGATCACTTGTAACTTTGGTAGAAAATCTCACTACAATCCTTGTAAAACACTTTACTTTGAATCAAAAGCTCCAACTTTGTTCTTGAGTTTTACTTTCGAAAACCTTTACTTTCCTGTCTTTCAAAACCTTTACTTTTCAAGCACTTAGCTATGATGTCCTCTTCCATGGATATTCGTAGCTAAACCCTTCATTCGGTTGAAGGGGTGTGCTTGTATCAAAACATGTTTTAGACCCTTCTCGTAGTGCCTCTATTGTGTTTAAACTTGTTCTATGTGCCATATATTAGGTTAGAACACTATTGGTTGAGTGGACGCTCGAAAGAGCAAAGCTCTTCCATGGGGTTTGTGAACATACGTGGTTAAGTGGAGGCTCGAAAGAGCAAAGCTTTTCTGTAGAGTTCAACCTCTTTAAAACACCACTTGGTTGATTGGAAATGATTGATCAGGTGGGTGCACATAAGGCTAAGATACTTCGAAAGGAGGAATTAGCCTAAATAGAACAAGTGTTCTATGTCATGAAAAGGACTAGACGGTGTGGCAAGTCGAGTGCTAGAAATAGCCTTGATACATTTTAAACACGTAGTATGATGATCATTAGAGGTCGATGATGAACAGATTTATGATACAATGCCCCTAAAACCGAATCCTTTCCTTTGATCAAAACACCACCTTGCTGCTTACTTTCAGTACCCATATCAACTGCTTACTTTCAGTACCCATATCAACTGCTTACTTTCCGCAAGTCTTGTCCTTCAAGCATTTACTTTTCGTAAGTCTTGTCCTTCAACCATTTACTTTTTGTAAGTCTTGTCCTTCAAGCATTTACTTTTCGTAAGTCTTGTCCTTCAAGCACTTACTTTCAGCACTAAAACCACAACCAACCCACTTACTTTTCAGCACTAAAATCACAATCAACCCCAAATCACACTCCCTTTCTGTACAAATCCTCAAAGAGCTACTATCCACTAATTCCCTTGGGTTCGACCCCTACTTACCTCTTTACTATCCAATAGTCGAGTTACGAGTAGCGGACTTATAAATTTATCTTGCTAAGCACTCAACGACGTGCTCTGTCAAAATTGGCGCCGTTGTCGGGGAATTAGCAAACGGATTAGTTGTTCTTTTTCTTTCCCTTTCGTTTATTTTTCATTGTAGTATCCACTATGTATGCATGGATGATTCGGTATCTCCCCCAGTTTGGAGGTGCCATCGGAGAGGACCCTGTGGAACATGTACAAATATTTCACTCCATCTGCGCCCGCATGAAGCCTGAGGACGAGTCCTTAGAGGGGTTTAAGTTAAAATGTTTTGAGTTTTCCTTAACTGATTCTGCACTATCTTGGTGTTACTCATCATATGCAGATTATGAAGGCTATTATGGGGATCTACGAGCCAAATTTCTAAAAGAGTTTTCCCCACCATCCTTCGAACTTGAAATCCGCGAGAAGATCAACAACCTAGAGCAATCCCGGGACGAAACATTGGACGAGTACTTGGCGTACTTCGATTCCATTTTGACGAGCTGCCCGCACCATGGATTCACTTACTTCGATCTTCTTCAAAGGTTTCTCGGTGGAATGATGCCACAAGAGTGGAATAGGCTTAATGATGTGGCAGGAGGCTCGGTGGATAACTTAAGCATGGATGATCTGTGGAACTTAATAGAAGATAAGGCAGGAAACACGAAACAAGATCAGGCCATGCGGCTCGAGGAACTAGCCAACACGATACACCAAAACGAGGTCGAAAATGAGGAATTCTGGGCGGCTCAAAAAGAAGCTACAAAACAGATCTATGAGTTGCTCAAGCCAAGAGTCATCAAAGAAGAGCCTACAATGGAGCCGGCAGAGGATGAGGACCCGCGGATGACCGAAGAAGAACCAGCCAAGACATGCCCGGTCCTCATTTCCAATCTGTCCGAGGAAGTCCCGGTCCTAACTGATGAGTTGCCCGAGACATATCCGGACCTAACTGCCGAGTTGCCCAAATCAGACACAGACCTCAGTGTGATTGCCCCCGGAGACCATATGAATGACGAGGATGAGGACCCATGGTTGCCTGAAGAAGAGCTCCACTAAGACTACCCCATGGAGTTAGAAGAAGAACTGCCCAGTTCAGTCCCGGTCCTCATCACCAATCTACCCGAGGAAATCATGCCAGTCCCGGACCTCATTGCCGAACCAGCCGAGTCTTACGTAGTCCTCACTGCCGAGCCAACTGAAGTCCCGGTCCTCACTGCCGAGCTGGCCGAGAAACCTCAACTTAACCCTTTATGTTTTATGGAGATCATAACTACCAAAGATCATGGAATCAATGATGATGAGGTGCAAGGGGAGATAGAGGAGGAGCATGAACCAAAACAGCCAACAAAGGAGCTCGCTCTCATCACAAGCCAACAAAGCAGCTCGGAAAACTCACTCGTTCCAAGACGACCATTCATCCCTTCCCCAAGGAAGAAGCTCAACATGGGAACAAGCTTGATGTCGCCTATGTTTAAAGGCAAAAGACTGAACTTCCAAAACTGCAAAAGTGCCGACCGTTCATACATGAAGAAGCGACAAAGACATGGCCCAAAAGAATGGAAGCCGGGATGGAGTAGCAAGAGACCACGGCTCAATGGACCAGCAGCTATGGTCAAGGAGCCATCACCTTCTCGGAAGCATGTAAAAAAGAACCTGCCGGACCAATGGAGAACCAAACCGAGCACATCATCTCACAAGAACTCGGGGAAAGTCAAGGCAAGAATGAAAGTAGGCACTCCGCAACACTATGACCTGAGCCGCCCATGGGATCCGAACTTATAATTCAGGAATGAGGTACTGTCGAGCCAACGACGTTAAACAAAGGCACTGGTCGGGAGGTAACCCGACATTTATCTTACTTTCAGTCATTTTATTTAGTTTTTGCCTTAAGTCATTCTCACCTTTCTTGTAAATATTTGCTTGCAATCGGCTTTTGAACTAAGTCATGCCGAGAGGCACGCCTTCGTTCAAAAGTGTGGGGTGAGAACTGCCTTTGCACATAATTAGTTTAACATGCTTTCCTTTTCCTTTTCCCTTAATATTATCTTTTTGAAAATATGAACTTGAGAATGTGAAAAAGATAGATCATAATTCATGCATTTACCTTCTGAAATCTCAACTGCATAAAAACTTAGGATGTAACTTCTCATTTGTCCCTTTGTGCTGAGATATACAGGGGATGTGGAGTTGATATAAAATGCCCTAGAGAGGCTTGACAAGCACTCGAAGGATCGGATTTCACTATATGGTTTACGAAGTCAGTGGAGGCTGCACTTCGGGTTTCAATGGAGATTAGAGTCATCTTCGCCATGCAGCGTTTATGCAAGAGGCGGGACGGGAATCAAACCGTCCTATCTCTAGTCCTAGTAGCCGAGAAAATAGATGAGCGACCCTCATCTTGACCCGCGCGAAACGGCGAGGATGAGAAAGAGCGGGGAGGTATTTCCATATGCTCTTGGGCGATGATTGGACCTCCCAAAAGATTGAGAAAATGGACAAGCAAGTCACAAAGAAGCAAAGCTCGAAGGAGCAAATCAAAGGCCGAAGGCCAAATTCTGTGAAGGTTTTAACCGAAACAAAAGTGAAGAAGCTCCAATTCAAAATCAAAGGCCGAAGGCCAAATCACTTCAAAAGCTGTCCCTCATCAAAAGAAAATCAAAGAGCTCAACTAAGTGAAACCCGAACCAAATCATGTGCTAGAGAAAGCTACAAGATAACCATATAGTGCGAGTCGGTCCCAAGAATGCAGTCCAGGAGCCTAAAAAGGGCTATCTCCCGAATCATCCGAATTAATTTGCATCTCAGCTCGAAGGTATAAGTATCAAGTTTCTTCTAAGTATTTACACGGTTTAGATTGGTAACAAATAAGTATTGCATGAATAGGATAAATCTAGTCCCACATTCTCACTTTCCTATTTAAGAGTTTTTACTTGGATTGTGTGTGCCTATCTTTTAAATAGCATTGTTCGGGACGAACAAGTATAAGTGTAGGGTGATCTGATGGACCATATTTATATGATTCATTAAGACAGTTAAACCCACCAAATTAGACGCTTTGTCATAACAACTTTTACTTGTTAGTTTCACGTTTGTTCTACCGGCTATTTCAAGGATTAGAGATGAAACGAGCTAAAAAGGAGTTCTTAAAGCTAAAAATGGATTACAAGTTATTCCAGACTACGACCTGATTCCGGCTTTACAACCTTCATGAACCCAACGTGGAATCACTCAAACATGTCCCAATGACTTGTTCCAAACCTCAACAAAGATCAAGAACTCAAGTGAATGCAAGGTCAAGCCACCCATGTGCAAGGCATGTGCTCCGATGGCTTTTTGGAGCAAAAGATCTCATTCCACCCACTTCTTCTCCTCCTCCACCTCACCACAGGCGGCTTCCATGGGGAGATGTGACAGATGCTTGTCGTCAGAGCAAATGTACAAATAAATTTATAAGTCCGCTACTCGCGACTTCACTACTGGGTAGCAAGTGGTAAGTAGGGGTCGAACCCAAGGGAATTAGGGGGATAAGTTGTTCTTTGAGGGATCGTACAGCGGGGGAGCGTGTTTTTTGGTTGATTGAGGTTTTACTACTAACAGCTAAGTGATTGGTTGGTTGGTTTTGGTTTTTAGTGCGGAAAAGTAAATGACATAAAAGTAAATACTGAAAGTAAAAAGAAGACTTACAGCGGTTGTTGCGTGATCGGCAAGTCTTGCGGAACGTCAGCAGTTGAAAGGGCAGTTTATACTAAGGAAGTAAGTGCAGGTAGTGTTTTAATCTAAGGAAAGCATTCGGTTTCGGGGGCCTTGTATCATAGCATGTTTATCATTGACCTTTAGTGATCCTGCTAAGTATTCAAACGTGTATCAAGGCCATTTCAAGCGCTCGATTTGCCACACTGTCTAGCCCATTTCAAGGTCTTAGAGCACTTGTTCTATTTAGACTAGCACCCCATTTCAAGGTATACTAGCCTATGTGCATCCATTTGATCAATCATTTCCGATCAAACCAAATGGTGTTTTAGAGAGGTCGAACTCCTCAGATAAGCTTTGCCATTTCAAGCATCCACTTACCCGAGTATGTTCACGAACCTCCACGGAAGAGTTTTGCCATTTCAAGCATCCACTCAACCTTGGAAGTTCTGACCTAATATATGGCACATAGAACAAGTTTTGAACACAAAGAAGAGGCACTAAGAGTATAGCCTAAAACATTTTATGATACAAGTATACCCCTTCAACCGAATGAAGAGTTTAGCTACGAATATCCATAGAGGTGGATACCATAGCTAAGTACTCGAGGGTTTTTGAAAGACAGTAAGTAAAGGAGAATACTCAAGAACCAACAGGAGTATTCTCAAAGACTACTAGAATACTCAAGAACCAACAGGAGTATTATAGATTTCAAACAAAGCTTACAAAAGTGCCAAAATCTAGAGAGATAAGTAACTTGTGGATTGTGGGATGTTGGAATTGTGGATTGAGGATGGATTTGTGGATGGATTTGTGGATGATTTACAAGTGAAGAGAAGATGTCTATTTATAGGCTAAGGGAGGCAAGGAGAGCCATACACTTGTCAAGGGAGGAGAGGCTTGTGGCTTGAGATCTCAACACATGGCATAAGGAGAGCAAAAGCCATCGGGGTGAGTCACCACTCCAAAAGCCGTCGGAAGATATTTGTTTCTCAAAAGCCATCGGTTTGACCAGAATTTGACCGGAGCTTCTCGGATTTTGGAGAGTGTATTCTGAATGAAAATGTCATTCTAAGCTGATCTCAAGAAGGAACCTAAGCCAAATTCTACTTGGAACATGGTCGAAATCCCAAATCGGCTGAAATTGCCCTTGTTTGGCTTTTACCGGGCTTGGTGCCTTTGCATTGCGTTCTTGTCCAAACGCCGACTGTTCTAGCATATTCGAATGATTCCAAGTCGGTTCCATGAAAGTTGTACAGTCGGAATCTGGTCGTGTCCTGACTCGTAATTCATTTTCAGCTTTAAAACTCCTCCTTAGCCTGTATTCTCTCTAGACTCCAAAATACCCTGTAGATAAATATCGGAACTAACAAGCAAAAGTTAAATAGACAAACAGTCTAATTTGGTGGGTTTAACTGTGTTTATGATTCATACAATTATGGTCCATCAAGATGACACATGGCCGGCGGCTTGTGGCTTTGCCACCTCATGGCCGGCGGCTTTTGAAGCCCTCCTCCCCCTCTTGACATGTGTTGGCCTCTCCTCCACATCTTCTCCTCCTCCTTGCCTATAAATACTACATCTCCTCCTCCTTGAATCAATGTCCCATTTTGGTGCCAAAGTTACAAGTTTTAGTTTCATGTTCTAGTCCTTTGCTCACTTGTAACTTTGGTAGAAAATCTCACTACAATCCTTGTAAAACACTTTACTTTGAATCAAAAGCTCCAACTTTGTTCTTGAGTTTTACTTTCGAAAACCTTTACTTTCCTGTCTTTCAAAACCTTTACTTTTCAAGCACTTAGCTATGATGTCCTCTTCCATTGATATTCGTAGCTAAACCCTTCATTCGGTTGAAGGGGTGTGCTTGTATCAAAACAAGTTTTAGACCCTTCTCTTAGTGCCTCTATTGTGTTTAAACTTGTTCTATGTGCCATATATTAGGTTAGAACACTATTGGTTGAGTGGAGGCTCGAAAGAGCAAAGCTCTTCCGTGGGGTTCGTGAACATACGTGGTTAAGTGGAGGCTCGAAAGAGCAAAGCTTTTCTGTAGAGTTCAACCTCTTTAAAACACCACTTGGTTGATCGGAAATGATTGATCAGGTGGATGCACATAAGGCTAAGATACTTCGAAAGGAGGAATTGGCCTAAATAGAACAAGTGTTCTATGTCTTGAAAAGGACTAGACGGTGTGGCAAGTCGAGTGCTAGAAATAGCCTTGATACATTTTAAACACGTAGTATGATCATTAGAGGTCGATGATGAATAGATTAATGAAACAAGGCCCCTAAAACCGAATCCTTTCCTTTGATCAAAACACCACCTTGCTGCTTACTTTCAGTACCTATATCAACTGCTTACTTTCCGCAAGTCTTGTCCTTCAAGAATTTACTTTTCGTAAGTCTTGTCCTTCAAGCATTTACTTTTCGTAAGTCTTGTCCTTCAAGCATTTACTTTTCCTAAGTCTTGTCCTTCAAGCACTTACTTTTCGTAAGTCTTGTCCTTCAAGCACTTACTTTCAGCACTAAAACCACAACCAACCCACTTACTTTTCAGCACTAAAATCACAATCAACCCCAAATCACACTCCCTTTCTGTACAAATCCTCAAAGAACTACTATCCACTAATTCCCTTGGGTTCGACCCCTACTTACCTCTTTACTATCCAATAGTAGAGTTACGAGTAGCGGACCAATAAACTTATCTTGCTTAGCACTCACTGACGTGCTCTGTCACGAACAAAGACAAACGTTAGTCTCATTATTAAGGTTAGTCTAAGCTCGTCCCAAGTTAGTGTAAGTTCGTCCCTAGTTAGTCTCTTTCCAAGGACGAACTTAGACAAACCTTAGAATGAGACTAACAGCACTAACTTGGGACGAACTTAGACAAACCTTAGAATGAGACTAACGAGACTAAATTGGGACCAACAAAGACAAACATTAGACTTATTCTAAGGTTAGTCTAAGTTCGTCCCAAGTTAGTCCCAAGTTAGTCTCTTTCTTGGGACGAACTTAGACAAACCTTAGAATGAGACTAACTTGGGACGAACAAAGACAAACGTTAGTCTCATTATAAGGTTGGTCTAAGTTCGTCCCAAGTTATTCTAAGTTCGTCCCTAGTTAGTCTCTTTCTAAGGACGAACTTAGACAAACCTTAGAAGGAGACTAACGAGACTAACTTGGAACGAACAAAGACAAACTTTATTCTCGTTCTAAGGTTTGTCTAAGTTCGTCCCAAGTTAGTCTAAGTTCGTCCCTAGTGTTAGGCTTTTTCTAAGGACGAAGTTAGACAAACCTTAGAATGAGACTAACGAGACTAACTTGGGACGAACAAAGACAAACGTTAGTCTCATCATAAGGTTAGTCTAAGTTCGTCCCTAGTTAGTCTCTTTCTATGGACGAACTTAGACAAACCTTAGAATGAGACTAACGAGACTAACTTGGGACGAACAAAGACAAACAATAGTCTCATTATAAGGTTAGTCTAAGTTCGTCCCAAGTTAGTCCCTTTCTAAGGACGAACTTAGACTAACCTTAGAATGAGACTAACGAGACTAACTTGGGACGAACAAAGACAAACAATAGTCTCATTATAAGGTTAGTCTAAGTTCGTCCCAAGTTAGTCCCTTTCTAAGGACGAACTTAGACAAACCTTAGAATGAGACTAACGAGACTAACTTGGGACGAACAAAGCTACAATAGTCTCATTATAAGGTTAGTCTAAGTTCGTCCCAAGTTAGTCCCTTTCTAAGGACGAACTTAGACTAACCTTAGAATGAGACTAACGAGACTAACTTGGGACGTACAAAGATAAACTTTAGTCTCATTATAAGGTTAGTCTAAGTTCGTCCCAAGTTAGTCTCGTTCGTCCCTAGTTAGTCTCTTTCTAAGGACGAAATTAGACAAACCTTTGAATGAGACTAACGAGACTAACTTGGGACGAACAAAGACAAACGTTAGTCTCATTACAAGGTTAGTCTAAGTTCGTCCCAAGTTAGTCTCAGGTCGTCCCTCGTTAGTCTCTTTTTAAGGACAAACTTAGACTAACCTTAGAATGAGACTAACGAGACTAACTTGGGACGGTCTAAGTTCGTCCCTAGTTAGTCTCTTTCTAAGGATGAACTTAGACAACCTTAGAATGAGACTAACGAGACTAACTTGGGACGAACAAATACAAAATTTATTCTCATTCTTAGGTTTGTTTAAGTTCGTCCCAACTTTGTCGAAGTTCGTCCCTAGTTAGTCTCTTTCTAAGGACGAACTTTGACAAACCTCAGAATGAGACTAACGACACTAACTTGGGACGAACAAAGACAAACAATAGTCTCATTATAAGGTTAGTCTAAGTTCGTCCCAAGTTAGTCCCTTTCTAAGGACGAACTTAGACTAACCTTAGAATGAGACTAACGAGACTAACTTGGGACGTACAAAGATAAACATTAGTCTCATTATAAGGTTAGTCTAAGTTCGTCCCAAGTTAGTCTCGTTCGTCCCTAGTTAGTCTATTTCTAAGGACAAACTTAGACAAACCTTTGAATGAGACTAACGAGACTAACTTTGGACGAACAAAGACAAACGTTAGTCTCATTACAAGGTTAGTCTAAGTTCGTCCCAAATTAGTCTAAGTTCGTCCCTCGTTAGTCTCTTTTTAAGGACGAACTTAGACATACCTTAGAATGAGACTAACGGGGCTAACTTGGGACGAACAAACACAAACGTTAGTCTCATTACAAGGTTAGTCTAAGTTCGTCCCAAGTTAGTCTAAGTTCGTCCCTAGTTTGTCTCTTTCTAAGGACGAACTTAGACAAACCTTAGAATGAGACTAACGAGACTAACTTGGGACGAACAAAGACAAACAATAGTCTCATTATAAGGTTAGTCTAAGTTCGTCCCAAGTTAGTCCCTTTCTAAGGACGAACTTAGACTAACCTTAGAATGAGACTAACGAGACTAACTTGGGACGAACAAAGCCTACAATAGTCTCATTGTAAGGTTAGTCTAAGTTCGTCCCAAGTTAGTCCCTTTCTAAGGACGAAGTTAGACTAACCTTAGAATGAGACTAACGAGACTAACTTGGGACGTACAAAGATAAACTTTAGTCTCATTATAAGGTTAGTCTAAGTTCGTCCCAAGGTAGTCTCGTTTGTCCCTAGTTAGTCTCTTTCTAAGGACGAAATTAGACAAACCTTTGAATGAGACTAACGAGACTAACTTGGGACGAACAAAGACAAACGTTAGTCTCATTACAAGGTTAGTCTAAGTTCGTCCCAAGTTAGTCTAAGTTCGTCCCTCGTTAGTCTCTTTTTAAGGACAAACTTAGACAAACCTTAGAATGAGAATAACGAGACTAACTTGGGACGGTCTAAGTTCGTCCCTAGTTAGTCTCTTTCTAAGGATGAACTTAGACAACCTTAGAATGAGACTAACGAGACTAACTTGGGACGAACAAATACAAAATTTATTCTCATTCTTAGGTTTGTTTAAGTTCGTCCCAACTTAGTCGAAGTTCGTCCCTAGTTAGTCTCTTTCTAAGGACGAACTTTGACAAACCTCAGAATGAGACTAACGACACTAACTTGGGACGAACAAAGACAAACGTTAGTCTCATTATATGGTTAATCTAAGTTCGTCCCAAGTTAGTCCCTAGTTAATCTCTTTCTAAGGACGAACTTAGACAAACCTTAGAATGAGACAAACGAGACTAACTTGGGACGAACAAAGACAAACGTTAGTCTCATTATAAGGTTAGTCTAAGTTAGTCCCTAGTTAGTCTCTTTCTAAGGACGAACTTAGACAAACCTTAGAATGAGACTAACGAGACAAACTCTTATTCTAAGGTTTGTCTAAGTTCGTCCCTAGTTAGTCTCTTTCTAAGGATGAACTTAGACAAACCTTAGAATGAAACTAACGAGACTAACTTGGGATGAACAAAGACAAACGTTAGTCTCATTATAAGGTTAGTCTAAGTTCGTCCCAAGTTAGTCTAAGTTCGTCCCTAGTTAGGATCTTTCTAAGGACGAAGTTAGACAATCCTTAGAATGAGACTAACGAGACTAACTTGGGACGAACAAAGATAAACTTTAGTCTCATTATAACGTTAGTCTAAGTTCGTCACAAGTTAGTCTCGTTCGTCCCTAGTTAGTCTCTTTCTAAGGACGAACTTAGACAAACCTTAGAATGAGACTAACGAGACTAACTTCGGACGAACAAAGACAAACGTTAGTCTCATTACAAGGTTAGTCTAAGTTCGTCCCTAGTTAGTCTCTTTTTAAGGACGAACTTAGACAAACCTTAGAATGAGACTAACGTGACTAACATGGGATGAACAAAGACAAACGTTAGTCTCATTACAAGGTTTGTCTAAATTCGTCCCAAGTTAGTCTAAGTTTGTCCCTAGTTAGTCTCTTTCTAAGGACGAACTTAGACAAACCTTAGAATGAGACTAACGAGACTAACATGGGATGAACAAAGACAAATGTTAGTCTCCTTACAAGGTTAGTCTAAGTTGGTCCCTAGTTAGTCTCTTTTTAAGGACGAACTTAGACAAACCTTAGAATGTGACTAACGAGACAAACTTTATTCTCATTCTAAAGTTAGTCTAAGTTCGTCCCAAGTTCGTCTCGTTAGTCTCATTCTAAGGTTTGTCTAAGTTCGTCCTCAGAAAGAGACTAACTAGGGACGAACTTAAACAAACTTGGAACGAACTGGGACCAACAAAGACAAACTTTAGACTTATTCTAGAAAGAGACTAACTTGGGACGAACAAAGGCAAACGTTAGTCTCATTATAAGGTTAGTCTAAGTTCGTCCCAATTCAGTCTAAGTTCGTCCCTAGTTAGTCTCTTTCTGAGGACGAACTTAGACAAACCTTAGAAGCAGACTAACGAGACTAACTTGGAACGAACAAAGACAAACGTTAGTCTCATTATAAGTTTAGTCTAAGTTCGTCCCAAGTTAGTCTAAGTTCGTCCCTAGTTAGTCTCTTTCTAAGGACGAACTTAGACAATCCTTAGAATGAGACTAACGAGACTAATTTGGAACGAACTGAAACAAACTTTATTCTCATTCTAAGGTTAGTCTAAGTTCGTCCCAAGTTTGTCTAAGTTTGTCCCTAGTTAGTTTCTTTCTAAGGACGAACTTAAACAAACCTTAGAATGAGACTAACGAGACTAATTTGGGACGAATAAAGACAAACGTTAGTCTCATTATAAGGTTAGTCTAAGTTCGTCCCAAGTTAGTCTAAGTTCGTCCCTAGTTAGTCTCTTTGTAAGGACGAAATTAGACAAACCTTAGAATGAGACTAACGAGACTAACTTAGGACGAACAAAGACAAACGTTAGTCTCATTACAAGGTTAGTCTAAGTTCGTCCCAAGTTAGTCTAAGTTCGTCCCTAGTTAGTCTTTTTTTAAGGACGAACTTAGACAAACCTTAGAATGAGACTAACGAGACTAACTTGGGACGAACAAAGACAAACGTTAGTCTCATTACAAGGTTAGTCAAAGTTCGTCCCAAGTTAGTCTAAGTTCGTCCCTAGTTAGTCTCTTTCTAAGGACAAACTTAGACAAACCTTAGAATGAGACTAACGAGACTAACTTGGGACGAACAAAGACAAACAATAGTCTCATTATAAGTTTAGTCTAAGTTCGTCCCTAGTTAGTCTCTTTCTAAGGACGAAATTAGACAAACCTTAGAATGAGACTAACGAGACTAACTTGGGACGAACAAAGACAAACGTTAGTCTCATTATAAGGTTAGTCTAAGTTCGTCCCAAGTTAGTCTAAGTTCGTGCCTCGTTAGTCTCTTTCTAAGGGCGAACTTAGACAAACCTTAGAATGAGACTAACGAGACTAACTTGGGACGATCAAAGACAAACGTTAGTCTCATTACAAGGTTAGTCCAAGTTCATCCCAAGTTAGTCTAAGTTCGTCCCTAGTTAGTCTCTTTCAAAGGACGAACTTAGACAAACGTAAGAATGAGACTAACGAGACTAACTTGGGACGAACAAAGACAAACGTTAGTCTCATTATAAGGTTAGTCTAAGCTCGTCCCAAGTTAGTCTAAGTTCGTCCCTAGTTAGTCTCTTTCTAAGGACGAACTTAGACAAACCTTAGAATGAGACTAACGACACTAACATGGGACGAACATAGACAAACCTTAGAATGAGACGAACGAGACTAAATTGGGACCAACAAAGACAAACTTTAGACTTATTCTAAGGTTAGTCTAAGTTCGTCCCAAGTTAGTCTAAGTTCGTCCCAAGTTAGTCTCTTTCTAGGGACGAACTTAGACAAACCTTAGAATGAGACTAACTTGGGACGAACAAAGGCAAACGTTAGTCTCATTATAAGGTTAGTCTAAGTTCGTCCCAATTTAGTCTAAGTTCGTCCCTAGTTAGTCTCTTTCTAAGGACGAACTTAGACAAACCATAGAAGCAGACTAAAGAGACTAACTTGGAACGAACAAAGACAAACGTTAGTCTCATTATAAGGTTAGTCTAAGTTCGTCCCAAGTTAGTCTAAGTTCGTCCCTAGTTAGTCTATTTCTAAGGACGAACTTAGACAAACCTTAGAATGAGACTAACGAGACTAACTTGGAACGAACTGAGACAAACTTTATTCTCATTCTAAGGTTTGTCTAAGTTCGTCCCAAGTTTGTCTAAGTTCGTCCCTAGTTAGTCTCTTTGTAAGGACGAACTTAAACAAACCTTAGAATGAGACTAACGAGACTAATTTGGGACGAATAAAGACAAACGTTAGTCTCATTACAAGGTTAGTCTAAGTTCGTCCCAAGTTAGTCTAAGTTCGTCCCTAGTTAGTCTCTTTTTAAGGACGAACTTAGACAAACCTTAGAATGAGACTAACGAGACTAACTTGGGACGAACAAAGACAAACGTTAGTCTCATTACAAGGTTAGTCTAAGTTCGTCCCAAGTTAGTCTAAGTTCGTCCCTAGTTAGTCTCTTTCTAAGGACGAACTTAGACAAACCTTAGAATGAGACTAACGAGACTAACTTGGGACGAACAAAGACAAACAATAGTCTCATTATAAGGTTAGTCTAAGTTCGTCCCTAGTTAGTCTCTTTCTAAGGACGAACTTAGACAAACCTTAGAATGAGACTAACGAGACTAACTTGGAACGAACAAAGACAAACGTTAGTCTCATTATAAGGTTAGTCAAAGTTCGTCCCAAGTTAGTCTAAGTTCGTCCCTAGTTAGTCTCTTTCTAAGGGCGAACTTAGACAAACCTTAGAATGAGACTAAC
This sequence comes from Rhodiola chrysanthemifolia, assembly GCA_033675395.1. Taxonomy (NCBI): domain Eukaryota; kingdom Viridiplantae; phylum Streptophyta; class Magnoliopsida; order Saxifragales; family Crassulaceae; genus Rhodiola; species Rhodiola chrysanthemifolia. The sequence goes on from CM066204.1 coordinate 153,465, forward strand.
GAGACTAACTTGGGACGATCAAAGACAAACGTTTGTCTCATTACAAGGTTAGTCTAAGTTCGTCCCAAGTTAGTCTAAGTTCGCCCCTAGTTAGTCTCTTTCAAAGGACGAACTTAGACAAACGTAAGAATGAGACTAACGAGACTAACTTGGGACGAACAAAGACAAACGTTAGTCTCATTATAAGGTAAGTCTAAGCTCGTCCCAAGTTAGTCTAAGTTCGTCCCTAGTTAGTCTCTTTCTAAGGACGAACTTAGACAAACCTTAGAATGAGACTAACGGCACTAACTTGGGACGAACTTAGACAAACCTTAGAATGAGACTAACGAGACTAAATTGGGACCAACAAAGACAAACTTTAGACTTATTCTAAGGTTAGTCTAAGTTAGTCAAAGTTCGTCCCTAGTTAGTCTCTTTCTAAGGGCGAACTTAGACAAATCTTAGAATGAGACTAACGGCACTAACTTGGGACGAACTTAGACAAACCTTAGAATGAGACTAACGAGACTAAATTGGGACCAACAAAGACAAACTTTAGACTTATTCTAAGGTTAGTCTAAGTTCGTCCCAAGTTAGTCTAAGTTAGTCCCTAGTTAGTCTCTTTCTAGGGACGAACTTCGACAACCCTTAGAATGAGACTAACTTGGGACGAACAAAGGCAAACGTTAGTTTCATTATAAGGTTAGTCTAAGTTCGTCCCAATTTAGTCTAAGTTCGTCCCTAGTTAGTCTCTTTCTAAGGACGAACTTAGACAAACCTTAGAAGCAGACTAACGAGACTAACTTGGAACGAACAAAGACAAACGTTAGTCTCATTATAAGGTTAGTCTAAGTTCGTCCCAAGTTAGTCTAAGTTCGTCCCAAGTTAGTCTAAGTTCGTCCCTAGTTAGTCTCTTTCTAAGGACGAACTTAGACAAACCTTAGAATGAGACTAACGAGACTAACTTGGAACGAACTGACACAAACTTTATTCTCATTCTAAGGTTAGTCTAAGTTCGTCCCAAGTTTGTCTAAGTTCGTCCATAGTTAGTTTCTTTCTAAGGACGAACTTAAACAAACCTTAGAATGAGACTAACGAGACTAATTTGGGACGAACAAAGACAAACGTTAGTCTCATTATAAGGTTAGTCTAAGTTGGTCCCAAGTAAGTCTAAGTTCGTCCCTAGTTAGTCTCTTTGTAAGGACGAAATTAGACAAACCTTAGAATGAGACTAACGAGACTAATTTGGGACGAACAAAGACAAACGTTAGCCTCATTACAAGATTAGTCTAAGTTCGTCCCAAGTTAGTCTAAGTTCGTCCCTAGTTAGTCTCTTTTTAAGGACGAACTTAGACAAACCTTAGAATGAGACTAACGAGACTAACTTGGGACGAACAAAGACAAACGTTAGTCTCATTACAAGGTTAGTCTAAGTTCGTTCCAAGTTAGTCTAAGTTCGTCCCTAGTTAGTCTCTTTCTAAGGACGAACTTAGACAAACCTTAGAATGAGACTAACGAGACTAACTTGGGACGAACAAAGACAAACAATAGTCTCATTATAAGGTTAGTCTAAGTTCGTCCCAAGTTAGTCCCTTCCTAAGGACGAACTTAGACTAACCTTATAATGAGACTAACGAGACTAACTTGGGACGAACAAAGACAAATGTTAGTCTCATTACAAGGTTAGTCTAAGTTCGTCCCAAGTTAGTCTAAGTTCGTCCCTAGTGAGTCTCTTTCTAAGGACAAACTTAGACAAACCTTAGAATGAGACTAACGAGAATAACTTGGAACGAACAAAGACAAACGTTAGTCTCATTACAAGGTTAGTCTAAGTTCGTCCCAAGTTAGTCTAAGTTCGTCCCTAGTTAGTCTCTTTCTAAGGACGAACTTAGACAAACTTTAGAATGAGACTAACGAGACTAACTTGGGACGAACAAAGACAAACAATAGTCTCATTATAAGGTTAGTCTAAGTTCGTCCCAAGTTAGTCCCTTCCTAAGGACGAACTTAGACTAACCATATAATGAGACTAACGAGACTAACTTGGGACGAACAAAGACAAATGTTAGTCTCATTACAAGGTTAGTCTAAGTTCGTCCAAAGTTAGTCTAAGTTCGTCCCTAGTTAGTTTCTTTCTAAGGACGAACTTAGATACACCTTTGAATGAGACTAACGAGACTAACTTGGAACGAACAAAGACAAACTTAATTCTCATTCAAAGGTTGGTCTAAGTTCGTCCCTAGTTAGTCTCTTTCTAAGGACGAACTTAGACAAACCTGAGAATGAAACTAACGAGACTAACTTGGGACGAACAAAGACAAACGTTAGTCTCATTATAAGGGTAGCCTAAGTTTGTCCCTAGTTAGTATCTTTCAATGGACGAACTTAGACAAACCTTAGAATGAGACTAACGAGACTAACTTGGAACGAACAAAGACAAACATTAGTCTCATTCTAAGGTTAGTCTAAGTTCGTCCCTAATTAGACTCTTTCTAAGGACGAACTTAGACAAACCTTAGAAGGAGATTAACGAGACTAACTTGGATCGAACAAAGACAAACTTTATTCTCATTCTAAGGTTTGTCTAAGTTCGTCCCAAGTTAGTATCTTTCTAAGGACGAACTTAGATACACCTTTGAATGAGACTAACGAGACTAACTTGGAACGAACAAAGACAAACTTTATTCTCATTCTAAGGTTTGTCTAAGTTCATCCCAAGTTAGTCTAAGTTCGTCCCTAGTTAATCCCTTTTTAAGGACGAACTTAGACAAACCTTAGAATGAGACTAACGAGACTAACTTGGGACGAACAAAGACAAACGTTAGTCTCATTACAAGGTTAGTCTAAGTTCGTCCCAAGTTAGTCTAAGTTCGTCCCTAGTTAGTCTCTTTCTAAGGACAAACTTAGACAAACCTAAGAATGAGACTAACGAGACTAACTTGGGACAAACAAAGACAAACAATAGTCTCATTATAAGGTTAGTCTAAGTTCGTCCCTAGTTAGTCTCTTTCTAAAGACGAACTTAGGCAAACCTTAGAATGAGACTAACGAGACTAACTTGGGACGAACAAAGACAAACGTTAGTCTCATTATAAGGTTAGTCTAAGTTCGTCCCAAGTTAGTCAAAGTTCGTCCCTAGTTAGTCTCTTTCTAAGGGCGAACTTAGACAAACCTTAGAAGGAGACTAACGAGACTAACTTGGGACGATCAAAGACAAACGTTAGTCTCATTACAAGGTTAGTCTAAGTTCATCCCAAGTTAGTCTAAGTTCGTCCCTAGTGAGTCTCTTTCTAAGGACAAACTTAGACAAACCTTAGAATGAGACTAACGAGAATAACTTGGAACGAACTGAGACAAGCTTTATTCTCATTCTAAGGTTAGTCTAAGTTCGTCCAAAGTTAGTCTCTTTCTAAGGACGAACTTAGACAAACCTTAGAATGAAACTAACGAGACTAACTTGGGACGAACAAAGACAAACGTTAGTCTCATTATAAGGTTAGCCTAAGTTTGTCCCTAGTTAGTATCTTTCAATGGACGAACTTAGACAAATCTTAGAATGAGACTAACGAGACTAACTTGGAACGAACAAAGACAAACATTAGTCTCATTCTAAGGTTAGTCTAAGTTCGTCCCTAATTAGTCTCTTTCTAAGGACGAACTTAGACAAACCTTAGAAGGAGATTAACGAGACTAACTTGGAACGAACAAAGACAAACTTTATTCTCATTCTAAGGTTTGTCTAAGTTCATCCCAAGTTAGTATCTTTCTAAGGACGAACTTAGATACACCTTTGAATGAGACTAACGAGACTAACTTGGGACGAACAAAGACAAACAATAGTCTCATTATAAGGTTAGTCTAAGTTCGTCCCTAGTTAGTCTCTTTCTAAGGACGAACTTAGACAAACCTTAGAATGAGACTAACGAGACTAACTTGGGACGAACAAAGACAAACGTAAGTCTCATTATAAGGTTAGTCAAAGTTCGTCCCAAGTTAGTCTAAGTTCGTCCCTAGTTAGTCTCTTTCTAAGGGCGAACTTAGACAAACCTTAGAATGAGACTAACGAGACTAACTTGGGACGATCAAAGACAAACGTTAGTCTCATTACAAGGTTAGTCTAAGTTCGTCCCAAGTTAGTCTAAGTTCGCCCCTAGTTAGTCTCTTTCAAAGGACGAACTTAGACAAACGTAAGAATGAGACTAACGAGACTAACTTGGGACGAACAAAGACAAACGTTAGTCTCAATATAAGGTTAGTCTAAGCTCGTCCCAAGTTAGTCTAAGTTCGTCCCTAGTTAGTCTCTTTCTAAGGACGAACTTAGACAAACCTTAGAATGAGACTAACGGCACTAACTTGGGACGAACTTAGACAAACCTTAGAATGAGACTAACGAGACTAAATTGGGACCAACAAAGACAAACTTTATACTTATTCTAAGGTTAGTCTAAGTTCGTCCCAAGTTAGTCTAAGTTCGTCCCTAGTTAGTCTCTTTCTAAGGACGAACTTAGACAAACCTTAGAATGAGACTAACGAGACTAATTTGGGACGAACAAAGACAAACGTTAGTCTCATTATAAGGTTAGTCTAAGTTGGTCCCAAGTTAGTCTAAGTTCGTCCCTAGTTAGTCTCTTTGTAAGGACGAAATTAGACAAACCTTAGAATGAGACTAACGAGACTAATTTGGGACGAACAAAGACAAACGTTAGTCTCATTACAAGATTAGTCTAAGTTCGTCCCAAGTTAGTCTAAGTTCGTCGCTAGTTAGTCTCTTTTTAAGGGCGAACTTAGACAAACCTTAGAATGAGACTAACGAGACTAACTTGGGACGAACAAAGACAAACGTTAGTCCCATTACAAGGTTAGTCTAAGTTCGTCCCAAGTTAGTCTAAGTTCGTCCCTAGTTAGTCTCTTTCTAAGGACGAACTTAGACAAACCTTAGAATGAGACTAACGAGACTAACTTGGGACGAACAAAGACAAACAATAGTCTCATTATAAGGATAGTCTAAGTTCGTCCCAAGTTAGTCCCTTCCTAAGGACGAACTTAGACTAACCTTATAATGAGACTAACGAGACTAACTTGGGACGAACAAAGACAAATGTTAGTCTCATTACAAGGTTAGTCTAAGTTCGTCCCAAGTTAGTCTAAGTTCGTCCCTAGTGAGTCTCTTTCTAAGGACAAACTTAGACAAACCTTAGAATGAGACTAACGAGAATAACTTGGAACGAACTGAGACAAACTTTATTCTCATTCTAAGGTTAGTCTAAGTTCGTCCAAAGTTAGTCTAAGTTCGTCCCTAGTTAGTTTCTTTCTAAGGACGAACTTAGATACACCTTTGAATGAGACTAACGAGACTAACTTGGAACGAACAAAGACAAACTTAATTCTCATTCAAAGGTTGGTCTAAGTTCGTCCCAAGTTTGTCTAAGTTCGTCCCTAGTTAGTCTCTTTCTAAGGACGAACTTAGACAAACCTGAGAATGAAACTAACGAGACTAACTTGGGACGAACAAAGACAAACGTTAGTCTCATTGTAAGGTTAGCCTAAGTTTGTCCCTAGTTAGTATCTTTCAATGGACGAACTTAGACAAACCTTAGAATGAGACTAACGAGCCTACCTTGGAACGAACAAAGACAAACATTAGTCTCATTCTAAGGGTAGTCTAAGTTCGTCCCTAATTAGTCTCTTTCTAAGGACGAACTTAGACAAACCTTAGAAGGAGATTAACGAGACTAACTTGGAACGAACAAAGACAAACTTTATTCTCATTCTAAGGTTTGTCTAAGTTCGTCCCAAGTTAGTATCTTTCTAAGGACGAACTTAGATACACCTTTGAATGAGACTAACGAGACTAACTTGGAACGAACAAAGACAAACTTTATTCTCATTCTAAGGTTTGTCTAAGTTCGTCCCAAGTTAGTCTAAGTTCGTCCCTAGTTAATCCCTTTTTAAGGACGAACTTAGACAAACCTTAGAATGAGACTAACGAGACTAACTTGGGACGAACAAAGACAAACGTTAGTCTCATTACAAGGTTAGTCTAAGTTCGTCCCAAGTTAGTCTAAGTTCGTCCCTAGTTAGTCTCTTTCTAAGGACGAACTTAGACAAACCTAAGAATGAGACTAACGAGACTAACTTGGGACGAACAAAGACAAACAAAAGTCTCATTATAAGGTTAGTCTAAGTTCGTCCCTAGTTAGTCTCTTTCTAAAGACGAACTTAGACAAACCTTAGAATGAGACTAACGAGACTAACTTGGGACGAACAAAGACAAACGTTAGTCTCATTATAAGGTTAGTCTAAGTTCGTCCCAAGTTAGTCAAAGTTCGTCCCTTGTTAGTCTCTTTCTAAGGGCGAACTTAGACAAACCTTAGAATGAGACTAACGAGACTAACTTGGGACGATCAAAGACAAACGTTAGTCTCATTACAAGGTTAGTCTAAGTTCGTCCCAAGTTAGTCTAAGTTCGTCCCTAGTGAGTCTCTTTCTAAGGACAAACTTAGACAAACCTTAGAATGAGACTAACGAGAATAACTTGGAACGAACTGAGACAAACTTTATTCTCATTCTAAGGTTAGTCTAAGTTCGTCCAAAGTTAGTCTCTTTCTAAGGACGAACTTAGACAAACCTTAGAATGAAACTAACGAGACTAACTTGGGACGAACAAGGACAAACGTTAGTCTCATTATAAGGTTAGCCTAAGTTTGTCCCTAGTTAGTATCTTTCAATGGACGAACTTAGACAAACCTTAGAATGAGACTAACGAGACTAACTTGGAACGAACAAAGACAAACATTAGTCTCATTCTAAGGTTAGTCTAAGTTCGTCCCTAATTAGTCTCTTTCTAAGGACGGACTTAGACAAACCTTAGAAGGAGATTAACGAGACTAACTTGGAACGAACAAAGACAAACTTTATTCTCATTCTAAGGTTTGTCTAAGTTTGTCCCAAGTTAGTATCTTTCTAAGGACGAACTTAGATACACCTTTGAATGAGACTAACGAGACTAACTTGGAACGAACAAAGACAAACTTTATTCTCATTCTAAGGTTTGTCTAAGTTCGTCCCAAGTTAGTCTAAGTTCGTCCCTAGTTAATCCCTTTTTAAGAACGAACTTAGACAAACCTTAGAATGAGACTAACGAGACTAACTTGGGACGAACAAAGACAAACGTTAGTCTCATTACAAGGTTAGTCTAAGTTCGTCCCAAGTTAGTCTAAGTTCGTCCCTAGTTAGTCTCTTTCTAAGGACGAACTTAGACAAACCTAAGAATGAGACTAACGAGACTAACTTGGGACGAACAAAGACAAACAATAGTCTCATTATAAGGTTAGTCTAAGTTCGTCCCTAGTTAGTCTCTTTCTAAAGACGAACTTAGGCAAACCTTAGAATGAGACTAACGAGACTAACTTGGGACGAACAAAGACAAACGTTAGTCTCATTATAAGGTTAGTCTAAGTTCGTCCCAAGTTAGTCAAAGTTCGTCCCTAGTTAGTCTCTTTCTAAGGGCGAACTTAGACAAACCTTAGAAGGAGATTAACGAGACTAACTTGGAACGAACAAAGACAAACTTTATTCTGATTCTAAGGTTTGTCCAAGTTCCTCCCAAGTTAGTCTAAGTTCGTCCCAAGTTAGTCTCTTTCTAAGGACGAACTTAGATACACCTTTGAATTTGACTAACGAGACTAACTTCGAACGAACAAAGACAAAGTTTATTCTCATGCAAAGGTTGGTCTAAGTTCGTCCCTAGTTAGTCACTTTCTAAGGACGAACTTAGACAAACCTAAGAATGAAACTAACGAGATTAATTTGGGACGAACAAAGACAAACGTTAGTCTCATTATAAGGTTAGTCTAAGTTCGTCCCAAGTTAGTCTAAGTTCGTCCCTAGTTAGTCTCTTTCTAAGGACGAACTTAGACAAACCTAAGAATGAGACTAACGAGACTAACTTGGGACGAACAAAGACAAACAATAGTCTCATTATAAGGTTAGTCTAAGTTCGTCCCTAGTTAGTCTCTTTCTAAAGACGAACTTAGACAAACCTTAGAATGAGACTAACGAGACTAACTTGGGACGAACAAAGACAAACGTTAGTCTCATTACAAGGTTAGTCTAAGTTCGTCCCAAGTTAGTCTAAGTTCGTCCCTAGTTAGTCTCTTTCTAAGGACGAACTTAGACAAACCTAAGAATGAGACTAACGAGACTAACTTGGGACGAACAAAGACAAACAATAGTCTCATTATAAGGTTAGTCTAAGTTCGTCCCTAGTTAGTCTCTTTCTAAAGACGAACTTAGACAAACCTTAGAATGAGACTAACGAGACTAACTTGGGACGAACAAAGACAAACGTTAGTCTCATTATAAGGTTAGTCTAAGTTCGTCCCAAGTTAGTCAAAGTTCGTCCCTAGTTAGTCTCTTTCTAAGGGCGAACTTAGACAAACCTTAGAAGGAGATTAACGAGACTAACTTGGAACGAACAAAGACAAACTTTATTCTCATTCTAAGGTTTGTCCAAGTTCCTCCCAAGTTAGTCTCTTTCTAAGGACGAACTTAGATACACCTTTGAATTAGACTAACGAGACTAACTTCGAACGAACAAAGACAAACTTTATTCTCATGCAAAGGTTGGTCTAAGTTCGTCCCAAGTTAGTCTAAGTTCGTCCCTAGTTAGTCACTTTCTAAGGACGAACTTAGACAAACCTAAGAATGAAACTAACGAGATTAATTTGGGACGAACAAAGACAAACGTTAGTCTCATTATAAGGTTAGTCTAAGTTTGTCCCAAGTTAGTCGAAGTTCGTCCCTAGTTAGTCTCTTTGTAAGGACGAAATTAGACAAACCTTAGGATGAGACTAACGAGACTAACTTTGTCTAAGTTCGTCCCTAGTTAGTCTCTTTCTAAGGACGAACTTAGACAAAACCTAGAATGAAACTAACGAGACTAACTTGGGACGAACAAGGACAAACGTTAGTCTCATTATAAGGTTAGTCTAAGTTTGTCCCTAGTTAGTCTCTTTCAAAGGACTAACTTAGACAAACCTTAGAATGAGACTAACGAGACTAACTTGGAACGAACAAAGACAAACATTAGTCTCATTCTAAGGTTAGTCTAAGTTCGTCCCAAGTTAGTCCCTAATTAGTCTCTTTCTAAGGACGAACTTAGACAAACCTTAGAAGGAGATTAACGAGACTAACTTGGAACGAACAAAGACAAACTTTATTCTCATTCTAAGGTTTGTCTAAGTTCGTCCCAAGTTAGTATCTTTCTAAGGACGAACTTAGATACACCTTTGAATGAGACTAACGAGACTAACGAGACTAACTTGGAACGAACAAGGACAAACTTTCTTCTCATTCTAAGGTTTGTCTAAGTTCGTCCCAAGTTAGTCTAAGTTCGTCCCTAGTTAGTCCCTTTTTAAGGACGAACTTAGACAAACCTTAGAATGAGACTAACGAGACGAACTTGGGAGGAACAAAGACAAACGTTAGTCTCATTATAAGGTTTGTCTAAGTTCGTCCCAAGTTAGTCACTTTCTAAGGACGAACTTAAACAAACCTTAGAATGAGACTAACGAGACTAACTTGGGATGAACAAAGACAAACATTAGTCTCATTATAAGGTTAGTCTAAGTTCGTCCCTACTTAGTCTCTTTCTAAGGACGAACTTAGACAAACCTTAGAATGAGACTAACGAGACCAACTTGGGACGAACCAAGACAAACGTTAGTCTCATTGTAAAGTTAGTCTAAGTTCGTCCCAAGTTAGTCTTATTTCGTCCCTAGTTAGTCTCTTTCTAAGGACGAATTTAAACAATACTTAGAATGACACTAACGAGACTAACTTGGGACGAACAAAGACAAACGTTAGTCTCATTCTAAGCTTTGTCTAAGTTCGTCCCAAGTTAGTCTAAGTTGGTCCCTAGTTAGTCTCTTTCTAAGGACGAACTTATACAAACCTTAGAATGAGACTAACGAGACTAACTTGGGACGAACAAAGACAAACGTTAGTCTCATTATAAGGTTTGCCTAAGTTCATCCCAAGTTAGTTTAAGTTCGTCCCAAGTTAGTCTCTTTCTAAGGACGAACTTAGACAAACCTTAGAATGAGACTAACGAGACTAACTTGGGACGAACAAAGACAAACTTTTGTCACATTATATGTTTAGTCTAAGTTCGTCCCAAGTTAGTCTAAGTTCGTCCCTAGTTAGTCTCTTTCTAAGGACGAACTTACACAAACCGTAGAATGAGATTAACGAGACTAACTTGGGACGAACAAAGACAAACGTTAGTCTCATTACAAGGTTAGTCTAAGTTCGTCCCAAGTTAGTCTAAGTTCATCCCAAAGTAGTCTCTTTCTAAGGACGAACTTAGACAAACCTTAGAATGAGACTAACGAGACTAACTTGGAACGAACTATGACGAACTTTATTCTCATTCTAAGGTTTGTCTAAGTTCGTCCCAATTTAGTCTAAGTTCGTCCCTAGTTAGTCTCTTTCTAAGGATGAACTTAGACAAACCTTAGAATGGGACTAACGAGACTAACTTGGGATGAACAAAGACAAACTTTAGTCTCATTATAAGGTTAGTCTAAGTTCGTCCTAAGTTAGTCTCGTTCGTCCCTAGTTAGTCTCTTTCTAAGGACGAACTTAGACAAACCTTAGAATGAGACTAACGAGCCTAACTTGGGACGAACAAAGACAAACGTTAGTCTCATTACAAGGTTAGTCTAAGTTCGTCCCAAGTTAGTCTAAGTTCGTCCCTAGTTAGACTCTTTTTAAGGACGAACTTAGACAAACCTTAGAATGAGACTATCGAGACTAACTTGGGACGAACAAAGACAAACGTTAGTCTCATTACAAGGTTAGTTTAAGTTCGTCCCAAGTTAGTCTAAGTTCATCCCGAGTTAGTCTTTTTCTAAGGATGAACTTAGACAAATCGTCGAATGAGACTAACGAGACTAACTTGGGACGAACAAAGACAAACGTTAGTCTCATTACAAGGTTAGTCTAAGATCGTCCCAAGTTAGTTTAAGTTCGTCCCTAGTTAATCACTTTCTAAGGACGAACTTAGACAAACCTTAGAATGAGACTAACGAGACTAACTTGGGACGAACAAAGACAAACGTTAGTCTCATTATAAGGTTAGTCTAAGTTCGTCCCTAGTTAGTCTCTTTCTATGGACGAACAAAGACAAACGTTAGTCTCATTACAAGGTTAGTCTATGTTCGTCCCAAGTTAGTCTAAGTTCGTCCCTAGTTAATCACTTTCTAAGGACGAACTTAGACAAACCTTAGAATGAGACTAACGAGACTAACTTGGGACGAACAACGACAAACGTTAGTCTCATTATAAGGTTAGTCTAAGTTCGTCCCTAATTTGTCTCTTTCTAAGGACGAACTTAGACAAACCTTAGAATGAGACTAACGAGGCTAACTTGGGACGAACAAAGACAAACGTTAGTCTCCATATAAGGTTAGTCTAAGTTCGTCCCAAGTTAGTCAAAGTTCGTCCCTAGTTAGTCTCTTTCTAAGGGCGAACTTAGACAAACCTTAGAATGAGACTAACGAGACTAACTTGGGACGATCAAAGACAAACATTAGTCTCATTACAAGGTTAGTCTAAGTTCGTCCCAAGTTAGTCTAAGTTCGTCCCTAGTGAGTCTCTTTCTAAGGACAAACTTAGACAAACCTTAGAATGAGACTAACGAGAATAACTTGGAACGAACTGAGACAAACTTTATTCTCATTCTAAGGTTAGTCTAAGTTCGTCCAAAGTTAGTCTCTTTCTAAGGACGAACTTAGACAAACCTTAGAATGAAACTAATGAGACTAACTTGGGACGAACAAGGACAAACGTTAGTCTCATTATAAGGTTAGCCTAAGTTTGTCCCTAGTTAGTATCTTTCAATGGACGAACTTAGACAAACCTTAGAATGAGACTAACGAGACTAACTTGGAACGAACAAAGACAATCATTAGTCTCATTCTAAGGTTAGTCTAAGTTCGTCCCTAATTAGTCTCTTTCTTAGGACGGACTTAGACAAACCTTAGAAGGAGATTAACGAGACTAACTTGGAACGAACAAAGACAAACTTTATTCTCATTCTAAGGTTTGTCTAAGTTTGTCCCAAGTTAGTATCTTTCTAAGGACGAACTTAGATACACCTTTGAATGAGACTAACGAGACTAACTTGGAACGAACAAAGACAAACTTTATTCTCATTCTAAGGTTTGTCTAAGTTCGTCCCAAGTCAGTCTAAGTTCGTCCCTAGTTAATCCCTTTTTAAGGACGAACTTAGACAAACCTTAGAATGAGACTAACGAGACTAATTTGGGACGAACAAAGACAAACGTTAGTCTCATTACAAGGTTAGTCTAAGTTCGTCCCAAGTTAGTCTAAGTTCGTCCCTAGTTAGTCTCTTTCTAAGGACGAACTTAGACAAACCTAAGAATGAGACTAACGAGACTAACTTGGGACGAACAAAGACAAACAATAGTCTCATTATAAGGTTAGTCTAAGTTCGTCCCTAGTTAGTCTCTTTCTAAAGACGAACTTAGACAAACCTTAGAATGAGACTAACGAGACTAACTTGGGACGAACAAAGACAAACGTTAGTCTCATTATAAGGTTAGTCTAAGTTCGTCCCAAGTTAGTCAAAGTTCGTCCCTAGTTAGTCTCTTTCTAAGGGCGAACTTATACAACCTTAGAAGGAGATTAACGAGACTAACTTGGAACGAACAAAGACAAACTTTATTCTGATTCTAAGGTTTGTCCAAGTTCCTCCCAAGTTAGTCTAAGTTCGTCCCAAGTTAGTCTCTTTCTAAGGACGAACTTAGATACACCTTTGAATTTGACTAACGAGACTAACTTCGAACGAACAAAGACAAACTTTATTCTCATGCAAAGGTTGGTCTAAGTTCGTCCCAAGTTAGTCTAAGTTCGTCCCTAGTTAGTCACTTTCTAAGGACGAACTTAGACAAACCTAAGAATGAAACTAACGAGATTAATTTGGGACGAACAAAGACAAACGTTAGTCTCATTATAAGGTTAGTCTAAGTTCGTCCCAAGTTAGTCTAAGTTCGTCCCTAGTTAGTCTCTTTGTAAGGACGAAATTAGACAAACCTTAGAATGAGACTAACGAGACTAACTTTGTCTAAGTTCGTCCCTAGTTAGTCTCTTTCTAAAGACGAACTTAGACAAACCCTAGAATGAAACTAACGAGACTAACTTGGGACGAACAAAGACAAACGTTAGTCTCATTATAAGGTTAGTCTAAGTTTGTCCCTAGTTAGTCTCTTTCAAAGGACGAACTTAGACAAACCTTAGAATGAGACTAACGAGACTAACTTGGAACGAACAAAGACAAACATTAGTCTCATTCTAAGGTTAGTCTAAGTTCGTCCCTAATTAGTCTCTTTCTAAGGACGGACTTAGACAAACCTTAGAAGGAGATTAACGAGACTAACTTGGAACGAACAAAGACAAACTTTATTCTCATTCTAAGGTTTGTCTAAGTTTGTCCCAAGTTAGTATCTTTCTAAGGACGAACTTAGATACACCTTTGAATGAGACTAACGAGACTAACTTGGAACGAACAAAGACAAACTTTATTCTCATTCTAAGGTTTGTCTAAGTTCGTCCCAAGTTAGTCTAAGTTCGTCCCTAGTTAATCCCTTTTTAAGGACGAACTTAGACAAACCTTAGAATGAGACTAACGAGACTAACTTGGGACGAACAAAGATAAACGTTAGTCTCATTACAAGGTTAGTCTAAGTTCGTCCCAAGTTAGTCTAAGTTCGTCCCTAGTTAGTCTCTTTCTAAGGACGAACTTAGACAAACCTAAGAATGAGACTAACGAGACTAACTTGGGACGAACAAAGACAAACAATAGTCTCATTATAAGGTTAGTCTAAGTTCGTCCCTAGTTAGTCTCTTTCTAAAGACGAACTTAGACAAACCTTAGAATGAGACTAACGAGACTAACTTGGGACGAACAAAGACAAACGTTAGTCTCATTATAAGGTTAGTCTAAGTTCGTCCCAAGTTAGTCAAAGTTCGTCCCTAGTTAGTCACTTTCTAAGGGCGAACTTAGACAAACCTTAGAAGGAGATTAACGAGACTAACTTGGAACGAACAAAGACAAACTTTATTCTCATTCTAAGGTTTGTCCAAGTTCCTCCCAAGTTAGTCTCTTTCTAAGGACGAACTTAGATACACCTTTGAATTAGACTAACGAGACTAACTTCGAACGAACAAAGACAAACTTTATTCTCATGCAAAGGTTGGTCTAAGTTCGTCCCAAGTTAGTCTAAGTTCGTCCCTAGTTAGTCACTTTCTAAGGACGAACTTAGACAAACCTAAGAATGAAACTAACGAGATTAATTTGGGACGAACAAAGACAAACGTTAGTCTCATTATAAGGTTAGTCTAAGTTCGTCCCTAATTTGTCTCTTTCTAAGGACGAACTTAGACAAACCTTAGAATGAGACTAACGAGACTAACTTGGGACGAACAAAGACAAACAATAGTCTCATTATAAGGTTAGTCTAAGTTCGTCCCAAGTTGGTCCCTTTCTAAGGACGAACTTTGACTAACCTTAGAATGAGACTAACGAGACTAACTTGGAACGAACTGAGACAAACTTTATTCTCATTCTAAGGTTTGTCTAAGTTCGTCCCAAGTTAGTCTAAGTTCGTCCCTAGTTAGTTTCTTTCTAAGGACGAACTTACACAAACCTTAGAATGAGACTAACGACAGTAACTTCGGACGAACAAAGACAAACGTTAGTCTCATTACAAGGTTAGTCTTAGTTCGTCCCAAGTTAGTCTAAGTTCGTCCCTAGTTAGTCCCTTTTTAAGGACGAACTTAGACACACCTTAGAATGAGACTAACGAGACTAACTTGGGACGAACAAAGACAAACGTTAGTCTCATTATAAGGTTTGTCTAAGTTCATCGCAAGTTAGTCACTTTCAAAGGACGAACTTAAACAAACCTTAGAATGAGACTAACGAGACTAACTTGGGATGAACAAAGACAAACATTAGTCTCATTATAAGGTTAGTCTAAGTTCGTCCCTAGTTAGTCTCTTTCTAAGGACGAACTTAAACAAACCTTAGAATGAGACTAACGAGACTAACTTGGGACGAACAAAGACAAATGTTAGTCTCATTATAAGGTTTGTCTAAGTTCATCCCGAGTTAGTCTATGTTCGTCCCTAGTCAGTCTCTTTCTAAGGACGAACTTAGACAAACCTTAGAATGAGACTAACGAGACTAACTTGGGATGAAAAAACACCAACGTTAGTCTCATTACAAGGTTAGTCTAAGTTCGTTCCAAGTTAGTCTAAGTTCGTCCCTAGTTAGTCTCTTTCTAAGGACGAACTTAGACAAACCTTAGAAGGAGACTAACGAAACTAACTTGGGACGAACAATGAGAAACGTTAGTCTAAGTTCGTCCCAAGTTAGTCTCTTTCTAAGGACGAGCTTAGACAAACCTTAGAATGAGACTAACGAGACAAACTGTCATTCTAA
This sequence comes from Rhodiola chrysanthemifolia, assembly GCA_033675395.1. NCBI lineage: Eukaryota > Viridiplantae > Streptophyta > Magnoliopsida > Saxifragales > Crassulaceae > Rhodiola > Rhodiola chrysanthemifolia. The sequence goes on from CM066204.1 coordinate 168,973, forward strand.
GGTTTGTCTAAGTTCGTCCAAAGTTAGTCTAAGTTCGTCCCTAGTTAGTTTCTTTCTAAGGACGAACTTTGACAAACCTTAGAATGAGACTAACGAGACTAACTTGGGACGAACAAAGACAAACGCTAGTCTCATTACAAGGTTAGTCTAAGTTTGTCCCAAGTTAGTCTAAGTTCGTCCCAAGTTAGTCTAAGTTCGTCCCTAGTTAGTCTCTTTCTAAGGACGAACTTAGAAAAACCTTAGAAGGAGACTAACGAAACTAGCTTGGGACGAACAAAGACAAACGTTAGTCTCATTACAAGGTTAGTCTAAGTTCGTCCCATGTTAGTCTCTTTCTAAGGACGAACTTAGACAAACCTTAGAATGAGACTAACGAGACAAACTCTCATTCTAAGGTTTGTCTAAGTTCGTCCCAAGTTAATCTAAGTTCGTCCCAAGTCAGTCTCTTTCTAAGGACGAACATTGACAAACCTTAGAATGGGACTCACGAGACTAACTTGGGACGAACAAAGACAAACGTTAGTCTCATTACAAGGTTAGTCTAAGTTTGTCCCAAGTTAGTCTAAGTTCGTCCCTAGTTAGTCTCTTTCTAAGGACGAACTTAGAAAAACCTTAGAAGGAGACTAACGAAACTAACTTGGGACGAACAAAGACAAACGTTAGTCTCATTACAAGGTTAGTCTAAGTTCGTCCCATGTTAGTCTCTTTCTAAGGACGAACTTAGACAAACCTTAGAATGAGACTAACGAGACAAACTCTCATTCTAAGGTTTGTCTAAGTTCGTCCCAAGTTAATCTAAGTTCGTCCCTAGTCAGTCTCTTTCTAAGGACGAACTTAGACAAACCTTAGAATGAGACTCACGAGACTAACTTGGGACGAACAAAGACAAACGTTAGTCTCAATACAAGGTTAGTCTAAGTTCGTCACAAGTTAGTCTAAGTTCGTCCCTAGTTAGTCTCTTTCTAAGGACGAACTTAGACAAACCTTAGAATGAGATTAACGAGACTAACTTGGGACGAACAAAGACAAACGTTAGTCTCAATATAAGGTTAGTCTAAGTTCATCCCAAGTTAGTCAAAGTTCGTCCCTAGTCAGTCTCTTTCTAAGGACAAACTTAGGCAAACCATAGAATGAGACTAACGAGGCTAACTTGGGACGAACAAACACAAACATTTGTCTCATTACAAGGTTAGTCTAAGTTCGTCCCAAGTTAGTCTCCTTCTAAGGACGAAGTTAGACAAACCTTAGAATGAGACTAACGAGACAAACTCTCATTCTATGGTTCGTCTAAGTTCGTCCCAAGTTAGTCTAAGTTCGTCCCTAGTTAGTGTCTTTCTAAGGACAAACTTAAAGAAACCTTAGAATGAGACTAACGAGACTAACTTGGGACGAACAAAGACAAATGTTAGTCTCATTATAAGGTTTGTCTAAGTTCGTCCCAAGTTAGTCTAAGTTCGACCCTAGTCAGTCTCTTTCTAAGGACGAACTTAGACAAACCTTAGAATGAGACTAACGAAACTAACTTGGGACGAACAAAGACAAACGTTAGTCTCTTTACAAGGTTAGTCTAAGTTCGTCCCAAGTTAGTCTCTTTCTAAGGACGAACTTTGACAAACCTTAGAATGAGACTAACGAGACAAACTCTCATTCGAAGGTTTGTCTAAGTTCGTCCCAAGTTAGTCTAAGTTCGTCCCTAGTTAGTTTCTTTATAAGGAACTTAAACAAACCTAAGAATGAGACTAACGAGACTAACGTAGGACGAACAAAGACAAACGTTAGTCTCATTATAAGGTTTGTCTAAGTTCGTCCCAAGTTAGTCTAAGTTCGACCCTAGTCAGTCTCTTTCTAAGGACGAACTTAGACAAACCTTAGAATGAGACTAACGAAACTAACTTGGGACGAACAAACACAAACATTAGTCTCATTACAAGGTTAGTCTAAGTTCGTCCCAAGTTAGTCTCTTTCTAAGGACGAAGTTAGACAAACCTTAGAATGAGACTAACGAGACAAACTCTCATTCTAAGGTTTGTCTAAGTTCATCCCAAGTTAGTCTAAGTTCGTCCCTAGTTAGTCTCTTTCTAAGGACGAACTTATACAAACCTTAGAATGAGACTAACGAGACTAACTTGGGACGAACAAAGACAAATGTTAGTCTCATTATAAGGTTTGTCTAAGTTCATCCCAAGTTAGTCTATGTTCGTCCCTAGTCAGTCTCTTTCTAAGGACGAACTTAGACAAACCTTAGAATGAGACTAACGAGACTAACTTGGGATGAAAAAACACCAACGTTAGTCTCATTACAAGGTTAGTCTAAGTTCGTTCCAAGTTAGTCTAAGTTCGTCCCTAGTTAGTCTCTTTCTAAGGACGAACTTAGACAAACCTTAGAAGGAGACTAACGAAACTAACTTGGGACGAACAATGACAAACGTTAGTCTAAGTTCGTCCCAAGTTAGTCTCTTTCTAAGGACGAGCTTAGACAAACCTTAGAATGAGACTAACGAGACAAACTGTCATTCTAAGGTTTGTCTAAGTTCGTCCAAAGTTAGTCTAAGTTCGTCCCTAGTTAGTTTCTTTCTAAGGACGAACTTTGACAAACCTTAGAATGAGACTAACGAGACTAACTTGGGACGAACAAAGACAAATGCTAGTCTCATTACAAGGTTAGTCTAAGTTTGTCCCAAGTTAGTCTAAGTTCGTCCCAAGTTAGTCTAAGTTCGTCCCTAGTTAGTCTCTTTCTAAGGACGAACTTAGAAAAACCTTAGAAGGAGACTAACGAAACTAGCTTGGGACGAACAAAGACAAACGTTAGTTTCATTACAAGGTTAGTCTAAGTTCGTCCCATGTTAGTCTCTTTCTAAGGACGAACTTAGACAAACCTTAGAATGAGACTAACGAGACAGACTCTCATTCTAAGGTTTGTCTAAGTTCGTCCCAAGTTAATCTAAGTTCGTCCCTAGTCAGTCTCTTTCTAAGGACGAACATTGACAAACCTTAGAATGGGACTCACGAGACTAACTTGGGACGAACAAAGACAAACGTTAGTCTCATTACAAGGTTAGTTTGAGTTCGTCCCAAGTTAGTCTAAGTTCGTCCCTAGTTAGTCTCTTTCTAAGGACGAACTTAGACAAACCTTAGAATGAGATTAACGAGACTAACTTGGGACGAACAAAGACAAACGTTAGTCTCACTATAAGGTTAGTCTAAGTTCATCCCAAGTTAGTCAAAGTTCGTCCCTAGTTAGTCTCTTTCTAAGGACAAACTTAGACAAACCATAGAATGAGACTAACGAGACTAACTTGGGACGAACAAACACAAACGTTAGTCTCATTACAAGGTTTGTCTAAGTTCTTCCCAAGTTACTCTCTTTCTAAGGACGAAGTTAGACAAATCTTAGAATGAGACTAACGAGACAAACTCTCATTCTAAGGTTTGTCTAAGTTCGTCCCAAGTTAGTTTAAGTTCGTCCCTAGTTAGTCTCTTTCTAAGGACGAACTTTGACAAACCTTAGAATGAGACTAACGAGACTAACTTGGGACGAACAAAGACAAACGCTAGTCTCATTACAAGGTTAGTCTAAGTTTGTCCCAAGTTAGTCTAAGTTCGTCCCAAGTTAGTCTAAGTTCGTCCCTAGTTAGTCTCTTTCTAAGGACGAACTTAGAAAAACCTTAGAAGGAGACTAACGAAACTAGCTTGGGACGAACAAAGACAAACGTTAGTCTCATTACAAGGTTAGTCTAAGTTCGTCCCATGTTAGTCTCTTTCTAAGGACGAACTTAGACAAACCTTAGAATGAGACTAACGAGACAAACTCTCATTCTAAGGTTTGTCTAAGTTCGTCCCAAGTTAATCTAAGTTCGTCCCTAGTCAGTCTCTTTCTAAGGACGAACATTGACAAACCTTAGAATGAGACTCACGAGACTAACTTGGGACGAACAAAGACAAACGTTAGTCTCATTACAAGGTTAGTTTAAGTTCGTCCCAAGTTAGTCTAAGTTCGTCCCTAGTTAGTCTCTTTCTAAGGACGAACTTAGACAAACCTTAGAATGAGATTAACGAGACTAACTTGGGACGAACAAAGACAAACGTTAGTCTCACTACAAGGTCAGTCTAAGTTCATCCCAAGTTAGTCAAAGTTCGTCCCTAGTTAGTCTCTTTCTAAGGACAAACTTAGACAAACCATAGAATGAGACTAACGAGACTAACTTGGGACGAACAAACACAAACGTTAGTCTCATTACAAGGTTTGTCTAAGTTCTTCCCAAGTTACTCTCTTTCTAAGGACGAAGTTAGACAAATCTTAGAATGAGACTAACGAGACAAACTCTCATTCTAAGGTTTGTCTAAGTTCGTCCCAAGTTAGTTTAAGTTCGTCCCTAGTTAGTCTCTTTCTAAGGACGAACTTAAACAAACCTTAGAATGAGACTAACGAGACTAACTTGGGACGAACAAAGACAAACGTTAGTCTCAATATAAGGTTAGTCTAAGTTCATCCCAAGTTAGTCAAAGTTCGTCCCTAGTTAGTCTCTTTCTAAGGACAAACTTAGACAAACCATAGAATGAGACTAACGAGACTAACTTGGGACGAACAAAGACAAACGTTAGTCTCATTATTAGGTTAGTCTAAGTTCGTCCCAAGTTAGTCTCTTTCTAAGGACGAATTTAGACAAACCTTAGAATGAGACTAACGAGACAAACTCCCATTCTAAGGTCAGTCTAAGTTCGTCCCAAGTTAGTCTAAGTTCGTCCCTAGTTAGTCTCTGTCTAAGGACGAACTTAGATAAACCTTAGAATGAGACTAACGAGACTAACTTGGGACGAACAAAGACAAACGTTAGTCTCATTACAAGGTTAGTCTAAGTTCATCCCAAGTTAGTCTAAGTTCGTCCCTAGGTAGTCTCTTTCTAAGGACAAACTTAGACAAACCTTAGAATGAGACTAACGAGACTAACCGGAACGAACAAAGACAAACTGTATTCTCATTCTAAGGTTAGTCTAAGTTCGTCCCAAGTTAGTCTAAGTTAGTCCCTAGTTAGTTTCTTTCTAAGGAACTTAAACAAACCTAAGAATGAGACTAACGATACTAACTTAGGACGAACAAAGACAAACGTTAGTCTCATTATATGGTTTGTCTAAGTTCGTCCCAAGTTAGTCTAAGTTCGTCCCTAGTCAGTCTCTTTCTAAGGACGAACTTAGACAAACCTTATAATTAGACTAACGAAACTAACTTGGGACGAACAAACACAAACGTTAGTCTCATTACAAGGTTAGTCTAAGTTCGTCCCAAGTTAGTCTCTTTCTAAGGACGAAGTTAGACAAACCTTAGAATGAGACTAACGAGACAAGCTCTCATTCTAAGGTTTGTCTAAGTTCGTCCCAAGTTAGTCTAAGTTCGTCCATAGTGAGTCTCTTTCCAAGGACGAACTTAAACAAACCTTAGAATGAGACTAACGAGACTAACTTGGGTCGAACAAAGACAAACGTTAGTCTCATTATAAGGTTTGTCTAAGTTCGTCCCAAGTTAGTCTATGATCGTCCCTAGTCAGTCTCTTTCTAAGGACGAACTTAGACAAACCTTAGAATGAGACTAACGAGACTAACTTGGGATGAACAAACATCAACGTTAGTCTCATTACAAGGTTAGTCTAAGTTCGTTCCAAGTTAGTCTAAGTTCGTCCCTAGTTAGTCTCTTTCTAAGGACGAACTTAGACAAACCTTATAAGGAGACTAACGAAACTAACTTGGACGAACAAAGACAAACGTTAGTCTCATTACAAGGTTAGTCTAAGTTCGTCCCAAGTTAGTCTCTTTCTAAGGACGAGCTTAGACAAACCTTAGAATGAGACTAACGAGACAAACTGTCATTCTAAGGTTTGTCTAAGTTCGTCCAAAGTTAGTCTAAGTTCGTCCCTAGTTAGTTTCTTTCTAAGGACGAACTTAGACAAACCTTAGAATGAGACTAACGAGACTAACTTGAAACGAACTAAGACAAACTTTATTCTCATTCTAAGGTTAGTCTAAGTTCGTCCCAAGTTAGTCTAAGCTCGTCCCTAGTTAGTTTCTTTCTAAGGAACTTAAACAAACCTAAGAATGAGACTAACTTGGGACGAACAAAGACAAACGTTAGTCTCATTATAAGGTTTGTCTAAGTTCGTCCCAAGTTAGTCTAAGTTCGTCCCTAGTTAGTCTCTTTCTAAGGACGAACTTAGACAAACCTTAGAATGAGACTAACGAGACTAACTTGGGACGAACAAAGACAAACGTTAGTCTCATTACAAGGTTAGTCTAAGTTCGTCCCAACTTAGTCAAAGTTCGTCCCTAGTAAGTCTCTTTCTAAGGACAGACTTAGAAAAACATTAGAAGGAGACTAACGAAACTAACTTGGGACGAACAAAGACAAACGTTAGTCTCATTACAAGGTTAGTCTAAGTTCGTCCCATGTTAGTCTCTTTCTAAGGACGAGCTTAGACAAACCTTAGAATGAGACTAACGAGACAAACTGTCATTCTAAGGTTTGTCTAAGTTCGTCCCAAGTTAGTCTAAGTTCGTCCCTAGTTAGTTTCTTTCAAAGGACGAACTTAGACAAACCTTAGAATGAGACTCACGAGACTAACTTGAAACGAACTAAGACAAACTTTATTCTCATTCTAAGGTTAGTCTAAGTTCGTCCCAAGTTAGTCTAAGCTCGTCCCTAGTTAGTTTCTTTTTAAGGAACTTAAACAAACCTAAGAATGAGACTAACTTGGGACGAACAAAGACAAACGTTAGTCTCATTATAAGGTTTGTCTAAGTTCGTCCCAAGTTAGTCTAAGTTCGTCCCTAGTTAGTCTCTTTCTTAGGACGAACTTAGACTAACCTTATAAGGAGACTAACGAAACTAACTTGGGACGAACAAAGACAAACGTTAGTCTCATTACAAGGTTAGTCTAAGTTCATCCCAAGTTAGTCTCTTTCTAAGGACGAGCTTAGACAAACCTTAGAATGAGACTAACGAGACAAACTGTCATTCTAAGGTTTGTCTAAGTTCGTCCCAAGTTAGTCTAAGTTCGTCCCTAGTTAGTTTCTTTCTAAGGACGAACTTAGACAAACCTTAGAATGAGACTAACGAGACTAACTTGAAACGAACTAAGACAAACTTTATTCTCATTCTAAGGTTAGTCTAAGTTCGTCCCAAGTTAGTCTAAGCTCGTCCCTAGTTAGTTTCTTTCTAAGGAACTTAAACAAACCTAAGAATGAGACTAACTTGGGACGAACAAAGACAAACGTTAGTCTCATTATAAGGTTTGTCTAAGTTCGTCCCAAGTTAGTCTAAGTTCGTCCCTAGTTAGTCTCTTTCTAAGGACGAACTTAGACAAACCTTAGAATGAGACTAACGAGACTAACTTGGGACGAACAAAGACAAACGTTAGTCTCATTACAAGGTTAGTCTTAGTTCGTCCCAACTTAGTCAAAGTTCATCCCTAGTAAGTCTCTTTCTAAGGACAAACTTAGAAAAACATTAGAAGGAGACTAACGAAACTAACTTGGGACGAACAAAGACAAACGTTGGTCTCATTACAAGGTTAGTCTAAGTTCGTCCCATGTTAGTCTCTTTCTAAGGACGAGCTTAGACAAACCTTAGAATGAGACTAACGAGACAAACTGTCATTCTAAGGTCAGTCTAAGTTCGTCCCAAGTTACTCTAAGTTCGTCCCTAGTTAGTTTCTTTCTAAGGACGAACTTAGACAAACCTTAGAATGAGACTAACGAGACTAACTTGAAACGAACTAAGACAAAGGTTAGTCTCATTACAAGGTTAGTCTAAGTTCGTCCCAAGTTAGTCTCTTTCTAAGGACGAACTTAGACAAACCTTAGAATGAGACTAACGAGACAAACTCTCATTCTAAGGTTTGTCTAAGTTCGTCCCAAGTTAATCTAAGTTCGTCCCTAGTCTGTCTCTTTCTAAGGACGAACTTAGACAAACCTTAGAATGAGACTCACGAGACTAACTTGGGACGAACAAAGACAAACGTTAGTCTCATTACAAGGTTAGTCTAAGTTCGTCCCAAGTTAGTCTAAGTTCGTCCCTAGTTAGTCTCTTTCTAAGGACGAACTTAGACAAACCTTAGAATGATATTAACGAGACAAACATGGGACGAAAAAAGACAAACATTAGTCTCAATATAAGGTTAGTCTAAGTTCTTCCCAAGTTAGTCAAAGTTCGTCCCTAGTTATTCTCTTTCTAAGGAAAAACTTAGACAACCCATAGAATGAGACTAACGAGACTAACTTGGGACGAACAAAGACAAACGTTAGTCTCATTACAAGGTTAGTCTTAGTTCGTCCCAACTTAGTCAAAGTTCGTCCCTAGTAAGTCTCTTTCTAAGGACAAACTTAGCAAAACATTAGAAGGAGACTAACGAAACTAACTTGGGACGAACAAAGACAAACGTTAGTCTCATTACAAGGTTAGTCTAAGTTCGTCCCATGTTAGTCTCTTTCTAAGGACGAGCTTAGACAAACCTTAGAATGAGACTAACGAGACAAACTGTCATTCTAAGGTTTGTCTAAGTTCGTCCCAAGTTAGTCTAAGTTCGTCCCTAGTTAGTTTCTTTCAAAGGACGAACTTAGACAAACCTTAGAATGAGACTCACGAGACTAACTTGAAACGAACTAAGACAAACTTTATTCTCATTCTAAGGTTAGTCTAAGTTCGTCCCAAGTTAGTCTAAGCTCGTTCCTAGTTAGTTTCTTTTTAAGGAACTTAAACAAACCTAAGAATGAGACTAACTTGGGACGAACAAAGACAAACGTTAGTCTCATTATAAGGTTTGTCTAAGTTCGTCCCAAGTTAGTCTAAGTTCGTCCCTAGTTAGTCACTTTCTTAGGACGAACTTAGACAAACCTTATAAGGAGACTAACGAAACTAACTTGGGACGAACAAAGACAAACGTTAGTCTCATTACAAGGTTAGTCTAAGTTCGTCCCAAGTTAGTCTCTTTCTAAGGACGAGCTTAGACAAACCTTAGAATGAGACTAACGAGACAAACTGTCATTCTAAGGTTTGTCTAAGTTCGTCCCAAGTTAGTCTAAGTTCGTCCCTAGTTAGTTTCTTTCTAAGGACGAACTTAGACAAACCTTAGAATGAGACTAACGAGACTAACTTTAAACGAACTAAGACAAACTTTATTCTCATTCTAAGGTTAGTCTAAGTTCGTCCCAAGTTAGTCTAAGCTCGTCCGTAGTTAGTTTTTTTCTAAGGAACTTAAACAAACCTAAGAATGAGACGAACTTGGGACGAACAAAGACAAACGTTAGTCTCATTATAAGGTTTGTCTAAGTTCGTCCCAATTTAGTCTAAGTTCGTCCCTAGTTAGTCTCTTTCTAAGGACGAACTTAGACAAACCTTAGAATGAGACTAACGAGACTAACTTGGGACGAACAAAGACAAACGTTAGTCTCATTACAAGGTTAGTCTTAGTTCGTCCCAACTTAGTCAAAGTTCGTCCCTAGTAAGTCTCTTTCTAAGGACAAACTTAGAAAAACATTAGAAGGAGACTAACGAAACTAACTTGGGACGAACAAAGACAAACGTTAGTCTCATTACAAGGTTAGTCTAAGTTCGTCCCATGTTAGTCTCTTTCTAAGGACGAGCTTAGACAAACCTTAGAATGAGACTAACGAGACAAACTGTCATTCTAAGGTTTGTCTAAGTTCGTCCCAAGTTAGTCGAAGTTCGTCCCTAGTTAGTTTCTTTCAAAGGACGAACTTAGACAAACCTTAGAATGAGACTCACGAGACTAACTTGAAACGAACTACGACAAACTTTATTCTCATTCTAAGGTTAGTCTAAGTTCGTCCCAAGTTAGTCTAAGCTCGTCCCTAGTTAGTTTCTTTTTAAGGAACTTAAACAAACCTAAGAATGAGACTAACTTGGGACGAACAAAGACAAACGTGAGTCTCATTATAAGGTTTGTCTAAGTTCGTCCCAAGTTAGTCTAAGTTCGTCCCTAGTTAGTCTCTTTCTTAGGACGAACTTAGACAAACCTTATAAGGAGACTAACGAAACTAACTTGGGACGAACAAAGACAAACGTTAGTCTCATTACAAGGTTAGTCTAAGTTCGTCGCAAGTTAGTCTCTTTCTAAGGACGAGCTTAGACAAACCTTAGAATGAGACTAACGAGACAAACTGTCATTCTAAGGTTTGTCTAAGTTCGTCCCAAGTTAGTCTAAGTTCGTCCCTAGTTAGTTTCTTTCTAAGGACGAACTTAGACAAACCTTAGAATGAGACTAACGAGACTAACTTTAAACGAACTAAGACAAACTTTATTCTCATTCTAAGGTTAGTCTAAGTTCGTCCCAAGTTAGTCTAAGCTCGTCCGTAGTTAGTTTTTTTCTAAGGAACTTAAACAAACCTAAGAATGAGACTAACTTGGGACGAACAAAGACAAACGTTAGTCTCATTATAAGGTTTGTCTAAGTTCGTCCCAAGTTAGTCTAAGTTCGTCCCTAGTTAGTCTCTTTCTAAGGACGAACTTAGACAAACCTTAGAATGAGACTAACGAGACTAACTTGGGACGAACAAAGACAAACGTTAGTCTCATTACAAGGTTAGTCTTAGTTCGTCCCAACTTAGTCAAAGTTCGTCCCTAGTAAGTCTCTTTCTAAGGACAAACTTAGAAAAACATTAGAAGGAGACTAACGAAACTAACTTGGGACGAACAAAGACAAACGTTGGTCTCATTACAAGGTTAGTCTAAATTCGTCCCATGTTAGTCTCTTTCTAAGGACGAGCTTAGACAAACCTTAGAATGAGACTAACGAGACAAACTGTCATTCTAAGGTCAGTCTAAGTTCGTCCCAACTTACTCTAAGTTCGTCCCTAGTTAGTTTCTTTCTAAGGACGAACTTAGACAAACCTTAGAATGAGACTAACGAGACTAACTTGAAACGAACTAAGACAAAGGTTAGTCTCATTACAAGGTTAGTCTAAGTTCGTCCCAAGTTAGTCTCTTTCTAAGGACGAACTTAGACAAACCTTAAAATGAGACTAACGAGACAAACTCTCATTCTAAGGTTTGTCTAAGTTCGTCCCAAGTTAATCTAAGTTCGTCCCTAGTCTGTCTCTTTCTAAGGACGAACTTAGACAAACCTTAGAATGAGACTCACGAGACTAACTTGGGACGAACAAAGACAAACGTTAGTCTCGTTGCAAGGTTAGTCTAAGTTCGTCCCAAGTTAGTCTAAGTTCGTCCCTAGTTAGTCTCTTTCTAAGGACGAACTTAGACAAACCTTAGAATGATATTAACGAGACAAACATGGGACGAAAAAAGACAAACGTTAGTCTCAATATAAGGTTAGTCTAAGTTCTTCCCAAGTTAGTCAAAGTTCGTCCCTAGTTATTCTCTTTCTAAGGAAAAACTTAGACAAACCATAGAATGAGACTAACGAGACTAACTTGGGACGAACAAACAAAAACGTTAGTCCCATTACAAGGTTAGTCTAAGTTCGTCCCAAGTTAGTCTCTTTCTAAGGACGAAGTTAGACAAACCTTAGAATGAGACTAACGAGACAAACTCTCATTCTAAGGTTTATCTAAGTTCGTCCCAAGTTAGTCTAAGTTCGTCCCTAGTTAGTCTCTTTCTAAGGACGAACTTAAACAAACCTTAGAATGAGACTAACGAGACTAACTTGGGACGAACAAAGACAAACGTTAGTCTCAATATAAGGTTAGTCTAAGTTCATCCCAAGTTAGTCAAAGTTCGTCCCTAGTTAGTCTCTTTCTAAGGACAAACTTAGACAAACCATAGAATGAGACTAACGAGACTAACTTGGGACGAACAAAGACAAACGTTAGTCTCATTATAAGGTTAGTCTAAGTTCGTCCCAAGTTAGTCTCTTTCTAAGGACGAACTTAGACAAACCTTAGAATGAGACTAACGAGACAAACTCTCATTCTAAGGTCAGTCTAAGTTCGTCCCAAGTTACTCTAAGTTCGTCCCTAGTTAGATTCTTTCTAAGGACGAACTTAGACAAACCTTAGAATGAGACTAACGAGACTAACTTGAAACGAACTAAGACAAACTTTATTCTCATTCTAAGGTTAGTCTAAGTTCGTCCCAAGTTAGTCTAAGCTCGTCCCTAGTTAGTTTCTTTCTAAGGAACTTAAACAAACATAAGAATGAGACTAACTTGGGACGAACAAAGACAAACGTTAGTCTCATTATAAGGTTTGTCTAAGTTCGTCCCAAGTTAGTCTAAGTTCGTCCCTAGTTAGTCTCTTTCTAAGGATGAACTTAGACAAACCTTAGAATGAGACTAACGAGACTAACTTGGGACGAACAAAGACAAACGTTAGTCTCATTACAAGGTTAGTCTAAGTTCGTCTCTAGTTAGTCTCTTTATAAGGACGCACTTAGAAAAACCTTAGAGGGAGACTAACGAAACTAACTTGGGACGAACAAAGACAAACGTTAGTGTCATTACAAGGTTAGTCTAAGTTCGTCCCATGTTAGTCTCTTTCTAAGGACGAACTTAGACAAACCTTAGAATGAGACTAACGAGACAAACTCTCATTCTAAGGTTTGTCTAAGTTCGTCCCAAGTTAATCTAAGTTCGTCCCTAGTCAGTCTCTCTCTAAGGACGAACTTAGACAAACCTTAGAATGAGACTCACGAGACTCACTTGGGACGAACAAAGACAAACGTTAGTCTCATTACAAGGTTAGTCAAAGTTCGTCCCAAGTTAGTCTAAGTTCGTCCCTAGTTAGTCTCTTTCTAAGGACGAACTTAGACAAACTTAGAATCAGATTAACGAGACTAACTTGGGATGAACAAAGACAAACGTTAGTCTCAATATAAGGTTAGTCTAAGTTCTTCCCAAGTTAGTCAAAGTTCGTCCCTAGTTATTCTCTTTCTAAGGACAAACTTAGACAAACCATAGAATGAGACTAACGAGACTAACTTGGGACGAACAAACAAAAACGTTAGTCTCATTACAAGGTTAGTCTAAGTTCGTCCAAAGTTAGTCTCTTTCTAAGGACGAAGTTAGACAAACCTTAGAATGAGACTAACGAGACAAACTCTCATTCTAAGGTCAGTCTAAGTTCGTCCCAAATTACTCTAAGTTCGTCCCTAGTTAGTCTCTTTCTAAGGACGAACTTAGACAAACCTTACAATGAGACTAACGAGACTAACTTGGGACGAACAAAGACAAACGTTAGTCTCATTACAATGTTAGTCTAAGTTCGCCCCAAGTTAATCTAAGTTCATCCCTAGTTAGTCTCTTTCTAAGGACGAACTTAGGCAAATCTTAGAAGAAGACTAACGAGACTAACTTTGGACGAACAAAGACAAACGTTAGTCTCATTACAAGGTTAGTCTAAGTTCGTCCCAAGTTAGTCTAAGTTCGTCCCTAGTTAGTCTCTTTCTAAGGACGAACTTAAACAAACCTTAGAATGAGACTAATGAGACTAACTTGGGACGAACAAAGACAAACGTTAGTCTCATTATAAGGTTTGTCTAAGTTCGCCCCAAGTTAGTCTATGTTCGTCCCTAGTCTGTCTCTTTCTAAGGACGAACTTAGACAAACCTTAGAATGAGACTAACGAGACTAACTTGGGATGAACAAACATCAACGTTAGTCTCATTACAAGGTTAGTCTAAGTTCGTTCCAAGTTAGTCTAAGTTCGTCCCTAGTTAGTCTCCTTCTAAGGACGAACTTAGACAAACCTTAGATGGAGACTAACGAAACTAACTTGGGACGAACAAAGACAAACGTTAGTCTCATTACAAGGTTAGTCTAAGTTCGTCCCAAGTTAGTCTCTTTCTAAGGACGAGCTTAGACAAACCTTAGAATGAGACTAACGAGACAAACTGTCATTCTAAGGTTTGTCTAAGTTCGTCCCAAGTTAGTCTAAGTTTGTCCCTAGTTAGTTTCTTTCTAAGGACGAACTTAGACAAACCTTAGAATGAGACTAACGGGACTAACTTGAAACGAACTAATACAAACTTTATTCTCATTCTAAGGTTAGTCTAAGTTCGTCCCAAGTTAGTCTAAGTTCGTCCCTAGTTAGTTTCTTTCTAAGGAACTTAAACAAACCTAAGAATGAGACTAACGAGACTAACTTGGGACGAACAAAGACAAACGTTAGTCTCATTATAAGGTTTGTCTAAGTTCGTCCCAAGTTAGTCTATGTTCGTCCCTAGTCAGTCTCTTTCTAAGGACGAACTTAGACAAACCTTAGAATGAGACTAACGAGACTAACTTGGGATGAACAAACATCAACGTTAGTCTCATTACAAGGTTAGTCTAACTTCGTTCCAAGTTAGTCTAAGTTCGCCCCTAGTTAGTCTCTTTCTAAGGACGAACTTAGACAAACCTTAGAAGGAGACTAACGAAACTAACTTGGGACGAACAAAGACAAACGTTAGTCTCATTACAAGTTTAGGCTAAGTTCGTCCCAAGTTAGTCTTTTTCTAAAGACGAGCTTAGACAAACCTTAGAATGAGACTAACGAGACAAACTGTCATTCTAAGGTTTGTCTAAGTTCGTCCCAAGTTAGTCTAAGTTCGTCCCTAGTTTGTTTCTTTCTAAGGACGAACTTAGACAAACCTTAGAATGAGACTAACGAGACTAACTTGAAACGAACTAAGACAAACTTTATTCTCATTCTAAGGTTAGTCTAAGTTCGTCCCAAGTTAGTCTAAGTTCGTCCCTAGTTAGTTTCTTTCTAAGGAACTTGATCAAACCTAAGAATGAAACTAACGAGACTAACTTGGGACGAACAAAGACAAACGTTAGTCTCATTAGAAGGTTTGTCTAAGTTCGTCCCAAGTTAGTCTAAGTTCGTCCCTAGTTAGTCTCTTTCTAAGGACGAACTTAAACAAACCATAGAATGAGACTAACGAGACTAACTTGGGACGAACAAAGACAAACGTTAGTCTCATTACAAGGTTAGTCTAAGTTCGTTCCAAGTTAGTCTAAGTTCGTCCCTAGTTAGTCTCTTTCTAAGGACGAACTTAGACAAACCTTAGATGGAGACTAACGAAACTAACTTGAGACGAACAAAGACAAACGTTAGTCTCATTACAAGGTTAGTCTAAGTTCGTCCCAAGATAGTCTCTTTCTAAGGACGAGCTTAGACAAACCTTAGAATGAGACTAACGAGACAAACTGTCATTCTAAGGTTTGTCTAAGTTCGTCCCAAGTTAGTCTAAGTTCGTCCCTAGTTAGTTTCTTTCTAAGGACGAACTTAGACAAACCTTAGAATGAGACTAACGAGACTAACTTGAAACGAACTAATACAAACTTTATTCTCATTCTAAGGTTAGTCTAAGTTCGTCCCAAGTTAGTCTAAGTTCGTCCCTAGTTAGTTTCTTTCTAAGGAACTTAAACAAACCTAAGAATGAGACTAACGAGACTAACTTGGGACGAACAAAGACAAACGTTAGTCTCATTATAAGGTTTGTCTAAGTTCGTCCCAAGTTAGTCTATGTTCGTCCCTAGTCAGTCTCTTTCTAAGGACGAACTTAGACAAACCTTAGAATGAGACTAACGAGACTAACTTGGGATGAACAAACATCAACGTTAGTCTCATTACAAGGTTAGTCTAACTTCGTTCCAAGTTAGTCTAAGTTCGCCCCTAGTTAGTCTCTTTCTAAGGACGAACTTAGACAAACCTTAGAAGGAGACTAACGAAACTAACTTGGGACGAACAAAGACAAACGTTAGTCTCATTACAAGTTTAGTCTAAGTTCGTCCCAAGTTAGTCTTTTTCTAAGGACGAGCTTAGACAAACCTTAGAATGAGACTAACGAGACAAACTGTCATTCTAAGGTTTGTCTAAGTTCGTCCCAAGTTAGTCTAAGTTCGTCCCTAGTTTGTTTCTTTCTAAGGACGAACTTAGAAAAACCTTAGAATGAGACTAACGAGACTAACTTGAAACGAACTAAGACAAACTTTATTCTCATTCTAAGGTTTGTCTAAGTTCGTCCCAAGTTAGTCTAAGTTCGTCCCTAGTTAGTTTCTTTCTAAGGAACTTAAACAAACCTAAGAATGAGACTAACGAGACTAACTTGGGACGAACAAAGACAAACGTTAGTCTCATTATAAGGTTTGTCTAAGTTCGTCCCAAGTTAGTCTAAGTTCGTCCCTAGTTAGTCTCTTTCTAAGGACGAACTTAAACAAACCATAGAATGAGACTAACGAGACTAACTTGGAACGAACAAAGACAAACGTTAGTCTCATTACAAGGTTAGTCTAAGTTCGTTCCAATTAGTCTAAGTTCGTCCCTAGTTAGTCTCTTTCTAAGGACGAACTTAGACAAACCTTAGATGGAGACTAACGAAACTAACATGGGACGAACAAAGACAAACGTTAGTCTCATTACAAGGTTAGTCTAAGTTCGTCCCAAGTTAGTCTCTTTCTAAGGACGAGCTTAGACAAACCTTAGAATGAGACTAACGAGACAAACTGTCATTCTAAGGTTTGTCTAAGTTCGTCCCAAGTTAGTCTAAGTTCGTCCCTAGTTAGTTTCTTTCTAAGGACGAACTTAGACAAACCTTAGAATGAGACTAACGAGACTAACTTGAAACGAACTAATACAAACTTTATTCTCATTCTAAGGTTAGTCTAAGTTCGTCCCAAGTTAGTCTAAGTTCGTCCCTAGTTAGTTTCTTTCTAAGGAACTTAAACAAACCTAAGAATGAGACTAACGAGACTAACTTGGGGCGAACAAAGACAAACGTTAGTCTCATTATAAGGTTTGTCTAAGTTCGTCCCAAGTTAGTCTATGTTCGTCCCTAGTCAGTCTCTTTCTAAGGACGAACTTAGACAAACCTTAGAATGAGACTAACGAGACTAACTTGGGATGAACAAACATCAACGTTAGTCTCATTACAAGGCTAGTCTAACTTCGTTCCAAGTTAGTCTAAGTTCGCCCCTAGTTAGTCTCTTTCTAAGGACGAACTTAGACAAACCTTAGAAGGAGACTAACGAAACTAACTTAGGACGAACAAAGACAAACGTTAGTCTCATTACAAGTTTAGTCTAAGTTCGTCCCAAGTTAGTCTTTTTCTAAGGACGAGCTTAGACAAACCTTAGAATGAGACTAACGAGACAAACTGTCATTCTAAGGTTTGTCTAAGTTCGTCCCAAGTTAGTCTAAGTTCGTCCCTAGTTTGTTTCTTTCTAAGGACGAACTTAGACAAACCTTAGAATGAGACTAACGAGACTAACTTGAAACGAACTAAGACAAACTTTATTCTCATTCTAAGGTTAGTCTAAGTTCGTCCCAAGTTAGTCTAAGTTCGTCCCTAGTTAGTTTATTTCTAAGGAACTTAAACAAACCTAAGAATGAGACTAACGAGACTAACTTGGGACGAACAAAGACAAACGTTAGTCTCATTATAAGGTTTGTCTAAGTTCGTCCCAAGTTAGTCTAAGTTCGTCCCTAGTTAGTCTCTTTCTAAGGACGAACTTAAACAAACAATAGAATGAGACTAACGAGACTAACTTGCGACGAACAAAGACAAACGTTAGTCTCATTACAAGGTTAGTCTAAGTTCGTCCCAACTTAGTCTAAGTTCGTCCCTAGTTAGTCTCTTTCTAAGGACGAACTTAGAAAAACCTTAGAAGGAGACTAACGAAACTAACTTGGGACGAACAAAGACAAATGTTAGTCTCATTACAAGGTTAGTCTAAGTTCGTCCCATGTTAGTCTCTTTCTAAGGACGAACTTAGACAAACCTTAGAATGAGACTAACGAGACAAACTCTCATTCTAAGGTTTGTTGAAGTTCGTCCCAAGTTAATCTAAGTTCGTCCCTAGTCAGTCTCTTTCTAAGGAGGAACTTAGACAAACCTTAGAATGAGATTCATGAGACTAACTTGGGACGAACAAAGACAAACGTTAGTCTCATTACAAGGTTAGTCTAAGTTCATCCCAAGTTAGTCTAAGTTCATCCCTAGTTAGTCTGTTTCTAAGGACGAACTTAGACAAACCTTAGAATGAGATTAACGAGACTAACTTGGGACGAACAAAGACAAACGTTAGTCTCAATATAAGGTTAGTCTAAGTTCATCCCAAGTTAATCAAAGTTCGTCCCTAGTTATTCTCTTTCTAAGGACAAACTTAGACAAAACATAGAATGAGACTAACGAGACTAACTTGGGACGAACAAACACAAACGTTAGTCTCATTACAAGGTTTGTCTAAGTTCGTCCCAAGTTATTCTCTTTCTAAGGACGAAGTTAGACAAACCTTAGAATGAGACTAACGAGACAAACTGTCATTCTAAGGTTAGTCTAAGTTCGTCCCAAGTTAGTCTAAGTTCGTCCCTAGTTAGTTTCTTTCTAATGACGAACTTAGACAAACCTTAGAATGAGACTAACGAGACTAACTTGAAACGAACTAAGATAAACTTTATTCTCATTCTAAGGTTAGT
Organism: Rhodiola chrysanthemifolia; assembly: GCA_033675395.1. Taxonomy (NCBI): domain Eukaryota; kingdom Viridiplantae; phylum Streptophyta; class Magnoliopsida; order Saxifragales; family Crassulaceae; genus Rhodiola; species Rhodiola chrysanthemifolia. Next base: position 187,396 of record CM066204.1, read on the forward strand.
CTAAGTTCGTCCCAAGTTAGTCTAAGTTCGTCCCTAGTTAGTTTCTTTCTAAGGAACTTAAACAAACCTAAGAATGAGACTAACGAGACTAACTTGGGACGAACAAAGACAAACGTTAGTCTCATTGTAAGGTTTGTCTAAGTTCGTCCCTAGTCAGTCTCTTTCTAAGGACGAACTTAGACAAACCTTAGAATGAGACTAAAGAGACTAACTTGGGATGAACAAACATCAACGTTAGTCTCATTACAAGGTTAGTCTAACTTCGTTCCAAGTTAGTCTAAGTTCGCCCCTAGTTAGTCTCTTTCTAAGGACGAACTTAGACAAACCTTAGAAGGAGACTAACGAAACTAACTTGGGACGAACAAAGACAAACGTTAGTCTCATTACAAGGTTAGTCTAAGTTCGTCCCAAGTTATTCTCTTTCTAAGGACGAGCTTAGACAAACCTTAGAATGAGACTAACGAGACAAACTGTCATTCTAAGGTTTGTCTAAGTTCGTCCCAAGTTAGTCTAAGTTCGTCCCTAGTTAGTTTCTCTCTAAGGACGAACTTCGACAAACCTTAGAATGAGACTCACGAGACTAACTTGAAACGAACTAAGACCAACTTTATTCTCATTCTAAGGTTAGTCTAAGTTCGTCCCAAGTTAGTCTAAGTTCGTCCCTAGTTATTTTCTTTCTAAGGAACTTAAACATACCTAAGAATGAGACTAACGAGACTAACTTGGGACGAACAAAGACAAACGTTAGTCTCATTATAAGGTTTGTCTAGATTCGTCCCAAGTTAGTCGCTTTCTAAGGACGAACTTAAACAAACCATAGAATGAGACTAACGAGACCAACTTGGGACGAACAAAGACAAACGTTAGTCTCATTACAAGGTTAGTCTAAGTTCTTCCCAACTTAGTCTAAGTTCGTCCCTAGTTAGTCTATTTCTAAGGACGAACTTAGAAAAACCTTAGAAGGAGACTAACGAAACTTACTTGGGACGAACAAAGACAAACGTTAGTCTCATTACAAGGTTAGTCTAAGTTCGTCCCATGTTTGTCTCTTTCTAAGGACGAACTTAGACAAACCTTAGAATGAGACTTACGAGACAAACTCTCATTCTAAGGTTTGTCTAAGTTCGTCCCAAGTTAATCTAAGTTCGTCCCTAGTCAGTCTCTTTCTAAGGACGAACTTAGACAAACCTTAGATTGAGACTCATGAGACTCACTTGGGACGAACAAAGACAAACGTTAGTGTCATTACAAGGTTAGTCTAAGTTCGTCCCAAGTTAATCTAAGTTCGTCCCTAGTTAGTCTCTTTCTAAGGACAAACTTAGACAAACCATAGAATGAGACTAACGAGACTAACTTGGGACGAACAAACACAAACGGTAGTCTCATTACAAGGTTAGTCTAAGTTCGTCCCAAGTTAGTCTCTTTCTAAGGACGAAGTGAGACAAACCTTAGAATGAGACTAAGGAGACAAACTCTCATTCTAAGGTTTGTCTAAGTTTGTCCCAAGTTAGTCTATGTTCGTCCCTAGTTAGTCTCTTTCTAAGGACGAACTTTAACAAACCTTAGAATGAGACTAACGAGACTAACTTGGGACGAACAAAGACAAACGTTAGTCTCATTATAAGGTTTGTCTAAGTTCGTCCCAAGTTAGTCTAAGTTCGTCCCTAGTTAGTCTCTTTCTAAGGACGAACTTAGACAAACCTTAGAAGGAGACTGACGAGACTAACTTGGGACGAACAAAGACAAACGTTAGTCTCATTACTAGGTTTGTCTAAGTTCGTCCCAAGTTAGTCTCTTTCTATGGACGAACTTAGACAAACCTTAGAATGAGACTAACGAGACAAACTCTCATACTAAGGTTTGTCTAAGTTCGTCCCAAGTTAGTCTATGTTCGTCCCTAGTCAGTCTCTTTCTAAGGACGAACTTAGGCAAACCTTAAAATGAGACTAACGAGACTAACTTGGGATGAACAAACACCAACATTAGTCTCATTACAAGGTTAGTCTTAGTTCGTCCCAAGTTAGTCTAAGTTCGTCCCTAGTTAGTCTCTTTCTAAGGTCGAACTTAGACAAACCTGAGAAGGAGACTAACGAAACTAACTTGGGACGAACAAAGACAAACGTTACTCTCATTACAAGGTTAGTCTAAGTTCGTCCCAAGTTAGTCTCTTTCTAAGGACGAACTTAGACAAACTTTAGAATGAGACTAACGACACAAACTCTCATTCTAAGGTTTGTCTAAGTTCGTCCCAAGTTAGTCTAAGTGCGTCCCAAGTTAGTCTCTTTCTAAGGACGAACTTAGACAAACCTTAGAATGAGACTAACGAGACAAACTCTCATTCTAAGGTTTGTCTAAGTTCGTCCCAAGTTAGTCTAAGTTCGTCCCTAGTTAGTCTCTTTCTAAGGACGAACTTAGACAAACCTTAGAATGGGACTAACGAGACTAACTTGGGACGAACAAAGACAAGCGTTAGTCTCATTATAAGGTTTGTCTAAGTTCGTCCCAAGTTAGTCTAAGTTTGTCCCTAGTTAGTCTCTTTCTAAGGACGAACTTAGACAAACCTTAGAATGAGAAAACGAGACGAACTTGGAACGAACAAAGACAAACTTTATTCTCATTCTAAGGTTTGTCTAAGTTCGTCCCAAGTTAGTCTAAGTTCGTCCCTAGTTAGTGTCTTTCTAAGGACGAACTTAGACAAACCTTAGAATGAGACTAACGAGACTAACTTGGGACGAACAAAGACAAACGTTAGTCTCATTACAAGGTTAGTCTAAGTTCGTCCCAAGTTAGTCTAAGTTCGTCCCTTGTTAGTCTCATTCTAAAGACGAACTTAGACAAACCTTAGAATGAGACTAACGAGACTAACTTGGGACGAACATAGACAAACGTTAGTCTCATTACATGGTTAGTCTAAGTTCGTCCCTAGTTAGTCTCTTTCTAAGGACGAACTTAGACAAACCTTAGAATGAGACTAACGAGACTAACTTGGGACGAACAAAGACAAACTTTAGTCTCATTATAAGGTTAGTCTAAGTTCGTCCCTAGTTAGCCTCTTTCTAAGGACGAACTTAGACAAACCTTAGAATGAGACTAACGAGACTAACTTGGGACGAACAAACACAAACGTTAGTCTCATTACAAGGTTAGTCTAAGTTCGTCCCAAGTTAGTCTAAGTTCGTCCCTAGATAGTCTTTTTCTAAGGACGAACTTAGACAATCCTTAGAATTACACTAACGAGACTAACTTGGGACGAACAAAGACAAACGTTAGTCTCTTTACAAGGTTAGTCTAAGTTCGTCCCTAGTTAGTCTCTTTCTAAGGACGAACTTAGACAAACCTTAGAAGGAGACTAACGAAACTAACTTGGGACGAACAAAGACAAATGTTAGTCTCATTACAAGGTTAGCCTAAGTTCGTCCCAAGTTAGTCTCTTTCTAAGGACGAGCTTAGACAAACCTTAAAATGAGACTAACGAGACAAACTCTCATTCTAAGGTTTGTCTAAGTTCGTCCCAAGTTAATCTAAGTTCGTCCCTAGTCTGTCTCTTTCTAAGGACGAACTTAGACAAACCTTAGAATGAGACTCACGAGACTAACTTGGGACGAACAAAGACAAACGTTAGTCTCGTTGCAAGGTTAGTCTAAGTTCGTCCCAAGTTAGTCTAAGTTCGTCCCTAGTTAGTCTCTTTCTAAGGACGAACTTAGACAAACCTTAGAATGATATTAACGAGACAAACATGGGACGAAAAAAGACAAACGTTAGTCTCAATATAAGGTTAGTCTAAGTTCTTCCCAAGTTAGTCAAAGTTCGTCCCTAGTTATTCTCTTTCTAAGGAAAAACTTAGACAAACCATAGAATGAGACTAACGAGACTAACTTGGGACGAACAAACAAAAACGTTAGTCCCATTACAAGGTTAGTCTAAGTTCGTCCCAAGTTAGTCTCTTTCTAAGGACGAAGTTAGACAAACCTTAGAATGAGACTAACGAGACAAACTCTCATTCTAAGGTTTATCTAAGTTCGTCCCAAGTTAGTCTAAGTTCGTCCCTAGTTAGTCTCTTTCTAAGGACGAACTTAAACAAACCTTAGAATGAGACTAACGAGACTAACTTGGGACGAACAAAGACAAACGTTAGTCTCAATATAAGGTTAGTCTAAGTTCATCCCAAGTTAGTCAAAGTTCGTCCCTAGTTAGTCTCTTTCTAAGGACAAACTTAGACAAACCATAGAATGAGACTAACGAGACTAACTTGGGACGAACAAAGACAAACGTTAGTCTCATTATAAGGTTAGTCTAAGTTCGTCCCAAGTTAGTCTCTTTCTAAGGACGAACTTAGACAAACCTTAGAATGAGACTAACGAGACAAACTCTCATTCTAAGGTCAGTCTAAGTTCGTCCCAAGTTACTCTAAGTTCGTCCCTAGTTAGATTCTTTCTAAGGACGAACTTAGACAAACCTTAGAATGAGACTAACGAGACTAACTTGAAACGAACTAAGACAAACTTTATTCTCATTCTAAGGTTAGTCTAAGTTCGTCCCAAGTTAGTCTAAGCTCGTCCCTAGTTAGTTTCTTTCTAAGGAACTTAAACAAACATAAGAATGAGACTAACTTGGGACGAACAAAGACAAACGTTAGTCTCATTATAAGGTTTGTCTAAGTTCGTCCCAAGTTAGTCTAAGTTCGTCCCTAGTTAGTCTCTTTCTAAGGATGAACTTAGACAAACCTTAGAATGAGACTAACGAGACTAACTTGGGACGAACAAAGACAAACGTTAGTCTCATTACAAGGTTAGTCTAAGTTCGTCTCTAGTTAGTCTCTTTATAAGGACGCACTTAGAAAAACCTTAGAGGGAGACTAACGAAACTAACTTGGGACGAACAAAGACAAACGTTAGTGTCATTACAAGGTTAGTCTAAGTTCGTCCCATGTTAGTCTCTTTCTAAGGACGAACTTAGACAAACCTTAGAATGAGACTAACGAGACAAACTCTCATTCTAAGGTTTGTCTAAGTTCGTCCCAAGTTAATCTAAGTTCGTCCCTAGTCAGTCTCTCTCTAAGGACGAACTTAGACAAACCTTAGAATGAGACTCACGAGACTCACTTGGGACGAACAAAGACAAACGTTAGTCTCATTACAAGGTTAGTCAAAGTTCGTCCCAAGTTAGTCTAAGTTCGTCCCTAGTTAGTCTCTTTCTAAGGACGAACTTAGACAAACTTAGAATCAGATTAACGAGACTAACTTGGGATGAACAAAGACAAACGTTAGTCTCAATATAAGGTTAGTCTAAGTTCTTCCCAAGTTAGTCAAAGTTCGTCCCTAGTTATTCTCTTTCTAAGGACAAACTTAGACAAACCATAGAATGAGACTAACGAGACTAACTTGGGACGAACAAACAAAAACGTTAGTCTCATTACAAGGTTAGTCTAAGTTCGTCCAAAGTTAGTCTCTTTCTAAGGACGAAGTTAGACAAACCTTAGAATGAGACTAACGAGACAAACTCTCATTCTAAGGTCAGTCTAAGTTCGTCCCAAATTACTCTAAGTTCGTCCCTAGTTAGTCTCTTTCTAAGGACGAACTTAGACAAACCTTACAATGAGACTAACGAGACTAACTTGGGACGAACAAAGACAAACGTTAGTCTCATTACAATGTTAGTCTAAGTTCGCCCCAAGTTAATCTAAGTTCATCCCTAGTTAGTCTCTTTCTAAGGACGAACTTAGGCAAATCTTAGAAGAAGACTAACGAGACTAACTTTGGACGAACAAAGACAAACGTTAGTCTCATTACAAGGTTAGTCTAAGTTCGTCCCAAGTTAGTCTAAGTTCGTCCCTAGTTAGTCTCTTTCTAAGGACGAACTTAAACAAACCTTAGAATGAGACTAATGAGACTAACTTGGGACGAACAAAGACAAACGTTAGTCTCATTATAAGGTTTGTCTAAGTTCGCCCCAAGTTAGTCTATGTTCGTCCCTAGTCTGTCTCTTTCTAAGGACGAACTTAGACAAACCTTAGAATGAGACTAACGAGACTAACTTGGGATGAACAAACATCAACGTTAGTCTCATTACAAGGTTAGTCTAAGTTCGTTCCAAGTTAGTCTAAGTTCGTCCCTAGTTAGTCTCCTTCTAAGGACGAACTTAGACAAACCTTAGATGGAGACTAACGAAACTAACTTGGGACGAACAAAGACAAACGTTAGTCTCATTACAAGGTTAGTCTAAGTTCGTCCCAAGTTAGTCTCTTTCTAAGGACGAGCTTAGACAAACCTTAGAATGAGACTAACGAGACAAACTGTCATTCTAAGGTTTGTCTAAGTTCGTCCCAAGTTAGTCTAAGTTTGTCCCTAGTTAGTTTCTTTCTAAGGACGAACTTAGACAAACCTTAGAATGAGACTAACGGGACTAACTTGAAACGAACTAATACAAACTTTATTCTCATTCTAAGGTTAGTCTAAGTTCGTCCCAAGTTAGTCTAAGTTCGTCCCTAGTTAGTTTCTTTCTAAGGAACTTAAACAAACCTAAGAATGAGACTAACGAGACTAACTTGGGACGAACAAAGACAAACGTTAGTCTCATTATAAGGTTTGTCTAAGTTCGTCCCAAGTTAGTCTATGTTCGTCCCTAGTCAGTCTCTTTCTAAGGACGAACTTAGACAAACCTTAGAATGAGACTAACGAGACTAACTTGGGATGAACAAACATCAACGTTAGTCTCATTACAAGGTTAGTCTAACTTCGTTCCAAGTTAGTCTAAGTTCGCCCCTAGTTAGTCTCTTTCTAAGGACGAACTTAGACAAACCTTAGAAGGAGACTAACGAAACTAACTTGGGACGAACAAAGACAAACGTTAGTCTCATTACAAGTTTAGGCTAAGTTCGTCCCAAGTTAGTCTTTTTCTAAAGACGAGCTTAGACAAACCTTAGAATGAGACTAACGAGACAAACTGTCATTCTAAGGTTTGTCTAAGTTCGTCCCAAGTTAGTCTAAGTTCGTCCCTAGTTTGTTTCTTTCTAAGGACGAACTTAGACAAACCTTAGAATGAGACTAACGAGACTAACTTGAAACGAACTAAGACAAACTTTATTCTCATTCTAAGGTTAGTCTAAGTTCGTCCCAAGTTAGTCTAAGTTCGTCCCTAGTTAGTTTCTTTCTAAGGAACTTGATCAAACCTAAGAATGAAACTAACGAGACTAACTTGGGACGAACAAAGACAAACGTTAGTCTCATTAGAAGGTTTGTCTAAGTTCGTCCCAAGTTAGTCTAAGTTCGTCCCTAGTTAGTCTCTTTCTAAGGACGAACTTAAACAAACCATAGAATGAGACTAACGAGACTAACTTGGGACGAACAAAGACAAACGTTAGTCTCATTACAAGGTTAGTCTAAGTTCGTTCCAAGTTAGTCTAAGTTCGTCCCTAGTTAGTCTCTTTCTAAGGACGAACTTAGACAAACCTTAGATGGAGACTAACGAAACTAACTTGAGACGAACAAAGACAAACGTTAGTCTCATTACAAGGTTAGTCTAAGTTCGTCCCAAGATAGTCTCTTTCTAAGGACGAGCTTAGACAAACCTTAGAATGAGACTAACGAGACAAACTGTCATTCTAAGGTTTGTCTAAGTTCGTCCCAAGTTAGTCTAAGTTCGTCCCTAGTTAGTTTCTTTCTAAGGACGAACTTAGACAAACCTTAGAATGAGACTAACGAGACTAACTTGAAACGAACTAATACAAACTTTATTCTCATTCTAAGGTTAGTCTAAGTTCGTCCCAAGTTAGTCTAAGTTCGTCCCTAGTTAGTTTCTTTCTAAGGAACTTAAACAAACCTAAGAATGAGACTAACGAGACTAACTTGGGACGAACAAAGACAAACGTTAGTCTCATTATAAGGTTTGTCTAAGTTCGTCCCAAGTTAGTCTATGTTCGTCCCTAGTCAGTCTCTTTCTAAGGACGAACTTAGACAAACCTTAGAATGAGACTAACGAGACTAACTTGGGATGAACAAACATCAACGTTAGTCTCATTACAAGGTTAGTCTAACTTCGTTCCAAGTTAGTCTAAGTTCGCCCCTAGTTAGTCTCTTTCTAAGGACGAACTTAGACAAACCTTAGAAGGAGACTAACGAAACTAACTTGGGACGAACAAAGACAAACGTTAGTCTCATTACAAGTTTAGTCTAAGTTCGTCCCAAGTTAGTCTTTTTCTAAGGACGAGCTTAGACAAACCTTAGAATGAGACTAACGAGACAAACTGTCATTCTAAGGTTTGTCTAAGTTCGTCCCAAGTTAGTCTAAGTTCGTCCCTAGTTTGTTTCTTTCTAAGGACGAACTTAGAAAAACCTTAGAATGAGACTAACGAGACTAACTTGAAACGAACTAAGACAAACTTTATTCTCATTCTAAGGTTTGTCTAAGTTCGTCCCAAGTTAGTCTAAGTTCGTCCCTAGTTAGTTTCTTTCTAAGGAACTTAAACAAACCTAAGAATGAGACTAACGAGACTAACTTGGGACGAACAAAGACAAACGTTAGTCTCATTATAAGGTTTGTCTAAGTTCGTCCCAAGTTAGTCTAAGTTCGTCCCTAGTTAGTCTCTTTCTAAGGACGAACTTAAACAAACCATAGAATGAGACTAACGAGACTAACTTGGAACGAACAAAGACAAACGTTAGTCTCATTACAAGGTTAGTCTAAGTTCGTTCCAATTAGTCTAAGTTCGTCCCTAGTTAGTCTCTTTCTAAGGACGAACTTAGACAAACCTTAGATGGAGACTAACGAAACTAACATGGGACGAACAAAGACAAACGTTAGTCTCATTACAAGGTTAGTCTAAGTTCGTCCCAAGTTAGTCTCTTTCTAAGGACGAGCTTAGACAAACCTTAGAATGAGACTAACGAGACAAACTGTCATTCTAAGGTTTGTCTAAGTTCGTCCCAAGTTAGTCTAAGTTCGTCCCTAGTTAGTTTCTTTCTAAGGACGAACTTAGACAAACCTTAGAATGAGACTAACGAGACTAACTTGAAACGAACTAATACAAACTTTATTCTCATTCTAAGGTTAGTCTAAGTTCGTCCCAAGTTAGTCTAAGTTCGTCCCTAGTTAGTTTCTTTCTAAGGAACTTAAACAAACCTAAGAATGAGACTAACGAGACTAACTTGGGGCGAACAAAGACAAACGTTAGTCTCATTATAAGGTTTGTCTAAGTTCGTCCCAAGTTAGTCTATGTTCGTCCCTAGTCAGTCTCTTTCTAAGGACGAACTTAGACAAACCTTAGAATGAGACTAACGAGACTAACTTGGGATGAACAAACATCAACGTTAGTCTCATTACAAGGCTAGTCTAACTTCGTTCCAAGTTAGTCTAAGTTCGCCCCTAGTTAGTCTCTTTCTAAGGACGAACTTAGACAAACCTTAGAAGGAGACTAACGAAACTAACTTAGGACGAACAAAGACAAACGTTAGTCTCATTACAAGTTTAGTCTAAGTTCGTCCCAAGTTAGTCTTTTTCTAAGGACGAGCTTAGACAAACCTTAGAATGAGACTAACGAGACAAACTGTCATTCTAAGGTTTGTCTAAGTTCGTCCCAAGTTAGTCTAAGTTCGTCCCTAGTTTGTTTCTTTCTAAGGACGAACTTAGACAAACCTTAGAATGAGACTAACGAGACTAACTTGAAACGAACTAAGACAAACTTTATTCTCATTCTAAGGTTAGTCTAAGTTCGTCCCAAGTTAGTCTAAGTTCGTCCCTAGTTAGTTTATTTCTAAGGAACTTAAACAAACCTAAGAATGAGACTAACGAGACTAACTTGGGACGAACAAAGACAAACGTTAGTCTCATTATAAGGTTTGTCTAAGTTCGTCCCAAGTTAGTCTAAGTTCGTCCCTAGTTAGTCTCTTTCTAAGGACGAACTTAAACAAACAATAGAATGAGACTAACGAGACTAACTTGCGACGAACAAAGACAAACGTTAGTCTCATTACAAGGTTAGTCTAAGTTCGTCCCAACTTAGTCTAAGTTCGTCCCTAGTTAGTCTCTTTCTAAGGACGAACTTAGAAAAACCTTAGAAGGAGACTAACGAAACTAACTTGGGACGAACAAAGACAAATGTTAGTCTCATTACAAGGTTAGTCTAAGTTCGTCCCATGTTAGTCTCTTTCTAAGGACGAACTTAGACAAACCTTAGAATGAGACTAACGAGACAAACTCTCATTCTAAGGTTTGTTGAAGTTCGTCCCAAGTTAATCTAAGTTCGTCCCTAGTCAGTCTCTTTCTAAGGAGGAACTTAGACAAACCTTAGAATGAGATTCATGAGACTAACTTGGGACGAACAAAGACAAACGTTAGTCTCATTACAAGGTTAGTCTAAGTTCATCCCAAGTTAGTCTAAGTTCATCCCTAGTTAGTCTGTTTCTAAGGACGAACTTAGACAAACCTTAGAATGAGATTAACGAGACTAACTTGGGACGAACAAAGACAAACGTTAGTCTCAATATAAGGTTAGTCTAAGTTCATCCCAAGTTAATCAAAGTTCGTCCCTAGTTATTCTCTTTCTAAGGACAAACTTAGACAAAACATAGAATGAGACTAACGAGACTAACTTGGGACGAACAAACACAAACGTTAGTCTCATTACAAGGTTTGTCTAAGTTCGTCCCAAGTTATTCTCTTTCTAAGGACGAAGTTAGACAAACCTTAGAATGAGACTAACGAGACAAACTGTCATTCTAAGGTTAGTCTAAGTTCGTCCCAAGTTAGTCTAAGTTCGTCCCTAGTTAGTTTCTTTCTAATGACGAACTTAGACAAACCTTAGAATGAGACTAACGAGACTAACTTGAAACGAACTAAGATAAACTTTATTCTCATTCTAAGGTTAGTCTAAGTTCGTCCCAAGTTAGTCTAAGTTCGTCCCTAGTTAGTTTCTTTCTAAGGAACTTAAACAAACCTAAGAATGAGACTAACGAGACTAACTTGGGACGAACAAAGACAAACGTTAGTCTCATTGTAAGGTTTGTCTAAGTTCGTCCCTAGTCAGTCTCTTTCTAAGGACGAACTTAGACAAACCTTAGAATGAGACTAAAGAGACTAACTTGGGATGAACAAACATCAACGTTAGTCTCATTACAAGGTTAGTCTAACTTCGTTCCAAGTTAGTCTAAGTTCGCCCCTAGTTAGTCTCTTTCTAAGGACGAACTTAGACAAACCTTAGAAGGAGACTAACGAAACTAACTTGGGACGAACAAAGACAAACGTTAGTCTCATTACAAGGTTAGTCTAAGTTCGTCCCAAGTTATTCTCTTTCTAAGGACGAGCTTAGACAAACCTTAGAATGAGACTAACGAGACAAACTGTCATTCTAAGGTTTGTCTAAGTTCGTCCCAAGTTAGTCTAAGTTCGTCCCTAGTTAGTTTCTCTCTAAGGACGAACTTCGACAAACCTTAGAATGAGACTCACGAGACTAACTTGAAACGAACTAAGACCAACTTTATTCTCATTCTAAGGTTAGTCTAAGTTCGTCCCAAGTTAGTCTAAGTTCGTCCCTAGTTATTTTCTTTCTAAGGAACTTAAACATACCTAAGAATGAGACTAACGAGACTAACTTGGGACGAACAAAGACAAACGTTAGTCTCATTATAAGGTTTGTCTAGATTCGTCCCAAGTTAGTCGCTTTCTAAGGACGAACTTAAACAAACCATAGAATGAGACTAACGAGACCAACTTGGGACGAACAAAGACAAACGTTAGTCTCATTACAAGGTTAGTCTAAGTTCTTCCCAACTTAGTCTAAGTTCGTCCCTAGTTAGTCTATTTCTAAGGACGAACTTAGAAAAACCTTAGAAGGAGACTAACGAAACTTACTTGGGACGAACAAAGACAAACGTTAGTCTCATTACAAGGTTAGTCTAAGTTCGTCCCATGTTTGTCTCTTTCTAAGGACGAACTTAGACAAACCTTAGAATGAGACTTACGAGACAAACTCTCATTCTAAGGTTTGTCTAAGTTCGTCCCAAGTTAATCTAAGTTCGTCCCTAGTCAGTCTCTTTCTAAGGACGAACTTAGACAAACCTTAGATTGAGACTCATGAGACTCACTTGGGACGAACAAAGACAAACGTTAGTGTCATTACAAGGTTAGTCTAAGTTCGTCCCAAGTTAATCTAAGTTCGTCCCTAGTTAGTCTCTTTCTAAGGACAAACTTAGACAAACCATAGAATGAGACTAACGAGACTAACTTGGGACGAACAAACACAAACGGTAGTCTCATTACAAGGTTAGTCTAAGTTCGTCCCAAGTTAGTCTCTTTCTAAGGACGAAGTGAGACAAACCTTAGAATGAGACTAAGGAGACAAACTCTCATTCTAAGGTTTGTCTAAGTTTGTCCCAAGTTAGTCTATGTTCGTCCCTAGTTAGTCTCTTTCTAAGGACGAACTTTAACAAACCTTAGAATGAGACTAACGAGACTAACTTGGGACGAACAAAGACAAACGTTAGTCTCATTATAAGGTTTGTCTAAGTTCGTCCCAAGTTAGTCTAAGTTCGTCCCTAGTTAGTCTCTTTCTAAGGACGAACTTAGACAAACCTTAGAAGGAGACTGACGAGACTAACTTGGGACGAACAAAGACAAACGTTAGTCTCATTACTAGGTTTGTCTAAGTTCGTCCCAAGTTAGTCTCTTTCTATGGACGAACTTAGACAAACCTTAGAATGAGACTAACGAGACAAACTCTCATACTAAGGTTTGTCTAAGTTCGTCCCAAGTTAGTCTATGTTCGTCCCTAGTCAGTCTCTTTCTAAGGACGAACTTAGGCAAACCTTAAAATGAGACTAACGAGACTAACTTGGGATGAACAAACACCAACATTAGTCTCATTACAAGGTTAGTCTTAGTTCGTCCCAAGTTAGTCTAAGTTCGTCCCTAGTTAGTCTCTTTCTAAGGTCGAACTTAGACAAACCTGAGAAGGAGACTAACGAAACTAACTTGGGACGAACAAAGACAAACGTTACTCTCATTACAAGGTTAGTCTAAGTTCGTCCCAAGTTAGTCTCTTTCTAAGGACGAACTTAGACAAACTTTAGAATGAGACTAACGACACAAACTCTCATTCTAAGGTTTGTCTAAGTTCGTCCCAAGTTAGTCTAAGTGCGTCCCAAGTTAGTCTCTTTCTAAGGACGAACTTAGACAAACCTTAGAATGAGACTAACGAGACAAACTCTCATTCTAAGGTTTGTCTAAGTTCGTCCCAAGTTAGTCTAAGTTCGTCCCTAGTTAGTCTCTTTCTAAGGACGAACTTAGACAAACCTTAGAATGGGACTAACGAGACTAACTTGGGACGAACAAAGACAAGCGTTAGTCTCATTATAAGGTTTGTCTAAGTTCGTCCCAAGTTAGTCTAAGTTTGTCCCTAGTTAGTCTCTTTCTAAGGACGAACTTAGACAAACCTTAGAATGAGAAAACGAGACGAACTTGGAACGAACAAAGACAAACTTTATTCTCATTCTAAGGTTTGTCTAAGTTCGTCCCAAGTTAGTCTAAGTTCGTCCCTAGTTAGTGTCTTTCTAAGGACGAACTTAGACAAACCTTAGAATGAGACTAACGAGACTAACTTGGGACGAACAAAGACAAACGTTAGTCTCATTACAAGGTTAGTCTAAGTTCGTCCCAAGTTAGTCTAAGTTCGTCCCTTGTTAGTCTCATTCTAAAGACGAACTTAGACAAACCTTAGAATGAGACTAACGAGACTAACTTGGGACGAACATAGACAAACGTTAGTCTCATTACATGGTTAGTCTAAGTTCGTCCCTAGTTAGTCTCTTTCTAAGGACGAACTTAGACAAACCTTAGAATGAGACTAACGAGACTAACTTGGGACGAACAAAGACAAACTTTAGTCTCATTATAAGGTTAGTCTAAGTTCGTCCCTAGTTAGCCTCTTTCTAAGGACGAACTTAGACAAACCTTAGAATGAGACTAACGAGACTAACTTGGGACGAACAAACACAAACGTTAGTCTCATTACAAGGTTAGTCTAAGTTCGTCCCAAGTTAGTCTAAGTTCGTCCCTAGATAGTCTTTTTCTAAGGACGAACTTAGACAATCCTTAGAATTACACTAACGAGACTAACTTGGGACGAACAAAGACAAACGTTAGTCTCTTTACAAGGTTAGTCTAAGTTCGTCCCTAGTTAGTCTCTTTCTAAGGACGAACTTAGACAAACCTTAGAAGGAGACTAACGAAACTAACTTGGGACGAACAAAGACAAATGTTAGTCTCATTACAAGGTTAGCCTAAGTTCGTCCCAAGTTAGTCTCTTTCTAAGGACGAGCTTAGACAAACCTTAGAATGAAACTAATGAGACAAACTCTCATTCTAAGGTTTGTCTAGTCTCTTTCTAAGGATGAACTTAGACAAACCATAGAATGAGAATAACGAGACTGAATTGGGACGAACAATGACAAGCGTTAGTCTCATTATAAGGTTTGTCTAAGTTCGTCCCAAGTTAGTCTAAGTTCGTCCCTAGGTAGTCTCTTTCTAAGGACGAACTTAGACAAACCTTAGAATGAGACTAACGAGACTAACCTGAAACGAACAAAGACAAACTCTATTCTCATTCTAAGGTTAGTCTAAGTTCGTCCCAAGTTAGTCTAAGTTCGTCCCTAGTTAGTTTCTTTCTAAGGAACTTAAACAAACCTAAGAACAAGACTAACTTAGGACGAACAAAGACAAACGTTAGTCTCATTATAAGGTTTGTCTAAGTTCGTCCCAAGTTAGTCTAAGTTCGTCCCTAGTTAGTCTCTTTCTAAGGACGAACTTAGACAAACCATAGAATGAGACTAACGAAACTAACTTGGGACGAACAAACACAAACGTTAGTCTCATTACAAGGTTAGTCTAAGTTCGTCCCTAGTTAGTCTCTTTCTAAGGACGAACTTAGACAAACATTAGACGGAGACTAACGAAACTAACTTGGGACGAACAAAGACAAACGTTAGTCTCATTACAAGGTTAGTCTAAGTTCGCCCCAAGTTAGTCTCTTTCTAAGGACGAACTTAGACAAACCTTAGAATGAGACTAACGAGACAAACTCTCATTCTAAGGTTTGTCTAAGTTCGTCCCTAGTTAGTCTCTTTCTAAGGACGAACTTAGACAAACCGTAGAATGAGACTCACGAGACTAACTTGGGACGAACAAAGACAAACGTTAGTCTCATTACAAGGTTAGTCTAAGTTCGTCCCAAGTTAGTTAAAGTTCGTCCCTAGTTAATCTCTTTCTAAGGACGAACTTAGACAAACCTTAGAATGAGACTAACGAAACTAACTTGGGGCGAACAAAGACAAACGTTAGTCTCATTACAAGGTTAGTCTAAGTTCGTCCCAAGTTACTCTCTTTCTAAGGACGAACTTAGACAAACCTTAGAATGAGACTAACGAGACAAACTCTCATTCTAAGGTTTGTCTAAGTTCGTCCCAAGTTAGTCTAAGTTCGACACTAGTTAGTCTCTTTCTAAGGACGAACTTAGACAAACCATAGAATGAGACAAACGAGACTAACTTGGGACGAACAAAGACAAACATTAGTCTCATTATAAGGTTTGTCTAAGTTCGTCCCAAGTTAGTCTATGTTCGTCCCTAGTTAGTCTCTTTCTAAGGACGAACTTAGACAAACCTTAGAATGAGACTAACGAGACTAACTTGGGACGAACAAACACCAACGTTAGACTGATTCTAGGCTAGTCTAAGTTCGTCCCTAGTTAGTCTCTTTCTAAGGACAAACTTAGACAAATCTTAGAATGAGACTAACGAGACTAACTTGGGATGAACCAAGACAAACGTTAGTCTCATTACAAGGTTAGTCTAAGTTCGTCCCAAGTTAGTCCCTAGTTAGTCTCTTTCTAAGGACGAACTTAGAAAAACCTTAGAAGGAGACTAACGAAACTAACTTGGGACGAACAAAGACAAACGTTAGTCTCAATACAAGGTTAGTCTAAGTTCGTCCTAAGTTAGTCTCTTTCTAAGGACGAACTTTGACAAACCTTAGAATGAGACTAACGAGACAAACTCTCATTCTAAGGTTTGTCTAAGTTCATCCTTAGAAAGAGACTAACTTGGGACGAACTTAGACTAACCTTATAATGAGACTAACGTTTGTCTTTGTTCGTCCCAAGTTAGTCTCGTTAGTCTCCTTCTAAGGTTTGTCTAAGTTTGTCCTTAGAAAGAGACTAACTAGGGACGAACTTAGACTAACTTGGGACGAACTTAGACAAACCTTAGAATGAGACTCACGAGACTAACTTGGGACGAACAAAGACAAACGTTAGTCTCATTACAAGGTTAGTCTAAGTTCGCCCCAAGTTAGTCTAAGTTCGTCCCTAGTTAGTCTCTTTCTAAGGATGAACTTAAACAAACCTTAGAATGAGAATAACAAGACTGACTTGGGACGAACAAAGACAAGCGTTAGTCTGATTATAAGGTTTATCTAAGTTCGTCCCAAGTTAGTCTAAGTTCGTCCCTAGGTAGTCTCTTTCTAAGGACAAACTTAGACAAACCTTAGAATGAGACTAACGAAACTAACCGGAAACGAACAGAGACAAACTTTGTTCTCATTCTAAGGTTAGTCTAAGTTCGTCCCAAGTTAGTTTAAGTTCGTCCCTAGTTAGTTTCTTTCTACGGAGCTTAAACAAACCTAAGAATGAGACTAACGAGACTAACTTAGGACGAACAAAGACAAACGTTAGTCTCATTATAAGGTTTGTCTAAGTTCGTCCCAAGTTAGTCTAAGTTCGTCCCTAGTCAGTCTCTTTCTAAGGACGAACTTAGACAAACCTTAGAATGAGACTAACGAAACTAACTTGGGACGAACAAACACAAACGTTAGTCTCATTACAAGGTAAGTCAAAGTTCGTCCCAAGTTAGTCCCTTTCTAAGGACGAAGTTAGACAAACCTTAGAATGAGACTAACGAGACAAACTCTCATTCTAAGGTTTGTCTAAGTTCGTCCCAAGTTAGTCTAAGTTCGTCCCTAGTTAGTCTCTTTCTAAGGACGAACTTAAACAAACCTTAGAATGAGACTAACGAGACAAACTTTGGACGAACAAAGACAAACGTTAGTCTCATTATAAGGTTTGTCTAAGTTCATCCCAAGTTAGTCTATGTTCGTCCCTAGTCAGTCTCTTTCTAAGGACAAACTTAGACAAACCTTAGAATGAGACTAACGAGACAAACTTGAAACGAACAAAGACAAACTTTATTCTCATTCTAAGGTTAGTCTAAGTTCGTCCCAAGTTAGTCTAAGTTCGTCCCTAGTTAGTTTCTTTCTAAGGAACTTAAACAAACCTAAGAATGAGACTAACGAGACTAACTTGGGACGAACAAAGACAAACGTTAGTCTCATTATAAGGTTTGTCTAAGTTCGTCCCAAGTTAGTCTAAGTTCGTCCCTAGTTAGTCTCTTTCTAAGGACGAACTTAGACAAACCTTAGAATGAGACAAACGAGACTAACTTGGGACGAACAAACACAAACGTTAGTCTCTTTACAAGGTTAGTCTAAGTTCATCCCAAGTTAGTCTAAGTTCGTCCCTAGTTAGTCTCTTTCTAAGGACGAACTTAGACAAACCTTAGAAGGAGACTAACGAGACTAACTTGGGACGAACAAAGACAAACGTTAGTCTCATTACAAGGTTAGTCTAAGTTCGTCGCAAGTTAGTCTCTCTCTAAGGATGAACTTAGACAAACCTTAGAATGAGACTAACGAGACAAACTCTCATTCAAAGGTTTGTCTAACTTCGTCCCAAGTTAGTCTAAGTTCGTCCCTAGTTAGTCTCTTTCTAAGGACGAACTTAAACAAACCTAAGAATGTGACTAACGAGACTAACTTCGGACGAACAAAGACAAACATTAGTCTCATTATAAGGTTTGTCTAAGTTCGTCCCTCGTTTGCCTCTTTCTAAGGACGAACTTAGACAAACCTTAGAATGAGATTAACGAGACTAACTTGGGACGAACAAACACAAACGTTAGTCTCATTACAAGGTTAGTCTAAGTTTGTTCCAAGTTAGTCTAAGTTCGTCCCTAGTTAGTCTCTTTCTAAGGACGAACTTAGACAAACCTTAGACGGAGACTAACGAAACTAACTTGGGACGAACAAACACAAACGTTAGTCTCATTACAAGGTTAGTCTAAGTTCGTCCCAAGTTACTCTCTTTCTAAGGACGAACTTAGACAAACCTTAGAATGAGACTAACGAGACAAACTCTCATTCTAAGGTTTGTCTAAGTTCGTCCCAAGTTAGTCTAAGTTCGTCCCTAGTTAGTCTCTTTCTAAGGACGAACTTAGACAAACCGTAGAATGAGACTCACGAGACTAACTTGGGTCGAACAAAGACAAACGTTAGTCTCATTATAAGGTTAGGCTCAGCTCGTCCCAAGTTAGTCTCTTTCTAAGGAAAAACTAAGACAAACCTTAGAATGAGACTAACGAGAGAAACTCTCATTCTAAGGTTTGTCTAAGTTCGTCCCAAGTTAGTCTAAGTTCGTCCCTAGTTAGTCTCTTTCTAAGGACGAACTGAGACAAACCGTAGAATGAGACTCACGAGACTAACTTGGGACGAACAAAGATAAACATTAGTCTCATTACAAGGTTAGTCTAAGTTCGTCCCAAGTTAGTCTAAGTTCGTCCCTAGTTAGTCTCTTTCTAAGGACGAACTTAGACAAACCTTAGAATGAGACTAACGAAACTAACTTGGGACGAACAAAGACAAACGTTAGTCTCATTACAAGGTTAGTCTAAGTTCGTCCCAAGTTACTCTCTTTCTAAGGACGAACTTAGGCAAACCTTAGAATGAGACTAACGAGACAAACTCTCATTCAATGGTTAGTCTAAGTTCGTCCCAAGTTAGTCTAAGTTGGTCCCTAGTTAGTCTCTTTCTAAGGACGAACTTAAACAAACCTTAGAATGAGACTAACGAGACTAACTTGGGACGAACAAAGACAACCGTTAGTCTCATTATAAGGTTTGTCTAAGTTCGTCCCAAGTTAGTCTATGTTCGTCCCTAGTTAGTCTCTTTCTATGGACGAACTTAGACAAACCTTAGAATGAGACTAACGAGACTAACTTGGGTCGAACAAACACCAACGTTAGACTGATTACAAGGTTAGTCTAAGTTCGTTCCAAGTTAGTCTAAGTTCGTCCCTAGTTAGTCTCTTTCTAAGGACGAACTTAAACAAACCTTAGAATGTGACTAACGAGACTAACTTCGGACGAACAAAGAAAAACATTAGTCTCATTATAAGGTTTGTCTAAGTTCGTCCCTCGTTTGCCTCTTTCTAAGGACGAACTTAGACAAACCTTAGAATGAGACTAACGAGACTAACTTGAGACGAACAAAGACAAACGTTAGTCTCATTATAAGGTTAGTCTAAGTTCGTCCCAAGTCAGTCTCTTTCTAGCGACGAACTTAGACAAACCTTCGAATGAGACTAAAGAGACTAACTTGGGACGAACAAAGACAAACTTTAGTCTCATTATAAGGTTAGTCTAAGTTCGTCCCAAGTTAGTCTAAGTTCGTCCCTAGTTAGTCTCTTCTGAGGACGAACTCAGACAAACCTTAGAATGAGACTAACGAGACTAACTTGGGACAAACAAAGACAAGCGTTAGTCTCATTATAAGGTTTGTCTAAGTTCGTCCCAAGTTAGTCTAAGTTCGTCCCTAGTCAGTCTCTTTCTAAGGACGAACTTAAACAAACCTTAGAATAAGACTAACGAGACAAACTCTCATTCTAAGGTTTGTCTAAGTTCGTCCCAAGTTAGTCTAAGTTCGTCCCAAGTTAGTTTCTTTCTAAGGACAAACTTAAACAAACCTTAGAATAAGACTAACGAGACTAACTTTGGACGAACAAAGACAAGCGTTAGTCACATTATAAGGTTTGTCTAAGTTCGTCCCAAGTTAGTCTAAGGTCGTCCCTAGTTAGTCTCTTTCTAAGGATGAACTTAAACAAACCTTAGAATGAGAATAACGAGACTGACTTGGGACGAACAAAGACAAGCGTTAGTCTGATTATAAGGTTTATCTAAGTTCGTCCCAAGTTAGTCTGAGTTCGTCCCTAGGTAGTCTCTTTCTAAGGACAAACTTAGACAAACCTTAGAATGAGACTAACGAGACTAACCGGAAACGAACAGAGACAAACTTTGTTCTCATTCTAAGGTTAGTCTAAGTTCGTCCCAAGTTAGTTTAAGTTCGTCCCTAGTTAGTTTCTTTCTAAGGAACTTAAACAAACCTAAGAATGAGACTAACGAGACTAACTTAGGACGAACAAAGACAAACGTTAGTCTCATTATAAGGTTTGTCTAAGTTCGTCCCAAGTTAGTCTAAGTTCGTCCCTAGTCAGTCTCTTTCTAAGGACGAACTTAGACAAACCTTAGAATGAGACTAACGAAACTAACTTGGGACGAACAAACACAAACGTTAGTCTCATTACAAGGTTAGTCTAAGTTCGTCCCAAGTTAGTCCCTTTCTAAGGACGAAGTTAGACAAACCTTAGAATGAGACTAACGAGACAAACTCTCATTCTAAGGTTTGTCTAAGTTCGTCCCAAGTTAGTTTAAGTTCGTCCCTAGTTAGTCTCTTTCTAAGAACGAACTTAAACAAACCTAAGAATGAGACTAACGAGACTAACTTGGGACGAACAAAGACAAACGTTAGTCTCATTATAAGGTTTGTCTAAGTTCGTCCCAAGTTAGTCTAAGTTCGTCCCTAGTTAGTCTCTTTCTAAGGACGAACTTAGACAAACCTTAGAATGAGACTAACGAGACTAACTTGGGACGAACAAAAACAAACGTTAGTCTCATTACAAGGTTAGTCTAAGTTCGTCCCAAGTTAGTCTAAGTTCGTCCCTAGTTAGTCTCTTTCTAAGGACGAACTTAGACAAACCTTAGAAGGAGACAAACGAGACTAACTTGGGACGAACAAAGACAAACGTTAGTCTCATTACAAGGTTAGTCATAGTCCGTCGCAAGTTAGTCTCTCTCTAAGGATGAACTTAGACAAACCTTAGAATGAGACTAACGAGACAAACTCTCATTCAAAGGTTTGTCTAACTTCGTCCCAAGTCAGTCTAAGTTCGTCCCTTGTTAGTCTCTTTCTAAGGACGAACTTAAACAAACGTTAGAATGTGACTAACGGGACTAACTTCGGACGAACAAAGAAAAATATTAGTCTCATTATAAGGTTTGTCTAAGTTCGTCCCTCGTTTGCCTCTTTCTAAGGACGTAGACAAACCTTAGAATGAGATTAACGAGACTAACTTGGGACGAACAAAGACAAACGTTAGTCTCATTACAAGGTTAGTCTAAGTTCGTCCCTAGTTAGTCTCTTTCTAAGGACGAACTTAGACAAACCTTAGAATGAGACTAACGAGACTAACTTGAGACGAACAAAGACAAACGTTAGTCTCATTATAAGGTTAGTCTAAGTTCGTCCCAAGTCCGTCTCTTTCTAACGACGAAATTAGACAAACCTTAGAATGAGACTAAAGAGACTAACTTGGGACGAACAAAGACAAACTTTAGTCTCATTATAAGGTTAGTCTAAGTTCGTCCCTAGTTAGTCTCTCTCTGAGGACGAACTCAGACAAACCTTAGAATGAGACTAACGAGACTAACTTGGGACGAACAAAGACAAGCGTTAGTCTCATTATAAGGTTTGTCTAAGTTCGTCCCAAGTTAGTCTAAGTTCGTCCCTAGTCAGTCTCTTTCTAAGGACGAACTTAAACAAACCTTAGAATAAGACTAACGAGACAAACTCTCATTCTAAGGTTTGTCTAAGTTCCTCCCAAGTTAGTCTAAGTTCGTCCCTAGTTAGTTTCTTTCTAAGGACGAACTTAAACAAACCTTAGAATAAGACTAACGAGACTAACTTTGGACGAACAAAGACAAGCGTTAGTCACATTATAAGGTTTGTCTAAGTTCGTCCCAAGTTAGTCTAAGGTCGTCCCTAGTTAGTCTCTTTCTAAGGATGAACTTAAACAAACCTTAGAATGAGAATAACAAGACTGACTTGGGACGAACAAAGACAAGCGTTAGTCTGATTATAAGGTTTATCTAAGTTCGTCCCAAGTTAGTCTAAGTTCGTCCCTAGGTAGTCTCTTTCTAAGGACAAACTTAGACAAACCTTAGAATGAGACTAACGAAACTAACCGGAAACGAACAGAGACAAACTTTGTTCTCATTCTAAGGTTAGTCTAAGTTCGTCCCAAGTTAGTTTAAGTTCGTCCCTAGTTAGTTTCTTTCTACGGAGCTTAAACAAACCTAAGAATGAGACTAACGAGACTAACTTAGGACGAACAAAGACAAACGTTAGTCTCATTATAAGGTTTGTCTAAGTTCGTCCCAAGTTAGTCTAAGTTCGTCCCTAGTCAGTCTCTTTCTAAGGACGAACTTAGACAAACCTTAGAATGAGACTAACGAAACTAACTTGGGACGAACAAACACAAACGTTAGTCTCATTACAAGGTAAGTCAAAGTTCGTCCCAAGTTAGTCCCTTTCTAAGGACGAAGTTAGACAAACCTTAGAATGAGACTAACGAGACAAACTCTCATTCTAAGGTTAGTCTAAGTTCGTCCCAAGTTAGTCTAAGTTCGTCCCTAGTTAGTCTCTTTCTAAGGACGAACTTAAACAAACCTTAGAATGAGACTAACGAGACAAACTTTGGACGAACAAAGACAAACGTTAGTCTCATTATAAGGTTTGTCTAAGTTCGTCCCAAGTTAGTCTATGTTCGTCCCTTGTCAGTCTCTTTCTAAGGACAAACTTAGACAAACCTTAGAATGAGACTAACGAGACAAACTTGAAACGAACAAAGACAAACTTTATTCTCATTCTAAGGTTAGTCTAAGTTCGTCCCAAGTTAGTCTAAGTTCGTCCCTAGTTAGTTTCTTTCTAAGGAACTTAAACAAACCTAAGAATGAGACTAACGAGACTAACTTGGGACGAACAAAGACAAACGTTAGTCTCATTATAAGGTTTGTCTAAGTTCGTCCCAAGTTAGTCTAAGTTCGTCCCTAGTTAGTCTCTTTCTAAGGACGAACTTAGACAAACCTTAGAATGAGATTAACGAGACTAACTTGGGACGAACAAACACAAACGTTAGTCTCATTACAAGGTTAGTCTAAGTTTGTTCCAAGTTAGTCTAAGTTCGTCCCTAGTTAGTCTCTTTCTAAGGACGAACTTAGACAAACCTTAGACGGAGACTAACGAAACTAACTTGGGACGAACAAACACAAACGTTAGTCTCATTACAAGGTTAGTCTAAGTTCGTCCCAAGTTACTCTCTTTCTAAGGACGAACTTAGACAAACCTTAGAATGAGACTAACGAGACAAACTCTCATTCTAAGGTTTGTCTAAGTTCGTCCCAAGTTAGTCTAAGTTCGTCCCTAGTTAGTCTCTTTCTAAGGACGAACTTAGACAAACCGTAGAATGAGACTCACGAGACTAACTTGGGTCGAACAAAGACAAACGTTAGTCTCATTATAAGGTTAGGCTAAGCTCGTCCCAAGTTAGTCTCTTTCTAAGGAAAAACTAAGACAAACCTTAGAATGAGACTAACGAGAGAAACTCTCATTCTAAGGTTTGTCTAAGTTCGTCCCAAGTTAGTCTAAGTTCGTCCCTAGTTAGTCTCTTTCTAAGGACGAACTGAGACAAACCGTAGAATGAGACTCACGAGACTAACTTGGGACGAACAAAGATAAACATTAGTCTCATTACAAGGTTAGTCTAAGTTCGTCCCAAGTTAGTCTAAGTTCGTCCCTAGTTAGTCTCTTTCTAAGGACGAACTTAGACAAACCTTAGAATGAGACTAACGAAACTAACTTGGGACGAACAAAGACAAACGTTAGTCTCATTACAAGGTTAGTCTAAGTTCGTCCCAAGTTACTCTCTTTCTAAGGACGAACTTAGGCAAACCTTAGAATGAGACTAACGAGACAAACTCTCATTCTATGGTTAGTCTAAGTTCGTCCCAAGTTAGTCTAAGTTGGTCCCTAGTTAGTCTCTTTCTAAGGACGAACTTAAACAAACCTTAGAATGAGACTAACGAGACTAACTTGGGACGAACAAAGACAACCGTCAGTCTCATTATAAGGTTTGTCTAAGTTTGTCCCAAGTTAGTCTATGTTCGTCCCTAGTTAGTCTCTTTCTATGGACGAACTTAGACAAACCTTAGAATGAGACTAACGAGACTAACTTGGGTCGAACAAACACCAACGTTAGACTGATTACAAGGTTAGTCTAAGTTCGTTCCAAGTTAGTCTAAGTTCGTCCCTAGTTAGTCTCTTTCTAAGGACGAACTTAAACAAACCTTAGAATGTGACTAACGAGACTAACTTCGGACGAACAAAGAAAAACATTAGTCTCATTATAAGGTTTGTCTAAGTTCGTCCCTCGTTTGCCTCTTTCTAAGGACGAACTTAGACAAACCTTAGAATGAGACTAACGAGACTAACTTGAGACGAACAAAGACAAACGTTAGTCTCATTATAAGGTTAGTCTAAGTTCGTCCCAAGTCAGTCTCTTTCTAACGACGAACTTAGACAAACCTTCGAATGAGACTAAAGAGACTAACTTGGGACGAACAAAGACAAACTTTAGTCTCATTATAAGGTTAGTCTAAGTTCGTCCCAAGTTAGTCTAAGTTCGTCCCTAGTTAGTCTCTTCTGAGGACGAACTCAGACAAACCTTAGAATGAGACTAACGAGACTAACTTGGGACAAACAAAGACAAGCGTTAGTCTCATTATAAGGTTTGTCTAAGTTCGTCCCAAGTTAGTCTAAGTTCGTCCCAAGTTAGTCTAAGTTCGTCCCTAGTCAGTCTCTTTCTAAGGACGAACTTAAACAAACCTTAGAATAAGACTAACGAGACAAACTCTCATTCTAAGGTTTGTCTAAGTTCGTCCCAAGTTAGTCTAAGTTCGTCCCTAGTTAGTTTCTTTCTAAGGACGAACTTAAACAAACCTTAGAATAAGACTAACGAGACTAACTTTGGACGAACAAAGACAAGCGTTAGTCACATTATAAGGTTTGTCTAAGTTCGTCCCAAGTTAGTCTAAGGTCGTCCCTAGTTAGTCTCTTTCTAAGGATGAACTTAAACAAACCTTAGAATGAGAATAACGAGACTGACTTGGGACGAACAAAGACAAACTTTATTCTCATTCTAAGGTTAGTCTAAGTTCGTCCCAAGTTAGTCTAAGTTCGTCCCTAGTTAGTTTCTTTCTAAGGAACTTAAACAAACCTAAGAATGAGACTAACGAGTCTAACTTGGGACGAACAAAGACAAACGTTAGTCTCATTATAAGGTTTGTCTAAGTTCGTCCCAAGTTAGTCTAAGTTCGTCCCTAGTTAGTCTCTTTCTAAGGACGAACTTAAACAAACCTTAGAATGAGACTAACGAGACAAACTTTGGACGAACAAAGACAAACGTTAGTCTCATTACAAGGTTAGTCTAAGTTCGTCCCAAGTTAGTCTAAGTTCGTCCCTAGTTAGTCTCTTTCTAAGGACGAACTTAGACAAACTTTAGAAGGAGACTAACGAGACTAACTTGGGACGAACAAAGACAAACGTTAGTCTCATTACAAGGTTAGTCTAAGTTCATCGCAACTTAGTCTCTCTCTAAGGATGAACTTAGACAAACCATAGAATGAGACTAACGAGACAAACTCTCATTCAAAGGTTTGTCTAACTTCGTCCCAAGTTAGTCTAAGTTCGTCCCTAGTTAGTCTCTTTCTAAGGACGAACTTAAACAAACCTAAGAATGTGACTAACGAGACTAACTTCGGACGAACAAAGACAAACATTAGTCTCATTATAAGGTTTGTCTAAGTTCGTCCCTCGTTTGCCTCTTTCTAAGGACGAACTTAGACAAACCTTAGAATGAGATTAACGAGACTAACTTGGGACGAACAAACACAAACGTTAGTCTCATTACAAGGTTAGTCTAAGTTCGTCCCAAGTTAGTCTAAGTTCGTCCCTAGTTAGTCTCTTTCTAAGGACGAACTTAGACAAACCTTAGAAGGAGACTAACGAGACTAACTTGGGACGAACAAAGACAAACGTTAGTCTCATTACAAGGTTAGTCTAAGTTCATCGCAAGTTAGTCTCTCTCTAAGGATGAACTTCGACAAACCTTAGAATGAGACTAACGAGACAAACTCTCATTCAAAGGTTTGTCTAACTTCGTCCCAAGTTAGTCTAAGTTCGTCCCTAGTTAGTCTCTTTCTAAGGACGAACTTAAACAAACCTAAGAATGTGACTAACGAGACTAACTTCGGACGAACAAAGACAAACATTAGTCTCATTATAAGGTTTGTCTAAGTTCGTCCCTCGTTTGCCTCTTTCTAAGGACGAACTTAGACAAACCTTAGAATGAGATTAACGAGACTAACTTGGGACGAACAAACACAAACGTTAGTCTCATTACAAGGTTTGTCTAAGTTCGTCCCAAGTTTGTTCGTCCCTAGTTAGTCTCTTTCTAAGGACGAACTTAGACAGACCTTAGACGGAGACTAACGAAACTAACTTGGGACGAACAAAGACAAACGTTAGTCTCATTATAAGGTTAGTCTAAGTTCGTCCCAAGTTACTCTCTTTCTAAGGACGAACTTAGACAAACCTTAGAATGAGACTAACGAGACAAACTCTCATTCTAAGGTTTGTCTAAGTTCGTCCCAAGTTAGTCTAAGTTCTTCCCTAGTTAGTCTCTTTCTAAGGACGAACTTAGACAAACCGTAGAATGAGACTCACGAGACTAACTTGGGACGAACAAAGACAAACAATAGTCTCATTATAAGGTTAGGCTAAGCTCGTCCCAAGTTAGTCTCTTTCTAAGGAAAAACTAAGACAAACCTTAGAATGAGACTAACGAGACTAACGTTTGTCTTTGTTCGTCCCAAGTTAGTCTCGTGAGTCTCATTCTAAGGTTTGTCTAAGTTCGTCCCAAGTTAGTCTAAGTTCGTCCCTAGTTAGTCTCTTTCTAAGGACAAACTTAGACAAACCTTAGAAGGAGACTAACGAGACTAACTTGGGACGAACAAAGACAAACGTTAGTCTCATTACAAGGTTAGTCTAAGTTCATCGCAAGTTAGTCTCTCTCTAAGGATGAACTTAGACAAACCTTAGAATGAGACTAACGAGACAAACTCTCATTCAAAGGTTTGTCTAACTTCGTCCCAAGTTAGTCTAAGTTCGTCCCTAGTTAGTCTCTTTCTAAGGACGAACTTAAACAAACCTAAGAATGTGACTAACGAGACTAACTTCGGACGAACAAAGACAAACATTAGTCTCATTATAAGGTTTGTCTAAGTTCGTCCCTCGTTTGCCTCTTTCTAAGGACGAACTTAGACAAACCTTAGAATGAGATTAACGAGACTAACTTGGGACGAACAAACACAAACGTTAGTCTCATTACAAGGTTAGTCTAAGTTTGTTCCAAGTTAGTCTAAGTTCGTCCCTAGTTAGTCTCTTTCTAAGGACGAACTTAGACAGACCTTAGACGGAGACTAACGAAACTAACTTGGGACGAACAAAGACAAACGTTAGTCTCATTATAAGGTTAGTCTAAGTTCGTCCCAAGTTACTCTCTTTCTAAGCACGAACTTAGACAAACCTTAGAATGAGACTAACGAGACAAACTCTCATTCTAAGGTTTGTCTAAGTTCGTCCTTAGAAAGAGAGTAACTTGGGACGAACTTAGACTACCCTTATAATGAGACTAACGTTTGTCTAAGTTCGTCCCAAGTTAGTCTAGGTTCGTCCCTAGTCAGCCTCTTTCTAAGGACGAACTTAGACAAACCTTGGAATGAGACTAACGAGACTAAGTTGGAACAAACAAAGACAAACTTTAGTCTCATTACAAGGTTAGTCTAAGTACGTCCCAAGTTAGTCTAAGTTCGTCCCTAGGTAGTCTCTTTCTAAGGACAAACTTAGAGAAACCTAAGAATGAGATTAAAGAGACTAACTTGGGACGAACAAAGACAAACGTTAGTCTCATTATACGGTTAGTCTAAGTTCGTCCCAAGTTAGTCTAAGTTCATGCTAGTTAGTATCTTTCTACGGACGAACTTAAACAAACCTTAGAATGAGACTAACGAGACTAACTTGGGACGAACAAGGACAAACGTTAGTCTCATTATATGGTTTGTCTATGTTCGTCCCAAGTTAGGCTATGTTCGTCCCTAGTTAGTCTCTTTCTATGGACGAACTTAGACAAACCTTAGAATGAGACTAATGAGACTAACTTGGGACGAACAAAGACAAACGTTAGTCTCATTACAAGGTTAGTCTAAGTTCGTCCCAAGTTAGTCTCTTTCTAAGGAAGAACTTAGACAAACCTTAGAAGGAGACTAACGAAACTAACTTGGGACGAACAACCACCAACGTTAGTCTCATTACAAGGTTAGTCTAAGTTCGTCCCAAGTTAGTCTCTTTCTAAGGACGAACTTAGACAAACCTTAGAATGAGACTAACAAGACGAACTTGGGACGAACAAAGACAAACGTTAGTCTCATTAAAGGGTTAGTCTAAGTTCGTCCCAAGTTAGTCTAAGTTCGTCCCTAGTTAGTCTCTTTCTAAGGACGAACTTAGACAAACCTTAGAATGAGACTAACGAGACTGACTTGGGACGACCAAAGACAAACGTTAGTCTCATTACAAGGTTTGTCTAAGTTCGTCCCAAGTTAGTCTATGTTCGTCCCAAGTTAGTCTCTTTCTAAGGACGAACTTAGACAAACCTTAGAATGAGACTAACGAGACTAACTTGGGACGAACAAAGACAAACGTTAGTCTCATTACAAGGTTAGTCTAAGTTCGTCCCAAGTTAGTCTAAGTTCGTCCCTTGTTAGTCTCTTTCTAAGGACGAACTTAGACAAACCTTAGAAGGAGACTAACAAAAGTAACTTGGAACGAACAAAGACAAACTTTATTCTCATTCTAAGGTTTGTCTAAGTTCGTCCCAAGTTAGTCTCTTTCTAAGGAAGAAGTTAGACAAACCTTAGAATGAGACTAACGAGACAAACTCTCATTCTAAGGTTTGTCTAAGTTCGTCCGAAGTTAGTCTAAGTTCGTCCCTGGTTAGTCTCTTTCTAAGGATGAACTTAACAAACTTTAGAATGAGACTAACGAGACTAACTTGGGACGAACAAAGACAAACGTTAGTCTCATTGTAAGGTTAGTCTAAGTTCGTCCCAAGTTAGTCTAAGTTCGTCCCTAGATAGTCTCTTTCGAAGGACGAACTTAGCCAAGCCTTAGAATGAGACTAACGAGACGAACTTGGGACAAACAAAGACAAACGTTAGTCCCATTACAAGGTTAGTCTAAGTTCGTCCCAAGTTAGTCTCTTTCTAAGGACGAACTAAGACAAACCTTAGAATGAGACTAACGAGACAAACTTGGGACGAACAAAGACAAACGTTAGTCTCATTATAAGGTTTGTCTAACTTCATCCCAAGTTAGTCTTACTTCGTCCCTAGTTAGTCTCTTTCTAACGACGTACTTAGACAAACCTTAGAATGAGACTAACGAGACTAACTTGGGACGAACTTAGACAAACCTTATAATGAGACTAAGGTTTGTCTAAGTTCGTCCCTAGTTAGTGTCTTTCTAAGGACGAACTTAAACAAACCTTAGAAGGAGACTAACGAGACTAACTTGGGACGAACAAAGACAAACGTTAGTCTCATTATAAGGTTTGTCGAAGTTCGTCCCAAGTTAGTCTATTTATAAGGACGAACTTAGACAAACCTTAGAATGAGACTAACGAGACTAACTTAGGACGAACAAACACAAACGTTAGTCTCATTACAAGGTTAGTCTAAGTTCTTCCCAAGTTAGTCTAAGTTCATCCCTAGTTAGTCTATTTCTAAAGACGAACTTAGACAAACCTTAGAATGAGACTAACGAGACTAACTCGGAACGAACAAAGAAAAACTTTATTCTCATTCTATGGTTAGTCTAAGTTCGTCCCAAGTTAGTCTAAGTTTGTCCCTAGTTAGTTTCTTTCTAAGGACGAACTTAAACAAACCTTAGAATGAGACTAACGAGACTAACTTGGGACGAACAAAGACAAACGTTAGTCTCATTATAAGGTTTGTCTAAGTTCGTCCCAAGTTAGTCTAAGTTCGTCCCTAGTTAGTCTCTTTCTAAGGACGAACTTAGACAAACCTTAGAATGAGACTAACGAGACTAACTTAGGACGAACAAACACAAACTGAAGTCTCATTACAAGGTTAGGCTAAGTTCGTCCCAAGTTAGTCTAAGTTCATCCCTAGTTAGTCTTTTTCTAAGGACGAACTTTGACAAACCTTAGAAGGAGACTAACGAGACTAACTTGCGACGAACAAAGACAAACGTTAGCCGCATTACAAGGTTACTCTAAGTTCGTCCCAAGTTAGTCTCTTTCTAAGGACGAACTTAGACGAACCTTAGAATGAGACTAACGAGACTAACTTGGGAAGAAGAAAGACAAACGTTAGTCTCATTACAAGGTTATTCAAAGTTCGTCCCAAGTTAGTCTAAGTTCGTCCCTAGTTAGTCTCTTTATAAGGACGAACTTAGACAAACCTTAGAATGAGACAAACGAGACTAACTTGGGACGGACAAAGACAAACGTTAGTCTCCTTATAAAGTTAGTCTAAGTTCGTCCCAAGTTAGTCTAAGTTCGTCCGTAGTTAGTCTCTTTCTAAGGACGAACTTAGACAAACCTTAGAATGAGACTAACGAGACTAACTTAGGACGAACAAACACAAACGTCAGTCTCATTACAAGGTTAGTCTAAGTTCGTCCCAAGTTAGTCTAAGTTCATCCCTAGTTAGTCTCTTTCTAAGGACGAACTTAGACAAACCTTAGAAGGAGACAAACGAAACTAACTTGGGACGAACAAAAACAAACGTTAGTCACATTACAAGGTTAGTCTAAGTTCGTCCCAAGTTAGTCTCTTTCTAAGGACGAACTTAGACAAACCTTAGAATGAGACTAACGAGACAAACTTGGGACGAACAAAGACAAACGTTAGTCTCATTATAAGGTTTGTCTAAGTTCATCCCAAGTTAGTCTAAGTTCGTCCCTAGTTAGTCTCTTTCTAAGTACGAACTTAGAGAAACCTTAGAATGAGACTAACGAGATTAACTTGGGACGAACAAAGACAAACTTTAGTCTTATTATATGGTTAGTCTAAGTTCGTCCCAAGTTAGTCTATTTCTAAGGACGAACTTAGACAAACCTTAGAATGAGACTAACGAGACTAACTTGAGACGAACAAAGACAAACGTTAGTCTCATTATAAAGTTAGTCTTGGTTCGTCCCAAGTTAGTCTAAGTTCGTCCCTAGTTAGTCTCTTTCTAAGTACGAACTTAGACAAACCTTAGAATGAGACTAACGAGACTAACTTGGGACGAACAAAGACAAACTTTAGTCTTATTATAAGGTTAGTCTAAGTTCGTCCCAAGTTAGTCTCTTTCTAAGGATGAACTTAGACAAACCTTAGAATGAGACTAACGAGACTAACTTGGCACGAACAAAGACAAACGTTAGTCTCATTATAAGGTTTGTCTAATTTCGTCCCAAGTTAGTCTAAATTCGTCCCTAGTTAGTCTCTTTCTAAGGACGAACTTAGACAAACCTTAGAATGAGACTGACGAGACTAACTTGGAATGAACAAAGACAAACTTTATTCTCATTCTAAGGTTAGTCTAAGTTCGTCCCAAGTTAGTCTAAGTTGGTCCCTAGGTAGTTTCTTTCTAAGGAGGAACTTAAAAAAACCTTAGAATGAGACTAACGAGACTAACATGGGACGAACAAAGACAAACGTTAGTCTCATTACAAGGTTAGTCTAAGTACGTCCCAAGTTAGTCTAAGTTCGTCCCTAGTTAGTCTCTTTCTAAGGACGAACTTGGACGAACCTTAGAAGGAGACTAACGAGACTAACCTGGGACGAACAAAGACAAACGTTAGTCTCATTACAAGGTTAGTCTAAGTTCGTCCCAAGTTAGTCTCTTTCTAAGGACGAAGTTAGACAAACCTTAGAATGAGACTAACGAGACAAACTCTCATTCTAAGCTTTGTCTAAGTTCGTCCCTAGTTAGTCTCTTTCTAAGGACTAACTTAAAGAAACCTTAGAATGAGACTAACGAGACTAACTTGGGACGAACAAAGACAAACATTAGTCTCATTATAAGGTTAGTCTAAGTTCGTCCCAAGTTAGTCTAAGTTCGTCCCTAGTTAGTCTCTTTCTAAGGTCGAACTTAGACAAACCTTAGAATGAGACTAACGAGACTAACTTGGGACGAACAAAGACAAACGTTAGTCCCATTACAAGGTTAGTCTAAGTTCGTCCCAAGTTAGTCTCTTTCTATGGACGAACTTAGACAAACCTTAGAATGAGACTAACGAGACAAACTTGGGACGAACAAAGACAAACGTTAGTCTCATTATAAGGTTTGTCTAAGTTCGTCCCAAGTTAGTCTAAGTTCGTCCCTAGTTAGTCTCTTTCTAAGGATGAACTTAGACAAACCTTAGAATGAGACTAACGAGACTAACTTGGAATGAAAAAAGACAAACTTTATTCCCATTCTAAGGTTATTCTAAGTTCGTCCCAAGTTAGTCTATGTTCGTCCCTAGTTAGTTTCTTTCTAAGGATGAACTTAAAAAAACCTTAGAATGAGACTAACGAGACAAACTTGGGACGAACAAAGACAAACGTCAGTCTCATTATAAGGTTTGTCTAAGTTCGTCCCAAGTTAGTCTAAGTTCATCCCTAGTTAGTCTCTTTCTAAGGACGAACTTAGACAAACCTTAGAATGAGACTAACGAGACTAACTCGGAACGAACAAAGACAAACTTTATTCTCATTCTAAGGTTAGTCTAAGTTCGTCCCTAGTTAGTTTCTTTCTAAGGACGAACTTAAACAAACCTTAGAATGAGACTAACGAGACTAACATGGGACGAACAAAGACAAACGTTAGTCTCATTATAAGGTTTGTCTAAGTTCGTCCCAAGTTAGTCTACGTTCGTCCCTAGTTAGTCTCTTTCTAAGACGAACTTAGACAAACCTTAGAATGAGACTAACGAGACTAACATAGGACGAACAAACACAAACGTTAGTCTCATTACAAGGTTAGGATAAGTTCGTCACAAGTTACTCTAAGTTCATCCCTAGTTAGTCTCTTTCTAAGTACGAACTTAGACAAACCTTAGAAGGAGACTAACGAGACTAACTTGGGTCGAACAAAGACAAACGTTGGTCTCCTTATAAAGTTAGTCTAAGTTCGTCCGAAGTTAGTCTAAGTTCGTCCCTAGTTAGTCTCTTTCTAAGGACGAACTTAGACAAACCTTAGAATGAGACTAACGAGACTAACTTAGGACGAACAAACACAAACGTTAGTCTCATTACAAGGTTTGTCTAAGTTCATCCCAAGGTTAGTCTAAGTTCGTCCCAAGGTTAGTCTAAGTTCATCCCAAGGTTAGTCTAAGTTCGTCCCTAGTTAGTCTCTTTCTAAGGTCGAAGTTAGAGAAACCTTAGAATGAGACTAACGAGACTAACTTGGGACG
The DNA here is from genome assembly GCA_033675395.1 of Rhodiola chrysanthemifolia. Lineage (NCBI taxonomy): Eukaryota > Viridiplantae > Streptophyta > Magnoliopsida > Saxifragales > Crassulaceae > Rhodiola > Rhodiola chrysanthemifolia. The sequence continues at coordinate 220,963 of CM066204.1, forward strand.
AACAAAGACAAACGTTAGTCCCATTACAAGGTTAGTCTAAGTTCGTCCCAAGTTGTATAAGTTCGTCCCTAGTTAGTCTCTTTCTTAGTTCGAACTTAGACAAACCTTAGAATGAGACTAACGAGACTAACTTGGGACGAACAAAGACAAACGTTAGTCTCATTACAAGGTTATTCAAAGTTCGTCCCAATTTAGTCTAAGTTCGTCCCTAGTTAGTCTCTTTCTAAGGACGAACTTAGACAAACCTTAGAATGAGACAATCGATACTAACTTGGGACGAACAAAGACAAACGTTTGTTTCCTTATAAAGTTAGTCTAAGTTCGTCCCAAGTTAGTCTAAGTTCGTCCCTAGTTAGTCTCTTTCTAAGGACAAACTTAGACAAACCTTAGAATGAGACTAACGAGACAAACTTAGGACGAACAAACACAAACGTTAGTCTCATTACAAGGTTTATCTAAGTTCGTCCCAAGTTAGTCTAAGTTCATCCCTAGTTAGTCTCTTTCTAAGGACGAACTTAGACAAACCTTAGAATGAGACTAACTCGGAACGAACAAAGACAAACTTTATTCTCATTCTAAGGTTAGTCTGAGTTCGTCCCTAGTTAGTTTCTTTCTAAGGACGAACTTAAACAAACCTTAGAATGAGACTAACGAGACTAACATGGGACGAACAAAGACAAACGTTAGTCTCATTATAAGGTTTGTCAAAGTTCGTCCCAAGTTAGTCTACGTTCGTCCCTAGTTAGTCTCTTTCTAAGACGAACTTAGACAAACCTTAGAATGAGACTAACGAGACTAACATAGGACGAACAAACACAAACATTAGTCTCATTACAAGGTTAGGATAAGTTCGTCACAAGTTACTCTAAGTTCATCCCTAGTTAGTCTCTTTCTAAGTACGAACTTAGACAAACCTTAGAAGGAGACTAACGAGACTAACTTGGGACGAACAAAGACAAACGTTGGTCTCCTTATAAAGTTAGTCTAAGTTCGTCCGAAGTTAGTCTAAGTTCGTCCCTAGTTAGTCTCTTTCTAAGGATGTACTTAGACAAACCTTAGAATGAGACTAACGAGACTAACTTGGGACGAACAAACACAAAGGTTAGTCTCATTACAAGGTTAGTCTTAGTACGTCCCAAGGTAGTCTAAGTTCGTCCCTAGTTAGTCTCTTTCTAAGGACGAACATAGACAAACCTTAGAAGGAGACTAACGAGACTAACCTGGGACGAACAAAGACAAACGTTAGTCTCTATACAAGGTTAGTCTAAGTTCGTCCCAAGTTAGTCTCTTTCTAAGGACGAAGTTAGACAAACCTTAGAATGAGACTAACGAGACAAACTCTCATTCTAAGCTTTGTCTAAGTTCGTCCGAAGTTAGTCTATGTTCGTCCCTAGTTAGTCTCTTTCTAAGGACAAACTTAAAGAAACCTTAGAATGAGACTAACGAGACTAACTTGGGACGAACAAAGACAAACGTTAGTCTCATTATAAGGTTTGTCTAAGTTTGTCCCAAGTTAGTCTAAGTTCGTCCCTAGTTAGTCTCTTTCTAAGGTCGAACTTAGACAAACCTTTGAATGAGACTAAGGAGACTAACTTGGGACGAACAAAGACAAACGTTAGTCCCATTACAAAGTTAGTCTAAGTTCATCCCAAGTTCGTCTCTTTTTAAGGACGAACTTAGACAAACCTTAGAATGAGAATAAAGAGACAAACTTGGGACGAACAAAGACAAACGTTAGTCTCATTATAAGGTTTGTCTAAGTTCGTCCCAAGTTAGTCTAAGTTAGTCCCTAGTTAGTCTCTTTCTAAGGACGAACTTAGACAAACCTTAGAATCAAACTAACGAGACTAACTTTGGACGAACAAAGACAAACGTTAGTCTCATTATAAGGTTTGTCTAAGTTCGTCCCAAGTTAGTCTAAGTTCGTCCCTAGTTAGTTTCTTTCTAAGGACAAACTTAAACAAACCTTTGAATGAGACTAACGAGACTAACTTGGGACGAACAAAGACAAAAGTTAGTCTCATTATAAGGTTTGTCTAAGTTCGTCCCAAGTTAGTCTAAAGTCGTCCCTAGTTAGTCACTTTCTAAGGACGAACTTAGACAAACCTTACAATGAGACTAACGAGACTAACTTGGGACGAAGAAAGACAAACGTTAGTCTCATTATAAGGTTTGTCTAAGTTCGTCCCAAGTTAGTCTAAGTTCGTCCCTAGTTAGTCTCTTTCTAAGGACGAACTTAGACAAACCTTAGAATGAGACTAACGAGACTAACTTGGGACGAACAAAGACAAACGTTAGTCTCATTATAAGGTTTGTCTAAGTTCGTCCCAAGTTAGTCTAAGTTCGTCCCGAGTTAGTTTCTTTCTAAGGAAGAACTTAGACAAACCTTAGAATGAGACTAACGAGACTAACTTGGGACGAACAAAGACAAACGTTAGTCGCATTATAGGGTTTGTCTAAGTTCGTCCCAAGTTAGTCTAAGTTTGTCCCTAGTTAGTCTCTTTCTAAGGACGAACTTAAACAAACCTTAGAATGAGACTAACGAGACTAACTTGGGACGAACAAAGACAAACGTTAGTCTCATTTTAAGGTTTGCCTAAGTTCGTCCCAAGTTAGTCTAAGTTCGTCCCTAGTTAGTCTCTTTCTAAGGACGAACTTAAACAAACCTTAGAATGAGACTAACGAGACTAACTTAGGACAAACAAACACAAACATTAGTCTCATTACAAGGTTAGTCTAAGTTCGTCCCTAGTTAGTCTCTTTCTAAGGACGAACTTAGACAAACCTTAGAATGAGACTAACGAGACTAACTTGGGACGAACAAAGACAAACGTTAGTCTCATTACAAGGTTAGTCTAAGTTCATCCCAAGTTACTCTCTTTCTAAGAACGAACTTAGACAAACCTTAGAATGAGACTAACGAGACTAACTTGGGACGAACAAAGACAAACGTTAGTCTCATTATAAGGTTTGTCTAAGTTCGTCCCAAATTAGTCTAAGTTCATCCCTAGTTAGTCTCTTTCTAAGGACGAACTTAGACAAACCTTAGAATGAGACTAACGAGACAAACTTAGGACGAACAAACACAAACGTTAGTCTCATTACAAGGTTTGTCTAAGTTCATCCCAAGGTTAGTCTAAGTTTATCCCTAGTTAGTCTCTTTCTAAGGACGAACTTAGACAAACCTTAGAATGAGACTAACGAGACTAACTCGGAACGAACAAAGACAAACTTTATTCTCATTCTGAGGTTAGTCTAAGTTCATCCCAAGTTATTCTAAGTTCGTCCCTAGTTAGTTTCTTTCTAAGGACGAACTTGAACAAACCTTAGAATGAGACTAACGAGACTAACTTGGGACGAACAAAGACAAACGTTAGTCTCATTATAAGGTTTGTCTAAGTTCGTCCCAAGTTAGTCTAAGTTCGTCCCTAGTTAGTCTCTTTCTAAGGACGAACTTAGACAAACCTTAGAAGGAGACTAACGAGACTAACTTGGGACGAACAAAGACAAACGTTAGTCTCATTATAAGGTTTGTCTAAGTTCGTCCCAAGTAAGTCTAAGTTCGTCCCGAGTTAGTTTCTTTCTAAGAACGAACTTAAACAAACCTTAGAATGAGACTAACTTGGGACGAACAAAGACAAACGTTAGTCGCATTATAGGGTTTGTCTAAGTTCGTCCCAAGTTAGTCTAAGTTTGTCCCTAGTTAGTCTCTTTCTAAGGACGAACTTAAACAAACCTTAGAATGAGACTAACGAGACTAACTTGGGACGAACAAAGACAAACGTTAGTCTCATTTTAAGGTTTGTCTAAGTTCGTCCCAGGTTAGTCTAAGTTCGTCCCTAGTTAGTCTCTTTCTAAGGACGAACTTAAACAAACCTTAGAATGTGACTAACGAGACTAACTTAGGACAAACAAACACAAACATTAGTCTCATTAGAAGGTTAGTCTAAGTTCGTCCCAAGTTAGTCTAAGTTCATCCCTAGTTAGTCTCTTTCTAAGCACGAACTTAGACAAACCTTAGAATGAGACTAACGAGACTAACTCGGAACGAACAAAGACAAAGTTTATTCTCATTCTGAGGTCAGTCTAAGTTCATCCCAAGTTAGTCTAAGTTCGTCCCTAGTTAGTTTCTTTCTAAGGACGAACTTAAACAAACCTTAGAATGAGACTAACGAGACTAATTTGGGACGAACAAAGACAAACGTTAGTCTCATTATAAGGTTTGTCTAAGTTCGTCCAAAGTTAGTCTAAGTTCGTCCCGAGTTAGTCTCTTTCTAAGGACGAACTTAGACAAACCTTAGAATGAGACTAACGAGACTAACTTAGGACGAACAAACACAAACGTTAGTCTCATTACAAGGTTAGGCTAAGTTCGTCCCAAGTTAGTCTAAGTTCATCCCTAGTTAGTCTCTTTCTAAGGACGAACTTAGACAAACCTTAGAAGGAGACTAACGAGACTAACTTGGGACGAACAAAGACAAACGTTAGTTTCATTACAAGGTTAGTCTAAGTTTGTCCCAAGTTAGTCTCTTTCTAAGGACGAACTTAGACAAACCTTAGAATGAGACTAACGAGACTAACTTGGGACGAACAAAGACAAACGTTAGTCTCATTATAAGGTTTGTCTAAGTTCGTCCCAAATTAGTCTAAGTTCATCCCTAGTTAGTCTCTTTCTAAGGACGAACTTAGACAAACCTTAGAATGAGACTAACGAGACGAACTTAGGACGAACAAACACAAACGTTAGTCTCATTACAAGGTTAGTCTAAGTTCGTCCCAAGTTAGTCTAAGTTCATCCCTAGTTAGTCTCTTTCTAAAGACGAACTTAGACAAACTTTAGAATGAGACTAACGAGACTAACTCGGAACGAACAAAAACAAACTTTATTCTCATTCTGAGGTTAGTCTAAGTTCATCCAAAGTTAGTCTAAGTTCGTCCCTAGTTAGTTTCTTTTTAAGGACGAACTTAAACAAACCTTAGAATGAGACTAACGAGACTAACTTTGGACGAACAAAGACAAACGTTAGTCTAATTATAAGGTTTGTCTAAGTTCGTCCCAAGTTAGTCTAAGTTCGTCCCTAGTTAGTCTCTTTCTAAGGACGAACTTAGACAAACCTTAGAATGAGACTAACGAGACTAACATAGGACGAACAAACACAAACGTTAGTCTCATTACAAGGTTAGGCTAAGTTCGTCCCAAGTTAGTCTAAGTTTATCCCTAGTTAGTCTCTTTCTAAGGACGAACTTAGACAAACCTTAGAAGGAGACTAACGAGACTAACTTGGGACGAACAAAGACAAACGTTAGTCTCATTATAAGGTTTGTCTAAGTTCGTCCCAAGTTAGTCTAAGTTCGTCCCGAGTTAGTTTCTTTCTAAGAACGAACTTAAACAAACCTTAGAATGAGACTAACTTGGGAAGAACAAAGACAAACGTTAGTCGCATTATAGGGTTTGTCTAAGTTCGTCCCAAGTTAGTCTAAGTTTGTCCCTAGTTAGTCTCTTTCTTAGGACGAACTTAAACAAACCTTAGAATGAGACTAACGAGACTAACTTGGGACGAACAAAGACAAACGTTAGTCTCATTTTAAGGTTTGTCTAAGTTCGTCCCAAGTTAGTCTAAGTTCGTCCCTAGTTAGTCTCTTTCTAAGGACGAACTTAAACAAACCTTAGAATGTGACTAACGAGACTAACTTAGGACAAACAAACACAAACATTAGTCTCATTACAAGGTTAGTCTAAGTTCGTCCCAAGTTAGTCTAAGTTCATCCCTAGTTAGTCTCTTTCTAAGGACGAACTTAGACAAACCTTAGAATGAGACTAACGAGACTAACTCGGAACGAACAAAGACAAAGTTTATTCTCATTCTGAGGTCAGTCTAAGTTCATCCCAAGTTAGTCTAAGTTCGTCCCTAGTTAGTTTCTTTCTAAGGACGAACTTAAACAAACCTTAGAATGAGACTAACGAGACTAATTTGGGACGAACAAAGACAAACGTTAGTCTCATTATAAGGTTCGGCTAAGTTCGTCCCTAGTTAGTCTCTTTCTAAGGACGAACTTAGACAAACCTTAGAATGAGACTAACGAGACTAACTTAGGACGAACAAACACAAACGTTAGTCTCATTACAAGGTTCGGCTAAGTTCGTCCCAAGTTAGTCTAAGTTCATACCTAGTTAGTCTCTTTCTAAGGACGAACTTAGACAAACCTTAGAAGGAGACTAACGAGACTAACTTGGGACGAACAAAGACAAACGTTAGTTTCATTACAAGGTTAGTCTAAGTTTGTCCCACGTTAGTCTCTTTCTAAGGACGAACTTAGACAAACCTTAGAATGAGACTAACGAGACTAACTTGGGACTAAGAAAGACAAACGTTATTCTCATTATAAGGTTAGTCTAAGTTCGTACCAAGTTAGTCTAAGTTCGTCCCTAGTTAGTCTCTTTCTAAGGTCAAAGTTAGACAAACCTTAGAATGAGACTAACGAGACTAACTTGGGACGAACAAAGACAAACGTTAGTCCCATTACAAGGTTAGTCTAAGTTCGTCCCTAGTTAGTCTCTTTCTAAGGTCAAACTTAGACAAACCTTAGAATGAGACTAACGAGTCTAACTTGGGACGAACAAAGACAAACGTTAGTCTCATTACAAGGTTATTCAAAGTTCATTCCAAGTTAGTCTAAGTTCGTCCCTAGTTAGTCTCTTTCTAAGGACGAACTTAGACAAACCTTAGAATGAGACTAACTTGGGACGAACAAAGACAAACTTTAGTCTCATTATAAGGTTAGTCTAAGTTCGTCCCAAGTTAGTCTCTTTCTAAGGACGAACTTAGACAAACCTAAGAATGAGACTAACGAGACAAACTTGGGACGAACAAAGACAAACGTTAGTTGACAGATGCTTGTCGTCAGAGCAAATGTACAAATAAATTTATAAGTCCGCTACTCGCGACTTCACTACTGGGTAGCAAGTGGTAAGTAGGGGTCGAACCCAAGGGAATTAGGGGGATAAGTTGTTCTTTGAGTGATCGTACAGCGGGGGAGCGTGTTTTTTGGTTGATTGAGGTTTTACTACTAACAGCTAAGTGATTGGTTGGTTGGTTTTGGTTTTTAGTGCGGAAAAGTAAATGACATAAAAGTAAATACTGAACGTAAAAAGAAGACTTACAGTGGTTGTTGCGTGATCGGCAAATCTTGCGGAACGTCAGCAGTTGAAAGGGCAGCTTATACTAAGGAAGTAAGTGCAGGTAGTGTTTTAATCTAAGGAAAGCATTCGGTTTCGGGGGCCTTGTATCATAGCATGTTTATCATTGACCTTTAGTGATCCTGCTAAGTATTCAAACGTGTATCAAGGCCATTTCAAGCGCTCGATTTGCCACACTGTCTAGCCCATTTCAAGGTCGTAGAGCACTTGTTCTATTTAGACTAGCAGCTCATTTCAAGGTATACTAGCCTATGTGCATCCATTTGATCAATCATTTCCGATCAAACCAAATGGTGTTTTAGAGAGGTCGAACTCCTCAGATAAGCTTTGCCATTTCAAGCATCCACTTACCCGAGTATGTTCACGAACCCCCATGGAAGAGTTTTGCCATTCAAGCATTCACTCAACCTTGGAAGTTCTGACCTAATATATGGCACATAGAACAAGTTTTGAACACAAAGAAGAGGCACTAAGAGTATAGCCTAAAACATTTTATGATACAAGTACACCCCTTCAACCGAATGAAGAGTTTAGCTACGAATATCCATAGAGGTGGATACCATAGCTAAGTACTCGAGGGTTTTTGAAAGACAGTAAGTAAAGGAGAATACTCAAGAACCAACAGGAGTATTCTCAAAGACTACTAGAATACTCAAGAACCAACAGGAGTATTATAGATTTCAAACAAAGCTTACAAAAGTGCCAAAATCTAGAGAGATAAGTAACTTGTGGATTGTGGGATGTTGGAATTGTGGATTGAGGATGGATTTGTGGATGATTTACAAGTGAAGAGAAGATGTCTATTTATAGGCTAAGGGAGGCAAGGAGAGCCATACACTTGTCAAGGGAGGAGAGGCTTGTGGCTTGAGATCTCAACACATGGCATAAGGAGAGCAAAAGCCATCGGGGTGAGTTACCACTCCAAAAGCCATCGGAAGATATTTGTTTCTCAAAAGTCATCGGTTTGACCGGAATTTGACCGTAGCTTCTCGAATTTTGGAGAGTGTATTCTGAATGAAAATGTCATTCTAAGATGATCTCCAGAAGGAACCTAAGCCAAATTCTGCTTGGAACATGGTCGAAATCCCAAATCGGCTGAAATTGCCCTTGTTTGGCTTTTACCGGGATTGGTGCCTTTGCATTGCGTTCTTGTCCAAACGCCGACTGTTCTAGCATATTTGAATGATTCCAAGTCGGTTCCATGAAAGTTGTACAGTCGGGATCTGGTCGTGTCCTAACTCGTAATTCATTTTCAGCTTTAAAACTCCTCCTTAGCATGTATTCTCTCTAGACTCCAAAATACCCTGTAGATAAATATCGGAACTAACAAGCAAAAGTTAAATAGACAAACAGTCTAATTTGGTGGGTTTAACTGTGTTTATGATTCATACAATTATGGTCCATCAGATCACCCCACACTTTTAGTTGTTCGTCCCGAACAATGCTATTAAAGGGCGGCACACACTATCTAAGTAAGCTTTTAAAATATGAAAGTTAGACTGTGGGACTAGATTTATCCTAATTCATGCATTACTTACTTATTACCAAATTAAACCGTGTAAATAAATAGAAGAAACTTGATACTTGTACCTTCGTGCCGAGATGCAAATTAATTCGGATGTTTCGGGAGATAGCCCTTTTCAGGATCCTGGACTGCATTCTCGGGACCGTCTTGCACTATATGGTTTCCTTGTAGCTTTCTCTAGCACGTGATTCGGTTCGGGTTTCACTGAGTTGAGCCTTTTGATCTGTTTTTGGCGAGGGACAACTTTTTTTTGTAGTGAATCGGCCTTTGGCCTTTGATTTGACTTTTTGAGTTCTTCACTTTTGTTCGGTTAAAACCTTCACAATTTTGGCCTTTGGCCTTTGATTAGCTCTTTGAGCTTTTGCTTCTTTGAGCTTTTGCCTTTTTGTGGCCTGCCTTTTTGTGGCTTGCTAGTCCATTTTCTCAAGCCTTTTTGGGAGGTCCAATCATCGCCCGCAAGCATATGGAAATACCTCCCCGCTCTCTCTCATCCTTGCCGTTTTGCGCGAGTCAAAATGAGGGTCGCTCATTTATTTTCCCGGCTATTAGGACTAGAGATAGGACGGTTTGATTCCCGTCCCGCCTTTTGTTTTGCATAAACGCTGCATGGCGGAGATGACTTCAATCTTCTCTGAAACCCGAAGTGCAGCCTCTACTGACTTCGAAAACCATATAGCGAAATTCAGTCCTTTGAGTGCTTGCCAAGCCCCTCTAGGGCAGTTTCTATCAACTCCACATCCCTAGTTTATCTCAGCACAAAAGGACAAATGAGAAGTTACATTCTAAGTTTTTAAACAGTTGAATTTTCACAAGGTAAATTCATGAATTATGATCTATCTTTTTCACATTCTCAAGTTCATATTTTCAAAAAGATAATATTAAAAAAAAGAAAAACATGTTATTTAACTAATGTACACAGGTGGTTCTCACCCCACACTTTTGAACGAAGGCATTCTTTACGAAATGACTTAGTTCAAAAGCCATGCAAGCAGGTATTATACGAGAAGGAAATGATATTAAGGAAAAGGGAAGAACAGAACTCCCTTTAAGGTGTCGAGTGAACGACATGGCTCGAGGCTGGATAATCGAGGGAGTTCGGCAGGGGCTTTGAACTCTTGGCATAGGCCTGACTGGCTTGATGTTGCACCCATAACCGATTCCTGAATAGTCATTTCATTCTATGCACCAAGTGGGTGAGAGTGACTTATTGGAGAAAAAACTAAATGACAGAAAATAAAAGTACTGAAAGTAAGATAGGTGTCGGGTTACCTCCCGACCAGTGCCTTTGTTTAACGTCGTTGGCTCGATAGTACCTCATTCCTGGATCACTGGTTTGGATCCCATGGGTGGCTCAGGTCGTACTTCTTTATTGCGCCAACCTTGATTCTTGCTTTGACTCTTCCTGTGTTTTTTGGGGGATGATGGGCTTGGGTCCAGTTCCCATGGTTCTGCCGGTTTCTCCTTCCGTACCTCCGAACAGAGGAATATATCGTGTTGTCCATGCATACATAGTGTGTAGCGTGATGAAGAAACGAGAAGGGAAAGGAAAGAACAACTAATCCGACGGCTAATTCCCCGGCAACGGCGCCAATTTGACAGATGCTTGTCGTCAGAGCAAATGTACAAATAAATTTATAAGTCCGCTACTCGCGACTTCACTACTGGGTAGCAAGTGGTAAGTAGGGGTCGAACCCAAGGGAATTAGGGGGATAAGTTGTTCTTTGAGGGATCGTACAGCGGGGGAGCGTATTTTTTGGTTGATTGAGGTTTTACTACTAACAGCTAAGTGATTGGTTGGTTGGTTTTGGTTTTTAGTGCGGAAAAGTAAATGACATAAAAGTAAATACTGAAATTAAAAAGAAGACTTACAGCGGTTGTTGCGTGATCGGCAAGTCTTGCGGAACGTCAGCAGTTGAAAGGGCAGTTTATACTAAGGAAGTAAGTGCAGGTAGTGTTTTAATCTAAGGAAAGCATTCGGTTTCGGGGGCCTCGTATCATAGCATGTTTATCATTGACCTTTAGTGATCCTGCTAAGTATTCAAACGTGTATCAAGGCCATTTCAAGCGCTCGATTTGCCACACTGTCTAGCCCATTTCAAGGTCTTAGAGCACTTGTTCTATTTAGACTAGCACCCCATTTCAAGGTATACTAGCCTATGTGCATCCATTTGATCAATCATTTCCGATCAAACCAAATGGTGTTTTAGAGAGGTCGAACTCCTCAGATAAGCTTTGCCATTTCAAGCATCCACTTACCCGAGTATGTTCACGAACCCCCACGGAAGAGTTTTGCCATTTCAAGCATTCACTCAACCTTGGAAGTTCTGACCTAATATATGGCACATAGAACAAGTTTTGAACACAAAGAAGAGGCACTAAGAGTATAGCCTAAAACATTTTATGATACAAGTACACCCCTTCAACCGAATGAAGAGTTTAGCTACGAATATCCATAGAGGTGGATACCATAGCTAAGTACTCGAGGGTTTTTGAAAGACAGTAAGTAAAGGAGAATACTCAAGAACCAACAGGAGTATTCTCAAAGACTACTAGAATACTCAAGAACCAACAGGAGTATTATAGATTTCAAACAAAGCTTACAAAAGTGCCAAAATCTAGAGAGATAATTAACTTGTGGATTGTGGGATGTTGGAATTGTGGATTGAGGATGGATTTGTGGATGGATTTGTGGATGATTTACAAGTGAAGAGAAGATGTCTATTTATACGCTAAGGGAGGCAAGGAGAGCCATACACTTGTCAAGGGAGGAGAGGCTTGTGGCTTGAGATCTCAACACATGGCATAAGGAGAGCAAAAGCCATCGGGGTGAGTCACCACTCCAAAAGCCATCGGAAGATATTTGTTTCTCAAAAGCCATCGGTTTGACCGGAATTTGACCGGAGCTTCTCGGATTTTGGAGAGTGTATTCTGAATTAAAATGTCATTCTAAGATGATCTCAAGAAGGAACCTAAGCCAAATTCTGCTTGGAACATGGTCGAATCCCAAATCGGCTGAAATTGCCCTTGTTTGGCTTTTACCGGGCTTGGTGCCTTTGCATTGCGTTCTTGTCCAAACGCCGACTGTTCTAGCATATTTGAATGATTCCAAGTCGGTTCCATGAAAGTTGTACAGTCGGAATCTGGTCGTGTCCTGACTCGTAATTCATTTTCAGCTTTAAAACTCCTCCTTAGCCTGTATTCTCTCTAGACTCCAAAATACCCTGTAGATAAATATCGGAACTAACAAGCAAAAGTTAAATAGACAAACAATCTAATTTGGTGGGTTTAACTGTGTTTATGATTCATACAATTATGGTCCATCAGATCACCCCACACTTTTAGTTGTTCGTCCCGAACAATGCTATTAAAGGGCGGCACACACTATCTAAGTAAGCTTTTAAAATATGAAAGTTAGACTGTGAGACTAGATTTATCCTAATTCATGCATTACTTACTTCTTACCAAATTAAACCGTGTAAATAAATAGAAGAAACTTGATACTTGTACCTTCGTGCCGAGATGCAAATTAATTCGGATGTTTCGGGAGATAGCCCTTTTCAGGATCCTGGACTGCATTCTCGGGACCGTCTTGCACTATATGGTTTCCTTGTAGCTTTCTCTAGCACGTGATTCGGTTCGGGTTTCACTGAGTTGAGCCTTTTGATCTCTTTTTGGCGAGGGACAACTTTTTTTTGTAGTGAATCGGCCTTTGGCCTTTGATTTGACTTTTTGAGTTCTTCACTTTTGTTCGATTAAAACCTTCACAATTTTGGCCTTTGGCCTTTGATTAGCTCTTTGAGCTTTTGCTTCTTTGAGCTTTTGCCTTTTTGTGGCCTGCCTTTTTGTGGCTTGCTAGTCCATTTTCTCAAGCCTTTTTGGGAGGTCCAATCATCGCCCGCAAGCATATGGAAATACCTCCCCGCTCTCTCTCATCCTTGCCGTTTTGCGCGAGTCAAAATGAGGGTCGCTCATTTATTTTCCCGGCTATTAGGACTAGAGATAGGACGGTTTGATTCCCGTCCCGCCTTTTGTTTTGCATAAACGCTGCATGACGGAGATGACTTCAATCTTCTCTGAAACCCGAAGTGCAGCCTCTACTGACTTCGAAAACCATATAGCGAAATTCAGTCCTTTGAGTGCTTGCCAAGCCCCTCTAGGGCAGTTTCTATCAACTCCACATCCCTAGTTTATCTCAGCACAAAAGGACAAATGAGAAGTTACATTCTAAGTTTTTAAACAGTTGATTTTTCACAAGGTAAATGCATGAATTATGATCTATCTTTTTCACATTCTCAAGTTCATATTTTCAAAAAGATAATATTAAAAAAAAGAAAAACATGTTATTTAACTAATGTACACAGGTGGTTCTCACCCCACACTTTTGAACGAAGGCATTCTTTACGAAATGACTTAGTTCAAAAGCCATGCAAGCAGGTATTATACGAGAAGGAAATGATATTAAGGAAAAGGGAAGAACAGAACTCCCTTTAAGGTGTCGAGTGAACGACATGGCTCGAGGCTGGATAATCGAGGGAGTTCGGCAGGGGCTTTGAACTCTTGGCATAGGCCTGACTGGCTTGATGTTGCACCCATAACCGATTCCTGAATAGTCATTTCATTCTATGCACCAAGTGGGTGAGAGTGACTTATTGGAGAAGAAACTAAATGACAGAAAATAAAAGTACTGAAAGTAAGATAGGTGTCGGGTTACCTCCCGACCAGTGCCTTTGTTTAACGTCGTTGGCTCGATAGTACCTCATTCCTGGATCACTGGTTTGGATCCCATGGGTGGCTCAGGTCGTACTTCTTTATTGCGCCAACCTTGATTCTTGCTTTGACTCTTCCTGTGTTTTTTGGGGGATGATGGGCTTGGGTCCAGTTCCCATGGTTCTGCCGGTTTCTCCTTCCGTACCTCCGAACAGAGGAATATATCGTGTTGTCCATGCATACATAGTTTGTAGCGTGATGAAGAAACGAGAAGGGAAAGGAAAGAACAACTAATCCGACGGCTAATTCCCCGGCAACGGCGCCAATTTGACAGATGCTTGTCGTCAGAGCAAATGTACAAATAAATTTATAAGTCCGCTACTCGCGACTTCACTACTGGGTAGCAAGTGGTAAGTAGGGGTCGAACCCAAGGGAATTAGGGGGATAAGTTGTTCTTTGAGGGATCGTACAGCGGGGGAGCGTATTTTTTGGTTGATTGAGGTTTTACTACTAACAGCTAAGTGATTGGTTGGTTGGTTTTGGTTTTTAGTGCGGAAAAGTAAATGATATAAAAGTAAATACTGAAAGTAAAAAGAAGACTTACAGCGGTTGTTGCGTGATCGGCAAGTCTTGCGGAACGTCAGCAGTTGAAAGGGCAGTTTATACTAAGGAAGTAAGTGCAGGTAGTGTTTTAATCTAAGGAAAGCATTCGGTTTCGGGGACCTCGTATCATAGCATGTTTATCATTGACCTTTAGTGATCCTGCTAAGTATTCAAACGTGTATCAAGGCCATTTCAAGCGCTCGATTTGCCACACTGTCTAGCCCATTTCAAGGTCTTAGAGCACTTGTTCTATTTAGACTAGCACCCCATTTCAAGGTATACTAGCCTATGTGCATCCATTTGATTAATCATTTCCGATCAAACCAAATGGTGTTTTAGAGAGGTCGAACTCCTCAGATAAGCTTTGCCATTTCAAGCATCCACTTACCCGAGTATGTTCACGAACCCCCACGGAAGAGTTTTGCCATTTCAAGCATTCACTCAACCTTGGAAGTTCTGACCTAATATATGGCACATAGAACAAGTTTTGAACACAAAGAAGAGGCACTAAGAGTATAGCCTAAAACATTTTATGATACAAGTACACCCCTTCAACCGAATGAAGAGTTTAGCTACGAATATCCATAGAGGTGGATACCATAGCTAAGTACTCGAGGGTTTTTGAAAGATAGTAAGTAAAGGAGAATACTCAAGAACCAACAGGAGTATTCTCAAAGACTACTAGAATACTCAAGAACCAACAGGAGTATTATAGATTTCAAACAAAGCTTACAAAAGTGCCAAAATCTAGAGAGATAATTAACTTGTGGATTGTGGGATGTTGGAATTGTGGATTGAGGATGGATTTGTGGATGATTTACAAGTGAAGAGAAGATGTCTATTTATAGGCTAAGGGAGGCAAAGAGAGCCATACACTTGTCAAGGGAGGAGAGGCTTGTGGCTTGAGATCTCAACACATGGCATAAGGAGAGCAAAAGCCATCAGGGTGAGTCACCACTCCAAAAGCCATCGGAAGATATTTGTTTCTCAAAAGCCATCGGTTTGACCGGAATTTGACCGGAGCTTCTCGGATTTTGGAGAGTGTATTCTGAATGAAAATGTCATTCTAAGATGATCTCAAGAAGGAACCTAAGCCAAATTCTGCTTGGAACATGGTCGAAATCCCAAATCGGCTGAAATTGCCCTTGTTTGGCTTTTACCGGGATTGGTGCCTTTGCATTGCGTTCTTGTCAAAACGCCGACTGTTCTAGCATATTTGAATGATTCCAAGTCGGTTCCATGAAAGTTGTACAGTCGGAATCTGGTCGTGTCCTATCTCGTAATTCATTTTCAGCTTTAAAACTCCTCCTTAGCCTGTATTCTCTCTAGACTCCAAAATACCCTGTAGATAAATATCGGAACTAACAAGCAAAAGTTAAATAGACAAACAGTCTAATTTGGTGGGTTTAACTGTGTTTATGATTCATACAATTATGGTCCATCAGATCACCCCACACTTTTAGTTGTTCGTCCCGAACAATGCTATTAAAGGGCGGCACACACTATCTAAGTAAGCTTTTAAAATATGAAAGTTAGACTGTGGGACTAGATTTATCCTAATTCATGCATTACTTACTTATTACCAAATTAAACCGTGTAAATAAATAGAAGAAACTTGATACTTGTACCTTCGTGCCGAGATGCAAATTAATTCGGATGTTTCGGGAGATAGCCCTTTTCAGGATCCTGGACTGCATTCTCGGGACCGTCTTGCACTATATGGTTTCCTTGTAGCTTTCTCTAGCACGTGATTCGGTTCGGGTTTCACTGAGTTGAGCCTTTTGATCTCTTTTTGGCGAGGGACAACTTTTTTTTGTAGTGAATCGGCCTTTGGCCTTTGATTTGACTTTTTGAGTTCTTCACTTTTGTTCGGTTAAAACCTTCACAATTTTGGCCTTTGGCCTTTGATTAGCTCTTTGAGCTTTTGCCTTTTTGTGGCCTGCCTTTTTGTGGCTTGCTAGTCCATTTTCTCAAGCCTTTTTGGGAGGTCCAATCATCGCCCGCAAGCATATGGAAATACATCCCCGCTCTCTCTCATCCTTGCCGTTTTGCGCGAGTCAAAATGAGGGTCGCTCATTTATTTTCCCGGCTATTAGGACTAGAGATAGGACGGTTTGATTCCCGTCCCGCCTTTTGTTTTACATAAACGCTGCATGGCGGAGATGACTTCAATCTTCTCTGAAACCCGAAGTGCAGCCTCTACTGACTTCGAAAACCATATAGCGAAATTCAGTCCTTTGAGTGCTTGCCAAGCCCCTCTAGGGCAGTTTCTATCAACTCCACATCCCTAGTTTATCTCAGCACAAAAGGACAAATGAGAAGTTACATTCTAAGTTTTTAAACAGTTGAATTTTCACAAGGTAAATGCATGAATTATGATCTATCTTTTTCACATTCTCAAGTTCATATTTTCAAAAAGATAATATTAAAAAAAGAAAAACATGTTATTTAACTAATGTACACAGGTGGTTCTCACCCCACACTTTTGAACGAAGGCATTCTTTACGAAATGACTTAGTTCAAAAGCTATGCAAGCAGGTATTATACGAGAAGGAAAAGGGAAGAACAGAACTCCCTTTAAGGTGTCGAGTGAACGACATGGCTCGAGGCTGGATAATCGAGGGAGTTCGGCAGGGGCTTTGAACTCTTGGCATAGGCCTGACTGGCTTGATGTTGCACCCATAACCGATTCCTGAATAGTCATTTCATTCTATGCACCAAGTGGGTGAGAGTGACTTATTGGAGAAAAAACTAAATGACAGAAAATAAAAGTACTGAAAGTAAGATAGGTGTCGGGTTACCTCCCGACCAGTGCCTTTGTTTAACGTCGTTGGCTCGATAGTACCCCATTCCTGGATCACTGGTTTGGATCCCATGGGTGGCTCAGGTCGTACTTCTTTATTGCGCCAACCTTGATTCTTGCTTTGACTCTTCCTGTGTTTTTTGGGGGATGATGGGCTTGGGTCCAGTTCCCATGGTTCTGCCGGTTTCTCCTTCCGTACCTCCGAACAGAGGAATATATCGTGTTGTCCATGCATACATAGTGTGTAGCGTGATGAAGAAACGAGAAGGGAAAGGAAAGAACAACTAATCCGACGGCTAATTCCCCGGTAACGGCGCCAATTTGACAGATGCTTGTCGTCAGAGCAAATGTACAAATAAATTTATAAGTCCGCTACTCGCGACTTCACTACTGGGTAGCATGTGATAAGTAGGGGTCGAACCCAAGGGAATTAGGGGGATAAGTTGTTCTTTGAGGGATCGTACAGCGGGGGAGCGTGTTTTTTGGTTGATTGAGGTTTTACTACTAACAGCTAAGTGATTGGTTGGTTGGTTTTGGTTTTTAGTGCGGAAAAGTAAATGACATAAAAGTAAATACTGAAAGTAAAAAGAAAACTTACAGCGGTTGTTGCGTGATCGGCAAGTCTTGCGGAACGTCAGCAGTTGAAATGGCAGTTTTTACTAAGGAAGTAAGTGCAGGTAGTGTTTTAATCTAAGGAAAGCATTCGGTTTCGGGGGCCTTGTATCATAGCATGTTTATCATTGACCTTTAGTGATCCTGCTAAGTATTCAAACGTGTATCAAGGCCATTTCAAGCGCTCGATTTGCCACACTGTCTAGCCCATTTCAAGGTCGTAGAGCACTTGTTCTATTCAGACTAGCACCCCATTTCAAGGTATACTAGCCTATGTGCATCCATTTGATCAATCATTTCCGATCAAACCAAATGGTGTTTTAGAGAGGTCGAACTCCTCAGATAAGCTTTGCCATTTCAAGCATCCACTTACCCGAGTATGTTCACGAACCCCCACGGAAGAGTTTTGCCATTCAAGCATTCACTCAACCATGGAAGTTCTGACCTAATATATGGCACATAGAACAAGTTTTGAACACAAAGAAGAGGCACTAAGAGTATAGCCTAAAACATTTTATGATACAAGTACACCCCTTCAACCGAATGAAGAGTTTAGCTACGAATATCCATAGAGGTGGATACCATAGCTAAGTACTCGAGGGTTTTTGAAAGACAGTAAGTAAAGGAGAATACTCAAGAACCAACAGGAGTATTCTCAAAGACTACTAGAATACTCAAGAACCAACAGGAGTATTCTCAAAGACTACTAGAATACTCAAGAACCCACAGGAGTATTATAGATTTCAAACAAAGCTTACAAAAGTGCCAAAATCTAGAGAGATAAGTAACTTGTGGATTGTGGGATGTTGGAATTGTGGATTGAGGATGGATTTGTGGATGGATTTGTGGATGATTTACAAGTGAAGAGAAGATGTCTATTTATAGGCTAAGGGAGGGAAGGAGAGTCATACACTTGTCAAGGGAGGAGAGGCTTGTGGCTTGAGATCTCAACACAAGGCATAAGGAGAGCAAAAGCCATCGGGGTGAGTCACCACTCCAAAAGCCATCGGAAGATATTTGTTTCTCAAAAGCCATCGGGTTGACCTGAATTTGACCGGAGCTTCTCGGATTTTGGAGAGTGTATTCTGAATGAAAATGTCATTCTAAGATGATCTCAAGAAGTAACCTAAGCCAAATTCTGCTTGGAACATGGTCGAAATCCCAAATCGGCTGAAATTGCCCTTGTTTGGCTTTTACCGGGCTTGGTGCCTTTGCATTGCGTTCTTGTCCAAACGCCGACTGTTCTAGCATATTTGAATGATTCCAAGTCGGTTCCATGAAAGTTGTACAGTCGGAATCTGTTCGTGTCCTGACTCGTAATTCATTTTCAGCTTTAAAACTCCTCCTTAGCCTGTATTCTCTCTAGACTCCAAAATACCCTGTAGATAAATATCGGAACTAACAAGCAAATGTTAAATAGACAAACAGTCTAATTTGGTGGGTTTAACTGTGTTTATGATTCATACAATTATGGTCCATCATTAGTCTCATTGTAAGGTTTGTCTAAGTTCGCCCCAAGTTAGTCTAAGTTCGTCCCTAGTTAGTCTCTTTCTAAGGACGAACTTAGACAAACCTTAGAAGGAGACTAACGAGACCAACGAGACTAACTTGGGACGAACAAAGACAAACGTAAGTCTCATTACATGGTTAGTCTAAGTTCGTCCCAAGTTAGTCTCTTTCTAAGGACGAACTTAGACAAACGTTAGAATGAGACTAACGAGGCAAACTCTCATTCTAACGTTTGTCTAAGTTCGTCTCAAGTTAGTCTAAGTTCGTCCCTTGTTAGTCTCTTTCTAAGGAGAACTTAGACAAACCTTAGAATGAGACTAACGAGACTAACTTGGAATGAAAAAAGACAAACTTTATTCTCATTCTAAGGTTAGTCTAAGTTCGTCCCAAGTTAGTCTATGTTCGTCCCTAGTTAGTTACTTTCTAAGGCGAACTTAAAAAGAACCTTAGAATGAGACTAACGAGAAAAACTTGAGACGAACAAAGACAAAGGTTAGTCTCATTATAAGGTTTGTCTAAGTTCGTCCCAAGTTAGTCTAAGTTCGTCCCTAGTTAGTCTCTTTCTAAGGACGAACTTAGACAAACCTTAGAAGGAGACTAACGAGACCAACGAGACTAACTTGGGGCGAACAAAGACAAACGTAAGTCTCATTACATGGTTAGTCTAAGTTCGTCCAATGTTAGTCTCTTTCTAAGGACAAACTTAGACAAACCTTAGAATGAGACTAACGAGACAAACTCTCATTCTAAGGTTTGTCTAAGTTCGTCCCAAGTTAATCTAAGTTCGTCCCTAGTTAGTCTCTTTCGAAGGACGAACTTAGACAAAGCTTAGAATGAGACTAACGAGACTAACTTGGAACGAACAAAGACAAACTTTATTCTCATTCCAAGGTTAGTCAAAGTTCGTCCCAAGTTAGTCTAAATTCGTCCATATATTCTCTTTCTAAGGACGAACTTAGACAAACCTTAGAATGAGAGTAATGAGACTAACTTTGGACGAATAAACACAAACGTTAGTCTCATTACAAGGTTAGTCTAAGTACGTCCCAAGTTAATCTAAGTTCGTCCCTAGTTAGTCTCTTTCTAAGGACGAACTTAGACAAACCTTAGAAGGAGACTTTGAGACTAACCTGGGACGAACAAAGACAAACGTTAGTCTCATTACAAGGTTAGTCTAAGTTCTTCCCTAGTTAGTCTAAGTTCGTCCCTAGTTAGTCTCTTTCTAAGGTCGAACTTAGACAAACCTTAGAATGGGACTAACGAGACTAACTTGGGACGAACAAAGACAAAAGTTAGTCCCATTACAAGGTTTGTCTAAGTTCGTCCCAAGTTAGTCTCTTTCTAAGGACGAACATAGACAACCCTTAGAATGAGACTAAAGAGACAAACTTGGGACGAACAAAGACAAACGTTAGTCTCATTATAAGGTTTGTCTAAGTTCGTCCCAAGTTTGTCTAAGTTCGTCCCTAGTTAGTCTCTTTCTAAGGTCGAACTTAGACAAACCTTAGAATGAGACTAACGAGACTAACTTGGGACGAACAAAGACAAACGTTAGTCCCGTTACAGGTTTAGTCTAAGTTCGTCCCAAGTTAGTCTCTTTCTAAGGACGAACTTAGACAAACCTTAGAATGAGACTAACGAGACTAATTTGGGACGAAGAAAGACAAACGTTATTCTCATTATAAGTTTAGTCTAAGTTCGTACCAAGTTAGTCTAAGTTCGTCCCTAGTTAGTCTCTTTCTAAGGTCAAAGTTAGACAAACCTTAGAATGAGACTAACGAGACTAACTTGGGACGAACAAAGACAAACGTTAGTCCCATTACAAGGTTAGTCTAAGTTCGTCCCAAGTTAGTCTAAGTTCGTCCCTAGTTAGTCTCTTTCTAAGGTCGAACTTAGACAAACCTTAGAATGAGACTAACGAGTCTA
This sequence comes from Rhodiola chrysanthemifolia, assembly GCA_033675395.1. Taxonomy (NCBI): domain Eukaryota; kingdom Viridiplantae; phylum Streptophyta; class Magnoliopsida; order Saxifragales; family Crassulaceae; genus Rhodiola; species Rhodiola chrysanthemifolia. The sequence continues at coordinate 241,846 of CM066204.1, forward strand.
AGTTGGGACGAATAAAGACAAACGTTAGTCTCATTACAAGGTTATTCAAAGTTCGTCCCAAGTTAGTCTAAGTTCGTCCCTAGTTAGTCTCTTTCTAAGGACGAACTTAGACAAACCTTAGAAGGAGACTAACGAGACCAACGAGACTGACTTGGGACGAACAAAGACAAACATAAGTCTCATTACATGGTTAGTCTAAGTTCGTCCCATGTTAGTCTCTTTCTAAGGACAAACTTAGACAAACCTTAGAATGAGACTAACGAGACAAACTCTCATTCTAAGGTTTGTCTAAGTTCGTCCCAAGTTAGTCTAAGTTCGTCCCTAGTTAGTCTCTTTCTAAGGACGAACTTAGAGAAAGCTTAGAATGAGACTAACGAGACTAACTTGGAACGAACGAAGACCAACTTTATTCTCATTCTAAGGTTAGTCAAAGTTCGTCCCAAGTTAGTCTAAATTCGTCCATAGATTCTCTTTCTAAGGACGAACTTAGACAAACCTTAGAATGAGAGTAATGAGACTAACTTGGGACGAACAAACACAAACGTTAGTCTCATTACAAGGTTAGTCTAAGTACGTCCCAAGTTAGTCTAAGTTCGTCCCTAGTTAGTCTCTTTCTAAGGACGAACTTAGACAAACCTTAGAAGGAGACTAACGAGACCAACGAGACTAACTTGGGACGAACAAAGTCAAACGTAAGTCTCATTACATGGTTAGTCTAAGTTCGTCCCATGTTAGTCTCTTTCTAAGGACAAACTTAGACAAACCTTAGAATGAGACTAACGAGACAAACTCTCATTCTAAGGTTTGTCTAAGTTCGTCCCAAGTTAGTCTAAGTTCGTCCCTAGTTAGTCTCTTTCTAAGGACGAACTTAGACATAGCTTAGAATGAGACTAACGAGACTAACTCGGAACGAACAAAGACAAACTTTATTCTCATTCTAAGGTTAGTCAAAGTTCGTCCCAAGTTAGTCTAAATTCGTCCATAGATTCTCTTTCTAAGGACGAACTTAGACAAACCTTAGAATGAGAGTAATGAGACTAACTTGGGACGAACAAACACAAACGTTAGTCTCATTACAAGGTTAGTCTAAGTACGTCCCAAGTTAGTCTAAGTTCGTCCCTAGTTAGTCTCTTTCTAAGGACGAACTTAGACAAACCCTAGAAGGAGACTAACGAGACTAACCTGGGACAAACAAAGACAAATGTTAGTCTCATTACAAGGTTAGTCTAAGTTCGTCCCTAGTTAGTCTAAGTTCGTCCCTAGTTAGTCTCTTTCTAAGGTCGAACTTAGACAAACCTTAGAATGAGACTAACGAGACTAACTTGGAATGAAAAAAGACAAACTTTATTCTCATTCTAAGGTTAGTCTAAGTTCGTCCCTAGTTAGTCTATGTTCGTCCCTAGTTAGTTTCTTTCTAAGGACGAACTTAAAAAAAACCTTAGAATGAGACTAACGAGACAAACTTGAGACGAACAAAGACAAACGTTAGTCTCATTATAAGGTTTGTCTAAGTTCGTCCCAAGTTAGTCTAAGTTCGTCCCTAGTTAGTCTCTATCTAAGGACGAACTTAGACAAACCTTAGAAGGAGACTAACGAGACCAACGAGACTAACTTGGGACGAACAAAGACAAACGTAAGTCTCATTACATGGTTGGTCTAAGTTCGTCCCATGTTAGTCTCTTTCTAAGGACAAACTTAGACAAACCCTAGAATGAGACTAACGAGACGAAATCTCATTCTAAGTTTTGTCTAAGTTCGTCCCAAGTTAGTCTAAGTTCGTCCATAGTTAGTCTCTTTCTAAGGGCGAACTTAGACAAAGCTTAGAATGAGACTAACGAGACTAACTGGGAACGAACAAAGACAAACTTTATTCTCATTCTAAGGTTAGTCAAAGTTCGTCCCAAGTTAGTCTAAATTCGTCCCTAGATTCTCTTTCTAAGGACGAACTTAGACAAACCTTAGAATGAGACTAAAGAGAAAAACTTGGGACGAACAAAGGCAAACGTTAGTCTCATTATAAGGTTTGTCTAAGTTCGTCCCAAGTTAGTCTAAGTTCGTCCCTAGTTAGTATCTTTCTAAGGATGAACTTAGACAAACCTTAGAATGAGACTAACGAGACTAACTTGGGACGAACAAAGACAAACATTAGTCCCATTATAAGGTTTGTCTAAGTTCGTCCCAAGTTAGTCTAAGTTCGTCCCTAGTTAGTTTCTTTCTAAGGACAAACTTAAACAAACCTTAGAATGAGACTAACGAGACTAACTTGGGACGAACATAGACAAACGTTAGTCTCATTATAAGGTTTGTCTAAGTTCGTCCCAAGTTAGTCTAAGTTCGTCCCTAGTTAGTCTCTTTCTAAGGACGAACTTAAACAAACCTTAGAATGAGACTAACAAGACTAACTTAGGACGAACAAACAAAAACGTTAGTCTCATTACAAGGTTAGTCTAAGTTCGTCCCAAGGTAGTCCAAGTTCATCCCTAGTTAGTCTCTTTCTAAGGACGAACTTAGACAAACCTTAGAATGAGACTAACGAGACTAACTCGGAACGAACAAAGACAAACTTTATTCTCATTCTGAGGTTTGTCTAAGTTCATCCCAAGTTAGTCTAAGTTCGTCCCTAGTTAGTTTCTTTCTAAGGACGAACTTAAACAAACCTTAGAATGAGACTAACGAGACTAACTTGGGACGAACATAGACAAACGTTAGTCTCATTATAAGGTTTGTCTAAGTTCGTCCCAAGTTAGTCTAAGTTCGTCCCTAGTTAGTCTCTTTCTAAGGACGAACTTAGACAAACCTTAGAATGAGACTAACGAGACTAACTTAGGGCGAACAAACACAAACGTTAGTCTCATTACAAGGTTAGGCTAAGTTCGTCCCAAGTTAGTCTAAGTTCATCCTTAGTTAGTCTCTTTCTAAGGACGAACTTAGACAAACCTTAGAAGGAGACTAACGAGACTAACTTGGGACGAACAAAGACAAACGTTAGTCTCATTACAAGGTTAGTCCAAGTTCGTCCCTAGTTAGTTTCTTTCTAAGGACGAACTTAGACAAACCTTAGAATGAGACTAACGAGACTAACTTGGGACGAACATAGCCAAACGTTAGTCTCATTATAAGGTTTGTCTAAGTTCGTCCCAAGTTAGTCTAAGTTCGTCCCTAGTTAGTCTCTTTCTAAGGACGAACTTAGACAAACCTTAGAATGAGACTAACGAGACTAACTTAGGACGAACAAACACAAACGTTAGTCTCATTACAAGGTTAGGCTAAGTTCGTCCCAAGTTAGTCTAAGTTCATCCTTAGTTAGTCTCTTTCTAAGGACGAACTTAGACAAACCTTAGAAGGAGACTAACGAGACTAACTTGGGACGAACAAAGACAAACGTTAGTCTCATTACAAGGTTAGTCCAAGTTCGTCCCTAGTTAGTTTCTTTCTAAGGACGAACTTAGACAAACCTTAGAATGAGACTAACGAGACTAACTTGGGACGAACATAGCCAAACGTTAGTCTCATTATAAGGTTTGTCTAAGTTCGTCCCAAGTTAGTCTAAGTTCGTCCCTAGTTAGTCTCTTTCTAAGGACGAACTTAGACAAACCTTAGAATGAGACTAACGAGACTAACTTAGGACGAACAAACACAAACGTTAGTCTCATTACAAGGTTAGGCTAAGTTCGTCCCAAGTTAGTCTAAGTTCATCCTTAGTTAGTCTCTTTCTAAGGACGAACTTAGACAAACCTTAGAAGGAGACTAACGAGACTAACTTGGGACGAACAAAGACAAACGTTAGTCTCATTACAAGGTTAGTCTAAGTTCGTCCCAAGTTAGTCTCTTTCTAAGGACGAACTTAGACAAACCTTAGAATGAGACTAACGAGACTAACTTGGGACGAAGAAAGACAAACGTTATTCTCATTATAAGGTTAGTCTAAGTTCGTACCAAGTTAGTCTAAGTTCGTCCCTAGTTAGTCTCTTTCTAAGGTCTAAGTTAGACAAACCTTAGAATGAGACTAATGAGACTAACGAGACTAACTTGGGACGAACAAAGACAAACGTTAGTCCCATTACAAGGTTAGTCTAAGTTCGTCCCAAGTTAGTCTATGTTCGTCCCTAGTATGTCTCTTTCTAAGGTCGAACTCAGACAAACCTTTGAATGAGACTAACGAGACTAACTTGGGCGAACAAAGACAAACGTTAGTCTCCTTACAAGGTTATTCAAAGTTCGTCCCAAGTTAGTCTAAGTTCGTCCCTAGTTAGTCTCTTTCTAAGGACGAACTTAGACAAACCTTAGAATGAGACTAACTTGGGACGAACAAAGACAAACTTTAGTCTCATTATAAGGTTAGTCTAAGTTTGTCCCAAGTTAGTCTCTTTCTAAGGACGAACTTAGACAAACCTTAGAATGAGATTACGAGACAAACTTGGGACGAATAAAGACAAACGTTAGTCTCATTGTAAGGTTTGTCTAAGTTCGTCCCAAGTTAGTCTAAGTTCGTCCCTAGTTAGTCTCTTTCAAAGGACGAACTTAGACAAACCTTAGAAGGAAACTAACTTGGGACGAACAAAGACAAACGTAAGTCTTATTGCATGGTTAGTCTAAGTTCGTCCCAAGTTAGTCTCTTTCTAAGGACGAACTTAGACAAATGTTAGAATGAGACTAACGAGACAAACTCTCATTCTAAGGTTAGTCTAAGTTCGTCCCAAGTTAGTCTAAGTTCGTCCCTAGTTAGTCTCTTTCTAAGGACGACCTTAGACAAACCTTAGAATGAGACTTACGAGACTAACTTGGAACGAACAAAGACAAACTATATTCTCTTTCTAAGGTTAGTCTAAGTTCGTCCCAAGTTAGTCTAAATTCGTCCCTAGATTCTCTTTCTAAGGACGAACTTAGACAAACCTTAGAATGAGACTAATGAGACTAACTTGGGACGAACAAACACAGACGTTAGTCTCATTACAAGGTTAGTCTAAGTACGTCCCAAGTTAGTCTAAGTTCGTCCCTAGTTAGTGTCTTTCTAAGGACGAACTTAGACAAACCTTACAAGGAGACTAACGAGACTAACCTGGGACGAACAAAGACAAACGTTAGTCTCATTACAAGGTTAGTTTAAGTTCGTCCCTAGTTAGTCTCTTTCTAAGGTCGAACTTAGACAAACCTTAGAATGGGACTAACGAGACTAACTTGGGACGAACAAAGACAAACGTTAGTCCCATTACAAGGTTTGTCTAAGTTCGTCCCAAGTTAGTCTCTTTCTAAGGACGGACATAGACAAACCTTAGAATGAGACTAAAGAGACAAACTTGGGACGAACAAAGACAAACGTTAATCTCATTATAAGGTTTGTCTAAGTTCGTCCCAAGTTAGTCTAAGTTCGTCCCTAGTTAGTCTCTTTCTAAGGTCGAACTTAGACAAACCTTAGAATGAGACTAACGAGACTAACTTGGGACGAACAAAGACAAACGTTAGTCCCATTACAGGGTTAGTCTAAGTTCGTCCCAAGTTAGTCTCTTTCTAAGGACGAACTTAGACAAACCTTAGAATGAGACTAACGAGACAAACTTGGGACGAACAAAGACAAACGTTAGTCTCATTATAAGGTTTGTCTAAGTTCGTTCCAAGTTAGTCTAAGTTCGTCCCTAGTTAGTCTCTTTCTAAGGTCAAAGTTAGACAAACCTTAGAATGAGACTAACGAGACTAACTTGGGACGAACAAAGACAAACGTTAGTCCCATTACAAGGTTAGTCTAAGTTCGTCCCAAGTTAGTCTAAGTTCGTCCCTAGTTAGTCTCTTTCTAAGGACGAACTTAGACAAACCTTAGAAGGAGACTAACGAGACTAACTTGGGACGAACAAAGACAAACGTAAGTCTCATTACATGGTTAGTCTAAGTTCGTCCCATGTTAGTGCCTTTCTAAGGACAAACTTAGACAAACCTTAGAATGAGACTAACGAGACAATCTCTCATTCTAAGGTTTGTCTAAGTTCGTCCCAAGTTAGTCTAACTTCGTCCCTAGTTAGTCTCTTTCTAAGGACGAACTTAGACAAAGCTTAGAATGAGACTAACGAGACTAACTTGGAACGAACAAAGACAAACTTTATTCTCATTCTAAGGTTAGTCAAAGTTCGTCCCAAGTTAGTCTAAATTCGTCCATAGATTCTCTTTCTAAGGATGAACTTAGACAAACCTTAGAATGAGAGTAATGAGACTAACTTGGGACGAACAAACACAAACGTTAGTCTCATTACAAGGTTAGTCTAAGTACGTCCCAAGTTAGTCTAAGTTCGTCCCTAGTTAGTCTCTTTCTAAGGACGAACTTAGACAAACCTTAGAAGGAGACTAACGAGACTAACCTGGGACGAACAAAGATAAACGTTAGTCTCATTACATGGTTAGTCTAAGTTCGTCCCTAGTTAGTCTCTTTCTAAGGTCGAACTTAGACAAACCTTAGAATGGGACTAACGAGACTGACTTGGGATGAACAAAGACAAAAGTTAGTCCCATTACAAGGTTTGTCTAAGTTCGTCCCAAGTTAGTCTCTTTCTAAGGACGAACATAGACAACCCTTAGAATGAGACTAAAGAGACAAACTTGGGACGCACAAAGACAAACGTTAGTCTCATTATAAGGTTTGTCCAAGTTCGTCCCAAGTTAGTCTAAGTTCGTCCCTAGTTAGTCTCTTTCTAAGGTCGAACTTAGACAAACCTTAGAATGAGACTAACGAGACTAACTTGGGACGAACAAAGACAAACGTTAGTCCCGTTACAGGTTTAGTCTAAGTTCGTCCCAAGTTAGTCTCTTTCTAAGGACGAACTTAGACAAACCTTAGAATGAGACTAACGAGACTAATTTGGGAGGAAGAAAGACAAACGTTATTCTCATTATAAGGTTAGTCTAAGTTCGTACCAAGTTAGTCTAAGTTCGTCCCTAGTTAGTCTCTTTCTAAGGTCAAAGTTAGACAAACCTTAGGATGAGACTAACGAGACTAACTTGGGACGAACAAAGACAAACGTTAGTCCCATTACAAGGTTAGTCTAAGTTCGTCCCTAGTTAGTATCTTTCTAAGGTCAAACTTAGACAAACCATAGAATGAGACTAACGAGTCTAACTTGGGACGAACAAAGACAAGTGTTAGTCTCATTACAAGGTTATTCAAAGTTCGTCCCAAGTTAGTCTAAGTTCGTCCCTAGTTAGCCTCTTTCTAAGGACGAACTTAGACAAACCTTAGAATGAGACCAACTTGGGACGAACAAAGACAAACTTTAGTCTCATTATAAGGTTAGTCTAAGTTCGTCCCAAGTTAGTCTCTTTCTAAGGACGAACTTAGACAAACATTAGAATGAGACTAACGAGACAAACTTGGGACGAACAAAGACAAACGTTAGTCTCATTGTAAGGTTTGTCTAAGTTTGCCCCAAGTTAGTCTAAGTTCGTCCCTAGTTAGTCTCTTTCTAAGGATGAACTTAGACAAACCTTAGAAGGAGGCTAACGAGACCAACGAGACTAACTTGGGACGAACAAAGACAAACGTAAGTCTCATTACATGGTTAGTCTAAGTTCGTCCCAAGTTAGTCTCTTTCTAAGAACGAACTTAGACAAACGTTAGAAGGAGACTAACGAGACTAACTTGGGACGAACAAAGATAAAAGTTAGTCCCATTACAAGGTTTGTCTAAGTTCGTCCCAAGTTAGTCTCTTTCTAAGGTCAAAGTTAGACAAACCTTAGAATGACACTAACGAGACTAACTTGGGACGAACAAAGACAAACTTTAGTCCCATTACAAGGTTAGTCTAAGTTCGTCCCAAGTTAGTCTAAGTTCGTCCCTAGTTAGTCTCTTTCTAAGGTCGAACTTAGACAAACCTTAGAATGAGACTAACGAGTCTAACTTGGGACGAACAAAGACAAACGTTAGTCTCATTACAAGGTTATTCAAAGTTCGTCCCAAGTTAGTCTAAGTTCGTCCCTAGTTAGTCTCTTTCTAAGGACGAACTTAGACAAACCTTAGAAGGAGACTAACGAGACCAACGAGACTAACTTGGGACGAACAAAGACAAACGTAAGTCTCATTACATGGTTAGTCTAAGTTCGTCCCATGTTAGTCTCTTTCTAAGGACAAACTTAGACAAACCTTAGAATGAGACTAACGAGACAAACTCTCATTCTAAGGTTTGTCTAAGTTCGTCCCAAGTTAGTCTAAGTTCGTCCCTAGTTAGTCTCTTTCTAAGGACGAAATTAGACAAAGCTTAGAATGAGACTAACGAGACTAACTTGGAACGAACAAAGACAAACTTTATTCTCATTCTAAGGTTAGTCAAAGTTCGTCCCAAGTTAGTCTAAATTCGTCCATAGATTCTCTTTCTAAGGACGAACTTAGACAAACCTTAGAATGAGAGTAATGAGACTAACTTGGGACGAACAAACACAAACGTTAGTCTCATTACAAGGTTAGTCTAAGTACGTCCCAAGTTAGTCTAAGTTCGTCCTTAGAAAGAGACTAACTAGGGACGAACTTAGACTAACTTGGGACGTACTTAGACTAACCTTGTAATGAGACTAACGTTTGTCTTTGTTCGTCCCAGGTTAGTCTCGTTAGTCTCCTTCTAAGGTTTGTCTAAGTTCGTCCTTAGAAAGAGACTAACTAGGGACGAACTTAGACAAACCTTAGAAGGAGACTAACGAGACTAACCTGGGACGAACAAAGACAAATGTTAGTCTCATTACAAGGTTAGTCTAAGTTCGTCCCTAGTTAGTCTAAGTTCGTCCCTAGTTAGTCTCTTTCTAAGGTCGAACTTAGACAAACCTTAGAATGGGACTAACGAGACTAACTTGGGACGAACAAAGACAAAAGTTAGTCCCATTACAAGGTTTGTCTAAGTTCGTCCCAAGTTAGCCTCTTTCTAAGGACGAACATAGACAACCCTTAGAAGGAGACTAAAGAGACAAACTTGGGACGAACAAAGACGAACGTTAGTCTCATTATAAGGTTTGTCTAAGTTCGTCCCAAGTTAGTCTAAGTTCGTCCCTAGTTAGTCTGTTTCTAAGGTCAAAGTTAGACAAACCTTAGAATGAGACTAACGAGACTAACTTGGGACGAACAAAGACAAACGTTAGTCCCATTACAAGGTTAGTCTAAGTTCGTCCCTAGTTAGTCTAAGTTCGTCCCTAGTTAGTCTCTTTCTAAGGTCGAACTTAGACAAACCATAGAATGAGACTAACGAGTCTAACTTGGGACGAACAAAGACAAACGTTAGTCTCATTACAAGGTTATTCAAAGTTCGTCCCAAGTTAGTCTAAGTTCGTCCCTAGTTAGTCTCTTTCTAAGGACGAACTTAGACAAACCTTAGAATGAGACAAACTTTAGTCTCAGTATAAGGTTAGTCTAAGTTCGTCCCAAGTTAGTCTCTTTCTAAGGACGAACTTAGACAAACATTAGAATGAGACTAACGAGACAAACTTAGGACGAACAAAGACAAACGTTAGTCTCATTGTAAGGTTTGTCTAAGTTCGCCCCAAGTTATTCTAAGTTCGTCCCTCGTTAGTCTCTTTCTAAGGATGAACTTAGACAAACCTTAGAAGGAGACTAACGAGACCAACGAGACTAACTTGGGACGAACAAAGACAAACGTAAGTCTCATTACGTGGTTAGTCTAAGTTCGTCCCAAGTTAGTCTCTTTCTAAGGACGAACTTAGACAAACGTTAGAATGAGACTAACGAGACAAACTCTCATTCTAAGGTTTGTCTAAGTTCGTGTCAAGTTAGTCTAAGTTCGTCCCTTGTTAGTCTCTTTCTAAGGACGAACTTAGACAAACCTTAGAATGAGACTAACGAGACTAACTTGGAATGAAAAAAGACAAACTTTATTCTCATTCTAAGGTTAGTCTAAGTTCGTCCCAAGTTAGTCTATGTTCGTCCCTAGTTAGTTTCATTCTAAGGACGAACTTAAAAAAAAGCTTAGAATGAGACTAACGAGACAAACTTGAGACGAACAAAGACAAACGTTAGTCTCATTATAAGGTTTGTCTAAGTTCGTCCCAAGTTAGTCTAAGTTCTTCCCTAGTTAGTCTCTTTCTAAGGACGAACTTAGACAAACCTTAGAAGGAGACTAACGAGACCAACGAGACTAACTTGGGGCGAACAAAGACAAACGTAAGTCTCATTACATGGTTAGTCTAAGTTCGTCCAATGTTAGTCTCTTTCTAAGGACAAACTTAGACAAAGCTTAGAATGAGACTAACGAGACTAACTTGGAACGAACAAAGACAAACTTTATTCTCATTCTAAGGTTAGTCAAAGTTCGTCCCAAGTTAGTCTAAATTCGTCCATAGATTCTCTTTCTATGGACGAACTTAGACAAACCTTAGAAGGAGACTAACGAGACTAACCTGGGACGAACAAAGACAAACATTAGTCTCATTACAAGGTTGGTCTAAGTTCGTCCCTAGTTAGTCTCTTTCTAAGGTCGAACTTAGATAAACCTTAGAATGGGACTAACGAGACTAACTTGGGACGAACAAAGACAAAAGTTAGTCCCATTACAAGGTTTGTCTAAGTTCGTCCCAAGTTAGTCTCTTTCTAAGGACGAACATAGACAACCCTTAGAAGGAGACCAAAGAGACAAACTTGGGACGAACAAAGACAAACGTTAGTCTCATTATAAGGTTTGTCTAAGTTCGTCCCATGTTAGTCTAAGTTCGTCCCTAGTTAGTCTCTTTCTAAGGTCGAACTTAGACAAACCTTAGAATGAGACTAACGAGACTAACTTGGGACGAACAAAGACAAACGCTAGTCCCGTTACAGGTTTAGTCTAAGTTCGTCCCAAGTTAGTCTCTTTCTAAGGACGAACTTAGACAAACCTTAGAATGAGACTAACGAGACTAATTTGGGAGGAAGAAAGACAAACGTTATTCTCATTGTAAGGTTAGTCTAAGTTCGTACCAAGTTAGTCTAAGTTCGTCCCTAGTTAGTCTCTTTCTAAGGTCAAAGTTAGACAAACCTTAGAATGAGACTAACGAGACTAACTTGGGGCGAACAAAGACAAACGTTAGTCCCATTACAAGGTTAGTCTAAGTTCGTCCCAAGTTAGTCTAAGTTCGTCCCTAGTTAGTCTCTTTCTAAGGTCGAACTTAGACAAACCTTAGAATGAGACTAACGAGTCTAACTTGGGACGACCAAAGACAAACGTTAGTCTCATTACAAGGTTATTCAAAGTTCGTCCCAAGTTAGTCTAAGTTCGTCCCTAGTTAGTCTCTTTCTAAGGACGAACTTAGACAAACCTTAGAATGAGACTAACTTGGGACGAACAAAGACAAACTTTAGTCTCATTATAAGGTTAGTCTAAGTTCGTCCCAAGTTAGTCTCTTTCTAAGGACGAACATAGACAAACCTTAGAATGAGACTAACGAGACAAACTTGGGACGAACAAAGACAAACGTTAGTCTCATTGTACGGTTTGTCTAAGTTCGCCCCAAGTTAGTCTAAGTTCGTCCCTAGTTAGTCTCTTTCTTAGGACGAACTTAGACAAACCTTAGAAGGAGACTAACGAGACCAACGAGACTAACTTGGGACGAACAAAGACAAACGTAAGTCTCATTACATGGTTAGTCTAAGTTCGTCCCAAGTTAGTCTCTTTCTAAGGACGAACTTAGACAAACGTTAGAATGAGACTAACGAGACAAACTCTCATTCTAAGGTTTGTCTAAGTTCGTCTCAAGTTAGTCTATGTTCGTCCCTAGTTAGTCTCTTTCTAAGGACGAACTTAGACAAACCTTAGAATGAGACTAACGAGACTAACTTGGAATGAAAAAAGACAAACTTTATTCTCATTCTAAGGGTAGTCTAAGTTCGTCCCAAGTTAGTCTATGTTCGTCCCTAGTTAGTTTTTTCTAAGGACGAACTTAAAAAAAACCTTAGAATGAGACTAACGAGACAAACTTGAGACGAACAAAGACAAACGTTAGTCTCATTATAAGGTTTGTCTAAGTTCGTCCCAAGTTAGTCTAAGTTCGTCCCTAGTTAGTCTCTATCTAAGGACGAACTTAGACAAACCTTAGAAGGAGACTAACGAGACCAACGAGACTAACTTGGGACGAACAAAGACAAACGTAAGTCTCATTACATGGTTGGTCTAAGTTCGTCCCATGTTAGTCTCTTTCTAAGGACAAACTTAGACAAACATTAGAATGAGACTAACGAGACAAAATCTCATTCTAAGGTTTGTCTAAGTTCGTCCCAAGTTAGTCTAAGTTCGTCCCTAGTTAGTCTCTTTCTAAGGGCGAACTTAGACAAAGCTTAGAATGAGACTAACAAGACTAACTGGGAACGAACAAAGACAAACTTTATTCTCATTCTAAGGTTAGTCAAAGTTCGTCCCAAGTTAGTCTAAATTCGTCCCTAGATTCTCTCTCTAAGGACGAACTTAGACAAACCTTAGAATGAGATTACGAGACAAACTTGGGACGAACAAAGACAAACGTTAGTCTCATTGTAAGGTTAGTCTAAGTTCGTCCCTAGTTAGTCTAAGTTCGCCCCTAGTTAGTCTCTTTCTAAGGTCGAACTTAGACAAACCTTAGAATGAGACTAACGAGTCTAACTTGGGACGAACAAAGACAAACGTTAGTCCCATTACAGGGTTAGTTTAAGTTCGTCCCAAGTTAGGCTCTTTCTAAGGACGAACTTAGACAAACCTTAGAATGAGACTAAAGAGACAAACTTGGGACGAACAAAGACAAACGTTAGTCCCGTTACAGGTTTAGTCTAAGTTCGTCCCAAGTTAGTCTCTTTCTAAGGACGAACTTAGACAAACCTTAGAATGAGACTAACGAGACTAATTTGGGAGGAAGAAAGACAAACGTTATTCTCATTATAAGGTTAGTCTAAGTTCGTACCAAGTTAGTCTAATTTCGTCCCTAGTTAGTCTCTTTCTAAGGTCAAAGTTAGACAAACCTTAGAATGAGACTAACGAGACTAACTTGGGACGAACAAAGACAAACGTTAGTCCCATTACAAGGTTAGTCTAAGTTCGTCCCAAGTTAGTCTAAGTTCGTCCCTAGTTAGTCTCTTTCTAAGGTCGAACTTAGACCAACCTTAGAATGAGACTAACGAGTCTAACTTGGGACGAACAAAGACAAACGTTAGTCTCATTACTAGGTTATTCAAAGTTCGTCCCAAGTTAGTCTAAGTTCGTCCCTAGTTAGTCTCTTTCTAAGGACGAACTTAGACAAACCTTAGAATGAGACTAACTTGGGACGAACAAAGACAAACTTTAGTCTCATTATAAGGTTAGTCTAAGTTCATCCCAAGTTAGTCTCTTTCTAAGGACGAACTTAGACAAAGCTTAGAATGAGACTAACGAGACAAACTTGGGATGAACAAAGACAAACGTTAGTCTCATTGTAAGGTTTGTCTAAGTTCGCCCCAAGTTAGTCTAAGTTAGTCCCTAGTTAGTCTCTTTCTAAGGACGAACTTAGACAAACCTTAGAAGGAGACTAACGAGACCAACGAGACTAACTTGGGATGAACAAAGACAAACGTAAGTCTCATTACATGGTTAGTCTAAGTTCGTCCCAAGTTAGTCTCTTTCTAAGGACGAACTTAGACAAACGTTAGAATGAGACTAACGAGACAAACTCTCATTCTAAGGTTTGTCTAAGTTCGTCTCAAGTTAGTCTAAGTTCGTCCCTAGTTAGTCTCTTTCTAAGGACGAACTTAGACAAACCTTAGAATGAGACTAACGAGACAAACTTGAGACGAACAAAGACAAACGTTAGTCTCATTATAAGGTTTGTCTAAGTTCGTCCCAAGTTAGTCTAAGTCCGTCCCTAGTTAGTCTCTATCTAAGGACGAACTTAGACAAACCTTAGAAGGAGACTAACGAGACCAACGAGACAAACTTGGGACGAACAAAGACAAACGTAAGTCTCAATACATGGTTGGTCTAAGTTCGTCCCATGTTAGTCTCTTTCTAAGGACGAACTTAGACAAAGCTTAGAATGAGACTAACGAGACTAACTTGGAACGAACAAAGACAAACTTTATTCTCATTCTAAGGTTAGTCAAAGTTCGTCCCAAGTTAGTCTAAATTCGTCCCTAGATTCTCTTTCTAAGGACGAACTTAGACAAACCTTGGAATGAGACTAAAGAGAAAAACTTGGGACGAACAAAGACAAACGTTAGTCTCATTATAAGGTTTGTCTAAGTTCGTCCCAAGTTTGTCTAAGTTCGTCCCTAGTTAGTATCTTTCTAAGGATGAACTTAGACAAACCTTAGAATGAGACTAACGACACTAACTTGGGACGAACAAAGACAAACATTAGTCCCATTATAAGGTTTGTCTAAGTTCGTCCAAGTTAGTCTAAGTTCGTCCCTAGTTAGTTTCTTTCTAAGGACAAACTTAAACAAACCTTAGAATGAGACTAACGAGACTAACTTGGGACGAACAAAGACAAACGTTAGTCTCATTATAAGGTTTGTCTAAGTTCATCCCAAGTTAGTCTAAGTTCGTCCCTAGTTAGTTTCTTTCTAAGGACGAATTTAAACAAACCCTAGAATGAGACTAACGAGACTAACTTGGGACGAACAAAGACAAACGTTAGTCTCATTATAAGGTTTGTCTAAGTTCGTCCCAAGTTAGTCTAAGTTCATCCCTAGTTAGTCTCTTTCTAAGGACGAACTTAAACAAACCTTAGAATGAGACTAACGAGACTAACTTAGGACGAACAAACAAAAACGTTAGTCTCATTACAAGGTTAGTCTAAGTTCGTCCCAAGTTAGTCTAAGTTCATCCCTAGTTAGTCTCTTTCTAAGGACGAACTTAGACAAACCTTAGAATGAGACTCACGAGACTAACTCGGAACGAACAAAGACAAACTTTATTCTCATTCTGAGGTTAGTCTAAGTTCATCCCAAGTTAGTCTAAGTTCGTCCCTAGTTAGTTTCTTTCTAAGGACGAACTTAAACAAACTTTAGAATGAGACTAACGAGACTAACTTGGGACGAACATAGACAAACGTTAGTCTCATTATAACGTTTGTCTAAGTTCGTCCCTAGTTAGTCTCTTTCTAAGGACGAACTTAGACAAACCTTAGAACGAGACTAACGAGACTAACTTAGGACGAACAAACACAAACGTTAGTCTCATTACAAGGTTAGTCTAAGTTCGTCCCAAGTTAGTCTAAGTTCCTCCCTAGTTAGTCTCTTTCTAAGGACGAACTTAGACAAACCTTAGAAGGAGACTAACGAGACTAACTTGGGACGAAGAAAGACAAACGTTATTCTCATTATAAGGTTACTCTAAGTTCGTACCAAGTTAGTCTAAGTTCGTCCCTAGTTAGTCTCTTTCTAAGGTCGAAGTTAGACAAACCTTAGAATGAGACTAATGGGACTAACGAGACTAACTTGGGACGAATAAAGACAAACGTTAGTCCCATTACAAGGTTAGTCTAAGTTCGTCCCAAGTTAGTCTATGTTCGTCCCTAGTATGTCTCTTTCTAAGGTCGAACTCAGACAAACCTTAGAATGAGACTAACGAGACTAACTTGGGACGAACAAAGACAAACGTTAGTCTCATTACAAGGTTATTCAAAGTTCGTCCCAAGTTAGTCTAAGTTCGTCCCTAGTTAGTCTCTTTCTAAGGACGAACTTAGACAAACCTTAGAATGAGACTAACTTGGGACGAACAAAGACAAACTTTAGTCTCATTATAAGGTTAGTCTAAGTTTGTCCCAAGTTAGCCTCTTTCTAAGGACGAACTTAGACAAACCTTAGAATGAGACTAACGAGACTACCTTGGGACGAACAAACACAAACGTTAGTCTCATTACAAGGTTAGTCTAAGTTCGTCCCATGTTAGTCTAAGTTCGTCCCTAGTTAGTCTCTTTCTAAGGACGAACTTAGACAAATCTTAGAAGGAGACTAACGAGACCAACGAGACTAACTTGGGACGAACAAAGACAAACGTAAGTCTCATTACATGGTTAGTCTAAGTTCGTCCCAAGTTAGTCTCTTTCTAAAGACAAACATAGACAAACCTTAGAATGAGACTAACGAGACAAACTCTCATTCTAAGGTTTGTGTAAGTTCGTCCCAAGTTAGTCTAAGTTCGTCCCTAGTTAGTCTCTTTCTAAAGACGAACTTAGACAAACCTTAGAATGAGACTAACAAGACTAACTTGGGACGAACAAAGACAAACTATATTCTCTTTCTAAGGTTAGTCTAAGTTCGTCCCAAGTTAGCCTAAATTCGTCCCTAGATTCTCTTTCTAAGGACGAACTTAGACAAACCTTAGAATGAGACTAATGAGACTAACTTGGGACGAACAAACACAAACATTAGTCTCATTACAAGGTTAGTCTAAGTACGTCCCAAGTTAGTCTTAGTTCGTCCCTAGTTAGTCTCTTTCTAAGGACGAACTTAGACAAACCTTAGAATGAGACTAACGAGACTAACTTGTGACGAACAAAGACAAACGTTAGTCCCATTACAGGATTAGTCTAAGTTCGTCCCAAGTTAGTCTCTTTCTAAGGACGAACTTAGACAAACCTTAGAATGAGACTAAAGAGACAAACTTGGGACGAACAAAGACAAAAGTTAGTCTCATTATAAGGTTTGTCTAAGTTCGTTCCAAGTTAGTCTAAGTTCGTCCCTCGCTATTCTCTTTCTAAGGACGAACTTAGACAAACCTTAGAAGAAGACTAACGAAACTAGCTTGGGACGAACAAAGACAAACATTAGTCCCATTATAAGGTTTGTCTAAGTTCGTCCCAAGTTAGTCTAAGTTCGTCCCTAGTTAGTTTCTTTCTAAGGACAAACTTAAACAAACCTTAGAATGAGACTAACGAGACTAACTTGGGACGAACAAAGACAAACGTTAGTCTCATTATAAGGTTTGTCTAAGTTCGTCCCAAGTTAGTCTAAGTTCGTCCCTAGTTAGTCTCTTTCTAAGGACGAACTTAGACAAACCGTAGAATGAGACTAACGAGACTAACTTGGGACAAACAAAGACAAACGTTAGTCTCGTCCCAAGTTAGTCTAAGTTCATCCCTAGTTAGTCTATTTCTAAGGACGAACTTAGACAAACCTTAGAATGAGACTAATGAGTCTAACTCGGAACGAACAAAGACAAAATTTATTCTCATTCAAAGGTTTGCCTAAGTTTGTCCCAAGTTAGTCTAAGTTCGTCCCTAGTTAGTTACTTTCTAAGGACGAACTTAGACAAACCTTAGAATGAGATTAACGAGACTAACTTGGGACGAACAAAGACAAACGTTAGTCTCATTACAAGGTTATTCAAAGTTCGTCCCAAGTTAGTCTAATTTCTTCCCTAGTTAGTCTCTTTCTAAGGACGAACTTAGACAAACCTTAGAATGAGACTAACGAGACTAACTTGGGAAGAACAAAGACAAACGTTAGTCTCCTTATAAAGTTAGTCTAAGTTCATCCCAAGTTAGTCTAAGTTCGTCCCTAGTTAGTCTCTTTCTAAGGACGAACTTAGACAAACCTTTGAATGAGACTAACGAGCCTAACTTGAGACGAAGAAAGACAAACGTTAGTCTCATTATAAGGTTAGTCTAAGTTCGTCCCAAGTTAGTCTAAGTTCGTCCCTAGTTACTCCGTTTCTAAGGTCGAACTTAGACAAACCTTAGAATGAGACTAACGGGTCGAAGTTAGACAAACCTTAGAATGAGACTAACGAGACTAACTTCGGACGAACAAAGACAAACGTTAGTCCCATTACAAGGGTAGTCGAAGTTGGTCCCAAGTTAGTCTAAGTTCGTCTCTAGTTAGTCTCTTTCTAAGTCGAACTTAGACAAACCTTAGAATGAGACTAACGAGACTAACTTGGGATGAACAAAGACAAACGTTAGTCTCATTACAAGGTTATTCTAAGTTCGTCCCAAGTTAGTCTAAGTTCGTGCCTAGTTAGTCTCTTTCTAAGGACGAACTTAGACAAACCTTAGAAGGAGACTAACGAGACCAACGAGACTAACTTGGGACGAACAAAGACAAACGTAAGTCTCATTACATGGTTAGTCTAAGTTCGTCCCAAGTTAGTCTCTTTCTAAGGACGAACTTAGACAAACCTTAGAATGAGACTAACGAGACAAACTCTCATTCTAAGGTTTGTCTAAGTTCGTCCCTAGTTAGTCTCTTTCTAAGGACGAACTTAGACAAACCTTAGAATGAGACAAACGAGACTAACTTGGAACGAACAAAGACAAACTTTATTCTCATTCTAAGGTTAGTCTAAGTTCGTCCCAAGTTAGTCTAAGTTCGTCCCTAGATTCTCTTTCTAAGGACGAACTTAGACAAACCTTAGAATGAGACTAATGAGACTAACTTGGGACGAACAAACACAAACATTAGTCTCATTACAAGGTTAGTCTAAGTACGTCCCAAGTTAGTCTCAGTTCGTCCCTAGTTAGTCTCTTTCTAAGGACGAACTTAGACAAACCTTAGAAGGAGACTAACGAGACTAACGTGGGACGAACAAAGACAACCGTTAGTCTCATTACAAGGTTGGTCTAAGTTCGTCCCTAGTTAGTCTCTTTCTAAGGTCGAACTTAGACAAACCTTAGAATGAGACTAACGAGACTAACTTGGGACGAACAAAGACAAACGTTAGTCCCATTACAAGGTTAGTCTAAGTTCGTCCCAAGTTAGTCTCTTTCTAAGGACGAACTTAGACATACCTTAGAATGAGACTAAAGAGACAAACTTGGGACGAACAAAGACAATCGTTAGTCTCGTTATAAGGTTTGTCTAAGTTCGTCCCAAGTTAGTCTAAGTTTGTCCCTAGTTAGTCTCTTTATAAGGACGAACTTAGACAAACCTTAGAATGAGACTAACGAGACTAACTTGGAATGAAAAAAGACAAACTTTATTCTCATTCTAAGGTTAGTCTAAGTTCGTCCCAAGTTAGTCTATGTTCGTCCCTAGTTAGTTTCTTTCTAAGGACGAACTTAAAAAACCTTAGAATGAGACTAACGAGGCAAACTTGGGACGAACAAAGACAAACGTTAGTCTCATTATAAGGTTTGTCTAAGTTCGTCCCAAGTTAGTCTAAGTTGGTCCCTAGTTAGTCTCTTTCTAAGGACAAACTTAGAGAAACCTTAGAATGAGACTAACGAGACTAACTTGGGACGAACAAAGACAAATGTTAGTCTCATTACAAGGTTATTCAAAGTTCCTCCCAAGTTAGTCTTATTTCGTCCCTAGTTAGTCTCTTTCTAAGGACGAACTTAGACAAACCATAGAATGAGACTAACGAGACTAACTTGGGACGAACAAAGACAAACGTTAGTCGCCTTATAAAGTTAGTCTAAGTTCATCCCAAGTTAGTCTAAGTTCGTCCCTAGTTAGTATCTTTCTAAGGACGAACTTAGACAAACCTTAGAATGTGACTAACGAAACTAACTTGGGACGAAGAAAGACAAACGTTAGTCTCATTATAAGGTTAGTCTAAGTTCATCCCAAGTTAGTCTAAGTTCGTCCCTAGTTAGTCGCTTTCTAAGGACGAACTTAGACAAACCTTAGAAGGAGAGTGACGAGACCAACGAGACTAACTTGGGACGAACAAAGACAAGCGTAAGTCTCATTACATGGTTAGTCTAAGTTCGTCCCAAGTTAGTCTCTTTCTAAGGACGAACTTAGACAAACCTTAGAATGAGACTAACGAGACTACCTTGGGACGAACAAACACAAACGTTAGTCTCATTACAAGGTTAGTCTAAGTTCGTCCCATGTTAGTCTAAGTTCGTCCCTAGTTTGTCTCTTTCTAAGGACGAACTTAGACAAACCTTAGAAGGAGAGTAACGAGACCAACGAGACTAACTTGGGACGAACAAAGACAAACGTAAGTCTCATTACATGGTTAGTCTAAGTTCGTCCCAAGTTAGTCTCTTTCTAAAGACGAACATAGACAAACCTTAGAATGAGACTAACGAGACAAACTCTCATTCTAAGGTTTGTGTAAGTTCGTCCCAAGTTTGTCTAAGTTCGTCCCTAGTTAGTCTCTTTCTAAGGACGAACTTAGACAAACCTTAGAATGAGACTAACGAGACTAACTTGGGATGAACAAAGACAAACGTTAGTCCCATTACAAGGTTAGTCTAAGTTCATCCCAAGTTAGTCTCTTTCTAAGGACGAACTTAGACAAACCTTAGAATGAGACTAAAGAGACAAACTTGGGACGAACAAAGACGAACGTTAGTCTCATTATAAGGTTTGTCTAAGTTCGTCCCAAGTTAGTCTAAGTTCGTCCCTAGTTAGTCTCTTTCTAAGGTCGAACTTAGACAAACCTTAGAATGAGACTAACGAGACTAACTTGGGACGAACAAAGACAAACGTTAGTCTCCTTATAAAGTTAGTCTAAGTTCGTCCCAAGTTAGTCTAAGTTCGTCCCTAGTACTCTTTCTAAGGACGAACTTAGACAAACCTTAGAATGAGACTAACGAGACTAACTTGGGACGAAGAAAGACAAACGTTAGTCTCATTATAAGGTTAGTCTAAGTTCGTCCCAAGTTAGTCTATGTTCGTCCCTAGATTCTCTTTCTAAGGACGAACTTAGACAAACCTTAGAATGAGACTAATGAGACTAACTTGGGACGAACAAACACAAACATTAGTCTCATTACAAGGTTAGTCTAAGTACGTCCCAAGTTAGTCTCAGTTCGTCCCTAGTTAGTCTCTTTCTAAGGACGAACTTAGACAAACCTTAGAATGAGACTAACGAGACTAACTTGTGACGAACAAAGACAAACGTTAGTCCCATTACAGGATTAGTCTAAGTTCGTCCCAAGTTAGTCTCTTTCTAAGGACGAACTTAGACAAACCTTAGAATGAGACTAAAGAGACAAACTTGGGACGAACAAAGACAAAAGTTAGTCTCATTATAAGGTTTGTCTAAGTTCGTTCCAAGTTAGTCTAAGTTCGTCCCTCGCTATTCTCTTTCTAAGGACGAACTTAGACAAACCTTAGAAGAAGACTAACGAAACTAACTTGGGACGAACAAAGACAAACATTAGTCCCATTATAAGGTTTGTCTAAGTTCGTCCCAAGTTAGTCTAAGTTCGTCCCTAGTTAGTTTCTTTCTAAGGACAAACTTAAACAAACCTTAGAATGAGACTAACGAGACTAACTTGGGACGAACAAAGACAAACGTTAGTCTCATTATAAGGTTTGTCTAAGTTCGTCCCAAGTTAGTCTAAGTTCGTCCCTAGTTAGTCTCTTTCTAAGGACGAACTTAGACAAACCGTAGAATGAGACTAACGAGACTAACTTGGGACAAACAAAGACAAACGTTAGTCTCGTCCCAAGTTAGTCTAAGTTCATCCCTAGTTAGTCTATTTCTAAGGACGAACTTAGACAAACCTTAGAATGAGACTAATGAGTCTAACTCGGAACGAACAAAGACAAAATTTATTCTCATTCAAAGGTTTGCCTAAGTTTGTCCCAAGTTAGTCTAAGTTCGTCCCTAGTTAGTTACTTTCTAAGGACGAACTTAAACAAACCTTAGAATGAGATTAACGAGACTAACTTGGGACGAACAAAGATAAACGTTAGTCTCATTATAAGGTTTGTCTAAGTTCGTCCCAAGTTAGTCTAAGTTCATCCCTAGTTAGTCTCTTTCTAAGGACGAACTTAGACAAACCTTAGAATGAGACTAACGAGACTAACTTGGGACAAACAAAGACAAACGTTAGTCTCATTACAAGGTTATTCAAAGTTCGTCCCAAGTTAGTCTAATTTCTTCCCTAGTTAGTCTCTTTCTAAGGATGAACTTAGACAAACCTTAGAATGAGACTAACGAGACTAACTTGGGAAGAACAAAGACAAACGTTAGTCTCCTTATAAAGTTAGTCTAAGTTCATCCCAAGTTAGTCTAAGTTCGTCCCTAGTTAGTCTCTTTCTAAGGACGAACTTAGACAAACCTTTGAATGAGACTAACGAGCCTAACTTGAGACGAAGAAAGACAAACGTTAGTCTCATTATAAGGTTAGTCTAAGTTCGTCCCAAGTTAGTCTAAGTTCGTCCCTAGTTACTCCGTTTCTAAGGTCGAACTTAGACAAACCTTAGAATGAGACTAACGGGTCGAAGTTAGACAAACCTTAGAATGAGACTAACGAGACTAACTTCGGACGAACAAAGACAAACGTTAGTCCCATTACAAGGGTAGTCGAAGTTGGTCCCAAGTTAGTCTAAGTTCGTCTCTAGTTAGTCTCTTTCTAAGTCGAACTTAGACAAACCTTAGAATGAGACTAACGAGACTAACTTGGGATGAACAAAGACAAACGTTAGTCTCATTACAAGGTTATTCTAAGTTCGTCCCAAGTTAGTCTAAGTTCGTGCCTAGTTAGTCTCTTTCTAAGGACGAACTTAGACAAACCTTAGAAGGAGACTAACGAGACCAACGAGACTAACTTGGGACGAACAAAGACAAACGTAAGTCTCATTACATGGTTAGTCTAAGTTCGTCCCAAGTTAGTCTCTTTCTAAGGACGAACTTAGACAAACCTTAGAATGAGACTAACGAGACAAACTCTCATTCTAAGGTTTGTCTAAGTTCGTCCCTAGTTAGTCTCTTTCTAAGGACGAACTTAGACAAACCTTAGAATGAGACAAACGAGACTAACTTGGAACGAACAAAGACAAACTTTATTCTCATTCTAAGGTTAGTCTAAGTTCGTCCCAAGTTAGTCTAAGTTCGTCCCTAGATTCTCTTTCTAAGGACGAACTTAGACAAACCTTAGAATGAGACTAATGAGACTAACTTGGGACGAACAAACACAAACATTAGTCTCATTACAAGGTTAGTCTAAGTACGTCCCAAGTTAGTCTCAGTTCGTCCCTAGTTAGTCTCTTTCTAAGGACGAACTTAGACAAACCTTAGAAGGAGACTAACGAGACTAACGTGGGACGAACAAAGACAACCGTTAGTCTCATTACAAGGTTGGTCTAAGTTCGTCCCTAGTTAGTCTCTTTCTAAGGTCGAACTTAGACAAACCTTAGAATGAGACTAACGAGACTAACTTGGGACGAACAAAGACAAACGTTAGTCCCATTACAAGGTTAGTCTAAGTTCGTCCCAAGTTAGTCTCTTTCTAAGGACGAACTTAGACATACCTTAGAATGAGACTAAAGAGACAAACTTGGGACGAACAAAGACAATCGTTAGTCTCATTATAAGGTTTGTCTAAGTTCGTCCCAAGTTAGTCTAAGTTTGTCCCTAGTTAGTCTCTTTATAAGGACGAACTTAGACAAACCTTAGAATGAGACTAACGAGACTAACTTGGAATGAAAAAAGACAAACTTTATTCTCATTCTAAGGTTAGTCTAAGTTCGTCCCAAGTTAGTCTATGTTCGTCCCTAGTTAGTTTCTTTCTAAGGACGAACTTAAAAAACCTTAGAATGAGACTAACGAGGCAAACTTGGGACGAACAAAGACAAACGTTAGTCTCATTATAAGGTTTGTCTAAGTTCGTCCCAAGTTAGTCTAAGTTGGTCCCTAGTTAGTCTCTTTCTAAGGACAAACTTAGAGAAACCTTAGAATGAGACTAACGAGACTAACTTGGGACGAACAAAGACAAATGTTAGTCTCATTACAAGGTTATTCAAAGTTCGTCCCAAGTTAGTCTTATTTCGTCCCTAGTTAGTCTCTTTCTAAGGACGAACTTAGACAAACCATAGAATGAGACTAACGAGACTAACTTGGGACGAACAAAGACAAACGTTAGTCGCCTTATAAAGTTAGTCTAAGTTCGTCCCAAATGTGTCTAAGTTCGTCCCTAGTTAGTCTCTTTCTAAGGACGAACTTAGACAAACCTTAGAATGTGACTAACGAAACTAACTTGGGACGAAGAAAGACAAACGTTAGTCTCATTATAAGGTTAGTCTAAGTTCATCCCAAGTTAGTCTAAGTTCGTCCCTAGTTAGTCGCTTTCTAAGGACGAACTTAGACAAACCTTAGAAGGAGAGTGACGAGACCAACGAGACTAACTTGGGACGAACAAAGACAAGCGTAAGTCTCATTACATGGTTAGTCTAAGTTCGTCCCAAGTTAGTCTCTTTCTAAGGACGAACTTAGACAAACCTTAGAATGAGACTAACGAGACTACCTTGGGACGAACAAACACAAACGTTAGTCTCATTACAAGGTTAGTCTAAGTTCGTCCCATGTTAGTCTAAGTTCGTCCCTAGTTTGTCTCTTTCTAAGGACGAACTTAGACAAACCTTAGAAGGAGAGTAACGAGACCAACGAGACTAACTTGGGACGAACAAAGACAAACGTAAGTCTCATTACATGGTTAGTCTAAGTTCGTCCCAAGTTAGTCTCTTTCTAAAGACGAACATAGACAAACCTTAGAATGAGACTAACGAGACAAACTCTCATTCTAAGGTTTGTGTAAGTTCGTCCCAAGTTTGTCTAAGTTCGTCCCTAGTTAGTCTCTTTCTAAGGACGAACTTAGACAAACCTTAGAATGAGACTAACGAGACTAACTTGGGATGAACAAAGACAAACGTTAGTCCCATTACAAGGTTAGTCTAAGTTCATCCCAAGTTAGTCTCTTTCTAAGGACGAACTTAGACAAACCTTAGAATGAGACTAAAGAGACAAACTTGGGACGAACAAAGACGAACGTTAGTCTCATTATAAGGTTTGTCTAAGTTCGTCCCAAGTTAGTCTAAGTTCGTCCCTAGTTAGTCTCTTTCTAAGGTCGAACTTAGACAAACCTTAGAATGAGACTAACGAGACTAACTTGGGACGAACAAAGACAAACGTTAGTCTCCTTATAAAGTTAGTCTAAGTTCGTCCCAAGTTAGTCTAAGTTCGTCCCTAGTACTCTTTCTAAGGACGAACTTAGACAAACCTTAGAATGAGACTAACGAGACTAACTTGGGACGAAGAAAGACAAACGTTAGTCTCATTATAAGGTTAGTCTAAGTTCGTCCCAAGTTAGTCTATGTTCGTCCCTAGTTAGTCTCTTTCTAAGGTCGAACTTAGACAAACCTTAGAATGAGACTAACGAGACTAACTTGGGACGAACAAAGACAAACGTTAGTCTCATTACAAGGTTATTCTAAGTTCGTCCCAAGTTAGTCTAAGTTCGTCCCTTGTTAGTCTCTTTCTAAGGACGAACTTAGACAAACCATAGAATGAGACTGACAAGACTAACTTGAGACAAACAAAGACAAACGTTAGTCTCATTATAAAGTTAGTCTAAATTGGTCCCAAGTTAGTCTAAGTTCGTCCCTAGTTAGTCTCTTTCAAAGTATGAACTTGGACAAACCTTAGAATGATACTAACGAGACTAACTTGGGACGCACAAAGACAAACATTAGTCTCATTATAAGGTTAGTCTAAGTTCGTCCCAAGTTAGTCTCTTTCTAAGGACGAAATTAGACAAACCTTAGAATGAGACTAACGAGACAAACTTGGGGATGAACAAAGACAAACGTTAGTCTCATTATCAGGTTTGTCTAAGTTCGTCCCAAGTTAGTCTAAGTTCGACCCTAGTTAGTCTATTTCTAAGGATGAACTTAGACAAACCTTAGAATGAGACAAACGAGACTAACTTGGAATGAAAAAAGACAAACTTTATTCTCAATCTAAGGTTAGTCTAAGTTCGTCCCAAGTTAGTCTATGTTTGTCCCTAGTTAGTTTCTTTCTAAGGACGAACTTAAAAAAACCTTAGAATGAGACTAACGAGACAAACTTGGGACGAACAAAGACAAACTTTAGTCTCATTATAAGGTTTGTCTAAGTTCGTCCCAACTTAGTCTAAGTTCGTCCCTAGTTAGTCTCTTTCCAAGGACGAACTTAGACAAGCCTTAGAATGAGACTAACGAGACTACCTTGGGACGAACAAACACAAACGTTCGTCTCATTACAAGGTTAGTCTAAGTTCGTCCCTAGTTAGTCTCTTTCTAAGGACGAACTTAGACAAACCTTAGAAGGAGACTAACGAGACCAACGAGACTAACTTGGGACGAACAAAGACAAACGTAAGTCTCATTACAAGGCTTGTCTAAGTTCGTCCCAAGTTAGTCTCTTTCTAAGGACGAACTTAGACAAACCTTAGAATGAGACTAACGAGACAAACTCTCATTCTAAGGTTTGTCTGATTTCGTCCCAAGTTAGTCTAAGTTCGTCCCTAGTTAGTCTCTTTCTAAGGACGAACTGAGACAAACCTTAGAATGAGACTAACGAGACTAACTTGGAACGAACAAAGACAAACTTTATTCTCATTCTAAGGTTTGTCTAAGTTCGTCCCAAGTTAGTCTAAGTTCGTCCCTGGATTCTCTTTCTAAGGACGAACTTAGACAAAACCTTAGAATGAGATTAATGAGACTAACTTGGAACGAACAAACACAAACGTTAGTCTCATTACAAGGTTAGTCTAAGTACGTCCCAAGTTAGTCTAAGTTCGTCCCTAGTTAATCTCTTTCTAAGGACGAACTTAGACAAACCTTAGAAGGAGACTAACGAGACTAACCTGGGACGAACAAAGACAAACGTTAGTCTCATTACAAGGTTAGTCTAAGTTCGTCCCTAGTTAGTCTAAGTTCGTCCCTAGTTAGTCTCTTTCTAAGGTCGAACTTAGACAAACCTTAGGATGAGACCACTACACCATTTTGACACAAATGCAACATCCAAAAATGTGTCGCTTTAACCCAAAATATGTTGCAATGGTCACGAGCAACAAAGCTACTGTTGCTTTAGACCATGTTGCATTTGCCTTGTTGCAAAAACAATTTGCAACGAACAAAAAAGTTGATGTTGCGTAAGCAAGTTCTAATGCAACATTCAATTTGCAACACAAAGTCATGTTGCATTAGTATCAATCTTAAACAACGCATTTTAAGGTTTCGTTGCAAATTGTTTTTGCAACAAGGCATATGCAACGCGGACTAATGCAACAAGCATTGAGTTGCGCTGGAAAAATGCAACAGCCGTCTTATGCAACGAATGTTTAGAAGACCAAGTATTATTAAAACATATGCAACGAGGTATTTAGTACTTATGCAACGGGATTTGTAAATATATTTCTCTTATGCAACGAGAGCAACGTAAACGTATGCCACATAATGGACAGACAAATGCAACAACCCCTATAAATAATTATGTAACAAATATTAATATCTTATGCAACAAGACGAAATCCTGTTTCTTTGGATTAAAGTTTCAATCCAAAGCAGACCAAAAAGAGTAAGCAACCTGATTTGCTTAATTACATAGATTGGATCTAAACATCAAAATAACAACTTTATAGTTTGGATCCATGCACTAGAATAACAAGTCCTAAACATAAGGTAAGAGTCTATCACTGATTTCAAGTCCTCCAACTGTTGGACAGAACATTAGTCTCCAAGGCTTGGCAATTGAGCCGTCTGTTCGTAAGTCTCCCTCAACGATAACTGCTGCCCCGTTCAAGAACCTGTATAACGACACAATAACTGAAGAATCAATAACTTTAACAGGGACAGAATGTCTATTAAAAATATAGGGACCAAAAGTAACTCTAATAACAAAAAGGCTATGCAGTATGCATAACAATCTTTCTACGACAACAAAACATGTTCCTTTACTAAGATCCTGAGACCAATATCAACGCAAAGCATCAAGCAAAAGTCCTCAAACTATTTTAGGTTTACTAATTTCTCAATCAGCATCAAAACATGCCAAAATAGAATAGTACTAATTTAAAGAATGATGTCATCTGAGAACAATGATCTAGGAAAGGCCAATTTAACAAAATCCACATTAGTGGAGTTTGCATCTAACCTGAAGCTATTTGAAGGCGATACTTGGCGCTGGGATTTGATTTCACCATGATAATAGTCTTCAGTTTTGGAGGATAACAGAACATTCTTTTTCCGTATGGCTGCAATAAAACACGAGCTAAACCCACAAAAGGACTGTCTTTAGGCTTCAGAGTACGATAAAAGCGTTTTCCCAATAAAAAGATGGCTAAACCGATAGTATTGGCTACAAGGCAGAGTCCAAAACCCCATCAGGATACACAAATCTCTATGATCAACTGTTAATGATAATGCTTGACGGGAAAAGTGAGAAACCTGCAATGAAGAAAAATGTAATCCATCCTCCCTTTCTAGCACAAGATTTTGATACTCGAGCTTCTTCATCACCGTGACGATGATGGTCCAGACCTTCCATTACGGAACCTCGGCAGATGCTCTTTTCTCCTCTGCCTTCCTATGCGCCTTGGCTATACCACAAATCCTGCCATTCGAGGAGCTGCTAAATCACAAATCAAACCAAACCAAATCATCAGCATAATGCCAAATTTCAAAATCATCTGAGGGCTACAGAATTTCAAAATCATCTGACACAATAATTTCAAAACCAAACCTTTCCGGAGCGGATCTGGCGGTAGCGACTACATCGGCCGGGCAGTTCCGGTCCTCAATAGATACAGCGACGTGAGACTGAGCAGGTCTCGTATGAAGCGATGATGTCGAACGCGTCGGAGGGAAGAGGCATCGGATGAAGGAGCAACCGCACTTTCATCTTCTCCGGATATCGTGGTGAGGAGATCGATAATCGATTGCTGTTTCAAGTGAGACAGAGAAGTGTGAGCGCCCGCTACAAGTGAAGAGTTCAATAGAAAACCCTAGATGTTCAAATGAGAAGGAGAAAATCTAACGAGATAATTTTGATTTTATTTCATCAATTTACCATACTTTTTTTTCGATAGGAATTTATTCATACTTTTTAAACACACAAATGATATTAAACTGTTGGTTCAAATGAAAATGGTTCAGGCTCTCTTCGCCTTGTTTCTTTCTTTCGGAAATGAAAATGGTTCAGAACGATAATTAAAAAATAGTATTTTTTTGTGTGATAAATTAAGCAATGGGATTTCATTATAAGAGATTTAGTTTTTAAGAAAAAACGGAAATTTAAAATTTAGAAAAAGAAGAAACAAAGTCGATATACAAAAGTAAATAACCAAAACATATACTAGATGACTTCTTTAGTGAATTGATTAGTGCATAAAATATATAGTAAATCACAACTTTTTGTGTTTCATATATAACCATGAGTGCATAACATAATATTTATGTACATTCCATGAACATATGATATAATCTTGTAATTGATAGTTCCTTGATAATTTTGTGATTTGATTTGAATGTGTGTTAGATGATATTAATGGATACTATGTTTGTATCACTCTTAATGAAGTTTACACTCTTATGTATTTGTGATCTAACTATTATCTCATAACAACATAACTCTTATATGTATATTTATGCACATTATGTCCAATATTGCCTTTGATAGGGATTTGAGAGTTGTTCATGGGATGATATGAATGTATTAGATGATTTCATTAGTGCATAACATAACATAAATGTACTTGTGATGTAATCTTGTCATTGCTTTGAATATGTTGAGATGAAACATAACTCTTATGTACTTGTGATATAGTCATTGCTTTGAATATGGTAGATGATTTGTAGGGTAATCCATGCTTGCAATCAATATCCTAACCTTAAACATTTGTCTTTCATTGCATTTGTGATGTTTTATTAAGGGATTCGAGTGTGTTAAAGAAGGGTTAATTAAGGATCAACCACTTACGCAACAGAGGGTTTATGAGTTATGATGAGGGCTTATGGTTCGAACGTAATGCAACAGAGGGTTGTAATACCAAGTTGCATTGTGTCATATGTAACATAATTTGGTAAGAGGGAAGTGAAAATTTTTAGGCGGGAAATGAAAATTTTTGTAATTTGGTAAGAGGGAAATTTGACTATGTGTTTCCTTGGTAGCTCCTCAATCCATCCTCACGATTTTACATAAAAAAATCAAGTTACATGTGCCCAATATGTGCATACATTAAGTTATAACATACTATCCCAAATTAAGCAATTTATAACCATAATTAACTAATTTATAACCATAATTAACCAAATTAACCAAGTTGTAACCTTAATTAACCAAATAAACCTTCCATTAGTGAATTCATCACCAAATTTACCAATAAGTTATAACTATGAACACATGATATAGTGAATTCATACTTCATTTGGTGAATACATAAATTTCTTTAGTGAATTCATCAATACAAACATAATCTTTATGTACACATGATATAATCTTGTGAATGAATATTATGTTTGTGATCTAACTATTATCTCATAACAACATAATTCATGCTTGCAATGTTTTGTAATCTTGGTCATTGCTTTAAGTTTGTGATCTAACTATTATCTCATAACAACATAATTCATGCTTGCAATGTTTGTAATCTTGATCTTTGGTTTGAATATGTTGTTTGTAATCTAACTATTATCTCATAACAACATACCCATTCATCACCAAATTCATCAATGTTTGTAATATTGATCTAACTTTGAATATGTTGTTTGTAATCTAACTATTATCTCATAACAACATAACTATTCATCACCAAATTCATCAATGTTTGTAATCTTGGTTGTAAGCTTGATCTAACTTTGAATATGTTGATCTAGCTTTGAATATGTTAAGATGAAACATAACTCTTATGTACTTGTGATGTAATCTTTGGTTTGAATATTTTCTTTGTAGGATAATCAATGTTCCCAAAATCAATTATCGTAACCTTAAACATGTGTTAAATGAGGGTTAATTAAGGATAAATCACTTACGCAATGGCGGTTTCGGACTTAATGCAACGGAGGGTTGTAATACCAAGTTGCATTGTGTCATATGTAACATAATTTGGTTCGAGGGAATTGAATTTTTTTTGGCGGGAAATGAAAATTAAGTTTCGTTCATAATAACGCAACAACATTTCTTTGTTGCATATATGACTGTTACATTTGATATGGCGGGATTGAAATATGAAATTTTTTAGCCATGTATTTCCTTCCCCCCTCAAAAATTTGTTCCGTCCCTCCTTTTCCAAATTAATTCCCGCCTTTCATATTTGTCTTATGCAACAATCATTATCGTGAGCTGTTGCTTAAGTGACCTGATTAAAAAATGCAAACACCCAACATACTTGGCCATAAATATGGTATTCAAGTATTCAAGACACACAACACTTGATGTTGAAATTAAACTTCAAATGGGCAAACATCCCTTGTTCAAACACCCAAACACACTTGGCCACACATATGGTATATATATTAAACACACAACACACTTGAGATATTGAAATTAATTAAATATCTTCATCATCTTCTAGTTCTTCATCCATCATTTCATCATCTTCTTGTTCTTCATCCATCATTTCATGATCTTCTTGTTCGTCATCCATCATTTCATCATCAATGTTTGGTTAGTACTGTGCTCGATCTGCATCTTCAAAAGATGTTTTTATGTTGCTGTGTACGGCTCCTAGCTAGAGCTGTACTTGATTTTTGAATTAAAAGCTTGCATAATTTACGCAACAGATTATTCCTCTGTGCGTTGCGTAAGTATAGAAGTTTTCCAACATTTCATACGAGGTTATAAATGCTTTTACTTAGGCAACACATACAGACTTATCCAAAAATAGATGTTACATTATGCGTCTTACGTAACTAATACAATCATGTTGCATTAACATTGTAACATTAGGTTTTCTTATGCAACAAGGGACAATCGTTATTATAGATTTTGTTGCAAAAATGAACTTATTACTTTTGTTCATGTACTCGTTGCTTTTTACTTAGTTACATAAGTAACACTACGCAACGTATGTCGCTGGTTACTTTAGACCATGTTGTATGATTACACTTATGCGATGACTACATACATGTTGCTATTGCTTCTGTTGCATAAAAGATTTTTCGTAACAAAGCTCGGTCTGCTGCTAACGTATGTGTTGCATTTATTAAATTACGCAACGCAAAATGGTACGCTGAATTTTTCTGTGTTACATTTAGATTCTTATGCAACACGTTACATAAGTAACAAATGTGCCATCGTTGCGACATGGCTTATGCTACGTAGTATATGCAACAGCGTGTCATTCCTTGTTGCATATGTGTCAAAATGGTGTAGTGGACTAACGAAACTAACTTGGGACGAACAAAGACAAAAGTTAGTCCCATTACAAGTTTAGTCTAAGTTCGTCCCAAGTTAGTCTCTTTCTAAGGACGAACTTAGACAAACCTTAGAATGAGACTAAAGAGACAAACTTGGGACGAACAAAGACAAACGTTAGTCTCATTATAAGGTTTGTCTAAGTTCGTCCCAAGTTAGTCTAAGTTCGTCCCTAGTTAGTCTCTTTCTAAGGTCGAACTTAGACAAACCTTAGAATGAGACTAACGAGACTAACTTGGGACGAACAAAGACAAACGTTTGTCCCATTACAAGGTTATTCTAAGTTCGTCCCAAGTTAGTCTAAGTTCGTCCCAAGTTAGTCTCTTTCTAAGGACACACTTAGACAAACCTTAGAAGGATAGTCTCTTTCTAAGGACGAACTTAGACAAACCTTAGAATGAGACTAAAGAGACAAACTTGGGACGAACAAAGACAAACGTTAGTCTCATTATAAGGTTTGTCTAAGTTCGTCCCAAGTTAGTCTAAGTTCGTCCCTAGTTAGTCTCTTTCTAAGGATGAACTTAGACAAACCTTAGAATGAGACTAACGAGACTAACTTGGGACGAACAAAGACAAACATTTGTCCCATTATAAGGTTTGTCTAAGTTCGTCCCAAGTTAGTCTAAGTTCGTCCCTAGTTAGTTTATTTCTAAGGACAAACGTAAACAAACCTTAGAATGAGACTAACGAGACTAACTTGGGACGAACAAAGACAAACATTAGTCTCATTATAAGGTTTGTCTAAGTTCGTCCCAAGTTAGTCTAAGTTCGTCCCTAGTTAGTCTCTTTCTAAGGACGAACTTAGACAAACCGTAGAATGAGACTAACGAGACTAACTTGGGACGAACAAAGACAAACGTTAGTCTCATTATAAGGTTTGTCAAAGTTCATCCCAAGTTAGTCTAAGTTCGTCCCTAGTTAGTTTCTTTCTAATGACGAACTGAAACAAACCTTAGAATGAGACTAACGAGACTAACTTGGGACGAAGAAAGACAAACGTTAGTCTCATTATAAGGTTTTTCTAAGTTCGTCCCAAGTTAGTCTAAGTTCGTCCCTAGTTAGTCTCTTTCTAAGGACGAACTTAAACAAAACTTAGAATGAGACTAAGTAGACTAACTTGGGATGAACAAAGACAAACGTTAGTCTCATTATAAGGTTTGTCTAAGTTCGGCCCAAGTTAGTCTAAGTTCGTCCCTAGTTAGTCTCTTTCTAAGGACGAACTTAAACAAACCTTAGAATGAGACTAACGAAACTAACTTAGGACGAACAAACACAAACATTAGTCTCATTACAAGGGTAGTCTAAGTTCGTCCCAAGTTAGTCTAAGTTCATCCCTAGTTAGTCTATTTCTAAGGACGAACTTAGAAAAACCGTAGAATGAGACTAATGAGACTAACTCGGAACGAACAAAGACAAACATTATTCTCATTCTAAGGTATGGCTAAGTTCGTCCCAAGTTAGTCTAAGTTCGTCCCTAGTTAGTTTCTTTCTAAGGATGAACTTAAAAAAACCTTAGAATGAGACTAACGAGACTAACTTGGGACGAACAAAGACAAACGTTAGTCTCATTATAAGGTTTGTCTAAGTTCGTCCCAAGTTAGTCTAAGTTCGTCCCTAGTTAGTCTCTTTCTAAGGACGAACTTAGACAAACCTTAGAATGAGACTAACGAGACTAACTTGGGACGAACAAAGACAAACGTTAGTCTCATTACAAGGTTATTCAAAGTTCGTCCCAAGTTAGTCTAATTTCGTCCCTAGTTAGTCTCTTTCTAAGGACGAACTTAGACAAACCTTAGAATGACACTAACGAGACTAACTTGGGACGAACAAAGACAAACGTTAGTCTCCTTATAAAGTTAGTCTAAGTTGGTCCCAAGTTAGTCTAAGTTCGTCCCTAGTTACTCTCTTTCTAAGGTCGAACATAGACAAACCTTAGAAGAAGACTAACGAGACTAACGAGGCCAACTTGGGACGAACAAATACAAACGTTAGTCTCATTACAAGGTTAGTCTATGTTCGTCCCAAGTTAGTCACTTTCTAAGGACAAACTTAGACAAACCTGAGAATGAGACTAACGAGACAAACTCTCATTCTAAGGTTTGTCTAAGTTCGTCCCAAGTTAGTCTAAGTTCGTCCCTAGTTAGTCTCTTTCTAAGGACGAACTTAGACAAACCTTAGAATGAGACTAACGAGACTAACTTGGAACGAACAAAAACAAACTTTATTCTCATTCTAATGTTAGTCTAAGTTCGTCCCTAGATTCTCTTTCTAAGGACGAACTTGGAAAAACCTTAGAATGAGACTAACGAGACTAACTTGGGACGAACAAACACAAACATCAGTCTCATTACAAGGTTTGTCTAAGTACATCCCAAGTCAGTCTAAGTTCGTCCCTAGTTAGTCTCTTTCAAAGGACGAACTTTGACAAACCTTAGAAGGAGACTAACGAGACTAGACTCTCATTCTAAGGTTTGTCTAAGTTCGCCCCAAGTTAGTCTAAGTTCGTCCCTAGTTAGTCTCTTTCTAAGGACGAACTTAAACAAACCTTAGAATTTGACTAACGAGACTAACTTGGGACGAACAAAGACAAACGTTTGTCTCCTTATAAGGTTAGTCTAAGTTCGTCCCTAGTTAGTCTCTTTCTAAGGACGAACTTTGACAAACCTTAGAAGGAGACTAACGAAACTAACTTGGGAAAAACAAAGACAAACGTTAATCTCATTACAAGGTTAGTCTAAGTTCGTCTCAAGTTAGTCTCTTTCTAAGGACGAACTTAGACAAATCTTAGAATGAGACTAACAAGACAAACTCTCATTCTAAGGTTTGTCTAAGTTCGTCCCAAGTTAGTCTAAGTTCGTCCCTAGTTAGTCTCTTTCTAAGGACGAACTTAGACAAACCTTAGAATGAGACTAACGAGACTAACGTGGGACGAACAAACACAAACGTTAGTCTCATTACAAGGTTAGTCTAAGTTCGTCCCAAGTTAGTCTACGTTCGTCCCTTGTTAGTCTCTTTCCAAAGACGAACTTAGACAAACCTTAGAATGAGACTAACGAGACTAACTTGGGACGAACAAAGACAAACGTTAGTCTCATTACAAGGTTAGTCTAAGTTCGTCCCAAGTTAGTCTAAGTTCATCCTAGTTAGTCTCTTTCAAAGGATGAACTTAGACAAACCTTAGAATTAGACTAACGAGGCTAACTTGGGACGAACAAAGACAAACGTTAGTCTCATTATAAGGTTAGTCTAAGTTCGTCCCAAGTTAGTCTAAGTTCGTCCCTAGTTAGTCTCTTTCTAAGGATGAACTTAGACCAACCTTAGAAGGAGACTAACGAGACTAACTTGGGACGAACAAAGACAAACGTTAGTCTCATTACAAGGTTAGTCTAAGTTCGTCCCAAGTTAGTCACTTTCTAAGGACGAACTTAGACAAACCTCAGAATGTGACTAACGAGACAAACTCTCATTCTAAGGTTAGTGTAAGTTCGTCCCAAGTTAGTCTCTTTCTAAGAACCAACTTAGACAAACCTCAGAATGAGACTTACGAGACAAACTCTCATTCTATGGTTTGTCTAAGTTCGTCCCAAGTTAGTCTAAGTTCGTCCCTTGTTAGTTTCTTCTTAAGGACGAACTTAGACAAACCTTAGAATGAGACTAACGAGACTAACTTGGGACGAACAAAGACAAACGTTAGTCTCATTACTAGTTTAGTCTAAGTTCGTCCCTAGTTAGTCTCTTTCTAAGGATGAACTTAGACAAACCTTAGAATGAGACTAACGAGACTAACTTGGGATGAACAAAGACAAACGTTAGTCTCATTATAAGGTTTGTCTATGTTCGTCCCTAGTTAGTCTCTTTCTAAGGACGAACTTAGACAAACCTTAGAATGAGACTAACGAGACTAACTTGGGACAAACAAAAACAAACGTTCGTCTCTTTACAAGTTTAGTCTAATTTCGTCCCAAGTTAGTCTAAGTTCGTCCGTAGTTAGTCTCTTTCTAAGGAAGAACTTAGACAAACCTTAGAATGAGACTAACGAGACTAACTTGGAACGAAAAAAGACAAACTTTATTCTCATTCTAAGGTTAGTCTAAGTTCGTCCCAAGTTAGTCTAAGTTCGTCCCTAGTTTGTTTCTTTCTAAGGACAAACTCAAAAAACCCTTAGAATGAGACTAATGAGACTAACTTGGGACGAAGAAAGACAAACGTTAGTCTCATTACAAGGTTAGTCTAAGTTCGTCCCAATTTAGTCTCTTTCTAAGGACGAACTTCGAAAAACCTTTGAATGAGACTAACGAGACAAACTCTCATTCTAAGGTTTGTGTAAGTTCGTCCCAAGTTATTCTAAGTTCATCCCTAGTTATTCTCTTTCTAAGGACAAACTTAGACAAACCTTAGAACGAGACTAACGAGACTAACTTGGGACGAACAAAGACAAAAGTTAGTCTCATTACAAGGTCAGTCTAAAGTTCGTCCCAAGTTAGTCTCTTTCTAAGGACGAACTTAGACAAACCTTAGAATGAGACTAACGAGACAAACTCTCTTTCTAAGGTTTGTCTAAGTTCGTCCCAAGTTAGTCTAAGTTCGTCCCTAGTTAGTCTCTTTCTAAGGACGAACTTAGTCAAACCTTAGAGGGAGACTAACGAGACTAACGAGACTAACTTGGGAAGAACAAAGACAAAAGTTAGTCTCTTTACAAGTTTAGTCTAAAGTTCGGCCCAAGTTAGTCTCTTTCTAAGGACAAACTTAGACAAGCCTTAGAATGAGACTAACGAGACAAACTCTCATTATAAGGTTTGTCTAAGTTCGTCCCAAGTTAGTCTAAGTTCGTCCCTAGCTAGTCTCTTTCTAAGGACGAACTTAGACAAACCTTAGAATGAGACTAACGAGACTAACTTGGGACAAACAAAGACAAACGTTAGTCTCATTACAAGGTTAGTCTAAGTTCATCCCAAGTTAGTCTAAGTTCGTCCCTAGTTAGTCTCATTCTAAAGACGAACTTAGACAAACCTTAGAATGAGACTAACGAGACTAACTTGGGACGAACAAAGACAAATGTTAGTCTCATTACAAGGTTAGTCTAAGTTCGTCCCAAGTTAGTCTAAGTTCGTCCCTTGTTAGTCTCTTTCTAAGGACGAACTTAGACAAACCTTAGAATGAGACTAACGAGACTAACTTGGGACGAACAAAGACAAACTTTAGTCTCATTATAGGGTTAGTCTAAGTTCGTCCCTAGTTAGCCTCTTTCTAAGGACGAACTTAGACAAACCTTAGAATGAGACTAACGAGACTAACTTGGGACGAACAAACACAAATGTTAGTCTCATTACAAGGTTAGTCTAAGTTCGTCCCAAATGTGTCTAAGTTCGTCCCTAGTTAGTCTCTTTCTAAGGACGAACTTAGACAAACCTTAGAATGAGACTAACGAGACTAACTTGGGACGAACATAGTCAAACGTTAGTCTCTTTACAAGGTTAGTCTAAGTTCGTCCCAAGTTAGTCGAAGTTCGTCCCTAGTTAGTCTCTTTCTAAGGACGAACTTAGACAAACCTTAGAATGAGACTAACGAGACTAACTTGAGACGAACAAAGACAAACTTTAGTCTCATTATAAGGTTAGTCTAAGTTCGTCCCTAGTTAGTCTAAGTTCGTCTCTAGTTAGTCTCTTTCTAAGGACGAACTTAGACAAACCTTGGAATGAGACTAACGAGACTAACTTGGGACGAACATAGACAAACGTTAGTCTCATTATAAGGTTTGTCTAATTTCGTCCCAAGTTAGTCTAAGTTCGTCCCTAGTTAGTCTCTTTCTAAGGACGAACTTAGACAAACCTTAGAATGAGGCTAACGAGACTAACTTGGAACGAACAAAGACAAACTTTATTCTCATTCTAAGGTTAGTCTAAGTTCGTCCCTTGTTTGTTTCTTTCTAAGGACAAACTTAAAAAAACCTTAGAATGAGACTAATGAGACTAACTTTGGACGAAGAAAGACAAACGTTAGTCTCATTACAAGATTAGTCTAAGTTCGCCCCAAGTTAGTCTCTTTCTAAGGACGAACTTCGAAAAACCTTTGAATGAGACTAACGAGGCAAACTCTCATTCTAAGGTCTGTCTAAGTTCGTCCCAAGTTATTCTAAGTTCATCCCTAGTTATTCTCTTTCTAAGGACGAACTTAGACAAACCTTATAACGAGACTAACGAGACTAACTTGGGACGAATAAAGACAAAAGTTAGTCTCATTACAAGGTCAGTCTAAAGTTCGTCCCAAGTTAGTCTCTTTCTAAGGACGAACTTAGACAAACCTTAAAATGAGACTAACGAGACAAACTCTCATTCTAAGGTTTGTCTAAGTTCGTCCCAAGTTAGTCTAAGTTCGTCCCTAGTTAGTCTCTTTCTAAGGACGAACTTAGTCAAACCTTAGAAGGAGACTAACGAGACTAACTTGGGAAGAACAAAGACAAAAGTTAGTCTCATTACAAGTTTAGTCTAAAGTTCGGCCCAAGTTAGTCTCTTTCTAAGGACAAACATAGACAACCCTTAGAATGAGACTAACGAGACAAACTCTCATTATAAGGTTTGTCTAAGTTCGTCGCAAGTTAGTCTAAGTTCGTCCCTAGCTAGTCTCTTTCTAAGGACGAACTTAGACAAACCTTAGAATGAGACTAACGAGACTAAGTTGGGACGAACAAAGACAAACGTTAGTCTCATTACAAGGTTAGTCTAAGTTCGTCCCAAGTTAGTCTAAGTTCGTCCCTAGTTAGTCTCATTCTAAAGACGAACTTAGACAAACCTTAGAATGAGACTAACGAGACTAACTTGGGACGAACAAAGACAAATGTTAGTCTCATTACAAGGTTAGTCTAAGTTCGTCCCAAGTTAGTCTAAGTTCGTCCCTTGTTAGTCTCTTTCTAAGGACGAACTTATACAAACCTTAGAATGAGACTAACAAGACTAACTTGGGACGAACAAAGACAAACTTTAGTCTCATTATAAGGTTAGTCTAAGTTCGTCCCTAGTTAGCCTCTTTCTAAGGACGAACTTAGACAAACCTTAGAATGAGACTAACGAGACTAACTTGGGACGAACAAACACAAACGTTAGTCTCATTACAAGGTTAGTCTAAGTTCGTCCCAAATTAGTCTAAGTTCGTCCCTAGTTAGTCTCTTTCTAAGGACGAACTTAGACAAACCTTAGAATGAGACTAACGAGACTAACTTGGGACGAACAAAGTCAAACGTTAGTCTCTTTACAAGGTTAGTCTAAGTTCGTCCCAAGTTAGTCTAAGTTCGTCCCTAGTTAGTCTCTTTCTAAGGACGAACTTAGACAAACCTTAGAATGAGACTAACGAGACTAACTTGGGACGAACAAAGACAAAATTTAGTCCCATTATAAGGTTAGTCGAAGTTCGTCCCTAGTTAGTCTAAGTTCGTCTCTAGTTAGTCTCTTTCTAAGGACGAACTTAGACAAACCTTGGAATGAGACTAACGAGACTAACTTGGGACGAACATAGACAAACGTTAGTCTCCTTATAAGGTCTGTCTAATTTCGTACCAAGTTAGTCTAAGTTCGTCCCTAGTTAGTCTCTTTCTAAGGACGAACTTAGACAAACCTTAGAATGAGGCTAACGAGACTAACTTCGAACGAACAAAGACAAACTTTATACTCATTCTAAGGTTAGTCTAAGTTCGTCCCAAGTTAGTCTAAGTTCGTCCCTAGTTAGTTTCTTTCTAAGGACGAACTTAAAAAAACCTTAGAATGAGACTAATGAGACTAATTTGGGACGAAGAAAGACAAACGTTTGTCTCATTACAAGGTTAGTCTAAGTTCGTCCCAAGTTAGTCTCTTGCTAAGGACGAACTTCGAAAAACCTTTGAATGAGACTAACCAGACAAACTCTCATTCTAAGGTTTGTCTAAGTTCGTCTTAAGTTATTCTAAGTTCGTCCCTAGTTATTCTCTTTCTAAGGACGAACTTAGACAAACCTTAGAATGAGATTAACGAGGCTAACTTGGGACGAACAAAGACAAACGTTAGTCTCATTACAAGGTTATTCTAAGTTCGTCCCAAGTTAGTATAAGTTCGTCCCTAGTTAGTCTCTTTCTAAGGAGGAACTTAGACAAACCTTGGAATGAGACTAACGAGACTAACTTGGGACGAACAAAGACAAACGTTAGTCTCATAATAAAGTTAGTCTAAGTTTGTCCCAAGTTAGTCTAAGTTCGTCCCTAGTTAGTCTCTTTCTAAGGGAGAACTTAGACAAACCTTAGTATGAGACTAACGAGACTAACTTTGAACGAACAAAGACAAACTTTATTCTCATTCTGAGGTTAGTCTAAGTTCGTCCCAAGTTAGTCTAAGTTCGTCCCTAGTTACTTTCTTTCTAAGGACGAACTTCAACAAGCCTTAGAATGTGACTAACGAGACTAACTTGGGACGGACAAAGACAAACGTTAGTCTCATTATAAGGTTTGTCTAACTTCGTCCCAAGTTAGTCTAAGTTCGTCCCTAGTTAGTCTCTTTCTAAGGACGAACTTAGACAAACCTTAGAATGAGACTAAAGAGACTACCTTGGGACGAACTAACACAAACGTCAGTCTCATTACAAGGTTAGTCTAAGTTCGTCCCAAGTTAGTCTAAGTTCGTCCCTAGTTAGTCTCTTTCTAAGGACGAACTTAGACAAACCTTAGAAGGAGACTAACGGGACTAACGAGACTAACTTGGGACGAACAAACACAAAAGTTAGTCTCATTACAAGGTTAGTCTAAAGTTCGTCCCAAGTTAGTCTATTTCTAAGGACGAACTTAGAAAAACCTTAGAATGAGACTAACGAGACAAACACTCATTCAAAGGTTTGTCTAAGTTCGTCCCAAGTTAGTCTAAGTTCGTCCCTAGTCAGTCTCTTTCTAAGGACGACCTTAGACAAACCTTAGAAGGAGACAAACGAGACTAACTTGGGAAGAACAAAGACAAACGTTAGTCTCATTAGAAGGTTAGTCTAAAGTTCGTCCCAAGTTAGTCTATTTCTAAGGACGAACTTAGACAAACCTTAGAATGAGACTAACGAGACAAACTCTCATTCAAAGGTTTGTCTAAGTTTGTCCCAAGTTAGTCTCTTTCTAAGGACGAACTTAAACAAACCTTAGAATGAGACTAACGAGACTAACTTGGGACGAACAAAGACTAATGTTAGTCTCATTATAAGGTTTGTCTAAGTTCGTCCCGAGTTAGTCTAAGTTCGTCCCTAGTTAGTCTCTTTCTAAGGACGAACTTAGACAAACCTCAGAGGAAGACTAACGAAACTAACTTGGGACGAACAAAGCAAACGTTAGTGTCATTACAAGGTTAGTCTAAGTTCGTCCCAAGTTAGTCTCTTTCTAAGGACGAACTTAGACAAACCTTAGAATGAGACTTACAAGACAAACTCTCATTCTAAGGTTTGTCTAAGTTCGTCCCAAGTTAGTCTAAGTTCGTCCCTAGTTAGTCTCTTTCTAAGGACGAACTTAGTCAAACCTTAGAAGGAGACTAACGAGACTAACTTGGGAAGAACAAAGACAAAAGTTAGTCTCATTACAAGTTTAGTCTAAAGTTCGGCCCAAGTTAGTCTCTTTCTAAGGACAAACTTAGACAACCCTTAGAATGAGACTAACGAGACAAACTCTCATTATAAGGTTTGTCTAAGTTCGTCGCAAGTTAGTCTAAGTTCGTCCCTAGCTAGTCTCTTTCTAAGGACGAACTTAGACAAACCTTAGAATGAGACTAACGAGACTAAGTTGGGACGAACAAAGACAAACGTTAGTCTCATTACAAGGTTAGTCTAAGTTCGTCCCAAGTTAGTCTAAGTTCGTCCCTAGTTAGTCTCATTCTAAAGACGAACTTAGACAAACCTTAGAATGAGACTAACGAGACTAACTTGGGACGAACAAAGACAAATGTTAGTCTCATTACAAGGTTAGTCTAAGTTCGTC
Source organism: Rhodiola chrysanthemifolia (assembly GCA_033675395.1). Classification (NCBI taxonomy): domain Eukaryota; kingdom Viridiplantae; phylum Streptophyta; class Magnoliopsida; order Saxifragales; family Crassulaceae; genus Rhodiola; species Rhodiola chrysanthemifolia. The sequence continues at coordinate 283,843 of CM066204.1, forward strand.
CCAAGTTAGTCTAAGTTCGTCCCTTGTTAGTCTCTTTCTAAGGACGAACTTATACAAACCTTAGAATGAGACTAACAAGACTAACTTGGGACGAACAAAGACAAACTTTAGTCTCATTATAAGGTTAGTCTAAGTTCGTCCCTAGTTAGCCTCTTTCTAAGGACGAACTTAGACAAACCTTAGAATGAGACTAACGAGACTAACTTGGGACGAACAAACACAAACGTTAGTCTCATTACAAGGTTAGTCTAAGTTCGTCCCAAATTAGTCTAAGTTCGTCCCTAGTTAGTCTCTTTCTAAGGACGAACTTAGACAAACCTTAGAATGAGACTAACGAGACTAACTTGGGACGAACAAAGTCAAACGTTAGTCTCTTTACAAGGTTAGTCTAAGTTCGTCCCAAGTTAGTCTAAGTTCGTCCCTAGTTAGTCTCTTTCTAAGGACGAACTTAGACAAACCTTAGAATGAGACTAACGAGACTAACTTGGGACGAACAAAGACAAAATTTAGTCCCATTATAAGGTTAGTCGAAGTTCGTCCCTAGTTAGTCTAAGTTCGTCTCTAGTTAGTCTCTTTCTAAGGACGAACTTAGACAAACCTTGGAATGAGACTAACGAGACTAACTTGGGACGAACATAGACAAACGTTAGTCTCCTTATAAGGTCTGTCTAATTTCGTACCAAGTTAGTCTAAGTTCGTCCCTAGTTAGTCTCTTTCTAAGGACGAACTTAGACAAACCTTAGAATGAGGCTAACGAGACTAACTTCGAACGAACAAAGACAAACTTTATACTCATTCTAAGGTTAGTCTAAGTTCGTCCCAAGTTAGTCTAAGTTCGTCCCTAGTTAGTTTCTTTCTAAGGACGAACTTAAAAAAACCTTAGAATGAGACTAATGAGACTAATTTGGGACGAAGAAAGACAAACGTTTGTCTCATTACAAGGTTAGTCTAAGTTCGTCCCAAGTTAGTCTCTTGCTAAGGACGAACTTCGAAAAACCTTTGAATGAGACTAACGAGACAAACTCTCATTCTAAGGTTTGTCTAAGTTCGTCTTAAGTTATTCTAAGTTCGTCCCTAGTTATTCTCTTTCTAAGGACGAACTTAGAGAAACCTTAGAATGAGACTAACGAGACTAACTTGGGACGAACAAAGACAAATGTTAGTCTCATTACAAGGTTATTCAAAGTTCCTCCCAAGTTAGTCTTATTTCGTCCCTAGTTAGTCTCTTTCTAAGGACGAACTTAGACAAACCATAGAATGAGACTAACGAGACTAACTTGGGACGAACAAAGACAAACGTTAGTCGCCTTATAAAGTTAGTCTAAGTTCATCCCAAGTTAGTCTAAGTTCGTCCCTAGTTAGTATCTTTCTAAGGACGAACTTAGACAAACCTTAGAATGTGACTAACGAAACTAACTTGGGACGAAGAAAGACAAACGTTAGTCTCATTATAAGGTTAGTCTAAGTTCATCCCAAGTTAGTCTAAGTTCGTCCCTAGTTAGTCGCTTTCTAAGGACGAACTTAGACAAACCTTAGAAGGAGAGTGACGAGACCAACGAGACTAACTTGGGACGAACAAAGACAAGCGTAAGTCTCATTACATGGTTAGTCTAAGTTCGTCCCAAGTTAGTCTCTTTCTAAGGACGAACTTAGACAAACCTTAGAATGAGACTAACGAGACTACCTTGGGACGAACAAACACAAACGTTAGTCTCATTACAAGGTTAGTCTAAGTTCGTCCCATGTTAGTCTAAGTTCGTCCCTAGTTTGTCTCTTTCTAAGGACGAACTTAGACAAACCTTAGAAGGAGAGTAACGAGACCAACGAGACTAACTTGGGACGAACAAAGACAAACGTAAGTCTCATTACATGGTTAGTCTAAGTTCGTCCCAAGTTAGTCTCTTTCTAAAGACGAACATAGACAAACCTTAGAATGAGACTAACGAGACAAACTCTCATTCTAAGGTTTGTGTAAGTTCGTCCCAAGTTTGTCTAAGTTCGTCCCTAGTTAGTCTCTTTCTAAGGACGAACTTAGACAAACCTTAGAATCAGACTAACGAGACTAACTTGGGATGAACAAAGACAAACGTTAGTCCCATTACAAGGTTAGTCTAAGTTCATCCCAAGTTAGTCTCTTTCTAAGGACGAACTTAGACAAACCTTAGAATGAGACTAAAGAGACAAACTTGGGACGAACAAAGACGAACGTTAGTCTCATTATAAGGTTTGTCTAAGTTCGTCCCAAGTTAGTCTAAGTTCGTCCCTAGTTAGTCTCTTTCTAAGGTCGAACTTAGACAAACCTTAGAATGAGACTAACGAGACTAACTTGGGACGAACAAAGACAAACGTTAGTCTCCTTATAAAGTTAGTCTAAGTTCGTCCCAAGTTAGTCTAAGTTCGTCCCTAGTACTCTTTCTAAGGACGAACTTAGACAAACCTTAGAATGAGACTAACGAGACTAACTTGGGACGAAGAAAGACAAACGTTAGTCTCATTATAAGGTTAGTCTAAGTTCGTCCCAAGTTAGTCTATGTTCGTCCCTAGATTCTCTTTCTAAGGACGAACTTAGACAAACCTTAGAATGAGACTAATGAGACTAACTTGGGACGAACAAACACAAACATTAGTCTCATTACAAGGTTAGTCTAAGTACGTCCCAAGTTAGTCTCAGTTCGTCCCTAGTTAGTCTCTTTCTAAGGACGAACTTAGACAAACCTTAGAATGAGACTAACGAGACTAACTTGTGACGAACAAAGACAAACGTTAGTCCCATTACAGGATTAGTCTAAGTTCGTCCCAAGTTAGTCTCTTTCTAAGGACGAACTTAGACAAACCTTAGAATGAGACTAAAGAGACAAACTTGGGACGAACAAAGACAAAAGTTAGTCTCATTATAAGGTTTGTCTAAGTTCGTTCCAAGTTAGTCTAAGTTCGTCCCTCGCTATTCTCTTTCTAAGGACGAACTTAGACAAACCTTAGAAGAAGACTAACGAAACTAACTTGGGACGAACAAAGACAAACATTAGTCCCATTATAAGGTTTGTCTAAGTTCGTCCCAAGTTAGTCTAAGTTCGTCCCTAGTTAGTTTCTTTCTAAGGACAAACTTAAACAAACCTTAGAATGAGACTAACGAGACTAACTTGGGACGAACAAAGACAAACGTTAGTCTCATTATAAGGTTTGTCTAAGTTCGTCCCAAGTTAGTCTAAGTTCGTCCCTAGTTAGTCTCTTTCTAAGGACGAACTTAGACAAACCGTAGAATGAGACTAACGAGACTAACTTGGGACAAACAAAGGCAAACGTTAGTCTCGTCCCAAGTTAGTCTAAGTTCATCCCTAGTTAGTCTATTTCTAAGGACGAACTTAGACAAACCTTAGAATGAGACTAATGAGTCTAACTCGGAACGAACAAAGACAAAATTTATTCTCATTCAAAGGTTTGCCTAAGTTTGTCCCAAGTTAGTCTAAGTTCGTCCCTAGTTAGTTACTTTCTAAGGACGAACTTAAACAAACCTTAGAATGAGATTAACGAGACTAACTTGGGACGAACAAAGATAAACGTTAGTCTCATTATAAGGTTTGTCTAAGTTCGTCCCAAGTTAGTCTAAGTTCATCCCTAGTTAGTCTCTTTCTAAGGACGAACTTAGACAAACCTTAGAATGAGACTAACGAGACTAACTTGGGACAAACAAAGACAAACGTTAGTCTCATTACAAGGTTATTCAAAGTTCGTCCCAAGTTAGTCTAATTTCTTCCCTAGTTAGTCTCTTTCTAAGGATGAACTTAGACAAACCTTAGAATGAGACTAACGAGACTAACTTGGGAAGAACAAAGACAAACGTTAGTCTCCTTATAAAGTTAGTCTAAGTTCATCCCAAGTTAGTCTAAGTTCGTCCCTAGTTAGTCTCTTTCTAAGGACGAACTTAGACAAACCTTTGAATGAGACTAACGAGCCTAACTTGAGACGAAGAAAGACAAACGTTAGTCTCATTATAAGGTTAGTCTAAGTTCGTCCCAAGTTAGTCTAAGTTCGTCCCTAGTTACTCCGTTTCTAAGGTCGAACTTAGACAAACCTTAGAATGAGACTAACGGGTCGAAGTTAGACAAACCTTAGAATGAGACTAACGAGACTAACTTCGGACGAACAAAGACAAACGTTAGTCCCATTACAAGGGTAGTCGAAGTTGGTCCCAAGTTAGTCTAAGTTCGTCTCTAGTTAGTCTCTTTCTAAGTCGAACTTAGACAAACCTTAGAATGAGACTAACGAGACTAACTTGGGATGAACAAAGACAAACGTTAGTCTCATTACAAGGTTATTCTAAGTTCGTCCCAAGTTAGTCTAAGTTCGTGCCTAGTTAGTCTCTTTCTAAGGACGAACTTAGACAAACCTTAGAAGGAGACTAACGAGACCAACGAGACTAACTTGGGACGAACAAAGACAAACGTAAGTCTCATTACATGGTTAGTCTAAGTTCGTCCCAAGTTAGTCTCTTTCTAAGGACGAACTTAGACAAACCTTAGAATGAGACTAACGAGACAAACTCTCATTCTAAGGTTTGTCTAAGTTCGTCCCTAGTTAGTCTCTTTCTAAGGACGAACTTAGACAAACCTTAGAATGAGACAAACGAGACTAACTTGGAACGAACAAAGACAAACTTTATTCTCATTCTAAGGTTAGTCTAAGTTCGTCCCAAGTTAGTCTAAGTTCGTCCCTAGATTCTCTTTCTAAGGACGAACTTAGACAAACCTTAGAATGAGACTAATGAGACTAACTTGGGACGAACAAACACAAACATTAGTCTCATTACAAGGTTAGTCTAAGTACGTCCCAAGTTAGTCTCAGTTCGTCCCTAGTTAGTCTCTTTCTAAGGACGAACTTAGACAAACCTTAGAAGGAGACTAACGAGACTAACGTGGGACGAACAAAGACAACCGTTAGTCTCATTACAAGGTTGGTCTAAGTTCGTCCCTAGTTAGTCTCTTTCTAAGGTCGAACTTAGACAAACCTTAGAATGAGACTAACGAGACTAACTTGGGACGAACAAAGACAAACGTTAGTCCCATTACAAGGTTAGTCTAAGTTCGTCCCAAGTTAGTCTCTTTCTAAGGACGAACTTAGACATACCTTAGAATGAGACTAAAGAGACAAACTTGGGACGAACAAAGACAATCGTTAGTCTCATTATAAGGTTTGTCTAAGTTCGTCCCAAGTTAGTCTAAGTTTGTCCCTAGTTAGTCTCTTTATAAGGACGAACTTAGACAAACCTTAGAATGAGACTAACGAGACTAACTTGGAATGAAAAAAGACAAACTTTATTCTCATTCTAAGGTTAGTCTAAGTTCGTCCCAAGTTAGTCTATGTTCGTCCCTAGTTAGTTTCTTTCTAAGGACGAACTTAAAAAACCTTAGAATGAGACTAACGAGGCAAACTTGGGACGAACAAAGACAAACGTTAGTCTCATTATAAGGTTTGTCTAAGTTCGTCCCAAGTTAGTCTAAGTTGGTCCCTAGTTAGTCTCTTTCTAAGGACAAACTTAGAGAAACCTTAGAATGAGACTAACGAGACTAACTTGGGACGAACAAAGACAAATGTTAGTCTCATTACAAGGTTATTCAAAGTTCGTCCCAAGTTAGTCTTATTTCGTCCCTAGTTAGTCTCTTTCTAAGGACGAACTTAGACAAACCATAGAATGAGACTAACGAGACTAACTTGGGACGAACAAAGACAAACGTTAGTCGCCTTATAAAGTTAGTCTAAGTTCATCCCAAGTTAGTCTAAGTTCGTCCCTAGTTAGTATCTTTCTAAGGACGAACTTAGACAAACCTTAGAATGTGACTAACGAAACTAACTTGGGACGAAGAAAGACAAACGTTAGTCTCATTATAAGGTTAGTCTAAGTTCATCCCAAGTTAGTCTAAGTTCGTCCCTAGTTAGTCGCTTTCTAAGGACGAACTTAGACAAACCTTAGAAGGAGAGTGACGAGACCAACGAGACTAACTTGGGACGAACAAAGACAAGCGTAAGTCTCATTACATGGTTAGTCTAAGTTCGTCCCAAGTTAGTCTCTTTCTAAGGACGAACTTAGACAAACCTTAGAATGAGACTAACGAGACTACCTTGGGACGAACAAACACAAACGTTAGTCTCATTACAAGGTTAGTCTAAGTTCGTCCCATGTTAGTCTAAGTTCGTCCCTAGTTTGTCTCTTTCTAAGGACGAACTTAGACAAACCTTAGAAGGAGAGTAACGAGACCAACGAGACTAACTTGGGACGAACAAAGACAAACGTAAGTCTCATTACATGGTTAGTCTAAGTTCGTCCCAAGTTAGTCTCTTTCTAAAGACGAACATAGACAAACCTTAGAATGAGACTAACGAGACAAACTCTCATTCTAAGGTTTGTGTAAGTTCGTCCCAAGTTTGTCTAAGTTCGTCCCTAGTTAGTCTCTTTCTAAGGACGAACTTAGACAAACCTTAGAATGAGACTAACGAGACTAACTTGGGATGAACAAAGACAAACGTTAGTCCCATTACAAGGTTAGTCTAAGTTCATCCCAAGTTAGTCTCTTTCTAAGGACGAACTTAGACAAACCTTAGAATGAGACTAAAGAGACAAACTTGGGACGAACAAAGACGAACGTTAGTCTCATTATAAGGTTTGTCTAAGTTCGTCCCAAGTTAGTCTAAGTTCGTCCCTAGTTAGTCTCTTTCTAAGGTCGAACTTAGACAAACCTTAGAATGAGACTAACGAGACTAACTTGGGACGAACAAAGACAAACGTTAGTCTCCTTATAAAGTTAGTCTAAGTTCGTCCCAAGTTAGTCTAAGTTCGTCCCTAGTACTCTTTCTAAGGACGAACTTAGACAAACCTTAGAATGAGACTAACGAGACTAACTTGGGACGAAGAAAGACAAACGTTAGTCTCATTATAAGGTTAGTCTAAGTTCGTCCCAAGTTAGTCTATGTTCGTCCCTAGTTAGTCTCTTTCTAAGGTCGAACTTAGACAAACCTTAGAATGAGACTAACGAGACTAACTTGGGACGAACAAAGACAAACGTTAGTCTCATTACAAGGTTATTCTAAGTTCGTCCCAAGTTAGTCTAAGTTCGTCCCTTGTTAGTCTCTTTCTAAGGACGAACTTAGACAAACCATAGAATGAGACTGACAAGACTAACTTGAGACAAACAAAGACAAACGTTAGTCTCATTATAAAGTTAGTCTAAATTGGTCCCAAGTTAGTCTAAGTTCGTCCCTAGTTAGTCTCTTTCAAAGTATGAACTTGGACAAACCTTAGAATGATACTAACGAGACTAACTTGGGACGCACAAAGACAAACATTAGTCTCATTATAAGGTTAGTCTAAGTTCGTCCCAAGTTAGTCTCTTTCTAAGGACGAAATTAGACAAACCTTAGAATGAGACTGACGAGACAAACTTGGGGATGAACAAAGACAAACGTTAGTCTCATTATCAGGTTTGTCTAAGTTCGTCCCAAGTTAGTCTAAGTTCGACCCTAGTTAGTCTATTTCTAAGGATGAACTTAGACAAACCTTAGAATGAGACAAACGAGACTAACTTGGAATGAAAAAAGACAAACTTTATTCTCAATCTAAGGTTAGTCTAAGTTCGTCCCAAGTTAGTCTATGTTTGTCCCTAGTTAGTTTCTTTCTAAGGACGAACTTAAAAAAACCTTAGAATGAGACTAACGAGACAAACTTGGGACGAACAAAGACAAACTTTAGTCTCATTATAAGGTTTGTCTAAGTTCGTCCCAACTTAGTCTAAGTTCGTCCCTAGTTAGTCTCTTTCCAAGGACGAACTTAGACAAGCCTTAGAATGAGACTAACGAGACTACCTTGGGACGAACAAACACAAACGTTCGTCTCATTACAAGGTTAGTCTAAGTTCGTCCCTAGTTAGTCTCTTTCTAAGGACGAACTTAGACAAACCTTAGAAGGAGACTAACGAGACCAACGAGACTAACTTGGGACGAACAAAGACAAACGTAAGTCTCATTACAAGGCTTGTCTAAGTTCGTCCCAAGTTAGTCTCTTTCTAAGGACGAACTTAGACAAACCTTAGAATGAGACTAACGAGACAAACTCTCATTCTAAGGTTTGTCTGATTTCGTCCCAAGTTAGTCTAAGTTCGTCCCTAGTTAGTCTCTTTCTAAGGACGAACTGAGACAAACCTTAGAATGAGACTAACGAGACTAACTTGGAACGAACAAAGACAAACTTTATTCTCATTCTAAGGTTTGTCTAAGTTCGTCCCAAGTTAGTCTAAGTTCGTCCCTGGATTCTCTTTCTAAGGACGAACTTAGACAAAACCTTAGAATGAGATTAATGAGACTAACTTGGAACGAACAAACACAAACGTTAGTCTCATTACAAGGTTAGTCTAAGTACGTCCCAAGTTAGTCTAAGTTCGTCCCTAGTTAATCTCTTTCTAAGGACGAACTTAGACAAACCTTAGAAGGAGACTAACGAGACTAACCTGGGACGAACAAAGACAAACGTTAGTCTCATTACAAGGTTAGTCTAAGTTCGTCCCTAGTTAGTCTAAGTTCGTCCCTAGTTAGTCTCTTTCTAAGGTCGAACTTAGACAAACCTTAGGATGAGACCACTACACCATTTTGACACAAATGCAACATCCAAAAATGTGTCGCTTTAACCCAAAATATGTTGCAATGGTCACGAGCAACAAAGCTACTGTTGCTTTAGACCATGTTGCATTTGCCTTGTTGCAAAAACAATTTGCAACGAACAAAAAAGTTGATGTTGCGTAAGCAAGTTCTAATGCAACATTCAATTTGCAACACAAAGTCATGTTGCATTAGTATCAATCTTAAACAACGCATTTTAAGGTTTCGTTGCAAATTGTTTTTGCAACAAGGCATATGCAACGCGGACTAATGCAACAAGCATTGAGTTGCGCTGGAAAAATGCAACAGCCGTCTTATGCAACGAATGTTTAGAAGACCAAGTATTATTAAAACATATGCAACGAGGTATTTAGTACTTATGCAACGGGATTTGTAAATATATTTCTCTTATGCAACGAGAGCAACGTAAACGTATGCCACATAATGGACAGACAAATGCAACAACCCCTATAAATAATTATGTAACAAATATTAATATCTTATGCAACAAGACGAAATCCTGTTTCTTTGGATTAAAGTTTCAATCCAAAGCAGACCAAAAAGAGTAAGCAACCTGATTTGCTTAATTACATAGATTGGATCTAAACATCAAAATAACAACTTTATAGTTTGGATCCATGCACTAGAATAACAAGTCCTAAACATAAGGTAAGAGTCTATCACTGATTTCAAGTCCTCCAACTGTTGGACAGAACATTAGTCTCCAAGGCTTGGCAATTGAGCCGTCTGTTCGTAAGTCTCCCTCAACGATAACTGCTGCCCCGTTCAAGAACCTGTATAACGACACAATAACTGAAGAATCAATAACTTTAACAGGGACAGAATGTCTATTAAAAATATAGGGACCAAAAGTAACTCTAATAACAAAAAGGCTATGCAGTATGCATAACAATCTTTCTACGACAACAAAACATGTTCCTTTACTAAGATCCTGAGACCAATATCAACGCAAAGCATCAAGCAAAAGTCCTCAAACTATTTTAGGTTTACTAATTTCTCAATCAGCATCAAAACATGCCAAAATAGAATAGTACTAATTTAAAGAATGATGTCATCTGAGAACAATGATCTAGGAAAGGCCAATTTAACAAAATCCACATTAGTGGAGTTTGCATCTAACCTGAAGCTATTTGAAGGCGATACTTGGCGCTGGGATTTGATTTCACCATGATAATAGTCTTCAGTTTTGGAGGATAACAGAACATTCTTTTTCCGTATGGCTGCAATAAAACACGAGCTAAACCCACAAAAGGACTGTCTTTAGGCTTCAGAGTACGATAAAAGCGTTTTCCCAATAAAAAGATGGCTAAACCGATAGTATTGGCTACAAGGCAGAGTCCAAAACCCCATCAGGATACACAAATCTCTATGATCAACTGTTAATGATAATGCTTGATGGGAAAAGTGAGAAACCTGCAATGAAGAAAAATGTAATCCATCCTCCCTTTCTAGCACAAGATTTTGATACTCGAGCTTCTTCATCACCGTGACGATGATGGTCCAGACCTTCCATTACGGAACCTCGGCAGATGCTCTTTTCTCCTCTGCCTTCCTATGCGCCTTGGCTATACCACAAATCCTGCCATTCGAGGAGCTGCTAAATCACAAATCAAACCAAACCAAATCATCAGCATAATGCCAAATTTCAAAATCATCTGAGGGCTACAGAATTTCAAAATCATCTGACACAATAATTTCAAAACCAAACCTTTCCGGAGCGGATCTGGCGGTAGCGACTACATCGGCCGGGCAGTTCCGGTCCTCAATAGATACAGCGACGTGAGACTGAGCAGGTCTCGTATGAAGCGATGATGTCGAACGCGTCGGAGGGAAGAGGCATCGGATGAAGGAGCAACCGCACTTTCATCTTCTCCGGATATCGTGGTGAGGAGATCGATAATCGATTGCTGTTTCAAGTGAGACAGAGAAGTGTGAGCGCCCGCTACAAGTGAAGAGTTCAATAGAAAACCCTAGATGTTCAAATGAGAAGGAGAAAATCTAACGAGATAATTTTGATTTTATTTCATCAATTTACCATACTTTTTTTTCGATAGGAATTTATTCATACTTTTTAAACACACAAATGATATTAAACTGTTGGTTCAAATGAAAATGGTTCAGGCTCTCTTCGCCTTGTTTCTTTCTTTCGGAAATGAAAATGGTTCAGAACGATAATTAAAAAATAGGATTTTTTTGTGTGATAAATTAAGCAATGGGATTTCATTATAAGAGATTTAGTTTTTAAGAAAAAACGGAAATTTAAAATTTAGAAAAAGAAGAAACAAAGTCGATATACAAAAGTAAATAACCAAAACATATACTAGATGACTTCTTTAGTGAATTGATTAGTGCATAAAATATATAGTAAATCACAACTTTTTGTGTTTCATATATAACCATGAGTGCATAACATAATATTTATGTACATTCCATGAACATATGATATAATCTTGTAATTGATAGTTCCTTGATAATTTTGTGATTTGATTTGAATGTGTGTTAGATGATATTAATGGATACTATGTTTGTATCACTCTTAATGAAGTTTACACTCTTATGTATTTGTGATCTAACTATTATCTCATAACAACATAACTCTTATATGTATATTTATGCACATTATGTCCAATATTGCCTTTGATAGGGATTTGAGAGTTGTTCATGGGATGATATGAATGTATTAGATGATTTCATTAGTGCATAACATAACATAAATGTACTTGTGATGTAATCTTGTCATTGCTTTGAATATGTTGAGATGAAACATAACTCTTATGTACTTGTGATATAGTCATTGCTTTGAATATGGTAGATGATTTGTAGGGTAATCCATGCTTGCAATCAATATCCTAACCTTAAACATTTGTCTTTCATTGCATTTGTGATGTTTTATTAAGGGATTCGAGTGTGTTAAAGAAGGGTTAATTAAGGATCAACCACTTACGCAACAGAGGGTTTATGAGTTATGATGAGGGCTTATGGTTCGAACGTAATGCAACAGAGGGTTGTAATACCAAGTTGCATTGTGTCATATGTAACATAATTTGGTAAGAGGGAAGTGAAAATTTTTAGGCGGGAAATGAAAATTTTTGTAATTTGGTAAGAGGGAAATTTGACTATGTGTTTCCTTGGTAGCTCCTCAATCCATCCTCACGATTTTACATAAAAAAATCAAGTTACATGTGCCCAATATGTGCATACATTAAGTTATAACATACTATCCCAAATTAAGCAATTTATAACCATAATTAACTAATTTATAACCATAATTAACCAAATTAACCAAGTTGTAACCTTAATTAACCAAATAAACCTTCCATTAGTGAATTCATCACCAAATTTACCAATAAGTTATAACTATGAACACATGATATAGTGAATTCATACTTCATTTGGTGAATACATAAATTTCTTTAGTGAATTCATCAATACAAACATAATCTTTATGTACACATGATATAATCTTGTGAATGAATATTATGTTTGTGATCTAACTATTATCTCATAACAACATAATTCATGCTTGCAATGTTTTGTAATCTTGGTCATTGCTTTAAGTTTGTGATCTAACTATTATCTCATAACAACATAATTCATGCTTGCAATGTTTGTAATCTTGATCTTTGGTTTGAATATGTTGTTTGTAATCTAACTATTATCTCATAACAACATACCCATTCATCACCAAATTCATCAATGTTTGTAATATTGATCTAACTTTGAATATGTTGTTTGTAATCTAACTATTATCTCATAACAACATAACTATTCATCACCAAATTCATCAATGTTTGTAATCTTGGTTGTAAGCTTGATCTAACTTTGAATATGTTGATCTAGCTTTGAATATGTTAAGATGAAACATAACTCTTATGTACTTGTGATGTAATCTTTGGTTTGAATATTTTCTTTGTAGGATAATCAATGTTCCCAAAATCAATTATCGTAACCTTAAACATGTGTTAAATGAGGGTTAATTAAGGATAAATCACTTACGCAATGGCGGTTTCGGACTTAATGCAACGGAGGGTTGTAATACCAAGTTGCATTGTGTCATATGTAACATAATTTGGTTCGAGGGAATTGAATTTTTTTTGGCGGGAAATGAAAATTAAGTTTCGTTCATAATAACGCAACAACATTTCTTTGTTGCATATATGACTGTTACATTTGATATGGCGGGATTGAAATATGAAATTTTTTAGCCATGTATTTCCTTCCCCCCTCAAAAATTTGTTCCGTCCCTCCTTTTCCAAATTAATTCCCGCCTTTCATATTTGTCTTATGCAACAATCATTATCGTGAGCTGTTGCTTAAGTGACCTGATTAAAAAATGCAAACACCCAACATACTTGGCCATAAATATGGTATTCAAGTATTCAAGACACACAACACTTGATGTTGAAATTAAACTTCAAATGGGCAAACATCCCTTGTTCAAACACCCAAACACACTTGGCCACACATATGGTATATATATTAAACACACAACACACTTGAGATATTGAAATTAATTAAATATCTTCATCATCTTCTAGTTCTTCATCCATCATTTCATCATCTTCTTGTTCTTCATCCATCATTTCATGATCTTCTTGTTCGTCATCCATCATTTCATCATCAATGTTTGGTTAGTACTGTGCTCGATCTGCATCTTCAAAAGATGTTTTTATGTTGCTGTGTACGGCTCCTAGCTAGAGCTGTACTTGATTTTTGAATTAAAAGCTTGCATAATTTACGCAACAGATTATTCCTCTGTGCGTTGCGTAAGTATAGAAGTTTTCCAACATTTCATACGAGGTTATAAATGCTTTTACTTAGGCAACACATACAGACTTATCCAAAAATAGATGTTACATTATGCGTCTTACGTAACTAATACAATCATGTTGCATTAACATTGTAACATTAGGTTTTCTTATGCAACAAGGGACAATCGTTATTATAGATTTTGTTGCAAAAATGAACTTATTACTTTTGTTCATGTACTCGTTGCTTTTTACTTAGTTACATAAGTAACACTACGCAACGTATGTCGCTGGTTACTTTAGACCATGTTGTATGATTACACTTATGCGATGACTACATACATGTTGCTATTGCTTCTGTTGCATAAAAGATTTTTCGTAACAAAGCTCGGTCTGCTGCTAACGTATGTGTTGCATTTATTAAATTACGCAACGCAAAATGGTACGCTGAATTTTTCTGTGTTACATTTAGATTCTTATGCAACACGTTACATAAGTAACAAATGTGCCATCGTTGCGACATGGCTTATGCTACGTAGTATATGCAACAGCGTGTCATTCCTTGTTGCATATGTGTCAAAATGGTGTAGTGGACTAACGAAACTAACTTGGGACGAACAAAGACAAAAGTTAGTCCCATTACAAGGTTAGTCTAAGTTCGTCCCAAGTTAGTCTCTTTCTAAGGACGAACTTAGACAAACCTTAGAATGAGACTAAAGAGACAAACTTGGGACGAACAAAGACAAACGTTAGTCTCATTATAAGGTTTGTCTAAGTTCGTCCCAAGTTAGTCTAAGTTCGTCCCTAGTTAGTCTCTTTCTAAGGTCGAACTTAGACAAACCTTAGAATGAGACTAACGAGACTAACTTGGGACGAACAAAGACAAACGTTTGTCCCATTACAAGGTTATTCTAAGTTCGTCCCAAGTTAGTCTAAGTTCGTCCCAAGTTAGTCTCTTTCTAAGGACACACTTAGACAAACCTTAGAAGGATAGTCTCTTTCTAAGGACGAACTTAGACAAACCTTAGAATGAGACTAAAGAGACAAACTTGGGACGAACAAAGACAAACGTTAGTCTCATTATAAGGTTTGTCTAAGTCCGTCCCAAGTTAGTCTAAGTTCGTCCCTAGTTAGTCTCTTTCTAAGGATGAACTTAGACAAACCTTAGAATGAGACTAACGAGACTAACTTGGGACGAACAAAGACAAACATTTGTCCCATTATAAGGTTTGTCTAAGTTCGTCCCAAGTTAGTCTAAGTTCGTCCCTAGTTAGTTTATTTCTAAGGACAAACGTAAACAAACCTTAGAATGAGACTAACGAGACTAACTTGGGACGAACAAAGACAAACATTAGTCTCATTATAAGGTTTGTCTAAGTTCGTCCCAAGTTAGTCTAAGTTCGTCCCTAGTTAGTCTCTTTCTAAGGACGAACTTAGACAAACCGTAGAATGAGACTAACGAGACTAACTTGGGACGAACAAAGACAAACGTTAGTCTCATTATAAGGTTTGTCAAAGTTCATCCCAAGTTAGTCTAAGTTCGTCCCTAGTTAGTTTCTTTCTAATGACGAACTGAAACAAACCTTAGAATGAGACTAACGAGACTAACTTGGGACGAAGAAAGACAAACGTTAGTCTCATTATAAGGTTTTTCTAAGTTCGTCCCAAGTTAGTCTAAGTTCGTCCCTAGTTAGTCTCTTTCTAAGGACGAACTTAAACAAAACTTAGAATGAGACTAAGTAGACTAACTTGGGATGAACAAAGACAAACGTTAGTCTCATTATAAGGTTTGTCTAAGTTCGGCCCAAGTTAGTCTAAGTTCGTCCCTAGTTAGTCTCTTTCTAAGGACGAACTTAAACAAACCTTAGAATGAGACTAACGAAACTAACTTAGGACGAACAAACACAAACATTAGTCTCATTACAAGGGTAGTCTAAGTTCGTCCCAAGTTAGTCTAAGTTCATCCCTAGTTAGTCTATTTCTAAGGACGAACTTAGAAAAACCGTAGAATGAGACTAATGAGACTAACTCGGAACGAACAAAGACAAACATTATTCTCATTCTAAGGTATGTCTAAGTTCGTCCCAAGTTAGTCTAAGTTCGTCCCTAGTTAGTTTCTTTCTAAGGATGAACTTAAAAAAACCTTAGAATGAGACTAACGAGACTAACTTGGGACGAACAAAGACAAACGTTAGTCTTATTATAAGGTTTGTCTAAGTTCGTCCCAAGTTAGTCTAAGTTCGTCCCTAGTTAGTCTCTTTCTAAGGACGAACTTAGACAAACCTTAGAATGAGACTAACGAGACTAACTTGGGACGAACAAAGACAAACGTTAGTCTCATTACAAGGTTATTCAAAGTTCGTCCCAAGTTAGTCTAATTTCGTCCCTAGTTAGTCTCTTTCTAAGGACGAACTTAGACAAACCTTAGAATGACACTAACGAGACTAACTTGGGACGAACAAAGACAAACGTTAGTCTCCTTATAAAGTTAGTCTAAGTTGGTCCCAAGTTAGTCTAAGTTCGTCCCTAGTTACTCTCTTTCTAAGGTCGAACATAGACAAACCTTAGAAGAAGACTAACGAGACTAACGAGGCCAACTTGGGACGAACAAATACAAACGTTAGTCTCATTACAAGGTTAGTCTATGTTCGTCCCAAGTTAGTCACTTTCTAAGGACAAACTTAGACAAACCTGAGAATGAGACTAACGAGACAAACTCTCATTCTAAGGTTTGTCTAAGTTCGTCCCAAGTTAGTCTAAGTTCGTCCCTAGTTAGTCTCTTTCTAAGGACGAACTTAGACAAACCTTAGAATGAGACTAACGAGACTAACTTGGAACGAACAAAAACAAACTTTATTCTCATTCTAATGTTAGTCTAAGTTCGTCCCTAGATTCTCTTTCTAAGGACGAACTTGGAAAAACCTTAGAATGAGACTAACGAGACTAACTTGGGACGAACAAACACAAACATCAGTCTCATTACAAGGTTTGTCTAAGTACATCCCAAGTCAGTCTAAGTTCGTCCCTAGTTAGTCTCTTTCAAAGGACGAACTTTGACAAACCTTAGAAGGAGACTAACGAGACTAGACTCTCATTCTAAGGTTTGTCTAAGTTCGCCCCAAGTTAGTCTAAGTTCGTCCCTAGTTAGTCTCTTTCTAAGGACGAACTTAAACAAACCTTAGAATTTGACTAACGAGACTAACTTGGGACGAACAAAGACAAACGTTTGTCTCCTTATAAGGTTAGTCTAAGTTCGTCCCTAGTTAGTCTCTTTCTAAGGACGAACTTTGACAAACCTTAGAAGGAGACTAACGAAACTAACTTGGGAAAAACAAAGACAAACGTTAATCTCATTACAAGGTTAGTCTAAGTTCGTCTCAAGTTAGTCTCTTTCTAAGGACGAACTTAGACAAACCTTAGAATGAGACTAACAAGACAAACTCTCATTCTAAGGTTTGTCTAAGTTCGTCCCAAGTTAGTCTAAGTTCGTCCCTAGTTAGTCTCTTTCTAAGGACGAACTTAGACAAACCTTAGAATGAGACTAACGAGACTAACGTGGGACGAACAAACACAAACGTTAGTCTCATTACAAGGTTAGTCTAAGTTCGTCCCAAGTTAGTCTACGTTCGTCCCTTGTTAGTCTCTTTCCAAAGACGAACTTAGACAAACCTTAGAATGAGACTAACGAGACTAACTTGGGACGAACAAAGACAAACGTTAGTCCCATTACAAGGTTAGTCTAAGTTCGTCCCAAGTTAGTCTAAGTTCATCCTAGTTAGTCTCTTTCAAAGGATGAACTTAGACAAACCTTAGAATTAGACTAACGAGGCTAACTTGGGACGAACAAAGACAAACGTTAGTCTCATTATAAGGTTAGTCTAAGTTCGTCCCAAGTTAGTCTAAGTTCGTCCCTAGTTAGTCTCTTTCTAAGGATGAACTTAGACCAACCTTAGAAGGAGACTAACGAGACTAACTTGGGACGAACAAAGACAAACGTTAGTCTCATTACAAGGTTAGTCTAAGTTCGTCCCAAGTTAGTCACTTTCTAAGGACGAACTTAGACAAACCTCAGAATGTGACTAACGAGACAAACTCTCATTCTAAGGTTAGTGTAAGTTCGTCCCAAGTTAGTCTCTTTCTAAGAACCAACTTAGACAAACCTCAGAATGAGACTTACGAGACAAACTCTCATTCTATGGTTTGTCTAAGTTCGTCCCAAGTTAGTCTAAGTTCGTCCCTTGTTAGTTTCTTCTTAAGGACGAACTTAGACAAACCTTAGAATGAGACTAACGAGACTAACTTGGGACGAACAAAGACAAACGTTAGTCTCATTACTAGTTTAGTCTAAGTTCGTCCCTAGTTAGTCTCTTTCTAAGGATGAACTTAGACAAACCTTAGAATGAGACTAACGAGACTAACTTGGGATGAACAAAGACAAACGTTAGTCTCATTATAAGGTTTGTCTATGTTCGTCCCTAGTTAGTCTCTTTCTAAGGACGAACTTAGACAAACCTTAGAATGAGACTAACGAGACTAACTTGGGACAAACAAAAACAAACGTTCGTCTCTTTACAAGTTTAGTCTAATTTCGTCCCAAGTTAGTCTAAGTTCGTCCGTAGTTAGTCTCTTTCTAAGGAAGAACTTAGACAAACCTTAGAATGAGACTAACGAGACTAACTTGGAACGAAAAAAGACAAACTTTATTCTCATTCTAAGGTTAGTCTAAGTTCGTCCCAAGTTAGTCTAAGTTCGTCCCTAGTTTGTTTCTTTCTAAGGACAAACTCAAAAAACCCTTAGAATGAGACTAATGAGACTAACTTGGGACGAAGAAAGACAAACGTTAGTCTCATTACAAGGTTAGTCTAAGTTCGTCCCAATTTAGTCTCTTTCTAAGGACGAACTTCGAAAAACCTTTGAATGAGACTAACGAGACAAACTCTCATTCTAAGGTTTGTGTAAGTTCGTCCCAAGTTATTCTAAGTTCATCCCTAGTTATTCTCTTTCTAAGGACAAACTTAGACAAACCTTAGAACGAGACTAACGAGACTAACTTGGGACGAACAAAGACAAAAGTTAGTCTCATTACAAGGTCAGTCTAAAGTTCGTCCCAAGTTAGTCTCTTTCTAAGGACGAACTTAGACAAACCTTAGAATGAGACTAACGAGACAAACTCTCTTTCTAAGGTTTGTCTAAGTTCGTCCCAAGTTAGTCTAAGTTCGTCCCTAGTTAGTCTCTTTCTAAGGACGAACTTAGTCAAACCTTAGAGGGAGACTAACGAGACTAACTTGGGAAGAACAAAGACAAAAGTTAGTCTCTTTACAAGTTTAGTCTAAAGTTCGGCCCAAGTTAGTCTCTTTCTAAGGACAAACTTAGACAAGCCTTAGAATGAGACTAACGAGACAAACTCTCATTATAAGGTTTGTCTAAGTTCGTCCCAAGTTAGTCTAAGTTCGTCCCTAGCTAGTCTCTTTCTAAGGACGAACTTAGACAAACCTTAGAATGAGACTAACGAGACTAACTTGGGACAAACAAAGACAAACGTTAGTCTCATTACAAGGTTAGTCTAAGTTCATCCCAAGTTAGTCTAAGTTCGTCCCTAGTTAGTCTCATTCTAAAGACGAACTTAGACAAACCTTAGAATGAGACTAACGAGACTAACTTGGGACGAACAAAGACAAATGTTAGTCTCATTACAAGGTTAGTCTAAGTTCGTCCCAAGTTAGTCTAAGTTCGTCCCTTGTTAGTCTCTTTCTAAGGACGAACTTAGACAAACCTTAGAATGAGACTAACGAGACTAACTTGGGACGAACAAAGACAAACTTTAGTCTCATTATAGGGTTAGTCTAAGTTCGTCCCTAGTTAGCCTCTTTCTAAGGACGAACTTAGACAAACCTTAGAATGAGACTAACGAGACTAACTTGGGACGAACAAACACAAATGTTAGTCTCATTACAAGGTTAGTCTAAGTTCGTCCCAAATGTGTCTAAGTTCGTCCCTAGTTAGTCTCTTTCTAAGGACGAACTTAGACAAACCTTAGAATGAGACTAACGAGACTAACTTGGGACGAACAAAGTCAAACGTTAGTCTCTTTACAAGGTTAGTCTAAGTTCGTCCCAAGTTAGTCGAAGTTCGTCCCTAGTTAGTCTCTTTCTAAGGACGAACTTAGACAAACCTTAGAATGAGACTAACGAGACTAACTTGAGACGAACAAAGACAAACTTTAGTCTCATTATAAGGTTAGTCTAAGTTCGTCCCTAGTTAGTCTAAGTTCGTCTCTAGTTAGTCTCTTTCTAAGGACGAACTTAGACAAACCTTGGAATGAGACTAACGAGACTAACTTGGGACGAACATAGACAAACGTTAGTCTCATTATAAGGTTTGTCTAATTTCGTCCCAAGTTAGTCTAAGTTCGTCCCTAGTTAGTCTCTTTCTAAGGACGAACTTAGACAAACCTTAGAATGAGGCTAACGAGACTAACTTGGAACGAACAAAGACAAACTTTATTCTCATTCTAAGGTTAGTCTAAGTTCGTCCCTTGTTTGTTTCTTTCTAAGGACAAACTTAAAAAAACCTTAGAATGAGACTAATGAGACTAACTTTGGACGAAGAAAGACAAACGTTAGTCTCATTACAAGATTAGTCTAAGTTCGCCCCAAGTTAGTCTCTTTCTAAGGACGAACTTCGAAAAACCTTTGAATGAGACTAACGAGGCAAACTCTCATTCTAAGGTCTGTCTAAGTTCGTCCCAAGTTATTCTAAGTTCATCCCTAGTTATTCTCTTTCTAAGGACGAACTTAGACAAACCTTATAACGAGACTAACGAGACTAACTTGGGACGAATAAAGACAAAAGTTAGTCTCATTACAAGGTCAGTCTAAAGTTCGTCCCAAGTTAGTCTCTTTCTAAGGACGAACTTAGACAAACCTTAAAATGAGACTAACGAGACAAACTCTCATTCTAAGGTTTGTCTAAGTTCGTCCCAAGTTAGTCTAAGTTCGTCCCTAGTTAGTCTCTTTCTAAGGACGAACTTAGTCAAACCTTAGAAGGAGACTAACGAGACTAACTTGGGAAGAACAAAGACAAAAGTTAGTCTCATTACAAGTTTAGTCTAAAGTTCGGCCCAAGTTAGTCTCTTTCTAAGGACAAACATAGACAACCCTTAGAATGAGACTAACGAGACAAACTCTCATTACAAGGTTAGTCTAAGTTCGTCCCAAATTAGTCTAAGTTCGTCCCTAGTTAGTCTCTTTCTAAGGACAAACTTAGACAAACCTTAGAATGAGACTAACGAGACTAACTTGGGACGAACAAAGTCAAACGTTAGTCTCTTTACAAGGTTAGTCTAAGTTCGTCCCAAGTTAGTCTAAGTTCGTCCCTAGTTAGTCTCTTTCTAAGGACGAACTTAGACAAACCTTAGAATGAGACTAACGAGACTAACTTGGGACGAACAAAGACAAAATTTAGTCCCATTATAAGGTTAGTCGAAGTTCGTCCCTAGTTAGTCTAAGTTCGTCTCTAGTTAGTCTCTTTCTAAGGACGAACTTAGACAAACCTTGGAATGAGACTAACGAGACTAACTTGGGACGAACATAGACAAACGTTAGTCTCCTTATAAGGTCTGTCTAATTTCGTACCAAGTTAGTCTAAGTTCGTCCCTAGTTAGTCTCTTTCTAAGGACGAACTTAGACAAACCTTCGAATGAGGCTAATGAGACTAATTTGGGACGAAGAAAGACAAACGTTTGTCTCATTACAAGGTTAGTCTAAGTTCGTCCCAAGTTAGTCTCTTGCTAAGGACGAACTTCGAAAAACCTTTGAATGAGACTAACCAGACAAACTCTCATTCTAAGGTTTGTCTAAGTTCGTCTTAAGTTATTCTAAGTTCGTCCCTAGTTATTCTCTTTCTAAGGACGAACTTAGACAAACCTTAGAATGAGATTAACGAGGCTAACTTGGGACGAACAAAGACAAACGTTAGTCTCATTACAAGGTTATTCTAAGTTCGTCCCAAGTTAGTATAAGTTCGTCCCTAGTTAGTCTCTTTCTAAGGAGGAACGAACAAAGACAAACTTTATACTCATTCTAAGGTTAGTCTAAGTTCGTCCCAAGTTAGTCTAAGTTCGTCCCTAGTTAGTTTCTTTCTAAGGACGAACTTAAAAAAACCTTAGAATGAGACTAATGAGACTAATTTGGGACGAAGAAAGACAAACGTTTGTCTCATTACAAGGTTAGTCTAAGTTCGTCCCAAGTTAGTCTCTTGCTAAGGACGAACTTCGAAAAACCTTTGAATGAGACTAACCAGACAAACTCTCATTCTAAGGTTTGTCTAAGTTCGTCTTAAGTTATTCTAAGTTCGTCCCTAGTTATTCTCTTTCTAAGGACGAACTTAGACAAACCTTAGAATGAGATTAACGAGGCTAACTTGGGACGAACAAAGACAAACGTTAGTCTCATTACAAGGTTATTCTAAGTTCGTCCCAAGTTAGTATAAGTTCGTCCCTAGTTAGTCTCTTTCTAAGGAGGAACTTAGACAAACCTTGGAATGAGACTAACGAGACTAACTTGGGACGAACAAAGACAAACGTTAGTCTCATAATAAAGTTAGTCTAAGTTTGTCCCAAGTTAGTCTAAGTTCGTCCCTAGTTAGTCTCTTTCTAAGGGAGAACTTAGACAAACCTTAGTATGAGACTAACGAGACTAACTTTGAACGAACAAAGACAAACTTTATTCTCATTCTGAGGTTAGTCTAAGTTCGTCCCAAGTTAGTCTAAGTTCGTCCCTAGTTACTTTCTTTCTAAGGACGAACTTCAACAAGCCTTAGAATGTGACTAACGAGACTAACTTGGGACGGACAAAGACAAACGTTAGTCTCATTATAAGGTTTGTCTAACTTCGTCCCAAGTTAGTCTAAGTTCGTCCCTAGTTAGTCTCTTTCTAAGGACGAACTTAGACAAACCTTAGAATGAGACTAAAGAGACTACCTTGGGACGAACTAACACAAACGTCAGTCTCATTACAAGGTTAGTCTAAGTTCGTCCCAAGTTAGTCTAAGTTCGTCCCTAGTTAGTCTCTTTCTAAGGACGAACTTAGACAAACCTTAGAAGGAGACTAACGGGACTAACGAGACTAACTTGGGACGAACAAACACAAAAGTTAGTCTCATTACAAGGTTAGTCTAAAGTTCGTCCCAAGTTAGTCTATTTCTAAGGACGAACTTAGAAAAACCTTAGAATGAGACTAACGAGACAAACACTCATTCAAAGGTTTGTCTAAGTTCGTCCCAAGTTAGTCTAAGTTCGTCCCTAGTCAGTCTCTTTCTAAGGACGACCTTAGACAAACCTTAGAAGGAGACAAACGAGACTAACTTGGGAAGAACAAAGACAAACGTTAGTCTCATTAGAAGGTTAGTCTAAAGTTCGTCCCAAGTTAGTCTATTTCTAAGGACGAACTTAGACAAACCTTAGAATGAGACTAACGAGACAAACTCTCATTCAAAGGTTTGTCTAAGTTTGTCCCAAGTTAGTCTCTTTCTAAGGACGAACTTAAACAAACCTTAGAATGAGACTAACGAGACTAACTTGGGACGAACAAAGACTAATGTTAGTCTCATTATAAGGTTTGTCTAAGTTCGTCCCGAGTTAGTCTAAGTTCGTCCCTAGTTAGTCTCTTTCTAAGGACGAACTTAGACAAACCTCAGAGGAAGACTAACGAAACTAACTTGGGACGAACAAAGCAAACGTTAGTGTCATTACAAGGTTAGTCTAAGTTCGTCCCAAGTTAGTCTCTTTCTAAGGACGAACTTAGACAAACCTTAGAATGAGACTTACAAGACAAACTCTCATTCTAAGGTTTGTCTAAGTTCGTCCCAAGTTAGTCTAAGTTCGTCCCTAGTTAGTCTCTTTCTAAGGACGAACTTAGTCAAACCTTAGAAGGAGACTAACGAGACTAACTTGGGAAGAACAAAGACAAAAGTTAGTCTCATTACAAGTTTAGTCTAAAGTTCGGCCCAAGTTAGTCTCTTTCTAAGGACAAACTTAGACAACCCTTAGAATGAGACTAACGAGACAAACTCTCATTATAAGGTTTGTCTAAGTTCGTCGCAAGTTAGTCTAAGTTCGTCCCTAGCTAGTCTCTTTCTAAGGACGAACTTAGACAAACCTTAGAATGAGACTAACGAGACTAAGTTGGGACGAACAAAGACACACGTTAGTCTCATTACAAGGTTAGTCTAAGTTCGTCCCAAGTTAGTCTAAGTTCGTCCCTAGTTAGTCTCATTCTAAAGACGAACTTAGACAAACCTTAGAATGAGACTAACGAGACTAACTTGGGACGAACAAAGACAAATGTTAGTCTCATTACAAGGTTAGTCTAAGTTCGTCCCAAGTTAGTCTAAGTTCGTCCCTTGTTAGTCTCTTTCTAAGGACGAACTTATACAAACCTTAGAATGAGACTAACAAGACTAACTTGGGACGAACAAAGACAAACTTTAGTCTCATTATAAGGTTAGTCTAAGTTCGTCCCTAGTTAGCCTCTTTCTAAGGACGAACTTAGACAAACCTTAGAATGAGACTAACGAGACTAACTTGGGACGAACAAACACAAACGTTAGTCTCATTACAAGGTTAGTCTAAGTTCGTCCCAAATTAGTCTAAGTTCGTCCCTAGTTAGTCTCTTTCTAAGGACGAACTTAGACAAACCTTAGAATGAGACTAACGAGACTAACTTGGGACGAACAAAGTCAAACGTTAGTCTCTTTACAAGGTTAGTCTAAGTTCGTCCCAAGTTAGTCTAAGTTCGTCCCTAGTTAGTCTCTTTCTAAGGACGAACTTAGACAAACCTTAGAATGAGACTAACGAGACTAACTTGGGACGAACAAAGACAAAATTTAGTCCCATTATAAGGTTAGTCGAAGTTCGTCCCTAGTTAGTCTAAGTTCGTCTCTAGTTAGTCTCTTTCTAAGGACGAACTTAGACAAACCTTGGAATGAGACTAACGAGACTAACTTGGGACGAACATAGACAAACGTTAGTCTCCTTATAAGGTCTGTCTAATTTCGTACCAAGTTAGTCTAAGTTCGTCCCTAGTTAGTCTCTTTCTAAGGACGAACTTAGACAAACCTTAGAATGAGGCTAACGAGACTAACTTCGAACGAACAAAGACAAACTTTATACTCATTCTAAGGTTAGTCTAAGTTCGTCCCAAGTTAGTCTAAGTTCGTCCCTAGTTAGTTTCTTTCTAAGGACGAACTTAAAAAAACCTTAGAATGAGACTAATGAGACTAATTTGGGACGAAGAAAGACAAACGTTTGTCTCATTACAAGGTTAGTCTAAGTTCGTCCCAAGTTAGTCTCTTGCTAAGGACGAACTTCGAAAAACCTTTGAATGAGACTAACGAGACAAACTCTCATTCTAAGGTTTGTCTAAGTTCGTCTTAAGTTATTCTAAGTTCGTCCCTAGTTATTCTCTTTCTAAGGACGAACTTAGACAAACCTTAGAATGAGATTAACGAGGCTAACTTGGGACGAACAAAGACAAACGTTAGTCTCATTACAAGGTTATTCTAAGTTCGTCCCAAGTTAGTATAAGTTCGTCCCTAGTTAGTCTCTTTCTAAGGAGGAACTTAGACAAACCTTGGAATGAGACTAACGAGACTAACTTGGGACGAACAAAGACAAACGTTAGTCTCATAATAAAGTTAGTCTAAGTTTGTCCCAAGTTAGTCTAAGTTCGTCCCTAGTTAGTCTCTTTCTAAGGGAGAACTTAGACAAACCTTAGTATGAGACTAACGAGACTAACTTTGAACGAACAAAGACAAACTTTATTCTCATTCTAAGGTTAGTCTAAGTTCGTCCCAAGTTAGTCTAAGTTCGTCCCTAGTTACTTTCTTTCTAAGGACGAACTTCAACAAGCATTAGAATGTGACTAACGAGACTAACTTGGGACGGACAAAGACAAACGTTAGTCTCATTATAAGGTTTGTCTAACTTCGTCCCAAGTTAGTCTAAGTTCGTCCCTAGTTAGTCTCTTTCTAAGGACGAACTTAGACAAACCTTAGAATGAGACTAAAGAGACTACCTTGGGACGAACTAACACAAACGTCAGTCTCATTACAAGGTTAGTCTAAGTTCGTCCCAAGTTAGTCTAAGTTCGTCCCTAGTTAGTCTCTTTCTAAGGACGAACTTAGACAAACCTTAGAAGGAGACTAACGGGACTAACGAGACTAACTTGGGACGAACAAACACAAAAGTTAGTCTCATTACAAGGTTAGTCTAAAGTTCGTCCCAAGTTAGTCTATTTCTAAGGACGAACTTAGAAAAACCTTAGAATGAGACTAACGAGACAAACACTCATTCAAAGGTTTGTCTAAGTTCGTCCCAAGTTAGTCTAAGTTCGTCCCTAGTCAGTCTCTTTCTAAGGACGACCTTAGACAAACCTTAGAAGGAGACAAACGAGACTAACTTGGGAAGAACAAAGACAAACGTTAGTCTCATTAGAAGGTTAGTCTAAAGTTCGTCCCAAGTTAGTCTATTTCTAAGGACGAACTTAGACAAACCTTAGAATGAGACTAACGAGACAAACTCTCATTCAAAGGTTTGTCTAAGTTTGTCCCAAGTTAGTCTCTTTCTAAGGACGAACTTAAACAAACCTTAGAATGAGACTAACGAGACTAACTTGGGACGAACAAAGACTAATGTTAGTCTCATTATAAGGTTTGTCTAAGTTCGTCCCGAGTTAGTCTAAGTTCGTCCCTAGTTAGTCTCTTTCTAAGGACGAACTTAGACAAACCTCAGAAGAAGACTAACGAAACTAACTTGGGACGAACAAAGCAAACGTTAGTGTCATTACAAGGTTAGTCTAAGTTCGTCCCAAGTTAGTCTCTTTCTAAGGACGAACTTAGACAAACCTTAGAATGAGACTTACAAGACAAACTCTCATTCTAAGGTTTGTCTAAGTTCTTCCCAAGTAAGTCTAAGTTCGTCCCAAGTTAATCTCTTTCTAAGGACGAACTTAGACAAACCTTAGAATGAGACTAACGAGACTAACTTGGGACGAACAGAGACAAACGTTAGTCTCATTACAAGGTTAGTCTAAGTTCGTCCCAAGTTAGTATAAGTTCGTCCCTAGTTAGTATCTTTCTAAGGATGAACTTAGACAAACCTTAGAATGAGACTAAAGAGACTAACTTGGGACGAACAAACACAAACATTAGTCTCATTACAAGGTTAGTCTAAGTTCGTCCCAAGTTAGTCTAAGTTCGTCCCTAGTTAGTCTCTTTCTAAGGACGAACTTAGACAAACCTTAGAATGAGACTAACGAGACTAACTTGGAACGAACAAAGACAAACTTTATTCTCATTCTAAGGTTAGTCTAAGTTCGTCCCAAGTTAGTCTAAGTTCGTCCCTAGTTAGTTTCTTTCTAAGGACGAACTTAAAAAAACCTTAGAATGAGACTAATGAGACTAACTTGGGACGAAGAAAGACAAACGTTAGTCTCATTACAAGGTTAGTCTAAGTTCGTCCCAAGTTAGTCTCTTTCTAAGGACGAATTTCGACAAACCTTTGAATGAGACTAACGAGACAAACTCTCATTCTAAGGTTTGTCAAAGTTCGTCCCAAGTTATTCTAAGTTCGTCCCTAGTTATTCTCTTTCTAAGGACGAACTTAGACAAACCTTAGAATGAGACAAACGAGACTAACTTGGGACGAACAAAGACAAACGTTAGTCTCATTACAAGGTTAGTCTAAGTTCGTCCCAAGTTAGTCTAAGTTCGTCCCTAGTTAGTCTCTTTCTAAGGATGAACTTATACAAACCTTAGAATGAGACTAAAGAGACTAACTTGGGACGAACAAAGACAGACGTTAGTCTCATAATAAGGTTAGTCTAAGTTCGTCCCTAGTTAGTCTCTTTCTAAGGACGAACTTAGACAAACCATAGAATGAGACAAACAAGACTCACTTGGGACAAACAAAGACAAACGTTAGTCTCATTATAAGGTCAGTCTAAGTTCGTCCCAAGTTAGTCGAAGTTCGTCCCTAGTTAGTCTCTTTCTAAGGACGAACTTAGACAAACCTTAGAATGAGACTAAGGAGACTAACTTGGGACGAACAAAGACAAGCGTTAGTCTCATTATAAGGTTTGTCTAAGTTCGTCCCAAGTTTTTCTCTTTATAAGGGAGAACTTAGACAAACCTTAGAATGAGACTAATGAGACTAACTTTGAACGAACAAAGACAAACTTTATTCTCATTCTAAGGTTAGTCTAAGTCCGTCCCAAGTTAGTCTAAGTTCGTCCCTAGTTAGTTTCTTTCTAAGGACGAACTTAAACAAACCTTAGAATGAGATTAACGAGACTAACTTGGGACGAACAAAGACAAACGTTAGTCTCATTATCAGATTTGTCTAAGTTCATCCCAAGTTAGTCTAAGTTCGTCCCTAGTTAGTCTCTTTCTAAGGACGAACTTAGACAAACCTTAGAATGAGACTAACGAGACTACCTTGGGACGAACAGACACAAACGTCAGTCTCATTACAAGGTTAGTCTAAGTTTGTCCCAAGTTAGTCTAAGTTCGTCCCTAGTTAGTCTCTTTCTAAGGATGAACTTAGACAAACCTTAGAAGGAGACTAACGAGACTAACTTGGGACGAACAAAGACAAAAGTTAGTCTCATTACAAGGTTAGTCTAAAGTTCGTCCCAAGTTTGTCTAAGTGCGTCCCTAGGTAGTCTCTTTCTAAGGACGAACTTAGACAAACCTTAGAATGAGACTAACGAGACTAACTTGGGACTAACAAACACAAACGTTAGTCTCATTACAAGGTTAGTCTATGTTCGTCCCAAGTTAGTCTAAGTTCGTCCCTAGTTAGTCTCTTGCTAAGGACGAACTTAGACAAACCTAAGAATGAGACTAACGAGACTAACTTGGGACGAACAAAGACAAACGTTAGTCTCTTTACAAGGTTAGTCTAAGTTCGTCCCAAGTTAGTCTAAGTTCGTCCCTAGTTAGTTTCTTTCTAAGGACGAACATAAACAAACCTTAGAATGAGACTAACGAGACTAACTTGGGACGAACAAAGACAAACGTTAGTCTCATTATAAGGTTTGTCTAAGTTCGTCCCAAGTTAGTCTAAGTTCGTCCCTAGTTAGTCTCTTTCTAAGGACGAACTTAGACAAACCTTAGAATGAGACTAACGAGACTACCTTGGGACGAACAAACACAAACGTCAATCTCATTACAAGGTTAGTCTAAGCTCGTCCCAAGTTAGCCTAAGTTCGTCCCTAGTTAGTCTCTTTCTAAGGACGAACTTAGAAAAACCTTAGAATAAGACTAACGAGACAAACTTGGAACGAACAAAGACAAACTTTATTCTCATTCTAAAAGTTCGTTCCAAGTTAGTCTAAGTTCGTCCCTAGTTAGTTTCTTTATAAGGACGAACTTAAAAAAACCTTAGAATGAGACTAATGAGACTAACTTGGGACGAAGAAAGACAAACGTTTGTCTCATTACAAGGTTAGTCTAAGTTCGTCCCAAGTTGGTCTCTTTCTAAGGACGAATTTCGACAAACCTTTGAATGAGACTAACGAGACAAACTCTCATTCTAAGGTTTGTCAAAGTTCGTCCCAAGTTATTCTAAGTTCGTCCCTAGTTATTCTCTTTCTAAGGGCGAACTTAGACAAACCTTAGAATGAGACAAACGAGACTAACTTGGGACGAACAAAGACAAACGTTAGTCTCATTACAAGGTTAGCCTAAGTTCGTCCCAAGTTAGTATAAGTTCGTCCCTAGTTAGTCTCTTTCTAAGGAGGAACTTATACAAACCTTAGAATGAGACTAAAGAGACTAACTTGGGACGAACAAAGACAAACGTTAGTCTCATAATAAGGTTAGTCTAAGTTTGTCCCAAGTTAGTCTAAGTTCGTCCCTAGTTAGTCTCTTTCTAAGGACGAACTTAGACAAACCATAGAATGAGACAAACGAGACTCACTTGGGACAAACAAAGACAAACGTTTGTCTCATTATAAGGTTAGTCTAAGTTCGTCCCAAGTTAGTCTAAGTTCGTCCCTAGTTAGTCTCTTTCTAAGGACGAACTTAGACAAACCTTAGAATGAGACTAAGGAGACTAACTTGGGACGAACAAAGACAAGCGTTAGTCTCATTATAAGGTTTGTCTAAGTTTGTCCCAAGTTAGTCTCTTTATAAGGGAGAACTTAGACAAACCTTAGAATGAGACTAAAGAGACTAACTTTTAACGAACAAAGACAAACTTTATTCTCATTCTAAGGTTAGTCTAAGTTCAGCCCAAGTTAGTCTAAGTTCGTCCCTAGTTAGTTTCTTTCTAAGGACGAACTTAAACAAACCTTAGAATGAGATTAACGAGACTAAATTGGGACGAACAAAGACAAACGTTAGTCTCATTAGTAGATTTGTCTAAGTTTGTCCCTAGTTAGTCTCTTTCTAAGGACGAACTTAGACAAACCTTAGAATGAGACTAACGAGACTACCTTGGGACGAACAAACACAAACGTCAGTCTCATTACAAGGTTAGTCTAAGTTCGTCCCAAGTTAGTCTAAGTTCGTCCCTAGTTAGTCTCTTTCTAAGGATGAACTTAGACAAACCTTAGAAGGAGACTAACGAGACTAACTTGGGACGAACAAAGACAAAAGTTAGTCTCATTACAAGGTTAGTCTAAAGTTCGTCCCAAGTTAGTCTCTTTCTAAGGACGAACTTAGATAAACCTTAGAATGAGACTAACGAGACTAACTTGGGACGAACAAAGACAAACGTTAGTCTCATTACAAGGTTAGTCTAAGTTCGTCCCAAGTTTGTCTAAGTTCATCCCTAGTTAGTCTCTTTCTAAAGACGAACTTAGACAAACCTTAGAATGAGACTAACGAGACTAACTTCGGACGAACAAAGACAAACTTTAGTCTCATTATAAGGTTAGTCTAAGTTCGTCCTTAGTTAGCCTCTTTCTGAGGATGAACTTAGACAAACCTTAGAATGAGACTAACGAGACTAACTTGGGACGAACAAACACAAACGTTAGTCTCATTACAAGGTTAGTCTATGTTCGTCCCAAGTTAGTCTAAGTTCGTCCCTAGTTAGTCCCTTTCTAAGGACGAACTTAGACAAACCTAAGAATGAGACTAACGAGATTAACTTGGGACGAACAAAGACAAATGTTAGTCTCTTTACAAGGTTAGTCTAAGTTCGTCCCAAGTTAGTGTAAGTTCGTCCCTAGTTAGTTTCTTTCTAAGGACGAACTTAAACAAACCTTAGAATGAGACTAACGAGACTAACTTGGGACGAACAAAGACAAACGTTAGTCTCATTATAAGGTTTGTCTAAGTTCGTCCCAAGTTAGTCTAAGTTCGTCCCTAGTTAGTCTCTTTCTAAGGACGAACTTAGACAAACCTTAGAATGAGACTAACGAGACTACCTTGGGACGAACAAACACAAACGTCAGTCTCATTACAAGGTTGGTCTAAGTTCGTCCCAAGTTAGTCTAAGTTCGTCCCTAGTTAGTCTCTTTCTAAGGACGAATATAGACAAACCTTAGAAGGAGACTAACGAGACTAACTTGAGATGAACAAAGACAAATGTTAGTCTAATTACAAGGTTAGTCTAAGTTCGTCCCAAGTTTGTCTAAGTTCGTCCCTAGTTAGTCTCTTTCTAAGGACGAACTTAGACAAACCTTAGAATGAGACTAACGAGACTAACTTGGGACGAACAAAGACAAACTTTAGTCTCATTATAAGGTTAGTCTAAGTTCGTCCTTAGTTAGCCTCTTTCTGAGGACGAACTTAGACAAACCTTAGAATGAGACTAACGAGACTAACTTGGGACTAACAAACACAAACGTTAGTCTCATTACAAGGTTAGTCTCTGTTCGTCCCAAGTTAGTCTAAGTTCGTCCCTAGTTAGTCTCTTTCTAAGGACGAACTTAAACAAACCTAAGAATGAGACTAACGAGACTAACTTGGGACGAACAAAGACAAACGTTAGTCTCTTTACAAGGTTAGTCTAAGTTCGTCCCAAGTTAGTCTAAGTTCGTCCCTAGTTAGTTTCTTTCTAAGGACGAACATAAACAAACCTTAGAATGAGACTAACGAGACTAACTTGGGACGAACAAAGACAAACGTTAGTCTCATTATAAGGTTTGTCTAAGTTCGTCCCAAGTTAGTCTAAGTTCGTCCCTAGTTAGTCTCTTTCTAAGGACGAACTTAGACAAACCTTAGAATGAGACTAAAGGGACTACCTTGGGACGAACAAACACAAACGTCAGTCTCATTACAAGGTTAGTCTAAGTTCGTCCCAAGTTAGTCTAAGTTCGTCCCTAGTTAGTATCTTTCTAAGGACGAACTTAGAAAAAACTTAGAAGGAGACTAACGAGACTACCTTCGGACGAACAAAGACAAAAGTTAGTCTCATTACAAGGTTAGTCTAAAGTTCGTCCCAAGTTAGTCTCTTTCTAAGGACGAACTTAGAGAAACCTTAGAATGAGACTAAAGAGACTAACTTGGGACGAACAAAGACAAACGTTAGTCTCATTACAAGGTTAGTCTAAGTTCGTCCCTAGTTAGTCTAAGTTCGTCTCTAGTTAGTGTCTTTCTAAGGACGAACTTAGGCAAACCTTAGAATGAGACTAGCGAGACTAACTTGGGATGAACATAGAAAAACGTTAGTCTCATTATAAGGTTAGTCTAAGTTCGTCCCTAGTTAGTCTAAGTTCGTCTCTAGTTAGTCTCTTTCTAAGGACGAACTTAGACAAACCTTAGAATGAGACTAACGAGACTAACTTGGGACGAACATAGACAAACGTTAGTCTCATTATAAGGTTAGTCTAAGTTCGTCCCTAGTTAGTCTAAGTTCGTCTCTAGTTAGTCTCTTTCTAAGGACGAACTTAGACAAACCATAGAATGAGACTAACGAGACTAACTTGGGACGAACATAGACAAAGGTTAGTCTCATTATAAGGTTTGTCTAATTTCGTCCCAAGTTAGTTTAAGTTCGTCCCTAGTTAGTCTCTTTCTAAGGACGAACTTAGACAAACCTTAGAATGAGACTAACGAGACTAACTTGGAACGAACAAAGGCAAACTTTATTCTCATTCTAAGGTTAGTCTTAGTTCGTCCCAAGTTAGTCTAAGTTCGTCCCTAGTTAGTTTCTTTCTAAGTACGAACTTAAAAAAACCTTAGAATGAGACTACCGAGACTAACTTGGGACGAAGAAAGACAAACGTTAGTCTCATTACAAGGTTAGTCTAAGTTCGTCCCAAGTTAGTCCCTTTCTAAGGACGAATTTTGACAAACCTTTGAATGAGACTAACGAGACAAACTCTCATTCTAAGGTTTGTCTAAGTTCGTCCCAAGTTATTCTAAGTTCGTCCCTAGTTATTCTCTTTCTAAGGACGAACTTAGACAAACCGTAGAATGAGACAAACGAGACTAACTTGGGACGAACAAAGACAAACGTTAGTCTCATTACAAGGTTAGTCTAAGTTCGTCCCAAGTTAGTATAAGTTCGTCCCTAGTTAGTCTCTTTCTAAGGATGAACTTATACAAACCTTAGAATGAGACTAAAGAGACTAACTTGGGACGAACAAAGACAAACGTCAGTCTCATAATAAGGTTAGTCTAAGTTTGTCCCAAGTTAGTCTAAGTTCGTCCCTAGTTAGTCTCTTTCTAAGGACGAACTTAGACAAACCATAGAATGACACAAACGAGGCTCACTTGGGACGAACAAAGACAAACGTTACTCTCATTATAAGGTTAGTCTAAGTTCGTCCCAAGTTAGTCTTTGTTCGTCCCTAGTTAGTCTCTTTCTAAGGACGAACTTAGACAAACCTTAGAATGAGACTAACGAGACTAACTTTGAACAAACAAAGACAAACTTTATTCTCATTCTATGGTTAGTCTAAGTTCGTCCCAAGTTGGTCTAAGTTCGTCCCTAGTTAGTTTCTTTCTAAGGACGAACTTAAACAAACCTTAGAATGAGACTAACGAGACTAACTTGGGACGAACAAAGACAAATGTTAGTCTCATTATAAGGTTTGTCTAAGTTCGCCCCAAATTAGTCTAAGTTCATCCCTAGTTAGTCTCTTTCTAAGGACGAACTTAGACAAACCTTAGAATGAGACTAACGAGACTACCTTGGGACGAACAAACACAAACGTCAGTCTCATTACAAGGTTAGTCTAAGTTTGTCCCTAGTTAGTCTAAGTTCGTCCCTAGTTAGTCTCTTTCTAAGGACGAACTTAGACAAACCTTAGAAGGAGACTAACGAGACTAACTTGGGACGAACAAAGACAAAAGTTAGTCTCATTACAAGGTTAGTCTAAAGTTCGTCCCAAGTTAGTCTCTTTCTAAGGACGAACTTAGACAAACCTTAGAATGAGACTAACGAGACAAACTCTCATTTTAAGGTTTCTCTAAGTTCGTCCCAAGTTAGTTTAAGTTCGTCCCTAGTTAGTCTCTTTCTAAGGACGAACTTAGACAAACCTTAGATGGAGACTAACGAGACTAACTTGGGAAGAACAAAGACAAACGTTAGTCTCATTACAAGGTTAGTCTAAAGTTCGTCCCAAGTTAGTCTCTTTCTAAGGACGAACTTTGACAAACCTTAGAATGAGACTAACAAGACAAACTCTCATTCTAAGGTTTGTCTAAGTTCGTCCCAAGTTAGTCTAAGTTTGTCCCTAGTTAGTCTCTTTCTAAGGACGAACTTAAACAAACCTTAGAATGAGACTAACGAGACTAACTTCGGACGAACAAAGACTAACGTTAGTCTCATTATAAGGTTTGTCTAAGTTCGTCCCAAGTTAGTCTAAGTTCGTCCCTAGTTAGTCTCTTTCTAAGGACGAACTTAGACAAACCTTAGAAGGAGACTAACGAAACTAACTTGGGACGAACAAAGACAAACGTTAGTCTCATTACAAGGTTAGTCTAAGTTCGTCCCAAGTTAGTCTCTTTCTAAGGACGAACTTAGACAAACCATAGAATGAGACTAACGAGACAAACTCTCATTCTAAGGTTTGTCTAAGTTCGTCCCAAATTAGTCTATGTTCGTCCCTAGTTAGTCTCTTTCTAAGGACGAACTTAAACAAACCTTAGAATGAGACTAACAAGACTAACGTGGGACGAACAAAGACTAACGTTAGTCTCATTATAAGGTTTGTCTAAGTTCGTCCCAAGTTAGTCTAAGTTCGTCCCTAGTTAGTCTCTTTCCAAGGACGAACATAGACAAACCTTAGAAGGAGACTAACGAGACTAACTTGGGACGAACAAAGACAAAAGTTAGTCTCATTACAAGGTTAGTCTAAAGTTCGTCCCAAGTTAGTCTCTTTCTAAGGACGAACTTAGACAAACCTTAGAATGAGACTAACGAGACAAACTCTCATTTTAAGGTTTGTCTAAGTTCGTCCCAAGTTAGTCTAAGTTTGTCCCTAGTTAGTCTCTTTCTAAGGACGAACTTAGACAAACCTTAGATGGAGACTAACGAGACTAACTTGGGAAGAACAAAGACAAACGTTAGTCTCATTACAAGGTTAGTCTAAAGTTCGTCCCAAGTTAGTCTCTTTCTAAGGACGAACTTAGACAAACCTTAGAATGAGACTAACAAGACAAACTCTCATTCTAAGGTTTGTCTAAGTTCGTCCCAAGTTAGTCTAAGTTCGTCCCTAGTTAGTCTCTTTCTAAGGACGAACTTAAACAAACCTTAGAATGAGACTAACGAGACTAACTTCGGACGAACAAAGACTAACGTTAGTCTCATTATAAGGTTTGTCTAAGTTCGTCCCAAGTTAGTCTAAGTTCGTCCCTAGTTAGTCTCTTTCTAAGGACGAACTTAGACAAACCTTAGAAGGAGACTAACGAAACTAACTTGGGACGAACAAAGACAAACGTTAGTCTCATTACAAGATTAGTCTAAGTTCGTCCCAAGTTAGTCTCTTTCTAAGGAAGAACTTAGACAAACCTTAGAATGAGACTAACGAGACAAACTCTCATTCTAAGGTTTGTCTAAGTTCGTCCCAAATTAGTCTATGTTCGTCCCTAGTTAGTCTCTTTCTAAGGACGAACTTAAACAAACCTTAGAATGAGACTAACAAGACTAACGTGGGACGAACAAAGACTAACGTTAGTCTCATTATAAGGTTTGTCTATGTTCGTCCCAAGTTAGTCTAAGTTCGTCCCTAGTTAGTCTCTTTCTAAGGACGAACATAGACAAACCTTAGAAGGAGACTAACGAGACTAACTTGGGACGAACAAAGACAAAAGTTAGTCTCATTACAAGGTTAGTCTAAAGTTCGTCCCAAGTTAGTCTCTTTCTAAGGACGAACTTAGACAAACCTTAGAATGAGACTAACGAGACAAACTCTCATTTTAAGGTTTGTCTAAGTTCGTCCCAAGTTAGTC
Organism: Rhodiola chrysanthemifolia; assembly: GCA_033675395.1. Classification (NCBI taxonomy): domain Eukaryota; kingdom Viridiplantae; phylum Streptophyta; class Magnoliopsida; order Saxifragales; family Crassulaceae; genus Rhodiola; species Rhodiola chrysanthemifolia. Next base: position 319,665 of record CM066204.1, read on the forward strand.
TAAGTTCGTCCCTAGTTAGTCTCTTTCTAAGGACGAACTTAGACAAACCTTAGATGGAGACTAACGAGACTAACTTGGGAAGAACAAAGACAAACGTTAGTCTCATTACAAGGTTAGTCTAAAGTTCGTCCCAAGTTAGTCTCTTTCTAAGGACGAACTTAGACAAACCTTAGAATGAGACTAACAAGACAAACTCCCATTCTAAGGTTTGTCTAAGTTCGTCCCAAAGTTCGTCCCTAGTTAGTCTCTTTCTAAGGATGAACTTAGACAAACCTTAGAATGAGACTAACGAGACTAACTTGGGACGAACAAATACAAAATTTATTATCATTCTTAGGTTTGTTTAAGTTCGTCCCAAGTTAGTCTAAGTGCGTCCCTAGTTAATCTCTTTCTAAGGACGAACTTAGACAAACCTTAGAATGAGACTAACGAGACTAACTTGGGACGAACAAAGACAAAAGTTAGTCTCATTACAAGGTTAGTCTAAAGTTCGTCCCAAGTTAGTCTCTTTCTAAGGACGAACTTAGACAAACCTTAGAATGAGACTAACGAGACAAACTCTCATTTTAAGGTTTCTCTAAGTTCGTCCCAAGTTAGTCTAAGTTCGTCCCTAGTTAGTCTCTTTCTAAGGACGAACTTAGACAAACCTTAGATGGAGACTAACGAGACTAACTTGGGAAGAACAAAGACAAACGTTAGTCTCATTACAAGGTTAGTCTAAAGTTCGTCCCAAGTTAGTCTCTTTCTAAGGACGAACTTTGACAAACCTTAGAATGAGACTAACAAGACAAACTCTCATTCTAAGGTTTGTCTAAGTTCGTCCCAAGTTAGTCTAAGTTTGTCCCTAGTTAGTCTCTTTCTAAGGACGAACTTAAACAAACCTTAGAATGAGACTAACGAGACTAACTTCGGACGAACAAAGACTAACGTTAGTCTCATTATAAGGTTTGTCTAAGTTCGTCCCAAGTTAGTTTAAGTTCGTCCCTAGTTAGTCTCTTTCTAAGGACGAACTTAGACAAACCTTAGAAGGAGACTAACGAAACTAACTTGGGACGAACAAAGACAAACGTTAGTCTCATTACAAGGTTAGTCTAAGTTCGTCCCAAGTTAGTCTCTTTCTAAGGACGAACTTAGACAAACCATAGAATGAGACTAACGAGACAAACTCTCATTCTAAGGTTTGTCTAAGTTCGTCCCAAATTAGTCTATGTTCGTCCCTAGTTAGTCTCTTTCTAAGGACGAACTTAAACAAACCGTAGAATGAGACTAACAAGACTAACGTGGGACGAACAAAGACTAACGTTAGTCTCATTATAAGGTTTGTCTAAGTTCGTCCCAAGTTAGTCTAAGTTCGTCCCTAGTTAGTCTCTTTCCAAGGACGAACATAGACAAACCTTAGAAGGAGACTAACGAGACTAACTTGGGACGAACAAAGACAAAAGTTAGTCTCATTACAAGGTTAGTCTAAAGTTCGTCCCAAGTTAGTCTCTTTCTAAGGACGAACTTAGACAAACCTTAGAATGAGACTAACGAGACAAACTCTCATTTTAAGGTTTGTCTAAGTTCGTCCCAAGTTAGTCTAAGTTTGTCCCTAGTTAGTCTCTTTCTAAGGACGAACTTAGACAAACCTTAGATGGAGACTAACGAGACTAACTTGGGAAGAACAAAGACAAACGTTAGTCTCATTACAAGGTTAGTCTAAAGTTCGTCCCAAGTTAGTCTCTTTCTAAGGACGAACTTAGACAAACCTTAGAATGAGACTAACAAGACAAACTCTCATTCTAAGGTTTGTCTAAGTTCGTCCCAAGTTAGTCTAAGTTCGTCCCTAGTTAGTCTCTTTCTAAGGACGAACTTAAACAAACCTTAGAATGAGACTAACGAGACTAACTTCGGACGAACAAAGACTAACGTTAGTCTCATTATAAGGTTTGTCTAAGTTCGTCCCAAGTTAGTCTAAGTTCGTCCCTAGTTAGTCTCTTTCTAAGGACGAACTTAGACAAACCTTAGAAGGAGACTAACGAAACTAACTTGGGACGAACAAAGACAAACGTTAGTCTCATTACAAGATTAGTCTAAGTTCGTCCCAAGTTAGTCTCTTTCTAAGGAAGAACTTAGACAAACCTTAGAATGAGACTAACGAGACAAACTCTCATTCTAAGGTTTGTCTAAGTTCGTCCCAAATTAGTCTATGTTCGTCCCTAGTTAGTCTCTTTCTAAGGACGAACTTAAACAAACCTTAGAATGAGACTAACAAGACTAACGTGGGACGAACAAAGACTAACGTTAGTCTCATTATAAGGTTTGTCTATGTTCGTCCCAAGTTAGTCTAAGTTCGTCCCTAGTTAGTCTCTTTCTAAGGACGAACATAGACAAACCTTAGAAGGAGACTAACGAGACTAACTTGGGACGAACAAAGACAAAAGTTAGTCTCATTACAAGGTTAGTCTAAAGTTCGTCCCAAGTTAGTCTCTTTCTAAGGACGAACTTAGACAAACCTTAGAATGAGACTAACGAGACAAACTCTCATTTTAAGGTTTGTCTAAGTTCGTCCCAAGTTAGTCTAAGTTCGTCCCTAGTTAGTCTCTTTCTAAGGACGAACTTAGACAAACCTTAGATGGAGACTAACGAGACTAACTTGGGAAGAACAAAGACAAACGTTAGTCTCATTACAAGGTTAGTCTAAAGTTCGTCCCAAGTTAGTCTCTTTCTAAGGACGAACTTAGACAAACCTTAGAATGAGACTAACAAGACAAACTCCCATTCTAAGGTTTGTCTAAGTTCGTCCCAAAGTTCGTCCCTAGTTAGTCTCTTTCTAAGGATGAACTTAGACAAACCTTAGAATGAGACTAACGAGACTAACTTGGGACGAACAAATACAAAATTTATTATCATTCTTAGGTTTGTTTAAGTTCGTCCCAAGTTAGTCTAAGTGCGTCCCTAGTTAATCTCTTTCTAAGGACGAACTTAGACAAACCTTAGAATGAGACTAACGAGACTAACTTGGGACGAACAAAGACAAACGTTAGTCTCATTATAAGGTTAGTCTAAGTTCGTCCCTAGTTAGTCTGTTTCTAAGGACGAACTTAGACAAACCTTAGAATGAGACTAACGAGACAAACTCTCATTCTAAGGTTTGTCTAAGTTCGTCCCAAGTTAGTCTAAGTTCGTCCCTAGTTAGTCTCTTTCTAAGGATGAACTTAGAGAAACCTTAGAATGAAACTAACGAGACTAACTTGGGACGAACAAAGACAAACGTTAGTCTCATTATAAGGTTAGTCTAAGTTCGCCCCAAGTTAGTCTAAGTTCGTCCCTAGTTAGTCTCTTTCTAAGGACCAAGTTAGACAAACCTTAGAATGAGACTAACGAGACAAACTTGGGACGAACAAAGACAAACTTTAGTCTCATTATAATGTTAGTCTAAGTTCGTCACAAGTTAGTCTCGTTCGTCCCTAGTTAGTCTCTTTCTAAGGACGAACTTAGACAAACCTTAGAATGAGACTAACGAGACTAACTTGGGACGAACAAAGACAAACATTAGTCTCATTACAAGGTTAGTCTTAGTTCGTCCCATGTTAGTCTAAGTTCGTCCCTAGTTTTAAGGACGAACTTAGACAAACCTTAGAATGAGACTAACGAGACTAACTTGGGACGAACAAAGACAAACGTTAGTCTCATTACAATGTTAGTCTAAGTTCGTCCCAATTTAGTCTAAGTTCGTCCCTAGTTAGTCTCTTTCTAAGGACGAACTTAGACAAACCTTAGAATGAGACTAACGAGACTAACTTGGGACGAACAAAGACAAACGTTAGTCTCCTTACAAGGTTGGTCTAAGTTCGTCCCAAGTTAGTCTAAGTTCGTCCCTAGTTAGTATCTTTCTACGGACAAACTTAGACAAACCTTAGAATGAGACTAACGAGACTAACTTGGAACAAACTGAGACAAACTTTATTCTCATTCTAAGGTTAGTCTAAGTTCGTCCCAAGTTAGTCTAAGTTCGTCCCAAGTTAGTTTCTTTCTAAGGACGAAATTAGTTAGTCTCATTACAAGGTTAGTCTAAGTTCGTCCCAAGTTAGTCCGTTTCTAAGGACGAACTTAGACTAACCTTAGAATGAGACTAACGAGACTAACTTGGGACGAACAAAGAGAAAATTTATTCTCATTCTAAGGTTTGTTTAAGTTCGTCCCAAGTTAGTCTAAGTTCGTCCCTAGTTAGTCTCTTTCTAAGGACGAACTTAGACAAACCTTAGAATGAGACTAACAAGACTAACTTGGGACGAACAAAGACAAACGTTAGTCTCATTATAAGGTTAGTCTAAGTTCGTCCCTAGTTAGTCTCTTTCTAAGGACGAACTTAGACAAACCTTAGAATGAGACTAACGAGACTAACTTGGGACGAACAAAGACTAACGTTAGTCTCATTATAAGGTTTGTCTAAGTTCGTCCCAAGTTAGTTTAAGTTCGTCCCAAGTTAGTCTCTTTCTAAGGACGAACTTAAAGAAACCTTAGAATGAGACTAACGAGACTAACTTGGGACGAACAAAGACAAACGTTAGTCTCATTATAAGGTTAGTCTAAGTTCGTCCCAAGTTAGTCTAAGTTCGTCCCTAGTTAGTCTCTTTCTAAGGACGAACTTAGACAAACCTTAGAATGAGACTAACGAGACTAACTTGGGACGAACAATGACAAACGTTAGTGTCATTATAAGGTTAGTCTAAGTTCGTCCCTAGTTAGTCTCTTTCTAAGGACGAACTTAGACAAACCTTAGAATGAGATTAACGAGACAAACTCTCATTCTAAGGTTTGTCTAAGTTCGTCCCAAGTTAGTCTAAGTTCGTCCCTAGTTAGTCTCTTTCTAAGGACGGACTTAGACTAACCTTAGAATGAGACTAACGAGACTAACTTGGGACGAATAAAGATAAATGTTAGTCTCATTATAAGGTTAGTCTAAGTTCGTCCCAAGTTAGACTAAGTTCGTTCCTAGTTAGTCTCTTTCTAAGGACGAACTTAGACAAACCTTAGAATGAGACTAACGAGACTAACTTGGGACGAACAAAGACAAACGTTAGTCTCATTATAAGGTTAGTCTAAGTTCGTCCCTAGTTAGTCTCTTTCTGAGGACGAACTTAGACAAACCTTTGAATGAGACTAACGATACGAATTCTCATTCTAAGGTTTCTCTAAGTTCGTCCCAAGTTAGTCTAAGTTCGTCCCTAGTTAGTCTCTTTCTAAGGACGAACTTAGACAAACCTTAGAATGAAACTAACGAGACTAACTTGGGACGAACAAAGACAAACGTTAGTATCATTATAAGGTTAGTCTAAGTTCGTCCCAAGTTAGTCAAAGTTCGTCCCTAGTTAGTCTCTTTCTAAGGAAGAAGTTAGACAAACCTTAGAATGAGACTAACGAGACTAACTTGGGACGTACAAGACAAACTTTAGTCTCATGATAAGGTTAGTCTAAGTTCGACCCAAGTTAGTCTCGTTCGTCCCTAGTTAGTCTCTTTCTAAGGACGAACTTAGACAAACCTTAGAATGAGACTAACGAGACTAACTTGGGACGAACAAAGACAAACGTTAGTGTCATTCTAAGGTTTGCCAAAGTTCGTCCCAAGTTAGTCTAAGTTCGTCCCTAGTTAGTCTCTTTCTAAGGATGAACTTAGACAAACCTTAGAATGAGACTAACGAAACTAACTTGGGGCGGTCTAAGTTCGTCCCTAGTTAGTCTCTTTCTAAGGATGAACTTAGACAAACCTTAGAATGAGACTAACGAGACTAACTTGGGACGAACAATGACAAACGTTAGTGTCATTATAAGGTTAGTCTAAGTTCGTCCCTAGTTAGTCTCTTTCTAAGGACTAACTTAGACAAACCTTAGAATGAGATTAACGAGACAAACTCTCATTCTAAGGTTTGTCTAAGTTCGTCCCAAGTTAGTCTAAGTTCGTCCCTAGTTAGTCTCTTTCTAAGGACGGACTTAGACTAACCTTAGAATGAGACTAACGAGACTAACTTGGGACGAATAAAGATAAATGTTAGTCTCATTATAAGGTTAGTCTAAGTTCGTCCCAAGTTAGTCTAAGTTCGTTCCTAGTTAGTGTCTTTCTAAGGACGAACTTAGACAAACCTTAGAATGAGACTAACTAGACTAAATTGGGACGAACAAAGACAAATGTTAGTCTCATTATAAGGTTAGTCTACGTTCGTCCCAAGTTAGTCCCGTTCGTCCCTAGTTAATCTCTTCTAAGGACGAACATAGACAAACCTTAGAATGAGACTAACGAGACTAACTTGGGACGAACAAAGACAAACGTTAGTCTCATTATAAGGTTAGTCTAAGTTCGTCCCTAGTTAGTCTCTTTCTGAGGACGAACTTAGACAAACCTTTGAATGAGACTAACGATACGAATTCTCATTCTAAGGTTTGTCTAAGTTCGTCCCAAGTTAGTCTAAGTTCGTCCCTAGTTAGTCTCTTTCTAAGGACGAACTTAGACAAACCTTAGAATGAAACTAACGAGACTAACTTGGGACGAACAAAGACAAACGTTAGTATCATTATAAGGTTAGTCTAAGTTCGTCCCAAGTTAGTCAAAGTTCGTCCCTAGTTAGTCTCTTTCTAAGGAAGAAGTTAGACAAACCTTAGAATGAGACTAACGAGACTAACTTGTGACGTACAAGACAAACTTTAGTCTCATGATAAGGTTAGTCTAAGTTCGACCCAAGTTAGTCTCGTTCGTCCCTAGTTAGTCTCTTTCTAAGGACGAACTTAGACAAACCTTAGAATGAGACTAACGAGACTAACTTGGGACGAACAAAGACAAACGTTAGTGTCATTCTAAGGTTTGCCAAAGTTCGTCCCAAGTTAGTCTAAGTTCGTCCCTAGTTAGTCTCTTTCTAAGGATGAACTTAGACAAACCTTAGAATGAGACTAACGAAACTAACTTGGGACGGTCTAAGTTCGTCCCTAGTTAGTCACTTTCTAAGGATGAACTTAGACAAACCTTAGAATGAGACTAACGAGACTAACTTGGGACGAACAAATACAAAATTTATTCTCATTCTTAGGTTTGTTTAACTTCGTCCCAAGTTAGTCTAAGTTCGTCCCTAGTTAATCTCTTTCTAAGGACGAACTTAGACAAACCTTAGAATGAGACTAACGAGACTAACTTGGGACGAACAAAGACAAACGTTAGTCTCATTATAAGTTTAGTCTAAGTTCGTCCCTAGTTAGTCTCTTTCTAAGGACTAACTTAGACAAACCTTAGAATGAGACTAACGAGACAAACTTTCATTCTAAGGTTTGTCTAAGTTCGTCCCAAGTTAGTCTAAGTTTGTCCCTAGTTAGTCTCTTTCTAAGGATGAACTTAGACAAACCTTAGAATGAAACTATCGAGACTAACTTGGGACGAACAAAGACAAACGTTAGTCTCATTATAAGGTTAGTCTAAGTTCGTCACAAGTTAGTCTCGTTCGTCCCTAGTTAGTCTCTTTCTAAGGACGAACTTAGACAAACCTTAGAATGAGACTAACGAGACTAACTTGGGACGAACAAAGACAAACGTTAGTCTCATTACAAGGTTAGTCTAAGTTCCTCCCAAGTTAGTCTAAGTTCGTCCCAAGTTAGTCTAAGTTCGTCCCTAGTTAGTCTCTTTTTAAGGACGAACTTAGACAAACCTTAGAATGAGACTAACGAGACTAACTTGGGACGAACAAAGACAAACGTTAGTCTCATTACAAGGTTAGTCTAAGTTCGTCCCAATTTAGTCTAAGTTCGTCCCTAGTTAGTCTCTTTCTAAGGACGAACTTAGACAAACCTTAGAATGAGACTAACGAGACTAACTTGGAATGAACTGAGACAAACTTTATTCTCATTCTAAGGTTAGTCTAAGTTCGTCCCTAGTTAGTTTCTTTCTAAGGACGAACTTAGTTAGTCTCATTACAAGGTTAGTCTAAGTTCGTCCCAAGTTAGTCCGTTTCTAAGCACGAACTTAGACTAACCTTAGAATGAGACTAACGAGACTAACTTGGGACGAACAAAGACAAAATTTATTCTCATTCTAAGGTTTGTTTAAGTTCGTCCCAAGTTAGTCTAAGTTCGTCCCTAATTAGTCTCTTTCTAAGGACGAACTTAGACAAACCTTAGAATGAGAATAACAAGACTAACTTGGGACGAACAAAGACAAACGTTAGTCTCATTAGAAGGTTAGTCTAAGTTCGTCCCTAGTTAGTCTAAGTTCGTCCCTAGTTAGTCTCTTTCTAAGGACGAACTTAGTCAAACCTTAGAAATGAGACTAACGAGTCTAACTTGGGACGAACAAAGACAAGCGTTAGTCTCATTATAAGGTTTGTCTAATTTCGTCCCAAGTTAGTCTAAGTTCGTCCCTAGTTAGTCTCTTTCTAAGGACGAAGTCAGACAAACCTTAGAATGAGACTAACGAGACTAACTTGGGACAAACAAAGACAAACGTTAGTCTCATTATAAGGTTTGTATAAGTTAGTCTAAGTTCGTCCTTAGTTAGTCTCTTTTGAAGGACGAACTTAGACAAACCTTAGAATGAGACTAACGAGACTAACGTGGAACGAACCAAGACAAACTTTATTCTCATTCTAAGGTTAGTCTAAGTTCGTCACAAGTTAGTCTAAGTTCGTCCCAAGTTAGTCTCTTTCGAAGGACGAACTTAAACAAACCTTAGAATGAGACTAACGAGACAAACTTGGGACGAACAAAGACAAATGTTAGTCTCATTATAAGGTTTGTCTAAGTTCGTCCCAAGTTAGTCTAAGTTCGTCCCTAGTTAGTCTCTTTCTAAGGACGAACTTAGACAAACCATAGAATGAGACTAACGAGGCTAACTTGGGACGAACAAAGACAAACGTTAGTCTCATTATAAGGTTAGTCTACGTTTGTCCCAAGTTATTCTCTTTCTAAGGACGAACTTAGACAAACCTTAGAATGAGACTAACGAGACACACTCTCATTCTAAAGTTAGTCTAAGTTCGTTCCAAGTTAGTCTAAGTTCGTCCCTAGTTAGTCTCTTTCTAAGGACGAACTTAGACAAATCGTAGAATGAGACTAACGAGACTAACTTGGGACAAACAAAGACAACCGTTAGTCTCATTATAAGGTTAGTCTAAGTTTATCCCAATTTAGTCTAAGTTCGTCCCTAGTTAGTCTCTTTCTAAGGACGAACTTAGACAAACCTTAGAATGAGACTAACGAGACTAACTTGGGAAGAACAAAGACAAACGTTAGTCTCATTATAAGGTTTGTCTAAGTTCGTCCCAAGTTTGTCTATGTTCGTCCCTAGTTAGTCTCTTTCTAAGGACGAACTTAGACAAACCTTAGAATGACACTAACGAGACTAACTTGGGACCAACAAACACCAACGTTAGTCTCATTACAAGGTTAGTCTAAGTTCGTTCCAAGTTAGTCTTAGTTCGTCCCTAGTTAGTCTCTTTCTGAGGACGAACTTAGACAAACCTTAGAAGGAGACTAACGAGACTAACTTGGGACGAACAAAGACAAACGTTAGTCTCATTACAAGGTTAGTCTAAGTTAGTCCCAAGTTAGTCTCTTTATGAGGACGAACTTAGAAAAACCTTAGAATGAGATTAACGAGACAAAATCTCATTCTAAGGTTTGTCTAAGTTCGTCCCAAGTTAGTCTAAGTTCGTCCCTAGTTAGTCTCTTTCTAAGGACGAACTTAGACAAACAGTAGAATGAGACTAACGGGACTAACTTGGGACGAACAAAGACAAACGTTAGTCTCATTACAAGGTTAGTCTATGTTCGTCCCAAGTTAGTCTAAGTTCGTCCCTAGTTAGTCTCTTCCTAAAGACGAACTTAGACAAACCTTAGAATGAGACTAACGAGACTAACTTGGGACGAACAAACACCAACGTTAGTCTCATTACAAGGTTAGTCTAATTTCGTTCCAAGTTAGTCTAAGTTCGTCCCTAGTTAGTCTCTTTCTAAGGACAAACTTAGACAAACCTTAGCACGAGACTAACGAGACTAACTTTGGACAAACAAAGACAAACGTTAGTCTCATTACAAGGTTAGTCTAAGTTCGTCCCTAGTTAGTCTCTTTCTAAGGACGAACTTAGACAAACCTTAGAATGAGACTAACGAGACTAACTTGGGACGAACAAACACCAACGTTAGTCTCCTTATAAGGTTAGTCTAAGTTCGTTCCAAGTTAGTCTAAGTTCGTCCCTAGTTAGTCTCTTTCTAAGGACGAACTTAGACAAACCTTAGAAGAGACTAACGAGACTAACTTGGGACGAACAAAGACAAACGTTAGTCTCATTACAAGGTTAGTCTAAGTTCGTCCCAAGTTTGTATAAGTTCGTCCCTAGTTAGTCTCTTTCTAAGGATGAACTTAGACAAACCTTAGAATGAGACAAACTAGACTAACTCGGGACGAACAAAGACAAACTTTAGTCTCATTATAAGGTTACTCTAAGTTCGTCCCAAGTTAGTCTAAGTTCGTCCCTAGTTAGTCTCTTTCTAAGGACGAACTTAGTCAAACCTTAGAAATGAGACTAACGAGACAAACTTGGGACGAACAAAGACAAGTGTTAGTCTCATTATAAGGTTTGTCTAAGTTCGTCCCAAGTTAGTCTAAGTTCGTCCCTAGTTAGTCTCTTTTTCTGGACGAAGTCAGACAAACCTTAGAATGAGACTAACGAGACTAACTTGGGACAAACAAAGACAAACATTAGTCTCATTATAAGGTTTGTATAAGTTAGTCTAAGTTCGTCCTTAGTTAGTCTCTTTTGAAGGACGAACTTAGACAAACCTTAGAATGAGACTAACGAGACTAACTTGGAACGAACCAAGACAAACTTTATTCTCATTCTAAGGTTAGTCTAAGTTCGTCACAAGTTAGTCTAAGTTCGTCCCAAGTTAGTCTCTTTCGAAGGACGAACTTAAACAAACCTTAGAATGAGACTCACGAGACAAACTTGGGACGAACAAAGACAAATGTTAGTCTCATTATAAGGTTTGTCTAAGTTCGTCCCAAGTTAGTCTAAGTTCGTCCCTAGTTAGTCTCTTTCTAAGGACGAACTTAGACAAACCATAGAATGAGACTAACGAGGCTAACTTGGGACGAACAAAGACAAACGTTAGTCTCATTATAAGGTTAGTCTACGTTTGTCCCAAGTTATTCTCTTTCTAAGGACGAACTTAGACAAACCTTAGAATGAGACTAACGAGACAAACTCTAATTCTAAAGTTAGTCTAAGTTCGTTCCAAGTTAATCTAAGTTCGTCCCTAGTTAGTCTCTTTCTAAGGACGAACTTAGACAAATCGTAGAATGAGACTAACGTGACTAACTTGGGACAAACAAAGACAACCGTTAGTCTCATTATAAGGTTAGTCTAACTTCATCCCAATTTAGTCTAAGTTTGTCCCTAGTTAGTCTCTTTCTAAGGACGAACTTAGACAAACCTTAGAATGAGACTAACGAGACTAACTAGGGACGAACAAACACCAACGTTAGTCTCATTACAAGGTTAGTCTAAGTTCGTTCCAAGTTAGTCTTAGTTCGTCCCTAGTTAGTCTCTTTCTGAGGACGAACTTAGACAAACCTTAGAATGAGACTAACGAGACTAACTTGGGACGAACAAACACCAACGTTAGTCTCATTACAAGGTTAGTCTAATTTCGTTCCAAGTTAGTCTAAGTTCGTCCCTAGTTAGTCTCTTTCTAAGGACAAACTTAGACAAACCTTAGAACGAGACTAACGAGACTAACTTTGGACGAACAAAGACAAACGTTAGTCTCATTACAAGGTTAGTCTAAGTTCGTCCCTAGTTAGTCTCTTTCTAAGGACGAACTTAGACTAACCTTAGAATGAGACTAACGAGACTAACTTGGGACGAACAAACACCAACGTTAGTCTCATTACAAGGTTAGTCTAAGTTCGTTCCAAGTTAGTCTAAGTTCGTCCCTAGTTAGTCTCTTTCTAAGGACGAACTTAGACAAACCTTAGAAGGAGACAAACGAGACTAACTTGGGACGAACAAAGACAAACGTTAGTGTCATTACAAGGTTAGTCAAAGTTCGTCCCAAGTTAGTCTCTTTCTAAGTACGAACTTAGACAAACCTTAGAATGAGACTAACGAGACAAACTCTCATTCTAAGGTTTGTCTAAGTTCGTCCCAAGTTAGTCTAACTTCGTCCCTAGTTAGTCTCTTTCTAAGGACGAACTTAGAAAAACCGTAGAATGAGACTAACGAGACTAACTTGGGACGAACAAAGACAAACGTTAGTCTCATTACAAGGTTAGTCTAAGTTCGTCCCAAGTTAGTCTAAGTTCGTCCTTAGTTAGTCTCTTTCGAAGGACGAACTTAGACAAACCTTAGAATGAGACTAACGAGACTAACTTGGGACGAACAAAGACAAACGTTAGTCTCATTATAAGGTTTGTCTAAGTGCGTCCCAAGTTAGTCTATGTTCGTCCCTAGTTAGTCTCTTTAAAAGGACGAACTTAGACAAACCTTAGAATGAGATTAACGAGACTAACTTGGGATGAACAAACACCAACGTTAGTCTCATTACAAGGTTAGTCCAAGTTCGTTCCAAGTTAGTCTAAGTTAGTCCCTAGTTAGTCTCTTTCTAAGGACGAACTTAGAAAAACCTTAGAAGGAGACTAACGAAACTAACTTGGGACGAACAGAGACAAACGTTAGTCTCATTACAAGGTTAGTCTAAGTTCGTCCCAAGTTAGTCTCTTTCTAAGGACGAACTTAGACAAACCTTAGAATGAGACTAACGAGACTAACTTGGGACGAACAAAGACAAACGTTAGTCTCATTATAAGGTTAGTCTAAGTTCTTCCCAAGTTAGTCTCTTTCTAAGGACGAACTTAGACAAACCTTAGAATGAGACTAACGAGACAAACTCTCATTATAAGGTTAGTCTACGTTTGTCCCAAGTTAGTCTCTTTCTAAGAACGAACTTAGACAAACCTTAGAATGAGACTAACGAGACTAACTTGGGACGAACAAAGACAAACGTTAGTCTCATTCCAAGGTTAGTCTAAGTTCGTCCCAAGTCTGTCTAAGTTCGTCCCTAGTTAGTCTCTTTCTAAGGACGAACTTAGACAAACCTTAGAATGAGACTAACGAGACAAACTCTCATTCTAAGGTTTGTCTAAGTTCGTCCCAAGTTAGTCTAAGTTCGTCCCTAGTCAGTCTCTTTCTAAGGACAAACTTAGACAAACCTTAGAATGAGACTAACGAGACTAACTTGGGACAAACAAAGAGAAACGTTAGTCTCATTACAAGGTTGGTCTAAAATCGTCCCAAGTTAATCTAAGTTCGTCCCTAGTTAGTCTATTTCTAAGGACGAACTTAGACAAACCTTAGAATGAGATTAACGAGACTAACTTGGAACGAACAAAGACAAACATTGTTCCCATTCTAAGGTTAGTCTAAGTCCGTCCCAAGTTAGTCCGTCCCAAGTTAGTCTAAGTTAGTCTAAGTCCGTCCCAAGTTAGTCTCGTTAGTTTCTTTCTAAGGACGAACTTAAACAAACCTTAGAATGAGACAAACGAGACTAACATGGGACGGACAAAGACAAACGTTAGTCTCATTATAAGGTTTGTCTAAGTTCGTCCCAAGTTAGTCTAGGTTCGTACCTAGTTAGCCTCTTTCTAAGGACGAACTTAGACAAACCTTAGAATGAGACTAACGAGACTAACTTGGGACGAACAACGGCAAACGTTAGTCCCATTACAAGGTTAGTCTAAGTTTGTCCCAAGTTAGTCTCTTTCTAAGGACGAACTTAGACAAACCTTAGAATGAGATTAACGAGACAAACTCTCATTCAAAGGTTTGTCTAAGTTCGTCCCAAGTTAGTCTAAGTTCGTCTTAAGTTAGTCTAAGTTCGTCCCTAGTTAGTCTCTTTCTAAGGACGAACTTAGACAAACCTTAGAATGAGACTAACGAGACTAACTTGGAACGAACAAAGACAAACCTTATTTTCATTCTAAGGTTAGTCTAAGTTCGTCCCAAGTTAGTCTAAGTTCGTCCCTAGTTAGTCTCTTTCTAAGGACGAACTTAGACAAACCTTAGAATGAGATTAACGAGACTAACTTGGGACGAACAAACAAAAATGTTAGTCTCATTACAAGGTTAGTCTAAGTTCGTCCCAAGTTAGTCTAAGTTCGTCCCTAGTTAGTCTCTTTCTAAGGACGAACTTAGACAAACCTTAGAAGGAGACTAACGAGACTAACTTGGGACGAACAAAGATAAACGTTAGTCTCATTACAAGGTTAGTCTAAGTTCGTCCCAAGTTAGTCTCTTTCTAAGGATGAACATAGACAAACCTTAGAATGAGACTAACGAGACAAACTCTCATTCAAAGGTTTGCCTAACTTCGTCCCAAGTTAGTCTAAGTTCGTCCCTAGTTAGTCTCTTTCTAAGGACGAACTTAAACAAACCTTAGAATGAGACAAACGAGACTAACATGGGACGGACAAAGACAAACGTTAGTCTCATTATAAGGTTTGTCTAAGTTCGTCCCAAGTTAGTCTAAGTTCGTACCTAGTTAGTCTCTTTCTAAGGACGAACTTAGACAAACCTTAGAATGAGACTAACGAGACTAACTCTCATTCAAAGGTTTGTCTAAGTTCGTCCCAAGTTAGTCTAAGTTCGTCTTAAGTTAGTCTAAGTTCGTCCCTAGTTAGTCTCTTTCTAAGGACGAACTTAAACAAACCTTAGAATGAGACTAACGAGACTAACTTGGGACGAACAAAGACAAACGTTAGTCTCATTATAAGGTTTGTCTAAGTTCGTCCCAAGTTAGTCTAAGTTCGTCCCTAGTTAGTCTCTTTCTAAGGATGAACTTAGACAAACCTTAGAATGAGATTAACGAGACTAACTTGGGACGAACAAACACAAACGTTAGTCTCATTACAAGGTTAGTCTAAGTTCGTTCCAAGTTAGTCTAATTTCGTCCCTAGTTAGTCTCTTTCTAAGGACGAACTTAGACAAACTTAGAAGGAGCTAACGAAACTAACTTGGGACGAACAAAGAGCCACGTTAGTCTCCTTACAAGGTTAGTCTAAGTTCGTCCCAAGTTAGTCTCTATCTAAGGAGGAACTTAGACAAACTTTAGAATGAGAATAACGAGACAAACTCTCATTCTAAGGTTTGTCTAAGTTCGTCCCAAGTTAGTCTAAGTTCGTCCCCAGTTAGTGTCTTTCTAAGGACGAACTTAGACAAATCGTAGAATGAGACTGACGAGACTAACTTGGGACAAACAAAGACAAACGTAGTCTCATTACAAGGTTTGTCTAAGTTCGTCCCAAGTTAGTCTAAGTTCGTCCCTAGTTTGTCTATTTCTAAAGACGAACTTAGAAAAACCTTAGAAGAGACTAACGAGACTAACTTGGGACGAACAAAGACAAACGTTAGTCTCATTACAAGGTTAGTCTAAGTTCGTCCCAAGTTTGTATAAGTTCGTCCCAAGTTAGTCTCTTTCTAAGGACGAACTTAGACAAACCTTAGAATGAGACTAACGAGACTAACTCGGGACGAACAAATACAAACATTAATCTCATTATAAGGTTAGTCTAAGTTCGTCCCAAGTTAGTCTAAGTTCGTCCCTAGTTATTCTCTTTCTAAGGACGAACTTAGTCGAACCTTAGAAATGAGACTAACGAGACTAACTTGGGACGAACAAAGACAAGCGTTAGTCTCATTATAAGGTTTGTCTAAGTTCGTCCCAAGTTAGTCTAAGTTCGTCCCTAGTTAGTCTCTTTCGAAGGACGAACTTAAACAAACCTTAGAATGAGACTAACGAGACTAACTTGGGACAAACAAAGACAAACGTTAGTCTCATTATAAGGTTTGTCTAAGTTAGTCTAAGTTCGTCCTTAGTTAGTCTCTTTTGAAGGACGAACTTAGAAAAACCGTAGAATTAGACTAACGAGACTAACTTGGGACGAACAAAGACAAACGTTAGTCTCATTACAAGGTTAGTCTAAGTTCGTCCCAAGTTAGTCTAAGTTCGTCCTTAGTTAGTTTCTTTCGAAGGACGAACTTAGACAAACCGTAGAATTAGACTAACGAGACTAACTTGGGACGAACAAAGACAAACGTTAGTCTCATTACAAGGTTAGTCTAAGTTCGTCCCAAGTTAGTCTTAGTTCATCCCTAGTTAGTCTCTTTCGAAGGACGAACTTAAACAAACCTTAGAATGAGACTAACGAGACTAACTTGGGACGAAGAAAGACAAACGTTAGTCTTAATATAAGGTTAGTCTAAGTTCGTCCCAAGTTAGTCTTAGTTCGTCCCTAGTTAGTCTCTTTCTAAGGACGAACTTAGACAAACCTTAGAATGAGACTAACGAGACTAACTTGGGACGAACAAAGACAAACGTTAGTCTCATTATAAGTTTAGTCTAAGTTCTTCCCAAGTTAGTCTCTTTCTAAGGACGAACTTAGACAAACCTTAGAATGAGACTAACGAGACAAACTCTCATTATAAGGTTAGTCTACGTTTGTCCCAAGTTATTCTCTTTCTAAGGACGAACTTAGACAAACCTTAGAATGAGACTAACGAGACTAACTTGGGACGAACAAAGACAAACGTTAGTCTCATTACAAGGTTAGTCTAAGTTCGTCCCAAGTCAGTCTAAGTTCGTCCCTAGTTAGTCTCTTTCTAAGGACGAACTTAGACAAACCTTAGAATGAGACTAACGAGACAAACTCTCAATCTAAGGTTTGTCTAAGTTCGTCCCAAGTTAGTCTAAGTTCGTCCCTAGTCAGTCTCTTTCTAAGGACAAACTTAGACAAACCTTAGAATGAGACTAACGAGACTAACTTGGGACAAACAAAGAGAAACGTTAGTCTCATTACAAGGTTAGTCTAAAATCATCCCAAGTTAATCTAAGTTCGTCCCTAGTTAGTCTATTTCTAAGGACGAACTTAGACAAACCTTAGAATGAGATTAACGAGACTAACTTGGAACGAACAAAGACAAACATTGTTCTCATTCTAAGGTTAGTCTAAGTCCGTCCCAAGTTAGTCTAAGTTCGTCCCTAGTTAGTTTCTTTCTAAGGACGAACTTAAACAAACCTTATAATGAGACAAACGAGACTAACATGGGACGGACAAAGACAAACGTTAGTCTCATTATAAGGTTTGTCTAAGTTCGTCCCAAGTTAGTCTAAGTTCGTACCTAGTTAGTCTCTTTCTAAGGGCGAACTTAGACAAACCTTAGAATGAGACTAACGAGACTAACTTGGGACGAACAACGACAAACGTTAGTCTCATTACAAGGTTAGTCTAAGTTTGCCCCAAGTTAGTCTCTTTCTAAGGACGAACTTAGACAAACCTTAGAATGAGACTAACGAGACAAACTCTCATTCAAAGGTTTGTCTAAGTTCGTCCCAAGTTAGTCTAAGTTCGTCTTAAGTTAGTCTAAGTTCGTCCCTAGTTAGTCTCTTTCTAAGGACGAACTTAGACAAACCTTAGAATGAGACTAACGAGACTAACTTGGAACGAACAAAGACAAACTTTATTCTCATTCTAAGGTTAATCTAAGTTCGTCCCAAGTTAGTCTAAGTTCGTCCCTAGTTAGTCTCTTTCTAAGGACGAACTTAGACAAACCTTAGAATGAGATTAACGAGACTAACTTGGGACGAACAAACACAAATGTTAGTCTCATTACAAGGTTAGCCTAAGTTCGTCCCAAGTTAGTCTAAGTTCGTCCCTAGTTAGTCTCTTTCTAAGGACGAACTTAGACAAACCTTAGAAGGAGACTAACGAGACTAACTTGGGACGAACAAAGACAAACGTTAGTCTCATTATAAGGTTTGTCTAAGTTCGTCCCAAGTTAGTCTAAATTCGTCCCTAGTTAGTCTCTTTCTAAGAACGAACTTAGACAAACCTTAGAATGAGACTAACGAGACTAACTCGGAACGAACAAAGACAAACGTTAGTCTCATTATAAGGTTTGTCTAAGTTCGTCCCAAGTTAGTCTAAGTTCGTCCCTAGTTAGTTTCTTTCTAAGGACGAACTTAAACAAACCATAGAATGAGACTAACGAGACTAACTTGGGACGAACAAACACAAACGTTAGTCTCATTATAAGGTTAGTCTAAGTTCGTCCCAAGTTAGTCTTAGTTCGTCCCTAGTTAGTCTCTTTCGAAGGACGAACTTAAACAAACCTTAGAATGAGACTAACGAGACTAACTTGGGACGAAGAAAGACAAACGTTAGTCTTAATATAAGGTTAGTCTAAGTTCGTCCCAAGTTAGTCTAAGTTCGTCCCAAGTTAGTCTAAGTTCGTCCCTAGTTAGTCTCTTTCTAAGGACGAACTTCGACAAACCTTAGAATGAGACTAACGAGACTAACTTGGGACGAACAAAGACAAACGTTAGTCTCGTTATAAGGTTAGTCCAAGTT
Source organism: Rhodiola chrysanthemifolia (assembly GCA_033675395.1). NCBI lineage: Eukaryota > Viridiplantae > Streptophyta > Magnoliopsida > Saxifragales > Crassulaceae > Rhodiola > Rhodiola chrysanthemifolia. The sequence goes on from CM066204.1 coordinate 338,086, forward strand.
CTTCCCAAGTTATTCTCTTTCTAAGGACGAACTTAGACAAACCTTAGAATGAGACTAACGAGACAAACTCTCATTCTAAGGTTAGCCTAAGTTTGTCCCAAGTTAGTCTAAGTTCGTCCCTAGTTAGTCTCTTTCAAAGGACGAACTTAAACAAACCTTAGAATGAGACTAATGAGACTAACTTGGGACGAACAAAGACAAACGTTAGTCTCATTATAAGGTTTGTCTAAGTTCGTCCCAAGTTAGTCTATGTTCGTCCCTAGTTAGTCTCTTTATAAGGACGAACTTAGACAAACCTTAGAATGAGATTAACGAGACTAACTTGGGACGAACAAACACCAACGTTAGTCTCATTACAAGGTTAGTCCAAGTTTGTTCCAAGTTAGTCTAAGTTCGTCCCTAGTTAGTCACTTTCTAAGGACGAACTTAGACAAACCTTAGAAGGAGACTAACGAAACTAACTTGGGACGAACAAAGACAAACGTTAGTCTCATTACAAGGTTAGTCTAAGTTCGTCCCAAGTTAGTCTCTTTCTAAGGACGAGCTTAGACAAACCTTAGAATGAGACTAACGAGACAAACTCTCATTCTAAGGTTTGTCTAAGTTCGTCCCAAGTTAGTCTAAGTTCGTCCCTAGTTAGTCTCTTTCTAAGGACGAACTTAGACAACCCTTAGAATGAGCCTAATGAGACTAACTTGCGACGAACAAAGACAAACGTTAGTCTCATTACAAGGTAAGTCTAAGTTCGTCCCAAGTTAGTCTAAGTTCGTCCCTAGTTAGTCTCTTTCTAAGGACGAACTTAGACAAACCTTAGAATGAGACTAACGAGACAAACTCTCATTCTAAGGTTTGTCTAAGTTCGTCCCAAGTTAGTCTAAGTTCGTCCCTAGTCAGTCTCTTTCTAAGTACGAACTTAGACAAACCTTAGAATGAGACTAACGAGACTAACTTGGGACGAACAAAGACAAACGTTAGTCTTAATATAAGGTTAGTCTAAGTTCGTCCCAAGTTAGTCTAAGTTCGTCCCTAGTTAGTCTCTTTCTATGTACGAACTTAGACAAACCTTAGAATGAGACTAACGAGACTAACTAGGGACGAACAAAGACTAACGTTAGTCTCATTACAAGGTTAGTCTAAGTTCGTCCCAAGTTAGTCTCTTTCTAACGACGAACTTAGACAAATCTTAGAATGAGACTAACGAGACAAACTCTCATTCTAAGGTTTGTCTAAGTTCGTCCCAAGTTAGACTAAGTTCGTCCCTAGTTAGTCTCTTTCTAAGTACGAACTTAGACAAACCTTAGAATGAGACTAACGAGACTAACTTGGGACGAACAAAGACAAACGTTAGTCTTAATATAAGGTTAGTCTAAGTTCGTCCCTAGTTAGTCTCTTTCTAAGGACGAACTTAGACAAACCTTAGAATGAGACTAACGAGACTAACTTGGGACGAACAAAGACAAACGTTAGTCTTAATATAAGGATAGTCTAAGTTCGTCCCAAGTTAGTGTAAGTTCGTCCCTAGTTAGTCTCTTTCTAAGGACGAACTTAGACAAACCTTAGAATGAGACTAGCAAGACTAACTTGGGACGAACAAAGACAAACGTTAGTCTCATTATAAGGTTAGTCTAAGTTCGTCCCAAGTTAGTCTCTTTCTAAGGACGAACATAGACAAACCTTAGAATGAGACTAACGAGACAAACTCTCATTCTAAGGTTAGCCTAAGTTCGTCCCAAGTTAGTCTAAGTTCGTCCAAAGTTAGTCTCTTTCTTAGGACGAACTTAGACAAACATTAGAATGAGACTAACGAGACAAACCCTCATTCAAAGATTTGTCTAACTTCGTCCCAAGTTAGTCTAAGTTCGTCCCTAGTTAGTCTCTTTCTAAGGAAGAACTTAAACAAACCTTTGAATGAGACTACCGCGACTAACTTGGGACAAACAAAGACAAACGTTAGTCTCATTATAAGGTTTGTCTAAGTTCGTCCCAAGTTAGTCTAAGTTCGTCCCTAGTTAGTCTCTTTCTAAGGACGAACTTAGACAAACCTTAGAATGAGATTAACGAGACTAATTTGGGACGAACAAACACAAACGTTAGTCTCATTACAAGGTTAGTCTAAGTTCGTTCCAAGTTAGTCTAAGTTCGTCCCTTTCTAAGGACGAACTTAGACAAACCTTAGAAGGAGACTAACGAAACTAACTTGGGACAAACAAACACAAACATTAGTCTCATTACAAGGTTAGTCTAAGTTCGTCCCAAGTTAGTCTCTTTCTACGGACGAACTTAGACAAACCTTCGAATGAGACTAACGAGACAAACTCTCATTCTAAGGTTTGTCTAAGTTCGTCCCTAGTTAGTCTCTTTCAAAAGACGAACTTAGACAAACCTTAGAATGAGACTAACGAGACTAACTTGGGACGAACAAAGACATACGTTAGTCTCATTACAAGGTTAGTCTAAGTTCGTCCCAAGTTAGTCTCTTTCTAAGGACGAAATTAGACAAACCTTAGAATGAGACTAACGAGACAAACTCTCATTCAAAGGTTTGTCTAAGTTCGTCCCAAGTTAGTCTAAGTTCGTCCCAAGTTAGTCTAAGTTCGTCCCTAGTTAGTCTCTTTCTAAGGACGAACTTAAACAAACCTTAGAATGAGACTACCGAGACTAACTTGGGATGAACAAAGACAAACGTTAGTCTCATTATAAGGTTTGTCTAAGTTCGTCCCAAGTTAGTCTAAGTTCGTCCCTTGTTAGTCTTTTTCTAAGGACGAACTTAGACAAACCGTAGAATGAGACCAATGAGACTAACTTGGGACGAACAAAGACAAACGTTAGTCTTAATATAAGGTTAGTCTAAGTTCGTCCCAAGTTAGTCTAAGTTCGTCCCTAGTTAGTCTCTTTCTAAGGACGAACTTAAACAAACCTTAGAATGAGACTAACGAGACTAACTTGGGACGAACAAAGACAAACGTTAGTCTCATTATAAGGTTTGTCTAAGTTTGTCCCAAGTTAGTGTATGTTCGTCCCTAGTTAGTCTCTTTAAAAAGGACGAACTTAGACAAACCTTAGAATGAGATTAACGAGACTAACTTGGGACGAACAAACACCAACGTTAGTCTCATTACAAGGTTAGTCTAAGTTTGTTCCAAGTTAGTCTAACTTCGTCCCTAGTTAGTCACTTTCTAAGGACGAACTTAGACAAACCTTAGAAGGAGACTAACGAAACTAACTTGGGACGAACAAAGACAAACGTTAGTCTCATTACAAGGTTAGTCTAAGTTCGTCCCAAGTTAGTCTCTTTCTAAGGACGAGCTTAGACAAACCTTAGAATGAGACTAACGAGACAAACTCTCATTCTAAGGTTTGTCTAAGTTCGTCCCAAGTTAGTCTAAGTTCGTCCCTAGTTAGTCTCTTTCTAAGGACGAACTTAGATAACCCTTAGAATGAGCTTAATGAGACTAACTTGCGAAGAACAAAGAGAAACGTTAGTCTCATTACAAGGTTAGTCTAAGTTCGTCCCAAGTTAGTCTAAGTTCGTCCCTAGTTAGTCTCTTTCTAAGGACGAACTTAGACAAACCTTAGAAGGAGACTAACGAAACTAACTTGGGACGAACAAAGACAAATGTTAGTCTCATTACAAGGTTTGTCTAAATTCGTCCCAAGTTAGTCTCTTTCTAAGGACAAACTTAGACAAACCTTGGAATGAGACTAACGAGACAAACTCTCATTCTTAGGTTTGTCTAAGTTTGTCCCAAGTTAGTCTAAGTTCGTCCCTAGTTAGTCTCTTTATAAGGACGAACTTAGACAAACCTTAGAATGAGATTAACGAGACTAACTTGGGACGAACAAACACCAACGTTAGTCTCATTACAAGGTTAGTCCAAGTTTGTTCCAAGTTAGTCTAAGTTCGTCCCTAGTTAGTCACTTTCTAAGGACGAACTTAGACAAACCTTAGAAGGAGACTAACGAAACTAACTTGGGACGAACAAAGACAAACGTTAGTCTCATTACAAGGTTAGTCTAAGTTCGTCCCAAGTTAGTCTCTTTCTAAGGACGAGCTTAGACAAACCTTAGAATGAGACTAACGAGACAAACTCTCATTCTAAGGTTTGTCTAAGTTCGTCCCAAGTTAGTCTAAGTTCGTCCCTAGTTAGTCTCTTTCTAAGGACGAACTTAGACAACCCTTAGAATGAGCCTAATGAGACTAACTTGCGACGAACAAAGACAAACGTTAGTCTCATTACAAGGTAAGTCTAAGTTCGTCCCAAGTTAGTCTAAGTTCGTCCCTAGTTAGTCTCTTTCTAAGGACGAACTTAGACAAACCTTAGAATGAGACTAACGAGACAAACTCTCATTCTAAGGTTTGTCTAAGTTCGTCCCAAGTTAGTCTAAGTTCGTCCCTAGTTAGTCTCTTTCTAAGTACGAACTTAGACAAACCTTAGAATGAGACTAACGAGACTAACTTGGGACGAACAAAGACAAACGTTAGTCTTAATATAAGGTTAGTCTAAGTTCGTCCCAAGTTAGTCTAAGTTCGTCCCTAGTTAGTCTCTTTCTATGTACGAACTTAGACAAACCTTAGAATGAGACTAACGAGACTAACTAGGGACGAACAAAGACTAACGTTAGTCTCATTACAAGGTTAGTCTAAGTTCGTCCCAAGTTAGTCTCTTTCTAACGACGAACTTAGACAAATCTTAGAATGAGACTAACGAGACAAACTCTCATTCTAAGGTTTGTCTAAGTTCGTCCCAAGTTAGACTAAGTTCGTCCCTAGTTAGTCTCTTTCTAAGTACGAACTTAGACAAACCTTAGAATGAGACTAACGAGACTAACTTGGGACGAACAAAGACAAACGTTAGTCTTAATATAAGGTTAGTCTAAGTTCGTCCCTAGTTAGTCTCTTTCTAAGGACGAACTTAGACAAACCTTAGAATGAGACTAACGAGACTAACTTGGGACGAACAAAGACAAACGTTAGTCTTAATATAAGGATAGTCTAAGTTCGTCCCAAGTTAGTGTAAGTTCGTCCCTAGTTAGTCTCTTTCTAAGGACGAACTTAGACAAACCTTAGAATGAGACTAGCAAGACTAACTTGGGACGAACAAAGACAAACGTTAGTCTCATTATAAGGTTAGTCTAAGTTCGTCCCAAGTTAGTCTCTTTCTAAGGACGAACATAGACAAACCTTAGAATGAGACTAACGAGACAAACTCTCATTCTAAGGTTAGCCTAAGTTCGTCCCAAGTTAGTCTAAGTTCGTCCAAAGTTAGTCTCTTTCTTAGGACGAACTTAGACAAACATTAGAATGAGACTAACGAGACAAACCCTCATTCAAAGATTTGTCTAACTTCGTCCCAAGTTAGTCTAAGTTCGTCCCTAGTTAGTCTCTTTCTAAGGAAGAACTTAAACAAACCTTTGAATGAGACTACCGCGACTAACTTGGGACAAACAAAGACAAACGTTAGTCTCATTATAAGGTTTGTCTAAGTTCGTCCCAAGTTAGTCTAAGTTCGTCCCTAGTTAGTCTCTTTCTAAGGACGAACTTAGACAAACCTTAGAATGAGATTAACGAGACTAATTTGGGACGAACAAACACAAACGTTAGTCTCATTACAAGGTTAGTCTAAGTTCGTTCCAAGTTAGTCTAAGTTCGTCCCTTTCTAAGGACGAACTTAGACAAACCTTAGAAGGAGACTAACGAAACTAACTTGGGACAAACAAACACAAACATTAGTCTCATTACAAGGTTAGTCTAAGTTCGTCCCAAGTTAGTCTCTTTCTACGGACGAACTTAGACAAACCTTCGAATGAGACTAACGAGACAAACTCTCATTCTAAGGTTTGTCTAAGTTCGTCCCTAGTTAGTCTCTTTCAAAAGACGAACTTAGACAAACCTTAGAATGAGACTAACGAGACTAACTTGGGACGAACAAAGACATACGTTAGTCTCATTACAAGGTTAGTCTAAGTTCGTCCCAAGTTAGTCTCTTTCTAAGGACGAAATTAGACAAACCTTAGAATGAGACTAACGAGACAAACTCTCATTCAAAGGTTTGTCTAAGTTCGTCCCAAGTTAGTCTAAGTTCGTCCCAAGTTAGTCTAAGTTCGTCCCTAGTTAGTCTCTTTCTAAGGACGAACTTAAACAAACCTTAGAATGAGACTACCGAGACTAACTTGGGATGAACAAAGACAAACGTTAGTCTCATTATAAGGTTTGTCTAAGTTCGTCCCAAGTTAGTCTAAGTTCGTCCCTTGTTAGTCTTTTTCTAAGGACGAACTTAGACAAACCGTAGAATGAGACCAATGAGACTAACTTGGGACGAACAAAGACAAACGTTAGTCTTAATATAAGGTTAGTCTAAGTTCGTCCCAAGTTAGTCTAAGTTCGTCCCTAGTTAGTCTCTTTCTAAGGACGAACTTAAACAAACCTTAGAATGAGACTAACGAGACTAACTTGGGACGAACAAAGACAAACGTTAGTCTCATTATAAGGTTTGTCTAAGTTTGTCCCAAGTTAGTGTATGTTCGTCCCTAGTTAGTCTCTTTAAAAAGGACGAACTTAGACAAACCTTAGAATGAGATTAACGAGACTAACTTGGGACGAACAAACACCAACGTTAGTCTCATTACAAGGTTAGTCTAAGTTTGTTCCAAGTTAGTCTAACTTCGTCCCTAGTTAGTCACTTTCTAAGGACGAACTTAGACAAACCTTAGAAGGAGACTAACGAAACTAACTTGGGACGAACAAAGACAAACGTTAGTCTCATTACAAGGTTAGTCTAAGTTCGTCCCAAGTTAGTCTCTTTCTAAGGACGAGCTTAGACAAACCTTAGAATGAGACTAACGAGACAAACTCTCATTCTAAGGTTTGTCTAAGTTCGTCCCAAGTTAGTCTAAGTTCGTCCCTAGTTAGTCTCTTTCTAAGGACGAACTTAGATAACCCTTAGAATGAGCTTAATGAGACTAACTTGCGAAGAACAAAGAGAAACGTTAGTCTCATTACAAGGTTAGTCTAAGTTCGTCCCAAGTTAGTCTAAGTTCGTCCCTAGTTAGTCTCTTTCTAAGGACGAACTTAGACAAACCTTAGAAGGAGACTAACGAAACTAACTTGGGACGAACAAAGACAAATGTTAGTCTCATTACAAGGTTTGTCTAAATTCGTCCCAAGTTAGTCTCTTTCTAAGGACAAACTTAGACAAACCTTGGAATGAGACTAACGAGACAAACTCTCATTCTTAGGTTTGTCTAAGTTTGTCCCAAGTTAGTCTAAGTTCGTCCCTAGTTAGTCTCTTTCTAAGGACGAACTTAGACAAACCTTAGAATGAGACTATCGAGAATACTTGGGATTAACAAAGAAAAACGTTAGTCTCATTACAAGGTTAGTCTAAGTTCGTCCCAAGTTAGTCTCTTTCTAAGGACGAACTTTGACAAACCTGAGAAGGAGACTAACGAAACTAACTTGGGACGAACAAATACTAACGTTAGTCTCATTACAAGGTTCGTCTAAGTTCGTCCCAAGTTAGTCTCTTTCCAAGGACGAACTTAGACAAACCTTAGAATGAGACTAACGAGGCAAACTCTCATTCAAAGGTTTGTCTAAGTTCGTCCCAAGTTAGTCTAAGTTCGTCCCTAGTCAGTCTCTTTCTAAGGACGAACTTAGACAAACCTTAGAATGAGACTAACGAGACTAACTTGGGACGAACAAAGACAAACGTTAGTCTCATTACAAGGTTAGTCTAAGTTCGTCCCAAGTTAGTCTAAGTTCGTCCCTTGTTAGTCTCTTTCTAAGGACGAACTTAGACAAATCTTAGAATGAGATTAAAGAGACTAACTTGGGACGAACAAAGACAAACGTTAGTCTCATTATAAGGTTAGTCTAAGTTCGTCCCAAGTTAGTCTAAGTTCGTCCCTAGTTAGTCTCTTTCTAAGGATGAACTTAGACAAACCTTAGAATGAGACTAACGAGACTAACTTGGGAAGAACAAAGACAAGCGTTAGTCTCATTATAAGGTCTGTCTAAGTTCGTTCCAAGTTAGTCTAAGTTCGTCCCTAGTTTGTCTCTTTCTAAGGACGAACTTAGACAAACCTTAGAAGGAGACTAACGAAACTAACTTGGGACGAACAAAGACAAATGTTAGTCTCATTACAAGGTTTGTCTAAGTTCGTCCCAAGTTAGTCTCTTTCCAAGGACGAACTTAGACAAACCTTAGAATGAGACTAACGAGGCAAACTCTCATTCAAAGGTTTGTCTAAGTTCGTCCCAAGTTAGTCTAAGTTCGTCCCTAGTCAGTCTCTTTCTAAGGACGAACTTAGACAAACCTTAGAATGAGACTAACGACACTAACTTGGGACGAACAAAGACAAACGTAAGTCTCATTACAAGGTTAGTCTAAGTTCATCCCAAGTTAGTCTAAGTTCGTCCCTTGTTAGTCTCTTTCTAAGGACGAACTTAGACAAATCTTAGAATGAGATTAAAGAGACTAACTTGGGACGAATAAAGACAAACGTTAGTCTCATTATAAGGTTAGTCTAAGTTCGTCCCAAGTTAGTCTAAGTTCGTCCCTACTTAGTCTCTTTCTAAGGACGAACTTAGACAAACCTTAGAATGAGACTATCGAGAATACTTGGGATGAAGAAAGACAAACGTTAGTCTCATTACAAGGTTAGTCTAAGTTCGTCCCAAGTTAGTCTAAGTTCGTCCCTAGTTAGTCTCTTTCTAAGGACGAACTTTGACAAACCTGAGAAGGAGACTAACGAAACTAACTTGGGACGAACAAATACTAACGTTAGTCTCATTACAAGGTTCGTCTAAGTTCGTCCCAAGTTAGTCTCTTTCTAAGGACGAACTTAGACAAACCTTAGAATGAGACTAACGAGGCAAACTCTCATTCTAAGGTTTGTCTAAGTTCGTCCCAAGTTAGTCTAAGTTCGTCCCTAGTCAGTCTCTTTCTAAGGACGAACTTAGACAAACCTTAGAATGAGACTAACGAGACTAACTTGGGACGAACAAAGACAAACGTTAGTCTCATTACAAGGTTAGTCTAAGTTCGTCCCAAGTTAGTCTAAGTTCGTCCCTAGTTAGTCTCTTTCTAAGGACGAACTTAGACAAATCTTAGAATGAGATTAACGAGACTAACTTGGGAAGAACAAAGACAAACGTTAGTCTCATTATAAGGTCTGTCTAAGTTCGTTCCAAGTTAGTCTAAGTTCGTCCCTAGTTAGTCTCTTTCTAAGGACGAACTTAGACAAACCTTAGAATGAGACTAACGAGACAAACTTGGAACGAACAAAGACAAACTTTATTCTCATTCTAAGGTTAGTCTAAGTTCATCTCAAGTTAGTCTAAGTTCGTCCCTAGTTAGTGTCTTTCTAAGGACGAACTTAAACAAACCTTAGAATGAGACTAACGAGACTAACTTGGGATGAACAAAGACAAACGTTAGTCTCATTATAAGGTTTGTCTATGTTCGTCCCTAGTGAGTCTCTTTCTAAGGACAAACTTAGACAAACCTTAGAATGAGATTAACGAGACTAACTTGGGACGAACAAAGACAAACGTTAGTCTTATTCTAAGGTTTGTCGAAGTTCGTCCCAAGTTAATCTAAGTTCGTCCCTAGTTAGTCTCTTTCTAAGGACGAACTTAGTCAAACCTTAGAATGAGACTAACGAGACTAACTTGGGACGAACAAACACAAACATTAGTCTCATTACAAGGTTGGTCTAAGTTCGTCCCAAGTTAGTCTAAGTTCGTCCCTAGTTAGTCTCTTTCTAAGGACGAACTTAGACAAACCTTAGAATGAGACTAACGAGACTAACTTGGGACGAACAAAGACAAACGTTAGTCTCATTAGAAGGTTAGTCTAAGTTCTTCCAAAGTTAGTCTAAGTTCGTCCCTAGTTAGTCTCTTTCTAAGGACGAACTTAGACAAACCTTAGAATGAGATTGACGAGACTAACTTGGGACGAACAAAGACAAACGTTAGTCTCATTATAAGGTTAGTCTAAGTTCGTCCCAAGTTAGTCTAAGTTCGTCCCTAGTTAGTTTATTTCTAAGGACGAACTTAGACAAACCTTAGAATGAGACTAACGAGAGAAACTTGGAACGAACAAAGAAAAACTTTATTCTCATTCTAAGGTTAGTCTAAGTTCGTCCCAAGTTAGTCTAAGTTCGTCCCTAGTTAGTTTCTTTCTAAGGACGAACTTAAACAAACCTTAGATTGAGACTAACGAGACTAACTTGGGACGAACAACGACAAACGTTAGTCTCATTATAAGGTTTGTCTAAGTTCGTCCCTAGTTAGTCTCTTTCTAAGGACGAACTTAGACAAACCTTAGAATGAGATTAACGAGAGTAACTTGGGACGAACAAAGACAAACGTTAGTCTCATTCTAAGGTTTGTCGAAGTTCGTCCCAAGTGAGTCTAAGTTCGTCCCTAGTCCGTCTCTTTCTAAGGACAAACTTAGACAAACCTTAGAATGAGACTAACGAGACTAACTTGGGACGAACAAAGACTAACGTTAGTCTCATTACAAGGTTAGCATAAGTTCGTGCCAAGTTAGTCTAAGTTCGTCCCTAGTTAGTCTCTTTCTAAGGACGAACTTAGACAAACCTTAGAATGAGATTAACGAGACTAACTTGGGACGAACAAAGACAAACGTTAGTCTCATTGTAAGGTTAGTCTAAGTTCGTCCCAAGTTAGTCTAAGTTCGTCCCTAGTTAGTCTCTTTCTAAGGACGAACTTTGACAAACCTTAGAATGAGACAAAAGAGACTAACTTGGGACGAAAAGACAAACTTTAGTCTCATTATAAGGTTAGTCTAAGTTCGTCCCAAGTTAGTCTAAGTTCGTCCCAAGTAAGTCTAAGTTCGTCGCTAGTTTGTCTCTTTCTAAGGACGAACTTAGACAAACCTTAGAATGAGACTAACGAGACTAACTTGGGAAGAACAAAGACAAGCGTTAGTCTCATTATAAGGTTTGTCTAAGTTCGTCCCAAGTTAGTTTTAGTTCGTCCCCAGTTAGTCTCTTTCTAAGGACGAACTTAGACAAACCTTAGAATGAGATTAACGAGACTGACTTGGGACGAACAAAGACAAACGTTAGTCTCATTATAAGGTTTGTCGAAGTTCGTCCCAAGTTAGTCTAAGTTCGTCCCTAGTTAGTCTCTTTCTAAGGACGAACTTAGACAAACCTTAGAATGAGACTAACGAGAGTAACTTGGGACGAACAAACACTAACGTTAGTCTCATTACAAGGTTAGTCTAAGTTCGTCCCAAGTTAGTCTAAGTTCGTCCCTAGTTAGTCTCTTTCTAAGGACGAACTTAGACAAACCTTAGAAGGAGACTAACGAAACTAACTTGGGACGAACAAAGACAAACGTTAGTCTCATTACAAAGTTAGTCTAAGTTCGTCCCAAGTTAGTCTCTTTCTAAGGACGAGCTTAGACAAACCTTATAATGAGACTAACGAGACAAACTCTGATTCTAAGGTTAGTCTAAGTTCGTCCCAAGTTAGTCTAAGTTCGTCCCTAGTTAGTCTCTTTCTAAGGACAAACTTGGACAAACCTTAGAATGAGACTAATGAGACTAAATTGGGACGAACAAAGACAAACGTTAGTCTCATTACAAGGTTAGTCTAAGTTCGTAACAAGTTAGTCTAAGTTCGTCCCTAGTTAGTCCCTTTCTATGGACGAACTTAGACAAACCTTGGAAGGAGACTAACGAAACTAACTTGGGACGAACAAAGACAAACGTTAGTCTCATTACAAGGTTAGTCTAAGTTCGTCCCAAGTTAGTCTCTTTCTAAGGACGAACTTAGACAAACCTTAGAATGAGACTAACGAGACAAACTCTCATTCTAAGGTTTGTCTAAGTTCTTCCCAAGTTAGTTTAAGTTCGTCCCTAGTTAGTCTCTTTCTAAGGACGAACTTAGACAAACCTTAGAATGAGACTAACGAGACTAACTTGGGGCAAACAAAGACAAACGTTAGTCTCATTACAAGGTTAGTCTAAGTTCGTCCCAAGTTAGTCTAAGTTCGTCCATAGTTAGTCTCTTTCTAAGGACGAACTTTGACAAACCTGAGAAGGGGAATAATGAAACTAACTTGGGACGAACAAACACTAACGTTAGTCTCATTACAAGGTTAGTCTAAGTTCGTCCCAAGTCAGTCCCTTTCTAAGGACGAACTTAGACAAACCTTAGAATGAGACTAACGAGGCAAACTCTCATTCTAATGTTTGTCTAAGTTCGTCCCAAGTTAGTCTAAGTTCGTCCCTAGTCAGTCTCTTTCTAAGGACGAACTTAGACAAACCTTAGAATGAGACTAACGAGACTAACTTGGGACGAACAAAGACAAACGTTAGTCTCATTACAAGGTTAGTGTAAGTTCGTCCCAAGTTAGTCTAAGTTCGTCCCTAGTTAGTCTCTTTCTAAGGACGAACTTAGACAAATCTTAGAATGATATTAACGAGACTCGCTTGGGACGAACAAAGACAAATGTTAGTCTCATTATAAGGTTAGTCTAAGTTCGTCCCAAGTTAGTTTAAGTTCGTCCCTAGTTAGTCGCTTTCTAAGGACGAACTTAGACAAACCTTAGAAGGAGACTAACGAAACAAACTTGGGACGAACAAAGACAAACGTTAGTCTCATTACAAGGTTAGTCTAAGTTCGTCCCAAGTTAGTCTCTTTCTAAGGACGAACTTAGACGAACCTTAGAATGAGACTAACGAGACAAACTCTCATTCTAAGGTTTGTCTAAGTTCGTCCCAAGTTAGTCTAAGTTCGTCCCTAGTTAGTATCTTTCTAAGGACGAACTTAGACAAACCTTAGAATGAGACTAACGAGACAAACTTGGAACGAACAAAGACAAACTTTATTCTCATTCTAAGGTTAGTCTAAGTTCGTCCCTAGTTAGTTTCTTTCTAAGGACGAACTTAAACAAACCTTAGAATGAGACTAACGACACTAACTTGGGATGAACAAAGACAAACGTTAGTCTCATTATAAGGTTTGTCTATGTTCATCCCTAGTTAGTCTCTTTCTAAGGACAAACTTAGACAAACCTTAGAATGAGATTAACGAGACTAACTTGGGACGAACAAAGACAAACGTTAGTTTATTCTAAGGTTTGTCGAAGTTCGTCCCAAGTTAATCTAAGTTCGTCCCTAGTTAGTCTCTTTCTAAGAACGAACATAGACAAACCTTAGAATGAGACTAATGAGACTAACTTGGGATGAACAAACACAAACGTTAGTCTCATTACAAGGTTATTAGTCTAAGTTCGTCCCAAGTTAGTCTAAGTTCGTCCCTTGTTAGTCTCTTTCTAAGGACGAACTTAGACAAATCTTAGAATGAGATTAAAGAGACTAACTTGGGACGAACAAAGACAAACGTTAGTCTCATTATAAGGTTAGTCTAAGTTCGTCCCAAGTTAGTCTAAGTTCGTCCCTAGTTAGTCTCTTTCTAAGGACGAACTTAGACAAACCTTAGAATGAGACTATCGAGAATACTTGGGATGAACAAAGACAAACGTTAGTCTCATTACAAGGTTAGTCTAAGTTCGTCCCAAGTTAGTCTAAGTTCGTCCCTAGTTAGTCTCTTTCTAAGGACGAACTTTGACAAACCTGAGAAGGAGACTAACGAAACTAACTTGGGACGAACAAATACTAACGTTAGTCTCATTACAAGGTTCGTCTAAGTTCGTCCCAAGTTAGTCTCTTTCTAAGGACGAACTTAGACAAACCTTAGAATGAGACTAACGAGGCAAACTCTCATTCTAAGGTTTGTCTAAGTTCGTCCCAAGTTCGTCCCTAGTCAGTCTCTTTCTAAGGACGAACTTAGACAAACCTTAGAATGAGACTAACGAGACTAACTTGGGACGAACAAAGACAAACGTTAGTCTCATTACAAGGTTAGTCTAAGTTCGTCCCAAGTTAGTCTAAGTTCGTCCCTTGTTAGTCTCTTTCTAAGGACGAACTTAGACAAATCTTAGAATGAGATTAACGAGACTAACTTGGGAAGAACAAAGACAAACGTTAGTCTCATTATAAGGTCTGTCTAAGTTCGTTCCAAGTTAGTCTAAGTTCGTCCCTAGTTAGTCTCTTTCTAAGGATGAACTTAGACAAACCTTAGAATGAGACTAACGAGACAAACTTGGAACGAACAAAGACAAACTTTATTCTCATTCTAAGGTTAGTCTAAGTTCATCTCAAGTTAGTCTAAGTTCGTCCCTAGTTAGTGTCTTTCTAAGGACGAACTTAAACAAACCTTAGAATGAGACTAACGAGACTAACTTGGGATGAACAAAGACAAACGTTAGTCTCATTATAAGGTTTGTCTATGTTCGTCCCTAGTGAGTCTCTTTCTAAGGACAAACTTAGACAAACCTTAGAATGAGATTAACGAGCCTAACTTGGGACGAACAAAGACAAACGTTAGTCTTATTCTAAGGTTTGTCGAAGTTCGTCCCAAGTTAAGCTAAGTTCGTCCCTAGTTAGTCTCTTTCTAAGGACGAACTTAGTCAAACCTTAGAATGAGACTAACGAGACTAACTTGGGACGAACAAACACAAACATTAGTCTCATTACAAGGTTAGTCTAAGTTCGTCCCAAGTTAGTCTAAGTTCGTCCCTAGTTAGTCTCTTTCTAAGGATGAACTTAGACAAACCTTAGAATGAGACTAACGAGACTAACTTGGGACGAACAAAGACAAACGTTAGTCTCATTAGAAGGTTAGTCTAAGTTCGTCCAAAGTTAGTCTAAGTTCGTCCCTAGTTAGTCTCTTTCTAAGGACGAACTTAGACAAACCTTAGAATGAGATTGACGAGACTAACTTGGGACGAACAAAGACAAACGTTAGTCACATTATAAGGTTAGTCTAAGTTCGTCCCAAGTTAGTCTAAGTTCGTCCCTAGTTAGTTTATTTCTAAGGACGAACTTAGACAAACCTTAGAATGAGACTAACGAGACAGACTTGGAACGAACAAAGACAAACTTTATTCTCATTCTAAGGTTAGTCTAAGTTCATCCCAAGTTAGTCTAAGTTCGTCCCTAGTTAGTTTGTTTCTAAGGACGAACTTAAACAAACCTTAGATTGAGACTAACGAGACTAACTTGGGACGAACAACGACAAACGTTAGTCTCATTATAAGGTTTGTCTAAGTTCGTCCCTAGTTAGTCTCTTTCTAAGGACGAACTTAGACAAACCTTAGAATGAGATTAACGAGAGTAACTTGGGACGAACAAAGACAAACGTTAGTCTCATTCTAAGGTTTGTCGAAGTTCGTCCCAAGTGAGTCTAAGTTCGTCCCTAGTCCGTCTCTTTCTAAGGACAAACTTAGACAAACCTTAGAATGAGACTAACGAGACTAACTTGGGACGAACAAAGACTAACGTTAGTCTCATTACAAGGTTAGCCTAAGTTCGTGCCAAGTTAGTCTAAGTTCGTCCCTAGTTAGTCTCTTTCTAAGGACGAACTTAGACAAACCTTAGAATGAGATTAACGAGACTAACTTGGGACGAACAAAGACAAACGTTAGTCTCATTGTAAGGTTAGTCTAACTTCGTCCCAAGTTAGTCTAAGTTCGTCCCTAGTTAGTCTCTTTCTAAGGACGAACTTTGACAAACCTTAGAATGAGAAAAAAGAGACTAACTTGGGACGAAAAGACAAACTTTAGTCTCATTATAAGGTTAGTCTAAGTTCGTCCCAAGTTAGTCTAAGTTCGTCCCAAGTAAGTCTAAGTTCGTCGCTAGTTTGTCTCTTTCTAAGGACGAACTTAGACAAACCTTAGAATGAGACTAACGAGACTAACTTGGGAAGAACAAAGACAAGCGTTAGTCTCATTATAAGGTTTGTCTAAGTTCGTCCCAAGTTAGTTTTAGTTCGTCCCCAGTTAGTCTCTTTCTAAGGACGAACTTAGACAAACCTTAGAATGAGATTAACGAGACTGACTTGGGACGAACAAAGACAAACGTTAGTCTCATTATAAGGTTTGTCGAAGTTCGTCCCAAGTTACTCTAAGTTCGTCCCTAGTTAGTCTCTTTCTAAGGACGAACTTAGACAAACCTTAGAATGAGACTAACGAGAGTAACTTGGGACGAACAAACACAAACGTTAGTCTCATTACAAGGTTAGTCTAAGTTCGTCCCAAGTTAGTCTAAGTTCGTCCCTAGTTAGTCTCTTTCTAAGGACAAACTTGGACAAACCTTAGAATGAGACTAATGAGACTAAATTGGGACGAACAAAGACAAACGTTAGTCTCATTACAAGGTTAGTCTAAGTTCGTCCCAAGTTAGTCTCTTTCTAAGGACGAACTTAGACAAACCTTAGAATGAGACTAACGAGACAAACTCTCATTCTAAGGTTTGTCTAAGTTCTTCCCAAGTTAGTTTAAGTTCGTCCCTAGTTAGTCTCTTTCTAAGGACGAACTTAGACAAACCTTAGAATGAGACTAACGAGACTAACTTGGGACAAACAAAGACAAACGTTAGTCTCATTACAAGGTTAGTCTAAGTTCGTCCCAAGTTAGTCTAAGTTCGTCCATAGTTAGTCTCTTTCTAAGGACGAGCATTTGACAAACCTGAGAAGGAGAATAATGAAACTAACTTGGGACGAACAAATACTAACGTTAGTCTCATTACAAGGTTAGCCTAAGTTCGTCCCAAGTCAGTCTCTTTCTAAGGACGAACTTAGACAAACCTTAGAATGAGACTAACGAGGCAAACTCTCATTCTAATGTTTGTCTAAGTTCGTCCCAAGTTAGTCTAAGTTCGTCCCTAGTCAGTCTCTTTCTAAGGACGAACTTAGACAAACCTTAGAATGAGACTAACGAGACTAACTTGGGACGAACAAAGACAAACGTTAGTCTCATTACAAGGTTAGTGTAAGTTCGTCCCAAGTTAGTCTAAGTTCGTCCCTAGTTAGTCTCTTTCTAAGGACGAACTTAGACAAATCTTAGAATGAGATTAACGAGACTCGCTTGGGACGAACAAAGACAAATGTTAGTCTCATTATAAGGTTAGTCTAAGTTCGTCCCAAGTTAGTTTAAGTTCGTCCCTAGTTAGTCGCTTTCTAAGGACGAACTTAGACAAACCTTAGAAGGAGACTAACGAAACAAACTTGGGACGAACAAAGACAAACGTTAGTCTCATTACAAGGTTAGTCTAAGTTCGTCCCAAGTTAGTCTCTTTCTAAGGACGAACTTAGACGAACCTTAGAATGAGACTAACGAGACAAACCCTCATTCTAAGGTTTGTCTAAGTTCGTCCCAAGTTAGTCTAAGTTCGTCCCTAGTTAGTATCTTTCTAAGGACGAACTTAGACAAACCTTAGAATGAGACTAACGAGACAAACTTGGAACGAACAAAGACAAACTTTATTCTCATTCTAAGGTTAGTCTAAGTTCGTCCTAAGTTAGTCTAAGTTCGTCCCTAGTTAGTTTCTTTCTAAGGACGAACTTAAACAAACCTTAGAATGAGACTAACGACACTAACTTGGGATGAACAAAGACAAACGTTAGTCTCATTATAAGGTTTGTCTATGTTCGTCCCTAGTTAGTCTCCTTCTAAGGACAAACTTAGACAAACCTTAGAATGAGATTAACGAGACTAACTTGGGACGAACAAAGACAAACGTTAGTTTATTCTAAGGTTTGTCGAAGTTCGTCCCAAGTTAATCTAAGTTCGTCCCTAGTTAGTCTCTTTCTAAGAACGAACATAGACAAACCTTAGAATGAGACTAATGAGACTAACTTGGGATGAACAAACACAAACGTTAGTCTCATTACAAGGTTATTAGTCTAAGTTCGTCCCAAGTTAGTCTAAGTTCGTCCCTAGTTAGTCTCTTTCTAAGGACGAACTTAGACAAACCTTAGAATGAGACTAAAGAGACTAACTTGGGACGAACAAATACAAACGTTAGTCTCATTAGAAGGTTAGTCTAAGTTCGTCCCAAGTTAGTCTAAGTTCGTCCCTAGTTAGTCTCTTTCTAAGGACGAAGTTTGACAAACCTGAGAAGGAGACAAACGAAACTAACTTGGGACGAACAAATACTAACGTTAGTCTCATTACAAGGTTAGTCTAAGTTCATCCCAAGTTAGTCTCTTTCTAAGGACGAACTTAGACAAACCTTAGAATTAGACTAACGAGGCAAACTCTCATTCTAAGGTTTGTCTAAGTTCGTCCCAAGTTAGTCTAAGTTCGTCCCTAGTCAGTCTCTTTCTAAGGACGAACTTAGACAAACCTTAGAATGAGACTAACGAGACTAACTTGGGACGAACAAAGACAAACGTTAGTCTCATTACAAGGTTAGTCTAAGTTCGTCCCAAGTTAGTCTAAGTTCGTCCCTTGTTAGTCTCTTTGTAAGGACGAACTTAGACAAATCTTAGAATGAGATTAACGAGACTAACTTGGGACGAACAAAGACAAACGTTAGTCTCATTATAAGGTTAGTCCAAGTTCGTCCCAAGTTAGTCTAAGTTCGTCCCTAGTTAGTCTCTTTCTAAGGACGAACTTAGACAAACCTTAGAATGAGACTAACGAGACTAACTTGGGAAGAACAAAGACAAGCGTTAGTCTCATTATAAGGTCTGTCTAAGTTCGTTCCAAGTTAGTCTAAGTTCGTCCCTAGTTAGTCTCTTTCTAAGGACGAACTTAGACAAACCTTAGAATGAGACTAACGAGACAAACTTGGAACGAACAAAGACAAACTTTATTCTCATTCTAAGGTTAGTCTAAGTTTGTCCCAAGTTAGTCTAAGTTCGTCCCTAGTTAGTTTCTTTCTAAGGACGAACTTAAACAAACCTTAGAATGAGACTAACGAGACTAACTTGGGATGAACAAAGACAAACGTTAGTCTCATTATAAGGTTTGTCTATGTTCGTCCCTAGTAAGTCTCTTTCTAAGGACAAACTTAGACAAACTTAGAATGAGATTAACGAGACTAACTTGGGACGAACAAAGACAAACTTTAGTCTTATTCTAAGGTTTGTCGAAGTTCGTCCCAAGTTAATCTAAGTTCGTCCCTAGTTAGTCTCTTTCTAAGGACGAACTTAGACAAACCTTAGAATGAGACTAACGAGACTAACTTGGGACGAACAAACACAAACGTTAGTCTCATTACAAGGTTAGTCAAAGTTCGTCCCAAGTTAGTCTAAGTTCGTCCCTAGTTAGTCTCTTTCTAAGGACGAACTTAGACAAACCTTAGAATGAGACTAACGAGACTAACTTGGGACGAACAAAGACAAACGTTAGTCTCATTAGAAGGTTAGTCTAAGTTCGTCCCAAGTTAGTCTAAGTTCGTCCCTAGTTAGTCTCTTTCTAAGGACGAACTTAAATAAACCTTAGAATGAGACTAACGAGACTAACTTGGGATGAACAAAGACAAACGTTAGTCTCATTATAAGGTTTGTCTATGTTCGTCCCTAGTAAGTCTCTTTCTAAGGACAAACTTAGACAAACTTAGAATGAGATTAACGAGACTAACTTGGGACGAACAAAGACAAACTTTAGTCTTATTCTAAGGTTTGTCGAAGTTCGTCCCAAGTTAATCTAAGTTCGTCCCTAGTTAGTCTCTTTCTAAGGACGAACTTAGACAAACCTTAGAATGAGACTAACGAGACTAACTTGGGACGAACAAACACAAACGTTAGTCTCATTACAAGGTTAGTCAAAGTTCGTCCCAAGTTAGTCTAAGTTCGTCCCTAGTTAGTCTCTTTCTAAGGACGAACTTAGACAAACCTTAGAATGAGACTAACGAGACTAACTTGGGACGAACGAAGACAAACGTTAGTCTCATTAGAAGGTTAGTCTAAGTTCGTCCCAAGTTAGTCTAAGTTCGTCCCTAGTTAGTCTCTTTCTAAGGACGAACTTAGACAAACCTTAGAATGAGATTAACGAGACTAACTTGGGACGAACAAAGACAAACGTTAGTCTCATTATAAGGTTAGTCTATGTTCGTCCCAAGTTAGTCTAAGTTCGTCCCTAGTTAGTTTATTTCTAAGGACGAACTTAGACAAACCTTAGAATGAGACTAACGACACAAACTTGGAACGAACAAAGACAAACTTTATTCTCATTCTAAGGTTAGTCTAAGTTCGTCCCAAGTTAGTCGAAGTTCGTCCCTAGTTAGTTTCTTTCTAAGGACGAACTTAAACAAACCTTAGAATGAGACTAACGAGACTAACTTGGGACGAACAACGACAAACGTTAGTCTCATTATAAGGTTTGTCTAAGTTCGTCCCTAGTTAGTCTCTTTCTAAGGACGAACTTAGACAAACCTTAGAATGAGATTAACGAGAGTAACTTGGGACGAACAAAGACAAACGTTAGTCTCATTCTAAGGTTTGTCGAAGTTCGTCCCAAGTTAGTCTAAGTTCGTCCCTAGTCCGTCTCTCTCTAAGGACGAACTTAGACAAACCTTAGAATGAGACTAACGAGACTAACTTGGGACGAACAAAGACTAACGTTAGTCTCATTACAAGGTTAGCCTAAGTTCGTGCCAAGTTAGTCTAAGTTCGTCCCTAGTTAGTCTCTTTCTAAGGACGAACTTAGACAAACCTTAGAATGAGATTAACGAGACTAACTTGGGACGAACAAAGACAAACGTTAGTCTCATTATAAGGTTAGTCTAAGTTCGTCCCAAGTTAGTCCAAGTTCGTCCCAAGTTAGAATCTTTCTAAGGACGAACTTAGACAAACCTTAGAATGAGACTAACGAGACTAACTTGGGACGAACAAAGACAAACGTTAGTCTCATTGTAAGGTTAGTCTAAGTTCGTCCCAAGTTAGTCTAAGTTCGTCCCTAGTTAGCCTCTTTCTAAGGACGAACTTTGACAAACCTTAGAATGAGAGTAAAGAGACTAACTTGGGACGAAAAGACAAACTTTAGTCTCATTATAAGGTTAGTCTAAGTTCGTCCCAAGTTAGTCTAAGTTCGTCCCAAGTAAGTCTAAGTTCGTCGCCAGTTTGTCTCTTTCTAAGGACGAATTTAGACAAACCTTAGAATGAGACTAACGAGACTAACTTGGGAAGAACAAAGACAAGCGTTAGTCTCATTATAAGGTTTGTCTAAGTTCGTCCCAAGTTAGTTTAAGTTCGTCCCCAGTTAGTCTCTTTCTAAGGACGAACTTAGACAAACGTTAGAATGAGATTAACAAGACTGACTTGGGACGAACAAAGACAAACGTTAGTCTCATTCTAAGGTTTGTCGAAGTTCGTCCCAAGTTATTCTAAGTTCGTCCCTAGTTAGTCTCTTTCTAAGGACGAACTTAGACAAAACTTAGAATGAGACTAACGAGAGTAACTTGGGACGAACAAACACAAACGTTAGTCTCATTACAAGGTTAGTCTAAGTTCGTCCCAAGTTAGTCTAAGTTCGTCCCTAGTTAGTCTCTTTCTAAGGATGAACTTAGACAAACCTTAGAAGGAGACTAACGAAACTAACTTGGGACGAACAAAGACAAACGTTAGTCTCATTACAAAGTTAGTCTAAGTTCGTCCCAAGTTAGTCTCTTTCTAAGGACGAGCTTAGACAAACCTTAGAATGAGACTAACGAGACAAACTCTGATTCTAAGGTTTGTCTAAGTTCGTCCCAAGTTAGTCTAAGTTCGTCCCTAGTTAGTCTCTTTCTAAGGACAAACTTGGAAAAACCTTAGAATGAGACTAATGAGACTAAATTGGGACGAACAAAGACAAACGTTAGTCTCATTACAAGGTTAGTCTAAGTTCGTCCCAAGTTAGTCTAAGTTCGTCCCAAGTTAGTCTAAGTTCGTCCCTAGTTAGTCTCTTTCTATGGACGAACTTAGACAAACCTTAGAAGGAGACTAACGAAACTAACTTGGGACGAACAAATACTAACGTTACTCTCATTACAAGGTTAGTCTAAGTTCGTCCCAAGTCAGTCTCTTTCTAAGGACGAACTTAGACAAACCTTAGAATGAGACTAGCGAGGCAAACTCTCATTCTAATGTTTGTCTAAGTTCGTCCCAAGTTAGTCTAAGTTCGTCCCTAGTTAGTCTCTTTCTAAGGACGAACTTAGACAAACCTTAGAATGAGATTAACGAGACTAACTTGGGACGAACAAAGACAAACGTTAGTCTCATTGTAAGGTTAGTCTAAGTTCGTCCCAAGTTAGTCTAAGTTCGTCCCTAGTTAGTCACTTTCTAAGGACGAACTTTGACAAACCTTAGAATGAGACAAAAGAGACTAACTTAGGACGAAAAGACAAACTTTAGTCTCATTATAAGGTTAGTCTAAGTTCGTCCCAAGTTAGTCTAAGTTCGTCCCAAGTAAGTCTAAGTTCGTCGCTAGTTTGTCTCTTTCTAAGGACGAACTTAGACAAACCTTAGAATGAGACTAACGAGACTAACTTGGGAAGAACAAAGACAAGCGTTAGTCTCATTATAAGGTTTGTCTAAGTTCGTCCCAAGTTAGTTTTAGTTCGTCCCCAGTTAGTCTCTTTCTAAGGACGAACTTAGACAAACCTTAGAATGAGATTAACGAGACTGACTTGGGACGAACAAAGACAAACGTTAGTCTCATTATAAGGTTTGTCGAAGTTCGTCCCAAGTTAGTCTAAGTTCGTCCCTAGTTAGTCTCTTTCTAAGGACGAACTTAGACAAACCTTAGAATGAGACTAACGAGAGTAACTTGGGACGAACAAACACAAACGTTAGTCTCATTACAAGGTTAGTCTAAGTTCGTCCCAAGTTAGTCTAAGTTCGTCCCTAGTTAGTCTCTTTCTAAGGACGAACTTAGACAAACCTTAGAAGGAGACTAACGAAACTAACTTGGGACGAACAAAGACAAACGTTAGTCTCATTACAAAGTTAGTCTAAGTTCGTCCCAAGTTAGTCTCTTTCTAAGGACGAGCTTAGACAAACCTTATAATGAGACTAACGAGACAAACTCTGATTCTAAGGTTAGTCTAAGTTCGTCCCAAGTTAGTCTAAGTTCGTCCCTAGTTAGTCTCTTTCTAAGGACAAACTTGGACAAACCTTAGAATGAGACTAATGAGACTAAATTGGGACGAACAAAGACAAACGTTAGTCTCATTACAAGGTTAGTCTAAGTTCGTAACAAGTTAGTCTAAGTTCGTCCCTAGTTAGTCCCTTTCTATGGACGAACTTAGACAAACCTTGGAAGGAGACTAACGAAACTAACTTGGGACGAACAAAGACAAACGTTAGTCTCATTACAAGGTTAGTCTAAGTTCGTCCCAAGTTAGTCTCTTTCTAAGGACGAACTTAGACAAACCTTAGAATGAGACTAACGAGACAAACTCTCATTCTAAGGTTTGTCTAAGTTCTTCCCAAGTTAGTTTAAGTTCGTCCCTAGTTAGTCTCTTTCTAAGGACGAACTTAGACAAACCTTAGAATGAGACTAACGAGACTAACTTGGGACAAACAAAGACAAACGTTAGTCTCATTACAAGGTTAGTCTAAGTTCGTCCCAAGTTAGTCTAAGTTCGTCCATAGTTAGTCTCTTTCTAAGGACGAACTTTGACAAACCTGAGAAGGAGAATAATGAAACTAACTTGGGACGAACAAATACTAACGTTAGTCTCATTACAAGGTTAGTCTAAGTTCGTCCCAAGTCAGTCCCTTTCTAAGGACGAACTTAGACAAACCTTAGAATGAGACTAACGAGGCAAACTCTCATTCTAATGTTTGTCTAAGTTCGTCCCAAGTTAGTCTAAGTTCGTCCCTAGTCAGTCTCTTTCTAAGGACGAACTTAGACAAACCTTAGAATGAGACTAACGAGACTAACTTGGGACGAACAAAGACAAACGTTAGTCTCATTACAAGGTTAGTGTAAGTTCGTCCCAAGTTAGTCTAAGTTCGTCCCTAGTTAGTCTCTTTCTAAGGACGAACTTAGACAAATCTTAGAATGATATTAACGAGACTCGCTTGGGACGAACAAAGACAAATGTTAGTCTCATTATAAGGTTAGTCTAAGTTCGTCCCAAGTTAGTTTAAGTTCGTCCCTAGTTAGTCGCTTTCTAAGGACGAACTTAGACAAACCTTAGAAGGAGACTAACGAAACAAACTTGGGACGAACAAAGACAAACGTTAGTCTCATTACAAGGTTAGTCTAAGTTCGTCCCAAGTTAGTCTCTTTCTAAGGACGAACTTAGACGAACCTTAGAATGAGACTAACGAGACAAACTCTCATTCTAAGGTTTGTCTAAGTTCGTCCCAAGTTAGTCTAAGTTCGTCCCTAGTTAGTATCTTTCTAAGGACGAACTTAGACAAACCTTAGAATGAGACTAACGAGACAAACTTGGAACGAACAAAGACAAACTTTATTCTCATTCTAAGGTTAGTCTAAGTTCGTCCCTAGTTAGTTTCTTTCTAAGGACGAACTTAAACAAACCTTAGAATGAGACTAACGACACTAACTTGGGATGAACAAAGACAAACGTTAGTCTCATTATAAGGTTTGTCTATGTTCGTCCCTAGTTAGTCTCTTTCTAAGGACAAACTTAGACAAACCTTAGAATGAGATTAACGAGACTAACTTGGGACGAACAAAGACAAACGTTAGTTTATTCTAAGGTTTGTCGAAGTTCGTCCCAAGTTAATCTAAGTTCGTCCCTAGTTAGTCTCTTTCTAAGAACGAACATAGACAAACCTTAGAATGAGACTAATGAGACTAACTTGGGATGAACAAACACAAACGTTAGTCTCATTACAAGGTTATTAGTCTAAGTTCGTCCCAAGTTAGTCTAAGTTCGTCCCTTGTTAGTCTCTTTCTAAGGACGAACTTAGACAAATCTTAGAATGAGATTAAAGAGACTAACTTGGGACGAACAAAGACAAACGTTAGTCTCATTATAAGGTTAGTCTAAGTTCGTCCCAAGTTAGTCTAAGTTCGTCCCTAGTTAGTCTCTTTCTAAGGACGAACTTAGACAAACCTTAGAATGAGACTATCGAGAATACTTGGGATGAACAAAGACAAACGTTAGTCTCATTACAAGGTTAGTCTAAGTTCGTCCCAAGTTAGTCTAAGTTCGTCCCTAGTTAGTCTCTTTCTAAGGACGAACTTTGACAAACCTGAGAAGGAGACTAACGAAACTAACTTGGGACGAACAAATACTAACGTTAGTCTCATTACAAGGTTCGTCTAAGTTCGTCCCAAGTTAGTCTCTTTCTAAGGACGAACTTAGACAAACCTTAGAATAAGACTAACGAGGCAAACTCTCATTCTAAGGTTTGTCTAAGTTCGTCCCAAGTTAGTCTAAGTTCGTCCCTAGTCAGTCTCTTTCTAAGGACGAACTTAGACAAACCTTAGAATGAGACTAACGAGACTAACTTGGGACGAACAAAGACAAACGTTAGTCTCATTACAAGGTTAGTCTAAGTTCGTCCCAAGTTAGTCTAAGTTCGTCCCTTGTTAGTCTCTTTCTAAGGACGAACTTAGACAAATCTTAGAATGAGATTAACGAGACTAACTTGGGAAGAACAAAGACAAACGTTAGTCTCATTATAAGGTCTGTCTAAGTTCGTTCCAAGTTAGTCTAAGTTCGTCCCTAGTTAGTCTCTTTCTAAGGATGAACTTAGACAAACCTTAGAATGAGACTAACGAGACAAACTTGGAACGAACAAAGACAAACTTTATTCTCATTCTAAGGTTAGTCTAAGTTCATCTCAAGTTAGTCTAAGTTCGTCCCTAGTTAGTGTCTTTCTAAGGACGAACTTAAACAAACCTTAGAATGAGACTAACGAGACTAACTTGGGATGAACAAAGACAAACGTTAGTCTCATTATAAGGTTTGTCTATGTTCGTCCCTAGTGAGTCTCTTTCTAAGGACAAACTTAGACAAACCTTAGAATGAGATTAACGAGCCTAACTTGGGACGAACAAAGACAAACGTTAGTCTTATTCTAAGGTTTGTCGAAGTTCGTCCCAAGTTAAGCTAAGTTCGTCCCTAGTTAGTCTCTTTCTAAGGACGAACTTAGTCAAACCTTAGAATGAGACTAACGAGACTAACTTGGGACGAACAAACACAAACATTAGTCTCATTACAAGGTTAGTCTAAGTTCGTCCCAAGTTAGTCTAAGTTCGTCCCTAGTTAGTCTCTTTCTAAGGATGAACTTAGACAAACCTTAGAATGAGACTAACGAGACTAACTTGGGACGAACAAAGACAAACGTTAGTCTCATTAGAAGGTTAGTCTAAGTTCGTCCAAAGTTAGTCTAAGTTCGTCCCTAGTTAGTCTCTTTCTAAGGACGAACTTAGACAAACCTTAGAATGAGATTGACGAGACTAACTTGGGACGAACAAAGACAAACGTTAGTCTCATTATAAGGTTAGTCTAAGTTCGTCCCAAGTTAGTCTAAGTTCGTCCCTAGTTAGTTTATTTCTAAGGACGAACTTAGACAAACCTTAGAATGAGACTAACGAGACAGACTTGGAACGAACAAAGACAAACTTTATTCTCATTCTAAGGTTAGTCTAAGTTCGTCCCAAGTTAGTCTAAGTTCGTCCCTAGTTAGTTTGTTTCTAAGGACGAACTTAAACAAACCTTAGATTGAGACTAACGAGACTAACTTGGGACGAACAACGACAAACGTTAGTCTCATTATAAGGTTTGTCTAAGTTCGTCCCTAGTTAGTCTCTTTCTAAGGACGAACTTAGACAAACCTTAGAATGAGATTAACGAGAGTAACTTGGGACGAACAAAGACAAACGTTAGTCTCATTCTAAGGTTTGTCGAAGTTCGTCCCAAGTGAGTCTAAGTTCGTCCCTAGTCCGTCTCTTTCTAAGGACAAACTTAGACAAACCTTAGAATGAGACTAACGAGACTAACTTGGGACGAACAAAGACTAACGTTAGTCTCATTACAAGGTTAGCCTAAGTTCGTGCCAAGTTAGTCTAAGTTCGTCCCTAGTTAGTCTCTTTCTAAGGACGAACTTAGACAAACCTTAGAATGAGATTAACGAGACTAACTTGGGACGAACAAAGACAAACGTTAGTCTCATTGTAAGGTTAGTCTAAGTTCGTCCCAAGTTAGTCTAAGTTCGTCCCTAGTTAGTCTCTTTCTAAGGACGAACTTTGACAAACCTTAGAATGAGAAAAAAGAGACTAACTTGGGACGAAAAGACAAACTTTAGTCTCATTATAAGGTTAGTCTAAGTTCGTCCCAAGTTAGTCTAAGTTCGTCCCAAGTAAGTCTAAGTTCGTCGCTAGTTTGTCTCTTTCTAAGGACGAACTTAGACAAACCTTAGAATGAGACTAACGAGACTAACTTGAGAAGAACAAAGACAAGCGTTAGTCTCATTATAAGGTTTGTCTAAGTTCGTCCCAAGTTAGTTTTAGTTCGTCCCCAGTTAGTCTCTTTCTAAGGACGAACTTAGACAAACCTTAGAATGAGATTAACGAGACTGACTTGGGACGAACAAAGACAAACGTTAGTCTCATTATAAGGTTTGTCGAAGTTCGTCCCAAGTTACTCTAAGTTCGTCCCTAGTTAGTCTCTTTCTAAGGACGAACTTAGACAAACCTTAGAATGAGACTAACGAGAGTAACTTGGGACGAACAAACACAAACGTTAGTCTCATTACAAGGTTAGTCTAAGTTCGTCCCAAGTTAGTCTAAGTTCGTCCCTAGTTAGTCTCTTTCTAAGGACAAACTTGGACAAACCTTAGAATGAGACTAATGAGACTAAATTGGGACGAACAAAGACAAACGTTAGTCTCATTACAAGGTTAGTCTAAGTTCGTCCCAAGTTAGTCTCTTTCTAAGGACGAACTTAGACAAACCTTAGAATGAGACTAACGAGACAAACTCTCATTCTAAGGTTTGTCTAAGTTCTTCCCAAGTTAGTTTAAGTTCGTCCCTAGTTAGTCTCTTTCTAAGGACGAACTTAGACAAACCTTAGAATGAGACTAACGAGACTAACTTGGGACAAACAAAGACAAACGTTAGTCTCATTACAAGGTTAGTCTAAGTTCGTCCCAAGTTAGTCTAAGTTCGTCCATAGTTAGTCTCTTTCTAAGGACGAGCATTTGACAAACCTGAGAAGGAGAATAATGAAACTAACTTGGGACGAACAAATACTAACGTTAGTCTCATTACAAGGTTAGCCTAAGTTCGTCCCAAGTCAGTCTCTTTCTAAGGACGAACTTAGACAAACCTTAGAATGAGACTAACGAGGCAAACTCTCATTCTAATGTTTGTCTAAGTTCGTCCCAAGTTAGTCTAAGTTCGTCCCTAGTCAGTCTCTTTCTAAGGACGAACTTAGACAAACCTTAGAATGAGACTAACGAGACTAACTTGGGACGAACAAAGACAAACGTTAGTCTCATTACAAGGTTAGTGTAAGTTCGTCCCAAGTTAGTCTAAGTTCGTCCCTAGTTAGTCTCTTTCTAAGGACGAACTTAGACAAATCTTAGAATGAGATTAACGAGACTCGCTTGGGACGAACAAAGACAAATGTTAGTCTCATTATAAGGTTAGTCTAAGTTCGTCCCAAGTTAGTTTAAGTTCGTCCCTAGTTAGTCGCTTTCTAAGGACGAACTTAGACAAACCTTAGAAGGAGACTAACGAAACAAACTTGGGACGAACAAAGACAAACGTTAGTCTCATTACAAGGTTAGTCTAAGTTCGTCCCAAGTTAGTCTCTTTCTAAGGACGAACTTAGACGAACCTTAGAATGAGACTAACGAGACAAACTCTCATTCTAAGGTTTGTCTAAGTTCGTCCCAAGTTAGTCTAAGTTCGTCCCTAGTTAGTATCTTTCTAAGGACGAACTTAGACAAACCTTAGAATGAGACTAACGAGACAAACTTGGAACGAACAAAGACAAACTTTATTCTCATTCTAAGGTTAGTCTAAGTTCGTCCTAAGTTAGTCTAAGTTCGTCCCTAGTTAGTTTCTTTCTAAGGACGAACTTAAACAAACCTTAGAATGAGACTAACGACACTAACTTGGGATGAACAAAGACAAACGTTAGTCTCATTATAAGGTTTGTCTATGTTCGTCCCTAGTTAGTCTCCTTCTAAGGACAAACTTAGACAAACCTTAGAATGAGATTAACGAGACTAACTTGGGACGAACAAAGACAAACGTTAGTTTATTCTAAGGTTTGTCGAAGTTCGTCCCAAGTTAATCTAAGTTCGTCCCTAGTTAGTCTCTTTCTAAGAACGAACATAGACAAACCTTAGAATGAGACTAATGAGACTAACTTGGGATGAACAAACACAAACGTTAGTCTCATTACAAGGTTATTAGTCTAAGTTCGTCCCTAGTTAGTCTCTTTCTAAGGACGAACTTAGACAAACCTTAGAATGAGACTAAAGAGACTAACTTGGGACGAACAAATACAAACGTTAGTCTCATTAGAAGGTTAGTCTAAGTTCGTCCCAAGTTAGTCTAAGTTCGTCCCTAGTTAGTCTCTTTCTAAGGACGAAGTTTGACAAACCTGAGAAGGAGACAAACGAAACTAACTTGGGACGAACAAATACTAACGTTAGTCTCATTACAAGGTTAGTCTAAGTTCATCCCAAGTTAGTCTCTTTCTAAGGACGAACTTAGACAAACCTTAGAATTAGACTAACGAGGCAAACTCTCATTCTAAGGTTTGTCTAAGTTCGTCCCAAGTTAGTCTAAGTTTGTCCCTAGTCAGTCTCTTTCTAAGGACGAACTTAGACAAACCTTAGAATGAGACTAACGAGACTAACTTGGGACGAACAAAGACAAACGTTAGTCTCATTACAAGGTTAGTCTAAGTTCGTCCCAAGTTAGTCTAAGTTCGTCCCTTGTTAGTCTCTTTGTAAGGACGAACTTAGACAAATCTTAGAATGAGATTAACGAGACTAACTTGGGACGAACAAAGACAAACGTTAGTCTCATTATAAGGTTAGTCCAAGTTCGTCCCAAGTTAGTCTAAGTTCGTCCCTAGTTAGTCTCTTTCTAAGGACGAACTTAGACAAACCTTAGAATGAGACTAACGAGACTAACTTGGGAAGAACAAAGACAAACGTTAGTCTCATTATAAGGTCTGTCTAAGTTCGTTCCAAGTTAGTCTAAGTTCGTCCCTAGTTAGTCTCTTTCTAAGGATGAACTTAGACAAACCTTAGAATGAGACTAACGAGACAAACTTGGAACGAACAAAGACAAACTTTATTCTCATTCTAAGGTTAGTCTAAGTTCATCTCAAGTTAGTCTAAGTTCGTCCCTAGTTAGTGTCTTTCTAAGGACGAACTTAAACAAACCTTAGAATGAGACTAACGAGACTAACTTGGGATGAACAAAGACAAACGTTAGTCTCATTATAAGGTTTGTCTATGTTCGTCCCTAGTGAGTCTCTTTCTAAGGACAAACTTAGACAAACCTTAGAATGAGATTAACGAGCCTAACTTGGGACGAACAAAGACAAACGTTAGTCTTATTCTAAGGTTTGTCGAAGTTCGTCCCAAGTTAAGCTAAGTTCGTCCCTAGTTAGTCTCTTTCTAAGGACGAACTTAGTCAAACCTTAGAATGAGACTAACGAGACTAACTTGGGACGAACAAACACAAACATTAGTCTCATTACAAGGTTTGTCTAAGTTCGTCCCAAGTTAGTCTAAGTTCGTCCCTAGTTAGTCTCTTTCTAAGGATGAACTTAGACAAACCTTAGAATGAGACTAACGAGACTAACTTGGGACGAA
Organism: Rhodiola chrysanthemifolia; assembly: GCA_033675395.1. NCBI lineage: Eukaryota > Viridiplantae > Streptophyta > Magnoliopsida > Saxifragales > Crassulaceae > Rhodiola > Rhodiola chrysanthemifolia. Next base: position 368,725 of record CM066204.1, read on the forward strand.
CAAAGACAAACGTTAGTCTCATTAGAAGGTTAGTCTAAGTTCGTCCAAAGTTAGTCTAAGTTCGTCCCTAGTTAGTCTCTTTCTAAGGACGAACTTAGACAAACCTTAGAATGAGATTGACGAGACTAACTTGGGACGAACAAAGACAAACGTTAGTCTCATTATAAGGTTAGTCTAAGTTCGTCCCAAGTTAGTCTAAGTTCGTCCCTAGTTAGTTTATTTCTAAGGACGAACTTAGACAAACCTTAGAATGAGACTAACGAGACAGACTTGGAACGAACAAAGACAAACTTTATTCTCATTCTAAGGTTAGTCTAAGTTCGTCCCAAGTTAGTCTAAGTTCGTCCCTAGTTAGTTTGTTTCTAAGGACGAACTTAAACAAACCTTAGATTGAGACTAACGAGACTAACTTGGGACGAACAACGACAAACGTTAGTCTCATTATAAGGTTTGTCTAAGTTCGTCCCTAGTTAGTCTCTTTCTAAGGACGAACTTAGACAAACCTTAGAATGAGATTAACGAGAGTAACTTGGGACGAACAAAGACAAACGTTAGTCTCATTCTAAGGTTTGTCGAAGTTCGTCCCAAGTGAGTCTAAGTTCGTCCCTAGTCCGTCTCTTTCTAAGGACAAACTTAGACAAACCTTAGAATGAGACTAACGAGACTAACTTGGGACGAACAAAGACTAACGTTAGTCTCATTACAAGGTTAGCCTAAGTTCGTGCCAAGTTAGTCTAAGTTCGTCCCTAGTTAGTCTCTTTCTAAGGACGAACTTAGACAAACCTTAGAATGAGATTAACGAGACTAACTTGGGACGAACAAAGACAAACGTTAGTCTCATTGTAAGGTTAGTCTAAGTTCGTCCCAAGTTAGTCTAAGTTCGTCCCTAGTTAGTCTCTTTCTAAGGACGAACTTTGACAAACCTTAGAATGAGAAAAAAGAGACTAACTTGGGACGAAAAGACAAACTTTAGTCTCATTATAAGGTTAGTCTAAGTTCGTCCCAAGTTAGTCTAAGTTCGTCCCAAGTAAGTCTAAGTTCGTCGCTAGTTTGTCTCTTTCTAAGGACGAACTTAGACAAACCTTAGAATGAGACTAACGAGACTAACTTGAGAAGAACAAAGACAAGCGTTAGTCTCATTATAAGGTTTGTCTAAGTTCGTCCCAAGTTAGTTTTAGTTCGTCCCCAGTTAGTCTCTTTCTAAGGACGAACTTAGACAAACCTTAGAATGAGATTAACGAGACTGACTTGGGACGAACAAAGACAAACGTTAGTCTCATTATAAGGTTTGTCGAAGTTCGTCCCAAGTTACTCTAAGTTCGTCCCTAGTTAGTCTCTTTCTAAGGACGAACTTAGACAAACCTTAGAATGAGACTAACGAGAGTAACTTGGGACGAACAAACACAAACGTTAGTCTCATTACAAGGTTAGTCTAAGTTCGTCCCAAGTTAGTCTAAGTTCGTCCCTAGTTAGTCTCTTTCTAAGGACAAACTTGGACAAACCTTAGAATGAGACTAATGAGACTAAATTGGGACGAACAAAGACAAACGTTAGTCTCATTACAAGGTTAGTCTAAGTTCGTCCCAAGTTAGTCTCTTTCTAAGGACGAACTTAGACAAACCTTAGAATGAGACTAACGAGACAAACTCTCATTCTAAGGTTTGTCTAAGTTCTTCCCAAGTTAGTTTAAGTTCGTCCCTAGTTAGTCTCTTTCTAAGGACGAACTTAGACAAACCTTAGAATGAGACTAACGAGACTAACTTGGGACAAACAAAGACAAACGTTAGTCTCATTACAAGGTTAGTCTAAGTTCGTCCCAAGTTAGTCTAAGTTCGTCCATAGTTAGTCTCTTTCTAAGGACGAGCATTTGACAAACCTGAGAAGGAGAATAATGAAACTAACTTGGGACGAACAAATACTAACGTTAGTCTCATTACAAGGTTAGCCTAAGTTCGTCCCAAGTCAGTCTCTTTCTAAGGACGAACTTAGACAAACCTTAGAATGAGACTAACGAGGCAAACTCTCATTCTAATGTTTGTCTAAGTTCGTCCCAAGTTAGTCTAAGTTCGTCCCTAGTCAGTCTCTTTCTAAGGACGAACTTAGACAAACCTTAGAATGAGACTAACGAGACTAACTTGGGACGAACAAAGACAAACGTTAGTCTCATTACAAGGTTAGTGTAAGTTCGTCCCAAGTTAGTCTAAGTTCGTCCCTAGTTAGTCTCTTTCTAAGGACGAACTTAGACAAATCTTAGAATGAGATTAACGAGACTCGCTTGGGACGAACAAAGACAAATGTTAGTCTCATTATAAGGTTAGTCTAAGTTCGTCCCAAGTTAGTTTAAGTTCGTCCCTAGTTAGTCGCTTTCTAAGGACGAACTTAGACAAACCTTAGAAGGAGACTAACGAAACAAACTTGGGACGAACAAAGACAAACGTTAGTCTCATTACAAGGTTAGTCTAAGTTCGTCCCAAGTTAGTCTCTTTCTAAGGACGAACTTAGACGAACCTTAGAATGAGACTAACGAGACAAACTCTCATTCTAAGGTTTGTCTAAGTTCGTCCCAAGTTAGTCTAAGTTCGTCCCTAGTTAGTATCTTTCTAAGGACGAACTTAGACAAACCTTAGAATGAGACTAACGAGACAAACTTGGAACGAACAAAGACAAACTTTATTCTCATTCTAAGGTTAGTCTAAGTTCGTCCTAAGTTAGTCTAAGTTCGTCCCTAGTTAGTTTCTTTCTAAGGACGAACTTAAACAAACCTTAGAATGAGACTAACGACACTAACTTGGGATGAACAAAGACAAACGTTAGTCTCATTATAAGGTTTGTCTATGTTCGTCCCTAGTTAGTCTCCTTCTAAGGACAAACTTAGACAAACCTTAGAATGAGATTAACGAGACTAACTTGGGACGAACAAAGACAAACGTTAGTTTATTCTAAGGTTTGTCGAAGTTCGTCCCAAGTTAATCTAAGTTCGTCCCTAGTTAGTCTCTTTCTAAGAACGAACATAGACAAACCTTAGAATGAGACTAATGAGACTAACTTGGGATGAACAAACACAAACGTTAGTCTCATTACAAGGTTATTAGTCTAAGTTCGTCCCAAGTTAGTCTAAGTTCGTCCCTAGTTAGTCTCTTTCTAAGGACGAACTTAGACAAACCTTAGAATGAGACTAAAGAGACTAACTTGGGACGAACAAATACAAACGTTAGTCTCATTAGAAGGTTAGTCTAAGTTCGTCCCAAGTTAGTCTAAGTTCGTCCCTAGTTAGTCTCTTTCTAAGGACGAAGTTTGACAAACCTGAGAAGGAGACAAACGAAACTAACTTGGGACGAACAAATACTAACGTTAGTCTCATTACAAGGTTAGTCTAAGTTCATCCCAAGTTAGTCTCTTTCTAAGGACGAACTTAGACAAACCTTAGAATTAGACTAACGAGGCAAACTCTCATTCTAAGGTTTGTCTAAGTTCGTCCCAAGTTAGTCTAAGTTCGTCCCTAGTCAGTCTCTTTCTAAGGACGAACTTAGACAAACCTTAGAATGAGACTAACGAGACTAACTTGGGACGAACAAAGACAAACGTTAGTCTCATTACAAGGTTAGTCTAAGTTCGTCCCAAGTTAGTCTAAGTTCGTCCCTTGTTAGTCTCTTTGTAAGGACGAACTTAGACAAATCTTAGAATGAGATTAACGAGACTAACTTGGGACGAACAAAGACAAACGTTAGTCTCATTATAAGGTTAGTCCAAGTTCGTCCCAAGTTAGTCTAAGTTCGTCCCTAGTTAGTCTCTTTCTAAGGACGAACTTAGACAAACCTTAGAATGAGACTAACGAGACTAACTTGGGAAGAACAAAGACAAGCGTTAGTCTCATTATAAGGTCTGTCTAAGTTCGTTCCAAGTTAGTCTAAGTTCGTCCCTAGTTAGTCTCTTTCTAAGGACGAACTTAGACAAACCTTAGAATGAGACTAACGAGACAAACTTGGAACGAACAAAGACAAACTTTATTCTCATTCTAAGGTTAGTCTAAGTTTGTCCCAAGTTAGTCTAAGTTCGTCCCAAGTTAGTTTCTTTCTAAGGACGAACTTAAACAAACCTTAGAATGAGACTAACGAGACTAACTTGGGATGAACAAAGACAAACGTTAGTCTCATTATAAGGTTTGTCTATGTTCGTCCCTAGTAAGTCTCTTTCTAAGGACAAACTTAGACAAACTTAGAATGAGATTAACGAGACTAACTTGGGACGAACAAAGACAAACTTTAGTCTTATTCTAAGGTTTGTCGAAGTTCGTCCCAAGTTAATCTAAGTTCGTCCCTAGTTAGTCTCTTTCTAAGGACGAACTTAGACAAACCTTAGAATGAGACTAACGAGACTAACTTGGGACGAACAAACACAAACGTTAGTCTCATTACAAGGTTAGTCAAAGTTCGTCCCAAGTTAGTCTAAGTTCGTCCCTAGTTAGTCTCTTTCTAAGGACGAACTTAGACAAACCTTAGAATGAGACTAACGAGACTAACTTGGGACGAACAAAGACAAACGTTAGTCTCATTAGAAGGTTAGTCTAAGTTCGTCCCAAGTTAGTCTAAGTTCGTCCCTAGTTAGTCTCTTTCTAAGGACGAACTTGAACAAACCTTAGAATGAGACTAACGAGACTAACTTGGGATGAACAAAGACAAACGTTAGTCTCATTATAAGGTTTGTCTATGTTCGTCCCTAGTAAGTCTCTTTCTAAGGACAAACTTAGACAAACTTAGAATGAGATTAACGAGACTAACTTGGGACGAACAAAGACAAACTTTAGTCTTATTCTAAGGTTTGTCGAAGTTCGTCCCAAGTTAATCTAAGTTCGTCCCTAGTTAGTCTCTTTCTAAGGACGAACTTAGACAAACCTTAGAATGAGACTAACGAGACTAACTTGGGACGAACAAACACAAACGTTAGTCTCATTACAAGGTTAGTCAAAGTTCGTCCCAAGTTAGTCTAAGTTCGTCCCTAGTTAGTCTCTTTCTAAGGACGAACTTAGACAAACCTTAGAATGAGACTAACGAGACTAACTTGGGACGAACGAAGACAAACGTTAGTCTCATTAGAAGGTTAGTCTAAGTTCGTCCCAAGTTAGTCTAAGTTCGTCCCTAGTTAGTCTCTTTCTAAGGACGAACTTAGACAAACCTTAGAATGAGATTAACGAGACTAACTTGGGACGAACAAAGACAAACGTTAGTATCATTATAAGGTTAGTCTATGTTCGTCCCAAGTTAGTCTAAGTTCGTCCCTAGTTAGTTTATTTCTAAGGACGAACTTAGACAAACCTTAGAATGAGACTAACGAGACAAACTTGGAACGAACAAAGACAAACTTTATTCTCATTCTAAGGTTAGTCTAAGTTCGTCCCAAGTTAGTCGAAGTTCGTCCCTAGTTAGTTTCTTTCTAAGGACGAACTTAAACAAACCTTAGAATGAGACTAACGAGACTAACTTGGGACGAACAACGACAAACGTTAGTCTCATTATAAGGTTTGTCTAAGTTCGTCCCTAGTTAGTCTCTTTCTAAGGACGAACTTAGACAAACCTTAGAATGAGATTAACGAGACTAACTTGGGACGAACAAAGACAAACGTTAGTCTCATTATAAGGTTAGTCTAAGTTCGTCCCAAGTTAGTCCAAGTTCGTCCCAAGTTAGAATCTTTCTAAGGACGAACTTAGACAAACCTTAGAATGAGACTAACGAGACTAACTTGGGACGAACAAAGACAAACGTTAGTCTCATTGTAAGGTTAGTCTAAGTTCGTCCCAAGTTAGTCTAAGTTCGTCCCTAGTTAGCCTCTTTCTAAGGACGAACTTTGACAAACCTTAGAATGAGAGTAAAGAGACTAACTTGGGACGAAAAGACAAACTTTAGTCTCATTATAAGGTTAGTCTAAGTTCGTCCCAAGTTAGTCTAAGTTCGTCCCAAGTAAGTCTAAGTTCGTCGCTAGTTTGTCTCTTTCTAAGGACGAATTTAGACAAACCTTAGAATGAGACTAACGAGACTAACTTGGGAAGAACAAAGACAAGCGTTAGTCTCATTATAAGGTTTGTCTAAGTTCGTCCCAAGTTAGTTTAAGTTCGTCCCCAGTTAGTCTCTTTCTAAGGACGAACTTAGACAAACGTTAGAATGAGATTAACGAGACTGACTTGGGACGAACAAAGACAAACGTTAGTCTCATTCTAAGGTTTGTCGAAGTTCGTCCCAAGTTATTCTAAGTTCGTCCCTAGTTAGTCTCTTTCTAAGGACGAACTTAGACAAAACTTAGAATGAGACTAACGAGAGTAACTTGGGACGAACAAACACAAACGTTAGTCTCATTACAAGGTTAGTCTAAGTTCGTCCCAAGTTAGTCTAAGTTCGTCCCTAGTTAGTCTCTTTCTAAGGATGAACTTAGACAAACCTTAGAAGGAGACTAACGAAACTAACTTGGGACGAACAAAGACAAACGTTAGTCTCATTACAAAGTTAGTCTAAGTTCGTCCCAAGTTAGTCTCTTTCTAAGGACGAGCTTAGACAAACCTTAGAATGAGACTAACGAGACAAACTCTGATTCTAAGGTTTGTCTAAGTTCGTCCCAAGTTAGTCTAAGTTCGTCCCTAGTTAGTCTCTTTCTAAGGACAAACTTGGAAAAACCTTAGAATGAGACTAATGAGACTAAATTGGGACGAACAAAGACAAACGTTAGTCTCATTACAAGGTTAGTCTAAGTTCGTCCCAAGTTAGTCTAAGTTCGTCCCAAGTTAGTCTAAGTTCGTCCCTAGTTAGTCTCTTTCTATGGACGAACTTAGACAAACCTTAGAAGGAGACTAACGAAACTAACTTGGGACGAACAAAGACAAACGTTAGTCTCATTACAAGGTTAGTCTAACTTCGTCCCAAGTTAGTCTCTTTCTAAGGACGAACTTAGACAAACCTTAGAATGAGACTAACGAGACTCATTCTATGGTTTGTCTAAGTTCGTCCCAAGTTAGTTTAAGTTCGTCCCTAGTTAGTCTCTTTCTAAGGACGAACTTAGACAAACCTTAGAATGAGACTAACGAGACTAACTTGGGACGAACAAAGACAAACGTTAGTCTCATTACAAGGTTAGTCTAAGTTCGTCCCAAGTTAGTCTATGTTCGTCCATAGTTAGTCTCTTTCTAAGGACGAACTTTGACAAACCTGAGAAGGAGACTAACGAAACTAACTTGGGACGAACAAATACTAACGTTACTCTCATTACAAGGTTAGTCTAAGTTCGTCCCAAGTCAGTCTCTTTCTAAGGACGAACTTAGACAAACCTTAGAATGAGACTAGCGAGGCAAACTCTCATTCTAATGTTTGTCTAAGTTCGTCCCAAGTTAGTCTAAGTTCGTCCCTAGTCAGTCTCTTTCTAAGGACGAACTTAGACAAACCTTAGAATGAGACTAACGAGACTAACTTGGGACGAACAAAGACAAACGTTAGTCTCATTACAAGGTTAGTGTAAGTTCGTCCCAAGTTAGTCTAAGTTCGTCCCTAGTTAGTCTCTTTCTAAGGACGAACTTAGACAAATCTTAGAATGAGATTAACGAGACTCATTTGGGACGAACAAAGACAAATGTTAGTCTCATTATAAGGTTAGTCTAAGTTCGTCCCAAGTTAGTTTAAGTTCGTCCCTAGTTAGTCGCTTTCTAAGGACGAACTTAGACAACCCTTAGAAGGAGACTAACGAAACTAACTTGGGACGAACAAAGACAAACGTTAGTCTCATTACAAGGTTAGTCTAAGTTCGTCCCAAGTTAGTCTCTTTCTAAGGATGAACTTAGACAAACCTTAGAATGAGACTAACGAGACAAACTCTCATTCTAAGGTTTGTCTAAGTTCGTCCCAAGTTAGTCTAAGTTCGTCCCTAGTTAGTCTCTTTCAAAGGACGAACTTAGACAAACCTTAGAATGAGACTAACGAGACTAACTTGGGACGAACAAACACAAACGTTAGTCTCATTACAAGGTTAGTCAAAGTTCGTCCCAAGTTAGTCTAAGTTCGTCCCTAGTTAGTCTCTTTCTAAGGACGAACTTAGACAAACCTTAGAATGAGACTAACGAGACTAACTTGGGACGAACGAAGACAAACGTTAGTCTCATTAGAAGGTTAGTCTAAGTTCGTCCCAAGTTAGTCTAAGTTCGTCCCTAGTTAGTCTCTTTCTAAGGACGAACTTAGACAAACCTTAGAATGAGATTAACGAGACTAACTTGGGACGAACAAAGACAAACGTTAGTATCATTATAAGGTTAGTCTATGTTCGTCCCAAGTTAGTCTAAGTTCGTCCCTAGTTAGTTTATTTCTAAGGACGAACTTAGACAAACCTTAGAATGAGACTAACGAGACAAACTTGGAACGAACAAAGACAAACTTTATTCTCATTCTAAGGTTAGTCTAAGTTCGTCCCAAGTTAGTCGAAGTTCGTCCCTAGTTAGTTTCTTTCTAAGGACGAACTTAAACAAACCTTAGAATGAGACTAACGAGACTAACTTGGGACGAACAACGACAAACGTTAGTCTCATTATAAGGTTTGTCTAAGTTCGTCCCTAGTTAGTCTCTTTCTAAGGACGAACTTAGACAAACCTTAGAATGAGATTAACGAGACTAACTTGGGACGAACAAAGACAAACGTTAGTCTCATTATAAGGTTAGTCTAAGTTCGTCCCAAGTTAGTCCAAGTTCGTCCCAAGTTAGAATCTTTCTAAGGACGAACTTAGACAAACCTTAGAATGAGACTAACGAGACTAACTTGGGACGAACAAAGACAAACGTTAGTCTCATTGTAAGGTTAGTCTAAGTTCGTCCCAAGTTAGTCTAAGTTCGTCCCTAGTTAGCCTCTTTCTAAGGACGAACTTTGACAAACCTTAGAATGAGAGTAAAGAGACTAACTTGGGACGAAAAGACAAACTTTAGTCTCATTATAAGGTTAGTCTAAGTTCGTCCCAAGTTAGTCTAAGTTCGTCCCAAGTAAGTCTAAGTTCGTCGCTAGTTTGTCTCTTTCTAAGGACGAATTTAGACAAACCTTAGAATGAGACTAACGAGACTAACTTGGGAAGAACAAAGACAAGCGTTAGTCTCATTATAAGGTTTGTCTAAGTTCGTCCCAAGTTAGTTTAAGTTCGTCCCCAGTTAGTCTCTTTCTAAGGACGAACTTAGACAAACGTTAGAATGAGATTAACGAGACTGACTTGGGACGAACAAAGACAAACGTTAGTCTCATTCTAAGGTTTGTCGAAGTTCGTCCCAAGTTATTCTAAGTTCGTCCCTAGTTAGTCTCTTTCTAAGGACGAACTTAGACAAAACTTAGAATGAGACTAACGAGAGTAACTTGGGACGAACAAACACAAACGTTAGTCTCATTACAAGGTTAGTCTAAGTTCGTCCCAAGTTAGTCTAAGTTCGTCCCTAGTTAGTCTCTTTCTAAGGATGAACTTAGACAAACCTTAGAAGGAGACTAACGAAACTAACTTGGGACGAACAAAGACAAACGTTAGTCTCATTACAAAGTTAGTCTAAGTTCGTCCCAAGTTAGTCTCTTTCTAAGGACGAGCTTAGACAAACCTTAGAATGAGACTAACGAGACAAACTCTGATTCTAAGGTTTGTCTAAGTTCGTCCCAAGTTAGTCTAAGTTCGTCCCTAGTTAGTCTCTTTCTAAGGACAAACTTGGAAAAACCTTAGAATGAGACTAATGAGACTAAATTGGGACGAACAAAGACAAACGTTAGTCTCATTACAAGGTTAGTCTAAGTTCGTCCCAAGTTAGTCTAAGTTCGTCCCAAGTTAGTCTAAGTTCGTCCCTAGTTAGTCTCTTTCTATGGACGAACTTAGACAAACCTTAGAAGGAGACTAACAAAACTAACTTGGGACGAACAAAGACAAACGTTAGTCTCATTACAAGGTTAGTCTAACTTCGTCCCAAGTTAGTCTCTTTCTAAGGACGAACTTAGACAAACCTTAGAATGAGACTAACGAGACTCATTCTATGGTTTGTCTAAGTTCGTCCCAAGTTAGTTTAAGTTCGTCCCTAGTTAGTCTCTTTCTAAGGACGAACTTAGACAAACCTTAGAATGAGACTAACGAGACTAACTTGGGACGAACAAAGACAAACGTTAGTCTCATTACAAGGTTAGTCTAAGTTCGTCCCAAGTTAGTCTATGTTCGTCCATAGTTAGTCTCTTTCTAAGGACGAACTTTGACAAACCTGAGAAGGAGACTAACGAAACTAACTTGGGACGAACAAATACTAACGTTACTCTCATTACAAGGTTAGTCTAAGTTCGTCCCAAGTCAGTCTCTTTCTAAGGACGAACTTAGACAAACCTTAGAATGAGACTAGCGAGGCAAACTCTCATTCTAATGTTTGTCTAAGTTCGTCCCAAGTTAGTCTAAGTTCGTCCCTAGTCAGTCTCTTTCTAAGGACGAACTTAGACAAACCTTAGAATGAGACTAACGAGACTAACTTGGGACGAACAAAGACAAACGTTAGTCTCATTACAAGGTTAGTGTAAGTTCGTCCCAAGTTAGTCTAAGTTCGTCCCTAGTTAGTCTCTTTCTAAGGACGAACTTAGACAAATCTTAGAATGAGATTAACGAGACTCATTTGGGACGAACAAAGACAAATGTTAGTCTCATTATAAGGTTAGTCTAAGTTCGTCCCAAGTTAGTTTAAGTTCGTCCCTAGTTAGTCGCTTTCTAAGGACGAACTTAGACAACCCTTAGAAGGAGACTAACGAAACTAACTTGGGACGAACAAAGACAAACGTTAGTCTCATTACAAGGTTAGTCTAAGTTCGTCCCAAGTTAGTCTCTTTCTAAGGATGAACTTAGACAAACCTTAGAATGAGACTAACGAGACAAACTCTCATTCTAAGGTTTGTCTAAGTTCGTCCCAAGTTAGTCTAAGTTCGTCCCTAGTTAGTCTCTTTCAAAGGACGAACTTAGACAAACCTTAGAATGAGACTAACGAGACAAACTTGGAACGAACAAAGACAAACTTTATTCCCATTCTAAGGTTATTCTAAGTTCGTCCCAAGTTAGTCTAAGTTCGTCCCTAGTTAGTTTCTTTCTAAGGACGAACTTAAACAAACCTTAGAATGAGACTAACGACACTAACTTGGGATGAACAAAGACAAACGTTAGTCTCATTATAAGGTTTGTCTATATTCGTCCCTAGTTAGTCTCTTTCTAAGGACAAACTTAGGCAAACCTTAGAATGAGATTAACGAGACTAACTTGGGAAGAACAAAGACAAACGTTAGTTTATTCTAAGGTTTGTCGAAGTTCGTCCCAAGTTAATCTAAGTTCGTCCCTAGTTAGTCTCTTTCTAAGGACGAACATAGACAAACCTTAGAATGAGACTAATGAGACTAACTTGGGACGAACAAACACAAACGTTAGTCTCATTACAAGGTTAGTCTAAGTTCGTCCCAAGTTAGTCTAAGTTCGTCCCTAGTTAGTCTCCTTCTAAGGACGAACTTAGACAAACCTTAGAATTAGACTAACGAGACTAACTTGGGACGAACAAATACAAACGTTAGTCTCATTAGAAGGTTAGTCTAAGTTCGTCCCAAGTTAGTCTAAGTTCGTCCCGAGTTAGTCTCTTTCTAAGGACGAAGTTTGACAAACCTGAGAAGGAGACGAACGAAACTAACTTGGGACGAACAAATACTAACGTTAGTCTCATTACAAGGTTAGTCTAAGTTCGTCCCAAGTTAGTCTCTTTCTAAGGACGAACTTAGGCAAACCTTAGAATGAGACTAACGAGGCAAACTCTCATTCTAAGGTTTGTCTAAGTTCGTCCCAAGTTAGTCTAAGTTCGTCCCTAGTCAGTCTCTTTCTAAGGACGAACTTACACAAACCTTAGAATGAGACTAACGAGACTAACTTGGGAAGAACAAAGACAAGCGTTAGTCTCATTATAAGCTCTGTCTAAGTTCGTTCCAAGTTAGTCTAAGTTCGTCCCTAGTTAGTCTCTTTCTAAGGACGAACTTAGACAAACCTTAGATTGAGACTAACGAGACCAACTTGGAACGAACAAAGACAAACATTATTCTCATTCTAAGGTTAGTGTAAGTTCGTCCCAAGTTAGTCTAAGTTCGTCCCTAGTTAGTTTCTTTCTAAGGACGAACTTAAACAAACCTTAGAATGAGACTAACGAGACTAACTTGGGATGAACAAAGACAAACGTTAGTCTCATTATAAGGTTTGTCTATGTTCGTCCCTAGTTAGTCTCTTTCTAATGACAAACTCAGACAAACCTTAGAATGAGATTAACGAGACTAACTTGGGACGAACAAAGACAAACGTAAGTCTTATTCTAAGGTTTGTCGAAGTTCGTCCCAAGTTAATCTAAGTTCGTCCCTAGTTAGTCTCTTTCTAAGGACGAACTTAGACAAACCTTATAATGAGACTAACGAGACTTACTTGGGATGAACAAACACAAACGTTAGTCTCATTACAAGGTTAGTCTAAGTTCGTCCCAAGTTAGTCTAAGTTCGTCCCTAGTTAGTCTCTTTCTAAGGACGAACTTAGACAAACCTTAGAATGAGACTAACGAGACTAACTTGGGACGAACAAAGACAAACGTTAGTCTCATTAGAAGGTTAGTCTAAGTTCGTCCCAAGTTAGTCTAAGTTCGTCCCTAGTTAGTCTCTTTCTAAGGACGAACTTAGACAAACCTTAGAATGAGATTTACGAGACTAACTTGGGACGAACAAAGACAAACGTTAGTCTCATTATAAGGTTAGTCTAAGTTCGTCCCAAGTTAGTCTAAGTTCGTCCCTAGTCAGTCTCGTAAATCTCATTCTAAGGTTTGTCTAAGTTCGTCCCAAGTTAATCTAAGTTCGTCCCTAGTTAGTCTCTTTCTAAGGACGAACTTAGACAAACCTTATAATGAGACTAACGAGACTAACTTGGGACGAACAAACACAAACGTTAGTCTCATTACAAGGTTAGTCTAAGTTCGTCCCTAGTTAGTCTCTTTCTAAGGACGAACTTAGACAAACCTTAGAATGAGACTAACGAGACAAACATGGAACGAACAAAGACAAACTTTATTCTCATTCTAAGGTTAGTCTAAGTTCGTCCCAAGTTAGTCTAAGTTTGTCCCTAGTTAGTTTCTTTCTAAGGACGAACTTAAACAAACCATAGAATGAGACTAACGAGACTAACTTGGGACGAACAATGACAAACGTTAGTCTCATTATAAGGTTTGTCTAAGTTCGTCCCTAGTTAGTCTCTTTCTAAGGACGAACTTAGACAAACCTTAGAATGAGATTAACGCGAGTAACTTGGGACGAACAAAGACAAATGTTAGTCTCATTCTAAGGTTTGTCGAAGTTCGTCCCAAGTTAGTCTAAGTTCGTCACTAGTCAGTCTCTTTCTAAGGACAAACTTAGACAAACCTTATAATGAGACTAACGAGACTAACTTGGGACGAACAAAGACTAACGTTAGTCTCATTACAAGGTTAGCCTATGTTCGTGCCAAGTTAGTCTAAGTTCGTCCCTAGTTAGTCTCTTTCTAAGGATGAACTTAGACAAACCTTAGAATGAGATTAACGAGACTAACTTGGGACGAACAAAGACAAACGTTAGTCTCATTATAAGGTTAGTCTAAGTTCGTCCCAAGTTAGTCTAAGGTCGTCCCAAGTTAGTCTCTTTCTAAGTACGAACTTAGACAAACCTTAGAATGAGACTAACGAGACTAACTTGGGACGAACAAAGACAAACGTTAGTCTCATTGTAAGGTTAGTCTAAGTTCGTCCCAAGTTAGTCTAAGTTCGTCCCTAGTTAGTCTCTTTCTAAGGACGAACTTAGACAAACCTTAGAATGAGACTAAAGAGACTAACTTGGGACGAACAAAGACAAACTTTAGTCTCATTATAAGGTTAGTCAAAGTTCGTCCCAAGTTAGTCTAAGTTCGTCCCAAGTAAGTCTAAGTTCGTCGCTAGTTAGTCTCTTTCTAAGGACGAACTTATACAAACCTTAGAATGAGACTAACAAGACTAACTTGGGAAGAACAAAGATAAGCGTTAGTCTCATTATAAGGTTTGTCTAAGTTCGTCCCAAGTTAGTTTAAGTTCGTCCCTAGTTAGTCTCTTTCTAAGGACGAACATAGACAAACCTTAGAATGAGACTAACGAGACTAACTTGGGACGTTCAAACACAAACGTTAGTCTCATTACAAGGTTAGTCTAAGTTCGTCCCAAGTTAGTCTAAGTTCGTCCCTAGTTAGTCTCTTTCTAAGGACGAACTTAGACAAACCTTAGAATGAGACTAACGAGACTAACTTGGGACGAACAAATACAAACGTTAGTCTCATTAGAAGGTTAGTCTAAGTTCGTCCCAAGTTAGTCTAAGTTCGTCCCTAGTTAGTCTCTTTCTAAGGACGAACTTTGACAAACCTGAGAAGGAGACGAACGAAACTAACTTGGGACGAACAAATACTAATGTTAGTCTCATTACAAGGTTAGTCTAAGTTCGTCCCAAGTTAGTCTCTTTCTAAGGACGAACTTAGACAAACCTTAGAATGAGACTAACGAGGCAAACTCTCATTCTAAGGTTTGTCTAAGTTCGTCCCAAGTTAGTCTAAGTTCGTCCCTAGTCAGTCTCTTTCTAAGGACGAACTTAGACAAACCTTAGAATGAGACTAACGACACTAACTTGGGACGAACAAAGACAAACGTTAGTCTCATTACAAGGTTAGTCTAAGTTCGTCCCAAGTTAGTCTAAGTTCGTCCCTAGTTAGTCTCTTTCTTAGGACGAACTCAGACAAAGCTTAGAATGAGACTAACGAGACTAACTTGGGAAGAACAAAGACAAGCGTTAGTCTCATTATAAGGTCTGTCTAAATTCGTTCCAAGTTAGTCTAAGTTCGTCCCTAGTTAGTCTCTTTCTAAGGACGAACTTCGACAAACCTTAGATTGAGACTAACGAGACCAACTTGGAACGAACAAAGACAAACATTATTCTCATTCTAAGGTTAGTCTAAGTTCGTTCCAAGTTAGTCTAAGTTCGTCCCTAGTTAGTTTCTTTCTAAGGACGAACTTAAACAAACCTTAGAATGAGACTAACGAGACTAACTTGGGATGAACAAAGACAAACGTTAGTCTCATTATAAGGTTTGTCTATGTTCGTCCCTAGTTAGTCTCTTTCTAAGGACAAACTCAGACAAACCTTAGAATGAGATTAACGAGACTAACTTGGGACGAACAAAGACAAACGTAAGTCTTATTCTAAGGTTTGTCGAAGTTCGTCCCAAGTTAATCTAAGTTCGTCCCTAGTTAGTCTCTTTCTAAGGACGAACTTAGACAAACCTTAGAATGAGAGTAACGAGACTAACTTGGGACGAACAAACACAAACGTTAGTCTCATTACAAGGTTAGTCTAAGTTCGTCCCTAGTTAGTCTCTTTCTAAGGACGAACTTAGACAAACCTTAGATGAGACTAACGAGACTAACTTGGGACGAACAAAGACAAACGTTAGTCTCATTAGAAGGTTAGTCTAAGTTCGTCCCAAGTTAGTCTAAGTTCGTCCCTAGTTAGTCTCTTTCTAAGGACGAACTTAGACAAACCTTAGAATGAGATTTACGAGACTAACTTGGGACAAACAAAGACAAACGTTAGTCTCATTATAAGGTTAGTCTAAGTTCGTCCCAAGTTAGTCTGAGTTCGTCCGTAGTTAGTCTCTTTCTAAGGACGAACTTTGACAAACCTGAGAAGGAGACGAACGAAACTAACTTGGGACGAACAAATACTAACGTTAGTCTCATTACAAGGTTAGTCAAAGTTCGTCCCAAGTTAGTCTCTTTCTAAGGACGAACTTAGACAAACCTTAGAATGAGACTAACGAGGCAAACTCTCATTCTAAGGTTTGTCAAAGTTCGTCCCAAGTTTGTCTAAGTTCGTCCCTAGTCAGTCTCTTTCTAAGGACGAACTTAGACAAACCTTAGAATGAGACTAACGAGACTAACTTGGGATGAACAAAGACAAACGTTAGTCTCATTACAAGGTTAGTCTAAGTTCGTCCCAAGTTAGTCTAAGTTCGTCCCTAGTTAGTCTCTTTCTAAGGATGAACTTAGACAAATCTAAGAATGAGATTAACGAGACTAACTTGGGACGAATAAAGACAAACGTTAGTCTCATTATAAGGTTAGTCTAACTTCGTTCCAAGTTAGTCTAAGTTCGTCCCTAGTTAGTCTCTTTCTAAGGACGAACTTAGACAAACCTTAGAATGAGACTAACGAGACTAACTTGGGAAGAACAAAGACAAGCGTTAGTCTCATTATAAGGTCTGTCTAAGTTCGTTCCAAGTTAGTCCAAGTTCGTCCCTAGTTAGTCTCTTTCTAAGGACGAACTTAGACAAATCTTAGATTGAGACTAACGAGACCAACTTGGAACGAACAAAGACAAACATTATTCTCATTCTAAGGTTAGTCTAAGTTCGTCCCAAGTTAGTCTAAGTTCGTCCCTAGTTAGTTTCTTTCTAAGGACGAACTTAAACAAACCTTAGAATGAGACTAACGAGACTAACTTGGGATGAAAAAAGACAAACGTTAGTCTCATTATAAGGTTTGTCAATGTTCGTCCCTAGTTAGTCTCTTTCTAAGGACAAACTCAGACAAACCTTAGAATGAGATTAACGAGACTAACTTGGGACGAACAAAGACAAACGTAAGTCTTATTCTAAGGTTTGTCGAAGTTCGTCCCAAGTTAATCTAAGTTCGTCCCTAGTTAGTCTCTTTCTATGGACGAACTTAGACAAACCTTAGAATGAGATTTACGAGACTAACTTGGGACGAACAAAGACAAACGTTAGTCTCATTATAAGGTTAGTCTAAGTTCGTCCCAAGTTAGTCTAAGTTCGTCCCTAGTTAGTCTCTTTCTAAGGACGAACTTAGACAAACCTTAGAATGAGACTAAAGAGACTAACTTGGGACGAACAAAAACAAACTTTAGTCTCATTCTAAGGTTAGTCAAAGTTCGTCCCAAGTTAGTCGAACTTCGTCCCAAGTAAGTCTAAGTTCTTCACTAGTTAGTCTCTTTCTAAGGACGAACTTATACAAACCTTAGAATGAGACTAACAAGACTAACTTGGGAAGAACAAAGACAAGCATTAGTCTCATTATAAGGTTTGTCTAAGTTCGTCCCAAGTTAGTTTAAGTTCGTCCCTAGTTAGTCTCTTTCTAAGGAAGAACTTAGACAAACCTTAGAATGAGATTAACGAGACTAACTTGGGACGAACAAAGACAAACGTTAGTCTCATTCTAAGGTTTGTCGAAGTTCGTCCCAAGTTAGTCTAAGTTCATCCCTAGTTAGTCTATTTCTAAGGACGAACTTAGACAAACCTTATAATGAGACTAACGAGAGTAACTTGGGACGAACAAACACAAACGTTAGTCTCATTACAAGGTTAGTCTAAGTTCGTCCCAAGTTAGTCTAAGTTCGTCCCTAGTTAGTCTCTTTCTAAGGACGAAATTAGACAAACCTTAGAAGGACACTAACGAGACTAACTTGGGACGAACAAGCACAAACGTTAGTCTCATTACAAGGTTAGTCTAAGTTCGTCCCAAGTTAGTCTAAGTTCATCCCTAGTTAGTGTATTTCTAAGGACGAACTTAGACAAACCTTAGAATGAGACTAACGAGAGTAACTTGGGACGAACAAAGACAAACGTTAGTCTCATTATAAGGTTAGTCTAAGTTCGTCCCAAGTTAGTCTAAGTTCGTCCCTAGTTAGTCTCTTTCTAAGGACGAACTTAGACAAACCTTGGAATGAGACTAACGAGACTATCTTGGGACGAACAAAGGCAAACGTTAGTCTCATTGTAAGGTTAGTCTAAGTTCGTCCCAAGTTAGTCTAAGTTCGTCCCTAGTTAGTCTCTTTCTAAGGACGAACTTAGACAAACCTTAGAATGAGACTAAAGAGACTAACTTGGGACGAACAAAGACAAACTTTAGTCTCATTATAAGGTTAGTCTAAGTTCGTCCCAAGTTAGTCTAAGTTCGTCCCAAGTAAGTCTAAGTTCGTCGCTAGTTAGTCTCTTTCTAAGGACGAACTTATACAAACCATAGAATGAGACAAACGAGACTAACTTGGGAAGAGCAAAGACAAGCGTTAGTCTCATTATAAGGTTTGTCTAAGTTCGTCCCAAGTTAGTTTAAGTTCGTCCCTAGTTAGTCTCTTTCTAATGACGAACTTAGACAAACCTTAGAATGAGATTAACGAGACTAACTTGGGACGAACAAAGACAAACGTTAGTCTCATTCCAAGGTTTGTCGAAGTTCGTCCCAAGTTAGTCTAAGTTTGTCCCTAGTTAGTCTCTTTCTAAGGACGAAGTTAGACAAACCTTAGAATGAGACTAACGAGAGTAAATTGGGACGAACAAACACAAACGTTAGTCTCATTACAAGGTTAGTCTAAGTTCGTCCCAAGTTAGTCTAAGTTCGTCCCTAGTTAGTCTCTTTCTAAGGACGAACTTACACAAACCTTAGAAGGAGACTAACGAAACTAACTTGGGACGAACAAAGACAAACGTTAGTCTCATTACAAGGTTAGTCTAAGTTCGTCCCAAGTTAGTCTCTTTCTAAGGACGAGCTTAGACAAACCTTAGAATGAGACTAACGAGACATACTCTCATTCTAAGGTTTGTCTAAGTTCGTCCCAAGTTAGTCTAAGTTCGTCCCTAGTTAGTCTCTTTCTAAGGACGAATTTGGACAAACCTTAGAATGAGACTAATGAGACTAACATTGGACGAACAAAGACAAACGGTAGTCTCATTACAAGGTTAGTCTAAGTTCGTCCCAAGTTAGTCTAGGTTCGTCCCTAGTTAGTCTCTTTCTAAGGACGAACTTAGACAAACCTTAAAAGGAGACTAACGAAACTAACTTGGGACGAACAAAGACAAACGTTAGTCTCATTACAAGGTTACTCTAAGTTCGTCCCAAGTTAGTCTCTTTCTAAGGACGAACTTAGACAAACCTTAGAATGAGACTAACGAGACAAACTCTCATTCTAAGGTTTGTCTAAGTTCGTCCCTAGTTAGTCTCTTTCTAAGGACGAACTTAGACAAACCTTAGAATGAGACTAATGAGACTAACTTGGGACGAACAAAGACAAACGTTAGTCTCATTACAAGGTTAGTCTAAGTTCATCCCAAGTTAGTCTAAGTACGTCCCTAGTTAGTCTCTTTCTAAGGACGAACTTTGACAAACCTGAGAAGGAGACTAACGAAACTAACTTGGGACGAACATATACTAACGTTAGTCTCATTACAATGTTAGTCTAAGTTCATCCCAAGTTAGTCTCTTTCTAAGGACGAACTTAGACAAACCTTAGAATGAGACTAACGAGGCAAACTCTCTCTCTAAGGTTTGTCTAAGTTCGTCCCAAGTTAGTATAAGTTCGTCCCAAGTTAGTCTCTTTCTAAGGACGAACTTAGACAAACCTTAAAATGAGACTAACGAGACTAACTTGGGACGAACAAAGACAAACGTTAGTCTCATTACAAGGTTAGTCTAAGTTCGTCCCAAGTTAGTCTAAGTTCGTCCCTAGTTAGTCTCTTTCTAAGGACGAACTTAGACAAGTCTTAGAATGAGATTAACGAGACTAACTTGGGACGAACAAAGACAAACGTTAGTCTCATTATAAGGTTAGTCTAAGTTTGTCCCAAGTTAGTCTAAGTTCGTCCCTAGTTAGTCTCTTTCTAAGGACGAACTTAGACAAACCTTAGAATGAGACTAACGAGACAAAATTGGAACGAACAAAGACAAACTTGATTCTCATTCTAAGGTTAGTCTAAGTTCGTTCCAAGTTAGTCTAAGTTCATCCCTAGTTAGTTTCTTTCTAAGGACGAACTTAAACAAACCTTAGAATGAGACTAACGAGACTAACTTGGGATGAACAAAGACAAACGTTAGTCTCATTATAAGGTTTGTCTATGTTCGTCCCTAGTTAGTCTCTTTCTAAGGACAAACTTAGACAAATCTTAGAATGAGATTAACGAGACTAACTTGGGACGAACAAACACAAACGTTAGTCTTATTCTGAGGTTTGTCGAAGATCGTCCCAAGTTAATCTAAGTTCGTCCCTAGTTAGTCTCTTTCTAAGGACGAACTTAGAAAAACCTTAGAATGAGACTAACGAGAGTAAATTGGGACGAACAAACACAAACGTTAGTCTCATTACAAGGTTAGTCTAAGTTCGTCCCTAGTTAGTCTAAGTTCGTCCCTAGTTAGTCTCTTTCTAAGGACGAACTTACACAAACCTTAGAAGGAGACTAACGAAACTAACTTGGGACGAACAAAGACAAACGTTAGTCTCATTACAAGGTTAGTCTAAGTTCGTCCCAAGTTAGTTTAAGTTCGTCCCTAGTTAGTATCTTTCTAAGGATGAACTTAGACAAACCTTAGAATGAGATTAACGAGACTAACTTGGGACGAACAAAGCCAACCGTTAGTCTCATTCCAAGTTTTGTCGAAGTTCATCCCAAGTTAGTCTAAGTTTGTCCCTAGTTAGTCTCTTTCTAAGGACGAACTTAGAAAAACCTTAGAATGAGACTAACGAGAGTAAATTGGGACGAACAAACACAAACGTTAGTCTCATTACAAGGTTCATCTAAGTTCGTCCCTAGTTAGTCTAAGTTCGTCCCTAGTTAGCCTCTTTCTAAGGACGAACTTACACAAACCTTAGAAGGAGACTAACGAAACTAACTTGGGACGAACAAAGACAAACGTTAGTCTCATTACAAGGTTAGTCTAAGTTCGTCCCAAGTTGGTCTCTTTCTAAGGACGAGCTTAGACAAACCTTAGAATGAGACTAACGAGACAAACTCTCATTCTAAGGTTTGTCTAAGTTCGTCCCAAGTTAGTCTAAGTTCGTCCCTAGTTAGTCTCTTTCTAAGGACGAATTTGGACAAACCTTAGAATGAGACTAATGAGACTAACATGGGACGAACAAAGACAAACGTTAGTCTCATTACAAGGTTAGTCTAAGTTCGTCCCAAGTTAGTCTAGGTTCGTCCCAAGTCAGTCTCTTTCTAAGGACGAACTTAGACAAACCTTAAAATGAGACTAACGAGACTAACTTGGGACGAACAAAGACAAACGTTAGTCTCATTACAAGGTTAGTCTAAGTTCGTCCCAAGTGAGTCTAAGTTCGTCCCTAGTTAGTCTCTTTCTAAGGACGAACTTAGACAAGTCTTAGAATGACATTAACGAGACTAACTTGGGAAGAACAAAGACAAGGGTTAGTCTCATTATAAGGTTTGTCTAAGTTTGTTTCAAGTTAGTCTAAGTTCGTCCCTAGTTAGTCTCTTTATAAGGACGAACTTAGACAAACCTTAGAATGAGACTAACGAGACAAAATTGGAACGAACAAAGACAAACTTGATTATCATTCTAAGGTTAGTCTAAGTTCGTTCCAAGTTAGTCTAAGTTCGTCCCTAGTTAGTTTCTTTCTAAGGACGAACTTAAACAAACCTTAGAATGAGACTAACGAGACTAACTTGGGATGAACAAAGACAAACGTTAGTCTCATTATAAGGTTTGTCTATGTTCGTCCCTAGTTAGTCTCTTTCTAAGGACAAACTTAGACAAACCTTAGAATGAGATAAACGTGACTAACTTGGGACGAACAAACACAAACGTAAGTCTTATTCTAAGGTTTGTCGAAGTTCGTCCCAAGTTAATCTAAGTTCGTCCCTAGTTAGTCTCTTTCTAAGGACGAACTTAGAAAAACCTTAGAATGAGACTAACGAGAGTAAATTGGGACGAACAAACACAAACGTTAGTCTCATTACAAGGTTAGTCTAAGTTCGTCCCTAGTTAGTCTAAGTTCGTCCCTAGTTAGTCTCTTTCTAAGGACGAACTTACACAAACCTTAGAAGGAGACTAACGAAACTAACTTGGGACGAACAAAGACAAACGTTAGTCTCATTACAAGGTTAGTCTAAGTTCGTCCCAAGTTAGTTTAAGTTCGTCCCTAGTTAGTCTCTTTCTAAGGACGAACTTAGAAAAACCTTAGAATGAGACTAACGAGAGTAAATTGGGACGAACAAACACAAACGTTAGTCTCATTACAAGGTTCATCTAAGTTCGTCCCTAGTTAGTCTAAGTTCGTCCCTAGTTAGCCTCTTTCTAAGGACGAACTTACACAAACCTTAGAAGGAGACTAACGAAACTAACTTGGGACGAACAAAGACAAACGTTAGTCTCATTACAAGGTTAGTCTAAGTTCGTCCCAAGTTGGTCTCTTTCTAAGGACGAGCTTAGACAAACCTTAGAATGAGACTAACGAGACAAACTCTCATTCTAAGGTTTGTCTAAGTTCGTCCCAAGTTAGTCTAAGTTCGTCCCTAGTTAGTCTCTTTCTAAGGACGAATTTGGACAAACCTTAGAATGAGACTAATGAGACTAACATGGGACGAACAAAGACAAACGTTAGTCTCATTACAAGGTTAGTCTAAGTTCGTCCCAAGTTAGTCTAGGTTCGTCCCAAGTCAGTCTCTTTCTAAGGACGAACTTAGACAAACCTTAAAATGAGACTAACGAGACTAACTTGGGACGAACAAAGACAAACGTTAGTCTCATTACAAGGTTAGTCTAAGTTCGTCCCAAGTTAGTCTAAGTTCGTCCCTAGTTAGTCTCTTTCGAAGGACGAACTTAGACAAGTCTTAGAATGACATTAACGAGACTAACTTGGGAAGAACAAAGACAAGGGTTAGTCTCATTATAAGGTTTGTCTAAGTTTGTTTCAAGTTAGTCTAAGTTCGTCCCTAGTTAGTCTCTTTCTAAGGACGAACTTAGACAAACCTTAGAATGAGACTAACGAGACAAAATTGGAACGAACAAAGACAAACTTGATTATCATTCTAAGGTTAGTCTAAGTTCGTTCCAAGTTAGTCTAAGTTCGTCCCTAGTTAGTTTCTTTCTAAGGACGAACTTAAACAAACCTTAGAATGAGACTAACGAGACTAACTTAGGATGAACAAAGACAAACGTTAGTCTCATTATAAGGTTTGTCTATGTTCGTCCCTAGTTAGTCTCTTTCTAAGGACAAACTTAGACAAACCTTAGAATGAGATAAACGAGACTAACTTGGGACGAACAAACACAAACGTAAGTCTTATTCTAAGGTTTGTCGAAGTTCGTCCCAAGTTAATCTAAGTTCGTCCCTAGTTAGTCTCTTTCTAAGGACGAACTTAGAAAAACCTTAGAATGAGACTAACGAGAGTAAATTGGGACGAACAAACACAAACGTTAGTCTCATTACAAGGTTAGTCTAAGTTCGTCCCTAGTTAGTCTAAGTTCGTCCCTAGTTAGTCTCTTTCTAAGGACGAACTTACACAAACCTTAGAAGGAGACTAACGAAACTAACTTGGGACGAACAAAGACAAACGTTAGCCTCATTACAAGGTTAGTCTAAGTTCGTCCCAAGTTAGTTTAAGTTCGTCCCTAGTTAGTCCCTTTCTAAGGACGAACTTAGACAAACCTTAGAATGAGATTAACGAGACTAACTTGGGACGAACAAAGCCAAACGTTAGTCTCATTCCAAGGTTTGTCGAAGTTCGTCCCAAGTTAGTCTAAGTTTGTCCCTAGTTAGTCTCTTTCTAAGGACGAACTTAGAAAAACCTTAGAATGAGACTAACGAGAGTAAATTGGGACGAACAAACACAAACGTTAGTCTCATTACAAGGTTAGTCTAAGTTCGTCCCTAGTTAGTCTAAGTTCATCCCTAGTTAGCCTCTTTCTAAGGACGAACTTACACAAACCTTAGAAGGAGACTAAAGAAACTAACTTGGGACGGACAAAGACAAACGTTAGTCTCATTACAAGTTTAGTCTAAGTTCGTCCCAAGTTGGTCTCTTTCTAAGGACGAGCTTAGACAAACCTTAGAATGAGACTAACAAGACAAACTCTCATTCTAAGGTTTGTCTAAGTTCGTCCCAAGTTAGTCTAAGTTCGTCCCTAGTAAGTCTCTTTCTAAGGACGAATTTGGACAAACCTTAGAATGAGACTAATGAGACTAACATGGGACGAACAAAGACAAACGTTAGTCTCATTACAAGGTTAGTCTAAGTTCGTCCCAAGTTAGTCTAGGTTCGTCCCTAGTTAGTCTCTTTCTAAGGACGAACTTAGACAAACCTTAGAAGGAGACTAACGAAACTAACTTGGGACGAACAAAGACAAACGTTAGTCTCATTACAAGGTTAGTCTAAGTTCGTCCCTAGTCAGTCTCTTTCTAAGGACGAACTTAGACAAACCTTAGAATTAGACTAACGAGACTAACTTGGGACGAACAAACACAAACGTTAGTCTCATTACAAGGTTAGTCTAAGTTCGTCCCAAGTTAGTCTAAGTTCGTCCCTAGTTAGTCTCTTTATAAGGACCAACTTAGACAAACCTTAGAATGAGACTAACGAGACTAACTTGGGACGAACAAAGACAAACGTTAGTCTCATTAGAAGGTTAGTCTAAGTTCGTCCCAAGTTAGTCTAAGTTCGTCCCTAGTTAGTCTCTTTCTAAGGACGAACTTAGACAACCCTTAGAATGAGATTAACGAGACTAACTTGGGACGAACAAAGACAAACGTTAGTCTCATTATAAGGTTAGTCTCTTTCTAAGGACGAACTTAGACAAACCTTAGAATGAGACTAACGAGACAAACTTGGAACGAACAAAGACAAACTTTATTCTCATTCTAAGGTTAGTCTAAGTTCGTCCCAAGTTAGTCTAAGTTCGTCCCTAGTTAGTTTCTTTCTAAGGACGAACTTAAACAAACCTTAGAATGAGACTAACGAGACTAACTTGGGACGAACAAAGACAAACGTTAGTCTCATTATAAGGTTTGTCTAAGTTCGTCCCTAGTTAGTCTCTTTCTAAGGACGAACTTAGACAACCCTTAGAATGAGACTAACGAGACAAACTCTCATTCTAAGGTTTGTCTAAGTTCGTCCCAAGTTAGTCTAAGTTCGTCCCTAGTTAGTCTCTTTCTAAGGACGAACTTAGACAAATCTTAGAATGAGACTAACGAGACTAACTTGGGACGAACAAAGACAAACGTTAGTCTCATTACAAGGTAAGTCTAAGTTCGTCCCAAATTAGTCTAAGTACGTCCCTAGTTAGTCTCTTTCTAAGGACGAACTTTGACAAACCTGAGAAGGAGACTAACGAAACTAACTTGGGACGAACAAATACTAATGTTAGTCTCATTACAAGGTTAGTCTAAGTTCGTCCCAAGTTAGTCTCTTTCTAAGGACGAACTTAGACAAACCTTAGAATGAGACTAACGAGGCAAACTCTCATTCTAAGGTTTGTCTAAGTTCGTCCCAAGTTAGACTAAGTTCGTCCCTAGTCAGTCTCTTTCTAAGGACGAACTTAGACAAACCTTAAAATGAGACTAACCAGACTAACTTGGGACGAACAAAGACAAACGTTAGTCTCATTACAAGGTTAGTCTAAGTTCGTCCCAAGTTAGTCTAAGTTCGTCCCTAGTTAGTCTCTTTCTAAGGACGAACTTAGACAAATCTTAGAATGAGATTAACGAGACTAACTTGGGACGAACAAAGACAAGCGTTAGTCTCATTATAAGGTTTGTCTAAGTTTGTTCCAAGTTAGTCTCTTGCTAAGGACAAACTTAGACAAACCGTAGAATGAGATTAACGAGACTAACTTGGGACGAACAAACACAAACGTTAGTCTTATTCTAAGGTTTGTCGAAGTTCGTCCCAAGTTAATCTAAGTTCGTCCCTAGTTAGTCTCTTTCTAAGGACGAACTTAGACAAACCTTAGAATGAGACTAACAAGACTAACTTGGGTCGAACAAACACAGACGTTAGTCTCATTACAAGGTTAGTCTCAGTTCGTCCCAAGTTAGTCTAAGTTAATCCCTAGTTAGTCTCTTTCTAAGGACGAACTTAGACAAACCTTAGAATGAGATTAACGAGAGTAACTTGGGACGAACAAAGACAAACGGTAGTCTCATTCTAAGGTTTGTCGAAGTTCGTCCCAAGTTAGTCTAAGTTCGTCCCTAGTCAGTCTCTTCCTAAGGACGAACTTAGACAAACCTTAGAATGAGACTAACGAGACTAACTTGGGACGAACAAAGACTAACGTTAGTCTCATTACAAGGTTAGCCTATGTTCGTGCCAAGTTAGTCTAAGTTCGTCCCTAGTTAGTCTCTTTCTAAGGACGAACTTAGACAAACCTTAGAATGAGATTAACGAGACTAACTTGGGACGAACAAAGACAAACGTTAGTCTCATTATAAGGTTAGTCTAAGTTCGTCCCAAGTTAGTCTAAGTTTGTCCCAAGTTAGTCTCTTTCTAAGGACGAACTTAGACAAACCTTAGAATGAGACTAACGAGACTAACTTGGGACGAACAAAGACAAACTTTAGTCTCATTATAAGGTTAGTCTAAGTTCGTCCCAAGTTAGTCTAAGTTCGTCCCAAGTAAGTCTAAGTTCGTCCCTAGTTAGTCTCTTTCTAAGGACGAACTTAGACAAACCTTAGAATGAGACTAACGAGAGTAACTTGGGACGAACAAACACAAACGTTAGTCTCATTACAAGGTTAGTCTAAGTTCGTCCCAAGTTAGTCTAAGTTCATCCCTAGTTAGTCTCTTTCTAAGGACGAACTTAGACAAACGTTAGAATGAGACTAATGAGACTAACTTGGGACGAACAAGCACAAACGTTGGTCTCATTACAAGGTTAGTCTAAGTTCGTCCCAAGTTAGTCTAAGTTCGTCCCTAGTTAGTCTCTTTGTAAGGGCGAACTTAGACAAACCTTAGAATGAGACTAACGAGACTAACTTGGGACGAACAAAGACAAATGTTAGTCTCATTAGAAGGTTAGTCTAATTTCGTCCCAAGTTAGTCTAAGTTCGTTCCTAGTTAGTCTCTTTCTAAGGACGAACTTAGACAAACCTTAGAATGAGATTAACGAGACTAACTTGGGACGAACAAAGACATACGTTAGTCTCATTATAAGGTTAGTCTAAGTTCGTCCCAAGTTAGTCTAAGTTCGTCCCTAGTTTGTCTCTTTCTAAGGACGAACTTAGACAAACCTTAGAATGAGACTAACGAGACTAACTTGGGACGAACAAAGACAAACTTTAGTCTCATTATAAGGTTAGTCTAAGTTCGTCCCAAGTTAGTCTAAGTTCGTCCCAAGTAAGTCTAAGTTCGTCGCTAGTTAGTCTCTTTCTAAGGACGAACTTATACAAACCTTAGAATGAGACTAACGAGACTAACTTGGGAAGAACAAAGACAAGCGTTAGTCTCATTATAAGGTTTGTCTAAGTTCGTCCCAAGTTAGTTTAAGTTCGTCCCTAGTTAGTCTCTTTCTAAGGACGAACTTAGACAAACCTTTGAATGAGATTAACGAGACTAACTTGGGACGAACAAAGACAAACGTCAGTCTCATTCTAAGGTTTGTCGAATTTCATCCCAAGTTAGTCTAAGTTCGTCCCTAGTTAGTCTCTTTCTAAGGACGAACTTAGACAAACCTTAGAATGAGACTAACGAGAGTAACTTGGGACGAACAAACACAAACGTTAGTCTCATTACAAGGTTAGTCTAAGTTCGTCCCAAGTTAGTCTAAGTTCATCCCTAGTTAGTCTCTTTCTAAGGACGAACTTAGACAAACGTTAGAATGAGACTAATGAGACTAACTTGGGACGAACAAGCACAAACGTTGGTCTCATTACAAGGTTAGTCTAAGTTCGTCCCAAGTTAGTCTAAGTTCGTCCCTAGTTAGTCTCTTTGTAAGGGCGAACTTAGACAAACCTTAGAATGAGACTAACGAGACTAACTTGGGACGAACAAAGACAAATGTTAGTCTCATTAGAAGGTTAGTCTAATTTCGTCCCAAGTTAGTCTAAGTTCGTTCCTAGTTAGTCTCTTTCTAAGGACGAACTTAGACAAACCTTAGAATGAGATTAACGAGACTAACTTGGGACGAACAAAGACATACGTTAGTCTCATTATAAGGTTAGTCTAAGTTCGTCCCAAGTTAGTCTAAGTTCGTCCCTAGTTTGTCTCTTTCTAAGGACGAACTTAGACAAACCTTAGAATGAGACTAACGAGACTAACTTGGGAAGAACAAAGACAAGCGTTAGTCTCATTATAAGGTTTGTCTAAGTTCGTTCCAAGTTAGTCTAAGTTCATCCCTAGTTAGTCTCTTTCTAAGGACGAACTTAGACAAACCTTAGAATGAGACTAACGAGACAAACATGGAACGAACAAAGACAAACTTTATTCTCATTCTAAGGTTTGTCTAAGTTCGTCCCTAGTTTGTCTCTTGCTAAGGACGAACTTAGACAAACCTTAGAATGAGATTAACGAGAGTGACTTGGGACGAACAAAGACAAACGTTAGTCTCATTCTAAGGTTTGTCGAAGTTCGTCCCAAGTTAGTCTAACTTCGTCCCTAGTCAGTCTCTTTCTAAGGACAAACTTAGACAAACCTTAGAATGAGACTAACGAGACTAACTTGGGACGAACAAAGGTAACGTTAGTCTCATTACAAGGTTAGCCTAAGTTCGTGCGAAGTTAGTCTAAGTTCGTCCCTAGTTAGTCTCTTTCTAAGGACGAACTTAGACAAACCTTAGAATGAGATTAACGAGAGTAACTTGGGACGAACAAAGACAAACGTTAGTCTCATTATAAGGTTTGTCTAAGTTCGTCCCAAGTTAGTCTAAGTTCGTCCCAAGTTAGTCTCTTTCTAAGGACGAACTTAGACAAACCTTAAAATGAGACTAAGGAGACTAATTTGGGACGAACAAAGACAAACGTTAGTCTCATTACAAGGTTAGTCTAAGTTCGTCCCTAGTTAGTCTCTTTCTAAGGACGAACTTAGACAAATCTTAGAATGAGATTAACGAGACTAACTTGGGACGAACAAAGACAAACGTTAGTCTCATTATAAGGTTAGTCTAAGTTCGTCCCAAGTTAGTCTAAGTTCGTCCCTAGTTTGTCTCTTTCTAAGGACGAACTTAGACAAACCTTAGAATGAGACTAACGAGACTAACTTGGGACGAACAAAGACTAACGTTAGTCTCATTACAAGGTTAGCCTATGTTCGTGCCAAGTTAGTCTAAGTTCGTCCCTAGTTAGTCTCTTTCTAAGGACGAACTTAGACAAACCTTAGAATGAGATTAACGAGACTAACTTGGGACGAATAAAGACAAACGTTAGTCTCATTATAAGGTTAGTCTAAGTTCGTCCCAAGTTAGTCTAAGTTTGTCCCAAGTTAGTCTCTTTCTAAGGACGAACTTAGACAAACCTTAGAATGAGACTAACGAGACTAACTTGGGACGAACAAAGACAAACTTTAGTCTCATTATAAGGTTAGTCTAAGTTCGTCCCAAGTTAGTCTAAGTTCGTCCCAAGTAAGTCTAAGTTCGTCGCTAGTTAGTCTCTTTCTAAGGACGAACTTATACAAACCTTAGAATGAGACTAACGAGACTAACTTGGGAAGAACAAAGACAAGCGTTAGTCTCATTATAAGGTTTGTCTAAGTTCGTCCCAAGTTAGTTTAAGTTCGTCCCTAGTTAGTCTCTTTCTAAGGACGAACTTAGACAAACCTTTGAATGAGATTAACGAGACTAACTTGGGACGAACAAAGACAAACGTCAGTCTCATTCTAAGGTTTGTCGAATTTCATCCCAAGTTAGTCTAAGTTCGTCCCTAGTTAGTCTCTTTCTAAGGACGAACTTAGACAAACCTTAGAATGAGACTAACGAGAGTAACTTGGGACGAACAAACACAAACGTTAGTCTCATTACAAGGTTAGTCTAAGTTCGTCCCAAGTTAGTCTAAGTTCATCCCTAGTTAGTCTCTTTCTAAGGACGAACTTAGACAAACGTTAGAATGAGACTAATGAGACTAACTTGGGACGAACAAGCACAAACGTTGGTCTCATTACAAGGTTAGTCTAAGTTCGTCCCAAGTTAGTCTAAGTTCGTCCCTAGTTAGTCTCTTTGTAAGGGCGAACTTAGACAAACCTTAGAATGAGACTAACGAGACTAACTTGGGACGAACAAAGACAAATGTTAGTCTCATTAGAAGGTTAGTCTAATTTCGTCCCAAGTTAGTCTAAGTTCGTTCCTAGTTAGTCTCTTTCTAAGGACGAACTTAGACAAACCTTAGAATGAGATTAACGAGACTAACTTGGGACGAACAAAGACATACGTTAGTCTCATTATAAGGTTAGTCTAAGTTCGTCCCAAGTTAGTCTAAGTTCGTCCCTAGTTTGTCTCTTTCTAAGGACGAACTTAGACAAACCTTAGAATGAGACTAACGAGACTAACTTGGGAAGAACAAAGACAAGCGTTAGTCTCATTATAAGGTTTGTCTAAGTTCGTTCCAAGTTAGTCTAAGTTCATCCCTAGTTAGTCTCTTTCTAAGGACGAACTTAGACAAACCTTAGAATGAGACTAACGAGACAAACATGGAACGAACAAAGACAAACTTTATTCTCATTCTAAGGTTTGTCTAAGTTCGTCCCTAGTTTGTCTCTTGCTAAGGACGAACTTAGACAAACCTTAGAATGAGATTAACGAGAGTGACTTGGGACGAACAAAGACAAACGTTAGTCTCATTCTAAGGTTTGTCGAAGTTCGTCCCAAGTTAGTCTAACTTCGTCCCTAGTCAGTCTCTTTCTAAGGACAAACTTAGACAAACCTTAGAATGAGACTAACGAGACTAACTTGGGACGAACAAAGGTAACGTTAGTCTCATTACAAGGTTAGCCTAAGTTCGTGCGAAGTTAGTCTAAGTTCGTCCCTAGTTAGTCTCTTTCTAAGGACGAACTTAGACAAACCTTAGAATGAGATTAACGAGAGTAACTTGGGACGAACAAAGACAAACGTTAGTCTCATTATAAGGTTTGTCTAAGTTCGTCCCAAGTTAGTCTAAGTTCGTCCCAAGTTAGTCTCTTTCTAAGGACGAACTTAGACAAACCTTAAAATGAGACTAAGGAGACTAATTTGGGACGAACAAAGACAAACGTTAGTCTCATTACAAGGTTAGTCTAAGTTCGTCCCTAGTTAGTCTCTTTCTAAGGACGAACTTAGACAAATCTTAGAATGAGATTAACGAGACTAACTTGGGACGAACAAAGACAAACGTTAGTCTCATTATAAGGTTAGTCTAAGTTCGTCCCAAGTTAGTCTAAGTTCGTCCCTAGTTTGTCTCTTTCTAAGGACGAACTTAGACAAACCTTAGAATGAGACTAACGAGACTAACTTGGGACGAACAAAGACTAACGTTAGTCTCATTACAAGGTTAGCCTATGTTCGTGCCAAGTTAGTCTAAGTTCGTGCCTAGTTAGTCTCTTTCTAAGGACGAACTTAGACAAACCTTAGAATGAGATTAACGAGACTAACTTGGGACGAACAAAGACAAACGTTAGTCTCATTATAAGGTTAGTCTAAGTTCGTCCCAAGTTAGTCTAAGTTTGTCCCAAGTTAGTCTCTTTCTAAGGACGAACTTAGACAAACCTTAGAATGAGACTAACGAGACTAACTTGGGACGAACAAAGACAAACTTTAGTCTCATTATAAGGTTAGTCTAAGTTCGTCCCAAGTTAGTCTAAGTTCGTCCCAAGTAAGTCTAAGTTCGTCGCTAGTTAGTCTCTTTCTAAGGACGAACTTATACAAACCTTAGAATGAGACTAACGAGACTAACTTGGGAAGAACAAAGACAAGCGTTAGTCTCATTATAAGGTTTGTCTAAGTTCGTCCCAAGTTAGTTTAAGTTCGTCCCTAGTTAGTCTCTTTCTAAGGACGAACTTAGACAAACCTTTGAATGAGATTAACGAGACTAACTTGGGACGAACAAAGACAAACGTCAGTCTCATT
The DNA here is from genome assembly GCA_033675395.1 of Rhodiola chrysanthemifolia. Taxonomy (NCBI): domain Eukaryota; kingdom Viridiplantae; phylum Streptophyta; class Magnoliopsida; order Saxifragales; family Crassulaceae; genus Rhodiola; species Rhodiola chrysanthemifolia. The sequence continues at coordinate 400,621 of CM066204.1, forward strand.
CTAAGGTTTGTCGAATTTCATCCCAAGTTAGTCTAAGTTCGTCCCTAGTTAGTCTCTTTCTAAGGACGAACTTAGACAAACCTTAGAATGAGACTAACGAGAGTAACTTGGGACGAACAAACACAAACGTTAGTCTCATTACAAGGTTAGTCTAAGTTCGTCCCAAGTTAGTCTAAGTTCATCCCTAGTTAGTCTCTTTCTAAGGACGAACTTAGACAAACGTTAGAATGAGACTAATGAGACTAACTTGGGACGAACAAGCACAAACGTTGGTCTCATTACAAGGTTAGTCTAAGTTCGTCCCAAGTTAGTCTAAGTTCGTCCCTAGTTAGTCTCTTTGTAAGGGCGAACTTAGACAAACCTTAGAATGAGACTAACGACACTAACTTGGGACGAACAAAGACAAATGTTAGTCTCATTAGAAGGTTAGTCTAATTTCGTCCCAAGTTAGTCTAAGTTCGTTCCTAGTTAGTCTCTTTCTAAGGACGAACTTAGACAAACCTTAGAATGAGATTAACGAGACTAACTTGGGACGAACAAAGACATACGTTAGTCTCATTATAAGGTTAGTCTAAGTTCGTCCCAAGTTAGTCTAAGTTCGTCCCTAGTTTGTCTCTTTCTAAGGACGAACTTAGACAAACCTTAGAATGAGACTAACGAGACTAACTTGGGAAGAACAAAGACAAGCGTTAGTCTCATTATAAGGTTTGTCTAAGTTCGTTCCAAGTTAGTCTAAGTTCATCCCTAGTTAGTCTCTTTCTAAGGACGAACTTAGACAAACCTTAGAATGAGACTAACGAGACAAACATGGAACGAACAAAGACAAACTTTATTCTCATTCTAAGGTTTGTCTAAGTTCGTCCCTAGTTTGTCTCTTGCTAAGGACGAACTTAGACAAACCTTAGAATGAGATTAACGAGAGTGACTTGGGACGAACAAAGACAAACGTTAGTCTCATTCTAAGGTTTGTCGAAGTTCGTCCCAAGTTAGTCTAACTTCGTCCCTAGTCAGTCTCTTTCTAAGGACAAACTTAGACAAACCTTAGAATGAGACTAACGAGACTAACTTGGGACGAACAAAGGTAACGTTAGTCTCATTACAAGGTTAGCCTAAGTTTGTGCGAAGTTAGTCTAAGTTCGTCCCTAGTTAGTCTCTTTCTAAGGACGAACTTAGACAAACCTTAGAATGAGATTAACGAGAGTAACTTGGGACGAACAAAGACAAACGTTAGTCTCATTATAAGGTTTGTCTAAGTTCGTCCCAAGTTAGTCTAAGTTCGTCCCAAGTTAGTCTCTTTCTAAGGACGAACTTAGACAAACCTTAAAATGAGACTAAGGAGACTAATTTGGGACGAACAAAGACAAACGTTAGTCTCATTACAAGGTTAGTCTAAGTTCGTCCCTAGTTAGTCTCTTTCTAAGGACGAACTTAGACAAATCTTAGAATGAGATTAACGAGACTAACTTGGGACGAACAAAGACAAACGTTAGTCTCATTATAAGGTTAGTCTAAGTTCGTCCCAAGTTAGTCTAAGTTCGTCCCTAGTTTGTCTCTTTCTAAGGACGAACTTAGACAAACCTTAGAATGAGACTAACGAGACTAACTTGGGAAGAACAAAGACAAGCGTTAGTCTCATTATAAGGTTTGTCTAAGTTCGTTCCAAGTTAGTCTAAGTTTATCCCTAGTTAGTCTCTTTCTAAGGACGAACTTAGACAAACCTTAGAATGAGACTAACGAGACAAACATGGAACGAACAAAGACAAACTTTATTCTCATTCTAAGGTTAGTCTAAGTTCGTTCCAAGTTAGTCTAAGTTCGTCCCTAGTTAGTTTCTTTCTAAGGACGAACTTAAACAAACCTTAGAATGAGACTAACGAGACTAACTTGGGATGAACAAAGACAAACGTTAGTCTCATTATAAGGTTTGTCTATGTTCGTCCCTAGTTAGTCTCTTTCTAAGGACCAACTTAGACAAACCTTCGAAAGAGATTAACGAGACTAACTTGGGACGAACAAAGACAAACGTTAGTCTTATTCTAAGGTTTGTCGAAGTTCGTCCCAAGTTAATCTAAGTTCGTCCCTAGTTAGTCTGTTTCTAAGGACGAACTTAGACAAACCTTAGAATGAGACTAACGATACTAACTTGGGACGAACAAACACAAACATTAGTCTCATTACAAGGTTAGTCTAAGTTCGTCCCAAGTTAGTCTAAGTTCGTCCCTAGTTAGTCTCTTTCTAAGGACCAACTTAGACAAACCTTAGAATGAGACTAACGAGACTAACTTGGGACGAACAAAGACAAACATTAGTCTCATTAGAAGGTTAGTCTAAGTTCGTCCCAAGTTAATCTAAGTTCGTCCCTAGTTAGTCTCTTTCTAAGGACAAACCTTAGAATGAGATTAACGAGACTAACTTGGGACGAACAAAGACAAACGTTAGTCTCATTATAAGGTTAGTCTATTTCTAAGGACGAACTTAGACAAACCTTAGAATGAGACTAACGAGACAAACATGGAACGAACAAAGACAAACTTTATTCTCATTCTAAGGTTAGTCTAAGTTCGTCCCAAGTTAGTCTAAGTTCGTCCCTAGTTAGTTTCTTTCTAAGGACGAACTTAAACAAACCTTAGAATGAGACTAACGAGACTAACTTAGGACGAACAAAGACAAACGTTAGTCTCATTATAAGGTTTGTCTAAGTTCGTCCCTAGTTAGTCTCTTTCTAAGGACGAACTTAGACAAACCTTAGAATAAGATTAACGAGACTAACTTGGGACGAACAAAGACAAACGTAAGTCTCATTATAAGGTTAGTCTAAGTTGGTCCCAAGTTAGTCTCAGTTCGTCCCAAGTTAGTCTCTTTCTAAGGACGAACTTAGACAAACCTTAGAATGAGACTAACGAGACTAACTTGGGACGAACAAAGACAAACGTTAGTCTCATTGTAAGGTTAGTCTAAGTTCGTCCCAAGTTAGTCTAAGTTCGTCCCTAGTTAGTCTCTTTCTAAGGACGAACTTTGACAAACCTTAGAATGAGTGTAGCGTCACAATATTTCGTATCAAATACAAAATAATGTTTTACAAATGATTTACGCTTGAGAGCAGAAGTTGTGTTCGTTATCTCAAATGCTTCCTCTGATTCTACGGTGTTGCTTGATTCGGTCTACTCAGCTTGATGTGTGCGGATGAAGGCGTAGTGCAACGTGTCTTGCGTAGCGAGGGTCTTGATGACTTGATCTCACGTGCGCAGTGAAGTGAAGGTCGCGGGGACTTGGTCTCACGTGCTTGCGTTGCGGTTGACGGTCGCGGTGACTTGGTCTCACGTGTCTGCGTTGCGGAGTGAGGGTCGCGGGGACTTGGTCTCACGTATCTGCGTCGCGGTTGGATGCTTTGGCAGACGGCGGATGAAGGCGTAGTGCAACGTCTCTTGCGTAGCGAGGGTCTTGATGACTTGATCTCACGTACTTGTCGGTTGCTGGCGGCTGACGCTTCCTTTTAGAGCTCTCTTCTCTCTGTTTTCTTCTCTAACTTCAGAATGCCCTTCTTTGTGAAGTGAAGTACTCTATTTATAGAGTTCACTAGCGGGCTTGAGATTGGGCCCGTGCTTTGGGTCGAGTCTGACTCATGGACTGGGCTTGAAGCTTTGACCCAAATAACCCTTGTGGGCCAGCCCATTTATACTTTAAATAATCTTGATTTGGTCCTCAAACTTTTAGTGCCTACAAATTGCCCCCTCATGATCATGTTGTGCGACACTATTTGAGTGTCTACAGCGTGACGTGATCGTGAGTGATTGACTTGAGAGTCTCGTGGATGTCGAACTTGTCGTAAGAGCTTCCACGTAATAATTTTTTTTTTTGAGCCACCATGTTGTTCTCCAACTTGACGGTTGACTTGTGATTTTTTGTGAATGTCGAACTTGTCGTAAGAGCTTCCACATAATTTTTTTTTGTCACCATGTTGTTCTCCAACTTGACGGTTGACTTGAGAGTTTTGTGAGTGTCGAACTTGTCGTAAGAGCTTCACTTTTTTCTTCGTGTTTGTCATTTGTTGTCTTCCAACTTGGCGAATGACATATCTTCGAACTTCAAATGAGATTTTTTTTTTTGTATTGATCCCTTTTTTTTTAAAAAAAGGTGAACAGTAACTTCGGCTCGTGAACAGTATTTTCGGGATGAATAGTAACTTCAGGCCGTGAACAGTGATTTTCGGGATGAACAGTAACTTCAGGCAGTGAATAGTAATTCCGGGCTGAATAGTAATTTGGCCGTGAACAGTAATTCCGTGCGTGGCGATTCTGGAATCTTCTGGAATGACTTGCCAACTAAGTTAGCTTAAAGATAAAGCAGAGTCGGTTAGATGAGATTAGGAAATCTTTCCTAAATCTACTTGGTTTGATAATCCTTGGGCATAATCTTTAGGAATCGGCCAGCCCTAATCCTCTCTATAAATAGAAGCTTAAGTCAAGAGTTCAAGCCATCCCAAAATAGAGAGCCTCACTCCTCTGATCATCTTCCTTCGTCTGACACCGTCTCTAGTTTCATATTTGTATAGCCTCATCGATGGCCTTATCGTAATCCTCAAATGTGTATGTCGCAGGCCTTCGATTTCGGCATGACCGAGTGGTTCCAATCACAGAGGAATTTCGATAATTGTTTATAAGTGTTGCTTCCCTCTGCTGTTTCTCCAAAGCTAGTTTTTTTTTCTTTTCAAGTTTCTCTAAAGCGGATAGTGCATCGTTTTCAATAGTTCTGCCAATTGAAACTTTGGAAGGAGATTTGCTAGATGAAAATTCATCCACTATTTGCCGAAATTCATGAAGATTCGTGGCAAGGGTTTCCCATTGTCATATCCGCAAACTCTTTTTTTTTTCTTTTTTTTTTCTTTTTTTTTTGAACAACCTGACTACATCTTGTCTCACTGATTTTTTTTTCTTGTTCATGACTAGGCCCCCCTTCTATCTACAGTTGCCGATTTTACTGCTCTGACGTTGATGCGCTGTTGTTGACGGTACTCTGGCTTGTTGTTGAGAGACCAACCCGCTATCCTTCTTTGCGTAAAACTGCTATCCATCGAGGGTAGTTTCACACTTTGAATTCATTGTGTAAGAAAAATAAGCTTTTGAGGATTCTGTCACCAAGACTTACGAGTCTAAGGAAATTGGTTTTTAAGTGAGACCGTTTGTGACTCCTCCAATTTCCTGGGAATTCCTTACTTGTCTTAATTTCTTCGACATAGTCGTTTTATTTTGTGACGAGCTCACGGTGCGATACAAGTCTCTACCAAAAGAAGGCAGGCGCAATGGTGCTCTTCTGCCGCTGAGGAGGTTCAGAGGGATGTTGTCCCAGTGCCAATTGGTGATGCCGCGGATGAGACACTTGCCGATACTGGAGGACAGAGCTCTATACGGTCGGTACGACATAGCCAACAAGTCTCCGATGCTTCATCTTCCTCCGGGCGACCGCAGGGTAACAAAGTACCAAGTGCTGAAGCTGTCACCGTTCCACCTTCCTCATGCCAAACTGTCAAGATGACTGACCAGCTCGTAAGGGTTCTCCTTCAGAACCTTACGGAAGCTCCCCATGCAGAAGTCAGCGGTGTAGTTGCGCATGTTACCCACTTCCTTGCTAGCCTTCGAAATGTTGGTGATGACACCTCCATTCTTCAGGCGGCCGTTGATGCGTATGTAAAGAGCGTTGCCAAACTCCTTGTAGTCCAGCAGGGTGTTGTTAGCAACTCCGCCCGTCATGCCTGTGAGATTTCTGCGGTTGAGGGTAGTCTACGTTCTGCTCGAGCGACTTATAAGGGCGCCCTCCAAACCAGCAAGAGCTTGGAGAGACATGGAGAAGTAGTGGCGCAGGCAATAGAGGGAGCTGAAGCCAAATTACGAGCTTTGCATGATGAGGCAAAGAGCGTAAGACACCAGCAAAGCCGGCAAGTGGAAGTAATTGCTGCGGCCGAGTCGAACGTTGGTGCACTTCAAAGGAAGTTAGACGAGTTGAGACTTTTTGAGCAAGCTCTGATGACTTGGTGCAGGTGAAGCGTGAGTTGGATCAACGCACGAAAGCCATCCATGCAGCTTTGCATTAGAACCGTCAGACTATTTTTATTTTATTTTTGTAGACTGCACTTGACATTTTTTTTTATATATTTTTGAGCCGTTCACAGTTTATACTCTTGCGGGCCAGGAGTGTCGATCTGTTTTTATTTTGATTTTTTTTGAGCCGTTCACAGTTTATACTCTTGCGGGCCAGGAGTATCGATCTTCACCTTTAGGAGTAGTAGCGTTTTAAGAACTTCCCATTGATTGGTCCGACGCGTAATCCTTCTTGATCCACGATCTTGTATGCCCCTGAGGTTGCGTTGACACCAACTTTATCGAAGTAATCCTCTGGAAAGAAGTCTTCTAAGGTGATGGGACTTGGTGGAATCTGCTTCAAAGGATCAATAGGCAGTATATGTGAGCTCAGACTCCTCTTGAGTCTTTTCTTCCCTTTCGCCTGACGTAGTCTCTCCTTGGTCACCTGGTTCTTCTTTCGGTGGGCAGGTTCTGGTTGTGGACTGACTTGCTTCTTTGACCTTCTTCGAGTTACAAGAGTCCATCCTTCATCATCCTCCATGCATTCAACCTCTTTCGTGATCCTATACGTTTCGATTCTTTGTGGGTTATAATCGCATCTCAACTTCTTTGATTCAGCTTCAATAGATGGCTTTGATATCCACACTTTTATTGGCTCAAGGGTGCCAAATTGGACTTGTTGCATGTACCATTCTTGTGGCTTGCAAAGTGAGTCGCAACTAGTCGTCACGGAGGCGTGGTTTGCTTCTATTGTCTCATCTGTGTCAAGCTCGATGCGTCCTTCTTTGACTAATCTCATTATAAGCTCCTTGAGAGTGACACAGTTTTCGATACTATGACTAACCAATCTATGGTAGCGACAGTATTTGGGATCATTCGTCCTGTTGACTTCATCTGGGCGTTTTGCTTCTGGTAAGTTGATGATGCCTTTTTCCAACAGGTCGTCGAGCATGCCTGACAGATCCGAGTCAAGGAATGGATACTTCTTGGCTTGTAATTCTTTCAGTGTAGGCTTCGTGCGCTTGAAGTCTCTTGAGGTGACTTCGTTCCTCTTCTCCTGCTTTGGTTTCGATGATATCTCCACAGGATCGTCGTTGGTGCTGATGGCCATGGCCTCGTCGATGATCGCCTTTGACGAGGATATGCGATTCCTTCCATGTCCTTTCACGGTGATTTCCATGTCGTGTGCGCGTGTGGCTAACTCTTGAAAATTCCTAGGTTTGATACCTTTAAGGATGTATAGCAAATCCCAGTTCATTCCATCGATGCACATTTCTACAGCTGACGTCTCGCTGATGCGATCTTTACATTCAAGGCACAATGAACGCCAGCGATTGATATAGTCAACCACAGGTTCTTCTTGCCATTGTTTCGTATTCGTTAGTTCACTCATACTGACAACCCTTCTGGTGCTATAGAATCGGTTGAAGAATTCATCCTCCATCTGACTCCAGCTGTCAATAGACTCTGCCTCCAAGTCAGTGTACCAATCGAAAGCAATGCCCTTTAGAGATCGCACAAATTGTTTGACCAGCAGATCCCCTTCAGTTCCGGCGTTGTTACACGTTTCTATGAAGTGGGCAACATGTTGCTTTGGACTTCCTTTTCCGTCAAACTGTTGGAGCTTGGGGGGCTGATATCCCTGTGGCATGCACTGACCGTCTATCCTCTTGCTGTAGGGTTTGGCACAGCGTGCACCACCAGAAGAATCTCCACTTAGCTGGCTCTTGACCGCGTTGGCTATCAGCACTTGAAGTTGGTCTTCGTTGCACGCAACACCTCCGTTCCTGTTGTTTTCTACAGGGATCATCTTATTAGCGTCATCATCTTCTATCGTTGGATTGACTTCTTCAACCTTTTGTTTCCCGAGCCCAACCACCTCTCTCTGGAGCTTTTCAAGCTTTTTGTTCTTCTCCTGGTTGTCTTTCAGGACTAGCTCAAGCATCTCTCTTAGTTCTTGCATCTGCTCCTCCATGGTTTTGGTGCCTATGGTCATGACAGAAGCTACGCAGGGTTTGGGTGTCTCGGCTTGTTTTGGCAGAGCCACCTTCGTTTTTGGTGAGGGTGTTCCGTCAGCCTTCGCACTCTCCTTGTGTCGTGGGGAGTTGGAGGCAATCAGTGCCGTAGCTGCAGCCATGATGGAAGCAACGGTATATGTGCGTTCCCTCCTTGGCACTTGAGAAGCTCGTAGGCTTGCAGCAGCGGCGTTGACAGCCATCCTCTGAGTCATCCCTCTTGTGCAGATGCCGGTTGGTTGAGCCATGGTTGCGGCGTAAGTCTTCTTGGGAGTTTGTGGACTGGTAGGTTGAGCAGACATCTTAGCTTTAGCGTAGGGATGAGAGGTAGAGATTTTCACGTCGGGTTCACCAAAATTTGTAGCGTCACAATATTTCGTATCAAATACAAAATAATGTTTTACAAATGATTTACGCTTGAGAGCAGAAGTTGTGTTCGTTATCTCAAATGCTTCCTCTGATTCTACGGTGTTGCTTGATTCGGTCTACTCAGCTTGATGTGTGCGGATGAAGGCGTAGTGCAACGTGTCTTGCGTAGCGAGGGTCTTGATGACTTGATCTCACGTGCGCAGTGAAGTGAAGGTCGCGGGGACTTGGTCTCACGTGCTTGCGTTGCGGTTGACGGTCGCGGGGACTTGGTCTCACGTGTCTGCGTTGCGGAGTGAGGGTCGCGGGGACTTGGTCTCACGTATCTGCGTCGCGGTTGGATGCTTTGGCAGACGGCGGATGAAGGCGTAGTGCAACGTCTCTTGCGTAGCGAGGGTCTTGATGACCTGATCTCACGTACTTGTCGGTTGCTGGCGGCTGACGCTTCCTTTTAGAGCTCTCTTCTCTCTGTTTTCTTCTCTAACTTCAGAATGCCCTTCTTTGTGAAGTGAAGTACTCTATTTATAGAGTTCACTAGCGGGCTTGAGATTGGGCCCGTGCTTTGGGTCGAGTCTGACTCATGGACTGGGCTTGAAGCTTTGACCCAAATAACCCTTGTGGGCCAGCCCATTTATACTTTCAATAATCTTGATTTGGTCCTCAAACTTTTAGTGCCTACAATGAGACTAAAGAGACTAACTTGGGATGAACAAAGACAAACTTTAGTCTCATTATAAGGTTAGTCTAAGTTCGTCCCAAGTTAGTCTAACTTCGTCCCAAGTTAGTCTAAGTTCGTCGCTAGTTAGTCTCTTTCTAAGGACGAACTCAGACAAACCTTAGAATGAGACTAACGAGACTAACTTGGGAAGAACAAAGACAAGCGTTAGTCTCATTATAAGGTTTGTCTAAGTTCGTCCCAAGTTAGTTTTAGTTCGTCCCTAGTTAGTCTCTTTCTAAGGACGAATTTAGACAAACCTGAGAATGAGACTAACGAGAGTAACTTGGGACGAACAAACACAAACGTTAGTCTCATTACATGGTTAGTCTAAGTTCGTCCCAAGTTAGTCTAAGTTCGTCCCTACTTAGTCTCTTTCGAAGGACGAACTTAGACAAACCATAGAATGAGACTAACGAGACTAACTTGGGACGAACAAAGACAAACGTTAGTCTCATTATAAGGTTAGTCTAAGTTCGTCCCAAGTTAGTCTATGTTCGTCCCTAGTTAGTCTCTTACTAAGGACGAACTTAGACAAACCTTAGAATGAGACTAACGAGCCTAACTTGGGACGAACAAAGACAAACGTTAGTCTCATTATAAGGTTAGTCTAAGTTCGTCCCAACTTAGTCTAAGTTCGTCCCTAGTTAGTCTCTTTCTAAGGACAAACTTAGACAAACCTTAGAATGAGGCTAACGAGGCTAACTTGGGACGAACAAAGACAAACTTTAGTCTCATTATAAGGTTAGTCTAAGTTTGTCCCAAGTTAGTCTAAGTTCGTCCCTAGTTAGTCTCATTCTAAGGACGAACTTTGACAAACCTTAGAATCAGACTAAAGAGACTAACATGGGACGAACAAACACAAACGTTAGTCTCATTACAAGGTTAGTCTAAGTTCGTCCCTAGTTAGTCTCCTTCTAAGGACGAACTTAGACAAACCATAGAATGAGACTAACGAGACTAACTTGGGATGAACAAAGACAAGCGTTAGTCTCATTATAAGGTTTGTCTAAGTTCGTCCCAAGTTAGTCTAAGTTCGTCCGTAGTTAGTCTCTTTCTAAAGACGAACTTAGACAAACCTTAGAATGAGACTAACGAGAATAACTTGGAACGAACAAAGACAAACTTTATTCTCATTCTAAGGTTAGTCTAAGTTCGTTCCAAGTTAGTCTAAGTTCGTCCCTAGTTAGTTTCTTTCTAAGGACGAACTTAAACAAACCTTAGAATGAGACTAACGAGACTAACTTGGGATGAACAAAGACAAACGTTAGTCTCATTATAAGGTTTGTCTATGTTCGTCCCTAGTTAGTCTCTTTCTAAGGACAAACTTTGACAAACCTTAGAATGAGATTAACGAGACTAACTTGGGACGAACAAAGACAAACGTTAGTCTTATTCTAAGGTTTGTCGAAGTTCGTCCCAAGTTAATCTAAGTTCGTCCCTAGTTAGTCTGTTTCTAAGGACGAACTTAGACAAACCTTAGAATGAGACTAACGATACTAACTTGGGACGAACAAACACAAACGTTAGTCTCATTACAAGGTTAGTCTAAGTTCGTCCCAAGTTAGTCTAAGTTCGTCCCTAGTTAGTCTCTTTCTAAGGACCAACTTAGACAAACCTTAGATGAGACTAACGAGACTAACTTGGGACGAACAAAGACAAACATTAGTCTCATTAGAAGGTTAGTCTAAGTTCGTCCCAAGTTAATCTAAGTTCGTCCCTAGTTAGTCTCTTTCTAAGGAAAAACTTAGACAAACCTTAGAATGAGATTAACGAGACTAACTTGGGACGAACAAAGACAAACGTTAGTCTCATTATAAGGTTAGTCTCTTTCTAAGGACGAACTTAGACAAACCTTAGAATGAGACTAACGAGACAAACTTGGAACGAACAAAGACAAACTTTATTCTCATTCTAAGGTTAGTCTAAGTTCGTCCCAAGTTAGTCTAAGTTCGTCCCTAGTTTGTTTCTTTCTAAGGAAGAACTTAAACAAACCTTAGAATGAGACTAACGAGACTAACTTGGGACGAACAAAGACAAACGTTAGTCTCATTATAAGGTTTGTCTAAGTTCGTCCCTAGTTAGTCTCTTTCTAAGGACGAACTTAGACAAACCTTAGAATGAGATTAACGAGACTAACTTGGGACGAACAAAGACAAACGTAAGTCTCATTATAAGGTTAGTCTAAGTTCGTCCCAAGTTAGTCTAAGTTCGTCCCAAGTTAGTCTCTTTCTAAGGACGAACTTAGACAAACCTTAGAATGAGACTAACGAGACTAACTTGGGACGAACAAAGACAAACGTTAGTCTCATTGTAAGGTTAGTCTAAGTTCGTCCCAAGTTAGTCTAAGTTCGTCCCTAGTTAGTCTCTTTCTAAGGACGAACTTTGACAAACCTTAGAATGAGACTAAAGAGACTAACTTGGGACGAACAAAGACAAACTTTAGTCTCATTATAAGGTTAGTCTAAGTTCGTCCCAAGTTAGTCTAACTTCGTCCCAAGTTAGTCTAAGTTCGTCGCTAGTTAGTCTCTTTCTAAGGACGAACTCAGACAAACCTTAGAATGAGACTAACGAGACTAACTTGGGAAGAACAAAGACAAACTTTAGTCTCATTATAAGTTTTGTCTAAGTTCGTCCCAAGTTAGTTTTAGTTCGTCCCTAGTTAGTCTCTTTCTAAGGACGAATTTAGACAAACCTGAGAATGAGACTAACGAGAGTAACTTGGGACGAACAAACACAAACGTTAGTCTCATTACATGGTTAGTCTAAGTTCGTCCCAAGTTAGTCTAAGTTCGTCCCTACTTAGTCTCTTTCTAAGGACGAACTTAGACAAACCATAGAATGAGACTAACGAGACTAACTTGGGACGAACAAAGACAAACGTTAGTCTCATTATAAGGTTAGTCTAAGTTCGTCCCAAGTTAGTCTAAGTTAGTCCCTAGTTAGTCTCTTACTAAGGACGAACTTAGACAAACCTTAGAATGAGACTAACGAGCCTAACTTGGGACGAACAAAGACAAACGTTAGTCTCATTATAAAGTTAGTCTAAGTTCGTCCCAAGTTAGTCTAAGTTCGTCCATAGGTAGTCTCTTTCTAAGGACGAACTTAGACAAACCTTAGAATGAGGCTAACGAGACTAACATGGGACGAACAAACACAAACGTTAGTCTCATTACAAGGTTAGTCTAAGTTCGTCCCAAGTTAGTCTAAGTTCGTCCCTAGTTAGTCTCCTTCTAAGGACGAACTTAGACAAACCATAGAATGAGACTAACGAGACTAACTTGGGATGAACAAAGACAAGCGTTAGTCTCATTATAAGGTTTGTCTATGTTCGTCCCAAGTTAGTCTAAGTTCGTCCGTAGTTAGTCTCTTTCTAAAGACGAACTTAGACAAACCTTAGAATGAGACTAACGAGAATAACTTGGAACGAACAAAGACAAACTTTATTCTCATTCTAAGGTTAGTCTAAGTTCGTTCCAAGTTAGTCTAAGTTCGTCTCTAGTTAGTTTCTTTCTAAGGACGAACTTAAAAAAACCTTAGAATGAGACTAAGGAGACTAACTTGGGATGAACAAAGACAAACGTTAGTCTCATTATAAGGTTTGTCTATGTTCGTCCCTAGTTAGTCTCTTTCTAAGGACAAACTTTGACAAACCTTAGAATGAGATTAACGAGACTAACTTGGGACGAACAAAGACAAACGTTAGTCTTATTCTAAGGTTTGTCGAAGTTCGTCCCAAGTTAATCTAAGTTCATCCCTAGTTAGTCTGTTTCTAAGGACGAACTTAGACAAACCTTAGAATGAGACTAACGATACTAACTTGTGACGAACAAACACAAACGTTAGTCTCATTACAAGGTTAGTCTATGTTCGTCCCAAGTTAGTCTAAGTTCGTCCCTAGTTAGTCTCTTTCTAAGGACCAACTTAGACAAACCTTAGAATGAGACTAACGAGACTAACTTGGGACGAACAAAGACAAACATTAGTCTCATTAGAAGGTTAGTCTAAGTTCGTCCCAAGTTAATCTAAGTTCGTCCCTAGTTAGTCTCTTTCTAAGGAAAAACTAAGACAAACCTTAGAATGAGATTAACGAGACTAACTTGGGACGAACAAAGACAAACGTTAGTCTCATTATATGGTTAGTCTCTTTCTAAGGACGAACTTAGACAAACCTTAGAATGAGACTAACGAGACAAACTTGGAACGAACAAAGACAAACTTTATTCTCATTCTAAGGTTAGTCTAAGTTCGTCCCAAGTTAGTCTAAGTTCGTCCCTAGTTAGTTTCTTTCTAAGGACGAACTTAAACAAACCTTAGAATGAGACTAACGAGACTAACTTGGGACGAACAAAGACAAACGTTAGTCTCATTATAAGGTTTGTCTAAGTTCGTCCCTAGTTAGTTTCTTTCTAAGGACGAACTTAGACAAACCTTAGAATGAGATTAACGAGACTAACTTGGGACGAACAAAGACAAACGTAAGTCTCATTATAAGGTTAGTCTAAGTTCGTCCCAAGTTAGTCTAAGTTCGTCCCAAGTTAGTCTCTTTCTAAGGACGAACTTAGACAAACCTTAGAATGAGACTAACGAGACTAACTTGGGACGAACAAAGACAAACGTTATAGTCTTATTCTAAGGTTTGTCGAAGTTCGTCCCAAGTTAATCTAAGTTCATCCCTAGTTAGTCTGTTTCTAAGGACGAACTTAGACAAACCTTAGAATGAGACTAACGATACTAACTTGTGACGAACAAACACAAACGTTAGTCTCATTACAAGGTTAGTCTATGTTCGTCCCAAGTTAGTCTAAGTTCGTCCCTAGTTAGTCTCTTTCTAAGGACCAACTTAGACAAACCTTAGAATGAGACTAACGAGACTAACTTGGGACGAACAAAGACAAACATTAGTCTCATTAGAAGGTTAGTCTAAGTTCGTCCCAAGTTAATCTAAGTTCGTCCCTAGTTAGTCTCTTTCTAAGGAAAAACTAAGACAAACCTTAGAATGAGATTAACGAGACTAACTTGGGACGAACAAAGACAAACGTTAGTCTCATTATATGGTTAGTCTCTTTCTAAGGACGAACTTAGACAAACACTACAAGAAAAAGCCTCATTATCGACGACAAATTCTGTTGTATTTAAGCTGTATCCGTTGAAAATGGTATTAAATTGAACGGATTTTTCCGTTGGAAAGTCGTAGGTAAGTAAGGCGTAGGTTTTATCAACTCCGTTGATTTTCGTATCATTTTTGACGGATTTTCCGTTGCAAAAGTTCACCAGGAACAATAAAGAAAAATAGTCTAAACTAACAGATAATCCGTTAGTTTTAAAGCTTGTTGATAATAATATTTATTACTTACATTTACTATTATACCCTTTTATTTAATTAGTGACGGATTTATAATGTCATTTGTCACAAATATTTTTGTTGATTATAGATTTTAAAAAAAATAATAGATGCCTAAAAGCAACGGAAAGTCTGCAAGTTTTAACGTTCGTAAATAATAATTTTGGCAATGTAAATTAACCATTTTACCCTTTTATTAATTTTCACAAAAAATCTTTACAAATTGGCCGTCAGTTTTACCGTTTTAAAAGCGACAGACAACTTGTAGGTTTTAACATTTGTTAATAATAACTTTGATAATGTAAATTTACCATTGTGCCCTTTTATTAAATTCGACAGAACTTTCTTACACATTAGCCGTCATTTTTACCATTTTAAAAGCGACGAACAACTTGTAGGTTTTAAAGTCGGTTACTAATAACTTTGATAATGTAAATTTACATTTGTGCCCTTTCATTAATTCTGACGAAAAATTCTTACAAATTATCCGTCATAATTACCATTTTAAAAGTGACGAATAATTGGTAGGTTTTAAAGTTTGTTACGAATAAGTTTGGGAATGTAAAGTTACCTTTGTGCCCCTTCTATTACTTTCAACAGAAAATTCTTACAATTAAGTCATCATTTTTACTATTATATGTAGTTAATAAAATTTTAAAAGCAACGAAAAAAAATTGTGAATTTTATTTGTAATGATCTCATTAGTAGTTTTTTCATTTGTGAATTTTACTATTATTTCTTATTTTTTTCAAAATAATTCCAGATAATAATTTTTTGATTCATTACGAAAAAAATAATAATAATAAATAATAAAAATGTAATCAGTTGAATAAAAAAAGACAATCCAAATTAAACACATAAAAATATAAAATATAAATTCCTAATAATTCTACTAGTTTCTTGCAGCTTCAAGATCATTGGCAGAACTTGATGTAGTAGCTTGATCATTAGTTTGGCTTTCCTAAAAAAAATATAAGATAAAATTAATATAAAAGAACATTCAATAAAAAGAATGTAGATACACATATTGTATGTCATAAATTTATATGTTACCTTAAGTGACTGATGGATCGTTGAGTATATACCCTCAATTGTTGTTACCACAAGTCGGATAAGTTCTTCCTTTATCTCTTGCGCAATCCCATTCATAGAGTTTGACATATCTCCACTAACAACATTTTCAGCTAAAGTTTGTACTTGTTCCCGTGATACTGAAGCTTCTTTGAAGAGTGCACTTGAATCAACAGTTCGTAATGTTTTGTTGACAGCATTGAAAAACAGATCATCCGAAAGGCACACACCACAAGTTGATTGGGTTGGTGACTTTGGATTCTGATTTTCATGATACGAACCATTCAATAACTCATTGGCTGCAATTCGTGGCTCACCAAGAATGCGATTCTTCTTTACCGGTCCACAAGCCTCAATCCACCACTCAAGAGGCTCATCTTGTTCATTTATGGTTTGTCGTCGTTCATCTAAAATCAATTTATATCGCTCCTACATAAAGCCAATAAGAATATTAATAATATATGAAACAAATGAAATATGTATAAACAGTCATGACATAATATTTAATTGACAATTAGTGAAGGTCACACCAAAAATAAGTGCTTTAAGAACAAGAACCTGAACTGGCAGCTGTATTTTAGATGGAAAAAAGCATCACACAGTTTAATGAAATGGAACAATAAGCATGCTTTATTTATAGCAAAACATGCTTAATTACTGCTGGCTTAACAAGAATCTATTGATGTATGTTAGGAACTATTTACATGGTAAATACTTGCAGTCATTTATCAGCACAGTTGAATGAAATAGAGAAAATAAACAACTATCCAGAAATAATTAGCAACAACAAAATACCAAAGAATTACTATGCATGATTAATACAAAAGTTAAAACTCACTGCAATTGCCCTTGCTTCTTCTGAAGTAAAATTTTGAGTACTTTTGTGTTTATAAGTACGCTCAAAGAGCTCTAATCGTGTAGGAAGTCGGTTTTTTTCCAGTGCAAGGTCCTACAAAATTTAAGGAGTGTTACTCAACTATGATATCACAAACAAAAATATTTTGAGGGTAAAATCAGAAGACCACAACTAATAAACACTGCTTAAATGTTCATATTCGTCACTGAAACAGTAATAACACAACAATTATTCAGGAACTACAAATAAATGGCATCACCTAATAATAGTGGATCACACTGGAAAAAAAATGATGTATAACATGTGGACACAAGCCAATATTTGATAGACATATGAAGCATTGCACAGGGGCAGCATTAACTAGAAAGAGTGAGCAAATGACAAAATAAAAAGAGGATCAGCTAGGAGATAATGAGAGTAGCAGCTCACTGTTTTACACCTAGACCTACTATGCATTACAGGAGAAGCTGATGCATAGGAGAACTAACTACAATAACATCAAATAAAATACTTTGCCACATACATAAAGAAAAACATACACGGACGTATATAAAAGGCGTAACGATTACCCTTTTAATTTTTGCATGTGATGTTGAACCTGTAGCATGTACCATAACCTTTTTCATTCGATTTTTCTTGTTGATCTCAGATTTGGAAGCATGTTTCTCTCCAAGAAAATGATTACAAAAGGACATCCAAAGTTCTTTTGAGAAGTATTGTGGTTGCTGATCAATTAAAGGTTTTCCGTTCTTTGCCGCCCTCTTAAAAGCTTTTTTTTTTTCATCAGCCTTTATACTTCGCATCCTATTTTTAACATGAGTTAGGACATGTTTATTCCCTTGCCTTTCACTGATGCCGTCTTCATATTTATAGTATCTCTGTGAGGAGAATAAAAAACATACATAAATTTACAATTTACAAAACAGCTTAAGGTAGAGGCAACAACTTACACGAAATTCTTTCAAGATGGTCTCTTGGAATTTTCCTTGAGTTGCTAACTCAGCCTCACGACAAGTGAAGCAACCAACAGGCCAATGTTGACGAATGATACCAAGCATGGTCCTAGTAGCTTCGGGATCCATTATGCTTTATATGCATACCATAAAAGAATCAATCAAGTTTAGAAGTTAACAATTGTATAAAGGGTCTAATAAAAAATTATACTTACTGTCCTTCTCCCACTGCAACTGCTTGAATTTTATCTGGTGGAGGAGGCTTTCCATAAATACCACTCGAATGACTGCGAGGTTTGCGATTTACAGATGAACGATTCACTCCAATTTCATCGCTGCTAGTGTCTCCTTCACCGGAATCAATATCTAAACTCACTTCTTCTCTATCACCATTCTGAACAGTTTCTGGGCGACTAACATGATTTTGTCTTTCAGTGACATCTTGGCTACGACCATGACCACGTCCTCTTCCGCGTCCACGTCGAGCAACCATCAACAATGTCATACAGAGGAAAGCAACCACAGCTAACCCGCAATAAAGATCCTACACAAATCGACATATGCATACTTTGGTTTCAGAATTGTTATAAAACGCAACAAAACCATCATATCAAGTGTGACTTACCCTTAGTATAAAACTTGCAGCACCTTCACTTGGTCGGAGTAAGTAGTCCTTACCCAAAAGCTTAACTCGCACCATGGTTAAAGTGAGTAGACGACTGGCAATTGACCGAGAGAGATTGATTTTGAGAGAAAAACCAAATACTAGCGCTTTGCCTAATTCTGAATAGGGCGAACTAGAGCGGCGCAGGACTAGTTAAAAGGAAAAAGGGAATCTTGATTGTTAGAGATTTTTTAGAGGATTTTATTTGACCTTATTAACATATCTTTCCATAATTCAACTTTTAGAAGATTTTCTATAGAGAAAGCGGGACTAGTTAAATTTTTAGAGGATTTTATATTTTCTCCTTCATTAACTTGTTTTCTATATGAAGCTAGCCGAATTTCCAATTAATATTATTAATTTTAATTAATTATTTCTTTTAATAATGTAAACTTATATTAGTACAAAGCAAAATTGTTTCTCAGAACACATGGGAGTTCTACATTTGGTCAATTGAAACTCAAAAACAATACAACATCGAATACAAGTTTCCCATTTCTGAAGACATGGGCTTCTCCTTATTCTGTTTGAATAGAGCATGAACAATTGAACATAGACAATTTTAATCAATTGTTGATTATAGAAACATGTCTGGCTACTAAATTTCACATAACTTAACACTTGGTTATTTGGATATATATATATATATATAGAGGAGCGTTCAAATGAGGCAAGCCAAATAAGAATGAGGCAGTGAGGCACGATCTCAACCACACATCTAACCCCCCCGTGCTTTGTGGGCGCGCCACGTGTCCAAATAGTAAACCCACTACCAACAGTAAAAAGCAAAAAGCAAATAGTAAAATCCCACTACCACATCTTTAAATCTCAACCATTAGATCATTATCATCAATGGCCAAGATCATGCCTTACTGCCTCATTCTACCAACCTTGCCTCAACCGAGTGCTCCCCTATATATATATATATATATATATATATAGGGGAGCACTCGGTTGAGGCAAGGTTGGTAGAATGAGGCAGTAAGGCATGATCTTGGCCATTGATGATAATGATCTAATGGTTGAGATTTAAAGATGTGGTAGTGGGATTTTACTATTTGCTTTTTGCTTTTTACTGTTGGTAGTGGGTTTACTATTTGGACACGTGGCGCGCCCACAAAGCACGGGGGGGTTAGATGTGTGGTTGAGATCGTGCCTCACTGCCTCATTCTTATTTGGCTTGCCTCATTTGAACGCTCCTCTATATATATATATATATATATATATATATATATTTTTTACTGAGATATAAAAGTTGATCGTGTGTAGTCAACTGTTGTTATTAGAATTCATTGTTGTTTGGAACATTGACATCAATACATTCAAAGACCCACCATCATTAGTGACTTCATAATTACTTCACATTTGGACTCTTAATAAAATTTGGAAAAAATAACAAAATATGAAACATGTAGTCAGTAGTCGTAGATGTTTTTATTTCATCCTTCGTACAAAAGTTTGGCATTTAAGAAACACAAAAGCCCTTTCAAACAAAAAATACCTTTCCAAAAAAAAAAACACAAAAGCATGTTTTAAAAGACACCTCATTTTGAATTCTCAAAAGAAGAGAAAACAGTCCTCTATTATAGTCACTGATCATCACTCTCGCAGGAGCCCTACATCTACTAATACTAATTAGCATAAATCTGTGACTTGTTAGAATGATATTTGACATTAATGACTGATCCACCAAAGAGAACAAAAAAAAATTACAATTTAGTTTTTTGTTCTAACTGGTCGGTCTAGGGAAAGAGGTATCTGCAATTCTTCCCAAGCATTTTTACAAATTTATACAAATATTCCCCGACCAAGATTTAATAGACCCGAAGTTCAGCTGAATGTCTGTTCTTGTTCTGTGTATGTTTCGATTATGAGTATATATATAATGTCTTCAACTTGTGCCATGGGTTTAAGAATTCTTCAGTAAATGGCTATGCCTTCAACTTGCGGCAGAGGCCATGTCCTTGCAATGGAATGTTTTTTTTTGAAAAAATAGGTGCATTCCATTTCAAAACAGAGAAAGCTACACAACCTGAAACTACCCAACACATCATAACTTGATACAAAACTTCTAAACCTGCCAAAAGAGAAAGAGGTGCATAACCTGCTACAGAACACACCTCGACAAGAGGCTAAACAAAACTCCAGTAGAACACAAAACACTAATACAATGAAAATGATACATTATCCTCTAAAGATTTTCTTGTTGTCGCCTGTGTGATTTGCTGAAAAAATATTGCGAATGTGTTTGGTGGTGGCAATGGGGGAGCTGATGCTTTTGGCCTCTGCTTGCTTGGATCACCTGCAGATGCAATGCACAATTGAGCTATGTCAGTATGAGTACAGAACCAAACTCGCGCACATGTTCGAACGTTCTGTTAACCAAAAGCAGACACACTGACATTGTAAAAATAAATCCAGTAGTCCTAAGAAATATTAAAAGCAGACAAACTGACATAGAAATATCAATCAGTCCCCTTTATTCTCATATTCTCAATCTGCTAATGGCTCTCCAGCACTACTTGTTGCTGAAACTGATACCAATGTAAAAATTTGAGGATCAATCAATAGTCAACTTGGAGCATATGATTATAAAGTGTTGAAAGTAACGTAGTATTAAAGAAAGCATCACACCCAAGCAGGAAGCAGAATATGAAAATGCTGACAATTATATCAAAAATCTACAACCCATTGAAAAGATAGTAAAAAGGTCCACAACCAATTTAAAAATCATGCGCTTAATATCAAAACAAGTACCTTCATAAATGAGAGCAGTCCTCCATTTCCAAAGCTCCCAAAGGCTACATACACCCATGCCAATGCGCAGAAAATCAGAGACAGTCAACTGTGTCTTCTTTTTTTCTTGAGAAACACTCGGCAAAAAACATTAAAACCACAAATTCTAGGAGAGTCAAATAAATAGCCCAGCAAGGTCCATCTCAAGTTAGCTTTATCACTCCTTAAAAAAATGTAGCAGGCGAGAGTATCTGAAACATTTCGCATCTGTTTTTCACTGTTGGCTGCATTTCATTAAAATGAGTTTTCTTGTCAGGTATTTTATCAAACACATTATAGGCATGTACAAGTGAAGCAGCTATACATAGGAGAAGTAACTACTATAACCCATTATAATTGGATCAAATAACTATAGGAATATACATTCAACTAAAAACTCAGATAGAACAACAAAGTCAAAGGAAATAAGAAACTCACTCTAAGTTACTTGACTTAATATTCTCGAGTTAAATTACTTCACTGCCCAAACAAGGTGTCAGGATAGTTCTGCAAATTGCTTTCCTGCAAAGGAGAGGCCGCACAACTATACACATAACAGTAAAGGTTACACAGAACAATATTATAGGTTTCTTGAGTAGAAATCTCAAATAGTTGTTTGCAAAGGGACAACAAAGATCACAATAAACATGTTTTTAATTTAGATGCCATTCTGCCTAAATACTGTTTCAAAATAATGAAAAAATTAAAATAAGAGTAGATTCATACCAACCCATGACAAAAGCAAACATTATTTTTAAGCACAAACAAAACCAGACTATTTTGAACTCGTTATATAAGTAATTGAAAAGAAAGTTCGTTTAACCAATTAATGGATATCATCAAACCCATCATTATCACTGAAATCATCAACATCCCTTGCTTCTTCCTCATCTTCTCCATCTGTTCTCTCATTATCTTCATCCCCATCAATGAAAAATTGGTCACCAGAGGTTTCATCTTCATTCTCATTAGAAATGTCATTGATATCCTCGGGTACAAACTCCATATTGATCTGTGAGCTTGACATAATTTCAGCATTTGACACATCCTCTTGAAAGGCACTTTCAATTGCGGCTGAAGTTGTTTCATCCAATGGAAGACTCTTAGTTGTTACTACCGTGTACCAAGTGCTGCGAGGGTTAACCACATTAGGAGCATAATATACTTGACTAGCTTGACTAGCTAGTATAAAAATATCATCGGTCCTTAACCTTGATTTGACATCAACAGTCACCACCCCATTCCTATCCATCATTCTGGATTTTTCAGAAGTATCAAACCAATGGCATTTGAACAAAATAACTTGATATCCCGCTTCATAATTGACTCGCAACACTTCTTGCAAACGTCCATAGTAATTATCTAAAAGATTAGTATAACAACTTCCTTGAACCAATACTCCTGAACTGCTTGAAGTAAGTTTTGTCAAGTCACCGCATTTGAACTTATATCCATTACAAATGCAAGCCTTAAAAGGTGTAACGAGCCTTAATGGACCTTTTATTAGCTCCTGAAACCTTGCCAAATCTGTTGGATCATTTTCCACCTGAATTAAATTGAATACATACTTATTAGAGAAAAAAAAAACTTGTATAAAGTAAATTATGTATTGAAGAAACATGAACCTTTTTTCTAAACCAACGCTTGAACTTTTTTTCCGTAAGTGATTCCATCTCTTCAGCACTAGTACTTGGATGAGATGCATATACCGTCGCTTCAAATGCCCTATACACAAATAAATGTAAAAATTTGAGGCTCATGTATGTCAGATAGTATAAATGATGCTAATAAGACATGTAAAAGCCTTACTCTAGGAATGGTGCGACTTCAGGCATATTAACAAGAACATAGTTTTCAATAATTTTCAGCTCATGTTCATCCAAATATCTATCCTTCTCGGGACTAAATAACTTTACAGGATATGTGTAGGCCTCCAATAAGTTAGAATCAGTTGTTGAAGATGCCACTTCATTGCGCCGTAACTGATTGTGCACCGTGTACACATCAGATTCAAAATATAAAGAACAAAAGTTTACAAGCTCCTCCTCCGTATACTGTTCAGCAATTGAACCCTCTACACGAGCTTTATTTTTAACCTTCATTTTCATCTTACGCATCATCCGTTCAAATGGATACATCCACCGAAAATGAACTGGTCCACCGAGTTTGCATTCCATAGGCAAGTGCAGGGATAAATGTTCCATCGAATCAAAAAAACTCGGTGGAAAAATAGTTTCAAGCTTGCACATGATTTTCACTATATCTTTATCCAGTTTATCTAAGTCTTCAACTTTTAGTACGGTTGAGGATATATTACGGAAAAAGTTAGATATCCCTGAAAGATTATCCACTACATCACGTGGTAGTAGCTCACGAAAGGCAATAGGCATCAACTTTTGTAAGAAAACATGACAATCATGTGATTTCATGCCTTGAAATTTACGTTGATCCACCTTACTACAACGCGCAATATTTGAAACATATCCATCAGGAAATTTCAACTTGCTCACCCATTCACAAAGTTGCAATACTTGATCCTTTGATATAGTATATTTTGCTTTGGGTTTTGTTCCGTTGGGCTTTAACCATAACTCTTTTCGTATCTTCATGTGCATCAAATCTAACCTTGCCTTTGAACCGTCTTTTGTCCTATTGCCATCATCTAACACTGTATAGAAAATATTGTCAAACACATTTTTTTCGGTGTGCATAACATCAATACAGTGACGTAGTGTAAGGGTCTTCCAATATGGAAGCTCAAAAAATATAGATAAATGCGTCCAGTTATGTGTCTTTCCATAGCCATTAGCTCGTTCCTTACTATGAGGTTTTCCGGGTGGTGGAAACTGAAGGTTTTCAAGTTTATTCATCACTTCTTCGCCCGAGTATCGACCTTTAACTGATCTTTTTTCAACACGGCCAAATTTAGAGTTTTTTCGTAAAGGATCATTATCATCTAAAAATAGGCGAGAAGTCCCAAAAAAGCTGCATTTGCCACCATGTTTAAGCTGAAATCCTGGGGCATCTCCCATACACACCGGACATGCTAGTTTACCATGAGTTGACCATCCACTTACCATGCCATATGCTGGAAAGTCATTGATTGTCCAAAGTAGTGCTGCCCTCAAGGTGAAATTCTCTTTCGAGGATTTATCAAATGTTTGTACACCTACATCCCATAGCATCTTTAATTCATCAATCAAAGGTCTCAAATAAACGTTAATGTCTTTGGTTGGACTCTTTTCTCCAGGTATGAGGAGTGTCATGAACATATATGGATCCTTCATGGACATTGAAGGAGGAAGATTGTACACAACCAATATAACAGGCCACACTGAATATTGTTTTGCGTAACCATTATTAAAGGGACAAAATCCATCTGTAGCTAGACCAAGTCTGACATTACGAATTTCCTCTGAGAATGATGGATGCATAGAATCAAAACGTTTCCATTCTTCCCCGTCAGAAGGATGAGTTAACTCCCCTTGCTGCTTATTTCGTAATTTATACCATTTCATATGCTCTGCTGTATGAGATGACATGAACAACCTTTGCAGTCTAGGAATAAGAGGAAAGTATCGAAGAATTTTTCGCGGAATGTCTTTCTGATCTGCTTTTGTTTTATCTTGGTATCGATTTGTTCCACATATATCACACTGCAAGTTATCACGATTATCTCCATAAAATAACATACAATCATTTTCGCACGCATGAATCTTTTGATATCCCAAGTTTAAGTCTTTTACCATTTTTCTAACCTCATAGTAGGATTTCGGTAATGTATGATCTTCCGGCAAGATACTTCCAATGAGCTCAAGCAGTTCATCAAAACCTCTCTCAGAGCATCCATACATATTTTTGAAATGGAGAAGCTTTGTTATGAAGCTGAGTCTTGTAAATTTTGTATTGGTCGGATGAAGTGGTATAGTGGCATCTTCGAGTACCTTATAAAATCGAGACGCATCCCCGTGCGGTAGTTGATCTCTTCCATTTACTTGGGAGTTTTGAAAACAACTCATATCAGGTAGTCTTGCAGCATCCATCAACATTTCAACGGCACAATAAATATTCTCATTACCAGCTGGCTGTTCATGATGTTCATAGTGATATGTTTCTTCTGCTACATGTTCATACTCTTCACCATGGAAATTCCATACATGATAGCCCTCTAAAAATCCATATCGGAATAAATCATATTTGACATCATCAAGAGCTTTCCAGTTCAAGTTCTTACACTTAAGACAAGGACATCTAATCATATTATTTGAATCCATCGATTTGTCATTCGCGGCAAATTTTAGAAACTCAGTCACCCCCATCCTGAACGCATATGTTATCGTTGTACCTTTAGGAATGAGCCTATTATACATCCAGCTCCGATCTGCGGACATCTACAAATCATATTCATTTCAAACATATTCAGACATGTGCCAACCATAAGGCAGCCTCAGTCAATCGACCAAGCCAACACTAAATTAAATTGTTAAATCCAATTCTAACACTACCAATCAGTTCAGTTAGAATCTGAAACCGGTGACTAAAAGCAAATAAAAATTAAATTAAATTTTCAACATCGAAGCTGATCCATCAGGCCTGGAACATAAACAAGCAAATAAATAGAAGGCATAACCTGAATGATGCTGCTCTAGTTCAAGAAACTAGACGAGAAAGATGAAATTAATTCGTTGTCTAACCTTAGAGGACTTCTTTAGCGAATAGTTTTTGATGACCAAACGGCAAGAGCTCGACCCTTCTGAATTCGTTACTGAGTGTAGCTCTCGATGTTCAACTATGACCTACGATCATAAAGACGTTGGCTGCGACAGAAGACGAATAAAGCTGCTGCAATTTGACAATTTTGACGAGCCCCTATTTCCTTCTGTACCTCTCGGCGTCGCTGTTTCAATTCAGCTATGTGCGTCGGAGATAATTGATGTTTGCAGTACAAATCGATCAATACAAACAGAAGCTCGATCCGTCGTCCATCAAGATATGGCAGGCGCTCCAAATCAATTATAGTCGCTCGACTCGTCTCTTGTGAATGTCTCGACAACAAAATAAAAACAGAAAAAAAAAAAAGGAAATCTAAGTATATTTTTATTAACTAATTTATTTTTCAGGGTTTGAAAGTGTAAAAAAAGAAGAAGGAAAATAATATATGGTTACAAGTTTATCAATCGATTTGTTTAAATTTGTATTTTGTCCGTTTCTCATAAGAAGAAGGTATGAATTTATTTAATTTGATAATTAAATAATTTAAAATATAAAACCTACAAACATGTATTTCACGTGGAATACGTGTAGATTATAACACAAATGTTTGAAGGTTTTATATATATATTATCAACAAATTATTTTCCATCAAGTTTAATTTGTAACTTATAACAAATAAATATCAACGAATAGTTTTCCTACAAAATTTCGAAGTTTTTATATATACAATATCAACAACATATTTTCCGTCAAGTTTAATTTGTAGCTTACAACACATAAATATCAACGGATTTATTTACTACAAATGTTTGAAGGTTTTATATATATATTATCAACAAATTATTTTCCACCAAATTTAATTTGTAACTTATAACACAAAAATATCAACGAATTATTTTCCTAAAAAATTTCGAAGTTTTTATATATACAATATCAACAACATATTTTCCGTCATGTTTAATTTGTAGCTTACAACACATAAATATCAACGGGTTTATTTCCTACAAAAGTTCGAAGGTTTTATGTATACATTATCAACAAAATATATTCTGTCAAGTTTCATTTGTAACTTATAACGCATGAATATCAACGGATTTATATCCAACCAAAATTTGAAGGTTATACATATATATTATCAACAAAATATATTTAGTCGAGATTAATTTGTAGCTTATAACACATAAATATCAACGGATTTATTTCCAACCAAAGTTCGAAGGTTTTATATATATATTATCAACAACATATATTCCGTCAAGTTTCAGTTGTAACTTATAACA
The DNA here is from genome assembly GCA_033675395.1 of Rhodiola chrysanthemifolia. Lineage (NCBI taxonomy): Eukaryota > Viridiplantae > Streptophyta > Magnoliopsida > Saxifragales > Crassulaceae > Rhodiola > Rhodiola chrysanthemifolia. The sequence goes on from CM066204.1 coordinate 427,450, forward strand.
CTTGAATATCAACAGATTTATTTCCAACCAAAAATTCGAAGGTTTTATATTTATATTATCAACAAAATATATTCCGTCGAGTTTAATTTGTGGCTTATAATACATAAATATCAACGGATTTATTTTCTACAAAAGTTCGAAGGTTTTATGTATACATTATCAACAAAATTTATTCCGTCAAGGTGAATTTGTAACTTATAACACAAAAATATCAACGGATTTATTTACCACCAAAATTTGAAGGTTTTATATTTATATTATCAACAAAATATATTCCCTCGAGTTTAATTTTGTAGCTTATAACACATAAATATCAACGGATTTATTTTCTACAAAAGTTCGAAGGTTTTATGTATACATTATCAACAAAATTTATTCCGTCAAGGTGAATTTGTAACTTATAACACAAAAATATCAACGGATTTATTTACCACCAAAATTTGAAGGTTTTGTATTTATATTATCAACAAAATATATTCCCTCGAGTTTAATTTTGTAGCTTATAACACATAAATATCAACGGATTTATTTCCTTCAAAAGTTCGAAGATTTTATGTATACATTATCAACAAAATTTATTCCGTCAAGGTGAATTTGTAACTTATAACACATAAATATCAACGGATTTATTTACCACCAAAATTGGAAGGTTATATATATATTATTAACAAAATAAATTCCGTTGAATTTAAGTCGTAGCTTATGACGTGTTTTCTTGTAGTGAAACCTTAGAATGAGACTAACGAGACAAACTTGGAACGAACAAAGACAAACTTTATTCTCATTCTAAGGTTAGTCTAAGTTCGTCCCAAGTTAGTCTAAGTTCGTCCCTAGTTAGTTTCTTTCTAAGGACGAACTTTAACAAACCTTAGAATGAGACTAACGAGACTAACTTGGGACGAACAAAGACAAACGTTAGTCTCATTATACGGTTTGTCTAAGTTCGTCCCTAGTTAGTCTCTTTCTAAGGACGAACTTAGACAAACCTTAGAATGAGATTAACGAGACTAACTTGGGACGAACAAAGACAAACGTAAGTCTCATTATAAGGTTAGTCTAAGTTCGTCCCAAGTTAGTCTAAGTTCGTCCCAAGTTAGTCTCTTTCTAAGGACGAACTTAGACAAACCTTAGAATGAGACTAACGAGACTAACTTGGGACGAACAAAGACAAACGTTAGTCTCATTGTAAGGTTAGTCTAAGTTCTTCCCAAGTTAGTCTAAGTTCGTCCCTAGTTAGTCTCTTTCTAAGGACGAACTTTGACAAACCTTAGAATGAGACTAAAGAGACTAACTTGGGACGAACAAAGACAAACTTTAGTCTCATTATAAGGTTAGTCTAAGTTCGTCCCAAGTTAGTCTAACTTCGTCCCAAGTTAGTCTAAGTTCGTCGCTAGTTAGTCTCTTTCTAAGGACGAACTTAGACAAACCTTAGAATGAGACTAACGAGACTAACTTGGGAAGAACAAAGACAAGCGTTAGTCTCATTATAAGTTTTGTCTAAGTTCGTCCCAAGTTAGTTTTAGTTCGTCCCTAGTTAGTCTCTTTCTAAGGACGAATTTAGACAAACCTGAGAATGAGACTAACGAGAGTAACTTGGGACGAACAAACACAAACGTTAGTCTCATTACATGGTTAGTCTAAGTTCGTCCCAAGTTAGTCTAAGTTCGTCCCTACTTAGTCTCTTTCTAAGGACGAACTTAGACAAACCATAGAATGAGACTAACGAGACTAACTTGGGACGAACAAAGACAAACGTTAGTCTCATTATAAGGTTAGTCTAAGTTCGTCCCAAGTTAGTCTAAGTTCGTCCCTAGTTAGTCTCTTACTAAGGACGAACTTAGACAAACCTTAGAATGAGACTAACGAGCCTAACTTGGGACGAACAAAGACAAACGTTAGTCTCATTATAAGGTTAGTCTAAGTTCGTCCCAAGTTAGTCTAAGTTCGTCCCTAGTTAGTCTCTTTCTAAGGACGAACTTAGACAAACCTTAGAATGAGACTAAAGAGACTAACATGGGACGAACAAAGACAAACTTTAGTCTCATTATAAGGTTAGTCTAAGTTTGTCCCAAGTTAGTCTAAGTTCGTCCCTAGTTAGTCTCATTCTAAGGACGAACTTTGACAAACCTTAGAATCAGACTAAAGAGACTAACATGGGACGAACAAACACAAACGTTAGTCTCATTACAAGGTTAGTCTAAGTTCGTCCCAAGTTAGTCTAAGTTCATCCCTAGTTAGTCTCCTTCTAAGGACGAACTTAGACAAACCATAGAATGAGACTAACGAGACTAACTTGGGATGAACAAAGACAAGCGTTAGTCTCATTATAAGGTTTGTCTAAGTTCGTCCCAAGTTAGTCTAAGTTCGTCCCTAGTTAGTCTCTTTCTAAGGACGAACTTAGACAAACCTTAAAATGAGACTAACGAGAATAACTTGGAACGAACAAAGCCAAACTTTATTCTCATTCTAAGGTTAGTCTAAGTTCGTCCCAAGTCAGTCTAAGTTCTTCCCTAGTTAGTTTCTTTCTAAGGACGAACTTAAACGAACCTTAGAATGAGACTAACGAGACTAACTTGGGACGAACAAAGACAAACGTTAGTCTCATTTTAAGGTTTGTCGAAGTTCGTCCCAAGTTAGTCTAAGTTCGTCCCTAGTTAGTCTCATTCTAAGGACGAACTTAGACAAACCTTAGAATGAGACTAACGAGACTAACTTGGGACGAACAAACACAAACGTTAGTCTCATTACAAGGTTAGTTTAAGTTCGTCCCAATTTAGTCTAAGTTCGTCCCTAGTTAGTCTCTTTCTAAGGACGAACTTAGACAAACCTTAGAAGGATAGTCTCTTTCTAAGGACGAACTTAGACGAACCTTAGAATGAGACTAACGAGACTAACTTGGGACGAACAAAGACAGGCGTTAGTCTCATTATAAGGTTTGTCTAAGTTCGTCTCAAGTTAGTCCTAGTTAGTCTCTTTCTAAGGACGAATTTAGACAAACCTTAGAATGAGACTAACGAGAGTAACTTGGGACGAACAAACACAAACGTTAGTCTCATTACAAGGTTAGTCTAAGTTCGTCCCAAGTTAGTCTAAGTTCGTCCCTAGTTAGTCTCTTTCTAAGGACGAACTTAGACAAACCATAGAATGAGACTAACGAGACTAACTTGGGACGAACAAAGACAAACGTTTGTCTCATTATAAGGTTAGTCTAAGTTCGTGCCAAGTTAGTCTAAGTTCGTCCCAAGTTAGTCTAAGTTCGTCCCTAGTTAGTCTCTTACTAAGGACGAACTTAGACAAACCTTAGAATGAGACTAACAAGCCTAACTAGGGACGAACAAAGACAAACGTTAGTCTCATTATAAGGTTAGTCTAAGTTCGTCCCAAGTTAGTCTAAGTTCGTCCCTAGTTAGTCTCTTTCTAAGGACGAACTTAGACAAACCTTAGAATGAGGCTAACGAGACTAACTTGGGACGAACAAAGACAAACTTTAGTCTCATTATAAGGTTAGTCTAAGTTCGTCCCAAGTTAGTCTAATTTCGTCCCTAGTTAGTCTCATTCTAAGGACGAACTTTGACAAACCTTAGAATGAGACTAAAGAGACTAACATGGGACGACCAAACACAAACGTTAGTCTCATTACAAGGTTAGTCTAAGTTCGTCCCAAGTTAGTCTAAGTTCGTCCCTAGTTAGTCTCTTTATAAGGACGAACTTAGACAAACCTTAGAATGAGACTAACGAGACTAACTTGGGATGAACAAAGACAAGCGTTAGTCTCATTATAAGGTTTGTCTAAGTTCATCCCAAGTTAGTCTAAGTTCGTCCCTAGTTAGTTGCTTTCTAAGGATGAACTTAAACAAACCATAGAATGAGACTAACGAGACTAACTTGGGACGAACAAAGACAAACGTTAGTCTCATTATAAGGTTTGTCGAAGTTCGTCCCAAGTTAGTCTAAGTTCGTCCCTAGTTTGTTTCCTTCTAAGGACGAACTTAGACAAACCTAAGAATGCGACTAACGAGACTAACTTGGGACGAACAAACACAAACGTTAGTCTCATTACAAGGTTAGTCTAAGTTCGTCCCAAGTTAGTCGATGTTCGTCCCTAGTTAGTCTCTTTCTAAGGACAAACTTAGACAAACCATAGAAGGATAGTCTCTTTCTAAGGATGAACCTAGACAAACCTTAGAATGAGACTAATGAGACTAACTTGGGACGAACAAAGACAAGCATTAGTCTCATTATAATGTTAGTCTAAGTTCGTCCCAAGTTAGTCTAAGTTTGTCCCTAGTTAGTCTCTTTCTGAGGACGAACTTAGACAAACCTTAGAATGAGACTAACGAGAATAACTTGGAACGAATAAAGACAAACTTTATTTTCATTCTAAGGTTAGTCTAAGTTCGTCCCAAGTTAGTCTAAGTTCGTTCCTAGTTAGTTTCTTTCTAAGGACGAACTTAAACGAACCTTAGAATGAGACTAACTTGGGACGAACAAAGACAACCATTAGTCTCATTTTAAGGTTTGTCGAAGTTCGTCCCAAGTTAGTCTATGTTCGTCCCAAGTTAGTCTAAGTCCGTCCCGAGTTAGTCTCTTTCTAAGGACGAACTTAGACAAACCTTAGAATGAGACTAACGAGACTAACTTGGAACGAACAAAGACAAACTTTATTCTCATTCTAAGGTTATTCTAAGTTCGTCCCAAGTTAGTGTAAGTTCGTCCCTAGTTAGTTTCTTTCTAAGGACGAACTTAAACAAACCTTAGAATGAGACTAACGAGACTAACTTGGAACGAACAAAGACAAACTTTAGTCTCATTATAAGGTTAGTCTAAGTTCGTCCCTAGTTAGTCTCTTTCTAAGGACGAACTTAGACAAACCTTAGAATGAGACTGACGAGACTAACTTGGGACGAACAAAGACTAACGTTAGTCTCATTACAAGGTTAGCCTAATTTCGTGCCAAGTTAGTCTAAGTTCGTCCCTAGTTAGTCTCTTTCTAAGGACGAACTTAGACAAACCTTAGAATGAGACTAACGAGACTAACGAGACTAACTTGGGACGAACAAAGACTAACGTTAGTCTCATTACAAGGTTAGCCTAAGTGCGTGCCAAGTTAGTCTAAGTTCGTCCCTAGTTAGTCTCTTTCTAAGGACGAACTTAGACAAACCTTAGAATGAGATTAACGAGACTAACTTGGGGCGAACAAAGACAAACGTTAGTCTCATTATAAGGTTAGTCTAAGTTCGTCCCAAGTTAGTCTAAGTGCGTCCCAAGTTAGTCTCTTTCTAAGGACGAACTTAGACAAACCTTAGAATGAGACTAACGAGACTAACTTGGGACGAACAAAGACAAACGTTAGTCTCATTGTAAGGTTAGTCTAAGTTCGTCCCAAGTTAGTCTATGTTTGTCCCTAGTTAGTCTCTTTCTAAGGACGAACTTAGACAAACCTTAGAATGAGACTAAAGAGACTAACTTGGGACGAACAAAGACAAACTTTAGTCTCATTATAAGGTTAGTCTAAGTTCGTCCCAAGTTAGTCTAAGTTCGTCCCAAGTTAGTCTAAGTTCGTCGCTAGTTAGTCTCTTTCTAAAGACGAACTTAGACAAACCTTAGAATGAGACTAACGAGACTAACTTGGGAAGAACAAAGACAAGCGTTAGTCTCATTATAAGGTTTGTCTAAGTTCGTCCCAAGTTAGTTTAAGTTCGTCCCTAGTTAGACTCTTTCTAAGGACGAACTTAGACAAACCTTAGAATGAGAGTAACGAGAGTAACTTGGGAGGAACAAACACAAACGTTAGTCTCATTACATGGTTAGTCTAAGTTCGTCCCATGTTAGTCTAAGTTCGTCCCTAGTTAGTCTCTTTCTAAGGACGAACTTAGACAAACCATAGAATGAGATTAACGAGACTAACTTGGGACGAACAAAGACAAACTTTATTCTCATTCTAAGGTTAGTCTAAGTTCGTCCCAAGTTAGTCTAAGTTCGTCCCTAGTTAGTTTCTTTCTAAGGACGAACTTAAACGAACCTTAGAATGAGACTAACGAGACTAACTTGGGACGCACAAAGACAAACATTAGTCTCATTTTAAGGTTTATCGAAGTTCGTCCCAAGTTAGTCTATGTTCGTCCCAAGTTAGTCTAAGTCCGTGCCTAGTTAGTCTCTTTCTAAGGACGAACTTAGACAAACCTTAGAATGAGACTAACGAGACTAACTTGGAACGAACAAAGACAAACTTTATTCTCATTCTAAGGTTATTCTAAGTTCGTCCCAAGTTAGTGTAAGTTCGTCCCTAGTTAGTTTCTTTCTAAGGACGAACTTAAACAAACCTTAGAATGAGACTAACGAGACTAACTTGGAACGAACAAAGACAAACTTTAGTCTCATTATAAGGTTAGTCTAAGTTCGTCCCTAGGTAGCCTCTTTCTAAGGACGAACTTAGACAAACCTTAGAATGAGACTGACGAGACTAACTTGGGACGAATATAGACTAACGTTAGTCTCATTACAAGGTTAGCCTAAGTTCGTGCCAAGTTAGTCTAAGTTCGTCCCTAGTTAGCCTCTTTCTAAGGACGAACTTAGACAAACCTTAGAATGAGACTAACGAGACTACCTTGGGACAAACAAAGACTAACGTTAGTCTCATTACAAGGTTAGCCTAAGTGCGTGCCAAGTTAGTCTAAGTTCGTCCCTAGTTAGTCTCTTTCTAAGGATGAACTTAGACAAACCTTAGAATGAGATTAACGAGACTAACTTGGGACGAACAAAGACAAACGTTAGTCTCATTATAAGGTTAGTCTAAGTTCGTCCCAAGTTAGTCTAAGTTCGTTCCAAGTTAGTCTAAGTTCGTCCCAAGTTAGTCTAAGTTCGTCGCTAGTTAGTCTCTTTCTAAAGACGAACTTAGACAAACCTTAGAATGAGACTAACGAGACTAACTTGGGAAGAACAAAGACAAGCGTTAGTCTCCTTATAAGGTTTGTCTAAGTTCGTCCCAAGTTAGTTTAAGTTCGTCCCAAGTTAGTCTCTTTCTAAGGACGAACTTAGACAAACCTTAGAATGAGACTAACGAGACTAACTTGGGACGAACAAAGACAAACGTTAGTCTCATTGTAAGGTTAGTCTAAGTTCGTCCCAAGTTAGTCTATGTTTGTCCCTAGTTAGTCTCTTTCTAAGGACGAACTTAGACAAACCTTAGAATGAGACTAAAGAGACTAACTTGGGACGAACAAAGACAAACTTTAGTCTCATTATAAGGTTAGTCTAAGTTCGTCCCAAGTTAGTCTAAGTTCGTCCCAAGTTAGTCTAAGTTCGTCGCTAGTCAGTCTCTTTCTAAAGACGAACTTAGACAAACCTTAGAATGAGACTAACGAGACTAACTTGGGAAGAACAAAGACAAGCGTTAGTCTCATTATAAGGTTTGTCTAAGTTCGTCCCAAGTTAGTTTAAGTTCGTCCCTAGTTAGACTCTTTCTAAGGACGAACTTAGACAAACCTTAGAATGAGAGTAACGAGAGTAACTTGGGACGAACAAACACAAACGTTAGTCTCATTACATGGTTAGTCTAAGTTCATCCCAAGTTAGTCTAAGTTCGTCCCTAGTTAGTCTCTTTCTAAGGACGAACTTAGACAAACCATAGAATGAGATTAACGAGACTAACTTGGGACGAACAAAGACAAACGTTAGTCTCATTATAAGGTTAGTCTAAGTTCGTCCCAAGTTTGTCTAAGTTCGTCCCTAGTTAGTCTTTTACTAAGGACGAACTTAGACAAATCTTAGAATGAGACTAACGAGCCTAACTTGGGACGAACAAAGACAAACTTTAGTCTCATTATAAGGTTAGTCTAAGTTCGTCCCAAGTTAGTCTAAGTTTGTCCCTAGTTAGTGTCTTTCTGAGGACGAACTCAGACAAACCTTAGAATGAGACTAACGAGACTAACTTGGGACTAACAAAGACAAGCGTTAGTCTCATTATAAGGTTTGTCTAAGTTCGTGCCAAGTTAGTCTGAGTTCGTCCCTAGTTAGTCTCTTTCTAAGGACGAATTTTGACAAACCTTAGAATGAGACTAACGAGACTAACTTGGGACGAACAAAGACAAGCGTTAGTCTCATTATAAGGTTTGTCTAAGTTCGTCCGAAGTTAGTCTAAGTTCGTCCCTAGTTAGTCTCTTTCTAAGGACGAACTTAGACAAACCATAGAATGAGACTAAAGAGACTAACTTGGGACGAACAAAGACAAACTTTAGTCTCATTATAAGGTTAGTCTAAGTTCGTCCCAAGTTAGTCTAAGTTCGTCCCTAGTTAGTCTCTTTCTAAGGACGAACTTAGACAAACCTTAGAATGAGACTAAAGAGACTAACTTGGGACGAACAAAGACAAACTTTAGTCTCATTATAAGGTTAGTCTAAGTTCGTCCCAAGTTAGTCTAAGTTCGTCCCAAGTTAGTCTGAGTTCGTCCCTAGTTAGTCTCTTTCTAAAGACGAACTTAGACAAACATTATAATGAGACTAACGAGACTAACTTGGGAAGAACAAAGACAAGCGTTAGTCTCATTATAAGGTTTGTCTAAGTTCGTCCCAAGTTAGTTTAAGTTCGTCCCTAGTTAGACTCTTTCTAAGGACGAACTTAGACAAACCTTAGAATGAGACTAACGAGACTAACTTGGGACGAACAAAGACAAGCGTTAGTCTCATTATAAGGTTTGTCTAAGTTCGTCCCAAGTTAGTCTATGTTTGTCCCTAGTTAGTCTCTTTCTAAGGACGAACTTAGACAAACCTTAGAATGAGACTAAAGAGACTAACTTGGGACGAACAAAGACAAACTTTAGTCTCATTATAAGGTTAGTCTAAGTTCGTCCCAAGTTAGTCTAAGTTCGTCCCAAGTTAGTCTAAGTTCGTCGCTAGTTAGTCTCTTTCTAAAGACGAACTTAGACAAACATTATAATGAGACTAACGAGACTAACTTGGGAAGAACAAAGACAAGCGTTAGTCTCATTATAAGGTTTGTCTAAGTTCGTCCCAAGTTAGTTTAAGTTCGTCCCTAGTTAGACTCTTTCTAAGGACGAACTTAGACAAACCTTAGAATGAGAGTAACGAGTGTAACTTGGGACGAACAAACACAAACGTTAGTCTCATTACATGGTTAGTCTAAGTTCGTCCCTAGTTAGTCTCTTTCTAAGGACGAACTTAGACAAACCATAGAATGAGATTAATGAGACTAACTTGGGACGAACAAAGACAAACATTAGTCTCATTATAAGGTTAGTCTAAGTTCGTCCCAAGTTTGTCTAAGTTCGTCCCTAGTTAGTCTTTTACTAAGGACGAACTTAGACAAACCTTAGAATGAGACTAACGAGCCTAACTTGGGACGAACAAAGACAAACTTTAGTCTCATTATAAGGTTTGTCTAAGTTCGTCCCAAGTTAGTCTAAGTTCGTCCCTAGTTAGTCTCTTTCTAAGGATGAACTTTGACAAACCTTAGAATGAGACTAACGAGACTAACTTGGGACGAACAAAGACAAGCGTTAGTCTCATTATAAGGTTTGTCTAAGTTCGTCCGAAGTTAGTCTAAGTTCATCCCTAGTTAGTCTCTTTCTAAGGACGAACTTAGACAAACCATAGAATGAGAAAACGAGACTAACTTGAAACGAACAAAGACAAACTTTATTCTCCTTCTAAGGTTAGTCTAAGTTCGTCCCAAGTTAGTCTAAGTTCGTCCCTAGTTAGTTTCTTTCTGAGGAACTTAAACAAACCTAAGAATGAGACAAACGAGACTAACTTGGGACGAACAAAGACAAACGTTAGTCTCATTATAAGGTTTGTCTAAGTTCGTCCCAAGTTAGTCTAAGTTCGTCCCTAGTTAGTCTCTTTTTAAGGACGAACTTAGACAAACCTTAGAATGAGACTAACGAGACTAACTTGGGACGAACAAACACAAACGTTAGTCTCATTACAAGGTTAGTCTAAGTTCGTCCCAAGTTAGTCTAAGTTCGTCCCTAGTTAGTCTCTTTCTAAGGACGAACTTAGACAAACCTTAGAAGGAGATTAACGAGACTAACTTGGGACGAACAAAGACAAACGTTAGTCTCATAACAAGGTTAGTCTAAGTTCTTCCCAAGTTAGTCTCTCTCTAAGGATGAACTTAGACAAACCTTCGAATGAGACTAACGAGACAAACTCTCATTCAAAGGTTTGTCTAAGTTCGTCCCAAGTTAGTCTAAGTTCGTCCCTAATTAGTCTCTTTCTAAGGACGAACTTAAACAAACCTTAGAATGTGACTAACGAGACTAACTTCGGACGAACAAAGAGAAACATTAGTCTCATTATAAGGTTTGTCTAAGTTCGTCCCTCGTTTGCCTCTTTCTAAGGACGAACTTAGACAAACCGTAGAATGAGATTAACGAGACTAACTTGGAACGAACAAATACAAACGTTAGTCTCATTACAAGGATAGTCTAAGTTTGTTCCAAGTTAGTCTAAGTTCGTCCCTCGTTAGTCTCTTTCTAAGGACGAACTTAGACAAACCTTAGACGGAGACTAACGAAACTAACTTGGGATGAACAAAGACAAACGTTAGTCTCATTACAAGGTTAGTCTAAGTTCGTTCCAAGTTAGTCTAAGTTCGTCCCTAGTTAGTCTCTTTCTAAGGACGAACTTAGACAAACCTTAGAAGGAGACTAACGATACTAACTTGGGACGAACAAAGACAAACGTTAGTCTCCTTAGAAGGTTAGCCTAAGTTCGTCCCAAGTTAGAGTAAGTTCGTCCCTAGTTAGTCTCTTTCAAAGGATGAACTTAGACAAACCTTAGAATGAGACTAACGAGACTAACTTGGGACGAACAAAGACAAGCGTTAGTCTCATAATAAGGTTTGTCTAAGTTCGTCCCTAGTTAGTCTCTTTCTAAGGACAAACTTAGACAAACCTTAGAATGAGACTAACGAGACTAACTTGGGACGAACAAACACTAACGTTAGTCTCATTACAAGATTAGCCTATGTTCGTGCCAAGTTAGTTTAAGTTCGTCCCTAGTTAGTCTCTTTCTAAGGACGAACTTAGACAAACCTCAGAATGAGATTAACGAGACAAACTTGGGACGAACAAAGACTAGCGTTAGTCTCATTATAAAGTTAGTCTAAGTTCGTCCCAAGTTAGTCTAAGTTCGTCCCAAGTCAGTCTCTTTCTAAGGACGAACTTAGACAAACCTTAGAATGAGACTAACGAGACAAACTTGGGACGAACAAAGACAAACGTTAGTCTCATTGTAAGGTTAGTCTAAGTTCGTCCCAAGTTAGTCTAAGTTCGTCCCTAGTTAGTCTCTTTCTAAGGACGAACTTAGACAAACCTTAGAATGAGACTAAAGAGACTAACTTGGGACGAACAAAGACAAACTTTAGTCTCATTATAAGGTTAGTCTAAGTTCGTCCCAAGTTAGTCTAAGTTCGTCGCTAGTTAGTCTAAGTTCGTCGCTAGTTAGTCTAATTGTAAGGTTAGTCTAAGTTCGTCCCAAGTTAGTCTAAGTTCGTCCCTAGTTAGTCTCTTTCTAAGGACATATTTAGACAAACCTTAGAATGAGACTAACGAGAGTAACTTGGGACGAACAAACACAAACGTTAGTCTCATTACATGGTTAGTCTAAGTTCGTCCCAAGTTAGTCTAAGTTCGTCCCTAGTTAGTCTCTTTCTAAGGACGAACTTAGACAAACCATAGAATGAGACTAACGAGACTAACTTGGGACGAACAAATACAAATGTTAGTCTCATTATAAGGTTAGTCTAAGTTCGTCCCAAGTTAGTCTAAGTTCGTCCCTAGTTAGTCTCTTACTAAGGACGAACTTAGACAAACCTTAGAATGAGACTAACGAGCCTAACTTGGGACGAAAAAAGACAAACGTTAGTCTCCTTATAAGGTTAGTCTAAGTTCGTCCCAAGTTAGTCTAAGTTCGTCCCTAGTTAGTCTCTTTCTAAGGAGGAACTTAGACAAACCTTAGAATGAGGCTAACGAGACTAACTTGGGACGAACAAAGAGAAACTTTAGTCTGATTATAAGGTTAGTCTAAGTTCGTCCAAAGTTATTCTTAGTTCGTCCCTAGTTAGTCTCTTTCTAAGGACGAACTTAGACAAACCTTAGAATGAGACTAACGAGACTAACTTGGGATGAACAAAGACAAGCGTTAGTCTCCTTATAAGGTTTGTCTAAGTTCGTCCCAAGTTAGTCTAAGTTTGTCCGTAGTTAGTCTCTTTCTAAAGAGGAACTTAGACAAACCTTAGAATGAGACTAACGAGAATAACTTGGAACGAACAAAGACAAACTTTATTCTCATTCTAAGGTAAGTCTAAGTTCGTCCCAAGTTAGTCTAAGTTCGTCCCTAGTTAGTTGCTTTCTAAGGACGAACTTAAACAAACCTTAGAATGAGACTAACGAGACTAACCTGGGACGAACAAAGACAAACGTTAGTCTCATTATAAGGTTTGTCGAAGTTCGTCCCAAGTTAGTCTAAGTTCGTCCCTAGTTTGTTTCATTCTAAGGACGAACTTAGACAAACCTAAGAATGAGACTAACGAGACTAACTTGGGACGAACAAACACAAACGTTAGTCACATTACAAGGTTAGTCTAAGTTCGTCGCAAGTTAGGCGAAGTTCGTCCCTAGTTAGTCTCTTTCTAAGGACAAACTTAGACACACCATAGAAGGATAGTCTCTTTCTAAGGATGAACCTAGATAAACCTTAGAATGAGACTAACGAGACTAACTTGGGACGAACAAAGACAAGCGTTAGTCTCTTTATAAGGTTAGTCTAAGTTCGTCCCAAGTTAGTCTAAGTTTGTCCCTAGTTAGTCTCTTTCTAAGGACGAACTTAGACAAACCTTAGAATGAGACTAACGAGACTAACTTGGGACGAACAAAGGCAAACGTTAGTCTCATTATAAGGTTAGTCTAAGTTCGTCCCAAGTTAGTCTAAGTTCGTCCCTAGTTAGTCTCTTTCTAAGGACGAATTTAAACGAACCTTAGAATGAGACTAACGAGACTAACTTGGGACGAACAAAGACAAACATTAGTCTCATTTTAAGGTTTGTCGAAGTTCGTCCCAAGTTAGTCTAAGTTCGTCCCTAGTTAGTCTCATTCTAAGGACGAACTTAGACAAACCTTAGAATGAGACTAACGAGACTAACTTGGGACGAACAAACACAAACGTTAGTCTCATTACAAGGTTAGTCTAAGTTCGTCCCAAGTTAGTCTAAGTTCGTCCCTAGTTAGTCTCTTTCTAAGAACGAACTTAGACAAACCTTAGAATGAGACTAACGAGACTAACTTGGGACGAACAAACACAAACGTTAGTCTCATTACAAGGTTAGTCTAAGTTTGTCCCAAGTTAGTCTAAGTTCGTCCCTAGTTAGTCTCTTTCTAAGGACGAACTTAGACAAACCTTAGAATGAGACTAACGAGACTAACTTGGAACGAACAAAGACAAACTTTATTCTCATTCTAAGGTTATTCTAAGTTGGTCCCAAGTTAGTCTAAGTTCGTCCCTAGTTAGTTTCTTTCTAAGGACGAACTTAAACAAACCTTAGAATGAGACTAACGAGACTAACTTGGGACGAACAAAGACAAACTTTAGTCTCATTATAAGGTTAGTCTAAGTTCGTCCCAAGTTAGTCTAAGTTCGTCCCTAGTTAGTCTCTTTCTAAGGACGAACTTAGACAAACCTTAGAATGAAACTGACGAGACTAACTTGGGACGAACAAAGACAAGCGTTAGTCTCATTATAAGGTTGTCTAAGTTCGTCCCAAGTTAGTCTAAGTTCGTCCGTAGTTAGTCTCTTTCTAAGGACGAACTTGGACAAACCTTAGAATGAGACTAACGAGAATAACTTGGAACGAACAAAGACCAACTTTATTCTCATTCTAAGGTTATTCTAAGTTCGTCCCAAGTTAGTCTAAGTTCGTCCCTAGTTAGTTTCTTTCTAAGGACGAACTTAAACAAACCTTAGAATGAGACTAACGAGACTAACTTGGGACGAACAAAGACAAACTTTAGTCTCATTATAAGGTTAGTCTAAGTTCCTCCCAAGTTAGTCTAAGTTCGTCCCTAGTTAGTCTCTTTCTAAGGACGAACTTAGACAAACCTTAGAATGAGACTGACGAGACTAACTTGGGACGAACAAAGACAAGCGTTAGTCTCATTATAAGGTTGTCTAAGTTCGTCCGAAGTTAGTCTAAGTTCGTCCCTAGTTAGTCTCTTTCTAAGGACGAACTTAGACAAACCATGGAATGAGAAAACGAGACTAACTAGAAACGATCAAAGACAAATTTTATTCTCATTCTAAGGTTAGTCTAAGTTCGTCCCAAGTTAGTCTAAGTTCGTCCCTAGTTAGTTTCTTTCTGAGGAACTTAAACAAACCTAAGAATGAGACAAACGAGACTAACTTGGGACGAACAAAGACAAACGTTAGTCTCATTATAAGGTTTGTCTAAGTTCGTCCCAAGTTAGTCTAAGTTCGTCCCTAGTTAGTCTCTTTCTAAGGACGAACTTAGACAAACCTTAGAATGAGACTAACGAGACTAACTTGGGACGAACAAACACAAACGTTAGTCTCATTACAAGGTTAGTCTAAGTTCGTCCCAAGTTAGTCTAAGTTCGTCCCTAGTTAGTCTCTTTCTAAGGACGAACTTAGACAAACCTTAGAAGGAGACTAACGAGACTAACTTCGGACGAACAAAGACAAACGTTAGTCTCATAACAAGGTTAGTGTAAGTTCATCCCAAGTTAGTCTCTCTCTAAGGATGAACTTAGACAAACCTTCGAATGAGACTAACGAGACAAACTCTCATTCAAAGGTTTGTCTAAGTTCGTCCCAAGTTAGTCTAAGTTCGTCCCTAATTAGTCTCTTTCTAAGGACGAACTTAAACAAACCTTAGAATGTGACTAACGAGACTAACTTCGGACGAACAAAGAGAAACATTAGTCTCATTATAAGGTTTGTCTAAGTTCGTCCCTCGTTTGCCTCTTTCTAAGGACGATCTTAGACAAACCGTAGAATGACATTAACGAGACTAACTTGGAACGAACAAATACAAACGTTAGTCTCATTACAAGGTTAGTCTAAGTTTGTTCCAAGTTAGTCTAAGTTCGTCCCTCGTTAGTCTCTTTCTAAGGACGAACTTAGACAAACCTTAGACGGAGACTAACGAAACTAACTTGGGATGAACAAAGACAAACGTTAGTCTCATTACAAGGTTAGTCTAAGTTCGTTCCAAGTTAGTCTAAGTTCGTCCCTAGTTAGTCTCTTTCTAAGGACGAACTTAGACAAACCTTAGAAGGAGACTAACGATACTAACTTGGGACGAACAAAGACAAACGTTAGTCTCCTTAGAAGGTTAGCCTAAGTTCGTCCCAAGTTAGTCTAAGTTCGTCGCTAGTTAGTCTCTTTCTAAGGACGAACTTAGACAAACCTTAGAATGAGACTAACGAGACTAACTTGGGAAGAACAAAGACAAGCGTTAGTCTCATTATAAGGTTTGTCGAAGTTCGTCCCAAGTTAGTTTTAGTTCTACCCTAGTTAGTCTCTTTCTAAGGACATATTTAGACAAACCTTAGAATGAGACTAACGAGAGTAACTTGGGACGAACAAACACAAACGTTAGTCTCATTACATGGTTAGTCTAAGTTCGTCCCAAGTTAGTCTAAGTTCGTCCCTAGTTAGTCTCTTTCTAAGGATGAACTTAGACAAACCATAGAATGAGACTAACGAGACTAACTTGGGACGAACAAAGACAAACGTTAGTCTCATTATAAGGTTAGTCTAAGTTCATCCCAAGTTAGTCTAAGTTCGTCCCTAGTTAGTCTCTTACTAAGGACGAACTTAGACAAACCTTAGAATGAGACTAACGAGCCTAACTTGGGACGAAAAAAGACAAACGTTAGTCTCCTTATAAGGTTAGTCTAAGTTCGTCCCAAGTTAGTCTAAGTTCGTCCCTAGTTAGTCTCTTTCTAAGGAGGAACTTAGACAAACCTTAGAATGAGGCTAACGAGACTAACTTGGGACGAACAAAGAGAAACTTTAGTCTGATTATAAGGTTAGTCTAAGTTCGTCCAAAGTTAGTCTTAGTTCGTCCCTAGTTAGTCTCTTTCTAAGGACGAACTTAGACAAACCTTAGAATGAGACTAACGAGACTAACTTGGGATGAACAAAGACAAGCGTTAGTCTCATTATAAGGTTTGTCTAAGTTCGTCCCAAGTTAGTCTAAGTTTGTCCGTAGTTAGTCTCTTTCTAAAGACGAACATAGACAAACCTTAGAATGAGACTAACGAGAATAACTTGGAACGAACAAAGACAAACTTTATTCTCATTCTAAGGTAAGTCTAAGTTCGTCCCAAGTTAGTCTAAGTTCGTCCCTAGTTAGTTGCTTTCTAAGGACGAACTTAAACAAACCTTAGAATGAGACTAACGAGACTAACTTGGGACGAACAAAGACAAACGTTAGTCTCATTATAAGGTTTGTCGAAGTTCGTCCCAAGTTAGTCTAAGTTCGTCCCTAGTTTGTTTCATTCTAAGGACGAACTTAGACAAACCTAAGAATGAGACTAACGAGACTAACTTGGGACGAACAAACACAAACGTTAGTCACATTACAAGGTTAGTCTAAGTTCGTCGCAAGTTAGGCGAAGTTCGTCCCTAGTTAGTCTCTTTCTAAGGACAAACTTAGACACACCATAGAAGGATAGTCTCTTTCTAAGGATGAACCTAGACAAACCTTAGAATGAGACTAACGAGACTAACTTGGGACGAACAAAGACAAGCGTTAGTCTCTTTATAAGGTTAGTCTAAGTTCGTCCCAAGTTAGTCTAAGTTCGTCCCAAGTCAGTCTCTTTCTAAGGACGAACTTAGACAAACCTTAGAATGAGACTAACGAGACAAACTTGGGACGAACAAAGACAAACGTTAGTCTCATTGTAAGGTTAGTCTAAGTTCGTCCCAAGTTAGTCTAAGTTCGTCCCTAGTTAGTCTCTTTCTAAGGACGAACTTAGACAAACCTTAGAATGAGACTAAAGAGACTAACTTGGGACGAACAAAGACAAACTTTAGTCTCATTATAAGGTTAGTCTAAGTTCGTCCCAAGTTAGTCTAAGTTCGTCGCTAGTTAGTCTAAGTTCGTCGCTAGTTAGTCTAATTGTAAGGTTAGTCTAAGTTCGTCCCAAGTTAGTCTAAGTTCGTCCCTAGTTAGTCTCTTTCTAAGGACATATTTAGACAAACCTTAGAATGAGACTAACGAGAGTAACTTGGGACGAACAAACACAAACGTTAGTCTCATTACATGGTTAGTCTAAGTTCGTCCCAAGTTAGTCTAAGTTCGTCCCTAGTTAGTCTCTTTCTAAGGACGAACTTAGACAAACCATAGAATGAGACTAACGAGACTAACTTGGGACGAACAAATACAAATGTTAGTCTCATTATAAGGTTAGTCTAAGTTCGTCCCAAGTTAGTCTAAGTTCGTCCCTAGTTAGTCTCTTACTAAGGACGAACTTAGACAAACCTTAGAATGAGACTAACGAGCCTAACTTGGGACGAAAAAAGACAAACGTTAGTCTCCTTATAAGGTTAGTCTAAGTTCGTCCCAAGTTAGTCTAAGTTCGTCCCTAGTTAGTCTCTTTCTAAGGAGGAACTTAGACAAACCTTAGAATGAGGCTAACGAGACTAACTTGGGACGAACAAAGAGAAACTTTAGTCTGATTATAAGGTTAGTCTAAGTTCGTCCAAAGTTAGTCTTAGTTCGTCCCTAGTTAGTCTCTTTCTAAGGACGAACTTAGACAAACCTTAGAATGAGACTAACGAGACTAACTTGGGATGAACAAAGACAAGCGTTAGTCTCCTTATAAGGTTTGTCTAAGTTCGTCCCAAGTTAGTCTAAGTTTGTCCGTAGTTAGTCTCTTTCTAAAGAGGAACTTAGACAAACCTTAGAATGAGACTAACGAGAATAACTTGGAACGAACAAAGACAAACTTTATTCTCATTCTAAGGTAAGTCTAAGTTCGTCCCAAGTTAGTCTAAGTTCGTCCCTAGTTAGTTGCTTTCTAAGGACGAACTTAAACAAACCTTAGAATGAGACTAACGAGACTAACCTGGGACGAACAAAGACAAACGTTAGTCTCATTATAAGGTTTGTCGAAGTTCGTCCCAAGTTAGTCTAAGTTCGTCCCTAGTTTGTTTCATTCTAAGGACGAACTTAGACAAACCTAAGAATGAGACTAACGAGACTAACTTGGGACGAACAAACACAAACGTTAGTCACATTACAAGGTTAGTCTAAGTTCGTCGCAAGTTAGGCGAAGTTCGTCCCTAGTTAGTCTCTTTCTAAGGACAAACTTAGACACACCATAGAAGGATAGTCTCTTTCTAAGGATGAACCTAGATAAACCTTAGAATGAGACTAACGAGACTAACTTGGGACGAACAAAGACAAGCGTTAGTCTCTTTATAAGGTTAGTCTAAGTTCGTCCCAAGTTAGTCTAAGTTTGTCCCTAGTTAGTCTCTTTCTAAGGACGAACTTAGACAAACCTTAGAATGAGACTAACGAGACTAACTTGGGACGAACAAAGGCAAACGTTAGTCTCATTATAAGGTTAGTCTAAGTTCGTCCCAAGTTAGTCTAAGTTCGTCCCTAGTTAGTCTCTTTCTAAGGACGAATTTAAACGAACCTTAGAATGAGACTAACGAGACTAACTTGGGACGAACAAAGACAAACATTAGTCTCATTTTAAGGTTTGTCGAAGTTCGTCCCAAGTTAGTCTAAGTTCGTCCCTAGTTAGTCTCATTCTAAGGACGAACTTAGACAAACCTTAGAATGAGACTAACGAGACTAACTTGGGACGAACAAACACAAACGTTAGTCTCATTACAAGGTTAGTCTAAGTTCGTCCCAAGTTAGTCTAAGTTCGTCCCTAGTTAGTCTCTTTCTAAGAACGAACTTAGACAAACCTTAGAATGAGACTAACGAGACTAACTTGGGACGAACAAACACAAACGTTAGTCTCATTACAAGGTTAGTCTAAGTTTGTCCCAAGTTAGTCTAAGTTCGTCCCTAGTTAGTCTCTTTCTAAGGACGAACTTAGACAAACCTTAGAATGAGACTAACGAGACTAACTTGGAACGAACAAAGACAAACTTTATTCTCATTCTAAGGTTATTCTAAGTTGGTCCCAAGTTAGTCTAAGTTCGTCCCTAGTTAGTTTCTTTCTAAGGACGAACTTAAACAAACCTTAGAATGAGACTAACGAGACTAACTTGGGACGAACAAAGACAAACTTTAGTCTCATTATAAGGTTAGTCTAAGTTCGTCCCAAGTTAGTCTAAGTTCGTCCCTAGTTAGTCTCTTTCTAAGGACGAACTTAGACAAACCTTAGAATGAAACTGACGAGACTAACTTGGGACGAACAAAGACAAGCGTTAGTCTCATTATAAGGTTGTCTAAGTTCGTCCCAAGTTAGTCTAAGTTCGTCCGTAGTTAGTCTCTTTCTAAGGACGAACTTGGACAAACCTTAGAATGAGACTAACGAGAATAACTTGGAACGAACAAAGACCAACTTTATTCTCATTCTAAGGTTATTCTAAGTTCGTCCCAAGGTTAGTCTAAGTTCGTCCCTAGTTAGTTTCTTTCTAAGGACGAACTTAAACAAACCTTAGAATGAGACTAACGAGACTAACTTGGGACGAACAAAGACAAACTTTAGTCTCATTATAAGGTTAGTCTAAGTTCCTCCCAAGTTAGTCTAAGTTCGTCCCTAGTTAGTCTCTTTCTAAGGACGAACTTAGACAAACCTTAGAATGAGACTGACGAGACTAACTTGGGACGAACAAAGACAAGCGTTAGTCTCATTATAAGGTTGTCTAAGTTCGTCCGAAGTTAGTCTAAGTTCGTCCCTAGTTAGTCTCTTTCTAAGGACGAACTTAGACAAACCATGGAATGAGAAAACGAGACTAACTAGAAACGATCAAAGACAAATTTTATTCTCATTCTAAGGTTAGTCTAAGTTCGTCCCAAGTTAGTCTAAGTTCGTCCCTAGTTAGTTTCTTTCTGAGGAACTTAAACAAACCTAAGAATGAGACAAACGAGACTAACTTGGGACGAACAAAGACAAACGTTAGTCTCATTATAAGGTTTGTCTAAGTTCGTCCCAAGTTAGTCTAAGTTCGTCCCTAGTTAGTCTCTTTCTAAGGACGAACTTAGACAAACCTTAGAATGAGACTAACGAGACTAACTTGGGACGAACAAACACAAACGTTAGTCTCATTACAAGGTTAGTCTAAGTTCGTCCCAAGTTAGTCTAAGTTCGTCCCTAGTTAGTCTCTTTCTAAGGACGAACTTAGACAAACCTTAGAAGGAGACTAACGAGACTAACTTCGGACGAACAAAGACAAACGTTAGTCTCATAACAAGGTTAGTGTAAGTTCATCCCAAGTTAGTCTCTCTCTAAGGATGAACTTAGACAAACCTTCGAATGAGACTAACGAGACAAACTCTCATTCAAAGGTTTGTCTAAGTTCGTCCCAAGTTAGTCTAAGTTCGTCCCTAATTAGTCTCTTTCTAAGGACGAACTTAAACAAACCTTAGAATGTGACTAACGAGACTAACTTCGGACGAACAAAGAGAAACATTAGTCTCATTATAAGGTTTGTCTAAGTTCGTCCCTCGTTTGCCTCTTTCTAAGGACGAACTTAGACAAACCGTAGAATGACATTAACGAGACTAACTTGGAACGAACAAATACAAACGTTAGTCTCATTACAAGGTTAGTCTAAGTTTGTTCCAAGTTAGTCTAAGTTCGTCCCTCGTTAGTCTCTTTCTAAGGACGAACTTAGACAAACCTTAGACGGAGACTAACGAAACTAACTTGGGATGAACAAAGACAAACGTTAGTCTCATTACAAGGTTAGTCTAAGTTCGTTCCAAGTTAGTCTAAGTTCGTCCCTAGTTAGTCTCTTTCTAAGGACGAACTTAGACAAACCTTAGAAGGAGACTAACGATACTAACTTGGGACGAACAAAGACAAACGTTAGTCTCCTTAGAAGGTTAGCCTAAGTTCGTCCCAAGTTAGTCTAAGTTCGTCGCTAGTTAGTCTCTTTCTAAGGACGAACTTAGACAAACCTTAGAATGAGACTAACGAGACTAACTTGGGAAGAACAAAGACAAGCGTTAGTCTCATTATAAGGTTTGTCGAAGTTCGTCCCAAGTTAGTTTTAGTTCTACCCTAGTTAGTCTCTTTCTAAGGACATATTTAGACAAACCTTAGAATGAGACTAACGAGAGTAACTTGGGACGAACAAACACAAACGTTAGTCTCATTACATGGTTAGTCTAAGTTCGTCCCAAGTTAGTCTAAGTTCGTCCCTAGTTAGTCTCTTTCTAAGGATGAACTTAGACAAACCATAGAATGAGACTAACGAGACTAACTTGGGACGAACAAAGACAAACGTTAGTCTCATTATAAGGTTAGTCTAAGTTCATCCCAAGTTAGTCTAAGTTCGTCCCTAGTTAGTCTCTTACTAAGGACGAACTTAGACAAACCTTAGAATGAGACTAACGAGCCTAACTTGGGACGAAAAAAGACAAACGTTAGTCTCCTTATAAGGTTAGTCTAAGTTCGTCCCAAGTTAGTCTAAGTTCGTCCCTAGTTAGTCTCTTTCTAAGGAGGAACTTAGACAAACCTTAGAATGAGGCTAACGAGACTAACTTGGGACGAACAAAGAGAAACTTTAGTCTGATTATAAGGTTAGTCTAAGTTCGTCCAAAGTTAGTCTTAGTTCGTCCCTAGTTAGTCTCTTTCTAAGGACGAACTTAGACAAACCTTAGAATGAGACTAACGAGACTAACTTGGGATGAACAAAGACAAGCGTTAGTCTCATTATAAGGTTTGTCTAAGTTCGTCCCAAGTTAGTCTAAGTTTGTCCGTAGTTAGTCTCTTTCTAAAGACGAACTTAGACAAACCTTAGAATGAGACTAACGAGAATAACTTGGAACGAACAAAGACAAACTTTATTCTCATTCTAAGGTAAGTCTAAGTTCGTCCCAAGTTAGTCTAAGTTCGTCCCTAGTTAGTTGCTTTCTAAGGACGAACTTAAACAAACCTTAGAATGAGACTAACGAGACTAACTTGGGACGAACAAAGACAAACGTTAGTCTCATTATAAGGTTTGTCGAAGTTCGTCCTAAGTTAGTCTAAGTTCGTCCCTAGTTTGTTTCATTCTAAGGACGAACTTAGACAAACCTAAGAATGAGACTAACGAGACTAACTTGGGACGAACAAACACAAACGTTAGTCACATTACAAGGTTAGTCTAAGTTCGTCGCAAGTTAGGCGAAGTTCGTCCCTAGTTAGTCTCTTTCTAAGGACAAACTTAGACACACCATAGAAGGATAGTCTCTTTCTAAGGATGAACCTAGACAAACCTTAGAATGAGACTAACGAGACTAACTTGGGACGAACAAAGACAAGCGTTAGTCTCTTTATAAGGTTAGTCTAAGTTCGTCCCAAGTTAGTCTAAGTTTGTCCCTAGTTAGTCTCTTTCTAAGGACGAACTTAGACAAACCTTAGAATGAGACTAACGAGACTAACTTGGGACGAACAAAGGCAAACGTTAGTCTCATTATAAGGTTAGTCTAAGTTCGTCCCAAGTTAGTCTAAGTTCGTCCCTAGTTAGTGTCTTTCTAAGGACGAATTTAAACGAACCTTAGAATGAGACTAACGAGACTAACTTGGGACGAACAAAGACAAACATTAGTCTCATTTTAAGGCTTGTCGAAGTTCGTCCCAAGTTAGTCTAAGTTCGTCCCTAGTTAGTCTCATTCTAAGGACGAACTTAGACAAACCTTAGAATGAGACTAACGAGACTAACTTGGGACGAACAAACACAAACGTTAGTCTCATTACAAGGTTAGTCTAAGTTCGTCCCAAGTTAGTCTAAGTTCGTCCCTAGTTAGTCTCTTTCTAAGAACGAACTTACACAAACCTTAGAATGAGACTAACGAGACTAACTTGGGACGAACAAACACAAACGTTAGTCTCATTACAAGGTTAGTCTAAGTTCGTCCCAAGTTAGTCTAAGTTCGTCCCTAGTTAGTCTCTTTCTAAGGACGAACTTAGACAAACCTTAGAATGAGACTAACGAGACTAACTTGGAACGAACAAAGACAAACTTTATTCTCATTCTAAGGTTATTCTAAGTTGGTCCCAAGTTAGTCTAAGTTCGTCCCAAGTTAGTTTCTTTCTAAGGACGAACTTAAACAAACCTTAGAATGAGACTAACGAGACTAACTTGGGACGAACAAAGACAAACTTTAGTCTCATTATAAGGTTAGTCTAAGTTCGTCCCAAGTTAGTCTAAGTGCGTCCCTAGTTAGTCTCTTTCTAAGGACGAACTTAGACAAACCTTAGAATGAGACTGACGAGACTAACTTGGGACGAACAAAGACAAGCGTTAGTCTCATTATAAGGTTGTCTAAGTTCGTCCCAAGTTAGTCTAAGTTCGTCCGTAGTTAGTATCTTTCTAAGGACGAACTTGGACAAACCTTAGAATGAGACAAACGAGAATAACTTGGAACGAACAAAGACAAACTTTATTCTCATTTTAAGGTTAGTCTAAGTTCGTCCCAAGTTAGTCTAAGTTCGTCCCTAGTTAATTTCTTTCTAAGGACGAACTTAAACAAACCTTAGAATGAGACTAACGAGACTAACTTGGGACGAACAAAGACAAACGTTGGCCTCATTATAAGGTTTGTCGAAGTTCGTCCCAAGTTAGTCTAAGTTCGTCCCTAGTTAGTTTCATTCTAAGGACGAACTTAGACAAACCTCATAATGACACTAACGAGACTAACTTGGGACGAACAAACACAAACATTAGTCACATTACAAGGTTAGTCTAAGTTCGTCCCAAGTTAGTCGAAGTTCGTCCCTAGTTAGTCTCTTTCTAAGGACAAACTTAGACAAACCTTAGAATGAGACTAAAGAGACTAACTTGGGACGAACAAAGACAAATTTTTGTCTAATTATATGGTTAGTCTAAGTTCGTCCCAAGTTAGTCTAAGTTCGTCCCAAGTTAGTCTAAGTTTGTCCGTAGTTAGTCTCTTTCTAAAGACGAACTTAGACAAACCTTAGAATGAGACTAACGAGAATAACTTGGAACGAACAAAGACAAACTTTATTCTCATTCTAAGGTAAGTCTAAGTTCGTCCCAAGTTAGTCTAAGTTCGTCCCTAGTTAGTTGCTTTCTAAGAACGAACTTAAACAAACCTTAGAATGAGACTAACGAGACTAACTTGGGACGAACAAAGACAAACGTTAGTCTCATTATAAGGTTTGTCGAAGTTCGTCCCAAGTTAGTCTAAGTTCGTCCCTAGTTTGTTTCATTCTAAGGACGAACTTAGACAAACCTAAGAATGAGACTAACGAGACTAACTTGGGACGAACAAACACAAACGTTAGTCACATTACAAGGTTAGTCTAACTTCGTCACAAGTTAGTCGAAGTTCGTCCCTAGTTAGTCTCTTTCTAAGGACAAACTTAGACAAGCCTTAGAAGGATTGTCTCTTTCTAAGGACGAACTTAGACAAACCTTAGAATGAGACTAACGAGACTAACTTGGGACGAACAAAGACAAGCGTTAGTCTCATTATAAGGTTTGTCTAAGTTCGTCCCAAGTTAGTCTAAGTTTGTCCGTAGTTAGTCTCTTTCTAAAGACGAACTTAGACAAACCTTAGAATGAGACTAACGAGAATAACTTGGAACGAACAAAGACAAACTTTATTCTCATTCTAAGGTAAGTCTAAGTTCGTCCCAAGTTAGTCTAAGTTCGTCCCTAGTTAGTTGCTTTCTAAGGACGAACTTAAACAAACCTTAGAATGAGACTAACGAGACTAACTTGGGACGAACAAAGACAAACGTTAGTCTCATTATAAGGTTTGTCGAAGTTCGTCCCAAGTTAGTCTAAGTTCGTCCCTAGTTTGTTTCATTCTAAGGACGAACTTAGACAAACCTAAGAATGAGACTAACGAGGCTAACTTGGGACGAA
Source organism: Rhodiola chrysanthemifolia (assembly GCA_033675395.1). Taxonomy (NCBI): domain Eukaryota; kingdom Viridiplantae; phylum Streptophyta; class Magnoliopsida; order Saxifragales; family Crassulaceae; genus Rhodiola; species Rhodiola chrysanthemifolia. Next base: position 452,502 of record CM066204.1, read on the forward strand.
CAAACACAAACGTTAGTCACATTACAAGGTTAGTCTAACTTCGTCGCAAGTTAGGCGAAGTTCGTCCCTAGTTAGTCTCTTTCTAAGGACAAACTTAGACAAACCTTAGAATGAGACTAAAGAGACTAACTTGGGACGAACAAAGAGAAACTTTAGTCTGATTATAAGGTTAGTCTAAGTTTGTCCAAAGTTAGTCTTAGTTCGTCCCTAGTTAGTCTCTTTCTAAGGACAAACTTAGACAAACCTTAGAATGAGACTAACGAGACTAACTTGGGATGAACAAAGACAAGCGTTAGTCTCATTATAAGGTTTGTCTAAGTTCGTCCCAAGTTAGTCTAAGTTTGTCCGTAGTTAGTCTCTTTCTAAAGACGAACTTAGACAAACCTTAGAATGAGACTAACGAGAATAACTTGGAACGAACAAAGACAAACTTTATTCTCATTCTAAGGTAAGTCTAAGTTCGTCCCAAGTTAGTCTAAGTTCGTCCCTAGTTAGTTGCTTTCTAAGGACGAACTTAAACAAACCTTAGAATGAGACTAACGAGACTAACTTGGGACGAACAAAGACAAACGTTAGTCTCATTATAAGGTTTGTCGAAGTTCGTCCCAAGTTAGTCTAAGTTCATCCCTAGTTAGTTTCATTCTAAGGACGAGCTTAGACAAACCTCAGAATGAGACTAACGAGACTAACTTGGGACGAACAAACACAAACGTTTGTCACATTACAAGGTTAGTCTAAGTTCGTCCCAAGTTAGTCGAAGTTCGTCCCTAGTTAGTCTCTTTTTAAGGACAAACTTAGACAAGCCTTAGAAGGATTGTCTCTTTCTAAGGACGAACTTAGACAAACCTTAGAATGAGACTAACGAGACTAACTTGGGACGAACAAAGACTAACGTTAGTCTCATTACAAGGTTAGCCTAAGTTCGTGCCAAGTTAGTCTAAGTTCGTCCCTAGTTAGTCTCTTTCTAAGGACGAACTTAGACAAACCTTAGAATGAGATTAACGAGACTAACTTGGGACGAACAAAGACAAACGTTAGTCTCATTATAAGGTTAGTCTAAGTTCGTCCCAAGTTAGTCTAAGTTCGTCCCAAGTTAGTCTAAGTTCGTCCCAAGTTAGTCTCTTTCTAAGGACAAACTTAGACAAACCTTAGAATGAGACTAACGAGACTAACTTGGGACGAACAAAGACAAACGTTAGTCTCATTGTAAGGTTAGTCTAAGTTCGTCCCCAGTTAGTCTAAGTTCGTCCCTAGTTAGTCTCTTTCTAAGGACGAACTTAGACAAACCTTAGAATGAGACTAAAGAGACTAACTTGGGACGAACAAAGACAAACTTTAGTCTCATTATAAGGTTAGTCTAAGTTCGTCCCAAGTTAGTCTAAGTTCGTCGCTAGTTAGTCTCTTTCTAAAGACGAACTTAGACAAACCTTAGAATGAGACTAACGAGACTAACTTCGGAAGAACAAAGACAAGCGTTAGTCTCATTATAAGGTTTGTCCAAGTTCGTCCCAAGTTACTTTAAGTTCGTCCCTAGTAAGACTCTTTCTAAGGACGAAACTTAGACAAACCTTAGAATGAGAGTAACGAGAGTAACTTGGGACGAACAAACACAAACGTTAGTCTCATTACATGGTTAGTCTAAGTTCGTCCCAAGTTAGTCTAAGTTCGTCCCTAGTTAGTCTCTTTCTAAGGACAAACTTAGACAAACCATAGAATGAGATTAACGAGACTAACTTGGGACGAACAAAGACAAACGTTAGTCTCATTATAAGGTTAGTCTAAGTTCGTCCCAAGTTTGTCTAAGTTCGTCCCTAGTTAGTCTGTTACTAAGGACGGACTTAGAATAACCTTAGAATGAAACTAATGAGCCTAACTTGGGACGAACAAAGACAAACTTTAGTCTCATTATAAGGTTAGTCTAAGTTCGTCCCAAGTTAGTCTAAGTTCGTCCCTGGTTAGTCTCTTTCTGAGGACGAACTCAGACAAACCATAGAATGAGACTAACGAGACTAACTTGGGACGAACAAAGACAAGCGTTAGTCTCATTATAAGGTTTGTCTAAGTTCGTCCCAAGTTAGTCTAAGTTCGTCCCTAGTTAGTCTCTTTCTAAGGACGAACTTAGACAAACCTTAGAATGAGACTAACGAGACTAACTTGGGAAGAACAAAGACAAGCGTTAGTCTCATTATAAGGTTTGTCGAAGTTCGTCCCAAGTTAGTTTTAGTTCTACCCTAGTTAGTCTCTTTCTAAGGACGAATTTAGACAAACCTTAGAATGAGACTAACGAGCCTAACTTGGGACGAACAAAGACAAACGTTAGTCTCCTTATAAGGTTAGTCTAAGTTCGTCCCAAGTTAGTCTAAGTTCGTCCCTAGTTAGTCGCTTTCTAAGGAGGAACTTAGACAAACCTTAGAATGAGGCTAACGAGACTAACTTGGGACGAACAAAGAGAAACTTTAGTCTGATTATAAGGTTAGTCTAAGTTCGTCCAAAGTTAGTCTTAGTTCGTCCCTAGTTAGTCTCTTTCTAAGGACGAACTTAGACAAACCTTAGAATGAGACTAACGAGACTAACTTGGGATGAACAAAGACAAGCGTTAGTCTCATTATAAGGTTTGTCTAAGTTCGTCCCAAGTTAGTCTAAGTTTGTCCGTAGTTAGTCTCTTTCTAAAGACAAACTTAGACAAACCTTAGAATGAGACTAACGAGAATAACTTGGAACGAACAAAGACAAACTTTATTCTCATTCTAAGGTAAGTCTAAGTTCGTCCCAAGTTAGTCTAAGTTTGTCCCTAGTTAGTTGCTTTCTAAGGACGAACTTAAACAAACCTTCGAATGAGACTAACGAGACTAACTTGGGACGAACAAAGACAAACGTTAGTCTCATTACATGGTTAGTCTAAGTTCGTCCCAAGTTAGTCTAAGTTCGTCCCTAGTTAGTCTCTTTCTAAGGACGAACTTAGACAAACCATAGAATGAGACTAACGAGACTAACTTGGGACGAACAAAGACAAACGTTAGTCTCATTATAAGGTTAGTCTAAGTTCGTCCCAAGTTAGTCTAAGTTCGTCCCTAGTTAGTCTCTTACTAAGGACGAACTTAGACAAACCTTAGAATGAGACTAACGAGCCTAACTTGGGACGAACAAAGACAAACGTTAGTCTCCTTATAAGGTTAGTCTAAGTTCGTCCCAAGTTAGTCTAAGTTCGTCCCTAGTTAGTCTCTTTCTAAGGAGGAACTTAGACAAACCTTAGAATGAGGCTAACGAGACTAACTTGGGACGAACAAAGAGAAACTTTAGTCTGATTATAAGGTTAGTCTAAGTTCGTCCAAAGTTAGTCTTAGTTCGTCCCTAGTTAGTCTCTTTCTAAGGACGAACTTAGATAAACCTTAGAATGAGACTAACGAGGCTAACTTGGGATGAACAAAGACAAGCGTTAGTCTCATTATAAGGTTTGTCTAAGTTCGTCCCAAGTTAGTCTAAGTTTGTCCGTAGTTAGTCTCTTTCTAAAGACGAACTTAGACAAACCTTAGAATGAGACTAACGAGAATAACTTGGAACGAACAAAGACAAACTTTATTCTCATTCTAAGGTAAGTCTAAGTTCGTCCCAAGTTAGTCTAAGTTCGTCCCTAGTTAGTTGCTTTCTAAGGACGAACTTAAACAAACCTTAGAATGAGACTAACGAGACTAACTTGGGACGAACAAAGACAAACGTTAGTCTCATTATAAGGTTTGTCGAAGTTCGTCCCAAGTTAGTCTAAGTTCGTCCCTAGTTTGTTTCATTCTAACGACGAACTTAGACAAACCTAAGAATGAGACTAACGAGACTAACTTGGGACGAACAAACACAAACGTTAGTCACATTACAAGGTTAGTCTAAGTTCGTCCCAAGTTAGGCGAAGTTCGTCCCTAGTTAGTCTCTTTCTAAGGACAAACTTAGACACACCATAGAAGGATAGTCTCTTTCTAAGGATGAACCTAGACAAACCTTAGAATGAGACTAACGAGACTAACTTGGGATGAACAAAGACAAGCGTTAGTCTCTTTATAAGGTTAGTCTAAGTTCGTCCCAAGTTAGTCTAAGTTTGTCCCTAGTTAGTCTCTTTCTAAGGACGAACTTAGACAAACCTTAGAATGAGACTAACGAGACTAACTTGGGACGAACAAAGGCAAACGTTAGTCTCATTATAAGGTTAGTCTAAGTTCGTCCCAAGTTAGTCTAAGTTCGTCCCTAGTTAGTCTCTTTCTAAGGACGAATTTAAACGAACCTTAGAATGAGACTAACGAGACTAACTTGGGACGAACAAAGACAAACATTAGTCTCATTTTAAGGTTTGTCGAAGTTCGTCCTAGTTAGTCTAAGTTCGTCCCTAGTTAGTCTCATTCTAAGGACGAACTTAGACAAACCTTAGAATGAGACTAACGAGACTAACTTGGGACGAACAAACACAAACGTTAGTCTCATTACAAGGTTAGTCTAAGTTCGTCCCAAGTTTGTCTAAGTTCGTCCCTAGTTAGTCTCTTTCTAAGAACGAACTTAGACAAACCTTAGAATGAGACTAACGAGACTAACTTGGGACGAACAAACACAAACGTTAGTCTCATTACAAGGTTAGTCTAAGTTCGTCCCAAGTTAGTCTAAGTTCGTCCCTAGTTAGTCTCTTTCTAAGGACGAACTTAGACGAACCTTAGAATGAGACTAACGAGACTAACTTGGAACGAACAAAGACAAACTTTATTCTCATTCTAAGGTTATTCTAAGTTGGTCCCAAGTTAGTCTAAGTTCGTCCCTAGTTAGTTTCTTTCTAAGGACGAACTTAAACAAACCTTAGAATGAGACTAACGAGACTAACTTGGGACGAACAAAGACAAACTTTAGTCTCATTATAAGGTTAGTCTAAGTTCGTCCCAAGTTAGTCTAAGTTCGTCCCTAGTTAGTCTCTTTCTAAGGACGAACTTAGACAAACCTTAGAATGAGACTGACGAGACTAACTTGGGACGAACAAAGACAAGCGTTAGTCTCATTATAAGGTTGTCTAAGTTCGTCCCAAGTTAGTCTAAGTTCGTCCGTAGTTAGTCTCTTTCTAAGGACGAACTTGGACAAACCTTAGAATGAGACTAACGAGAATAACTTGGAACGAACAAAGACCAACTTTATTCTCATTCTAAGGTTATTCTAAGTTCGTCCCAAGTTAGTCTAAGTTCGTCCCTAGTTAGTTTCTTTCTAAGGACGAACTTAAACAAACCTTAGAATGAGACTAACGAGACTAACTTGGGACGAACAAAGACAAACTTTAGTCTCATTATAAGGTTAGTCTAAGTTCGTCCCAAATTAGTCTAAGTTCGTCCCTAGTTAGTCTCTTTCTAAGGACGAACTTAGACAAACCTTAGAATGAGACTGACGAGACTAACTTGGGACGAACAAAGACAAGCGTTAGTCTCATTATAAGGTTGTCTAAGTTCGTCCCAAGTTAGTCTAAGTTCGTCCGTTGTTAGTCTCTTTCTAAGGACGAACTTGGACAAACCTTAGAATGAGACTAACGAGAATAACTTGGAACGAACAAAGACAAACTTTATTCTCATTCTAAGGTTAGTCTAAGTTCGTCCCAAGTTAGTCTAAGTTCGTCCCTAGTTAATTTCTTTCTAAGGACGAACTTAAACAAACCTTAGAATGAGACTAACGAGACTAACTTCGGACGAACAAAGACAAACGTTGGCCTCATTATAAGGTTTGTCGAAGTTCGTCCCCAGTTAGTCTAAGTTCGTCCCTAGTTACTTTCATTCTAAGGACGAACTTAGACAAACCTCATAATGACACTAACGAGACTAACTTGGGACGAACAAACACAAACATTAGTCACATTACAAGGTTAGTCTAAGTTCGTCCCAAGTTAGTCGAAGTTCGTCCCTAGTTAGTCTCTTTCTAAGGACATACTTAGACAAACCTAAGAATGAGACTAAAGAGACTAACTTGGGACGAACAAAGACAAACTTTTGTCTCATTATATGGTTAGTCTAAGTTCGTCCCAAGTTAGTCTAAGTTCGTCCCAAGTTAGTCTAAGTTCGTCGCTAGTTAGTCTCTTTCTAAAGACGAACTTAGACAAACCTTAGAATGAGACTAACGAGACTAACTTGGGAAGAACAAAGACAAGCGTTAGTCTCATTATAAGGTTTGTCTAAGTTCGCCCCAAGTTAGTTTAAGTTCGTCCCTAGTTAGGCTCTTTCTAAGGACGAACTTAGACAAACCTTAGAATGAGAGTAACGAGAGTAACATGGGACGAACAAACACAAACGTTAGTCTCATTACATGGTTAGTCTAAGTTCGTCCCAAGTTAGTCTAAGTTCGTCCCTAGTTAGTCTCTTTCTAAGGACGAACTTAGACAAACCATAGAATGAGATTAACGAGACTAACTTGGGACGAACAAAGACAAACGTTAGTCTCATTATAAGGTTAGTCTAAGTTCGTCCCAAGTTAGTCTAAGTTCGTCCCTAGTTAGTCTCTTACTAAGGACGAACTTAGACAAACCTTAGAATGAGACTAACGAGACTAACTTGGGACGAACAAAGACAAACGTTAGCCTCATTATAAGGTTTGTCGAAGTTCGTCCCAAGTTAGTCTAAGTTCATCCCTAGTTAGTTTCATTCTAAGGACGAACTTAGACAAACCTCAGAATGAGACTAACGAGACTAACTTGGGACGAACAAACACAAACGTTTGTCACATTACAAGGTTAGTCTAAGTTCGTCCCAAGTTAGTCGAAGTTCGTCCCTAGTTAGGCTCTTTCTAAGGACAAACTTAGACAAACCTTAGAAGGATTGTCTCTTTCTAAGGACGAACTTAGACAAACCTTAGAATGAGACTAACGAGACTAACTTGGGACGAACAAAGACTAACGTTAGTCTCATTACAAGGTTAGCCTAAGTTCGTGCCAAGTTAGTCTAAGTTCGTCCCTAGTTAGTCTCTTTCTAAGGACGAACTTAGAAAAACCTTAGAATGAGATTAACAAGACTAACTTGGGACGAACAAAGACAAATGTTAGTCTCATTATAAGGTTAGTCTAAGTTCGTCCCAAGTTAGTCTAAGTTCGTCCCAAGTTAGTCTCAGTTCGTCCCAAGTTAGTCTCTTTCTAAGGACGAACTTAGACAAACCTTAGAATGAGACTAACGAGACTAACTTGGGACGAACAAAGACAAACGTTAGTCTCATTGTAAGGTTAGTCTAAGTTCGTCCCCAGTTAGTCTAAGTTCGTCCCTAGTTAGTCTCTTTCTAAGGACGAACTTAGACAAACCTTAGAATGAGACTAAAGAGACTAACTTGGGACGAACAAAGACAAACTTTAGTCTCATTATAAGGTTAGTCTAAGTTCGTCCCAAGTTAGTCTAAGTTCGTCGCTAGTTAGTCTCTTTCTAAAGACGAACTTAGACAAACCTTAGAATGAGACTAACGAGACTAACTTCGGAAGAACAAAGACAAGCGTTAGTCTCATTATAAGGTTTGTCCAAGTTCATCCCAAGTTAGTTTAAGTTCGTCCCTAGTAAGACTCTTTCTAAGGACGAAACTTAGACAAACCTTAGAATGAGAGTAACGAGAGTAACTTGGGACGAACAAACACAAACGTTATTCTCATTACATAGTTAGTCTAAGTTCGTCCCAAGTTAGTCTAAGTTCGTCCCTAGTTAGTCTCTTTCTAAGGACGAACTTAGACAAACCATATAATGAGATTACGAGACTAACTTGGGACGAACAAAGACAAACGTTAGTCTCATTATAAGGTTAGTCTAAGTTCGTCCCAAGTTAGTCTAAGTTCGTCCCTGGTTAGTCTCTTTCTGAGGACAAACTCAGACAAACCATAGAATGAGACTAACGAGACTAACTTGGGACGAACAAAGACAAGCGTTAGTCTCATTATAAGGTTTGTCTAAGTTCGTCCCAAGTTAGTCTAAGTTCGTCCCTAGTTAGTCTCTTTCTAAGGACGAACTTACACAAACCTTAGAATGAGACTAAAGAGACTAATTTGGGACGAACAAAGACAAAGTTTAGTCTCATTATAAGGTTAGTCTAAGTTCGTCCCAAGTTAGTCTAAGTTCGTCGCTAGTTAGTCTCTTTCTAAAGACGAACTTAGACAAACCTTAGAATGAGACTAACGAGACTAACTTGGGAAGAACAAAGACAAGCGTTAGTCTCATTATAAGGTTTGTCCAAGTTCGTCCCAAGTTAGTTTAAGTTCGTCCCTAGTTAGACTCTTTCTAAGGACGAACTTAGACAAACCTTAGAATGAGAGTAACGAGAGTAACTTGGGACGAACAAACACAAACGTTAGTCTCATTACATGGTTAGTCTAAGTTCGTCCCAAGTTAGCCTAAGTTCGTCCGTAGTTAGTCTCTTTCTAAGGACGAACTTAGACAAACCATAGAATGAGATTAACGAGAATAACTTGGGACGAACAAAGACAAACGTTAGTCTCATTATAAGGTTCGTCTAAGTTCGTCCCAAGTTAGTCTAAGTTCGTCCCTAGTTAGTCTCTTACTAAGGACGAACTTAGACAAGCCTTAGAATGAGACTAACGAGACTAACTTGGGACGAACAAAGACAAACGTTAGCCTCATTATAAGGTTTGTCGAAGTTCGTCCCAATTTAGTCTAAGTTCGTCCCTAGTTAGTTTCATTCTAAGGACGAACTTAGACAAACCTCAGAATGAGACTAACGAGACTAACTTGGGACGAACAAACACAAACGTTAGTCACATTACAAGGTTAGTCTAAGTTCGTCCCAAGTTAGTCGAAGTTCGTCCCTAGTTAGTCTCTTTCTAAGGACAAACTTAGACAAACCTTAGAATGAGACTAAAGAGACTAACTTGGGACGAACAAAGACAAACTTTTGTCTCATTATATGGTTAGTCTAAGTTCGTCCCAAGTTAGTCTAAGTTCGTCCCAAGTTAGTCTAAGTTCGTCGCTAGTTAGTCTCTTTCTAAAGACGAACTTAGACAAACCTTAGAATGAGACTAACGAGACTAACTTGGGAAGAACAAAGACAACCGTTAGTCTCATTATAAGGTTTGTCTAAGTTCGTCCCAAGTTAGTTTAAGTTCGTCCCTAGTTAGACTCTTTCTAATGACGAACTTAGACAAACCTTAGAATGAGAGTAACGAGAATAACTTGGGACGAACAAACACAAACGTTAGTCTCATTACATGGTTAGCCTAAGTTCGTCCCAAGTTAGTCTAAGTTCGTCCCTAGTTAGTCTCTTTCTAAGGACGAACTTAGACAAACCATAGAATGAGATTAACGAGACTAACTTGGGACGAACAAAGACAAACGTTAGTCTCATTATAAGGTTAGTCTAAGTTCGTCCCAAGTTAGTCTAAGTTCGTCCCTAGTTAGTCTCTTACTAAGGACGAACTTAGACAAACCTTAGAATGAGACTAACGAGACTAACTTGGGACGAACAAAGACAAACGTTAGCCTCATTATAAGGTTTGTCGAAGTTCGTCCCAAGTTAGTCTAAGTTCATCCCTAGTTAGTTTCATTCTAAGGACGAACTTAGACAAACCCCAGAATGAGACTAACGAGACTAACTTGGGACGAACAAACACAAACGTTTGTCACATTACAAGGTTAGTCTAATTTCGTCCCAAGTTAGTCGAAGTGCGTCCCTAGTTAGTCTCTTTCTAATAAGTTCGTCCCTAGTTAGACTCTTTCTAAGGACGAACTTAGACAACCCTTAGAATGAGAGTAACGAGAGTAACTTGGGACGAACAAACACAAACGTTAGTCTCATTACATGGTTAGTCTAAGTTCGTCCCAAGTTAGTCTAAGTTCGTCCCTAGTTAGTCTCTTTCTAACGACGAACTTAGACAAACCATAGAATGAGATTAACGAGACTAACTTGGGACGAACAAAGACAAACGTTAGTCTCATTATAAGGTTAGTCTAAGTTCGTCCCAAGTTAGTGTAAGTTCGTCCCTAGTTAGTCTCTTACTAAGGACGAACTTAGAATAGCCTTAGAATGAGACTAATGAGCCTAACTTGGGACGAACAAAGACAAACTTTAGTCTCATTATAAGGTTAGTCTAAGTTCATCCCAAGTTAGTCTAAGTTCGTCCCTGGTTAGTCTCTTTCTGAGGACGAACTCAGACAAACCATAGAATGAGACTACCGAGACTAACTTGGGACGAACAAAGACAAGCGTTAGTCTCATTATAAGGTTTGTCTAAGTTCGTCCCAAGTTAGTCTAAGTTCGTCCCTAGTTAGTCTCTTTCTAAGGATGAACTTAGACAAACCTTAGAATGAGACTAACGAGACAAACTTGGGACGAACAAAGACAAGCGTTAGTCTCATTATAAGGTTTGTCTAAGTTCGTCCCAAGTTAGTCTAAGTTCGTCCCTAGTTAGTCTCTTTCTAAGGACGAACTTAGACAAACCTTAGAATGAGACTAACGAGACTAACTTGAAACAAACAAAGACAAACTTTATTCTCATTCTAAGGTTAGTCAAAGTTCGTCCCAAGTTAGTCTAAGTTCGTCCCTAGTTAGTTTCTTTCTAAGGAACTTAAACAAACCTAAGAATGAGATTAACGAGACTAACTTGGGACGAACAAAGACAAACGTTAGTCTCATTATAAGGTTTGTCTAAGTTCGTCCCAAGTTAGCCTAAGTTCGTCCCTAGTTAGTCTCTTTCTAAGGACGAACTTAGACAAACCTTAGAATGAGACTAACGAGACTAACTTGGGACGAACAAACACAAACGTTAGTCTCATTACAAGGTTAGTCTAAGTTCGTCCCAAGTTAGTCTCAGTTCGTCCCTAGTTAGTCTCTTTCTAAGGACGAACTTAGACAAACCTTAGAAGGAGACTAATGAGACTAACTTGGGACGAACAAAGACAAACGTTAGTCTCATAACAAGGTTAGTCTAAGTTCTTCCCAAGTTAGTCAAAGGTCGTCCCTAGTTAGTCTCTTTCTAAGGACGAACTTAGACAAACCTTAGAATGAGATTAACGAGAGTAACTTGGGACGAACAAAGACAAACGTTAGTCTCAATATAAGGTTAGTCTAAGTTCATCCCAAGTTAGTCAAAGGTCGTCCCTAGTTAGTCTCTTTCTAAGGACAAACTTAGACAAACCATAGAATGAGACTACCGAGACTAACTTGGGACGAACAAAGACAAACGTTAGTCTCATTATAAGGTTAGGCTAAGTTCGTCCCAAGTTAGTCTCTTTCTAAGGACAAACTTAGACAAACCTTAGAATGAGACTAACGAGACAAACTCTCATTCTATGGTTAGTCTAAGTTCGTCCCAAGTTAGTCTAAGTTCGTCCCTAGTTAGTCTCTTTCTAAGGACGAACTTAAAACAAACCTTAGAATGAGACTAACGAGACTAACTTGGGACGAACAAAGACAAACGTTAGTCTCATAATAAGGTTTGTCTAAGTTCGTCCCAAGTTAGTCTATGTTCGTCCCTTGTTAGTCTCTTTCTAAGGACGAACTTAGACAAACCTTAGATTGAGACTAACGAGACTAACTTGGGACGAACAAACACCAACGATAGACTGATTACAAGGTTAGTCTAAGTTCGTTCCAAGTTAGTCTAAGTTCGTCCCTAGTTAGTCTCTTTCTAAGGACGAACTTAGACAAACCTTAGAAGGAGACTAACGATACTAACTTGGGACGAACAAAGACAAACGTTAGTCTCATTACAAGGTTAGACTAAGTTCGTCCCAAGTTAGTCTAAGTTCGTCCCTAGTTAGTCTCTTTCTAAGGATGAACTTAGACAAACCTTAGAATGAGACTAACTTGGGACGATCAAAGACAAGCGTTAGTCTCATTATAAGGTTTGTCTAATTTCGTCCCAAGTTAGTCTAAGTTCGTCCCTAGTTAGTCTCTTTCTAAGGACGAACTTAGACAAACCTTAGAATGAGACTAACGAGACTAACTTGAAACGAACAAAGACAAACTTTATTCTCATTCTAAGGTTAGTCTAAGTTCGTCCCAAGTTAGTCTAAGTTCGTCCCTAGTTAGTTTCTTTCTAAGGAACTGAAACAAACCTAAGAATTAGACTAACGAGACTAACTTGGGACGAACAAAGACAAACGTTAGTCTCATTATAAGGTTTGTCTAAGTTCGTCCTAAGTTAGTTTAAGTTCTTCCCTAGTTAGACTCTTTCTAAAGACGAACTTAGAAAAACCTTAGAATGAGACTAACGAGATTAACTTGGGAAGAACAAAGACAAGCGTTAGTCTCATTATAAGGTTTGTCTAAGTTCGTCCCAAGTTAGTTTAAGTTCGTCCCTAGTTAGACTCTTTCTAAGGACGAACTTAGACAAACCTTAGAATGAGACTAACGAGAGTAACTTGGGACGAACAAAGACAAACGTTAGTCTCATTACAAGGTTAGTCTAAGTTCGTCCCAAGTTAGTCTAAGTTCGTCCCTAGTTAGTCTCTTTCTAAGGACGAACTTAGAAAAACCTTAGAAGGAGACTAACGAAACTAACTTGGGACGAACAAAGACAAACGTTAGTCTCATTACAAGGTTAGTCTAAGTTCGTCCCAAGTTAGTCTCTTTCTAAGGACGAACTTAGACAAACCTTAGAATGAACCTTAGAATGAGACTAACGAGACAAACTCTCATTCTAAGGTTTGTCTAAGTTTGTCCTTAGAAAGAGACTGACTTGGGACGAACTTAGACTAAGTTGGGACGAACTTAGACAAACCTTAGAATGAGACTCACGAGACTAACTTGGGACGAACAAAGACAAACGTTAGTCACATTACAAGGTTAGTCTAAGTTCGTCCCAAGTTAGTCTAAGTTCGACCCTAGTTAGTCTCTTTCTAAGGACGAACTTAGACAAACCTTTGAATGAGATTAACGAGAGTAACTTGGGACGAACAAAGACAAACGTTAGTCTCAATATAAGGTTAGTCTAAGTTCATCCCAAGTTAGTCAAAGGTCGTCCCTAGTTAGTCTCTTTCTAAGGATAAACTTAGACAAACCATAGAATGAGACTACCGAGACTAACTTGGGACGAACAAAGACAAACATTAGTCTCATTATAAGGTTAGTCAAAGTTCGTCCCAAGTTAGTCTCTGTCTAAGGACAAACTTAGACAAACCTCAGAATGAGACTAACGAGACAAACTCTCATTCTATGGTTAGTCTAAGTTCGTCCCAAGTTAGTCTAAGTTCGTTCCTAGTTAGTCACTTTCTAAGGACGAACTTAGACAAACCATAGAGTGAGACTAACGAGACTAACTTTGGACGAACAAAGACAAACGTTAGTCTCATTATAAGGTTAGGCTAGGTTCGTCCCAAGTTAGCCTCTTTCTAAGGACTAACTTAGACAAACCTTAGAATGAGACTAACGAGACAAACTCTCAGTCTATGGTTAGTCTAAGTTCGTCCCAAGTTAGTCTAAGTTCGTCCCTAGTTAGTCTCTTTCTAAGGACGAACTTAAAACAAACCTTAGAATGAGACTAACGAGACTAACTTGGGACGAACAAAGACGAACGTTAGTCTCATAATAAGGTTTGTCTAAGTTCGTCCCAAGTTAGTCTATGTTCGTCCCTAGTTAGTCTCTTTCTAAGGACGAACTTAGACAAACCTTAGATTGAGACTAACGAGACTAACTTGGGACGAACAAACACCAACAATAGACTGATTACAAGGTTAGTCTAAGTTCGTTCCAAGTTAGTCTATATTCGTCCCTAGTTAGTCTCTTTCTAAGGACGAACTTAGACAAACCTTAGAAGGACACTAACGAGACTAACTTGGGACGAACAAAGACAAACGTTAGTCTCATTACAAGGTTAGTCTAAGTTCGTCCCAAGTTAGTCTAAGTTCGACCCTAGTTTGTCTCTTTCTAAGGACGAACTTAGACAAACCTTTGAATGAGATTAACTAGACTAACTTGGGACGAACAAAGACAAATGTTATTCTCATTATAAGGTTAGTCTAAGTTCATCCCAAGTTAGTCAAAGGTCGTCCCTAGTTAGTCTCTTTCTAAGGACAAACTTAGACAAACCGTAGAATGAGACTAACGAGACTAACTTGGGACGAACAAAGACAAACGTTAGTCTCATTATAAGGTTAGTCTAAGTTCGTCCCAAGTTAGTCTAAGTTCGACCCTAGTTAGTCTCTTTCTAAGGACGAACTTAGACAAACCTTAGAATGAGATTAACTAGACTAACTTGGGACGAACAAAGACAAACGTTAGTCTCAATATAAGGTTAGTCTAAGTTCATCCCAAGTTAGTCAAAGGTCGTCCCTAGTTAGTCTCTTTCTAAGGACAAACTTAGACAAACCATAGAATGAGACTAACGAGACTAACTTGGGACGAACAAAGACAAACATTTGTCTCATTATAAGGTTAGTCTAAGTTCGTCCCAAGTTAGTCTCTTTCTTAGAACGAACTTAGACAAACCTTAGAATGAGACTAACGAGACAAACTTTCATTCTAAGGTCAGTCTAAGTTCGTCCCAAGTTAGTCTAAGTTCGTCCCTAGTTAGTCTCTTTCTAAGGACGAACTTAGACAAACCTTAGAATGAGACTAACAAGACTAACTTGGGACGAACAAAGACATAAGTTAGTCTCATTACAACGTTAGTCTAAGTTCGTCCCAAGTTAATCTAAGTTCGTCTCTTTCTAAGGACGAACTTAGAGAAACCTTAGAAGGAGACTAACGAGACTAACTTGGGACGAACAAACACAAACGTTAGTCTCATTACAAGGTTAGTCTAAGTTCGTCCCAAGTTAGTCTAAGTTCGTCCCTAGTTAGTCTCTTTCTAAGAACGAACTTAGACAAACCTTAGAATGAGACTAACGAGACTAACTTAGGACGAACAAACACAAACGTTAGTCTCATTACAAGGTTAGTCTAAGTTCGTCCCAAGTTAGTCTAAGTTCGTCCCTAGTTAGTCTCTTTCTAAGGACGAACTTAGACAAACCTTAGAATGAGACTGACGAGACTAACTTGGAACGAACAAAGACAAACTTTATTCTCATTCTAAGGTTATTCTAAGTTCGTCCCAAGTTAGTCTAAGTTCGTCCCTAGTTAGTTTCTTTCTAAGGACGAACTTAAACAAACCTTAGAATGAGACTAACGAGACTAACTTGGGATGAACAAAGACAAACTTTAGTCTCATTATAAGGTTAGTCTAAGTTCGTCCCAAGTTAGTCTAAGTTCGTCCCTAGTTAGTCTCTTTCTAAGGACAGACTTAGACAAACCATAGAATGAGACTGACGAGACTAACCTGGGACGAACAAACACCAACGATAGACTGATTACAAGGTTAGTCTAAGTTCGTTCCAAGTTAGTCTAAGTTCGTCCCTAGTTAGTCTCTTTCTAAGGATGAACTTAGACAAACCTTAGAATGAGACTAACGAGACTAACTTGGGACGAACAAAGACAAGCGTTAGTCTCATTATAAGGTTTGTCTAAGTTCGTCCCAAGTTAGTCTAAGTTCGTCCCTAGTTAGTCTTTTTCTAAGGACACACTTAGACAAACCTTAGAAGGATAGTCTCTTTCTAAGGACGAACTTAGACAAACCTTAGAATGAGACTAACGAGACTAACTTGGGATGAACAAAGACTAACGTTAGTCTCATTACAAGGTTAGCCTAAGTTCGTGCCAAGTTAGTCTAAGTTCGTCCCTAGTTAGTCTCTTTCTAAGAACGAACTTAGACAAACCTTAGAATGAGACTAACGAGACTAACTTAGGACGAACAAACACAAACGTTAATCTCATTACAAGGTTTGTCTAAGTTCGTCCCAAGTTAGTCTAAGTTCGTCCCTAGTTAGTCTCTTTCTAAGGACGAACTTAGACAAACCTTAGAATGAGACTAACGAGACTAACTTGGAACGAACAAAGACAAACTTTATTCTCATTCTAAGGTTATTCTAAGTTCGTCCTAAGTTAGTCTGAGTTCGTCCCTAGTTAGTTTCTTTCTAAGGACGAACTTAAACAAACCTTAGAATGAGACTAACGAGACTAACTTGGGACGAACAAAGACAAACTTTAGTCTCATTATAAGGTTAGTCTAAGTTCGTCCCAAGTTAGTCTAAGTTCGTCCCTAGTTAGTCTCTTTCTAAGGACGAACTTAGACAAACCATAGAATGAGACTGACGAGACTAACTTGGGACGAACAAAGACAGGCGTTAGTCTCATTATAAGGTTTGTCTAAGTTCGTCTCAAGTTAGTCTAAGTTCGTCTCTTTCTGAGGACGAACTTAGAGAAACCTTAGAAAGAGACTAACGAGACTAACTTGGGACGAACAAACACAAACGTTAGTCTCATTACATGGTTAGTCTAAGTTCGTCCCAAGTTAGTCTAAGTTCGTCCCTAGTTAGCCTCTTTCTAAGAACGAACTTAGACAAACCTTAGAATGAGACTAACGAGACTAACTTAGGACGAACAAACACAAACGTTAGTCTCATTACAAGGTTCGTCTAAGTTCGTCCCAAGTTAGTCTAAGTTCGTCCCTAGTTAGTCTCTTTCTAAGGACGAACTTAGACAAACCTTAGAATGAGACTAACGAGACTAACTTGGAACGAACAAAGACAAACTTTATTCTCATTCTAAGGTTATTCTAAGTTCGTCCCAAGTTAGTCTAAGTTCGTCCCTAGTTAGTTTCTTTCTAAGGACGAACTTAAACAAACCTTAGAATGAGACTAACGAGACTAACTTGGGACGAACAAAGACAAACTTTAGTCTCATTATAAGGTTAGTCTAAGTTCGTCCCAAGTAAGTCTAAGTTCGTCCCTAGTTAGTCTCTTTCTAAGGACGAACTTAGACAAACCATAGAATGAGACTGACGAGACTAACTTGGGACGAACAAAGACAGGCGTTAGTCTCATTATAAGATTTGTTTAAGTTCGTCTCAAGTTAGTCTAAGTTCGTCTCTTTCTAAGGACGAACTTAGAGAAACCTTAGAAAGAGACTAACGAGACTAACTTGGGACGAACAAACACAAACGTTAGTCTCATTACATGGTTAGTCTAAGTTCGTCCCAAGTTAGTCTAAGTTCGTCCCTAGTTAGTCTCTTTCTAAGAACGAACTTAGACAAACCTTAGAATGAGACTAACGAGACTAACTTAGGACGAACAAACACAAACGTTAGTCTCATTACAAGGTTAGTCTAAGTTCGTCCCAAGTTAGTCTAAGTTCGTCCCTAGTTAGTCTCTTTCTAAGGACGAACTTAGACAAACCTTAGAATGAGACTAACGAGACTAACTTGGAACGAACAAAGACAAACTTTATTCTCATTCTAAGGTTATTCTAAGTTCGTCCCAAGTTAGTCTAAGTTCGTCCCTAGTTAGTTTCTTTCTAAGGACGAACTTAAACAAACCTTAGAATGAGACTAACGAGACTAACTTGGGACGATCAAAGACAAACTTTAGTCTCATTATAAGGTTAGTCTAAGTTCGTCCCAAGTTAGTCTAAGTTCGTCCCTAGTTAGTCTCTTTCTAAGGACGAACTTAGACAAACCATAGAATGAGACTAACGAGACTAACTTGGGACGAACAAACACCAACGATAGACTGATTACAAGGTTAGTCTAAGTTCGTTCCAAGTTAGTCTAAGTTCGTCCCTAGTTAGTCTCTTTCTAAGGATGAACTTAGACAAACCTTAGAATGAGACTAACGAGACTAACTTGGGACGAACAAAGACAAGCGTTAGTCTCATTATAAGGTTTGTCTAAGTTCGTCCCAAGTTAGTCTAAGTTCGTCCCTAGTTAGTCTCTTTCTAAGGACAAACTTAGACAAACCTTAGAAGGATAGTCTCTTTCTAAGGACGAACTTAGACAAACCTTAGAATGAGACTAACGAGACTAACTTGGGACGAACAAAGACTAACGTTAGTCTCATTACAAGGTTAGCCTAAGTTCGTGCCAAGTTAGTCTAAGTTCGTCCCTAGTTAGTCTCTTTCTAAGGACGAACTTAGACAAACCTTAGAATGAGATTAACGAGACTAACTTGGGACGAACAAAGACAAACGTTAGTCTCATTATAAGGTTAGTCTAAGTTCATCCCAAGTTAGTCTAAGTTCGTCCCAAGTTAGTCTCTTTCTAAGGACGAACTTAGACAAACCTTAGAGTGAGACTAACGAGACTAACTTGGGACGAACAAAGACAAACGTTAGTCTCATTGTAAGGTTAGTCTAAGTTCGTCCCAAGTTTGTCTAAGTTCGTCCCTAGTTAGTCTCTTTCAAAGGACGAACTTAGACAAACCTTAGAATGAGAATAAAGAGACTAACTTGGGACGAAAAAAGACAAACTTTAGTCTCATTATAAGGTTAGTCTAAGTTCGTCCCAAGTTAATTTAAGTTCGTCCCAAGTTAGTCTAAGTTCGTTGCTAGTTAGTCTCTTTCTAAAGTCGAACATAGACAAACCTTTGAATGAGACTAACGAGACTTACTTGGGAAGAACAAAGACAAGCGTTAGTCTCATTATAAGGTTTGTCTAAGTTCGTCCCAAGTTACTCTAAGTTCGTCCCTAGTTAGACTCTTTCTAAGGACGAACTTAGACAAACCTTAGAATGAGAGTAACGTGAGTAACTTGGGATGAACAAACAAAAACGTTAGTCTCATTACATGGTTAGTCTAAGTTCGTCCCAAGTTAGTCTAAGTTCGTCCCTAGTTAGTCTCTTTCTAAGGACGAACTTAGACAAACCTTAGAATGAGACTAACGAGCCTAACTTGGGACGAACAAAGAAAAACTTTAGTCTCATTATAAGGTTAGTCGAAGTTCGTCCCAAGTTAGTCTAAGTTCGTCCCTAGTTAGTGTCTTTCTGAGGACGAACTCAGACAAACCTTAGAATGAGAGTAACGAGACTAACTTGGGACGAAAAAAGACAAGCATTAGTCTCATTATAAGGTTTGTCTAAGTTCGTCCCAAGTTAGTCTAAGTTCGTCCCTAGTTAGTCTCTTTCTAAGGATGAACTTAGACAAACCTTAGAATGAGACTAACGAGACTAACTTGGGACGAACAAAGACAAGCGTTAGTCTCATTATAAGGTTTGTCTAAGTTCGTCCCAAGTTAGTCTAAGTTCGTCCCTAGTTAGTCTCTTTCTAAGGACGAACTTAGACAAACCTTAGAATGAGACTAACGAGACTAACTTGAAACGAACAAAGACAAACTTTATTCTCATTCTAAGGTTAGTGTAAGTTCGTCCCAAGTTAGTCTATGTTCGTCCCTAGTTAGTTTCTTTCTAAGGAACTTAAACAAACCTAATAATGAGACAAACGAGACTAACTTGGGACGAACAAAGACAAACGTTAGTCTCATTATAAGGTTTGTCTAAGTTCATCCCAAGTTAGTCTAAGTTCGTCCCTAGTTAGTCTCTTTCTAAGGACGAACTTAGACAAACCTTAGAAGGAGACTAACGAGACTAACTCGGGACGAACAAAGACAAACGTTAGTCTCATAACAAGGTTAGTCTAAGTTCTTCCCAAGTTAGTCTCTCTCTAAGGATGAAGTTAGACAAACCTTCGAATGAGACTAACGAGACAAACTCTGATTCAAAGGTTTGTCTAAGTTCGTCCCAAGTTAGTCTAAGTCCGTCCCTAGTTAGTCTCTTTCTAAGGACGAACTTAAACAAGCCTTAGAATGTGACTAACGAGACTAACTTCGGACGAACAAAGACAAACATTAGTCTCATTATAAGGTTTGTCTAAGTTCGTCCCTCGTTTGCCTCTTTCTAAGGACGAACTTAGGCAAACCGTAGAATGAGATTAACGAGACTAACTTGGAACGAACAAATACAAACGTTAGTCTCATTACAAGGTTAGTCTAAGTTTGTTCCAAGTTAGTCTAAGCTCGTCCCTCGTTAGTCTCTTTCTAAGGACGAACTTAGACAAACCTTAGACGGAGACAAACGAAACTAACTTGGGACGAACAAAGACAAACGTTAGTTTCATTACAAGGTTAGTCTAAGTTCGTCCCAAGTTAGTCTCTTTCTAAGGACGAACTTAGACAAACTTAGAATGAGACTAACGAGACAAACTCTCATTCTAAGGTTTGTCTAAGTTCGTCCCAAGTTAGTCTAAGTTCGTCCCTAGTTAGTCTCTTACTAAGGACGAACTTAGACAAACCGTAGAATGAGACTCACGAGAATAACTTGGGACGAACAAAGACAAACGTTAGTCTCATTACAAGGTTAGTCTAAGTTCGTCCCAAGTTAGTCTAAGTTCGTCCCTAGTTAGTCTCTTTCTAAGGACGAACTTAGACAAACCTTAGAATGAGACTAACGAAACTAACTTGGGACGAACAAAGACAAAAGTTAGTCTCATTACAAGGTTAGTCTAATTCGTCCCAAGCTACCCTCTTTCTAAGGACGAACTTAGACAAACCTTAGAAGGAGACTAACGAGACAAACTCTCATTCTAAGGTTTGTCTAATTTCGTCCCAAGTTAGTCTAAGTTCGTCCCTAGTTAGTCTCTTTCTAAGGACGAACTTAAAACAAACCTTAGAATGAGACTAACGAGACTAACTTGGGACGAACAAAGACAAACGTTAGTCTCATTATAAGGTTTGTCTAAGTTCGTCCCAAGTTAGTCTATGTTCGTCCCTAGTTGGTCTCTTTCTAAGGACGAACTTAGACAAACCTTAGATTGAGACTAACGAGACTAACTTGGGACGAACAAACACCAACGATAGACTGATTACAAGGTTAGTGTAAGTTCGTTCCAAGTTAGTCTAAGTTCGTCCCTAGTTAGTCTCTTTCTAAGGACGAACTTAGACAAACCTTAGAAGGAGACTAACGATACTAACATGGGACGAACAAAGACAAACGTTAGTCTCATTACAAGGTTAGCCTAAGTTCGTGCTAAGTTAGTCTAAGTTCGTCCCTAGTTAGTCTCTTTCTAAGGACGAACTTAGACAAACCTTAGAATGAGACTAACGAGACTAACTTGGGACGAACAAAGACAAGCGTTAGTCTCATTATAAGGTTTGTCTAAGTTCGTCCCAAGTTAGTCTAAGTTCGTCCCTAGTTAGTCTCTTTCTAAGGATGAACTTAGACAAACCTTAGAATGAGACTAACGAGACTAACTTGGGACGAATAAAGATTTACGTTAGTCTCATTACAAGGTTAGCCTATGTTCGTGCCAAGTTAGTTTAAGTTCGTCCCTAGTTAGTCTCTTTCTAAGGACGAACTTAGACAAACCTTAGAATGAGATTAACGAGACTAACTTGGGACGAACAAAGACAAACGTTAGTCTCATTATAAGGTTAGTCTAAGTTCGTCCCAAGTTAGTCTAAGTTCGTCCCAAGTCAGTCTCTTTCTAAGGACGAACTTAGACAAACCTTAGAATGAGACTAACGAGACTAACTTGGGACGAACAAAGACAAACGTTAGTCTCATTGTAAGGTTAGTCTAAGTTCGTCCCAAGTTAGTTTTAGTTCGTCCCTAGTTAGTCTCTTTCTAAGGACGAATTTAGACAAACCTTAGAATGAGAGTAACGAGAGTAACTTGGGACGAACAAACACAAATGTTAGTCTCATTACATGGTTAGTCTAAGTTCGTCCCAAGTTAGTCTAAGTTCGTCCCTAGTTAGTCTCTTTCTAAGGACGAACTTAGACAAACCATAGAATGAGACTAACGAGACTAACTTGGGACGAACAAAGACAAACGTTAGTCTCATTATAAGGTTAGTCTAAGTTCGTCCCAAGTTAGTCTAAGTTCGTCCCTAGTTAGTCTCTTACTAAGGACGAACTTAGACAAACCTTAGAATGAGACTAACGAGCCTAACTTGGGACGAACAAAGACAAACGTTAGTCTCCTTATAAGGTTAGTCTAAGTTCGTCCCAAGTTAGTCTAAGTTCGTCCCTAGTTAGTCTCTTTCTAAGGAGGAACTTAGACAAACCTTAGAATGAGGCTAACGAGACTAACTTGGGACGAACAAAGACAAACTTTAGTCTCATTATAAGGTCAGTCTAAGTTTGTCCCAAGTTAGTCTAAGTTCGTCCCTAGTTAGTCTCATTCTAAGGACGAACTTTGACAAACCTTAGAATGAGACTAAAGAGACTAACATGGGACAAACAAACACAAACGTTAGTCTCATTACAAGGTTAGTCTAAGTTCGTCCCAAGTTAGTCTAAGTTCGTCCCTAGTTAGTCTCTTTCTAAGGACGAACTTAGACAAATCTTAGAATGAGACTAACGAGACTAACTTGGGATGAACAGAGACAAGCGTTAGTCTCATTATAAGGTTTATCTAAGTTCGTCCCAAGTTTGTCTAAGTTCGACCGTAGTTAGTCTCTTTCTAAAGACGAACTTAGACAAACCTTAGAATGAGACTAACGAGAATAACTTGGAACGAACAAAGACAAACTTTATTCTCATTCTAAGGTTAGTCTAAGTTCGTCCCAAGCTAGTCTAAGTTCGTCCCTAGTAAGTTGCTTTCTAAGGACGAACTTAAACAAACCTTAGAATGAGACTAATGAGACTAACTTGGGACGAACAACGACAAACGTTAGTCTCATTATAAGGTTTGTCGAAGTTCGTCCCAAGTTAGTCTTAGTTCGTCCCTAGTTAGTCTCTTTCTAAGGACGAACTTAGACAAACCATAGAATCAGATTAACGAGACTAACTTGGGACGAACAAAGACAAACGTTAGTCTCATGCTAAGGTTAGTCTAAGTTCGTCCCAAGTTAGTCTAAGTTCGTCCCTAGTTAGTTTCTTTCTAAGGACGAACTTAAACGAACCTTAGAATGAGACTAACGAGACTAACTTGGGACGAACAAAGACAAACATTAGTCTCATTTTAAGGTTTGTCAAAGTTCGTCCCAAGTTAGTCAAAGTTCGTCCCTAGTTAGTCTCATTCTAAGGACGAACTTAGACAAACCTTAGAATGAGACTAACGAGACTAACTTGGGACGAACAAACACAAACGTTAGTCCCATTACAAGGTTAGTCAAAGTTCGTCCCAAGTTAGTCTAAGTTCGTCCCTAGTTAGTCTCTTTCTAAGGACGAACTTAGACAAACCTTAGAAGGATAGTCTCTTTCTAAGGACGAACTTAGACAAACCTTAGAATAAGACTAACGAGACTAACTTGGGACGAACAAAGACAGGCGTTAGTCTCATTATAAGGTTTGTCTAAGTTCGTCTCAAGTTAGTCTAAGTTCGTCTCTTTCTAAGGACGAACTTAGAGAAACCTTAGAATGAGACTAACAAGACTAACTTGGGACGAACAAACACAAACGTTAGTCTCATTACAAGGTTAGTCTAAGTTCGTCCCAAGTTAGTCTAAGTTCGTCCCTAGTTAGTCTCTTACTAAGGACGAACTTACACAAACCTTAGAATGAGACTAACGAGCCTAACTTGGGACGAACAAAGACAAACGCTAGTCTCCTTATAAGGTTAGTCAAAGTTGGTCCCAAGTTAGTCTAAGTTCGTCCCTAGTTAGTCTCTTTCTAAGGAGGAACTTAGACAAACCTTAGAATGAGGCTAACGAGACTAACTTGGGACGAACAAAGACAAACTTTAGTCTCATTATAAGGTTAGTCTAAGTTTGTCCCAAGTTAGTCTAAGTTCGTCCCTAGTTAGTCTCATTCTAAGGACGAACTTTGACAAACCTTAGAATGAGACTAACGAGACTAACTTGGGACGAACAAACAAAAACGTTAGTCTCATTACAAGGTTAGTCTAAGTTCGTCCCAAGTTAGTCTAAGTTCGTCCCTAGTTAGTCTCTTTCTAAGGACGAACTTAGACAAATCTTAGAATGAGACTAACGAGACTAACTTGGGATGAACAAAGACAAGCGTTAGTCTCATTATAAGGTTTGTCTAAGTTCGTCCCAAGTTAGTCTAAGTTCGTCCGTAGTTAGTCTCTTTCTAAAGACGAACTTAGACAAACCTTAGAATGAGACTAACGAGAATAACTTGGAACGAACAAAGACAAACTTTATTCTCATTCTAAGGTTAGTCTAAGTTCGTCCCAAGTTAGTCTAAGTTCGTCCCTAGTTAGTTGCTTTCTAAGGATGAACTTAAACAAACCTTAGAATGAGACTAACGAGACTAACTTGGGACGAACAAAGACAAACGTTAGTCTCATTATAAGGTTTGTCGAAGTTCGTCCCAAGTTAGTCTAAGTTCGTCCCTAGTTAGTCTCTTTCTAAGGACGAACTTAGACCAACCTTAGAATGAGACTAACGAGAATAACTTGGAACGAACCAAGACAAACTTTATTCTCATTCTAAGGTTAGTCTAAGTTCGTCCCAAGTTAGTCTAAGTTCGTCCCTAGTTAGTTTCTTTCTAAGGACGAACTTAAACGAACCTTAGAATGAGACTAACAAGACTAACTTGGGACGAACAAAGACAAACATTAGTCTCATTTTAAGGTTTGTCAAAGTTCGTCCCAAGTTAGTCTAAGTTCGTCCCTAGTTAGTCTCATTCTAAGGACGAACTTAGACAAACCTTAGAATGAGACTAACGAGACTAACTTGGGACGAACAAACACAAACGTTAGTCTCATTACAAGGTTAGTCTAAGTTCGTCCCAAGTTAGTCTAAGTTCGTCCCTAGTTAGTCTCTTTCTAAGGACGAACTTAGACAAACCTTAGAAGGATAGTCTCTTTCTAAGGACGAACTTAGACAAACCTTAGAATGAGACTAACGAGACTAACTTGGGACGAACAAAGACAGGCGTTAGTCTCGTTATAAGGTTTGTCTAAGTTCGTCTCAAGTTAGTCTAAGTTCGTCTCTTTCTGAGGACGAACTTAGAGAAACCTTAGAATGAGACTAACGGGACTAACTTGGGACGAACAAACACAAACGTTAGTCTCATTACAAGGTTAGTCTAAGTTCGTCCCAAGTTAGTCTAAGTTCGTCCCTAGTTAGTCTCTTTCTAAGAACGAACTTAGACAAACCTTAGAATGAGACTAACGAGACTAACTTGGGACGAACAAACACAAACGTTAGTCTCTTTACAAGGTTAGTCTAAGTTCGTCCCAAGTTAGTCTAAGTTCGTCCCTAGTTAGTCTCTTTCTAAGGACGAACTTAGACAAACCTTAGAATGAGACTAACGAGACTAACTTGGAACGAACAAAGACAAACTTTATTCTCATTCTAAGGTTATTCTAAGTTCGTCCCAAGTTAGTCTAAGTTCGTCCCTAGTTAGTTTCTTTCTAAGGAAGAACTTAAACAAACCTTAGAATGAGACTAACGAGACTAACTTGGGACGAACAAAGACAAACTTTAGTCTCATTATAAGGTTAGTCTAAGTTCGTCCCTAGTTAGTCTCTTTCTAAGGACGAACTTAGACACACCTTAAAATGAGACTGACGAGACTAACTTGGGACGAACAAAGACAAGCGTTAGTCTCATTATAAGGTTTGTCTAAGTTCGTCCCAAGTTAGTCTAAGTTCGTCCGTAGTTAGTCTCTTTCTAAGGACGAACTTGGACAAACCTTAGAATGAGACTAACGAGAATAACTTGGAACGAACAAATACAAACTTTATTCTCATTCTAAGGTTAGTCTAAGTTCGTCCCAAGTTAGTCTAAGTTCGTCCCTAGTTAATTTCTTTCTAAGGACGAACTTAAACAAACCTTAGAATGAGACTAACGAGACTAACTTGGGACGAACAAAGACGAACGTTAGCCTCATTATAAGGTTTGTCGAAGTTCGTCCCCAGTTAGTCTAAGTTCGTCCCTAGTTAGTTTCATTCTAAGGACGAACTTAGACAAACCTCAGAATGAGACTAACGATACTAACTTGGGACGAACAAACACAAACGTTAGTCTCATTACAAGGTTAGTCTAAGTTCGTCCCAAGTTAGTCGAAGTTCGTCCCTAGTTAGTCTCTTTCTAAGGACAAACTTAGACAAACCTTAGAAGGATAGTCTCTTTCTAAGGACGAACTTAGACAAACCTTAGAATGAGACTAACGAGACTAACTTGGGACGAACAAAGACTAACGTTAGTCTCATTACAAGGTTAGCCTAACTTCGTGCAAAGTTAGCCTAAGTTCGTCCCTAGTTAGTCTCTTTCTAAGGACGAACTTAGACAAACCTTAGAATGAGATTAACGAGACTAACTTGGGACGAACAAAGACAAACGTTAGTCTCATTATAAGGTTAGTCTAAGTTCGTCCCAAGTTAGCCTAAGTTCGTCCCAAGTTAGTCTCTTTCTAAGGACGAACTTAGACAAACCTTAGAATGAGACTAACGAGACTAACTTGGGATGAAAAAAGACAAACGTTAGTCTCATTTTAAGGTTAGTCTAAGTTCGTCCCAAGTTAGTCTAAGTTCGTCCCTAGTTAGTCTCTTTCTAAGGACGAACTTAGACAAACCTTAGAATGAGACTAAAGAGACTAACTTGGGACAAACAAAGACAAACTTTAGTCTCATTATAAGGTTAGTCTAAGTTCGTCACAAGTTAGTCTAAGTTCGTCCCAAGTTAGTCTAAGTTCGTCGCTAGTTAGTCTCTTTCTAAAGACGAACTTAGACAAACTTTAGAATGAGACTAACGAGACTAACTTGGGAAGAACAAAGACAAGCGTCAATCTCATTATAAGGTTTGTCTAAGTTCGTCCCAAGTTAGTTTAAGTTCGTCCCCAGTTAGACTCTTTCTAAGGACGAACTTAGACAAACGTTAGAATGAGAGTAACGAGAGTAACTTCGGACGAACAAACACAAACGTTAGTCTCATTACATGGTTAGTCTAAGTTCGTCCCTAGTTAGTTTCTTTCTAAGGAACTTAAACATACCTAAGAATGAGACTAACGAGACTAACTTGGGACAAACAAAGACAAACGTTAGTCTCATTATAAGGTTTGTCTAAGTTCGTCCCAAGTTAGTCTAACTTCGTCCCTAGTTAGTCTCTTTCTAAGGACGAACTTAGACAAACCTTAGAATGAGACTAACGAGACTAACTTGGGACGAACAAACACAAACGTTAGTCTCATTACAAGGTCACTCTAAGTTCGTCCCAAGTTAGTCTAAGTTCATCCCTAGTTAGTGTCTTTTTAAGGACGAACTTAGACAAACCTTAGAAGGAGACTAACGAGACAAACTTGGGACGAACAAAGACAAACGTTAGTCTCATAACAAGGTTAGTCTAAGTTCTTCCCAAGTTAGTCTCTCTCTAAGGACGAACTTAGACAAACCTTCGAATGAGACTAACAAGACAAACTCTCATTCAAAGGTTTGTCTAAGTTCGTCCCAAGTTAGTCTAAGTTCGTCCCTAGTTAGTCTCTTTCTAAGGACGAACTTAAACAAACCTTAGAATGAGACTAACGAGACTAACTTGGGACGAACAAAGACAAACGTTAGTCTCATTATAAGGTTTGTCGAAGTTCGTCCCAAGTTAGTCTAAGTTCGTCCCTAGTTAGTCTCTTTCTAAGGAAGAACTTAGACCAACCTTAGAATGAGACTAACGAGAATAACTTGGAACGAACAAAGACAAGCTTTATTCTCATTCTAAGGTTAGTCTAAGTTCGTCCCAAGTTAGTCTAAGTTTGTCCCTAGTTAGTTTCTTTCTAAGGACGAACTTAAACGAACCTTAGAATGAGACTAACGAGACTAACTTGGGACGAACAAAGACAAACATTAGTCTCATTTTAAGGTTTGTCAATGTTCGTCCCAAGTTAGTCTAAGTTCGTCCCTAGTTAGTCTCATTCTAAGAACGAACTTAGACAAACCTTAGAATGAGACTAACGAGACTAACTTGGGACGAACAAACACAAACGTTAGTCACATTACAAGGTTAGTCTAAGTTCGTCCCAAGTTAGTCTAAGTTCGTCCCTAGTTAGTCTCTTTCTAAGGACGAACTTAGACAAACCTTAGAAGGATAGTCTCTTTCTAAGGACGAACTTAGACAAACCTTAGAAAGAGACTAACGAGACTAACTTGGGACGAACAAAGACAGGCGTTAGTCTCATTATAAGGTTTGTCTAAGTTCGTCTCAAGTTAGTCTAAGTTCGTCTCTTTCTAAGGACGAACTTAGAGAAACCTTAGAACGAGACTAACTTGGGACGAACAAACACAAACGTTAGTCTCATTACAAGGTTAGTCTAAGTTCGTCCCAAGTTAGTCTAAGTTCGTCCCTAGTTAGTCTCTTTCTAAGAACGAACTTAGACAAACCTTAGAATGGGACTAACGAGACTAACTTGGGACGAACAAACACAAACGTTAGTCTCATTACAAGGTTAGTCTAAGTTCGTCCCAAGTTAGTATAAGTTCGTCCCTAGTTAGTCTCTTTCTAAGGACGAACTTAGACAAATCTTAGAATGAGACTAACAAGACTAACTTGGAACGAACAAAGACAAACTTTATTCTCATTCTAAGGTTATTCTAAGTTCGTCCCAAGTTAGTCTAAGTTCGTCCCTAGTTAGTTTCTTTCTAAGGACGAACTTAAACAAACCTTAGAATGAGACTAACGAGACTAACTTGGGACGAACAAAGACAAACTTTAGTCTCATTATAAGGTTAGTCTAAGTTCGTCCCAAGTTAGTCTAAGTTCGTCCCTAGTTAGTCTCTTTCTAAGGACGAACTTAGACAAACCTTAGAATGAGACTGACGAGACTAACTTGGGACGAACAAAGACAAGCGTTAGTCTCATTATAAGGTTTGTCTAAGTTCGTCCCAAGTTAGTCTAAGTTCGTCCTTAGTTAGTCTCTTTCTAAGGACGAACTTAGACAAAACTTAGAATGAGACTAACGAGAATAACTTGGAACGAACAAAGACAAACTTTATTCTCATTCTAAGGTTAGTCTAAGTTCGTCCCAAGTTAGTCTAAGTTCGTCCCTAGTTAGTTTCTTTCTAAGGACGAACTTAAACAAACCTTAGAATGAGACTAACAAGACTAACTATGGACGAACAAAGACAAACATTAGTCTCATTTTAAGGTTTGTCAAAGTTCGTCCCAAGTTAGTCTAAGTTCGTCCCTAGTTAGTCTCAAACTAAGGACGAACTTAGACAAACCTTAGAATGAGACTAACGAGACTAACTTGGGACGAACAAACACAAACGTTAGTCTCATTACAAGGTTAGTCTAAGTTCGTCCCAAGTTAGTCTAAGTTCGTCCCTAGTCAGTCCCTTTCTAAGGACGAACTTAGACAAACCTTAGAAGGATACTCTCTTTCTAAGGACGAACTTAGACAAACCTTAGAATGAGACTAACGAGACAAACTTGGGACGAACAAAGACAGGCGTTAGTCTCGTTATAAGGTTTGTCTAAGTTCGTCTCAAGTTAGTCTAAGTTCGTCTCTTTCTAAGGACGAACTTAGAGAAACCTTAGAATGAGACTAACGGGACTAACTTGGGACGAACAAACACAAACGTTAGTCTCATTACAAGGTTAGTCTAAGTTCGTCCTAAGTTAGTCTAAGTTCGTCCCTAGTTAGTCTCTTTCTAAGAACGAACTTAGACAAACCTTAGAATGAGACTAACGAGACTAACTTGGGACGAACAAACACAAACGTTAGTCTCATTACAAGGTTAGTCTAAGTTCGTCCCAAGTTAGTCTAAGTTCGTCCCTAGTTAGTCTCTTTCTAAGGACGAACTTAGACAAACCTTAGAATGAGACTAACGAGACTAACTTGGAACGAACAAAGACAAACATTATTCTCATTCTAAGGTTATTCTAAGTTCGTCCCAAGTTAGTCTAAGTTCGTCCCTAGTTAGTTTCTTTCTAAGGAAGAACTTAAACAAACCTTAGAATGAGACTAACGAGACTAACTTGGGACGAACAAAGACAAACTTTAGTCTCATTATAAGGTTAGTCTAAGTTCGTCCCAAGTTAGTCTAAGTTCGTCCCTAGTTAGTCTCTTTCTAAGGACAAACTTAGACAAACCTTAGAAGGATAGTCTCTTTCTAAGGACGAACTTAGACAAACCTTAGAATGAGACTAACGAGACTAACTTGGGACGAACAAAGACTAACCTTAGTCTCATTACAAGGTTAGCCTAAGTTCGTGCCAAGTTAGCCTAAGTTCGTCCCTAGTTAGTCTCTTTCTAAGGACGAACTTAGACAAACCTTAGAATGAGATTAACGAGACTAACTTGGGACGAACAAAGACAAACGTTAGTCTCATTATAAGGTTAGTCTAAGTTCGTCCCAAGTTAGTCTAAGTTCGTCCCAAGTTAGTCTCTTTCTAAGGACGAACTTAGACAAACCTTAGAATGAGACTAACGAGACTAACTTGGGACGAAAAAAGACAAACGTTAGTCTCATTTTAAGGTTAGTCTAAGTTCGTCCCAAGTTAGTCTAAGTTCGTCCCTAGTTAGTCTCTTTCTAAGGACGAACTTAGACAAACCTTAGAATGAGACTAAAGAGACTAACTTAGGACGAACAAAGACAAACTTTAGTCTCATTATAAGGTTAGTCTAAGTTCGTCACAAGTTAGTCTAAGTTCGTCCCAAGTTAGACTCTTTCTGAGGACGAACTTAGACAAACGTTAGAATGAGAGTAACGAGAGTAACTTGGGACGAACAAACACAAACGTTAGTCTCATTACATGGTTAGTCTAAGTTCGTCCCAAGTTAGTCTAAGTTCGTCCCTAGTTAGTCTCTTTCTAAGGATGAACTTAGACAAACCATAGAATGAGATTAACGAGACTAACATGGGACGAACAAAGACAAACGTTAGTCTCATTATAAGGTTAGTCTAATTTCGTCCCAAGTTAGTCTAAGTTCGTCCCTAGTTAGTCTCTTACTAAGGACGAACTTAGACAAACCTTAGAATGACACTAACGAGCCTAACTTGGGACGAACAAACACAAATTTAGTCTCATTATAAGGTTAGTCTAAGTTCGTCCCTGGTTAGTCTCTTTCTGAGGACGAACTCAGACAAACCTTAGAATGAGACTAACGAGACTAACTTGGGACGAACAAAGACAATCGTTAGTCTCATTATAAGGTTTGTCTAAGTTCGTCCCAAGTATGTCTAAGTTCGTCCCTAGTTAGTCTCTTTCTAAGGATGAACTTAGACAAACCTTAGAATGAGACTAACGAGACTAACTTGGGATGAACAAAGACAAGCGTTAGTCTCATTATAAGGTTTGTCTAAGTTCGTCCCAAGTTAGTCTAAGTTCGTCCCTAGTTAGTCTCTTTCTAAGGACGAACTTAGACAAACCTTAGAATGAGACTAACGAGACTAACTTGAAACGAACAAAGACATACTTTATTCTCATTCTAAGGTTAGTCTAAGTTCGTCCCAAGTTAGTCTAAGTTCGTCCTAGTTAGTTTCTTTCTAAGGAACTTAAACATACCTGAGAATGAGACTAACGAGACTAACT
Source organism: Rhodiola chrysanthemifolia (assembly GCA_033675395.1). NCBI lineage: Eukaryota > Viridiplantae > Streptophyta > Magnoliopsida > Saxifragales > Crassulaceae > Rhodiola > Rhodiola chrysanthemifolia. The sequence goes on from CM066204.1 coordinate 483,723, forward strand.
TGGGACAAACAAAGACAAACGTTAGTCTCATTATAAGGTTTGTCTAAGTTCGTCCCAAGTTAGTCTAAGTTCGTCCCTAGTTAGTCTCTTTCTAAGGATGAACTTAGACAAACCATAGAATGAGATTAACGAGACTAACTTGGGACGAACAAAGACAAACGTTAGTCTCATTATAAGGTTAGTCTAATTTCGTCCCAAGTTAGTCTAAGTTCGTCCCTAGTTAGTCTCTTACTAAGGACGAACTTAGACAAACCTTAGAATGACACTAACGAGCCTAACTTGGGACGAACAAACACAAATTTAGTCTCATTATAAGGTTAGTCTAAGTTCGTCCCTGGTTAGTCTCTTTCTGAGGACGAACTCAGACAAACCTTAGAATGAGACTAACGAGACTAACTTGGGACGAACAAAGACAATCGTTAGTCTCATTATAAGGTTTGTCTAAGTTCGTCCCAAGTATGTCTAAGTTCGTCCCTAGTTAGTCTCTTTCTAAGGATGAACTTAGACAAACCTTAGAATGAGACTAACGAGAATAACTTGGGACGAACAAAGACAAGCGTTAGTCTCATTATAAGGTTTGTCTAAGTTCGTCCCAAGTTAGTCTAAGTTCGTCCCTAGTTAGTCTCTTTCTAAGGACGAACTTAGACAAACCTTAGAATGAGACTAACGAGACTAACTTGAAACGAACAAAGACAAACTTTATTCTCATTCTAAGGTTAGTCTAAGTTCGTCCCAAGTTAGTCTAAGTTCGTCCTAGTTAGTTTCTTTCTAAGGAACTTAAACATACCTAAGAATGAGACTAACGAGACTAACTTGGCACAAACAAAGACAAACGTTAGTCTCATTATAAGGTTTGTCTAAGTTCGTCCCAAGTTAGTCTAAGTTCGTCCCTAGTTAGTCTCTTTCTAAGGACGAACTTAGACAAACCTTAGAATGAGACTAACGAGACTAACTTGGGACGAACAAACACAAACGTTAGTCTCATTACAAGGTCAGTCTAAGTTCGTCCCAAGTTAGTCTAAGTTCGTCCCTAGTTAGTCTCTTTCTAAGGACGAACTTAGACAAACCTTAGAAGGAGACTAACGAGACAAACTTGGGACGAACAAAGACAAACGTTAGTCTCATAACAAGGTTAGTCTAAGTTCTTCCCAAGTTAGTCTCTCTCTAAGGACGAACTTAGACAAACCTTCGAATGAGACTAACAAGACAAACTCTCATTCAAAGGTTTGTCTAAGTTCGTCCCAAGTTAGTCTAAGTTCGTCCCTAGTTAGTCTCTTTCTAAGGACGAACTTAGACAAACCTTAGAATGAGACTAACGAGACAAACTTGGGACGAAAAAAGACAAACGTTAGTCTCATTTTAAGGTTAGTCTAAGTTCGTCCCAAGTTAGTCTAAGTTCATCCCTAGTTAGTCTCTTTCTAAGGACGAACTTAGACAAACCTTAGAATGAGACTAAAGAGACTAACTTGGGACAAACAAAGACAAACTTTAGTCTCATTATGAGGTTAGTCTAAGTTCGTCCCAAGTTAGTCTAAGTTCGTCCCTAGTTAGTCTCTTTCTAAGGACGAACTTAGACACACCTTAAAATGAGATTGACGAGACTAACTTGGGACGAACAAAGACAAGCGTTTGTCTCATTATAAGGTTTGTCTAAGTTCGTCCCAAGTTAGTCTAAGTTCGTCCCTAGTTAGTCTCTTTCTAAGGACGAACTTAGACACACCTTAAAATGAGACTGACGAGACTAACTTGGGACGAACAAAGACAAACGTTAGCCTCATTATAAGGTTTGTCGAAGTTCGTCCCAAGTTAGTCTAAGTTCGTCCCTAGTTAGTTTCATTCTAAGGACGAACTTAGACAAACCTCAGAATGAGACTAACGAGACTAACTTGGGACGAACAAACACAAACGTTAGTCTCATTACAAGGTTAGTCTAAGTTCGTCCCAAGTTAGTCGAAGTTCGTCCCTAGTTAGTCTCTTTCTAAGGACAAACTTAGACAAACCTTAGAAGGATAGTCTCTTTCTAAGGACGAACTTAGACAAACCTTAGAATGAGACTAACGAGACTAACTTGAAACGAACAAAGACAAACTTTATTCTGATTCTAAGGTTAGTCTAAGTTCGTCCCAAGTTAGTCTAAGTTCGTCCCTAGTTAGTTTCTTTCTAAGGAACTTAAACAAACCTAAGAATGAGACTAACGAGACTAACTTGGGACGAACAAAGACAAACGTTAGTCTCATTATAAGGTTTGTCTAAGTTCGTCCCAAGTTAGTCAAAGTTCGTCCCTAGTTAGTCTCTTTCTAAGGACGAACTTAGACAAACCTTAGAATGAGACTAACGAGACTAACTTGGGACAAACAAACACAAACGTTAGTCTCATTACAAGGTTAGTCTAAGTTCGTCCCAAGTTACTCTCTTTCTATGGACGAACTTAGACAAACCTTAGAATGAGACTAACGAGACAAACTCTCATTCTAAGGTTTGTCTAAGTTCGTCCCAAGTTAGTCTAACTTCGTCCCTAGTTAGTCTCTTTCTAAGGACGAACTTAGACAAACCGTAGAATGAGACTCACGAGACTAACTTGGGACGAACAAAGACAAAGGTTAGTCTCATTATAAGGTTAGGCTAAGTTTGTCCCAAGTTAGTTTCTTTCTAAGGACAAACTAAGACAAACCTTAGAATGAGACTACCGAGACAAACTCTAATTCTAAGGTTTGTCTAAGTTCGTCCCAAGTTAGTCTAAGTTCGTCCCTAGTTAGTCTCTTTCTAAGGACGAACTTAGACAAACCGTAGAATGAGACTCACGAGACTAACTTGGGACGAACAAAGACAAACGTTAGTCTCATTACAAGGTTAGTCTAAGTTCGTCCCAAGTTAGTCTAACTTCGTCCCTAGTTAGTCTCTTTCTAAGGACGAACTTAGACAAACCTTAGAATGAGACTAACGAAACTAACTTGGGACGAACAAAGACAAACGTTAGTCTCATTACAAGGTTAGTCTAAGTTCGTCCCAAGTTACTCTCTTTCTAAGGACGAACTTAGACAAACCTTAGAATGAGACTAACGAGACAAACTCTCATTCTAAGGTTTGTCTAAGTTTGTCCCAAGTTAGTCTAAGTTCGTCCCTAGTTAGTCTCTTTCTAAGGACGAACTTAGACAAACCATAGAATGAGGCTAACGAGACTAACTTGGGACAAACAAAGACAAACGTTAGTCTCATTATAAGGTTAGGCTAAGTTCGTCCCAAGTTAGTCTCTTTCTAAGGGCAAACTTAGACAAACCTTAGAATGAGACTAACGAGACAAACTCTCATTCTATGGTTAGTCTAAGTTCGTCCCAAGTTAGTCTAAGTTGGTCCCTAGTTAGTCTCTTTCTAAGGACGAACTTAAACAAACCTTAGAATGAGACTAACGAGACTAACTTTTGACGAACAAACACAAACGTTAGTCTCATTATAAGGTTTGTGTAAGTTCGTCCCAAGTTAGTCTATGTTCGTGCCTAGTTAGTCTCTTTCTAAGGACGAACTTTGAAAAACCTTAGAATGAGACTAACGAGACTAACTTGGGACGAACAAACACCAACGTTAGACTGATTACAAGGTTAGTCTAAGTTCGTTCCAAGTTAGTCTAAGTTCGTCCCTAGTTAGTCTCTTTCTAAGGACGAACTTAGACAAACCTTAGAAGGAGACTAACGAAACTAACTTGGGACGAACAAAGACAAACGTTAGTCTCATTATAAGGTTAGTCTAAGTTCGTCCCAAGTTCGTCTAAGTTCGTCCCAAGTTAGTCTCTTTCTAACGACGAACTTAGACAAACCTTAGAATGAGACTAAAGAGACTAACTTGGGACGAACAAAGACAAACTTTAGTCTCATTATAAGGCTAGTCTAAGTTCGTCCCAAGTTAGTCTAAGTTCGTCCCTAGTTAGTCTCTTTCTGAGGACGAACTCAGACATACCTTAGAATGAGACTAACGAGACTAACTTGGGACGAACAATGACAAGCGTTAGTCTCATTATAAGGTTTGTCTCAGTTCGTCCCGAGTTAGTCTAAGTTCGTCCCTAGTTAGTCTCTTTCTAAGGATGAACTTAGACAAACCTTGGAATGAGACTAACGAGACTAACTTGGGACGAACATAGACAAGCGTTAGTCTCATTATAAGGTTTGTCTAAGTTCGTCCCAAGTTAGCCTAAGTTCGTCCCTAGTCAATCTCTTTCTAAGGACGAACTTAAACAAACCTTAGAATAAGACTAACGAGACAAACTCTCATTCTAAGGTTTGTCTAAGTTCGTCCCAAGTTAGTCTAAGTTCGTCCCTAGTTAGTCTCTTTCTAAGGACGAACTTAGACAAACCTTAGAATAAGACTAACGAGACTAACTTTGGACGAACAAAGACAAGCGTTAGTCTCATTATAAGGTTTGTCTAAGTTCGTCCCAAGTTAGTCTAAGTTCGTCCCTAGGTAGTCTCTTTCTGAGGACAAACTTAGACAAACCTTAGAATGAGACTAACGAGACTAACCGGAAACGAACAAAGACAAACTTTATTCTCATTCTAAGGTTAGTCTAAGTTCGTCCCAAGTTAGTCTAAGTTCGTCCCTAGTTAGTTTCTTTCTAAGGAACTTAAACAAGCCTAAGAATGAGACTAACGAGACTAACTTAGGACGAACAAAGACAAACATTAGTCTCATTATAAGGTTTGTCTAAGTTCGTCCCAAGTTAGTCTAAGTTCGTCCCTAGTCAGTCTCTTTCTAAGGACAAACTTAGACAAACCTTAGAATGAGACTAACGAGACTAACTTGGGACGAACAAACACAAACGTTAGTCTCATTACAAGGTTAGTCTAAGTTCGTCCCCAGTTAGTCTCTTTCTAAGGATGAAGTTAGACAAACCTTAGAATGAGACTATCGAGACAACCTCTCATTCTAAAGTTTGTCTAAGTTCGTCCCAAGTTAGTCTAAGTTCGTCCCTAGTTAGTCTCTTTCTAAGGACGAACTTAAACAAACCTTAGAATGAGACTAACGAGACTAACTTGGGACGAACAAAGACAAACGTTAGTCTCATTGTAAGGTTTGTCTAAGTTCGTCCCAGGTTAGTCTATGTTCGTCCCTAGTCTGTCTCTTTCTAAGGACGAACTTAGACAAACCTTAGAATGAGACTAACGAGACTAACTTGAAACAAACAAAGACAAACTTTATTCTGATTCTAAGGTTAGTCTAACTTCGTCCCAAGTTAGTCTAAGTTCGTCCCTAGTTAGTTTCTTTCTAAGGAACTTAAACAAACCTAAGAATGAGACTAACGAGACTAACTTGGGACGAACAAAGACAAACGTTAGTCTCATTATAAGGTTTGTCTAAGTTCGTCCCAAGTTAGTCAAATTTCGTCCCTAGTTAGTCTCTTTCTAAGGACGAACTTAGACAAACCTTAGAATGAGACTAACGAGACTAACTTGGGACAAACAAACACAAACGTTAGTCTCATTACAAGGTTAGTCTAAGTTCGTCCCAAGTTACTCTCTTTCTATGGACGAACTTAGACAAACCTTAGAATGAGACTAACGAGACAAACTCTCAGTCTAAGGTTTGTCTAAGTTCGTCCCAAGTTAGTCTAAGTTCGTCCCTAGTTAGACTCTTTCTAAGGACGAACTTAGACAAACCGTAGAATGAGACTCACGAGACTAACTTGGGACGAACAAAGACAAAGGTTAGTCTCATTATAAGGTTAGGCTAAGTTTGTCCCAAGTTAGTTTCTTTCTAAGGACAAACTAAGACAAACCTTAGAATGAGACTACCGAGAGAAACTCTAATTCTAAGGTTTGTCTAAGTTCGTCCCAAGTTAGTCTAAGTTCGTCCCTAGTTAGTCTCTTTCTAAGGACGAACTTAGACAAACCGTAGAATGAGACTCACGAGACTAACTTGGGACGAACAAAGACAAACGTTAGTCTCATTACAAGGTTAGTCTAAGTTCGTCCCAAGTTAGTCTAACTTCGTCCCTAGTTAGTCTCTTTCTAAGGACGAACTTAGACAAACCTTAGAATGAGATTAACGAAACTAACTTGGGACGAACAAAGACAAACGTTAGTCTCATTACAAGGTTAGTCTAAGTTCGTCCCAAGTTACTCTCTTTCTAAGGACGAACTTAGACAAACCTTAGAATGAGACTAACGAGACAAACTCTCATTCTAAGGTTTGTCTAAGTTTGTCCCAAGTTAGTCTAAGTTCGTCCCTAGTTAGTCTCTTTCTAAGGACGAACTTAGACAAACCATAGAATGAGGCTAACGAGACTAACTTGGGACAAACAAAGACAAACGTTAGTCTCATTATAAGGTTAGGCTAAGTTCGTCCCAAGTTAGTCTCTTTCTAAGGACAAACTTAGACAAACCTTAGAATGAGACTAACGAGACAAACTCTCATTCTATGGTTAGTCTAAGTTCGTCCCAAGTTAGTCTAAGTTGGTCCCTAGTTAGTCTCTTTCTAAGGTCGAACTTAAACAAACCTTAGAATGAGACTAACGAGACTAACTTTTGACGAACAAAGACAAACGTTAGTCTCATTATAAGGTTTGTCTAAGTTCGTCCCAAGTTAGTCTATGTTCGTGCCTAGTTAGTCTCTTTCTAAGGACGAACTTTGAAAAACCTTAGAATGAGACTAACGAGACTAACTTGGGACGAACAAACACCAACGTTAGACTGATTACAAGGTTAGTCTAAGTTCGTTCCAAGTTAGTCTAAGTTCGTCCCTAGTTAGTCTCTTTCTAAGGACGAACTTAGACAAACCTTAGAAGGAGACTAACGAAACTAACTTGGGACGAACAAAGACAAACGTTAGTCACATTACAAGGTTAGGCTAAGTTCGTCCCAAGTTAGTCTCTTTCTAGAGACGAGCTTAGACAAACCTTAGAATGAGACTAACGAGACAAACTCTCATTCTAAGGTTTGTCTAAGTTCGTCCTTAGAAAGAGACTGACTTGGGACGAACTTAGACTAACCTTATAATGAGACTAACGTTTGTCTTTGTTCGTCCCAAGTTAGTCTCGTTAGTCTCATTGTAAGGTTTGTCTAAGTTTGTCCTTAGAAAGAGACTAACTAGGGACGAACTTAGACTAACTTGGGACGAACTTAGACAAACCTTAGAATGAGACTCACGAGACTAACTTGGGATGAACAAAGACAAACGTTAGTCTCATTACAAGGTTAGTCTAAGTTCGTCCCAAGTTAGTCTTAGTTCGTCCCTAGTTAGTCTCTTTCTAAGGACGAACTTAGACAAACCTTAAAATGAGATTAACGAGACTAACTTGGGACAAACAAAGACAAAAGTTAGTCTCAATATAAGGTTAGTCTAAGTTCATCCCAAGTTAGTCAAAGTTGGTCCCTAGTTAGTCTCTTTCTAAGGACAAACTTAGACAAACCATAGAATGAGACTAACGAGACTAACTTGGGACGAACAAAGACAAACGTTAGTCTCATTACAAGGTTAGTCTATATTCGTCCCAAGTTAATCTAAGTTCATCCCTATTTAGTCTCTTTCTAAGGACGAACTTAGACAAATCTTAGAAGAAGACTAACGAGACTAACTTGGGACGAACAAAGACAAACGTTAGTCTCATTACAAGGTTTGTCTAAGTTCGTCCCAAGTTCGTCCCAAGTTAGTCTAAGTTCGTCCCTAGTTAGTCTCTTTCTAAGGACGAACTTAAACAAACCTTAGAATAAGACTAACGAGACTAACTTTGGACGAACAAAGACAGGCGTTAGTCTCATTCTAAGGTTTGTCTAAGTTCGTCCCAAGTTAGTCTAAGGTCGTCCCTAGTTAGTCTCTTTCTAAGGATGAACTTAAACAAACCTTAGAATGAGAATAACGAGACTGACTTGGGACTAACAAAGACAAGCGTTAGTCTCATTATAAGGTTTGTCTAAGTTCGTCCCAAGTTAGTCTAAGTTCGTCCCTAGGTAGACTCTTTCTAAGGACAAACTTAGAAAAACCTTAGAATGAGACTAACGAGACTAACCGGAAAAGAAGAAAGACAAACTTTATTCTCATTCTAGGGTTAGTCTAAGTTCGTCCCAAGTTAGTCTAAGTTCGTCCCTATTTAGTTTCTTTCTAAGGAACTTAAACAAACCTAAGAATGAGACTAACGAGACTAACTTAGGACGAACAAAGACAAACTTTAGTCTAATTATAAGGTTTGACTAATTCGTCCCAAGTTAGTCTAAGTTCGTCCCTAGTCAGTCTCTTTCTAAGGACGAACTTAGACAAACCTTAGAATGAGACTAACGAAACTAACTTGGGACGAACAAACACAAACGTTAGTCTCGTTACAAGGTTAGTCTAAGTTCGTCCCAAGTTAGTCTCTTTCTAAGGACGAAGTTAGACAAACCTTAGAAGGAGACTAACGAGACAAACTCTCATTCTAAGGTTTGTCTAAGTTCGTCCCTAGTCAGTCTCTTTCTAAGGACAAACTTAGACAAACCTTAGAATGATACTAACGAGACTAACTTGGGATGAACAAACACCAACGTTAGTGTCATTACAAGGTTAGTCTATGTTCGTTCCAAGTTGGTCTAAGTTCGTCCCTAGTTAGTCTCTTTCTAAGGACGAACTTAGACAAACGTTAGAATGAGACTAACGAGACTAACTTGGGACGAACAAAGACAAGCGTTAGTCTCATTATAAGGTTTGTCTAAGTTCGTCCCAAGTTAGTCTAAGTTCGTCCCTAGTTAGTCTCTTTCTAAGGATGAACTTAGACAAACCTTAGAATGAGACTAACGAGACTAACTTGGGACGAACAAACACCAACGATAGTGTCATTACAAGGTTAGTCTATGTTCGTTCCAAGTTAGTCTAAGTTCGTCCCTAGTTAGTCTCTTTCTAAGGACGAACTTAGACAAACCTTAGAATGAGACTAACGAGACTAACTTGGGACGAACAAAGACAAGCGTTAGTCTCATTATAAGGTTTGTCTAAGTTCGTCCCAAGTTAGTCTAAGTTCGTCCCAAGTTAGCCTCTTTCTAAGGACGAACTTAGACAAACCTTAGATTGAGACTAACGAGACAAACTCTCATTCTAAGGTTTGTCTAAGTTCGTCCCAAGTTAGTCTATGTTCGTCCCTAGTCAGTCTCTTTCTAAGGACGAACTTAGACAAACCTTAGAATGAGACTAACGAGACTAACTTGGGATGAACAAAAACCAACGTTAGTCTCATTACAAGGTTAGTCTTAGTTCGTCCCAAGTTAGTCTAAGTTCGTCCCTAGTTAGTCTCTTTCTAAGGACGAACTTAGACAAACCTTAGAAGGAGACTAACGAGACTAACTTGGGACGAACAAAGACAAACGTTAGTCTCATTACAAGGTTAGTCTAAGTTCGTCCCAAGTTAGTCTCTTTCTAAGGACGAACTTAGACAAACCTTAGAATGAGACTAACGAGACAAACTCTCATTCTAAGGTTTGTCTAAGTTCGTCCCAAGTTAGTCTAAGTTCGTCCCTAGTTAGTCTCTTTCTAAGGACGAACTTAGACAAACCTTAGAATGAGACTAACTTGGGATGAACAAAGACAAAGGTTAGTCTCATTATAAGGTTAGTCTAAGTTCGTCCCAAGTTAGTCTAAGTTCGTCCCTAGTTAGTCTCTTTTCTAAGGACGAACTTAGACAAACCTTAGAATGGGACTAACGAGACTAACTTGGGACGAACAAAGACAAGCGTTAGTCTCATTATAAGGTTTGTCTAAGTTCGTCCCAAGTTAGTCTAAGTTCGTCCCAAGTTGAGTTTCTAAGGACGAACTTAGACAAACCTTAGAAGGAGACTAACGAGACTAACTTGGGACGAACAAAGACAAGCGTTAGTCTCATTATAAGGTTTGTCTAAGTTCGTCCCAAGTTTGTCTAACTTCGTCCCTAGTTAGTCTCTTTCTAAGGACGAACTTAGACAAACCTTAGAATGAGACTAACGAGACTAACTTGGGACGAACAAAGACAAGCGTTAGTCTCATTATAAGGTTTGTCTAAGTTCGTCCCAAGTTAGTCTAAGTTCGTCCCTAGTTAGTCTCTTTCTAAGGATGAACTTAGACAAACCTTAGAATGAGACTAACGAGACTAACTTGGGACGAACAAAGACAAGCGTTAGTCTCATTATAAGGTTTGTCTAAGTTCGTCCCAAGTTAGTCTAAGTTCGTCCCAAGTTAGTCTCTTTCTGAGGACGAACTCAGACAAACCTTAGAATGAGACTAACGAGACTAACTTGGGACGAACAAAGACAAGCGTTAGTCTCATTATAAGGTTTGTCTAAGTTCGTCCCAAGTTAGTCTAAGTTCGTCCCTAGTTAGTCTCTTTCTAAGGATGAACTTAGACAAACCTTAGAATGAGACTAACGAGATTAACTTGGGACGAACAAAGACAAGCGTTAGTCTCATTATAAGGTTTGTCTAAGTTCGTCCCAAGTTAGTCTAAGTTCGTCCCTAGTTAGTCTGTTTCTAAGGACGAACTTAGACAAACCTTAGAATGCGACTAACGAGACTAACTTGAAACGAACAAAGACAAACTTTATTCTCATTCTATGGTTAGTCTAAGTTCGTCCCTAGTTAGTTTCTTTCTAAGGAGCTTAAACAAACCTAAGAATGAGACTAACGAGACTAACTTGGGATGAACAAAGACAAACGTTAGTCTCATTATAAGGTTTGTCTAAATTCGTCCCAAGTTAGTCTAAGTTCGTCCCAAGTAAGTCTCTTTTTAAGGACGAACTTAGACAAACCTTAGAATGAGACTAACTTGGGATGAACAAAGACAAAGGTTAGTCTCATTATAAGGTTAGTCTAAGTTCGTCCCAAGTTAGTCTAAGTTCGTCCCTAGTTAGTCTCTTTTCTAAGGACGAACTTAGACAAACCTTAGAATGGGACTAACGAGACTAACTTGGGACGAACAAAGACAAGCGTTAGTCTCATTATAAGGTTTGTCTAAGTTCGTCCCAAGTTAGTCTAAGTTCGTCCCAAGTTGAGTTTCTAAGGACGAACTTAGACAAACCTTAGAAGGAGACTAACGAGACTAACTTGGGACGAACAAAGACAAGCGTTAGTCTCATTATAAGGTTTGTCTAAGTTCGTCCCAAGTTAGTCTAAGTTCGTCCCTAGTTAGTCTCTTTCTAAGGACGAACTTAGACAAACCTTAGAATGAGACTAACGAGACTAACTTGGGACGAACAAAGACAAGCGTTAGTCTCATTATAAGGTTTGTCTAAGTTCGTCCCAAGTTAGTCTAAGTTCGTCCCTAGTTAGTCTCTTTCTAAGGATGAACTTAGACAAACCTTAGAATGAGACTAACGAGACTAACTTGGGACGAACAAACAAACAAGCGTTAGTCTCATTATAAGGTTTGTCTAAGTTCGTCCCAAGTTAGTCTAAGTTCGTCCCAAGTTAGTCTCTTTCTGAGGACGAACTCAGACAAACCTTAGAATGAGACTAACGAGACTAACTTGGGACGAACAAAGACAAGCGTTAGTCTCATTATAAGGTTTGTCTAAGTTTGTCCCAAGTTAGTCTAAGTTCATCCCTAGTTAGTCTCTTTCTAAGGATGAACTTAGACAAACCTTAGAATGAGACTAACGAGATTAACTTGGGACGAACAAAGACAAGCGTTAGTCTCATTATAAGGTTTGTCTAAGTTCGTCCCAAGTTAGTCTAAGTTCGTCCCTAGTTAGTCTGTTTCTAAGGACGAACTTAGACAAACCTTAGAATGCGACTAACGAGACTAACTTGAAACGAACAAAGACAAACTTTATTCTCATTCTATGGTTAGTCTAAGTTCGTCCCTAGTTAGTTTCTTTCTAAGGAACTTAAACAAACCTAAGAAGGAGACTAACGAGACTAACTTGGGATGAACAAAGACAAACGTTATTCTCATTATAAGGTTTGTCTAAATTCGTCCCAAGTTTGTCTAAGTTCGTCCCAAGTAAGTCTCTTTTTAAGGACGAACTTAGACAAACCTTAGAATGAGACTAACGAGACTAACTTGGGACGAACAAACACAAACGTTAGTCTCATTACAAGGTTAGTCTAAGTTCGTCCCAAGTTAGTCTAAGTTCGTCCCTAGTTAGTCTCTTTCTAAGGATGAACTTAGACAAACCTTAGAATGAGACTAACGAGACTAACTTGGGACGAACAAAGACAAACGTTAGTCTCATTATAAGGTTAGTCTATGTTCGTCCCAAGTTAGTCTAAGTTCGTCCCAAGTTAGTCTCTTTTTAACGACGAACGTAGACAAACTTTAGAATGAGACTAAAGAGACTAACTTGGGACGAACAAAGACAAACTTTAGTCTCATTATAAGGTTAGTCTAAGTTCGTCCCTAGTTAGTCTCTTTCTGGGGACGAACTCAGACAAACCTTAGAATGAGACTAACGAGACTAACTTGGGACGAACAAAGACAAGCGTTAGTCTCATTATAAGGTTTGTCTAAGTTCGTCCCAAGTTAGTCTAAGTTCGTCCCTAGTTTGTCTCTTTCTAAGGATGAACTTAGACAAACCTTAGAATGAGACTAACGAGACTAACTTGGGACGAACAAAGACAAGCGTTATAATGAGACTAACGAGACAAACTATCATTCTAAGGTTTGTCGAAGTTCGTCCCAAGTTAGTCTAAGTTCGTCCCTAGTTAGTCTCTTTCTAAGGTTGAACTTAAACAAACCTTAGAATAAGACTAACGAGACTAACTTTGGTTGAACAAAGACAAGCGTTAGTCTCATTAAAAGGTTTGTCTAAGTTCGTCCCAAGTTAGTCTAAGGTCGTCCCTAGTTAGTCTCTTTCTAAGGATGAACTTAAACAAACCTTAGAATGAGAATAACGAGACTGACTTGGGACGAACAAAGACAAGCGTTAGTCTCATTATAATGTTTGTCTAAGTTCGTCCCAAGTTAGTCTAAGTTCGTCCCAAGTTGTGTTTCTAAGGACGAACTTAGACAAACCTTAGAAGGAGACTAACGAGACAAACTTGGGACGAACAAAGACAAGCGTTAGTCTCATTAAAAGGTTTGTCTATGTTCGTCCCTAGTTAGTCTCTTTCTAAGGACGAACTTAGACAAACCTTAGAATGAGACTAACGAGACTAACTTCGGACGAACAAAGACAAGCGTTAGTCTCATTATAAGGTTTGTCTAAGTTCGTCCCAAGTTAGTCTAAGTTCGTCCCTAGTTAGTCTCTTTCTAAGGATGAACTTAGACAAACCTTAGAATGAGACTAACGAGACTAACTTGGGACGAACAAAGACAAGCGTTAGTCTCATTATAAGGTTTGTCTAAGTTCGTCCCAAGTTCGTCCCAAGTTAGTCTCTTTCTGAGGACGAACTCAGACAAACCTTAGAATGAGACTAACGAGACTAACTTGGGACGAACAAAGACAAGCGTTAGTCTCATTATAAGGTTTGTCTAAGTTCTTCCCAAGTTAGTCTAAGTTCGTCCCTAGTTAGTCTGTTTCTAAGGACGAACTTAGACAAACCTTAGAATGCGACTAACGAGACTAACTTGAAACGAACAAAGACAAACTTTATTCTCATTCTATGGTTAGTCTAAGTTCGTCCCTAGTAAGTTTCTTTCTAAGGAACTTAAACAAACCTAAGAATGAGACTAACGAGACTAACTTGGGATGAACAAAGACAAACGTTAGTCTCATTATAAGGTTTGTCTAAATTCGTCCCAAGTTAGTCTAAGTTCGTCCCTAGTAAGTCTCTTTTTAAGGACGAACTTAGACAAACCTTAGAATGAGACTAACGAGACTAACTTGGGACGAACAAACACAAACGTTAGTCTCATTACAAGGTTAGTCTAAGTTCGTCCCTAGTTAGTCTCTTTCTAAGGACGAACTTAGACAAACCTTAGAATGAGACTAACGAGACTAACTTGGGACGAACAAAGACAAACGTTAGTCTCATTATAAGGTTAGTCTATGTTCGTCCCAAGTTAGTCTAAGTTCGTCCCAAGTTAGTCTCTTTTTAACGACGAACGTAGACAAACTTTAGAATGAGACTAAAGAGACTAACTTGGGACGAACAAAGACAAACTTTAGTCTCATTATAAGGTTAGTCTAAGTTCGTCCCTTGTTAGTCTCTTTCTGAGGACGAACTCAGACAAACCTTAGAATGAGACTAACGAGACTAACTTGGGACGAACAAAGACAAGCGTTAGTCTCATTATAAGGTTTGTCTAAGTTCGTCCCAAGTTAGTCTAAGTTCGTCCCTAGTTAGTCTCTTTCTAAGGATGAACTTAGACAAACCTTAGAATGAGAATAACGAGACTAACTTGGGACGAACAAAGACAAACGTTAGTCTCATTACAAGGTAAGTCTAAGTTCGTCCCAAGTTAGTCTAAGTTCGTCCCTAGTTAGTCTCTTTCTAAGGACAAACTTAGACAAACCTTAGAATGAGACTAACGAAACTAACTTGGGACGAACAAAGACAAACGTTAGTCTCATTATAAGGTTTGTCTAAGTTCGTCCCAAGTTAGTCTATGTTCGTCCCTAGTCAGTCTCTTTCTAAGGACGAACTTAGACAAACCGTAGAATGAGACTCACGAGACTAACTTGGGACGAACAAAGACAAACGTTAGTCTCATTACAAGGTTAGTCTAAGTTCATCCCAAGTTAGTCTAAGTTCGTCCCTAGTTAGTCTCTTTCTAAGGACGAACTTAGACAAACCTTAGAATGAGACTACCGAAACTAACTTGGGACAAACAAAGACAAACGTTAGTCTCATTACAAGGTTAGTCTAAGTTCGTCCCAAGTTACTCTCTTTCAAAGGACGAACTTAGACAAACCTTAGAATGAGACTAACGAGACAAACTCTCATTCTAAGGTTTGTCTAAGTTCGTCCCAAGTTAATCTAAGTTTGTCCCTAGTCAGTATCTTTCTAAGGACGAACTTAGACAAACCTTAGAATGAGACTCACGAGACTCACTTGGGACGAACAAAGACAAACATTAGTCTCATTACAAGGTTAGTCTAAGTTCGTCCCAAGTTAGTCTAAGTTCGTCCCTAGTTAGTCTCTTTCTAAGGACGAACTTAGACAAACCTTAGAATGAGATTAACGAGACTAACTTGGGACGAACAAAGACAAACGTTAGTCTCAATATAAGGTTAGTCTAAGTTCATCCCAAGTTAGTCAAAGTTCGTCCCTAGTTAGTCTCTTTCTAAGGATAAACTTAGACAAACCATAGAATGAGACTAACGAGACTAACTTGGGACGTACAAAGACAAACGTTAGTCTCATTATAAGGTTAGTCAAAGTTCGTCCCAAGTTAGTCTCTTTCTAAGGACGAACTTAGACAAACCTTAGAATGAGACTAACGAGACAAACTCTCATTCTAAGGTCAGTCTAAGTTCATCCCAAGTTAGTCTAAGTTCGTCCCTAGTTACTCTCTTTCTAAGGACGAACTTAGACAAACCTTAGAATAAGACTAACGAGACTAACTTGGTACGAACAAAGACAAACGTTAGTCTCATTACAAGGTCAGTCTAAGTTCGTCCCAAATTAATCTAAGTTCATCCCTAGTTAGTCTCTTTCTAAGGACGAACTTAGACAAATCTTAGAAGAAGACTAACGAGACGAACTTGGGACGAACAAAGACAAACGTTAGTCTCATTCCAAGGTTAGTCTAAGTTCGTCCCAAGGTAGTCTCTTTCTAAGGACAAAGTTAGACAAACCTTAGAATGAGACTAACGAGACAAACTCTCATTCTAAGGTTTGCCTAAGTTCGTCCCTAGTTAGTCACTTTCTAAGGACGAACTTAAACAAACCTTAGAATGAGACTAACAATACTAACTTTGGACGAACAAAGACAAGCGTTAGTCTCATTATAAGGTTTGTCTAAGTTCGTCTCAAGTTAGTCTAAGTTCGTCCCTAGTTAGCCTCTTTCTAAGGATGAACTTAGACAAACCTTAGAATGAGAATAACGAGACTGACTTGGGACGAACAAAGACAAGCGTTAGTCTCATTATAAGGTTTGTCTAAGTTCGTCCCAAGTTAGTCTAAGTTCGTCCCTAGGTAGTCTCTTTCTAAGGACGAACTTAGACAAAACTTAGAATGAGACTAACGAGACTAACCTGAAACGAACAAAGACAAACTTTATTCTCATTCTAAGGTTAGTCTAAGTTCGTCCCTAGTTAGTTTCTTTGAAAGGAACTTAAACAAACCTAAGAACGAGACAAACTTAGGACGAACAAAGACAAACGTTAGTCTCATTATAAGGTTTGTCTAAGTTCGTCCCAAGTTAGTCTAAGTTCGTCCCAAGTTAGTCTCTTTCTAAGGACGAACTTAGACAAACCTTAGAATGAGACTAACGAAACTAACTTGGGATGAACAAACACAAACATTAGTCTCATTACAAGGTTAGTCTAAGTTTGTCCCAAGTTAGTCTAAGTTCGTCCCTAGTTAGTCTCTTTCTAAAGACGAACTTAGACAAACCGTAGAATGAGACTCACGAGACTAACTTGGGACGAACAAAGACAAACGTTAGTCTCATTACAAGGTTAGTCTAAGTTCGTCCCAAGTTAATCTCTTTCTAAGGATGAACTTAGACAAACCTTAGAATGAGACTAACGAGACAAACTCTCATTCTAAGGTTTGTCTAAGTTCGTCCCAAGTTAGTCTAAGTTCGTCCCTAGTTAGTCTCTTTCTAAGGACGAACTTAGACAAACCGTAGAATGAGACTCACGAGACTAACTTGGGACGAACAAAGACAAACGTTAGTCTCATTACAAGGTTAGTCTAAGTTCGTCCCAAGTTAGTCTAAGTTCGTCCCTAGTTAGTCTCTTTCTATGGCTAAACTTAGACAAACCTTAGAATGAGACTAACGAAACTAACTTGGGACGAACAAAGACAAACGTTAGTCTCATTACAAGGTTAGTCTAAGTTCGTCCCAAGTTACTCTCTTTCTAAGGGCGAACTTAGACAAACCTTAGAATGAGACTAACGAGACAAACTCTCATTCTAAGGTTTGTCTAAGTTCGTCCCAAGTTAATCTAAGTTCGTCCCTAGTCAGTCTCTTTCTAAGGACGAACTTAGACAAACCTTAGAATGAGACTAACGAGACAAACTTGGGACGAACAAAGACAAACGTTAGTCTCATTACAAGGTTAGTCTAAGTTCGTCCCAAGTTAGTCTAAGTTCGTCCCTAGTTAGTCTCTTTCTAAGGATGAATTTAGACAAACCTTAGAATGAGATTAACGAGACAAACTTGGGACGAACAAAGACAAACGTTAGTCTCAATATAAGGTCAGTCTAAGTTCATCCCAAGTTAGTCAAAGTTCGTCCCTAGTTAGTCTCTTTCTAAGGACAACCTTAGACAAACCATAGAATGAGACTAACGAGACTAACTTGGGACGAACAAAGACAAACGTTAGTCTCATTATAAGGTTAGTCTAAGTTCGTCCCAAGTTAGTGTCTCTCTAAGGACGAACTAAGACAAACCTTAGAATGAGACTAACGAGACAAACTCTCATTCTAAGGTCAGTCTAAGTTCATCCCAAGTTAGACTAAGTTCGTCCATAGTTAGTCTGTTTCTAAGGACGAACTTAGACAATCCTTAGAATGAGACTAACGAGACAAACTTGGGACGAACAAAGACAAACGTTAGTCTCATTACAAGGTTAGTCTAAGTTCGTCCCAAGTTAATCTAAGTTCATCCCTAGTTAGTCTCTTTCTAAGGACGAACTTAGACAAATCTTAGAAGAAGACTAACGAGACGAACTTGGGACGAACAAAGACAAACGTTAGTCTCATTACAAGGTTAGTCTAAGTTCGTCCCAAGTTAGTCTCTTTCTAAGGACAAAGTTAGACAAACCTTAGAATGAGACAAACGCGACAAACACTCATTCTAAGGTTTGTCTAAGTTCGTCCCAAGTTAGTCTAAGTTCGTCCCTAGTTAGTCTCTTTCTAAGGACGAACTTAAACAAACCTTAGAATGAGACTAACAATACTAACTTTGGACGAACAAAGACAAGCGTTAGTCTCATTATAAGGTTTGTCTAAGTTCGTCCCAAGTTAGTCTAAGTTCATCCCTAGTTAGTCTCTTTCTAAGGATGAACTTAGACAAACCTTAGAATGAGAATAACGAGACTGACTTGGGACGAACAAAGACAAGCGTTAGTCTCATTATAAGGTTTGTCTAAGTTCGTCCCAAGTTAGTCTAAGTTCGTCCCTATGTAGTCTCTTTCTAAGGACGAACTTAGACAAACCTTAGAATGAGACTAACGAGACTAACCTGAAACGAACAAAGACAAACTTTATTCTCATTCTAAGGTTAGTCTAAGTTCGTCCCAAGTTAGTCTAAGTTCGTCCCTAGTTAGTTTCTTTCTAAGGAACTTAAACCAACCTAAGAACGAGACTAACGAGTCTAACTTAGGACGAACAAAGACAAACGTTAGTCTCATTATAAGGTTAGTCTAAGTTCGTCCCAAGTTAGTCTAAGTTCGTCCCTAGTTAGTCTCTTTCTAAGGACGAACTTAGACAAACCTTAGAATGAGACTAACGAAACTAACTTGGGACGAACAAACACAAACGTTAGTCTCATTACAAGGTTAGTCTATGTTTGTCCCAAGTTAGTCTAAGTTCGTCCCTAGTTAGTCTCTTTCTAAGGACGAACTTAGACAAACCTTAGAAGGAGACTAACTTGGGACGAACAAAGACAAACATTAGTCTCATTATAAGGTTAGTCTAGATTCGTCCCAAGTTAGTCTCTCTCTAAGGATGAACTTAGACAAACCTTAGAATGAGACTAACGAGACAAACTCTCATTCAAAGGTTTGTCTAACTTCGTCCCAAGTTAGTCTAAGTTCGTCCCTAGTTAGTCTCTTTCTAAGGATGAACTTAAACAAACCTTAGAATGTGACTAACGAGACTAACTTGGGACGAACAAAGACGAACAATAGTCTCATTATAAGGTTTGTCTAAGTTCGTCCCTAGTTTGTCTCTTTCTGAGGACGAACTTAGACAAACCTTAGAATGAGATTAACGAGACTAACTTGGGGCGAACAAACACAAACGTTAGTCTCATTACAAGGTTAGTCTATGTTTGTCCCAAGTTAGTCTAAGTTCGTCCCTAGTTAGTCTCTTTCTAAGGACGAACTTAGACAAACCTTAGAAGGAGACTAACGAGACTAACTTGGGACGAACAAAGACAAACGTTAGTCTCATTATAAGGTTAGTCAAAGTTCGTCCCAAGTTAGTCTCTTTCTAAGGACGAACTTAGACAAACCTTAGAATGAGACTAACGAGACAAACTCTCATTCTAAGGTCAGTCTAAGTTCGTCCCAAGTTAGTTTAAGTTCGTCCCTAGTTACTCTCTTTCTAAGGACGAACTTAGACAAACCTTAGAATGAGACTAACGAGACTAACTTGGGACGAACAAAGACAAACGTTAGTCTCATTACAAGGTTAGTCTAAGTTCGTCCCAAGTTAATCTAAGTTCATCCCTAGTTAGTCTCTTTCTAAGGACGAACTTAGACAAATCTTAGAAGAAGACTAACGAGACGAACTTGGGACGAACAAAGACAAACGTTAGTCTCATTACAAGGTTAGTCTAAGTTCGTCCCAAGTTAGTCTCTTTCTAAGGACAAAGTTAGACAAACCTTAGAATGAGACTAACGAGACAAACTCTCATTCTAAGGTCAGTCTAAGTTCGTCCCAAGTTAGTCTAAGTTCGTCCCTAGTTACTCTCTTTCTAAGGACGAACTTAGACAAACCTTAGAATGAGAATAACGAGACTAACTTGGGACGAACAAAGACAAACGTTAGTCTCATTACAAGGTTAGTCTAAGTTGGTCCCAAGTTAGTCTAAGTTCGTCCCTAGTTAGTCTCTTTCTAAGGATGAACTTAGACAAACCTTAGAATGAGAATAACGAGACTGACTTGGGACGAACAAAGACAAGAGTTAGTCTCATTATAAGGTTTGTCAAAGTTCGTCCCAAGTTAGTCTAAGTTCGTCCCTAGGTAGTCTCTTTATAAGGACGAACTTAGACAAACCTTATAATGAGACTAACGAGACTAACCTGAAACGAACAAAGACAAACTTTATTCTCCTTCTAAGGTTAGTCTAAGTTCGTCCCAAGTTAGTCTAAGTTCGTCCCTAGTTAGTTTCTTTCTAAGGAACTTAAACCAACCTAAGAACGAGACTAACGAGACTAACTTAGGACGAACAAAGACAAACGTTAGTCTCATTATAAGGTTTGTCTAAGTTCGTCCCAAGTTAGTCTCTTTCTAAGGACGAACTTAGACAAACCTTAGAATGAGACTAACGAGACAAACTCTCATTCTAAGGTCAGTCTAAGTTCGTCCCAAGTTAGTCTAAGTTCGTCCCTAGTTACTCTCTTTCTAAGGACGAACTTAGACAAACCTTAGAATAAGACTAACGAGACGAACTTGGGACGAACAAAGACAAACGTTAGTCTCATTCCAAGGTTAGTCTAAGTTCGTCCCAAGTTAATCTAAGTTCATCCCTAGTTAGTCTCTTTCTAAGGACGAACTTAGACAAATCTTAGAAGAAGACTAACGAGACGAACTTGGGACGAACAAAGACAAACGTTAGTCTCATTCCAAGGTTAGTCTAAGTTCGTCCCAAGTTAGTCTCTTTCTAAGGACAAAGTTAGACAAACCTTAGAATGAGACTAACGAGACAAACTCTCATTCTAAGGTTTGCCTAAGTTCGTCCCCAGTTAGTCACTTTCTAAGGACGAACTTAAAGAAACCTTAGAATGAGACTAAGAATACTAACTTTGGACGAACAAAGACAAGCGTTAGTCTCATTATAAGGTTTGTCTAAGTTCGTCTCAAGTTAGTCAAAGTTCGTCTCAAGTTAGTCAAAGTTCGTCCCTAGTTAGTCTCTTTCTAAGGATGAACTTAGACAAACCTTAGAATGAGAATAACGAGACTGACTTGTGACGAACAAAGACAAGCGGTAGTCTCATTATAAGGTTTGTCTAAGTTCGTCCCAAGTTAGTCTTCGTCCCAAGTTAGTCTTTTTCTAAGGACGAACTTAGACAATCCTTAGAATGAGACTAACGAAACTAACTTGGGACGAACAAACACAAACGTTAGTCTCATTACAAGGTTAGTCTAAGTTTGTCCCAAGTTAGTCTAAGTTCGTCCCTAGTTAGTCTCTTTCTAAGGATGAACTTAGGCAAACCTTAGAAGGAGACTAACGAGACTAACTTGGGACGAACAAAGACAAACGTTAGTCTAATTATAAGGTTAGTCTATTTTCGTCCCAAGTTAGTCTCTCTCTAAGGATGAACTTAGACAAACCTTAGAATGAGACTAACGAGACAAACTCTCATTCAAAGGTTTGTCTAACTTCGTCCCAAGTTAGTCTAAGTTCGTCCCTAGTTAGTCACTTACTAAGGACGAACTTAAACAAACCTTAGAATGTGACTAATGAGACTAACTTGGGACGAACAAAGACAAACATTAGTCTCATTATAAGGTTTGTCTAAGTTCGTCCCTAGTTTGTCTCTTTCTGAGGACGAACTTAGACAAACCTTAGAATGAGATTAACGAGACTAACTTGGGACGAACAAATACAAACGTTAGTCTCATTACAAGGTTAGTCTAAGTTCGTTCCAAGTTAGTCTCAGTTCGTCCCTAGTTAGTCTCTTTCTATGGACGAACTTAGACAACCCTTAGACGGAGACTAACGAAACTAATTTGGGACGAACAAAGACAAACGTAAGTCTCATTACAAGGTTAGTCTAAGTTCGTCCCAAGTTAATCTCTTTCTAAGTACGAACTTAGACAAACCTTAGAATGAGACTAACGAGACAAACTCTCATTCTAAGGTTTGTCTAAGTTCATCCCAAGTTAGTCTAAGTTCGTCCCTAGTTAGTCTCTTTCTAAAGACGAACTTAGACAAACCGTAGAATGAGACTCACGAGACTAACTTGGGACGAACAAAGACAAACGTTAGTCTCATTACAAGGTTAGTCTAAGTTTGTCCCAAGTTAGTCTCTTTCTAAGGAAGAACTTAAACAAACCTTAGAATGAGACTAACGAGACAAACTCTCATTCTAAGGTTTGTCTAAGTTCGTCCCAAGTTAGTCTAAGTTCGTCCCTAGTTAGTCTCTTTCTAAGGACGAACTTAGACAAACCGTAGAATGAGACTCACGAGACTAACTTGGGACGAACAAAGACAAACGTTAGTCTTATTACAAGGTTAGTCTAAGTTCGTCCCAAGTTAGTCTAAGTTCGTCCCTAGTTAGTCTCTTTCTAAGGCTAAACTTAGACAAACCTTAGAATGAGACTAACGAAACTAACTTGGGACGAACAAAGACAAACGTTAGTCTCATTACAAGGTTAGTCTAAGTTCGTCCCAAGTTACTCTCTTTCTAAGGGCGAACTTAGACAAACCTTAGAATGAGACTAACGAGACAAACTCTCATTCTAAGGTTTGTCTAAGTTCGTCCCAAGTTAATCTAAGTTCGTCCCTAGTCACTCTCTTTCTAAGGACGAAGTTAGAAAAACCTTAGAATGAGACTCACGAGACTAACTTGGGACGAACAAAGACAAACGTTAGTCTCATTACAAGGTTAGTCTAAGTTCGTCCCAAGTTAGTCTAAGTTCGTCCCTAGTTAGTCTCTTTCTAAGGACGAACTTAGAGAAACCTTAGAATGAGATTAACGAGACAAACTTGGGACGAACAAAGACAAACGTTAGTCTCAATATAAGGTCAGTCTAAGTTCATCCCAAGTTAGTCAAAGTTCGTCCCTAGTTAGTCTCTTTCTAAGGACAAACTTAGACAAACCTTAGAAGGAGACTAACGAGACTAACTTGGGACGAACAAAGACAAACGTTAGTCTCATTATAAGGTTAGTCAAAGTTCGTCCCAAGTTAGTCTCTTTCTAAGGACGAACTTAGACACACCTTAGAATGAGACTAACGAGACAAACTCTCATTCTAAGGTCAGTCTAAGTTCGTCCCAAGTTAGTTTAAGTTCGTCCCTAGTTACTCTCTTTCTAAGGACGAACTTAGACAAACCTTAGAATGAGACTAACGAGACTAACTTGGGACGAACAAAGACAAACGTTAGTCTCATTACAAGGTTAGTCTAAGTTCGTCCCAAGTTAATCTCAGTTCATCCCTAGTTAGTCTCTTTCTAAGGACGAACTTAGACAAATCTTAGAAGAAGACTAACGAGACGAACTTGGGACGAACAAAGACAAACGTTAGTCTCATTACAAGGTTAGTCTAAGTTCGTCCCAAGTTAGTCTCTTTCTAAGGACAAAGTTAGACAAACCTTAGAATGAGACTAACGAGACAAACTCTCATTCTAAGGTCAGTCTAAGTTCGTCCCAAGTTAGTCTAAGTTCGTCCCTAGTTACTCTCTTACTAAGGACGAACTTAGACAAACCTTAGAATGAGACTAACGAGACTAACTTGGGACGAACAAAGACAAACGTTAGTCTCATTACAAGGTTAGTCTAAGTTCGTCCCAAGTTTGTCTAAGTTCGTCCCTAGTTAGTCTCTTTCTAAGGATGAACTTAGACAAACCTTAGAATGAGAATAACGAGACTGACTTGGGACGAACAAAGACAAGCGTTAGTCTCATTATAAGGTTTGTCTAAGTTCGTCCCAAGTTAGTCTAAGTTCGTCCCTAGGTAGTCTCTTTCTAAGGACGAACTTAGACAAACCTTAGAATGAGACTAACGAGACTAACCTGAAACGAACAAAGACAAACTTTATTCTCATTCTAAGGTTAGTCTAAGTTCGTCCCAAGTTAGTCTAAGTTCATCCCTAGTTAGTTTCTTTCTAAGGAACTTAAACAAACCTAAGAACGAGACTAACTTAGGACGAACAAAGACAAACGTTAGTCTCATTATAAGGTTTGTCTAAGTTTGTCCCAAGTTAGTCTAAGTTCGTCCCTAGTTAGTCTCTTTCTAAGGACGAACTTAGACAAACCTTAGAATGAGACTAACGAAACTAACTTGGGACGAACAAACACAAACGTTAGTCTCATTACAAAGTTAGTCTAAGTTTGTCCCAAGTTAGTCTAAGTTCGTCCCTAGTTAGTCTCTTTCTAAGGATGAACTTAGACAAACCTTAGAAGGAGACTAACGAGACTAACTTGGGACGAACAAAGACAAAGGTTAGTCTAATTATAACGTTAGTCTATGTTCGTCCCAAGTTAGTCTCTCTCTAAGGATGAACTTAGACAAACCTTAGAATGAGACTAACGAGACAAACTCTCATTCAAAGGTTTGTCTAACTTCGTCCCAAGTTAGTCTAAGTTCGTCCCTAGTTAGTCACTTTCTAAGGACGAACTTAAACAAACCATAGAATGTGACTAACGAGACTAACTTGGGACGAACAAAGACAAACATTAGTCTCATTATAAGGTTTGTCTAAGTTCGTCCCTAGTTTGTCTCTTTCTGAGGACAACTTAGACAAACCTTAGAATGAGATTAACGAGACTAACTTGGGACGAACAAACACAAACGTTAGTCTCATTACAAGGTTAGTCTAAGTTCGTTCCAAGTTAGTCTAAGTTCGTCCCTAGTTAGTCTCTTTCTATGGACGAACTTAGACAACCCTTTGACGGAGACTAACGAAACTAACTTGGGACGAACAAAGACAAACGTTAGTCTCATTACAAGGTTAGTCTAAGTTCGTCCCAAGTTAGTCTCTTTCTAAGGACGAACTTAGACAAACCTTAGAATGAGACTAACGAGACAAACTCTCATTCTAAGGTTTGTCTAAGTTCGTCCCAAGTTAGTCTAATTTCGTCCCTAGTTAGACTCTTTCTAAAGACGAACTTAGACAAACCGTAGAATGAGACTCACGAGACTAACTTGGGACGAACAAAGACAAACGTTAGTCTCATTACAAGGTTAGTCTAAGTTCGTCCCAAGTTAGTCTCTTTCTAAGGAAGAACTTAAACAAACCTTAGAATGAGACTAACGAGACAAACTCTCATTCTAAGGTAAGTGTATATGTTCGTCCCAAGTTAGTCTAAGTTCGGCCCTAGTTAGTCTCTTTCTAAGGACGAACTCAGACAAACCGTAGAATGAGACTCACGAGACTAACTTGGGACGAACAAAGACAAACGTTAGTCTCATTACAAGGTTAGTCTAAGTTCGTCCCAAGTTAGTCTAAGTTCGTCCCTAGTTAGTCTCTTTCTAAGGACAAACTTAGACAAACCTTAGAATGAGACTAACGAAACTAACTTGGGACGAACAAAGACAAACGTTAGTCTCATTACAAGGTTAGTCTAAGTTCGTCCCAAGTTACTCTCTTTCCAAGGACGAACTTAGACAAACCTTAGAATGAGACTAACGAGACAAACTCTCGTTCTAAGGTTTGTCTAAGTTCGTCCCAAGTTAATCTAAGTTCGTCCCTAGTCAGTCTCTTTCTAAGGACCAACTTAGACAAACCTTAGAATGAGACTCACGAGACTAACTTGGGACGAACAAAGACAAACCTTAGTCTCATTACAAGGTTAGTCTAAGTTCCTCCCAAGTTAGTCTAAGTTCGTCCCTAGTTAGTCTCTTTCTAAGGACGAACTTAGACAAACCTTAGAATGAGATTAACGAGACTAACTTGGGACGAACAAAGACAAACGTTAGTCTCAATAAAAGGTTAGTCTAAGTTCATCCCTAGTTAGTCTTTTTCTAAGAACGAACTTAGACAAACCATAGAATGAGACTAACGAGATTAACTTGGGACGAACAAAGACAAACGTTAGTCTCATTATAAGGTTAGTCTAAGTTCGTCCCAAGTTAGTCTCTTTCTAAGGACGAACTTAGACAAACCTTAGAATGAGACTAACGAGACAAACTCTCATTCTAAGGTCAGTCTAAGTTCATCCCAAGTTAGTCTAAGTTCGTCCCTAGTTAGTCTCTTTCTAAGGACGAACTTAGACAAACCTTAGAATGAGACTAACTTGGGACGAACAAAGACAAACGTTAGTCTCATTACAAGGTTAGTCTAAGTTCGTCCCATGTTAATCTAAGTTCATCCCTAGTTAGTCTCTTTCTAAGGACGAACTTAGACAAATCTTAGAAGAAGACAAACGAGACGAATTTGGGACGAACAAAGACAAACGTTAGTCTCATTACAAGGTTAGTTTAAGTTCGTCCCAAGTTAGTCTCTTTCTAAGGACAAAGTTAGACAAACCTTAGAATCAGACTAACGAGACAAACTCTCATTCTAAGGTCAGTCTAAGTTCGTCCCTAGTTACTCTCTTTCTAAGGACGAACTTAGACAAACCTTAGAATGAGACTAACGAGACTAACTTGGGACGAACAAAGACAAACGTTAGTTTCATTACAAGGTTAGTCTAAGTTCGTCCCAAGTTAATCTAAGTTCATCCCTAGTTTGTCTCTTTCTAAGGACGAACTTAGACAAATCTTAGAAGAAGACAAACGAGACGAATTTGGGACGAACAAAGACAAACGTTAGTCTCATTACAATGGTTAGTCTAAGTTCGACCCAAGTTAGTCTCTTTCTAAGGACAAAGTTAGACAAACCTTAGAATGAGACTAACGAGACAAACTCTCATTCTAAGGTCAGTCTAAGTTCGTCCCAAGTTAGTCTAAGTTCGTCCCTAGTTACTCTCTTTCTAAGGACGAACTTAGACAAACCTTAGAATGAGACTAACGAGACTAACTTGGGACGAACAAAGACAAACGTTAGTCTCATTACAAGGTTAGTCTAAGTTCGTCCCAAGTTAGTCTAAGTTCGTCCCTAGTTAGTCTCTTTCTAAGGATGAACTTAGACAAACCTTAGAATGAGAATAACGAGACTGACTTGGGACGAACAAAGACAAGCGTTAGTCTCATTATAAGGTTTGTCAAAGTTCGTCCCAAGTTAGTCTAAGTTCGTCCCTAGGTAGTCTCTTTCTAAGGACGAACTTAGACAAACCTTAGAATGAGACTAACGAGACTAACCTGAAACGAACAAAGACAAACTTTATTCTCCTTCTAAGGTTAGTCTAAGTTCGTCCCAAGTTAGTCTAAGTTCGTCCCTAGTTAGTTTCTTTCTAAGGAACTTAAACCAACCAAATAACGAGACTAACTTAGGACGAACAAAGACAAACGTTAGTCTCATTATAAGGTTTGTCTAAGTTCGTCCCAAGTTAGTCTAAGTTCGTCCCTAGTTAGTCTCTTTCTAATGACGAACTTAGACAAACCTTAGAATGAGACTAACGAAACTGACTTGGGACGAACAAACACAAACGTTAGTCTCATTACAAGGTTAGTCTATGTTTGTCCCAAGTTAGTCTAAGTTCGTCCCTAGTTAGGCTCTTTCTAAGGACGAACTTAGACAAACCTTAGAAGGAGACTAACGAGACTAAGTTGGGACGAACAAAGACAAACGTTAGTCTCATTATAAGGTTAGTCTAAGTTCGTCCCAAGTTAGTCTCTCTCTAAGGATGAACTTAGACAAACCTTAGAATGAGACTAACGACACAAACTCTCATTCAAAGGTTTGTCTAACTTCGTCCCAAGTTAGTCTAAGTTCGTCCCTAGTTAGTCTCTTTCTAAGGACGAACTTAAACAAACCTTAGAATGTGACTAACGAGACTAACTTGGGACGAACAAAGACGAACATTAGTCTCATTATAAGGTTTGTCTAAGTTCGTCCCTAGTTTGTCTCTTTCTGAGGACGAACTTAGACAAACCTTAGAATGAGATTAACGAGACTAACTTGGGACGAACAAACACAAACGTTAGTCTCATTACAAGGTTAGTCTAAGTTCGTTCCAAGTTAGTCTAAGTTCGTCCCTTGTTAGTCTCTTTCTAAGGACGAACTTAGACAAACCTTAGACGGAGACTAACGAAACTAACTTGGGACGAACAAAGACAAACGTTAGTCTCATTACAAGGTTAGTCTAAGTTCGTCCAAAGTTAGTCTCTTTCTAAGGACGAACTTAGACAAACCTTAGAATGAGACTAACGAGACAAACTCTCATTCTAAGGTTTGTCTAAGTTCGTCCCTAGTCAGTCTCTTTCGAAGGACGAACTTAGACAAACCGTAGAATGAGACTCACGAGACTAACTTGGGACGAACAAAGACAAACGTTAGTCTTATTACAAGGTTAGTCTAAGTTCGTCCCAAGTTAGTCTAAGTACGTCCCTAGTTATTCTCTTTCTAAGGACGAACTTAGACAAACCTTAGAATGAGACTAACGAAACTAACTTGGGACGAACAAAGACAAACGTTAGTCTCATTACAAGGTTAGTCTAAGTTCGTCCCAAGTTACTCTCTTTCTAAGGACGAACTTAGACAAACCTTAGAATGAGACTAACGAGACAAACTCTAATTCAATGGTCAGTCTAAGTTCGTCCCTAGTTAGTCTCTTTCTAAGGACGAACTTAGACAAACCATAGAATGAGACTAACAGGACTAACTTGGGACGAACAAAGACAAACATTAGTCTCATTATAAGGTTAGGCTATGTTCGTCCCAAGTTAGTCTCTTTCTAAGGACAAACTGGGACAAACCTTAGAATGAGACTAACGAGACAAACTCTCATTCTATGGTCAGTCTAAGTTCGTCCCAAGTTTGTCTAAGTTCGTCCCTAGTTAGCCTCTTTCTAAGGACGAACATAGGCAAACCTTAGAATGAGACTAACGAGACTAACTTGGGACGAACAAACAGCAACGTTAGACTGATTACTAGGTTAGTCTGAGTTCATTCCAAGTTAGTCTCTTTCTATGGACAAACTTAGACAAATCGTAGAATGAGACTAACGAGACTAACTTGGGATGAACCAAGACAAACGTTAGTCTCATTACAAGGTTATTCTAAGTTCGTCCCAAGTTAGTCTAAGTTCGTCCCTAGTTAGTCTCTTTCAAAGGACGAACTTAGAAAAACCTTAGAAGGAGACTAACGAAACTAACTTGGGACGAACAAAGACAAACGTTAGTCTCATTACAAGGTTAGTCTAAGTTCGTCCCAAGTTAGTCTAAGTTCGTCCCTAGTTAGTCTCTTTCTAAGGACGAACTTAGACAAACCATAGAATGAGACTAACGAGACTAACTTGGGACGAAAAAGACAAGCATTAGTCTCATTATAAGGTTTGTCTAAGTTCGTCCCAAGTTAGTCTAAATTCGTCCCTAGTTAGTCTCTTTCTAAGGACGAACTTAGACAAACCTTAGAAGGTGACTAACAAGACTAACTTGGGACGAACAAAGACAAACGTTTGTCTCATTATATGGTTAGTCTAAGTTCGTCCCAAGTTAGTCGCTCTCTAAGGATGAACTTAGACAAACCTTAGAATGAGACTAACGAGACAAACTCTCATTCAAAGGTTTGTCTAACTTCATCCCTAGTTAGTCTCTTTCCAAGGACGAACTTAAACAAACCTTAGAATGTGACTAACGAGACTAACTTGGGACGAACAAAGACAAACATTAGTCTCATTATAAGGTTTGTCTAAGTTCGTCCCAAGTTAGTCTATGTTCGTCCCTAGTTAGTCTCTTTCTAAGGACGAACTTAGACAAACCTTAGAATGAGACTCACGAGACTAACTTGGGACCAACAAACACCAACGTTAGACTGATTACTAGGTTAGTCTAAGTTCATCCCAAGTTAGTCTCTTTCTAAGGACGAACTTAGACAAACCATAAAATGAGACTAACGAGACAAACTCTCATTCTAAGGTTTCTCTAAGTTCGTCCCAAGTTAGTCTAAGTTCGTCCCTAGTTAGTCTCTTTCTAAGGACAAACTTAGACAAACCTTAGAATGAGACTAACGAGACTAACTTGGAACGAACAAAGACAAACTTTATTCTCATTCTAAGGTTAGTCTAAGTTCGTCCCAAGTTAGTCTAAGTTCGTCCCTAGTTAGTTTCTTTCTGAGGATGAACTTAAACAAACCTTAGAATGAGACTAACGAGACTAACCTTGGGCGAACAAAGACAAACGTTAGTCTCATTATAAGGTTAGTGTAAGTTCGTCCCAAGTTAGTCTAAGTTCGTCCCTAGTTAGTGTCTTTCTAACCACGAACTTAGACAAACCTTAGAATGAGACTAACGAGACTAACTTGGAATGAACATAGACAAACTTTATTCTCATTCTAAGGTTTGTCTAAGTTCGTCCCAATTTAGTCTAAGTTCGTCCCTAGATAGTCTCTTTCTAAGGACGAACTTAGACAAACCTTAGAAGGAGACTAACGAGACTACATTGGGACGAACAAAGACAAACGTTAGTCTCATTACAAGGTTAGTCTAAGTTCGCCCCAAGTTAGTGTAAGTTCGTCCCTAGTTAGTCTCTTTCTAAGAACGAACTTAGACAAATATTAGAATGAGACTAACGAGACTGACTTTGGACGAACAAAGACAAACGTTAGTCTCATTATAAGGTTTGTCTAAGTTCATCCCAAGTTAGTCTAAGTTTGTCCCTAGTTAGTCTCTTTCTAAGGACGAACTTAGACAAACATTAGAATGAGACTAACGAGACAAACTTGGGACGAACAAACACAAACGTTAGTCTCATTACAAGGTTAGTCTAAGTTCGTTCCAAGTTAGTCTAAGTTCGTCCCTAGTTAGTCTCTTTCTAAGGACGAACTTAGACAAACCTCAGAAGGAGACTCACGAGACTAACTTGGGACCAACAAACACCAACGTTAGACTGATTACTAGGTTAGTCTAAGTTCATCCCAAGTTAGTCTCTTTCTAAGGACGAACTTAGACAAACCATAGAATGAGACTAACGAGACAAACTCTCATTCTAAGGTTTCTCTAAGTTCGTCCCAAGTTAGTCTAAGTTCGTCCCTAGTTAGTCTCTTTCTAAGGACAAACTTAGACAAACCTTAGAATGAGACTAACGAGACTCACTTGGAACGAACAAAGACAAACTTTATTCTCATTCTAAGGTTAGTCTAAGTTCGTCCCAAGTTAGTCTAAGTTCGTCCCTAGTTAGTTTCTTTCTGAGGATGAACTTAAACAAACCTTAGAATGAGACTAACGAGACTAACCTTGGGCGAACAAAGACAAACGTTAGTCTCATTATAAGGTTAGTGTAAGTTCGTCCCAAGTTAGTCTAAGTTCGTCCCTAGTTAGTGTCTTTCTAACCACGAACTTAGACAAACCTTAGAATGAGACTAACGAGACTAACTTGGAATGAACATAGACAAACTTTATTCTCATTCTAAGGTTTGTCTAAGTTCGTCCCAATTTAGTCTAAGTTCGTCCCTAGATAGTCTCTTTCTAAGGACGAACTTAGACAAACCTTAGAAGGAGACTAACGAGACTACCTTGGGACGAACAAAGACAAACGTTAGTCTCATTACAAGGTTAGTCTAAGTTCGCCCCAAGTTAGTGTAAGTTCGTCCCTAGTTAGTCTCTTTCTAAGAACGAACTTAGACAAATATTAAAATGAGACTAACGAGACTGACTTTGGACGAACAAAGACAAACGTTAGTCTCATTATAAGGTTTGTCTAAGTTCATCCCAAGTTAGTCTAAGTTTGTCCCTAGTTAGTCTCTTTCTAAGGACGAACTTAGACAAACATTTGAATGAGACTAACGAGACAAACTTGGGACGAACAAACACAAACGTTAGTCTCATTACAAGGTTAGTCTAAGTTCGTTCCAAGTTAGTCTAAGTTCGTCCCTAGTTAGTCTCTTTCTAAGGACGAACTTAGACAAACCTCAGAAGGAGACTAACGAAACTAACTTGGGACGAACAAAGACAAACGTTAGTCTCATTACAAGGTTAGTCTAAGTTCGTCCCTAGTTAGTCTCTTTCTAAGGTCGAACTTAGACAAACCTTAGAATGAGACTAACGAGACTAACTTGGGAAGAACAAAGGCAAACGTTAGTCTCATTACAAGGTTAGTCTAAGTTCGTCCCAAGTTAGTCTAAGTTCGTCCCAAGTTAGTCTAAGTTCGTCCCAAGTTAGTCTCATTCTAAAGATAAACTTAGACAAACCTTAGAATGAGACTAACGAGACTAACTTGGGACGAACAAAGACAAACGTTAGTCTCATTACAAGGTTAGTCTAAGTTCGTCCCAAGTTAGTCTAAGTTCGTCCCTAGTTAGTCTCTTTCTAAGGACGAACTTAGACAAACCATAAAATGAGACTAACGAGACAAACTCTCATTCTAAGGTTTCTCTAAGTTCGTCCCAAGTTAGTCTAAGTTCGTCCCTAGTTAGTCTCTTTCTAAGGACAAACTTAGACAAACCTTAGAATGAGACTAACGAGACTAACTTGGAACGAACAAAGACAAACTTTATTCTCATTCTAAGGTTAGTCTAAGTTCGTCCCAAGTTAGTCTAAGTTCGTCCCTAGTTAGTTTCTTTCTGAGGATGAACTTAAACAAACCTTAGAATGAGACTAACGAGACTAACCTTGGGCGAACAAAGACAAACGTTAGTCTCATTATAAGGTTAGTGTAAGTTCGTCCCAAGTTAGTCTAAGTTCGTCCCTAGTTAGTGTCTTTCTAACCACGAACTTAGACAAACCTTAGAATGAGACTAACGAGACTAACTTGGAATGAACATAGACAAACTTTATTCTCATTCTAAGGTTTGTCTAAGTTCGTCCCAATTTAGTCTAAGTTCGTCCCTAGATAGTCTCTTTCTAAGGACGAACTTAGACAAACCTTAGAAGGAGACTAACGAGACTACATTGGGACGAACAAAGACAAACGTTAGTCTCATTACAAGGTTAGTCTAAGTTCGCCCCAAGTTAGTGTAAGTTCGTCCCTAGTTAGTCTCTTTCTAAGAACGAACTTAGACAAATATTAGAATGAGACTAACGAGACTGACTTTGGACGAACAAAGACAAACGTTAGTCTCATTATAAGGTTTGTCTAAGTTCATCCCAAGTTAGTCTAAGTTTGTCCCTAGTTAGTCTCTTTCTAAGGACGAACTTAGACAAACATTAGAATGAGACTAACGAGACAAACTTGGGACGAACAAACACAAACGTTAGTCTCATTACAAGGTTAGTCTAAGTTCGTTCCAAGTTAGTCTAAGTTCGTCCCTAGTTAGTCTCTTTCTAAGGACGAACTTAGACAAACCTCAGAAGGAGACTCACGAGACTAACTTGGGACCAACAAACACCAACGTTAGACTGATTACTAGGTTAGTCTAAGTTCATCCCAAGTTAGTCTCTTTCTAAGGACGAACTTAGACAAACCATAGAATGAGACTAACGAGACAAACTCTCATTCTAAGGTTTCTCTAAGTTCGTCCCAAGTTAGTCTAAGTTCGTCCCTAGTTAGTCTCTTTCTAAGGACAAACTTAGACAAACCTTAGAATGAGACTAACGAGACTAACTTGGAACGAACAAAGACAAACTTTATTCTCATTCTAAGGTTAGTCTAAGTTCGTCCCAAGTTAGTCTAAGTTCGTCCCTAGTTAGTTTCTTTCTGAGGATGAACTTAAACAAACCTTAGAATGAGACTAACGAGACTAACCTTGGGCGAACAAAGACAAACGTTAGTCTCATTATAAGGTTAGTGTAAGTTCGTCCCAAGTTAGTCTAAGTTCGTCCCTAGTTAGTGTCTTTCTAACCACGAACTTAGACAAACCTTAGAATGAGACTAACGAGACTAACTTGGAATGAACATAGACAAACTTTATTCTCATTCTAAGGTTTGTCTAAGTTCGTCCCAATTTAGTCTAAGTTCGTCCCTAGATAGTCTCTTTCTAAGGACGAACTTAGACAAACCTTAGAAGGAGACTAACGAGACTACCTTGGGACGAACAAAGACAAACGTTAGTCTCATTACAAGGTTAGTCTAAGTTCGCCCCAAGTTAGTGTAAGTTCGTCCCTAGTTAGTCTCTTTCTAAGAACGAACTTAGACAAATATTAAAATGAGACTAACGAGACTGACTTTGGACGAACAAAGACAAACGTTAGTCTCATTATAAGGTTTGTCTAAGTTCATCCCAAGTTAGTCTAAGTTTGTCCCTAGTTAGTCTCTTTCTAAGGACGAACTTAGACAAACATTTGAATGAGACTAACGAGACAAACTTGGGACGAACAAACACAAACGTTAGTCTCATTACAAGGTTAGTCTAAGTTCGTTCCAAGTTAGTCTAAGTTCGTCCCTAGTTAGTCTCTTTCTAAGGACGAACTTAGACAAACCTCAGAAGGAGACTAACGAAACTAACTTGGGACGAACAAAGACAAACGTTAGTCTCATTACAAGGTTAGTCTAAGTTCGTCCCTAGTTAGTCTCTTTCTAAGGTCGAACTTAGACAAACCTTAGAATGAGACTAACGAGACTAACTTGGGAAGAACAAAGGCAAACGTTAGTCTCATTACAAGGTTAGTCTAAGTTCGTCCCAAGTTAGTCTAAGTTCGTCCCAAGTTAGTCTAAGTTCGTCCCAAGTTAGTCTCATTCTAAAGATAAACTTAGACAAACCTTAGAATGAGACTAACGAGACTAACTTGGGACGAACAAAGACAAACGTTAGTCTCATTACAAGGTTAGTCTAAGTTCGTCCCAAGTTAGTCTAAGTTCGTCCCTAGTTAGTCTCTTTCTAAGGACGAACTTAGACAAACCTTAGAATGAGACTAACGAGACTAACTTGGGACGAACAAAGACAAACCTTAGTCTCATTATAAGGTTAGTCTAAGTTTGTCCCAAGTTAGTCTAAGTTTGTCCCTAGTTAGACTCTTTCTACAGACGAACTTAGACAAACCTTAGAATGAGACTAACGAGACTTACTTGGGACAAACAAACACAAACGTTAGTCTCATTACATAGTTAGTCTAAGTTCGTCCCAAGTTGGTCTAAGTTCGTCCCTAGTTAGTCACCCTCTAAGGACGAACTTAGACAAACCTTAGAAGGAGACTAACGAAACTAACTTCGGACGAACAAAGACAATCGTTAGTCTCATTACAAGGTTAGTCCAAGTTCGTCCCAAGTTAGTCTCTTTCTAAGGACGAACTTAGACGAACCTTAGAAAGAGACTAACGAGACAAACTCTCATTCAAAGGTTTGTCTAAGTTCGTCCCAAGTTAGTCTAAGTTCGTCCCTAGTCTGTCTCTTTCTAAGGACGAACTTAGACAAACCTTAGAATGAGACTAACGAGACAAAGTTGGAACGAACAAAGACAAACGTTAGTCTCATTACAAGGTTAGTCTAAGTTCGTCCCAAGTTAGTCTAAGTTCGTCCCTAGTTAGTCTCTTTGTAAGGACAAACTTAGACAAACCTTAGAATGAGATTAATGAGACTTACTTGGGACGAAGAAAGACAAACGTCAGTCTCATTATAAGGTTTGTCTAAGTTTGTCCCAAGTTAGTCTAAGTTCGTCCCTAGTTAGTCTCTTTCTAAGGACGAACTTAGACGAACCTTAGAATGAGACTAACGAGACTAACTTGGGACGAACAAAGACAAACGTTAGTCTCATTAAAGGGTTAGTCTAAGTTCGTCCCAAGTTAGTCTAAGTTCGTCCCAAGTTAGTCTATGTTCGTCCCTAGTTAGTCTCATTCTAAAGATGAACTTAGACAAACCATAGAATGAGACTAACGAGACAAACTCTCATTCTAAGGTTTGTCTAAGTTCGTCCCAAGTTAGTCTAAGTTCGTCCATAGTTCGTCTCTTTCTAAGGACGAACTTACACAAACCCTAGAATGAGACTAACGTTTGTCTCGGGACAAACAAAGACAAACGTTAGTCTCATTAGAAGGTTTGTCTAAATTCGTCCCAAGTTAGTCTAAGTTCGTCCCTAGTTAGTCTCTTTCTAAGGGCGAACTCAGACAAACCTTAGAATGAGACTAACGAGACTAACTTAGGACGAACAAACACAAATGTTAGTCTCATAACAAGGTTAGTCTAAGATCGTTCCAAGTTAGTCTAAGTTCGTCCCTAGTTAGTCTCTTTCTAAGGAAGAACTTAGACAAACCTTATATGGAGACTAACGAAACAAACTTGGGACGAACTAAGACAAACGTTAGTCTCATTACAAGGTTAGTCTAAGTTCGTCCCAAGTTAGTCTCTTTCTAAAGACGAACTTAGACAAACCTTAGAATGAGACTAACGAGACAAACTCTCTCATTCTAAGGTTTGTCTAAGTTCGTCCCAAGTTAGTCTAAGTTCGTCCCTAGTTACTCTCTTTCTAAGGACGTACTTAGACAAACCGTAGAATGCGACTAACGAGACTAACTTGGGACGAACAAAGACAAACGGCAGTCTCATTATAAGGTTAGTCTAAGTTCGTCCCAAGTTAGTCTAAGTTCGTCCCTAGTTAGTCTCTTTCTAAAGACGAACTTAGAAAAACCTTAGAATGAGTCTAACTTGGGACGAACAAAGACAAACATTAGTCTCATTACAAGGTTAGTCTAAGTTCGTCCCAAGTTAGTCTAAGTTCGTCCCTAGTTAGTCTCTTTCTAAGGACGAACTTAGACAGATCTTAGAATGAGACTAATGAGACTAACTTGGGACGAACAAAGACAAACGTTAGTCTCCATATAATGTTAGTCTAAGTTCGTCCCAAGTTAGTCTAAGTTCGTCCCTAGTTAGTCTCTTTCTAAGGACGAACTTAGACAAACCTTAGAATGAGACTAACGAGACTAACTTTGGACGAACAAAGACAAACGTTAGTCTCATTATAAGGTTAGTCTAAGTTCGTCCCAAGTTAGTTTAAGTGCGTCCCTAGTTTGTCTCTTTCTAAGGATGAACTTAAGCAAACCTTAGAATGAGACTAACGAGACTAACTTGGGACGAACAAAGACAAACGTTAGTCTCATTATGTGGTTTGTCTAAGTTCGTCCCAAGTTAGGCTATGTTCGTCCCTAGTTAGTCTCTTTCTAAGGACGAACTTTGACAAACCTTAGAATGAGACTAACGAGACTAACTTGGGACGAACAAAGACAAATGTTAGTCTCATTACAAGGTTAGTCTTAGTTCGTCCCAAGTTAGTCTAAGTTCGTCCCTAGTTAGTCTCTTTCTAAGGACGAACTTAGACAAACCTCAGAAAGAGACTAACGAAACTATCTAGGGACGAACAAAGACAAACGTTAGTCTCATTATAAGGTTTGTCTAAGTTCGTCCCAAGTTAGTCTCTTTCAAAGGACGAACTTAGACAAGCCTTAGAATGAGACTGACGAGATAAACTCTCATTCTAAGGTTAGTCTAAGTTCGTCCCAAGTTAGTCTAAGTTCGTCCCTAGTTAATCTCTTTCTAAGGACGAACTTAAACAAACCTTAGAATGAGACTAACGCGACTAACTTGGGACGAACAAAGACAAACGTTAGTCTCATTATAAGGTTTGTCTAAGTTCGTCCCAAGTTAGTCTTTGTTCGTCCCTAGTTAGTCTCTTTTTAAGGACGAACTTAGACAAACCTTAGAATGAGACTAACGAGACTAACTTGGGATGAACAAACACCAACGTTAGTCTCATTACAAGGTTAGTCTAAGTTCGTTCCAAGTTAGTCTAAGTTCGTCCCTAGTTAGTCTCTTTCTAAGGACGAACTTAGACAAACCTTAGTAGGAGACTAACGAAACTAACTTGGGACGAACAAAGACAAACGTTAGTCTCATTACAAGGTTAGTCTAAGTTCGTCCCAAGTTAGTCTCTTTTTAAGGACGAGCTTTGACAAACCTTAGATTGAGACTAACGAGACAAACTCTCTTCGTAAGGTTTGTCTATGTTCGTCCCAAGTTTTTCTAAGTTCGTCCCTAGTTAGTCTCTTCCTAAGGACGAACTTAGACAAAACTTAGAATGAGACTAACGAGACTAACTTGGGACGAACAAAGACAAACGTTAGTCTCATTATAAGGTTAGTCTAAGTTCGTCCCTAGTTAGTCTTTGTTCGTCCCTAGTTAGTCTCTTTTTAAGGACGAACTTAGACAAACCTTAGAATGAGACTAACGAGACTAACTTGGGATGAACAAACACCAACGTTAGTCTCATTACAAGGTTAGTCTAAGTTCGTTCCAAGTTAGTCTAAGTTCGTCCCTAGTTAGTCTCTTTCTAAGGACGAACTTAGACAAACCTTAGTAGGAGACTAACGAAACTAACTTGGGACGAACAAAGACAAACGTTAGTCTCATTACAAGGTTAGTCTAAGTTCGTCCCAAGTTAGTCTCTTTTTAAGGACGAGCTTTGACAAACCTTAGAATCAGACTAACGAGACAAACTCTCATTCTAAGGTTTGTCTAAGTTCGTCCCAAGTTAGTCTAAGTTCGTCCATTGTTAGTCTCTTTCTAAGGACGAACTTAAACAAACCTTAGAATGAGACTAACGAGACTAACTTGGGACGAACTTAGACAAACGTTAGTCTCATTATAAGGTTTGTCTAAGTTCGTCCAAAGTTAGTCTAAGTTCGTCCCTAGTTCGTCTCTTTCTAAAGACGAACTTAGACAAACCTTAGAATGAGACTTATTTGGGACGAACAAAGACAAACGTTAGTCTCATTACAAGGTTAGTCTAAGTTCGTCCCAAGTTAGTCTAAGTTCGTCTCTAGTTAGTCTCTTTCTAAGGGCGAACTTAGACAAACCTTAGAATGAGACTAATGAGACTAACTTGGGATGAACAAAGACAAACGTTAGTCTCAATATAAGGTTAGTCTAAGTTCGTCCCAAGTTAGTCTAAGTTCGTCCCTAGTTAGTCTCTTTCTAAGGGCGAACTTAGACAAACCTTAGAATGGGACTAACGAGACTAACTTGGGACGAACAAAGATAAACGTTAGTCTCATTATAAGGTTAGTCTAAGTTCGTCCCAAGTTAGTCTCTTTGTAAGGACTAACTTAGAAAAACCTTAGAATGAGACTAACGAGATAAACTCTCATTCTAAGGTTAGTCTAAGTTCGTCCCAAGTTAGTCTAAGTTCGTCCCTAGTTAGTCTCTGTCTAAGGACGAACTTAAACAAGCCTTAGAATGAGACTAACGCGACTAACTTGGGACGAACAAAGACAAACATTAGTCTCATTATAAGGTTAGTCTAAGTTCGTCCCAAGTTAGTCTAAGTTCGCCCCAAGTTAGTCTAAGTTCGTCCCTATTTAGTCTCTTTATAAGGACGAACTTTGACAAACCTTAGAATGAGACTAACAAGACTAACTTGGGACGAACAAAGGCAAACCTTAGTCTCATTAAAGGGTTAATCTAAGTTCGTCCCAAGTTAGTCTCTTTCTAAGGACGAACTTAGACAAACCTTAGAATCAGACTAACGAGACAAACTCTCATTCTAAGGTTTGTCTAAGTTCGTCCCAAGTTAGTCTAAGTTCGTCCATAGTTAGTCTCTTTCTAAGGATGAACTTAAACAAACCTTAGAATGAGACTAACGAGACTAACTTGGGACGAACAAAGACAAACGTTAGTCTCATTACAAGGTTAGTCTAAGTTCGTTCCAAGTTAGTCTTAGTTCGTCCCTAGTAAGTCTCTTTCTAAGGAAGAACTTAGACAAACCTTAGAAGGAGACTAACGAGACTTACTTGGGACGAACAAATACAAACGTTAGTCTCATTACAAGGTTAGTCTAAGTTCGTTCCAAGTTAGTCTTAGTTCGTCCCTAGTAAGTCTCTTTCTAAGGAAGAACTTAGACAAACCTTAGAAGGAGACTAACGAAACAAACTTGGGGCGAACAAGGACAAACGTTACTCTCATTACAAGGTTAGTCTAAGTTCGTCCCAAGTTTGTCTCTTTCTAAGGACGAACTTAGACAAACCTTAGAATGAGACTAACGAGACAAACTCTGTCATTCTAAGGTTTGTCGAAGTTCGTCCCTAGTTACTCTCTTGCTAAGGACGTACTTAGCCAAACCGTAGAATGAGACTAACGAGACTAACTTGGGACGAACAAAGACAAACATTAGTCTCATTACAAGGTTAGTCTAAGTTCGTCCCAAGTTAGTCTAAGTTCATCCCTAGTTAGTCTCTTTCTAAAGACGAACTTAGACAAACCATAGAATGAGACTAACTTGGGACGAACAAAGACAAACGTTAGTCTCATTACAAGGTTAGTCTAAGTTCGTCCCAAGTTAGTCTAAGTTCGTCCCTAGTTAGTCTCTTTCTAAGGACGAACTTAGACAAACCTTAGAATGAGACTAATGAGACTAACTTGGGACGAACAAAGACAAACGTTAGTCTCAATATAAGGTTAGTCTAAGTTCGTCCCAAGTTAGTCTAAGTTCGTCCCTAGTTAGTCTCTTTCTAAGGGCGAACTTAGACAAACCTTAGAATGGGACTAACGAGACTAACTTGGGACGAACAAAGACAAACGTTAGTCTCATTGTAAGGTTAGTCTAAGTTCGTCCCAAGTTAGTCTCTTTCTAAGGACTAACTTAGAAAAACCTTAGAATGAGACTAACGAGATGAACTCTCATTCTAAGGTTAGTCTAAGTTCGTCCCAAGTTAGTCTAAGTTCGTCCCTAGTTAGTCTCTTTCTAAGGACGAACTTAAACAAGCCTTAGAATGAGACTAACGCGACTAACTTGGGACGAACAAAGACAAACGTTAGTCTCATTATAAGGGTTGTCTAAGTTCGTCCCAAGTTAGTCTATGTTCGTCCCTAGTTAGTCTCTTTCTAAGGACGAACTTTGACAAACCTTAGAATGAGACTAACGAGACTAACTTGGGACGAACAACCACAACCGTTAGTCTCATTACAAGGTTAGTCTAAGTTCGTTCCAAGTTAGTCTAAGTTCATCCCTAGTTAGTCTCTTTCTAAGGACGAACTAAGACAAACCTTTGAATGAGCCTAACAAGACTAACTTGGGACGAACAAACACAAGCGTTAGTCTCATTATAAGATTTGTCTAAGTTCGTCATAAGTTAGTCTAAGTTCGTCCCTAGTTAGTCTCTTTCTAAGGACGAACTCAGACAAACCTTAGAATGAGACTAACGAGACTAACTTGGGACGAACAAAGACAAACATTAGTCTCATTATAAGGTTAGTCTAAGTTCGTCCCAAGTTAGTCTAAGTTCGTCCCTAGTTAGTCTCTTTCTAAGGACGAACTTTGACAAACCTTAGAATGAGACTAACAAGACTAACTTGGGACGAACAAAGGCAAACGTTAGTCTCATTAAAGGGTTAATCTAAGTTCGTCCCAAGTTAGTCTCTTTCTAAGGACGAACTTAGACAAACCTTAGAATCAGACTAACGAGACAAACTCTCATTCTAAGGTTTGTCTAAGTTCGTCCCAAGTTAGTCTAAGTTCGTCCATAGTTAGTCTCTTTCTAAGGATGAACTTAAACAAACCTTAGAATGAGACTAACGAGACTAACTTGGGACGAACAAAGACAAACGTTAGTCTCATTATAAGGTTTGTCTAAGTTCGTCCCAAGTTAGTCTAAGTTCGTCCCTAGTTAGTCACTTTCTAAAGACGAACTCAGACAAACCTTAGAATGAGACTAACGAGACTAACTTGGGACGAACAAACACAAACGTTAGTCGCATTACAAGGTTAGTCTAAGTTCGTTCCAAGTTAGTCTAAGTTCGTCCCTAGTTAGTCTCTTTCTAAGGAAGAACTTAGACAAACCTTAGAAGGAGACTAACGAAACAAACTTGGGACGAACAAAGACAAACGTTACTCTCATTACAAGGTTAGTCTAAGTTCGTTCCAAGTTAGTCTTAGTTCGTCCCTAGTAATTCTCTTTCTAAGGAAGAACTTAGACAAACCTTAGAAGGAGACTAACGAGACTT
Organism: Rhodiola chrysanthemifolia; assembly: GCA_033675395.1. Classification (NCBI taxonomy): domain Eukaryota; kingdom Viridiplantae; phylum Streptophyta; class Magnoliopsida; order Saxifragales; family Crassulaceae; genus Rhodiola; species Rhodiola chrysanthemifolia. The sequence goes on from CM066204.1 coordinate 525,269, forward strand.
ACTTGGGACGAACAAATACAAACATTAGTCTCATTACAAGGTTAGTCTAAGTTCGTTCCAAGTTAGTCTTAGTTCGTCCCTAGTAAGTCTCTTTCTATGGAAGAACTTAGACAAACCTTAGAAGGAGACTAACGAAACAAACTTGGGGCGAACAAGGACAAACGTTAGTCTCATTACAAGGTTAGTCTAAGTTCGTCCCAAGTTTGTCTCTTTCTAAGTACGAACTAAGACAAACCTTAGAATGAGACTAACGAGACAAACTCTCTGATTCTAAGGTTTGTCGAAGTTCGTCCCTAGTTACTCTCTTGCTAAGGACGTACTTAGCCAAACCGTAGAATGAGACTAACGAGACTAACTTGGGACGAACAAAGACAAACATTAGTCTCATTACAAGGTTAGTCTAAGTTCGTCCCAAGTTAGTCTAAGTTCGTCCCTAGTTAGTCTCTTTCTAAGGACGAACTTAGCCAAACCTTAGAATGAGACTAACTTGGGACGAACAAAGACAAACGTTAGTCTCATTACAAGGTTAGTCTAAGTTCGTCCCAGGTTAGTCTAAGTTCGTCCCAAGTTAGTCTAAGTTCGTCCCTAGTTAGTCTCTTTCTAAGGACGAACTTAGACAAACCTTAGAATGAGACTAATGAGACTAACTTGGGACGAACAAAGACAAACGTTAGTCTCAATATAAGGTTAGTCTAAGTTCGTCCCAAGTTAGTCTAAGTTCGTCCCTAGTTAGTCTCTTTCTAAGGGCGAACTTAGACAAACCTTAGAATGGGACTAACGAGACTAACTTGGGACGAACAAAGACAAACGTTAGTCTCGTTATAAGGTTAGTCTAAGTTCGTCCCAAGTAAGTCTCTTTCTAAGGACTAACTTAGAAAAACCTTAGAATGAGACTAACGAGATAAACTCTCATTCTAAGGTTAGTCTAAGTTCGTCCCAAGTTAGTCTAAGTTCGTCCCTAGTTAGTCTTTTTCTAAGGACGAACTTAAACAAACCTTAAAAGAGACTAACGCGACTAACTTTGGACGAACATAGACAAACGTTAGTCTCATTATAAGGTTTGTCTAAGTTCGTCCCAAGTTAGTCTATGTTCGTCCCTAGTTAGTCTCTTTCTAAGGACGAACTTAGACAAACCTTAGAAGGAGACTAACGAAACTAACTTGGGACGAACAAAGACAATCGTTAGTCTCATTACAAGGTTAGTCTAAGTTCGTCCCAAGTTAGTCTCTTTCTAAGGATGATGTTCCCTTGAGTGGCATGTGTTTGGAAAAACGTGGTTAGACAGTTCGAGCAGGAGTTCAGGGGGAGTTCGAACATATCCTAGCACTCATGTACAGCGTGGAGCAGACGCAAGGATATTTTCCGGAAGAAATTGGCAACGAAGATTTCGTCAAGTTAATGCTGGCGTGCGACTTATCCGAGCAAGATATTCGAATGAATATGCACATTGAAGTCGGCGTGACTTGCTTGGGAAAGAAGACGACTTCGTATATTCTTCCAAGGATTTGTGAAAGATATGCATCAAATATTCTGGAATATATTACGAAATATTTGATGGGATTATCTTGTGCGAATTAGGGTTTCGTCCGAGCATACAAATACAATGCAAGGGCAGCCTTAATTCTCATCGCTTTCAAAGATCAAACACACACGAGCATACCCTGCTGATTGGAGAAGAAGAAAGCGACGGCCGGTTGTGTTTTCTCATTGAGAATACATCGGTGCAAGTGTAGTCTGATCAAGTGCAACTCAGACTGTCTGGAGCGTATCAACGGAGGCACACAACAAAGGTGATCAAGCTTTCGAGAGAAAGCATCCGAGCTTCTGGAGAAGGTCGAGATCGTTCAGACTGCAGGTTCTGAACGAAGGGGATCGAGGGGAATTGCGGTGAACCTCGGTTGCAAATCTGAGAGACGGAGTATTGAGGTGAGGCTATTACAAGGTGCAAGTGTAAGTCCCTGTGGAAACCCTATACTCGTAATAAAGATTTGTTGTCCCTTTTTCCGGGTGTGGGAAACCCCCCAGAGTAGGCCTGGCCGAACTGGGTTATCATCCTGTGCGTGCTCCAGTTTTACTGTTCTGTTTGATCTGTTTGTTGAACTGTTGTGGAGAGAGTTCAAGGTCTGTCGAAACACGACCCAGAACACTTGCTTGAACAGGGGATATAATTTTAATTGGTATCAGAGCAAACACTCAAGACACTGAGTGGGATCCTGAACTGTTCAAGATGCCTCTGAAAGAAGGACAAAGTATCACCAGGCCTCCACTGCTTGAAGGATCGAACTATGCCACCTGGAAACCCATGATGCGATCCTTTCTGAAATCCCTTGACTAGAAAGCATGGATGACTGTTCAGAGAGGTTGGACTGAACCTATGATGAACAATCTCACTGGTGAACCTATTCTGAAACCAGAAACCTTGTGGAGTGATGAAGAGAACAAGGCATCCATGGGAAACTCAAAGGCAATGAACGCTATCTTCTCGGCTGTAGATGAGAACGTCATGAAGTTGATCATTAACTGTGAAGTAGCGAAGGATGCGTGGGATATTCTCCAAACGGCATATGAAGGCACGGACAAAGTTCGCAACTCGAGAATGCAGATTGTCACTACTAAGTTTGAAGAGATGAAGATGAACGAGAGTGAAACTATCTCTGAGTACAACACTAGAGTTCTGGAACTGTCCAACGAGGCTGCTGCTCTAGGAAAGCCGATTGAGGAAGAGAGGATGGCCAGTAAAGTCTTGAGATCACTTCCTCCGAGATTTGCTATGAAAGTCACGGCTATTGAGGAAATGCACGACATCTCCAGCCTAAAACTGGACGAGCTGATGGGGTCTCTCAGAACTTACGAGATTAACCATAAATTCCAAACCGGAGATATGAAGGGAATCGCCCTGAAAGCAGAACTGTCTGAAGATAAAGTGGAGGCTGGCTGCACCACTGAGCAACTGGCCATGATGGCTCAAAACTTCGGCAGAATGGTGCGCAAGATAAATAGACGTGGTCCAGAACAAGGTCAGTCTTCATCAACTGGTTTCCGAAACTGGAAGTCTGACAGATCAAGGTCCAGTGACTCAAGGCAAGACTCCTCTGACAAAAGAAAGGAAGACATTCAGTGTCATGAATGCAGAGGTTTCGGTCATATTACTTCACAATGTGCGAATACTCTCATGAAAAAGAAGGCAATGGTCGCGAGCTTCAGCGATAGTGAGTCAGACGAAGATAAAGGAGGCACAACCACCAACTTTGTGGCCTTCACTTCAACTCTGGATGGTTACGGCAGCACCAGTAAACCTGTTCTACCTCTGTTGGAACTCCCGGCTGAAGATGTCTCAGACAGTGATGGTGAAGAACTCACGCAGGAGGCTCTGGGTGAGACATATAAGGATCTGTATGAGAAGTGGCTGCTTCTGATCAGGATTAACAAAAAGCTGAATGACACAGTTGCAAGCGTCACCTTGGATAAGGACAAGGTCTGGCAGGAGGTTGAGATATTACTTACACAGAAGGTTGAGCTCGAAGGCACGGTAGACTCTCTGACTACTCGTCTAGCTGAGATGAAACAGGAAAGGCTGTGTCTCCTTGCTCAGAAAACAGAGCTCTTAGGTACTGTCTCCTCTCTGAAAGTTGAAATAGAGAATGACCGTGACACTCATCCTGTAGGCACTGTGGGTCTAAGAAAAACCATCACAGATCTAAAGCGCAAAGAAGTGTTCCAGTTAAGAAGGGTAGAACAGCTGGAACTTCAGCTACAATCTGAAAGAATGGAGCACTCAACTACCAAGGAGGAACTAAATCACCTCAAACAGTCGGTAAGAATGCTCAACTCTGGCACTAAAGACTTAAATGATATTCTCGGATCTCAGAGAATGGAGTCTGGACATAGAGGATTGGGGTTCACAGGAGAAGGCAGCTCAGAAGGTACAACGTTTGTTAAAACAAAACCAGTGTCGGAACAGATGCCTGAACAGAAGGTGAGAAAGCACCCTAGACAGAAAGTGGATCTGTCCCAAGAGAAAGCCAAAGGCAGGACTGGCAAAACTCACTCCAGTTCCACCTCCAATCCAAAGAAAGATTTGCGCACATGCTGGTACTGCTTTCAGGATGGTCACATCAGATCCAAGTGTCGGCTGTTTCTTGCTGAACGTCGAGGGCATAAACAACAGATCAAACCTCGACAGAAACAGGTATGGGTACCAAAGGAACAACAGACAGTATGCATGGTGGCCTGTTGCTCCTCAAGAGAAACAGTGCAAAATAGTTGGTACTTCGACAGCGGATGCTCTACCCACATGACAGGTAACTCTGAATATCTCTCCCATATTAGACCTGTTGAGCAGATGCGGTTTGTCACCTTCGCGGATGGTAGGAAGAGTCAGGTGATCGGCTGTGGGACATTGAAGGTTCCGGATCTCCCTGCACTCGAGGACACCCTCCAGGTTGAAGGTCTGACAATGAATCTTATTAGCATCAGTCAACTGTGCGACAATGGACACTATGTGTCTTTCTCTCGTGACTCATGCTTGGTTCTCAACGAGAATGGTGATTCTGTGATGAAAGGCACAAGGATGGCAAATAACTGTTACACCATCAGAATAGGAGTCGAAAGTCTTGACAAGCCACGGTCTACTCTAGACTATGTTCAAGCCAAACATCGTGTTATGCGAGGGGGAGTGAATAAGACCCTGCACACAAGGTCAGATAGGAGAATCGCACAAATCCATGTTGGCAAGAGCACCAGGAGACTGCTGGATCAAAGGGTGTCACAGTTACAGAAAGAGTTCGAACAGAAGATAACACAGTTGAAGACGGAGTTCGAAATGCTTCCACGAATGAATACCATTCTACTGGATGAGAAATTGAATGAGATTCCACAGTTTGGAACACCCAGATCCTCCTTGGGTGTGCGTGGTTTCATGAACTAAGTGTTCCAGGCAGTGGTCAGTCAAAGGCGAATCCACAGCTACAACAGTTGGACTGACCACCTAAGAAAGGGAGCTGGAACAGATGGGACAATGCTTAATGTCAACTTTTTATTCCAGAAGTTTTGTTTTACGTCGTTTTTTTTGGAAAGCGGCTTGCGTATATTAAGAAGTCGAAAAGGCAGGAGGATATTTTATTTTCAAAAACTCGACTGTTGAGCGTGTCCTCTCTCTCTCGTCCCCGAAACCCTAGATCGGAAATCTCTTACTCGATTGATCCGCAAACGGCGATGGTGAACACAAGGAAGTCTGCAAAATCCAGTGTTAAATCCGCGGAGAAAAGAAAGGAAAGCATGCAGACCACAAAGGCGGTGACGGCGAAATCGAAGATTCCAAAATCCAAAGCTGCGAAGGTGAAAAAGGCGTCACCTTTTCATGAAAAGTCTGCCGAAGAGGTCACCGCTGAAATTCCTCAGACAGTCTCAGCGGTTTCTTCTCCACAAGCGTGTCCGCAATCGGAGGTAAATCCCGTTCTCCCATCTGTTTCTGCGAATATCTCAGTGGTTGAAAATTCTGTGATTAATGATGAAGTAATTGTGGGAGTTGAGAAAATTGGGTGTTTGGGTGCTGAAGCCAGCAGGGCTGGTAGTGATGAAGCCAGGAGGGCTGAGATTTGTGTTGACAAGGGCAAGGTTGTGTCTTGTGATGCTGGTAAAAAGGGTGATGATGTTTCTAAGTTTGTTAAAGAAACGGAACCCAGGCTGCCGATGACAAGAGGCTCAGGCATTTCAGATGTGTGGAAGGCGAAAATTCAAGCTTCCGGGTTCGTTCGGCCAGGAGGATTTCAAAGAAAGAAGGTAACTCGCCGAGCTGCCTCTCCCAGACAATGCCTGACAAAGATCATCTCTATCAGAGGGAGGGTCTCTGATATTTCTAATGAGGGTGAGAAGAGTATGAGGAAGTTGGTATTGGAGGATGCTCCTGTTGATAGGTCAGCTGAGGAGATTGGAGTCTCAGAAGGAGAAGTTGCTGAGTCTGTGAGTTTAAAGCCGGTTTTATCAGTAAACGGTGTTGGTGTGATTGATGAAGAACCTAAGGTTGCGGAAGGAGATGAAGATCTGGACGGTGTGTTCAAAGATATTGATGATTTTGCTGAAAATCTGCAAAAAGAGGATTTTGGTGTTCAGCCAGGAGTGGTATCAGGTGGTACTTCAGTTCCAGTTGTTGCTAAAGGGTCTCTGCTTGTCCCAGCTGTTACTCAAGATGATCTTCTTCGTGATCATATGGAGGATGTTGGTGGATCAGTTCGTGAGGATTCTGCGAAGCCAGTCTCAAAGGAGGGTAAGCTGTCAGATGTTGACCAAGATATTACTCCTCTTATCTATCTCAAAAGGCCAAAGAAGGACAAGGGAAAGAAGAAGGTGGTGTTTGGAATATATGCTAAGGGAACAGTCCAAGAGATTGCGAAGGAGGACAACCTGGCAGGGGGAGCTGATTCATCTAAGAAAAGAAAACGTGAAGCTCCTGTCCCTGTTTCAGTGGATGCTGGAAGATGCAAAGTTCCACCAGTAGGAATTGTCAAGGGAGGAGTTTGGTTCGTCAACCGTGATGCAAGTAGGAAATGGAGCTGTGTGTCGAAAAGGAAGATCATTCCTGAGAAGGTGCTAGTAGAGTCCAGTTACAAAGGGAAGGAGGTGATTACGGTTCTGAAAGAATCTGATCTATTTTGGACATTGACCAGGGGCAAACCCTTCAATGAGCAGTTGGTACGTGAGACCATGGCGAACTTACCCCCTCTCTTCGGGGTTGTTGGAGAATCTGAGTATGGAGTCTTCTTCGTCAGAGGGAGAAGGATCAAGATTGATCCTGAGCTGATCAATGTATTCTTCGCCATGGACGACCCAGCTGTTGATGAAGTGGAATCAGATTTTGAAAAGGTAGTGAGCACCATCACTGCAGGCTCTGTTCAGTGGAGGCCTGAGTCAGTTGTGCATACAGCGGATCTTTCTACGTTCTATTCGATGCTGTTTTTCATTGCTGTTTTCAACTGGAGGCCGTCTACTCATCGCTCAACGGTCAACAAGGACATGGCTCAACTGCTTTATCAGATAGGGAATAAGCTGAAGTTCAACCTGGGCAGAGTAATGTTCCAACAGATTGCTGAACATGCCACTTCGATGAGGTCTCTGCATCAGATTTGCTTCCCGTCTCTGATATACGAGCTGATCATCCATCAAGCTCCTGATTTGAAGGCCTCGCCTGACCAACTCTCAAAGGCTCCCAGCAAGTTCATCGTTGACCACAAGTTGTTTAAAGGGCGTCACGTGAACGATCTCAAGGAGAAAGGAAATGCTGTGGCGGAGTCCAGTCGAGGGGGAGCCAGAATGGGCCGTGATGAGCGTAACAAGTTGCTCAGAGATCTTAATGCCATCATTGTTGCGGACAAGGAGCAACGCAGGCGCATCAATAAGCTTGCTCGTGCCCTTAGCTACCCAAGTGAAGATGAATCTGATGATGCAGATTCTGAAGATGCCACAGATGATGTGTCTGCATAAAGGTCCTCTGACTTCAATCTCTCTGAACTCAGTTTTCGTTTAAAAAACTTTAGTTATTTTGTGCTTGTTCTGGCACAGTTTGATTTGCTGTTCGAACTAGATTGGACCCCTTGCCAGTTTGTGGCCAAAAGGGGGAGTATTTTGAGGTGGTGACATTTTTTGTTCCCTCAAGGTTTTCGACTGTCTAGATAGTTAGATAGATCTAGTTATCTAGTAGTTTTGGTTTTGCCAAAATGCCAAGGGGGAGGTTGATGTTCCCTTGAGTGGCATGTGTTTGGCAAAACGTGGTTAGACAGTTCGAGCAGGAGTTCAGGGGGAGTTCGAACATATCCTAGCACTCATGTACAGTGTGGAGCAGACGCAAGGATATTTTCCGGAAGATATTGGCAACGAAGATTTCGTCAAGTTAATGCTGGCGTGCTACTTATCCGAGCAAGATATTCGAATGAATATGCACATTGAAGTCGGCGTGACTTGCTTGGGAAAGAAGACGACTTCGTATATTCTTCCAAGGATTTGTGAAAGATATGCATCAAATATTCTGGAATATATTCCGAAATATTTGATGGGATTATCTTGTGCGAATTAGGGTTTCGTCCAAGCATACAAATACAATGCAAGGGCAGCCTTAATTCTCATCGCTTTCAAAGATCAAACACACACGAGCATACCCTGCTGATTGGAGAAGAAGAAAGCGACGGCCGGTTGTGTTTTCTCATTGAGAATACATCGGTGCAAGTGCAGTCTGATCAAGTGCAACTCAGACTGTCTGGAGCGTATCAACGGAGGCACACAACAAAGGTGATCAAGCTTTCGAGAGAAAGCATCCGAGCTTCTGGAGAAGATCGAGATCGTTCAGACTGCAGGTTCTGAACGAAGGGGATCGAGGGGAATTGCGGTGAACCACGGTTGCAAATCTGAGAGACGGAGTATTGAGGTGAGGCTATTACAAGGTGTAAGTGTAAGTCCCTGTGGAAACCCTATACTCGTAATAAAGATTTGTTGTCCCTTTTTCCGGGTGTGGGAAACCCCCCAGAGTAGGCCTGGCCGAACTGGGTTATCATCCTGTGCGTGCTCCAGTTTTACTGTTCTGTTTGATCTGTTTGTTGAACTGTTGTGGAGAGAGTTCAAGGTCTGTCGAAACACGACCCAGAACACTTGCTTGAACAGGGGATATAATTTCAAAGGACGAACTTAGACAAACCTTAGATTGAGACAAACGAGACAAACTCTCATTCTAAGGTTTGTCCCAAGTTAGTCTAAGTTCGTCGGTAGTCAGTCTCTTTCTAAGGTTGAACTTAGACAAACCTTAGAATGAAACTAACGAGACTAAGTTGGGACGAACAAAGACAAACATTAGTCTCATTACAAGGGTAGTCAAAGTTCGTCCCAAGTTAGTCTAAGTTCGTCCCCAGTTAGTCTCTTTCTAAGGACGAACTTAGACAAACCTTAGAATGAGATTAACGAGACTAACTTGGGACGAACAAAGACAAACGTTAGTCTCATTACAAGGTTAGTCTAAGTTCGTCCCAAGTTAGTCTAAATTCGTCCCTAGTTAGTCTCTTTCTAAGGACGAACTTAGACAAACCTTAGAATGAGACTAACGAGACTAACTTGGGACGAACAAAGACAAATTTTAGTCTCATTATAAGGTTAGTCTAAGTTCGTCCCAAGTTATTCTAAGTTCGTCCCTAGTTAGTCTCTTTCTAAGGACGAACTTAGACAAACCTTTGAATGAGCCTAACGAGACTAACTTGGGACGAACAAAGACAAGTGTTAGTCTCATTATAAGATTTGTCTAAGTTCGTCAAAAGTTAGTCTAAGTTCGTCCCTAGTTAGTCTCTTTCTAAGGACGAACTTAGACATACCTTAGAATGAGACTAACGAGACTAACTTGGGACGAACAAAGACAAACATTAGTCTCATTACAAGGTTAGTCTAAGTTCGTCCCAAGTTAGTCTCTTTCTAAGGACGAAGTTAGACAAACCTTAGAATCAGACTAACGAGACAAACTCTCATTCTAAGGTTTGTCTAAGTTCGTCCCAAGTTAGTCTAAGTTCGTCCATAGTTAGTCTCTTTCTAAGGACGAACTTAAACAAACCTTAGAATGAGACTAACGAGACTAACTTCGGACGAACAAAGACAAACGTTAGTCTCATTATAAGGTTTGTCAAAGTTTGTCCCAAGTTAGTCTAAGTTCGTCCCTAGTTAGTCTCTTTCTAAGGACGAACTCAGACAAACCTTAGAATGAGACTAACGAGACTAACTTGGGACGAACAAACACAAGCGTTAGTCTCATTACAAGGTTAGTCTAAGTTCGTTCCAAGTTAGTCTAAGTTCGTCCCTAGTTAGTCTCTTTCTAAAGAAGAACTTAGACAAACCTTAGAAGGAGACTAATGAACAAACTTGGTGCGAACAAAGACAAACGTTAGTCTCATTACAAGGTTAGTCTATGTTCGTCCCAAGTTAGTCTCTTTCTAAGGACGAACTTAGACAAACCTTAGAATGAGACTAACGAGACAAACTCTCTCATTCTAAGGTTTGTCGAAGTTCGTCCCAAGTTACTCTCTTGCTAAGGACGTACTTAGCCAAACCGTAGAATGAGACTAACGAGACTAACTTGGGACGAACAAAGACAAACATTAGTCTCATTACAAGGTTAGTCTAAGTTCGTCCCAAGTTAGTCTAAATTCGTCCCTAGTTAGTCTCTTTCTAAAGACGAACTTAGACAAACCATAGAATGAGACTAACTTGGGACGAACAAAGACAAACGTTAGTCTCATTACAAGGTTAGTCTAAGTTCGTCCCAAGTTAGTCTAAGTTCGTCCCTAGTTAGTCTCTTTCTAAGGACGAACTTAGACAAACCTTAGAATGAGACTAATGAGACTAACTTGGGACGAACAAAGACAAACGTTAGTCTCAATATAAGGTTAGTCTAAGTTCGTCCCAAGTTAGTCTAAGTTCGTCCCTAGTTAGTCTCTTTCTAAGGGCGAACTTAGACAAACCTTAGAATGGGACTAACGAGACTAACTTGGGACGAACAAAGACAAACGTTAGTCTCATTATAAGGTTAGTCTAAGTTCGTCCCAAGTAAGTCTCTTTCTAAGGACTAACTTAGAAAAACCTTAGAATGAGACTAACGAGATAAACTCTCATTCTAAGGTTAGTCTAAGTTCGTCCCAAGTTAGTCTAAGTTCGTCCCTAGTTAGTCTTTTTCTAAGGACGAACTTAAACAAACCTTAAAAGAGACTAACGCGACTAACTTTGGACGAACATAGACAAACGTTAGTCTCATTATAAGGTTTGTCTAAGTTCGTCCCAAGTTAGTCTATGTTCGTCCCTAGTTAGTCTCTTTCTAAGGACGAACATAGACAAACCTTAGAATGAGACTAACGAGCCTAACTTGGGACGAATAACCACCAACGTTAGTCTCATTACAAGGTTAGTCTAAGTTCGTTCCAAGTTAGTCTAAGTTCGTCCCTAGTTAGTCTCTTTCTAAGGACGAACTTAGACAAACCTTAGAAGGAGACTAACGAAACTAACTTGGGACGAACAAAGACAATCGTTAGTCTCATTACAAGGTTAGTCTAAGTTCGTCCCAAGTTAGTCTCTTTCTAAGGACGAACTTAGACAAACCTTAGATTGAGACAAACGAGACAAACTCTCATTCTAAGGTTTGTCTAAGTTTGTCCCAAGTTAGTCTAAGTTCGTCGGTAGTCAGTCTCTTTCTAAGGTTGAACTTAGACAAACCTTAGAATCAAACTAACGAGACTAAGTTGGGACGAACAAAGACAAACGTTAGTCTCATTACAAGGGTAGTCAAAGTTCGTCCCAAGTTAGTCTAAGTTCGTCCCCAGTTAGTCTCTTTCTAAAGACGAACTTAGACACACCTTAGAATGAGATTAACGAGACTAACTTGGGACGAACAAAGACAAACGTTAGTCTCAATATAAGGTTAGTCTAAGTTCGTCCCAAGTTAGTCTAAGTTCGTCCCTAGTTAGTCTCTTTCTAAAGACGAACTTAGAAAAACCTTAGAATGAGACTAACAAGACAAACTTAGGACGAACAAAGACAAACGTTAGTCTCATTAAAGGGTTAGTCTAAGTTCGTCCCAAGTTAGTCTAAGTTCGTCCCTTGTTAGTCTCTTTCTAAGGACGAACTTAGACAAACCTTAGAATGAGACTAACGAGACTGACTTGGGACGAATAAAGACAAACGTTAGTCTCATTATAAGGATTCTCTAAGTTCGTCCCAAGTTAGTCTATGTTCGTCCCAAGTCAGCCTCTTTCTAAGGACGAACTTAGACAAACCTTAGAATGAGACTAAAGAGACTAACTTGGGACGAACAAAGACAAACGTTAGTCTCATTTTAAGGTTAGTCTAAGTTCGTCCCAAGTTAGTCTAAGTTGGTCCCTAGTTAGTCTCTTTCTAAGGACGAACTTAGACAAACCTTAGAATGAGACTAACAAGACTAACTTGGGACGAATAAAGACAAACGTTAGTCTCATTAAAGGGTTAGTCTAAGTTCGTCCTAAGTTAGTCACTTTCTAAGGACGAGCTTAGACAAACCTTAGAATGAGACTAACGAGACAAACTCTCTTCATAAGGTTTGTCTAAGTTCGTGCCAAGTTTGTCTATGTTCGTCCCTAGTTAGTCTCTTTCTAAGGACGAACTTAGACAAAACTTAGAAGGAAACTAACGAGACTAACTTGGGACGAACAAAGACAAACGTTAGTCTCATTGTAAGGTTAGTCTAAGTTCGTCCCAATTTAGTCTAAGTTCGTCCCTAGTTAGTCTCTTTCTAAGGACGAACTTAAAAAAACCTTAGAATGAGACTAACGAGACTAACTTGGGACGAACAAGGACAAACGTTAGTCTCATTATATGGTTTGTCTATGGCCCTGGTAATCGCCTACTGCGTTGACTTCGGCCTGGTCATCCTCCACTATGGTTGGGCACTCGTCTGTTTTGTGGTCCGTGGCAGCACAGAAACCGCACGGCTTGACCTGGACTGGTTGCCTTCTGATCACTTGCTGCATCATCGCCTTGAGCCCCCTGATCTCTTCGGCCATTGCATTGGATGGGGGCTCAACCTTCGACACGTTCCTGGTTCGACTGAATTCTTCTTCTTTATTGGACTCGTCCTTGAACCGTTCACTTTCTGCCACTGCAATGATCTTGCGTCTCACACCTGCTGGGGACAAGTTCATAAGTGACGTTGTAAATTTTAGCAATGCATACGGTCAAAAACAATTTGTAATTCAACCGGTAAGACCGGTGTCGAACCCAACGGAGCAAACGGATTACACGCTAGTTCTATCAAATTTTCTTACTCGGCTAATTCCTAAAATTCAAGTATGATTGAGTTATCAATGATTCAAAACAAGAATGAAATGGTTTTTAGGGGATTAAATTCAATTAAAAGCGAGTTTCGAGTGATTAATCCCCTCCTTGGCGATTTCCCAATGATCATGCATACAAGAGTTTAATTAATTATGAGTTGGTAGGTTTTAAACCTAGCTTAGACTAGAATTGAACAAACCATGCATGTGTAATCCTAGTCAAGCCGTCTTAGCTAGGATCTCACTAATTAAAGAGTATTGATCCACTATATAGCATTTACTCCCATAAATGCTACATGCATAAAGTTCTAGTTTACCTCTCACCATGCATTTACTCTCATAAATGTTGGTTAAGTTCAATTTTACTACATCCAAACCATCACTAAGCTCTTTCAATACTTAGATCATAGTTCTAACATAAACATGTCACTTGGGCATTTTATCAAACACTTAGAGACATGTCTAACATGAAGAGCATAGTAAAATGAAATCAACTTCAATAAATCCATTCAAATGTGTATACAATGATCATTGAGTACCAAGGAGGTTCATAGAACCCTCAAAACACAAGGGAGACTACTCACACATCATGTAAGACAACATGATGTGTAGGTTTTTAGCAAAAATCTAAGAGAAAGGAAGAGGGAAAAGAGTAGGATTGATGATCCTAATAAACTCCCTTGATCTTCAATCCTCCTTGATTAGATGATGTTGAAACCCTAGATTTGGCTCACTTCCTTTTGTCTTTTCTCCAGAAAAATCCAAGATTCTAGGTCAAACTTGCCTCTTTCTATTTATAGCCTCGGGCAATTTCCGGTACTGTAGCAGGTCCAGTCGATCGACTGGCGGTGGGCTGTTGGCCCAGTCGATCGACTGGAGGGAGATAAGATGCTTGGAAAGCAGATTCTCAGTGGATCGACTGAGATAGGGTAGTCTCCCAGTCGATCGACTACGGTAATGCAGAAAACAGGCCCTCCCGAGACTCCATTAAGTCGATCGACTGGAGTCCCAATCAATCGACTGAAGGCACGTGGCTTGCACGCTCAGCTGGAGAACTCACCAGTCGATCGACTGGAGGGCCCAATCGATCGACTGCGGTAACTTGATTTGCAGTCCCTCCTGAGAGTCTATCGAGTCGATCGACTGGAGCAGGGGAGCTTCCCAGTCGATCGACTAGAGGCCAAATTCTGCCAACTTTTGCTCTTGACTCCGATTTTCTCCGAGTTTCCTTCTATGGGCTTTTGGCACTGAGTCATCTTGATTCGCACCTGAAACGCATGAAAAGGGAATCAAATGACATCAAATGATCGTCGGAAACGAACTAAAGCTATAGTGAAAACGGGCGTTAACGAGTCGAAAACTCGACCCTTCAACACTCCACACTTAAGCGTTGCTCGTCCCGAACAAAGTATGCAAATATGCCAAGGAAGTGCAAATGCCGAAATGCTAGTGGTGCTATGTTTTTCGTGTATTTGCCTCACTCGATTTCGCAAGGTCTCGATCCTTATTTCTAAACATGTTATGGAAAGGTAAATGACAAGTATGTACAATCTACCTAGCTCCTTTTAGTAGGCGTTACGAATGCATTTAGCGTATGCATTAAGCCTTTAAACCCCTAGGCTACCCTAGTGGACGAGTTATAGTCTCGTGAGAGTTTTCAGAAAAAAAAGGAATACTCACAAATCCCATATGCACCTATCCCATGAGAATGAATGTAAGAGTGCTCAACCAAGGCTAGGATTTCTCAAAACCAATCCCTCACCCCAAACTAGGACTACCATCGCAATATCATCAAAAGAATTTTTGAACCATTTGAGTACCCATGAGGTTGTGCATTCAAGATCATCAATACTAGAGCTATCAAATGTCTCATCCAAAGTTCCACTCATTTTCAAGGCAATACAATAGAGTCATAGTTTTTAGTTTGCACAAAAGTTGTCAATCGCTCACCTATGCTAGCTAGGGCTAGTCCATGGGTTTGCGACATGGAACTCATTCCCAAGTTTTAGGCGCTTAAGCCGTAATCCATAAGGGAAGAGGAGTTCGACACTAGAGTTCTCAATAAACATGCATAGACCAATTGATAGTTCCCGTGCAAACACATGGATCTTCCAAGAGTCATTCTAACTAGCACACAATGCAAATGATGAATCCCGCACAAATGAAGAAATGAAGGAAAACATAAAGTCAAGTTTTAAGTGTTTTTCATTCACAAATTTTGTTCGAAATGGCCTTTGGCCTACAAATGCTTTCGAGGGGGAACTTTTCTTCCTAACCCCCGGCATTTGTATATTTTGAAGCAAAACTTCTCTAGTACTCGAGAAAGCTTTTAGTCGGGGCCTTGCCCTCTTTGACCACAAAAATTTTTGTCGGGGCCTATTTTTCGCCCTCTTTTGACTCCACACTTAAAACTTGACAATATGTTCAAAAAGTATATGGAATGTGCGGGAAGCACTCATAAGTAAGGCACCATATTAGAGAAACTCAAGTCATCAAGGAGTATACAAGAGGTCTAAGTTTTTCACGAAAAGTTTAAAAAGTGCTTGCCAAAACTTAATCCAAGGTATTTCAACGAAAATACTTAGAAAATTAGATAGACAAGGGATAGCAATGATATTGATTCACAAGAATGCACATTCATAGGACTAGGTCGGTTCTAAGTTCAAGATCCAATAAATGCGACAAGTAGGCTAGATGTGATTTATAGGGATTTAGAGTTGATAGTCACAAGCCTATGTGGTTTTAACACTCTCATGTTAGGGATAAGGTACATGAATGCAAGTGCTCTTTCAAACATGGTACGCATGGCATGAAATGAGTGAACTATGCGACTACCCCACTCCACACTTAAAAGGTAGCTTAGTCCCTAAGCGCACACAATAAAGAAAATGAGAATAAGGCGCATAGGAACTCCCCTCGTTTGTAGATGTGCCCCACCAATAGAAAAGACGCCATTGTGCTAAACGTGATCGAACATGATGCAAATAACTTTCCTTGATGACAAGAAGAACATGAGAGGTTAAAAGTAACAAGTGACATACAAGGTCATGCAACGCAAGTATGAGCAAGAGAGCATCACAAGTCACATAATAACATCATGGCATAACTTTCATAGAAAACAAGCAAGGAAAATGATCTACATCCTCCATAATATGCACACGGTATCTTAAATGCCAAGAAAACGTCAAACTAGAGTCATAGCATGGTACAACAATTTAGTTCCACTCTAGTAGACACCAATAAAGCACATGAGCACTAAGGGCAACATCATTAAGCATGGAAAGATCAAGGGAAAGTTAGAGAGGTGTGGTGATGTGAAGTGGAATTGGAGTAAGTAGAACTCACTCCACACTTAAAATTTTACCCACTAATCATATGTATCACACTCCACACTTTAGAGCCTTTGCTACTCAAAATCATGTCAAACATTTAAATATGAAGAAGAGAATGAAACAACTTACAATCCGGGTACCTCCCGTGAGGGCCTAGTTTAACGTCTTGGCAAAGACCGAGCCGAATCTCTCCTTGTTTGAAAAACACACTTGAGGAGTCCTTTGCTAGGATCCCTCCTCAAGCGGACTTGTAGAGTATTAGGAGACTCAATCCGGATTCTTTGAAGAGTTGCAAGCAACTTGTTTAATAGCCCTTTTCCAAGGTGATGGTCGCTTCTCACCCTTTGATGTATTTGCTTTTTCATTCTCACTCATCTCATTGGTGCATGATGATGAGTCAAGGTGATCAAAGGGAGGATCTTCATCGGGTTCAAGTGTGTTGTGCAACTCCTCCTTATCAACCTTTTTGCCCTCAATAATTTTGGTTCCCACGTTGTCTAGCTTTTTCTCAACATTAGCCACTTGGTCTCCATTTGGCTTTTCTATCTTTAGCTTTTCCCCACCAATTTTTAGGGTCAATTTCCCTTTTCCAACATCAACTTTAAAACCGGCGGTGGCCAAGAAGGGACGTCCAAGAATCAACGATGAGGTGAAGTTGTCTCCCATATCTATCACCACAAAGTCGCATGGGATGTAGAATTTGTCGACTTTGATTGGGACATTCTCCACTAGGCCCCAAGGTCGCCTTGTAGTCCCATCCGCGAGTTGTAGTGTCATTTTAGCGGATTTCACCCCTTTCAATCCAAGCTTGTAGTAGGTAGCTAGGGGCATAACGCTCACACTAGCCCCAAGATCGGCTAGTGGACTTGAGAAGTTCATATCCCCTATTGAGCAAGGGATAGTGAATTTTCTGGGATCTTTTGCCTTTTGGGAAATTTGCTTTGAAAGGAGGGCACTACACTCATGGTTGAGGAGGTGGGGGTCATCTTCTTCAATGGTCCTCTTGTTGGTCAAAATCTCTTTTAGAAACTTGTTGTAGAGAGGTGCCTTCTTGATGAGCTCATGGAATGGCATGTAGACATATAGCTTTTTCAACATCTTGGTGAAGACCTCATATTCTTTGTCCAATTTAGAGGGCTTGATGAGCCTTTGAGGGAAGGGAACCGATGGAAAATAAGGCTTGAGTCCTTCCTTTCTTTCTTTAGTTTCTTTTGCCTTTTCGGTTGGAGAATTAGGGATCTCTTCGTTGAGTTCTTTTTCTTCGGCTCTAGCTTGGCCAATAGGTCTTGGAGGTATTTGAATGGCTTTCTTTGGTGCAACACCCTCCAATTGTCTTCCACTTCTAAGGGTCACCGCCCCACATTGTTCTTTCTTCTCTAGAGATTCATCCTCAAGCAATTCATCCTCGAACGATTCCTCAATAGAGATGGCATTGCAAAACTCCTTCTTTTCATGCTCGGGTCACGCCGGTAGCTTCCCTTGCGCTCTAGTTGAGGACTCGGCTTGTTGAGTTATTTGGTTCTCAAGCATCTTGACATGAGTTTGCAAGCCTTGGTGAGATTGTTTCATTTCTTTCAACTCTTTGCTCATCTCAAGGATTGCGGAAAGCATGATATCGGAGTTTGAGGGCTCGTTTGACGGTTGAGGAGGATGATCTACTTGTTGGTAGGGCATTTGAGGTTGAGCTTGATAGTGTTGGCCTTGATATTGGTTCCTTGGTTGAAATTGATTCCTTGGTGGCAAAGCTTGATTTGTTGAAGTGGCGTTAGGACCAAACTCGGGACGAGTAGGATTTGTAGTCTTATATGAGAAGTTTGGATGATTTCTCCAAGCAGATGAAAACTCAGGGGTAGTGTAGTTGGATTGGGAATTTTGGCCTTGAAAAGTACTAGCATTATACTCTCTCCCTTGGTTTCCACCAACATAGTTCGCTTCTTCATACCCATTTCTAGCTTCACCCCTTTGAACCAAAGGGCAAGAATTAGTATCGTGCTCATAGACTTCACATATGTCGCACCCTTGGCTCATTGAGTGTCCCTTTGCCAAAATTTGCATTTTATCTAATTTCTCCGAGAGGTCTTCAAATTTTCTAGCTAATGAGTCTTAGTCCCTTGTGCTTACGGCCTTTGCTTCATGTCTTTCTCCCTTCCTTCTCGGGTTTCCTCTTTCACTTGCCCACATGAAGTAGTTATTGGTGATCTTCTCGATTACCGCATATCCTTCTCGAGGTTCAAGCTCCATGATAGCTCCTCCCGCGACG
This sequence comes from Rhodiola chrysanthemifolia, assembly GCA_033675395.1. Lineage (NCBI taxonomy): Eukaryota > Viridiplantae > Streptophyta > Magnoliopsida > Saxifragales > Crassulaceae > Rhodiola > Rhodiola chrysanthemifolia. The sequence continues at coordinate 543,682 of CM066204.1, forward strand.
GTATCAAGTGCAAGCCGCGAGGGACCATCAACACCTTGGTATAAGGTATGGAACACGAGGAGGCAATCTAGGTTGTGATGTGGGCAAAGCCTTTGATACTCTTTGTATCTCTCCCAAGCTTCATAGAGCGTCTCTCCATCCATTTGCTCAAAATTCATGATTTTGTTCCTATAGTAGGCCGTCTTGGATGGAGGGAAATACTTGTTGAGGAATGCACCGGCAAGCTCCTCCCAAGTGGTGAAACTATCTGGCGTTTGGCTCCTTAACCAATCCTTGGCTTTTCCCGTGAGTGAGAAGGGAAACAACCGCAAATGAATAGCATCTCTTGAAACTCCATTTATCTTGAATGTATCACAAACCACCAAGAATGTGGTTAAATGAGAGTTTGGATCCTCATGGTCTCTCCTCGAGAATCGGTTGGATTGAACCATTTGGATGGTGGAGGTCTTCAAGTCAAAGTCCCGGTTGTCTACCGCGGGAACAAGGATTGGTGATCGGTAGCCATATGCATTGGGAGCGGCGTAGTCCTTAAGTACCCTTCTAGCTTGGGGTAATGGTAGAATTGGGCCTCGAAGAGGTGGAGGAGGTGGAGGGGGAAGTCCATCTCTATCTCCCATGTCTTGAGCAATGGTTTCTTGAGCGTTCGATGTGGATCCTTTAGCCTTAATTGTCTTACTCCTTGTAAGGTGAGGGTTAATAATATCTCTTATGGGTTGGTTCAAGTCTCTATCCACAATCTTGGTAAGTTTCTTTGTCTTAGGTGGCATAAAAGAGATGCACCTACAAGGAGAAAGCAAACGAGACAAGTGAGAGTAGTGGAATGAACTCAAGAATCACAAGTAACAAAGTAAATAAAGTAAACCATGGAATAGTCGGAGTACTAAATGATTTTCCTAGGGATAATCTAGCTATTGCTCCCCGGCAACGGCGCCATTTTGACGTTGTAAATTTTAGCAATGCATACGGTCAAAAACAATTTGTAATTCAACCGGTAAGACCGGTGTCGAACCCAAGGGAGCAAACGGATTACACGCTAGTTCTATCAAATTTTCTTACTCGGCTAATTCCTAAAATTCAAGTATGATTGAGTTATCAATGATTCAAAACAAGAATGAAATGTTTTTAGGGGATTAAATTCAATTAAAAGCGAGTTTCGAGGGATTAATCCCCTCCTTGGCGATTTCCCAATGATCATGCATACAAGAGTTTAATTAATTATGAGTTGGTAGGTTTTAAACCTAGCTTAGACTAGAATTGAACAAACCATGCATGTTTAATCCTAGTCAAGCCGTCTTAGCTAGGATCTCACTAATTAAAGAGTATTGATCCACTATATAGCATTTACTCCCATAAATGCTACATGCATAAAGTTCTAGTTTACCTCTCACCATGCATTTACTCTCATAAATGTTGGTTAAGTTCAATATTACTACATCCAAACCATCACTAAGCTCTTTCAATACTTAGATCATAGTTCTAACATAAACATGTCACTTGGGCATTTTATCAAACACTTAGAGACATGTCTAACATGAAGAGCATAGTAAAATGAAATCAACTTCAATAAATCCATTCAAATGTGTATACAATGATCATTGAGTACCAAGGAGGTTCATAGAACCCTCAAAACACAAGGGAGACTACTCACACATCATGTAAGACAACATGATGTGTAGGTTTTTAGCAAAAATCTAAGAGAAAGGAAGAGGGAAAAGAGTAGGATTGATGATCCTAATAAACTCCCTTGATCTTCAATCCTCCTTGATTAGATGATGTTGAAACCCTTGATTTGGCTCACTTCCTTTTGTCTATTCTCCAGAAAAATCCAAGATTCTAGGTCAAACTTGCCTCTTTCTATTTATAGCCTCGGGCAATTTCCGGTACTGTAGCAGGTCCAGTCGATCGACTGGCGGTGGGCTGTTGGCCCAGTCGATCGACTGGAGGGAGATAAGACGCTTGGAAAGCAGATTCTCAGTTGATCGACTGAGACAGGGTAGTCTCCCAGTCGATCGACTGCGGTAATGCAGAAAACAGGCCCTCCTGAGACTCCATTAAGTCGATCGACTGGAGTCCCAATCGATCGACTGAAGGCACGTGGCTTGCACGCTCAGCTGGAGAACTCGCCAGTCGATCGACTGGAGGGCCCAATCGATCGACTGCGGTAACTTGATTTGCAGTCCCTCCTGAGAGTCTATCGAGTCGATCGACTGGAGCAGGGGAGCTTCCCAGTCGATCGACTGGAGGCCAAATTCTGCCAACTTTTGCTCTTGACTCCGATTTTCTCCGAGTTTCCTTCTATGGGCTTTTGGCACAGAGTCATCTTGATTCGCACCTGAAACGCATGAAAAGGGAATCAAATGACATCAAATGATCGTCGGAAACGAACTAAAGCTATAGTGAAAACGGGCGTTAACGAGTCGAAAACTCGACTCGTCAATAAGGTTGCCCCCAGCCGAGGCATCTAGTAGCTTCATGTCCAGTCGTCTCAGTCCGTCTAGCATATACTCTACCAGCAGCTTCTCTGGGAGTCCAAGATTGCAGCAGCTCTTCTCCAGGGCGTTGAATTTCTCCACGTACTCGTACATGGTCTCGTTGGGTCCTTGCCTGAGCTCTTGCAACTGCCTTCGGACTTGCATCGCTCTGCCTGCTGGGTAGTACTTGTTGAGGAACTTCCTCTGCATCTCGTCCCATGTGTAGATACTACCTGAAGGCAAAGATAGAAACCAGTCAGTTGCCGAGTCTGTAAGTGAAAAATAGAATGCTTTCAATTTGAAATCGTCCACTCCGACTCCGTATGGTTTGAGGTTCTGGCAACTGCCATGGTAGCGTTGCAGATATCCTGTGGCTGACTCTCCTTTCATTCCTGAGAACTTGGGCAGGTGATGGACGACCGAGGTGTTGATGGTGATGGCTTCGAGGTCTGGCCCTTCGTAGATGCACCAAGCTTGGTCTCTGAAGTTGGAGGCCGAGAGCTCTCCCATGGTTGGCTCTGGATCGTCGTCCTCCTCGTGATCATCCTCTCTGACGGCCGGCTGTTGTAGTGGCCGTGGGGGTGGTGGGTATTGCTGGTGTGGGATGTATGGAAGTTGTGGATATTGTTGATACGGTGGTTGCGGGTATAGCTGGTATATTGGTGGCGGGTACTGCTGATATGGTTGCGGTTGATATTGTGGATAGGGCTGGTAGGTTGAGGTTGGAATGGTGGTTGGAGCGGTTGGTGTTGCAGTTGTCCCGGGGCAGCCCCCCTGATCTCTCCATTCTGTCTTATCGGGCCTTGCTCGTCGTGTTGTGGGAGCGCCCCTTCCATGTTCCGGATGCCCTGCTCCACTTCTTCGTTGATGTTGTCGCCTACGCGGCTACTTGCATGAGACATGGTAACCGTGCAACCGTGCCTGCCGTCTTTTGGCAGAAACTTATATCGCAACGTGAGTTCGTCACAAAATGAAAGGATTATGTCAAAGAAATTAAGACAATGAAGGATTCCCAGGAAATTGGTGGAGTCACAAACGGTCTCACTTAAAAACCAATCTCCTTAGACTCGTAAGTCTTAGTGACAGAATCCTCGAAAGCTTATTTTTCTCGACACAATGTATTCAAGATGTGAAACTACCCCAGATGGATAGCAGTCCTACGCAAAATTCTTGAATGGACGAAGAACGCTGCGTGTCACGAGCGACGCTGGTGATTTGTGATCTCCTCGTTGTTATGGGCTGAACTCGGTCACTAGTAGCTTGAATCCTGCAGTTTTGTTGTAATACCGAAAAACTAAAAAACTAAAAACAAAACTGAAAAAGGAAAAGAACAATTTCACCGTGCGTAGCTCCCCGGCAACGGCGCCAAAATTTGGCAGGCCGTCGTCGGTACCTGCAAATTTGTATTTATAATGTCCACTTACTCTTGGCTTAGTATGGCTGTAAGTAAGGGGTCGAACCCTAGAGAGCTAGATGGTTACTACTTCTTCTGTAAGAAAGGGAAGTAAACGATTGGGTAAGAGTAAACAGTTTAGGAAACAAGTGCGAATAAGGAAATAAAGTGAGTGAATAATATTGATGAGAGTATTCAGACTAGGGTTTGATTGTGACTTGTTTTATCATTGACTTCTAATATTCCAATTCATAGTTTTTAAGTGTGGTTGACCCGACAATGGTGCCTACCCAAGTAACCCGACAAAAGTGTTACTCCACCACTTAACCCGACAAAGGTGTTAAGCTTTTAATTCCCCTAGGTTTAATAACCCGACAAAGGTGTTATCTAACCTATCCGTGCTACCTATCCAAACGACAAAGTATTAGATACACATGGCCATTAGGGCAAAGTATCCACCTAGTCTAGCAATAATTCATGGGATTTATGCACGAGATTTAGTAAAACATGAATAGCATTAGAAACCAAGTCTCAAAAACATTCGTCACAACGAGTAAACCCTAGCCCGAATAATGGAATTAGTTACACATGGCCATTAGGGCAAAAGCAATAAATAAACGAGTAAACTTCACTAGTGCCGAGAGTGACTGAAGTCCGGGTCGTGAGGGCTGAGGTGCGGCTGAGCAAGGGCTGATGTGCCGAGAGCAATGAGGACGGATGAGCCGAGAGAGCAGGGACGTGTGCCGAGAGAGCTAGGCGTGCGCCGAGCCAATGAGCCGAGATGAGTGAATTGATAGATGAGCTCTCGATTCTGTGATGATGGATGATTTGAATGGCTGAGTTGCTCGTCTATTTATAGGATTGAGTGAGGCACGAAATCCCTCTTGGACTAGGTCAAATCGGTGGCCCAAAAGACAAATTAGGAAAAGTTTCCTAAATTGACTTTGCTTGATCTCTAAGTTACTTCTTGTGCAAGTTTTCCAGAGTCTTCTAGGGACTTCCAGAACCTTCCAGGAGCTTCTAAACCGCCAAGGACAAAATTGGGAAATTTCCCGAAAATCACTGTTCACGACCCGAAATACTGTTCACCCGGACACTGTTCATGCTGGAATCACTGTTCACGAGTACTGTTCATGCCAGAATTACTATTCACGAGGAAAAATACTGTTCACGACGCTCCTCTGGCTTCGTTCTTCAACTGCGATGCTTCTGGCATGAAAATGCTGTCTTTTAAGCGCGTTTCCTCCTAGAGCTTCCGAAACACCTGAAATGCAAAACAACACTAAGAAGTAATTGTTTGCATGATAAAGTGCCGAAATTGGTGGGATTTGATGACTCGATGAGTCGTATAAATACGGCTCATCAGTTAGTCTCATTATAAGGTTTGTCTAAGTTCATCCCAAGTTAGTCTAAGTTTGTCCCTAGTTAGTTTCTTTCTAAGGACGAACTGAAACAAACCTTAGAATGAGACTAACGAGACTAACTTGGGACGAACAAAGACAAACGTTAGTCTCATTATAAAGTTTGACTAAGTTCGTCCCAAGTTAGTCTAAGTTCGTCCCTAGTTAGTCTCTTTCTAAGGACGAACTTAAACAAACCTTAGAATGAGACTAACGAGACTAACTTAGGACGAACAAACACAAACATTAGTCTCATTACAAGGGTAGTCTAAGTTCGTCCCAAACTAGTCTAAGTTCATCCCTAGTTAGTCTATTTCTAAGGACGAACTTAGAAAACCCTTAGAATGAGACTAATGAGACTAACTCGGAACGAACAAAGACAAACTTTATTCTCATTCTAAGGTATGTCTAAGTTCGTCCCAAGTTAGTCTAAGTTCGTCCCTAGTTAGTTTCTTTCTAAGGACGAACTTAAAAAAACCTTAGAATGAGACTAACGAGACTAACTTGGGACGCACAAAGACAAACGTTAGTCTCATTATAAGGTTTGTCTAAGTTCGTCCCAAGTTAGTCTAAGTTCGTCCCTAGTTAGTCTCTTTCTAAGGTCGAACTTAGACAAACCTTAGAATGAGACTAACGAGACTAACTTGGGACGAACAAAGACAAACGTTAGTCCCATTACCAGGTTAGTCTAAGTTCGTCCCAAGTAAGTCTCTTTCTAAGGACGAACTTAGACAAACCTTAGAATGAGACTAAAGAGACAAACTTGGGACGAACAAAGACAAACGTTAGTCTCATTATAAGGTCTGTCTAAGTTCGTCCCAAGTTTGTCTAAGTTCGTCCCTAGTTAGTCTCTTTCTAAGGACGAACTTAGACAAACCGTAGAATGAGACTAACGAGACTAAATTGGGACGAACAAAGACAAACGTTAGTCTCATTATAAGGTTTGTCTAAGTTCATCCCAGGTTAGTCTAAGTTCGTCCGTAGTTAGTTTCTTTCTAAGGACGAACGGAAACAAACCTTAGAATGAGACTAACGAGACTAACTTGGGACGAACAAAGACAAACGTTAGTCTCATTATAAGGTTTGTCTAAGTTCGTCCCAAGTTAGTCTAAGTTCGTCCCTAGTTAGTCTCTTTCTAAGGACGAACTTAAACAAACCTTAGAATGAGACTAACGAGACTAACTTGGGACGAACAAAGACAAACGTTAGTCTCATTATAAGGTTTGTCTAAGTTCGGCCCTAGTTAGTCTAAGTTCGTCCCTAGTTAGTCTCTTTCTAAGGTAGAACTTAAACAAACCTTAGAATGGGACTAACGAGACTAACTTAGGATGAAAAAACACAAACATTAGTCTCATTACAAGGGTAGTCTAAGTTCGTCCCAAGTTAGTCTAAGTTCATCCCTAGTTAGTCTATTTCTAAGGATGAACTTAGAAAAACCTTAGAATGAGACTAATGAGACTAACTCGGAACGAACAAAGACAAACTTTATTCTCATTCTAAGGTATGTCTAAGTTCGTCCCAAGTTAGTCTAAGTTCGTCCCTAGTTAGTTTCTTTCTAAGGACGAACTTAAAAAAACCTTAGAATGAGACAAACGAGACAAACTTGGGACGAACAAAGACAAACGTTAGTCTCATTATAAGGTTTGTCTAAGTTCGTCCCAAGTTCGTCTAAGTTCGTCCCTAGTTAGTTTCTTTCTAAGGTCGAACTTAGACAAACCTTAGAATGAGACTAACGAGACTAACTTGGGACGAACAAAGACAAACGGTAGTTCCATTACCAGGTTAGTCTAAGTTCGTCCCAAGTTAGTCTCTTTCTAAGGACGAACTTAGACAAACCTTAGAATGAGACTAAAGAGACAAACTTGGGACGACCAAAGAAAAACGTTAGTCTCATTATAAGGTTTGTCTAACTTCGTCCCAAGTTAGTCTAAGCTCGTCCCTAGTTAGTCTCTTTCTAAGGATGAACTTAGACAAATCTTAAAATGAGACTAACGAGACTAACTTGGGACGAACAAAGACAAACATTAGTCCCATTATAAGGTTTGTCTAAGTTCGTCCCAAGTTAGTCTAAGTTCGTCCCTAGTTAGTTTCTTTCTAAGGACAAACTTAAACAAACCTTAGAATGAGACTAACGAGACTAACTTGGGACGCAGAAAGACAACCGTTAGTCTCATTATAAGGTTTGTCTAAGTTCGTCCCAAGTTAGTCTAAGTTCGTCCCTAGTTAGTCTCTTTCTAAGGACGAACTTAGACAAACCGTAGAATGAGACTAACGAGACTAACTTGGGACGAACAAAGACAAACGTTAGTCTCATTATAAGGTTTGTCTAAGTTCATCCCAAGTTACTCTAAGTTCGTCCCTAGTTAGTTTCTTTCTTAGGACGAACTGAAACAAACCTTAGAATGAGACTAACGAGACTAACTTGGGACGAACAAAGACAAACCTTAGTCTCATTATAAGGTTTGTCTAAGTTCGTCCCAAGTTAGTCTAAGTTCGTCCCTAGTTAGTCTCTTTCTAAGGACGAACTTAAACAAACCTTAGAATGAGACTAACGAGACTAACTTGGGACGAACAAAGACAAACGTTAGTCTCATTATAAAGTTTGTCTTAGTTCTGCCCAAGTTAGTCTAAGTTCGTCCCTAGTTAGTCTCTTTCTAAGGACGAACTTAAACAAACCTTAGAATGAGACTAACGAGACTAACTTAGGACGAACAAACACAAACATTAGTCTCATTACAACGGTAGTCTAAGTTCGTCTCAAGTTAGTATAAGTTCATCCCTAGTTAGTCTATTTCTAAGGACGAACTTAGAAAAACCGTAGAATGAGACTAATGAGACTAACTCGGAACGAACAAAGACAAACTTTATTCTCATTCTAAGGTATGTCTAAGTTCGTCCCAAGTTAGTCTAAGTTCGTCCCTAGTTAGTTTCTTTCTAAGGACGAACTTAAAAAAACCTTAGAATGAGACTAACGAGACTAACTTGGGACGAACAAAGACAAACGTTAGTCTCATTATAAGGTTTGTCTAAGTTCGTCCCAAGTTAGTCTAAGTTCGTCCCTAGTTAGTCTCTTTCTAAGGTCGAACTTAGACAAACCTTAGAATGAGACTAACGAGACTAACTTGGGACGAACAAAGACAAACGTTAGTCCCATTCCCAGGTTAGTCTAAGTTCGTCCCAAGTTAGTCTCTTTCTAAGGACGAACTTAGACAAACCTTAGAATGAGACTAAAGAGACAAACTTGGGACGAACAAAGACAAACGTTTGTCTCATTATAAGGTTTGTCTAAGTTCGTCCCAAGTTAGTCTAAGTTCGTTGACAGGTCGTCGTTGTACCTGCAAATCTAAATTTATATTTTCCTTACTCCGAACTGTGGGTTAAAACAGTGGCAAGCAAGGGTCGAACCCAAGGGAGCTAGATAGTTACTACTTTGTTCTGTAAGAGGGAAAAAGAAACGATTGGGTGAAAGTAATTGATTAGGAAACAGTAGCAAATCACGAAATCAACGAGGGTGTAAATATCAGAGAGAAATATTCAGACTAGGGTTTGATTGTGACTTGTTTTATCATCGACTTCTAATATTCTAATTCATAGTTTTAAGTGTGGTTGTCCCGACAAAGGTGACTTCCCAAGTAACCCGACAAAGGTGTTACGCCACGACCTAATTCCCCTAGGTTTAATAACCCGACAAATGTGTTATTTAACCTAGACGTGCTACCTATCCAAACGACAAAGTATTAGATAGATGATTAATATAGAAATATGCGCAACTAGGTTTTACGACAAAGTATCCGCCTAGTCTAGCAATAATTCATGGAATTCATGCACGAGAATTGGTAAAACAATGGATATAGCATTAAGAGTCAAGTCTCAAAAACATCGTCACAATGTATAAACCCTAGCCCGAATAATGAGTTTAGTTGCACATGGTCATTAGGGCATAAAACAGTAAATAAAGAATGAGTACTTCACTAAACCGAGTGGGGAAGAGGGCTGGGAGGAGTCACGGTGGTGCGAGCGGCGGAGGAGTCACGGTGGTGCGAGCGGCGGAGCAAGGACAAAAACCGGCGGACGTGTGGAGAGACTTAGGGTTTCGGACGTGGAGTAGGGAGGGGACTCGAATGAGTTTTTTGGGATGATTATTTGGTCTTGTGAGCTCTTCTCTATATAGAGTTGAGAAAGGTCTAAAATTGCCTAAAAAATCCAAAGATAATTTAGGCAATATTTCCATATCTTCTTGCTTTATCTCCAAGCTACTCCTTTGCTTGATAATTAAGCCACCTTAAACCTTCTTGAATATTCCGAAACCCTAGATGAAAGTTGCCCTAATATCACATTGTCTTTTGGGCCGGACGACTGGGCTGAACTCGGTCAAACTCGGACTCGACTCGGCACAACTCGGCTGGAACTCGCTGCTAGGGCTGATCGGACTAGGTACTTTGGAGCCAATTTGACTCGCCTTCGGACACTCTCCTGGCCGAGCACTTGGTCTGGGGCACTAGTTGGACATGCATACTTGATGCCTAGACCTTGAAATAGGACATTTAAATGGACGTTGAAGCTCGGGCGGTCCTTGAAGTTGGTGTCTCAGCCAGCCGGAAACAGGCCCTGAAATTGGCTAAGTCTCGGATCTGATGTTGATCGGACTAGCGACTTTGGCGACGATTTGGACCAGCTTCGGGCAAGCTTTTGGCCGGGATCTTGACCTGGGGCACAAGGTGGACATCCGGACTTGGTGCTAGGACCTTGAAATCACCCCCATGTGTGGACGGTTTAGGCCGGGGCGGCTCTCAAAGTCAGGGTCTCGGACAGGGTGCACCCGGATCAGAAATTCTGCGGTCGCGTCCGACTTAGGTCTTTTGATCCGAAACAAAGTTCCTTGACTCCCACTGACCCCAAAAGTATCTTGTGATGCATTTATGGCCTAAAATGCCATCCTTAAGCGCATTTCCTCCTAGAGCTTCCAAATCACCTGAAATACGAAACAACACTAAAAAGTAACTGTTCGCATAATAAAGTGCTGGAATTGGTGGGATTTGATGACTCGATGAGTCGTATAAATACGGCTCATCATTCGTCCCTAGTTAGTCTCTTTCTAAGGACGAACTTAGACAAACCGTAGAATGAGACTAACGAGACTAACTTGGGACGAACAAAGACAAACGTTAGTCTCATTATAGGGTTTGTCTAAGTTCATCCCAAGTTAGTCTAAGTTCGTCCCTAGTTAGTTTCTTTCTAAGGACAAACTGAAACAAACCTTAGAATGAGACTAACGAGACTAACTTGGGACGAACAAAGACAAACGTTAGTCTCATTATAGGGTTTGTCTAAGTTCGTCCCAAGTTAGTCTAAGTTCGTCCCTAGTTAGTCTCTTTCTAAGGACGAACTTAAACAAACCTTAGAATGAGACTAACGAGACTAACTTGGGACGAACAAAGACAAACGTTTGTCTCATTATAAAGTTTGTCTTAGTTGGGCCCAAGTTATTCTAAGTTCGTCCCTGGTTAGTCTCTTTCTAAGGACGAACTTAAACAAACCTTAGAATGAGACTAACGAGACTAACTTAGGACGAACAAACACAAACATTAGTCTCATTACAAGGGTAGTCTAAGTTCGTCCCAAGTTAGTCAAAGTTCATCCCTAGTTAGTCTATTTCTAAGGACGAACTTAGAAAAACCGTAGAATGAGACTAATGAGACTAACTCGGAACGAACTTAGGACGAACAAACACAAACATTAGTCTCATTACAAGGTTAGTCTACGTTCGTCCCGAGTTAGTCTAAGTTCATCCCGAGTTAGTCTATTTCTAAGGACGAACTTAGACAAACCTTAGAATGAGACCAATGAGACTAACTCGGAACGAACAAAGACAAACTTTATTCTCATTCTAAGGTTTGCCTAAGTTCGTCCCAAGTTAGTCTAAGTTCGTCCCTAGTTAGTTTCTTTCTAAGGACGAACTTAAACAAACCTTAGAATGAGACTAACGAGACTAACTTGGGACGAACAAAGACAAACGTTAGTCTCATTACAAGGTTATTCAAAGTTCGTCCCAAGTTAGTCTAAGTTCGTCCCTAGTTAGTCTCTTTCTAAGGACGAACTTAGACAAACCTTAGAATGAGACTAACGAGATTAACTTGGGACGAACAAAGACAAACGTTAGTCTCCTTATAAAGTTAGTCTAAGTTCGTCCCAAGTTAGTCTAAGTTCGTCCCTAGTTAGTCTCTTTCTAAGTACGAACTTAGACAAACCTTAGAATGAGACTAACGAGACTAACTTGGGACGAAGAAAGACAAACGTTAGTCTCATTATAAGGTTAGTCTAAGTTCGTCCCAAGTTAGTCTAAGTTCGTCCCTAGTTAGTCTCTTTCTAAGGTCAAACTTAGACAAACCTTAGAATGACACTAACGAGACTAACTTGGGACGAACAAAGACAAACGTTAGTCCCATTACAAGGGTAGTCGAAGTTGGTCCCAAGTTAGTCTAAGTTCGTCCCTAGTTAGTCTCTTTCTAAGGTCGAACTTAGACAAACCTTAGAAGGAGACCAACGAGACTAACTTGGGACGAACAAAGACAAACGTAAGTCTCATTACATGGTTAGTCTAAGTTCGTCCCAAGTTAGTCTCTTTCTAAGGACGGACTTAGACAAACCTTAGAATGAGACAAACGAGACTACCTTGGGACGAACAAACACAAACGTTAGTCTCATTACAAGGTTAGTCTAAGTTCATCCCATGTTAGTCTAAGTTCGTCCCTAGTTAGTCTCTTTCTAAGGACGAACTTAGACAAACCTTAGAAGGAGACTAACTAGACCAACAAGACTAACTTGGGACGAACAAAGACAAACGTAAGTCTCATTAAATGGTTAGTCTAAGTTTGTCCCAAGTTAGTCTCTTTCTAAGGACGAACTTAGACAAACCTTAGAATGAGACTAACGAGACAAACTCTCATTCTAAGGTTTGTCTAAGTTCGTCCCAAGTTAGTCTAAGTTCATCCCTAGTTAGTCTCTTTCTAAGGACGAACTTAGACAAACCTTAGAATGAGACTAACGAGACTAACTTGGAACGAACAAAGACAAACTTTATTCTCATTCTAAGGTTAGTCTAAGTTCGTCCCAAGTTAGTCTAAGTTCATCCCTAGATTCTCTTTCTAAGGACGAACTTAGACAAACCTTAGAATGATACTAATGAGACTAACTTGGGACGAACAAACACAAACGTTTGTCTCATTACAAGGTTAGTCTAAGTACGTCCCAAGTTAGTCTAAGTTCGTCCCTAGTTAGTCTCTTTCTAAGGACGAACTTAGACAAACCTTAGAAGGAGACTAACGAGACTAACCTGGGACGAACAAAGACAAACGTTAGTCTCATTACAAGGTTAGTCTAAGTTCGTCCCTAGTTAGTCTAAGTTCGTCCCTAGTTAGTCTCTTTCTAAGGTCGAACTTAGACAAACCTTAGAATGAGACTAACGAGACTAACTTGGGACGAACAAAGACAAACGTTAGTCCCATTACAAGGTTAGTCTAAGTTCGTCCCAAGTTAGTCTCTTTCTAAGGACGAACTTAGACAAACCTTAGAATGAGACTAAAGAGACAAATTTGGGATGAACAAAGACAAACGTTAGTCTCATTATAAGGTTTGTCTAAGTTCGTCCCAAGTTAGTCTAAGTTCGTCCCTAGTTAGTCTCTTTCTAAGGTCGAACTTAGACAAACCTTAGAATGAGACTAACGAGACTAACTTGGGACGAGCAAAGACAAACGTTAGTCTCATTACAAGGTTATTCTAAGTTCGTCCCAAGTTAGTCTCTTTCTAAGGACGAACTAAGACAAACCTTAGAATGAGACTAAAGAGACAAACTTGGGATGAACAAAGACAAACGTTAGTCTCATTATAAGGTTTGTCTAAGTTCGTCCCAAGTTAGTCTAAGTTCGTCCCTAGTTAGTCTCTTTCTAAGGATGAACTTAGAAAAACCTTAGAATGAGACTAACGAGACTAACTTGGGACGAACAAAGACAAACATTAGTCCCATTATAATGTTTGTCTAAGTTCGTCCCAAGTTAGTCTAAGTTCGTCCCTAGTTAGTTTCTTTCTAAGGACAAACTTAAACAAACCTTAGAATGAGACTAACGAGACTAACTTGGGACGAACAAAGACAAACGTTAGTCTCATTATAAGGTTTGTCTAAGTTCGTCCCAAGTAAGTCTAAGTTCGTCCCTAGTTAGTCTCTTTCTAAGGACGAACTTAGACAAACCGTAGAATGAGACTAACGAGACTAACTTGGGACGAACAAAGACAAACGTTTGTCTCATTATAAGGTTTGTCAAAGTTCATCCCAAGTTAGTCTAAGTTCGTCCCTAGTTAGTTTCTTTCTAAGGACGAACTTAAACAAACCTTAGAATGAGACTAACGAGACTAACTTGGGACGAACAAAGACAAACGTTAGTCTCATTATAAGGTTTGTCTAAGTTCGTCCCAAGTTAGTCTAAGTTCGTCCCTAGTTAGTCTCTTTCTAAGGACGAACTTAAACAAACCTTAGAATGAGACTAACGAGAATAACTTGGGACGAACAAAGACAAACGTTAGTCTCATTATAAGGTTTGTCTAAGTTCGACCCAAGTTAGTCTAAGTTCGTCCCTAATTAGTCTCTTTCTAAGGACGAACTTAAACAAACCTTAGAATGAGACTAACGAGACTAACTTGGAACGAACAAAGACAAACATTAGTCCCATTATAAGGTTTGTCTAAGTTCGTCCCAAGTTAGTCTAAGTTCGTCCCTAATTAGTTTCTCTCTAAGGACAAACTTAAACAAACCTTAGAATGAGACTAACGAGACTAACTTGGGACGAACAAACACAAACATTAGTCTCATTACAAGGGTAGTCTAAGTTCGTCCCAAGTTAGTCTAAGTTCATCCCTAGTTAGTCTATTTCTAAGGACGAACTTAGACAAACCTTAGAATGAGACTAATGAGACTAACTCGGAACGAACAAAGACAAACTTTATTCTCATTCTAAGGTATGTCTAAGTTCGTCCCAAGTTAGTCTAAGTTCGTCCCTAGTCAGTTTCTCTCTAAGGACGAACTTAGACAAACCTTAGAATGAGACTAACGAGACTAACTTGGGACGAACAAAGACAAACGTTAGTCTCATTACAAGGTTATTCAAAGTTCGTCCCAAGTTAGTCTAATTTCGTCCCTAGTTAGTCTCTTTCTAAGGACGAACTTAGACAAACCTTAGAATGAGACTAACGAGACTAACTTGGGACGAACAAAGACATACGTTAGTCTCCTTATAAAGTTAGTCTAAGTTCGTCCCAAGTTAGTCTAAGTTCGTCCCTAGTTTGTCTCTTTCTAAGGTCGAACTTAGACAAACCTTAGAAGGAGACTAACGAGACTAACGAGCCTAACTTGGGACGAACAAATACAAACGTTAGTCTCATTACAAGGTTAGTCTATGTTCGTCCCAAGTTAGTCTCTTTCTAAGGACAAACTTAGACAAACCTTAGAATGAGACTAACGAGACAAACTCTGATTCTAAGGTTTGTCTAAGTTCGTCCCAAGTTAGTCTAAGTTCGTCCCTAGTTGGTCTCTTTCTAAGGACGAACTTAGACAAACCTTCAAATGAGACTAACGAGACTAACTTGGAACGAACAAAGACAAACTTTATTCTCATTCTCAGGTTAGTCTAAGTTCGTCCCTAGATTCTCTTTCTAAGGACGAACTTGGACAAACCTTAGAATGAGACTAACGAGACTAACTTGGGACGAACAAAAACAAACATCAGTCTCATTACTAGGTTAGTCTAAGTACATCCCAAGTTAGTCTAAGTTCGTCCCTAGTTAGTCTCTTTCTAAGGACGAACTTTGACAAACTTTAGAAGGAGACTAACGAGACTAACCTGGGACGAACAAAGACAAATCTTAGTCTCATTACAAGGTTAGTCTAAGTTCGTCCCAAGTTAGTCAAAGTTCATCCCTAGTTAGTCTATTTCTAAGGACGAACTTAGAAAAACCGTAGAATGAGACTAATGAGACTAACTCGGAACGAACTTAGGACGAACAAACACAAACATTAGTCTCATTACAAGGTTAGTCTACGTTCGTCCCGAGTTAGTCTAAGTTCATCCCGAGTTAGTCTATTTCTAAGGACGAACTTAGACAAACCTTAGAATGAGACCAATGAGACTAACTCGGAACGAACAAAGACAAACTTTATTCTCATTCTAAGGTTTGCCTAAGTTCGTCCCAAGTTAGTCTAAGTTCGTCCCTAGTTAGTTTCTTTCTAAGGACGAACTTAAACAAACCTTAGAATGAGACTAACGAGACTAACTTGGGACGAACAAAGACAAACGTTAGTCTCATTACAAGGTTATTCAAAGTTCGTCCCAAGTTAGTCTAAGTTCGTCCCTAGTTAGTCTCTTTCTAAGGACGAACTTAGACAAACCTTAGAATGAGACTAACGAGATTAACTTGGGACGAACAAAGACAAACATTAGTCTCCTTATAAAGTTAGTCTAAGTTCGTCCCAAGTTAGTCTAAGTTCGTCCCTAGTTAGTCTCTTTCTAAGTACGAACTTAGACAAACCTTAGAATGAGACTAACGAGACTAACTTGGGACGAAGAAAGACAAACGTTAGTCTCATTATAAGGTTAGTCTAAGTTCGTCCCAAGTTAGTCTAAGTTCGTCCCTAGTTAGTCTCTTTCTAAGGTCAAACTTAGACAAACCTTAGAATGACACTAACGAGACTAACTTGGGACGAACAAAGACAAACGTTAGTCCCATTACAAGGGTAGTCGAAGTTGGTCCCAAGTTAGTCTAAGTTCGTCCCTAGTTAGTCTCTTTCTAAGGTCGAACTTAGACAAACCTTAGAAGGAGACCAACGAGACTAACTTGGGACGAACAAAGACAAACGTAAGTCTCATTACATGGTTAGTCTAAGTTCGTCCCAAGTTAGTCTCTTTCAAAGGACGAACTTAGACAAACCTTAGAATGAGACAAACGAGACTACCTTGGGACGAACAAACACAAACGTTAGTCTCATTACAAGGTTAGTCTAAGTTCATCCCATGTTAGTCTAAGTTCGTCCCTAGTTAGTCTCTTTCTAAGGACGAACTTAGACAAACCTTAGAAGGAGACTAACTAGACCAACGAGACTAACTTGGGACGAACAAAGACAAACGTAAGTCTCATTAAATGGTTAGTCTAAGTTTGTCCCAAGTTAGTCTCTTTCTAAGGACGAACTTAGACAAACCTTAGAATGAGACTAACGAGACAAACTCTCATTCTAAGGTTTGTCTAAGTTCGTCCCAAGTTAGTCTAAGTTCATCCCTAGTTAGTCTCTTTCTAAGGACGAACTTAGACAAACCTTAGAATGAGACTAACGAGACTAACTTGGAACGAACAAAGACAAACTTTATTCTCATTCTAAGGTTAGTCTAAGTTCGTCCCAAGTTAGTCTAAGTTCGTCCCTAGATTCTCTTTCTAAGGACGAACTTAGACAAACCTTAGAATGATACTAATGAGACTAACTTGGGACGAACAAACACAAACGTTTGTCTCATTACAAGGTTAGTCTAAGTACGTCCCAAGTTAGTCTAAGTTCGTCCCTAGTTAGTCTCTTTCTAAGGACGAACTTAGACAAACCTTAGAAGGAGACTAACGAGACTAACCTGGGACGAACAAAGACAAACGTTAGTCTCATTACAAGGTTAGTCTAAGTTCGTCCCTAGTTAGTCTAAGTTCGTCCCTAGTTAGTCTCTTTCTAAGGTCGAACTTAGACAAACCTTAGAATGAGACTAACGAGACTAACTTGGGACGAACAAAGACAAACGTTAGTCCCATTACAAGGTTAGTCTAAGTTCGTCCCAAGTTAGTCTCTTTCTAAGGACGAACTTAGACAAACCTTAGAATGAGACTAAAGAGACAAATTTGGGATGAACAAAGACAAACGTTAGTCTCATTATAAGGTTTGTCTAAGTTCGTCCCAAGTTAGTCTAAGTTCGTCCCTAGTTAGTCTCTTTCTAAGGTCGAACTTAGACAAACCTTAGAATGAGACTAACGAGACTAACTTGGGACGAACAAAGACAAACGTTAGTCTCATTACAAGGTTATTCTAAGTTCGTCCCAAGTTAGTCTCTTTCTAAGGACGAACTTAGACAAACCTTAGAATGAGACTAAAGAGACAAACTTGGGATGAACAAAGACAAACGTTAGTCTCATTATAAGGTTTGTCTAAGTTCGTCCCAAGTTAGTCTAATCGTCCCTAGTTAGTCTCTTTCTAAGGATGAACTTAGAAAAACCTTAGAATGAGACTAACGAGACTAACTTGGGACGAACAAAGACAAACATTAGTCCCATTATAATGTTTGTCTAAGTTCGTCCCAAGTTAGTCTAAGTTCGTCCCTAGTTAGTTTCTTTCTAAGGACAAACTTAAACAAACCTTAGAATGAGACTAACGAGACTAACTTGGGACGAACAAAGACAAACGTTAGTCTCATTATAAGGTTTGTCTAAGTTCGTCCCAAGTAAGTCTAAGTTCGTCCCTAGTTAGTCTCTTTCTAAGGACGAACTTAGACAAACCGTAGAATGAGACTAACGAGACTAACTTGGGACGAACAAAGACAAACGTTTGTCTCATTATAAGGTTTGTCAAAGTTCATCCCAAGTTAGTCTAAGTTCGTCCCTAGTTAGTTTCTTTCTAAGGACGAACTTAAACAAACCTTAGAATGAGACTAACGAGACTAACTTGGGACGAACAAAGACAAACGTTAGTCTCATTATAAGGTTTGTCTAAGTTCGTCCCAAGTTAGTCTAAGTTCGTCCCTAGTTAGTCTCTTTCTAAGGACGAACTTAAACAAACCTTAGAATGAGACTAACGAGAATAACTTGGGACGAACAAAGACAAACGTTAGTCTCATTATAAGGTTTGTCTAAGTTCGACCCAAGTTAGTCTAAGTTCGTCCCTAATTAGTCTCTTTCTAAGGACGAACTTAAACAAACCTTAGAATGAGACTAACGAGACTAACTTGGAACGAACAAAGACAAACATTAGTCCCATTATAAGGTTTGTCTAAGTTCGTCCCAAGTTAGTCTAAGTTCGTCCCTAATTAGTTTCTCTCTAAGGACAAACTTAAACAAACCTTAGAATGAGACTAACGAGACTAACTTGGGACGAACAAACACAAACATTAGTCTCATTACAAGGGTAGTCTAAGTTCGTCCCAAGTTAGTCTAAGTTCATCCCTAGTTAGTCTATTTCTAAGGACGAACTTAGACAAACCTTAGAATGAGACTAATGAGACTAACTCGGAACGAACAAAGACAAACTTTATTCTCATTCTAAGGTATGTCTAAGTTCGTCCCAAGTTAGTCTAAGTTCGTCCCTAGTCAGTTTCTCTCTAAGGACGAACTTAGACAAACCTTAGAATGAGACTAACGAGACTAACTTGGGACGAACAAAGACAAACGTTAGTCTCATTACAAGGTTATTCAAAGTTCGTCCCAAGTTAGTCTAATTTCGTCCCTAGTTAGTCTCTTTCTAAGGACGAACTTAGACAAACCTTAGAATGAGACTAACGAGACTAACTTGGGACGAACAAAGACATACGTTAGTCTCCTTATAAAGTTAGTCTAAGTTCGTCCCAAGTTAGTCTAAGTTCGTCCCTAGTTTGTCTCTTTCTAAGGTCGAACTTAGACAAACCTTAGAAGGAGACTAACGAGACTAACGAGCCTAACTTGGGACGAACAAATACAAACGTTAGTCTCATTACAAGGTTAGTCTATGTTCGTCCCAAGTTAGTCTCTTTCTAAGGACAAACTTAGACAAACCTTAGAATGAGACTAACGAGACAAACTCTGATTCTAAGGTTTGTCTAAGTTCGTCCCAAGTTAGTCTAAGTTCGTCCCTAGTTGGTCTCTTTCTAAGGACGAACTTAGACAAACCTTCAAATGAGACTAACGAGACTAACTTGGAACGAACAAATACAAACTTTATTCTCATTCTCAGGTTAGTCTAAGTTCGTCCCTAGATTCTCTTTCTAAGGACGAACTTGGACAAACCTTAGAATGAGACTAACGAGACTAACTTGGGACGAACAAAAACAAACATCAGTCTCATTACTAGGTTAGTCTAAGTACATCCCAAGTTAGTCTAAGTTCGTCCCTAGTTAGTCTCTTTCTAAGGACGAACTTTGACAAACTTTAGAAGGAGACTAACGAGACTAACCTGGGACGAACAAAGACAAATCTTAGTCTCATTACAAGGTTAGTCTAAGTTCGTCCCAAGTTAGTCTCTTTCTAAGGACGAACTTAGACAAACCTTAGAATGAGACTTACGAGACAAACTCTCATTCTAAGGTTTGTCTAAGTTCGTCCCAAGTTAGTCTAAGTTCGTCCCTAGTCAGTCTCTTTCTAAGGACGAACTTAAACAAACCTTAGAATGAGACGAACGAGACTAAGTTGGAACGAATAAAGACAAATGTTAGTCTCATTCTAAGTTTAGTCTAAGTTCGTCCCAAGTTAGTCTAACTTCGTCCCCAATTAGTCTCTTTCTAAGGACGAACTTAGACAAACCTTAGAATGAGACTAACAAGACTAACTTGGGACGAACAAAGACAAACGTTAGTCTCATTAAAGGGTTAGTCTAAGTTCGTCCCAAGTTAGTCTCTTTCTAAGGACGAAGTTAGACAAACCTTAGAATGAGACTAACGAGACAAACTCTCATTCTAAGGTTTCTAAGTTCGTCCCAAGTTAGTCTAAGTTCGTCCCTAGTCAGTCACTTTCTAAGGACAAACTTAGACAAACCTTAGAATGAGACTAACGAGACTAACTTGGAACGAACAAAGACAAACGTTAGTCTCATTACAAGGCTAGTCTAAGTTCGTCCCAAGTTAGTCTCTTTCTAAGGACTAACTTAGACAAACCTTAGAATGAGACTAACGAGACAAACTCTCATTGTGAGGTTTGGCTAAGTTCGTCCCTAGTTAGCCCCTTTCTAAGGACGAACTTAGACAAACCTTAGAATGAGACTAACGAGACTAACTTGGGATGAACAAAGACAAACTTTAGTCTCATTACAAGGTTAGTCTAAGTTCGTCCCAAGTTAGTCTAAGTTCGTCCCTAGTTAGTCTCTTTCTAAAGACGAACTTAGACAAACCTTAGAATGAGACTAACGAGACTAACTTGGGACGAACAAACACAAACATTAGTCTCATTACAAGGTTAGTCTAAGTTCCTTCCAAGTTAGTCTAAGTTCGTCCCTAGTTAGTCTCTTTCTAAGGACTAACTTAAGACAAACCTTAGAATGAGACTAACGAGACAAACTCTCATTCTAAGGTTTGTTTAAGTTCGTCCCTAGTTGGCCCCTTTCTAAGGACGAACTTAGACAAACCTTAGAATGAGACTAACGAGACTAACTTGGGATGAACAAAGACAAACTTTAGTCTCATTACAAGGTTAGTCTAAGTTCGTCCCAAGTTAGTCTAAGTTCGTCCCTAGTTAGTCTCTTTCTAAAGACGAACTTAGACAAACCTTAGAATGAGACTAACGAGACTAACTTGGGACGAACAAACATAAACATTAGTCTCATTACAAGGTTAGTCTAAGTTCGTTCCAAGTTAGTCTAAGTTTGTCCCTAGTTAGTCTCTTTCTAAGGACGAACTTAGACAAACCTTAGAAGGAGACTAACGAAACTAACTTGGGACGAACAAAGACAAGCGTTAGTCTCATTACAAGGTTAGTCTAAGTTCGTCCGAAGTTAGTCTCTTACTAAGGACTAACTTAGACAAACCTTAGATTGCAACTAACGAGACAAACTCTCATTCTAAGGTTTGTCTAAGTTCATCCCAAGTTAATCTAAGTTCTTCCCTAGTTAGTCTCTTTCTAAGGACAAACTCAGACAAACCTTAGCATGAGACTAACGAGACTAACTTGGAACGAACAATGACAAACTTTATTCTCATTCTAAGGTTAGTCTAAGTTCGTCCCTAGTTAGTCTCTTTCTAAGGACTAACTTAAGACAAACCTTAGAATGAGACTAACGAGACAAACTCTCATTCTAAGGTTTGTTTAAGTTCGTCCCTAGTTGGCCCCTTTCTAAGGACGAACTTAGACAAACCTTAGAATGAGACTAACGAGACTAACTTGGGACGAAGAAAGACAAACGTTAGTCTCATTATAAGGTTAGTCTAAGTTCGTCCCAAGTTAGTCTAAGTTCGTCCCTAGTTAGTCTCTTTCTAAGGTCAAACTTAGACAAACCTTAGAATGACACTAACGAGACTAACTTGGGACGAACAAAGACAAACGTTAGTCCCATTACAAGGGTAGTCGAAGTTGGTCCCAAGTTAGTCTAAGTTCGTCCCTAGTTAGTCTCTTTCTAAGGTCGAACTTAGACAAACCTTAGAAGGAGACCAACGAGACTAACTTGGGACGAACAAAGACAAACGTAAGTCTCATTACATGGTTAGTCTAAGTTCGTCCCAAGTTAGTCTCTTTCAAAGGACGAACTTAGACAAACCTTAGAATGAGACAAACGAGACTACCTTGGGACGAACAAACACAAACGTTAGTCTCATTACAAGGTTAGTCTAAGTTCATCCCATGTTAGTCTAAGTTCGTCCCTAGTTAGTCTCTTTCTAAGGACGAACTTAGACAAACCTTAGAAGGAGACTAACTAGACCAACGAGACTAACTTGGGACGAACAAAGACAAACGTAAGTCTCATTAAATGGTTAGTCTAAGTTTGTCCCAAGTTAGTCTCTTTCTAAGGACGAACTTAGACAAACCTTAGAATGAGACTAACGAGACAAACTCTCATTCTAAGGTTTGTCTAAGTTCGTCCCAAGTTAGTCTAAGTTCATCCCTAGTTAGTCTCTTTCTAAGGACGAACTTAGACAAACCTTAGAATGAGACTAACGAGACTAACTTGGAACGAACAAAGACAAACTTTATTCTCATTCTAAGGTTAGTCTAAGTTCGTCCCAAGTTAGTCTAAGTTCGTCCCTAGATTCTCTTTCTAAGGACGAACTTAGACAAACCTTAGAATGATACTAATGAGACTAACTTGGGACGAACAAACACAAACGTTTGTCTCATTACAAGGTTAGTCTAAGTACGTCCCAAGTTAGTCTAAGTTCGTCCCTAGTTAGTCTCTTTCTAAGGACGAACTTAGACAAACCTTAGAAGGAGACTAACGAGACTAACCTGGGACGAACAAAGACAAACGTTAGTCTCATTACAAGGTTAGTCTAAGTTCGTCCCTAGTTAGTCTAAGTTCGTCCCTAGTTAGTCTCTTTCTAAGGTCGAACTTAGACAAACCTTAGAATGAGACTAACGAGACTAACTTGGGACGAACAAAGACAAACGTTAGTCCCATTACAAGGTTAGTCTAAGTTCGTCCCAAGTTAGTCTCTTTCTAAGGACGAACTTAGACAAACCTTAGAATGAGACTAAAGAGACAAATTTGGGATGAACAAAGACAAACGTTAGTCTCATTATAAGGTTTGTCTAAGTTCGTCCCAAGTTAGTCTAAGTTCGTCCCTAGTTAGTCTCTTTCTAAGGTCGAACTTAGACAAACCTTAGAATGAGACTAACGAGACTAACTTGGGACGAACAAAGACAAACGTTAGTCTCATTACAAGGTTATTCTAAGTTCGTCCCAAGTTAGTCTCTTTCTAAGGACGAACTTAGACAAACCTTAGAATGAGACTAAAGAGACAAACTTGGGATGAACAAAGACAAACGTTAGTCTCATTATAAGGTTTGTCTAAGTTCGTCCCAAGTTAGTCTAATCGTCCCTAGTTAGTCTCTTTCTAAGGATGAACTTAGAAAAACCTTAGAATGAGACTAACGAGACTAACTTGGGACGAACAAAGACAAACATTAGTCCCATTATAATGTTTGTCTAAGTTCGTCCCAAGTTAGTCTAAGTTCGTCCCTAGTTAGTTTCTTTCTAAGGACAAACTTAAACAAACCTTAGAATGAGACTAACGAGACTAACTTGGGACGAACAAAGACAAACGTTAGTCTCATTATAAGGTTTGTCTAAGTTCGTCCCAAGTAAGTCTAAGTTCGTCCCTAGTTAGTCTCTTTCTAAGGACGAACTTAGACAAACCGTAGAATGAGACTAACGAGACTAACTTGGGACGAACAAAGACAAACGTTTGTCTCATTATAAGGTTTGTCAAAGTTCATCCCAAGTTAGTCTAAGTTCGTCCCTAGTTAGTTTCTTTCTAAGGACGAACTTAAACAAACCTTAGAATGAGACTAACGAGACTAACTTGGGACGAACAAAGACAAACGTTAGTCTCATTATAAGGTTTGTCTAAGTTCGTCCCAAGTTAGTCTAAGTTCGTCCCTAGTTAGTCTCTTTCTAAGGACGAACTTAAACAAACCTTAGAATGAGACTAACGAGAATAACTTGGGACGAACAAAGACAAACGTTAGTCTCATTATAAGGTTTGTCTAAGTTCGACCCAAGTTAGTCTAAGTTCGTCCCTAATTAGTCTCTTTCTAAGGACGAACTTAAACAAACCTTAGAATGAGACTAACGAGACTAACTTGGAACGAACAAAGACAAACATTAGTCCCATTATAAGGTTTGTCTAAGTTCGTCCCAAGTTAGTCTAAGTTCGTCCCTAATTAGTTTCTCTCTAAGGACAAACTTAAACAAACCTTAGAATGAGACTAACGAGACTAACTTGGGACGAACAAACACAAACATTAGTCTCATTACAAGGGTAGTCTAAGTTCGTCCCAAGTTAGTCTAAGTTCATCCCTAGTTAGTCTATTTCTAAGGACGAACTTAGACAAACCTTAGAATGAGACTAATGAGACTAACTCGGAACGAACAAAGACAAACTTTATTCTCATTCTAAGGTATGTCTAAGTTCGTCCCAAGTTAGTCTAAGTTCGTCCCTAGTCAGTTTCTCTCTAAGGACGAACTTAGACAAACCTTAGAATGAGACTAACGAGACTAACTTGGGACGAACAAAGACAAACGTTAGTCTCATTACAAGGTTATTCAAAGTTCGTCCCAAGTTAGTCTAATTTCGTCCCTAGTTAGTCTCTTTCTAAGGACGAACTTAGACAAACCTTAGAATGAGACTAACGAGACTAACTTGGGACGAACAAAGACATACGTTAGTCTCCTTATAAAGTTAGTCTAAGTTCGTCCCAAGTTAGTCTAAGTTCGTCCCTAGTTTGTCTCTTTCTAAGGTCGAACTTAGACAAACCTTAGAAGGAGACTAACGAGACTAACGAGCCTAACTTGGGACGAACAAATACAAACGTTAGTCTCATTACAAGGTTAGTCTATGTTCGTCCCAAGTTAGTCTCTTTCTAAGGACAAACTTAGACAAACCTTAGAATGAGACTAACGAGACAAACTCTGATTCTAAGGTTTGTCTAAGTTCGTCCCAAGTTAGTCTAAGTTCGTCCCTAGTTGGTCTCTTTCTAAGGACGAACTTAGACAAACCTTCAAATGAGACTAACGAGACTAACTTGGAACGAACAAATACAAACTTTATTCTCATTCTCAGGTTAGTCTAAGTTCGTCCCTAGATTCTCTTTCTAAGGACGAACTTGGACAAACCTTAGAATGAGACTAACGAGACTAACTTGGGACGAACAAAAACAAACATCAGTCTCATTACTAGGTTAGTCTAAGTACATCCCAAGTTAGTCTAAGTTCGTCCCTAGTTAGTCTCTTTCTAAGGACGAACTTTGACAAACTTTAGAAGGAGACTAACGAGACTAACCTGGGACGAACAAAGACAAATCTTAGTCTCATTACAAGGTTAGTCTAAGTTCGTCCCAAGTTAGTCTCTTTCTAAGGACGAACTTAGACAAACCTTAGAATGAGACTTACGAGACAAACTCTCATTCTAAGGTTTGTCTAAGTTCGTCCCAAGTTAGTCTAAGTTCGTCCCTAGTCAGTCTCTTTCTAAGGACGAACTTAAACAAACCTTAGAATGAGACGAACGAGACTAAGTTGGAACGAATAAAGACAAATGTTAGTCTCATTCTAAGTTTAGTCTAAGTTCGTCCCAAGTTAGTCTAACTTCGTCCCCAATTAGTCTCTTTCTAAGGACGAACTTAGACAAACCTTAGAATGAGACTAACAAGACTAACTTGGGACGAACAAAGACAAACGTTAGTCTCATTAAAGGGTTAGTCTAAGTTCGTCCCAAGTTAGTCTCTTTCTAAGGACGAAGTTAGACAA
Organism: Rhodiola chrysanthemifolia; assembly: GCA_033675395.1. NCBI lineage: Eukaryota > Viridiplantae > Streptophyta > Magnoliopsida > Saxifragales > Crassulaceae > Rhodiola > Rhodiola chrysanthemifolia. The sequence goes on from CM066204.1 coordinate 569,155, forward strand.
ACCTTAGAATGAGACTAACGAGACAAACTCTCATTCTAAGGTTTCTAAGTTCGTCCCAAGTTAGTCTAAGTTCGTCCCTAGTCAGTCACTTTCTAAGGACAAACTTAGACAAACCTTAGAATGAGACTAACGAGACTAACTTGGAACGAACAAAGACAAACGTTAGTCTCATTACAAGGCTAGTCTAAGTTCGTCCCAAGTTAGTCTCTTTCTAAGGACTAACTTAGACAAACCTTAGAATGAGACTAACGAGACAAACTCTCATTGTGAGGTTTGGCTAAGTTCGTCCCTAGTTAGCCCCTTTCTAAGGACGAACTTAGACAAACCTTAGAATGAGACTAACGAGACTAACTTGGGATGAACAAAGACAAACTTTAGTCTCATTACAAGGTTAGTCTAAGTTCGTCCCAAGTTAGTCTAAGTTCGTCCCTAGTTAGTCTCTTTCTAAAGACGAACTTAGACAAACCTTAGAATGAGACTAACGAGACTAACTTGGGACGAACAAACACAAACATTAGTCTCATTACAAGGTTAGTCTAAGTTCCTTCCAAGTTAGTCTAAGTTCGTCCCTAGTTAGTCTCTTTCTAAGGACTAACTTAAGACAAACCTTAGAATGAGACTAACGAGACAAACTCTCATTCTAAGGTTTGTTTAAGTTCGTCCCTAGTTGGCCCCTTTCTAAGGACGAACTTAGACAAACCTTAGAATGAGACTAACGAGACTAACTTGGGATGAACAAAGACAAACTTTAGTCTCATTACAAGGTTAGTCTAAGTTCGTCCCAAGTTAGTCTAAGTTCGTCCCTAGTTAGTCTCTTTCTAAAGACGAACTTAGACAAACCTTAGAATGAGACTAACGAGACTAACTTGGGACGAACAAACATAAACATTAGTCTCATTACAAGGTTAGTCTAAGTTCGTTCCAAGTTAGTCTAAGTTTGTCCCTAGTTAGTCTCTTTCTAAGGACAAACTTAGACAAACCTTAGAAGGAGACTAACGAAACTAACTTGGGACGAACAAAGACAAGCGTTAGTCTCATTACAAGGTTAGTCTAAGTTCGTCCGAAGTTAGTCTCTTACTAAGGACTAACTTAGACAAACCTTAGATTGCAACTAACGAGACAAACTCTCATTCTAAGGTTTGTCTAAGTTCATCCCAAGTTAATCTAAGTTCTTCCCTAGTTAGTCTCTTTCTAAGGACAAACTCAGACAAACCTTAGCATGAGACTAACGAGACTAACTTGGAACGAACAATGACAAACTTTATTCTCATTCTAAGGTTAGTCTAAGTTCGTCCCTAGTTAGTCTCTTTCTAAGGACTAACTTAAGACAAACCTTAGAATGAGACTAACGAGACAAACTCTCATTCTAAGGTTTGTTTAAGTTCGTCCCTAGTTGGCCCCTTTCTAAGGACGAACTTAGACAAACCTTAGAATGAGACTAACGAGACTAACTTGGGATGAACAAAGACAAACTTTAGTCTCATTACAAGGTTAGTCTAAGTTCGTCCCAAGTTAGTCTAAGTTCGTCCCTAGTTAGTCTCTTTCTAAAGACGAACTTTGACAAACCTTAGAATGAGACTAACGAGACTAACTTGGGACGAACAAACACAAACATTAGTCTCATTACAAGGTTAGTCTAAGTTCGTTCCAAGTTAGTCTAAGTTTGTCCCTAGTTAGTCTCTTTCTAAGGACGAACTTAGACAAACCTTAGAAGGAGACTAACGAAACTAACTTGGAACGAACAATGACAAACTTTATTCTCATTCTAAGGTTAGTCTAAGTTCGTCCCAAGTTAGTCTAAGTTCGTCCCTAGTCAGTCTCTTTCTAAGGACAAACTTAGACAAACCTTAGAATGAGACTAACGAGACTAACTTGGGACGAACAAACACAAACTTTAATCTCATTACAAGGTTAGTCTAAGTTCGTTCCAAGTTAGTCTAAGTTCGTCCCTAGTTAGTCTCATTCAAAGGACGAACTTAGACAAACCTTAAAAGGAGACTAACGAAACTAACTTGGGACGAACAAAGACAAACGTTAGTCTCATTACAAGGTTAGTCTAAGTTCGTCCCAAGTTAGTATCTTTCTGAGGACTAACTTAGACAAACCTTAGAATGAGACTAACGAGACAAACTCTCATTCTAAGGTTTGTCTAAGTTTGTCCCAAGTTAGTCTAACTTCATCCCTAGTTAGTCTCTTTCTAAGGACGAACTTAGAAAAACCTTAAAATGTGACTAACGAGACTAACTTGGGACGAACAAACACCAACGTTAGTCTCATTACAAGGTTAGTCTAAGTTCATTCCAAGTTAGTCTAAGTTCGTCCCTAGTTAGTCTCTTTCTAAGGACGAACTTAGACAAACCTTAGAAGGAGACTAACGAAACTAACTTGGGACGAACAAAGACAAACGTTAGTCTCATTACAAGGTTAGTCTACGTTCGTCCCAAGTTAGTCTCTTTCTAAGGACGAGCTTATACAAACCTTAGAATGAGACTAACGAGACAAACTCTCATTATAAGGTTTGTCTAAGTTCGTCCCAAGTTTGTCTAAGTTCGTCCCTAGTAAGTCTCTTTCTAAGGACGAACTTAGACAAACCTTAAAATGTGACTAACGAGACTAACTTGGGACGAACAAAGACAAACGTTAGTCTCATTATAAGGTTAGTCTAAGTTCGTCCAAAGTTAGTCTAAGTTCGTCCCTAGTTAGTCTCTTTCTACGGACGAACTTAGACAAACCTTAGAATGAGACTAACGAGACTAACTTGGGACGAACAAAGAGAAACGTTAGTCTCATTACAAGGTTAGTCTAAGTTCGTCCCAATTTAGTCTAAGTTCGTCCATAGTTAGTCTCTTTCTAAGGACGAACTTAAACAAACCTTAGAATGAGACTAACGAGACTAACTTGGGACGAACAAAGACAAACGTTAGTCTCATTATAAGGTTTGTCTAAGTTCGTCCCAAGTTAGTTTAAGTTCGTCCCTAGTTAGTCTCTTTCTAAGGACGAACTTAGACAAACCTTAGAACGAGACTAACGAGACTAACTTGGGATGAACAAAGACACACTTTAGTCTCATTACAAGGTTAGTCTAAGTTCGTCCCAAGTTAGTCTAAGTTCGTCCCTAGTTAGTCTCTTTCTAATGACGAACTTAGACAAACCTTAGAATGAGACTAACGAGACTAACTTAGGACGAACAAACACAAACGTTAGTCTCATTATAAGGTTAGTCTAAGTTCGTCCCATGTTAGTCTAAGTTCGTCCCTAGTTAGTCTCTTTCTAAGGACGAACATAGACAAACCTTAGAAGGAAACTAACGAGACTAACTTGGGACGAACAAAGACAAACATTAGTCTCCTTACAAGGTTAATCTAAGTTCATCCCAAGTTAGTCTCTTTCTAAGGACAAACTTAGACAAACCTTAGAATGAGACTAACGAGACAAACTCTCATTCTAAGGTTTGTCTAAGTTCGTCCCAAGTTAGTCTAACTTCATCCCTAGTTAGTCTCTTTCTAAGGACGAACTTAGAAAAACCTTAAAATGTGACTAACGAGACTAACTTGGGACGAACAAACACCAACGTTAGTCTCATTACAAGGTTAGTCTAAGTTCATTCCAAGTTAGTCTAAGTTCGTCCCTAGTTAGTCTCTTTCTAAGGACGAACTTAGACAAACCTTAGAAGGAGACTAACGAAACTAACTTGGGACGAACAAAGACAAACGTTAGTCTCATTACAAGGTTAGTCTACGTTCGTCCCAAGTTAGTCTCTTTCTAAGGACGAGCTTATACAAACCTTAGAATGAGACTAACGAGACAAACTCTCATTATAAGGTTTGTCTAAGTTCGTCCCAAGTTTGTCTAAGTTCGTCCCTAGTAAGTCTCTTTCTAAGGACGAACTTAGACAAACCTTAAAATGTGACTAACGAGACTAACTTGGGACGAACAAAGACAAACGTTAGTCTCATTATAAGGTTAGTCTAAGTTCGTCCAAAGTTAGTCTAAGTTCGTCCCTAGTTAGTCTCTTTCTACGGACGAACTTAGACAAACCTTAGAATGAGACTAACGAGACTAACTTGGGACGAACAAAGAGAAACGTTAGTCTCATTACAAGGTTAGTCTAAGTTCGTCCCAATTTAGTCTAAGTTCGTCCATAGTTAGTCTCTTTCTAAGGACGAACTTAAACAAACCTTAGAATGAGACTAACGAGACTAACTTGGGACGAACAAAGACAAACGTTAGTCTCATTATAAGGTTTGTCTAAGTTCGTCCCAAGTTAGTCTCTTTCTAAGGACGAACTTAGACAAACCTTAGAACGAGACTAACGAGACTAACTTGGGATGAACAAAGACACACTTTAGTCTCATTACAAGGTTAGTCTAAGTTCGTCCCAAGTTAGTCTAAGTTCGTCCCTAGTTAGTCTCTTTCTAATGACGAACTTAGACAAACCTTAGAATGAGACTAACGAGACTAACTTGGAACGAACAATGACAAACTTTATTCTCATTCTAAGGTTAGTCTAAGTTCGTCCCTAGTTAGTCTCTTTCTAAGGACTAACTTAAGACAAACCTTAGAATGAGACTAACGAGACAAACTCTCATTCTAAGGTTTGTTTAAGTTCGTCCCTAGTTGGCCCCTTTCTAAGGACGAACTTAGACAAACCTTAGAATGAGACTAACGAGACTAACTTGGGATGAACAAAGACAAACTTTAGTCTCATTACAAGGTTAGTCTAAGTTCGTCCCAAGTTAGTCTAAGTTCGTCCCTAGTTAGTCTCTTTCTAAAGACGAACTTTGACAAACCTTAGAATGAGACTAACGAGACTAACTTGGGACGAACAAACACAAACATTAGTCTCATTACAAGGTTAGTCTAAGTTCGTTCCAAGTTAGTCCCAAGTTAGTCTAAGTTCGTCCCTAGTTAGTTTCTTTCTGAGGACGAACTTAGACAAACCTTAGAATGAGACTAACGAGACTAACTTGGGACGAACAAAGACAAATTTTAGTCTCATTGTAAGGTTAGTCTAAGTTCTTCCCAAGTTATTCTAAGTTCGTCCCTAGTTAGTCTCTTTCTAAGGACGAACTTAGACAAACCTTTGAATGAGCCTAACGAGACTAACTAGGGACGAACAAAGACAAGCGTTAGTCTCATTCTAAGGTTTGTCTAAGTTCGTCCCTAGTTAGTCTCTTTCTAAGGACGAACTTAGACAAACCTTAGAATGAGACTAATCAGACTAACTTGGGACGAACAAAGACGAACGTTAGTGTCAATATAAGGTTAGTCTAAGTTAGTCCCAAGTTAGTCTAAGTTTGTCCCTAGTTAGTCTCTTTCTAAGGACGAACTTAGACAAACCTTAGAATGAGACTAACGAGACTAACTATAGACGAACAAAGACAAACGTTAGTCTCATTATAAGGTTAGTCTAAGTTCGTCCCAAGTTAGTCTAAGTGCGTCCCTAAATTTGTCTCTTTCTAAGGACGAACTTAAACAAACCTTAGAATGAGACTAACGAGACTAACTTGGGACGAACAAAGACAAACGTTAGTCTCATTATATGGTTTGTCTAAGTTCGTCCCAAGTTAGGCTATGTTCATCCCTAGTTAGTCTCTTTCTAAGGACAAACTTTGACAAACCTTAGAATGAGACTAACGAGACTAACTTGGGACGAACAAAGACAAACGTTAGTCTCATTACAAGGTTAGTCTTAGTTCATCCCAAGTTAGTATAAGTTCGTCCCAAGTTAGTCTCTTTCTAAGGACGAACTTAGACAGACCATAGAAGGAGACTAACGAAACTAACTTGGGACGAACAAAGACAAACGTTAGTCTCATTATGTGATTTGTCTAAGTTCGTCCCAAGTTAGTCTCTTTCAAAGGACGAACTTAGACAAACCTTAGAATGAGACTAACGAGATAAACTCTCATTCTAAGGTTAGTATAAGTTCGTCCCAAGTTAGTCTAAGTTCGTCCCTAGTTAGTCTCTTTCTAAGGACGAACTTAAACAAACCTTAGAATGAGACTAACGCGACTGACTTGGGACGAACAAAGACAAACGTTAGTCTCATTATAAGGTTTGTCTAAGTTCGCCCCATGTTAGTCTTTGTCCGTCCCTAGTTAGTCTCTTTCTAAGGACGAACTTAGACAAACCTTAGAATGAGACTAATGAGACTAACTTGGGATGAACAAACACCAACGTTAGTCTTATTACAAGGTTAGTCTAAGTTCGTTCCAAGTTAGTCTAAGTTCGTCCCTATTTAGTCTCTTTCTAAGGACGAACTTAGACAAACCTTAGTAGGAGACAAACGAAACAAACTTGGGACGAACAAAGACAAACGTTAGTCTCATTACAAGGTTAGTCTAAGTTCGTCCCAAGTTAGTCTCTTTCAAAGGACGAGCTTAGACAAACCTTAGAATGAGACTAACGAGACAAACTCTCTTCATTAGGTTTGTCTAAGTTCGTCCCAAGTTTGTCTAAGTTCGTCCCTAGTTAGTCTCTTTCTAAGGAAGAAACTTAGACAAAACTTAGAATGAGACTAACGTGACTAACTTGGGACGAATAAAGACAAACGTTAGTCTCATTATAAGGTTAGTCTAAGTTCGTCCCAAGTTAGTCTAAGTTCGTCCCTAGTTAGTCTCTTTCTAAGGACGAACTTAAACAAACCTTAGAATGAGACTAACGAGACTAACTTGGGACGAACAAAGACAAACGTTAGTCTCATTATATGGTTTGTCTAAGTTCATCCCAAGTTAGGCTATGTTCGTCCCTAGTTAGTCTCTTTCTAAGGACGAACTTAAACAAACCTTAGAATGAGACTAACGAGACTAACTTGGGACGAACAAAGACAAACATTAGTCTCATTACAAGGTTAGTCTAAGTTCGTCCCAAGTTAGTCCAAGTTCGTGCCTAGTTAGTCTCTTTCTAAGGATGAACTTAGACAAACCTTAGAAGGAGACTAACGAAAATAACTTGGGACGAACTAAGACAATTGTTAGTCTCATTACAAGGTTAGTCTAAGTTCGTCCCAAGTTAGTTTAAGTTTGTCCCTAGGTAGTCTCTTTCTAAAGAAGAACTTAGACAAACCTTAGAATGAGACTAACGAAACTAACTTGGGGCGAACAAAGACAAACGTTAGTCTCCTTATAAGGTTAGTCTAAGTTCGTCCCAAGTTAGTATAATTTCGTCCCTAGTTAGTCTCTTTCTAAGGACGAACTTAGACAAACCTTAGAATGAGACTAACGAGACTAACTTGGGACGAACAAAGACAAACTTTAGTCTCATTACAAGGTTAGTCTAAGTTCGTCCCAAGTTAGTCTAAGTTCGTCCCTAGTTAGTCTCTTTCTAAAGACGAACTTTGACAAACCTTAGAATGAGACTAACGAGACTAACTTGGGACGAACAAACACAAACATTAGTCTCATTACAAGGTTAGTCTAAGTTCGTTCCAAGTTAGTCTAAGTTTGTCCCTAGTTAGTCTCTTTCTAAGGACGAACTTAGACAAACCTTAGAAGGAGACTAACGAAACTAACTTGGAACGAACAATGACAAACTTTATTCTCATTCTAAGGTTAGTCTAAGTTCGTCCCAAGTTAGTCTAAGTTCGTCCCTAGTCAGTCTCTTTCTAAGGACAAACTTAGACAAACCTTAGAATGAGACTAACGAGACTAACTTGGGACGAACAAACACAAACTTTAATCTCATTACAAGGTTAGTCTAAGTTCGTTCCAAGTTAGTCTAAGTTCGTCCCTAGTTAGTCTCATTCAAAGGACGAACTTAGACAAACCTTAAAAGGAGACTAACGAAACTAACTTGGGACGAACAAAGACAAACGTTAGTCTCATTACAAGGTTAGTCTAAGTTCGTCCCAAGTTAGTATCTTTCTGAGGACTAACTTAGACAAACCTTAGAATGAGACTAACGAGACAAACTCTCATTCTAAGGTTTGTCTAAGTTTGTCCCAAGTTAGTCTAACTTCATCCCTAGTTAGTCTCTTTCTAAGGACGAACTTAGAAAAACCTTAAAATGTGACTAACGAGACTAACTTGGGACGAACAAACACCAACGTTAGTCTCATTACAAGGTTAGTCTAAGTTCATTCCAAGTTAGTCTAAGTTCGTCCCTAGTTAGTCTCTTTCTAAGGACGAACTTAGACAAACCTTAGAAGGAGACTAACGAAACTAACTTGGGACGAACAAAGACAAACGTTAGTCTCATTACAAGGTTAGTCTACGTTCGTCCCAAGTTAGTCTCTTTCTAAGGACGAGCTTATACAAACCTTAGAATGAGACTAACGAGACAAACTCTCATTATAAGGTTTGTCTAAGTTCGTCCCAAGTTTGTCTAAGTTCGTCCCTAGTAAGTCTCTTTCTAAGGACGAACTTAGACAAACCTTAAAATGTGACTAACGAGACTAACTTGGGACGAACAAAGACAAACGTTAGTCTCATTATAAGGTTAGTCTAAGTTCGTCCAAAGTTAGTCTAAGTTCGTCCCTAGTTAGTCTCTTTCTACGGACGAACTTAGACAAACCTTAGAATGAGACTAACGAGACTAACTTGGGACGAACAAAGAGAAACGTTAGTCTCATTACAAGGTTAGTCTAAGTTCGTCCCAATTTAGTCTAAGTTCGTCCATAGTTAGTCTCTTTCTAAGGACGAACTTAAACAAACCTTAGAATGAGACTAACGAGACTAACTTGGGACGAACAAAGACAAACGTTAGTCTCATTATAAGGTTTGTCTAAGTTCGTCCCAAGTTAGTTTAAGTTCGTCCCTAGTTAGTCTCTTTCTAAGGACGAACTTAGACAAACCTTAGAACGAGACTAACGAGACTAACTTGGGATGAACAAAGACACACTTTAGTCTCATTACAAGGTTAGTCTAAGTTCGTCCCAAGTTAGTCTAAGTTCGTCCCTAGTTAGTCTCTTTCTAATGACGAACTTAGACAAACCTTAGAATGAGACTAACGAGACTAACTTAGGACGAACAAACACAAACGTTAGTCTCATTATAAGGTTAGTCTAAGTTCGTCCCATGTTAGTCTAAGTTCGTCCCTAGTTAGTCTCTTTCTAAGGACGAACATAGACAAACCTTAGAAGGAAACTAACGAGACTAACTTGGGACGAACAAAGACAAACATTAGTCTCCTTACAAGGTTAATCTAAGTTCATCCCAAGTTAGTCTCTTTCTAAGGACAAACTTAGACAAACCTTAGAATGAGACTAACGAGACAAACTCTCATTCTAAGGTTTGTCTAAGTTCGTCCCAAGTTAGTCTAACTTCATCCCTAGTTAGTCTCTTTCTAAGGACGAACTTAGAAAAACCTTAAAATGTGACTAACGAGACTAACTTGGGACGAACAAACACCAACGTTAGTCTCATTACAAGGTTAGTCTAAGTTCATTCCAAGTTAGTCTAAGTTCGTCCCTAGTTAGTCTCTTTCTAAGGACGAACTTAGACAAACCTTAGAAGGAGACTAACGAAACTAACTTGGGACGAACAAAGACAAACGTTAGTCTCATTACAAGGTTAGTCTACGTTCGTCCCAAGTTAGTCTCTTTCTAAGGACGAGCTTATACAAACCTTAGAATGAGACTAACGAGACAAACTCTCATTATAAGGTTTGTCTAAGTTCGTCCCAAGTTTGTCTAAGTTCGTCCCTAGTAAGTCTCTTTCTAAGGACGAACTTAGACAAACCTTAAAATGTGACTAACGAGACTAACTTGGGACGAACAAAGACAAACGTTAGTCTCATTATAAGGTTAGTCTAAGTTCGTCCAAAGTTAGTCTAAGTTCGTCCCTAGTTAGTCTCTTTCTACGGACGAACTTAGACAAACCTTAGAATGAGACTAACGAGACTAACTTGGGACGAACAAAGAGAAACGTTAGTCTCATTACAAGGTTAGTCTAAGTTCGTCCCAATTTAGTCTAAGTTCGTCCATAGTTAGTCTCTTTCTAAGGACGAACTTAAACAAACCTTAGAATGAGACTAACGAGACTAACTTGGGACGAACAAAGACAAACGTTAGTCTCATTATAAGGTTTGTCTAAGTTCGTCCCAAGTTAGTCTCTTTCTAAGGACGAACTTAGACAAACCTTAGAACGAGACTAACGAGACTAACTTGGGATGAACAAAGACACACTTTAGTCTCATTACAAGGTTAGTCTAAGTTCGTCCCAAGTTAGTCTAAGTTCGTCCCTAGTTAGTCTCTTTCTAATGACGAACTTAGACAAACCTTAGAATGAGACTAACGAGACTAACTTGGAACGAACAATGACAAACTTTATTCTCATTCTAAGGTTAGTCTAAGTTCGTCCCTAGTTAGTCTCTTTCTAAGGACTAACTTAAGACAAACCTTAGAATGAGACTAACGAGACAAACTCTCATTCTAAGGTTTGTTTAAGTTCGTCCCTAGTTGGCCCCTTTCTAAGGACGAACTTAGACAAACCTTAGAATGAGACTAACGAGACTAACTTGGGATGAACAAAGACAAACTTTAGTCTCATTACAAGGTTAGTCTAAGTTCGTCCCAAGTTAGTCTAAGTTCGTCCCTAGTTAGTCTCTTTCTAAAGACGAACTTTGACAAACCTTAGAATGAGACTAACGAGACTAACTTGGGACGAACAAACACAAACATTAGTCTCATTACAAGGTTAGTCTAAGTTCGTTCCAAGTTAGTCCCAAGTTAGTCTAAGTTCGTCCCTAGTTAGTTTCTTTCTGAGGACGAACTTAGACAAACCTTAGAATGAGACTAACGAGACTAACTTGGGACGAACAAAGACAAATTTTAGTCTCATTGTAAGGTTAGTCTAAGTTCTTCCCAAGTTATTCTAAGTTCGTCCCTAGTTAGTCTCTTTCTAAGGACGAACTTAGACAAACCTTTGAATGAGCCTAACGAGACTAACTAGGGACGAACAAAGACAAGCGTTAGTCTCATTCTAAGGTTTGTCTAAGTTCGTCCCTAGTTAGTCTCTTTCTAAGGACGAACTTAGACAAACCTTAGAATGAGACTAATCAGACTAACTTGGGACGAACAAAGACGAACGTTAGTGTCAATATAAGGTTAGTCTAAGTTAGTCCCAAGTTAGTCTAAGTTTGTCCCTAGTTAGTCTCTTTCTAAGGACGAACTTAGACAAACCTTAGAATGAGACTAACGAGACTAACTATAGACGAACAAAGACAAACGTTAGTCTCATTATAAGGTTAGTCTAAGTTCGTCCCAAGTTAGTCTAAGTGCGTCCCTAAATTTGTCTCTTTCTAAGGACGAACTTAAACAAACCTTAGAATGAGACTAACGAGACTAACTTGGGACGAACAAAGACAAACGTTAGTCTCATTATATGGTTTGTCTAAGTTCGTCCCAAGTTAGGCTATGTTCATCCCTAGTTAGTCTCTTTCTAAGGACAAACTTTGACAAACCTTAGAATGAGACTAACGAGACTAACTTGGGACGAACAAAGACAAACGTTAGTCTCATTACAAGGTTAGTCTTAGTTCATCCCAAGTTAGTATAAGTTCGTCCCAAGTTAGTCTCTTTCTAAGGACGAACTTAGACAGACCATAGAAGGAGACTAACGAAACTAACTTGGGACGAACAAAGACAAACGTTAGTCTCATTATGTGATTTGTCTAAGTTCGTCCCAAGTTAGTCTCTTTCAAAGGACGAACTTAGACAAACCTTAGAATGAGACTAACGAGATAAACTCTCATTCTAAGGTTAGTATAAGTTCGTCCCAAGTTAGTCTAAGTTCGTCCCTAGTTAGTCTCTTTCTAAGGACGAACTTAAACAAACCTTAGAATGAGACTAACGCGACTGACTTGGGACGAACAAAGACAAACGTTAGTCTCATTATAAGGTTTGTCTAAGTTCGCCCCATGTTAGTCTTTGTCCGTCCCTAGTTAGTCTCTTTCTAAGGACGAACTTAGACAAACCTTAGAATGAGACTAATGAGACTAACTTGGGATGAACAAACACCAACGTTAGTCTTATTACAAGGTTAGTCTAAGTTCGTTCCAAGTTAGTCTAAGTTCGTCCCTATTTAGTCTCTTTCTAAGGACGAACTTAGACAAACCTTAGTAGGAGACAAACGAAACAAACTTGGGACGAACAAAGACAAACGTTAGTCTCATTACAAGGTTAGTCTAAGTTCGTCCCAAGTTAGTCTCTTTCAAAGGACGAGCTTAGACAAACCTTAGAATGAGACTAACGAGACAAACTCTCTTCATTAGGTTTGTCTAAGTTCGTCCCAAGTTTGTCTAAGTTCGTCCCTAGTTAGTCTCTTTCTAAGGAAGAAACTTAGACAAAACTTAGAATGAGACTAACGTGACTAACTTGGGACGAATAAAGACAAACGTTAGTCTCATTATAAGGTTAGTCTAAGTTCGTCCCAAGTTAGTCTAAGTTCGTCCCTAGTTAGTCTCTTTCTAAGGACGAACTTAAACAAACCTTAGAATGAGACTAACGAGACTAACTTGGGACGAACAAAGACAAACGTTAGTCTCATTATATGGTTTGTCTAAGTTCATCCCAAGTTAGGCTATGTTCGTCCCTAGTTAGTCTCTTTCTAAGGACGAACTTAAACAAACCTTAGAATGAGACTAACGAGACTAACTTGGGACGAACAAAGACAAACATTAGTCTCATTACAAGGTTAGTCTAAGTTCGTCCCAAGTTAGTCCAAGTTCGTGCCTAGTTAGTCTCTTTCTAAGGATGAACTTAGACAAACCTTAGAAGGAGACTAACGAAAATAACTTGGGACGAACTAAGACAATTGTTAGTCTCATTACAAGGTTAGTCTAAGTTCGTCCCAAGTTAGTTTAAGTTTGTCCCTAGGTAGTCTCTTTCTAAAGAAGAACTTAGACAAACCTTAGAATGAGACTAACGAAACTAACTTGGGGCGAACAAAGACAAACGTTAGTCTCCTTATAAGGTTAGTCTAAGTTCGTCCCAAGTTAGTATAATTTCGTCCCTAGTTAGTCTCTTTCTAAGGACGAACTTAGACAAACCTTAGAATGAGACTAACGAGACTAACTTGGGACGAACAAAGACAAATTTTAGTCTCATTGTAAGGTTAGTCTAAGTTCTTCCCAAGTTATTCTAAGTTCGTCCCTAGTTAGTCTCTTTCTAAGGACGAACTTAGACAAACCTTTGAATGAGCCTAACGAGACTAACTTGGGACGAACAAAGACAAGCGTTAGTCTCATTATAAGATTTGTCTAAGTTCGTCAAAAGTTAGTCTAAGTTCGTCCCTAGTTAGTCTCTTTCTAAGGACGAACTTAGACAAACCTTAGAATGAGACTAACGAGACTAACTTGGGACGAACAAAGACAAACATTAGTCTCATTATAAGGTTAGTCTAAGTTCGTCCCAATTTAGTCTAAGTTCGTCCCAAGTTAGTCTCTTTCTAAGGACGAACTTTGACAAACCTTAGAATGAGACTAACAAGACTAACTTGGGACGAACAAAGGCAAACGTTAGTCTCATGAAAGGGTTAGTCTAAGTTCGTCCCAAGTTAGTCTATTTCTAAGGACGAAGTTAGACAAACCTTAGAATAAGACTAACGAGACAAACTCTCATTCTAAGGTTTGTCTAAGTTCGTCCCAAATTAGTGTAAGTTAGTCCCTAGTTAGTCTCTTTCTAAGGACGAACTTAAACAAACCTTAGAATGAGACTAACGCGACTAACTTGGGACGAACAAAGACAAACGTTAGTCTCATTATAAGGTTTGTCTAAGTTCGTCCCAAGTTAGTCTTTGTTCGTCCCTAGTTAGTCTCTTTCTAAGGACGAACTTAGACAAACCTTAGAATGAGACTAACGAGACTAACTTGGGATGAACAAACACCAACGTTAGTCTCTTTACAAGGTTAGTCTAAGTTCGTTCCAAGTTAGTCGAAGTTCGTCCCTAGTTAGTCTCTTTCTAAGGACGAACTTAGACAAACCTTAGTAGGAGACTAACGAAACTAACTTGGGACGAACAAAGACAAACGTTAGTCTCATTACAAGGTTAGTCAAAGTTCGTCCCAAGTTAGTCTCTTTGTAAGGACGAGCTTAGACAAACCTTAGAATGAGACTAACGAGACAAACTCTCTTCATAAGGTTTGTCTAAGTTCGTCCCAAGTTTGTCTAAGTTCGTCCCTAGTTAGTCTCTTTCTAAGGACGAACTTAGACAAAACTTAGAATGAGACTGACGAGACTAACTTGGGACGAACAAAGACAAACGTTAGTCTCATTATAAGGTTAGTCTAAGTTCGTCCCAAGTTAGTCTAAGTTCGTCCCTAGTTAGTCTCTTTCTAAGGACAAACTTAGACAAACCTTAGTAGGAGACTAACGAAACTAACTTGGGACGAACAAAGACAAACGTTAGTCTCATTACAAGGTTAGTCAAAGTTCGTCCCAAGTTAGTCTCTTTCTAAGGACGAGCTTAGACAAACCTTAGAATGAGACTAACGAGACAAACTCTCTTCATAAGGTTTGTCTAAGTTCGTCCCAAGTTTGTCTAAGTTCGTCCCTAGTTAGTCTCTTTCTAAGGACGAACTTAGACAAAACTTAGAATGAGACTGACGAGACTAACTTGGGACGAACAAAGACAAACGTTAGTCTCATTATAAGGTTAGTCTAAGTTTGTCCCAAGTTAGTCTAAGGTGCTGTTTGATAGAGCTGAAAAAAACTTTATTTAATTTAATTTAACTTTACTGAACTTTATTTAACTTTACTTAACTTTACTGAACTTAAAAATAATAATTTTTTTTAATAAAGGTCTTTAATTTAAGCTTTTAATCATGTTAAACTACAAAATTAAAATCTGAAATTTTTTATTTTATTTAATTTAACTTTATTTAACTGAAAAACATGAAATTTAAGCTCTATAGAACAGACCCTAAGTTTGTCCCTAGTTAGTCTCTTTCTAAGGACGAACTTAAACAAACCTTAGAATGAGACTAACGAGACTAACTTGGGACGAACAAAGACAAACGTTAGTCTCATTATATGGTTTGTCTAAGTTTGTCCCAAGTTAGGCTATGTTCGTCCCTAGTTAGTCTCTTTCTAAGGACGAACTTAAACAATCCTTAGAATGAGACTAACGAGACTAACTTGGGACGAACAAAGACAAACGTTAGTCTAATTATATGGTTTGTCTAAGTTCGTCCCAAGTTAGGCTATGTTCGTCCCTAGTTAGTATCTTTCTAAGGACGAACTTAGACAAACCTTAGAATGAGAATAACGAGACTAACTAGGGACAAACAAAGACAAACGTTAGTCTCATTACAAGGTTAGTCTAAGTTCGTCCCAAGTTAGTCTAAGTTCGTGCCTAGTTAGTCTCTTTCTAAGGATGAACTTAGACAAAACCTTAGAAGGAGACTAACGAAACTAACTTGGGACGAACAAAGACAATTGTTAGTCTCATTACAAGGTTAGTCTAAGTTCGTCCCTAGTTAGTTTAAGTTTGTCCCTAGTTAGTCTCTTTCTAAAGAAGAACTTAGACAAACCTTAGAATGAGACTAACGAAACTAACTTGGGGCGAACAAAGACAAACGTTAGTCTCATTATAAGGTTAGTCTAAGTTCGTCCCAAGTTAGTCTAAGTTCGTCCCTAGTTAGTCTCTTTCTAAGGACGACCTTAGACAAACCTTAGAATGAGACTAACGAGACTAACTTGGGACGAACGAAGACAAATTTTAGTCTCATTATAAGGTTAGTCTAAGTTCGTCCCAAGTTATTCTAAGTTCGTCCCTAGTTAGTCTCATTCTAAGGACGAACTTAGACAAACCTTTGAATGAGCCTAACGAGACTAACTTGAGACGAACAAAGACAAACATTAGTCTCATTATAAGGTTAGTCTAAGTTCGTCCCAAGTTAGTCTAAGTTCCTCCCTAGTTAGTCTGTTTCTAAGGACGAACTTTGACAAACCTTAGAATGAGACTAACAAGACTAACTTGGGACGAACAAAGGCAAACGTCAGTCTCTTTAAAGGGTTAGTCTAAGTTCGTCCCAAGTTAGTCTCTTTCTAAGGACGAAGTTAGACAAACCTTAGAATCAGACTAACGAGACAAACTCTCATTCTAAGGTTTGTCTAAGTTCGTCCCAAGTTAGTCTAAGTTCATCCATAGTTAGTCTCTTTCTAAGGACGAACTTAAACAAACCTTAGAATGAGACTAACGATACTAACTTGGGACGAACAAAGACAAACGTTAGTCTCCTTATAAGGTTTGTCTAAGTTCGTCCCTAGTTAGTGTCTTTCTAAGGACGAACTCAGACAAACCTTAGAATGAGACTAACGAGACTGACTTGGGACGAACAAACACAAACGTTAGTCTCATTACAAGGTTAGTCTAAGTTCGTTCCAAGTTAGTCTAAGTTCGTCCCTAGTTAGTCTCTTTCTAAGGAAGAACTTAGACAAACCTTAGAAGGAGACTAACGAAACAAACTTGGGGCGAACAAAGACAAACGTTAGTCTCATTACAAGGTTAGTCTAAGTTCGTCCCAAGTTAGTCTCTTTCTAAGGACGAACTTAGACAAACCTTAGAATGAGACTAACGAGACAAACTCTCTCATTCTAAGGTTTGTCGAAGTTCGTCCCTAGTTACTCTCTTGCTAAGGACGTACTTAGCCAAACCGTAGAATGAGACTAACGAGACTAACTTGGGACGAACAAAGACAAACATTAGTCTCATTACAAGGTTAGTCTAAGTTCGTCCCAAGTTAGTCTAAGTTCGTCCCTAGTTAGTCTCTTTCAAAAGACGAACTTAGACAAACCTTAGAATGAGACTAACTTGGGACGAACAAAGACAAACGTTTGTCTCATTACAAGGTTAGTCTAAGTTCGTCCCTAGTTAGTCTCTTTCTAAGGACGAACTTAGACAAACCTTAGAATGAGACTAATGAGACTAACTTGGGACGAACAAAGACAAACGTTAGTCTCAATATAAGGTTAGTCTAAGTTCGTCCCAAGTTAGTCTAAGTTCGTCCCTAGTTAGTCTCTTTCTAAGGGTGAACTTAGACAAACCTTAGAATCGGACTAACGAGACTAACTTGGGACGAACAAAGACAAACGTTAGACTCATTATAAGGTTAGTCTAAGTTCGTCCCAAGTTAGTCTCTTTCTAAGGACTAACTTAGAAAAACCTTAGAATGAGACTAACGAGATAAACTCTCATTCTAAAGTTAGTCTAAGTTCGTCCCAAGTTAGTCTAAGTTCGTCCCTAGTTAGTCTCTTTCTAAGGACGAACTTAAACAAACCTTAGAATGAGACTAACGTGACTATATTGGGACGAACAAAGACAAACGTTAGTCTCATTATAAGGTTTGTCTAAGTTCGTCCCAAGTTAGTCTATGTTCGACCCTAGTTAGTCTCTTTCTAAGGACGAACTTAGACAAACCTTAGAATGAGACTAACGAGACTAACTTGGGACGAACAACCACCAACGTTAGTCTCATTACAAGGTTAGTCTAAGTTCGTTCCAAGTTAGTCTAAGTTCGTCCCTAGTTAGTCTCTTTCTAAGGACGAACTTAGACAAACCTTAGAAGGAAACTAACGAAACTAACTTGGGACGAACAAAGACAAACGTTAGTCTCATTACAAGGTTAGTCTAAGTTCGTCCTAAGTTAGTCACTTTCTAAGGATGAGCTTAGACAAACCTTAGAATGAGACAAACGAGACAAACTCTCTTCATAAGGTTTGTCTAAGTTCGTCCCAAGTTTGTCTATGTTCGTCCCTAGTTAGTCTCTTTCTATGGACGAACTTAGACAAAACTTAGAATGAGCCTAACGAGACTAACTTGGGACAAACAAAGACAAATGTTAGTCTCATTATAAGGTTAGTCTAAGTTCGTCCCGAGTTAGTCTAAGTTCGTCCCGAGTTAGTCTAAGTTCGTCCCTAGTTAGTCTCTTTCTAAGGACGAACTTAGACAAACCTTAGAATGAGACTAATGAGACTAACTTGGGACGAACAAAGACAAACGTTAGTCTCAATATAAGGTTAGTCTAAGTTCGTCCCAAGTTAGTCTAAGTTCGTCCCTAGTTAGTCTCTTTCTAAGGGTGAACTTAGACAAACCTTAGAATCGGACTAACGAGACTAACTTGGGACGAACAAAGACAAACGTTAGACTCATTATAAGGTTAGTCTAAGTTCGTCCCAAGTTAGTCTCTTTCTAAGGACTAACTTAGAAAAACCTTAGAATGAGACTAACGAGATAAACTCTCATTCTAAAGTTAGTCTAAGTTCGTCCCAAGTTAGTCTAAGTTCGTCCCTAGTTAGTCTCTTTCTAAGGACGAACTTAAACAAACCTTAGAATGAGACTAACGCGACTATATTGGGACGAACAAAGACAAACGTTAGTCTCATTATAAGGTTTGTCTAAGTTCGTCCCAAGTTAGTCTATGTTCGACCCTAGTTAGTCTCTTTCTAAGGACGAACTTAGACAAACCTTAGAATGAGACTAACGAGACTAACTTGGGACGAACAACCACCAACGTTAGTCTCATTACAAGGTTAGTCTAAGTTCGTTCCAAGTTAGTCTAAGTTCGTCCCTAGTTAGTCTCTTTCTAAGGACGAACTTAGACAAACCTTAGAAGGAAACTAACGAAACTAACTTGGGACGAACAAAGACAAACGTTAGTCTCATTACAAGGTTAGTCTAAGTTCGTCCTAAGTTAGTCACTTTCTAAGGATGAGCTTAGACAAACCTTAGAATGAGACAAACGAGACAAACTCTCTTCATAAGGTTTGTCTAAGTTCGTCCCAAGTTTGTCTATGTTCGTCCCTAGTTAGTCTCTTTCTATGGACGAACTTAGACAAAACTTAGAATGAGCCTAACGAGACTAACTTGGGACAAACAAAGACAAATGTTAGTCTCATTATAAGGTTAGTCTAAGTTCGTCCCGAGTTAGTCTAAGTTCGTCCCGAGTTAGTCTAAGTTCGTCCCTAGTTAGTCTCTTTCTAAGGACGAACTTAAACAAACCTTAGAATGAGACTAACGAGACTAACTTGGGACGAACAAACACAAACGTTAGTCTCATTATATGGTTTGCCTAAGTTCGTCCCAAGTTAGGCTATGTTCGTCCCTAGTTAGGCTCTTTCTAAGGGCGAACTTAGACAAACCTTAGAATGAGACTAATGAGACTAACTTGGGACGAACAAAGACAAACGTTAGTCTCATTACAAGGTTAGTCTAAGTTCGTCCCAAGTTAGTCTAAGTTCGTCCCTAGTTAGTCTCTTTCTAAGGACGAAGTTAGACAAACCTTAGAAGGAGACTTACGAAACTAACTTGGGACGAACAAAGACAAACGTTAGTCTCAATATAAGGTTAGTCTAAGTTCGTCCCAAGTTAGTCTAAGTTCGTCCCTAGTTAGTCTCTTTCTAAGGACGAACTTAGACAAACCTTAGAATGAGACTAACAAGACAAACTTGGGACGAACAAAGACAAACGTTAGTCTCATTATAAGGTTTGTCTAAGTTCGTCCCAAGTTAGTTTATGTTCGTCCCAAGTCAGCCTCTTTCTAAGGACGAACTTACACAAACCTTAGAATGAGACTAAAGAGACTAACTTGGGACGAACAAAGACAAATGTTAGTCTCATTTTAAGGTTAGTCTAAGTTCGTCCCAAGTTAGTCTAAGTTCGTCCCTAGTTAGTCTCTTTCTAAGGAAGAACTTAGACAAACCTTAGAATGAGACTAAAAAGACTAACTTGGGACGAACAAAGACAAACGTTAGTCTCATTAAAGGGTTAGTCTAAGTTCGTGCCAAGTTAGTCTAAGTTCGTCCCTAGTTAGTCTCTTTCTAAGGACGAACTTAGACAAAACTTAGAATGAGACTAACAAGACTAACTTGGGACGAACAAAGACAAATGTTTGTCTCATTGTAAGGTTAGTCTAAGTTCGTCCCAAGTTAGTCTAAGTTCGTCCCTAGTTAGTCTCTTTCTAAGGACGAACTTAAACAAACCTTAGAATGAGACTAACGAGACTAACTTGGGACGAACAAGGACAAACGTTAGTCTCATTATATGGTTTGTCTAAGTTCGTCCCAAGTTAGGCTATGTTCGTACCTAGTTAGTCTCTTTCTAAGGACGAACTTAGACAAACCTTAGAATGAGACTAATGAGACTAACTTAGGACGAACAAAGACAAACATTTGTCTCATTACAAGGTTAGTCTAAGTTCGTCCCAAGTTAGTCAAAGTTCGTCCCTAGTTAGTCTCTTTCTAAGGACGAACTTAGACAAACCTTGGAAGGAGACTAACGAAACTAACTTGGGACAAACAACCACCAACGTTAGTCTCCTTACAAGGTTAGTCTAAGTTCGTCCCAAGTTAGACCCTTTCTAAGGACGAACTCAGACAAACCTTAGAATGAGACTAACACGACAAACTTGGGACGAACAAAGACAAACGTTAGTCTCATTAAAGGGTTAGTCTAAGTTCGTCCCAAGTTAGTCTAAGTTCGTCCCTAGTTAGTCTCTTTCTAAGGACGAACTTAGACAAACCTTAGAATGAGACTAATGAGACTAACTTGGGACGAACAAAGACAAACGTTAGTCTCAATATAAGGTTAGTCTAAGTTCGTCCCAAGTTAGTCTAAGTTCGTCCCTAGTTAGTCTCTTTCTAAGGGTGAACTTAGACAAACCTTAGAATCGGACTAACGAGACTAACTTGGGACGAACAAAGACAAACGTTAGACTCATTATAAGGTTAGTCTAAGTTCGTCCCAAGTTAGTCTCTTTCTAAGGACTAACTTAGAAAAACCTTAGAATGAGACTAACGAGATAAACTCTCATTCTAAAGTTAGTCTAAGTTCGTCCCAAGTTAGTCTAAGTTCGTCCCTAGTTAGTCTCTTTCTAAGGACGAACTTAAACAAACCTTAGAATGAGACTAACGCGACTATATTGGGACGAACAAAGACAAACGTTAGTCTCATTATAAGGTTTGTCTAAGTTCGTCCCAAGTTAGTCTATGTTCGACCCTAGTTAGTCTCTTTCTAAGGACGAACTTAGACAAACCTTAGAATGAGACTAACGAGACTAACTTGGGACGAACAACCACCAACGTTAGTCTCATTACAAGGTTAGTCTAAGTTCGTTCCAAGTTAGTCTAAGTTCGTCCCTAGTTAGTCTCTTTCTAAGGACGAACTTAGACAAACCTTAGAAGGAAACTAACGAAACTAACTTGGGACGAACAAAGACAAACGTTAGTCTCATTACAAGGTTAGTCTAAGTTCGTCCTAAGTTAGTCACTTTCTAAGGATGAGCTTAGACAAACCTTAGAATGAGACAAACGAGACAAACTCTCTTCATAAGGTTTGTCTAAGTTCGTCCCAAGTTTGTCTATGTTCGTCCCTAGTTAGTCTCTTTCTATGGACGAACTTAGACAAAACTTAGAATGAGCCTAACGAGACTAACTTGGGACAAACAAAGACAAATGTTAGTCTCATTATAAGGTTAGTCTAAGTTCGTCCCGAGTTAGTCTAAGTTCGTCCCGAGTTAGTCTAAGTTCGTCTCTAGTTAGTCTCTTTCTAAGGACGAACTTAAACAAACCTTAGAATGAGACTAACGAGACTAACTTGGGACGAACAAACACAAACGTTAGTCTCATTATATGGTTTGCCTAAGTTCGTCCCAAGTTAGGCTATGTTCGTCCCTAGTTAGGCTCTTTCTAAGGGCGAACTTAGACAAACCTTAGAATGAGACTAATGAGACTAACTTGGGACGAACAAAGACAAACGTTAGTCTCATTACAAGGTTAGTCTAAGTTCGTCCCAAGTTAGTCTAAGTTCGTCCCTAGTTAGTCTCTTTCTAAGGACGAAGTTAGACAAACCTTAGAAGGAGACTTACGAAACTAACTTGGGACGAACAAAGACAAACGTTAGTCTCAATATAAGGTTAGTCTAAGTTCGTCCCAAGTTAGTCTAAGTTCGTCCCTAGTTAGTCTCTTTCTAAGGACGAACTTAGACAAACCTTAGAATGAGACTAACAAGACTAACTTGGGACGAACAAAGACAAACGTTAGTCTCATTAAAGGGTTAGTCTAAGTTCGTGCCAAGTTAGTCTAAGTTCGTCCCTAGTTAGTCTCTTTCTAAGGACGAACTTAGACAAAACTTAGAATGAGACTAACAAGACTAACTTGGGACGAACAAAGACAAATGTTTGTCTCATTGTAAGGTTAGTCTAAGTTCGTCCCAAGTTAGTCTAAGTTCGTCCCTAGTTAGTCTCTTTCTAAGGACGAACTTAAACAAACCTTAGAATGAGACTAACGAGACTAACTTGGGACGAACAAGGACAAACGTTAGTCTCATTATATGGTTTGTCTAAGTTCGTCCCAAGTTAGGCTATGTTCGTACCTAGTTAGTCTCTTTCTAAGGACGAACTTAGACAAACCTTAGAATGAGACTAATGAGACTAACTTGGGACGAACAAAGACAAACATTTGTCTCATTACAAGGTTAGTCTAAGTTCGTCCCAAGTTAGTCAAAGTTCGTCCCTAGTTAGTCTCTTTCTAAGGACGAACTTAGACAAACCTTGGAAGGAGACTAACGAAACTAACTTGGGACAAACAACCACCAACGTTAGTCTCCTTACAAGGTTAGTCTAAGTTCGTCCCAAGTTAGACCCTTTCTAAGGACGAACTCAGACAAACCTTAGAATGAGACTAACACGACAAACTTGGGACGAACAAAGACAAACGTTAGTCTCATTAAAGGGTTAGTCTAAGTTCGTCCCAAGTTAGTCTAAGTTCGTCCCTAGTTAGTCTCTTTCTAAGGACGAACTTAGACAAACCTTATAATGAGACTAACAAGACTGACTTGGGACGAACAAAGACCAACGTTAGTCTCATTATAAGGTTTGTCTAAGTTCGTAACAAGTTAGTCTATGTTCGTCCCAAGTTAGTCTCTTTCTAAGGACGAATTTAGACAAACCTTAGAATGAGACTAACGAGACTAACTTGGGACGAACAAAGACAAACGTTAGTCTCATTACAAAATTAGTCTAAGTTTGTCCCTAGTTAGTCTAAGTTCGTCCCTAGTTAGTCTCTTTCTAAGGACGAACTTAGACAAACCTTTGAAGGAGACTAACGAGACTGACTTGGGACGAACAAACACAAACGTTAGTCCCATTATATGGTTTGTCTAAGTTCGTCCCAAGTTAGGCTATGTTCGTCCCTAGTTAGTCTCTTTCTAAGGACGAACTTAGACAAACCTTAGAATGAGACTAAGGAGACTAACTTGGGACGAACAAAGACAAACGTTAGTCTCATTACAAGGTTAGTCTAGGTTCGTCCCAAGTTAGTCTAAGTTCGTCCCTAGGTAGTCTCTTTCTAAGGACGAACTTAGACAAACCTTAGAATGAGACTAACGAAACTAACTTGGGACGAACAAAGACAATCGTTAGTCTCATTACAAGGTTAGTCTAAGTTCATCCCAAGTTAGTCTCTTTCTAAGGACGAACTTAGACAAACCTTAGAATGAGACTAACGAGACAAACTCTCATTCTAAGGTTTGTCTAAGTTCGTCCCAAGTTAGTCTAAGTTCATCCCTAGTAAGTCTCTTTCTAAGGATGAAATTAGACAAACCTTAGAATGAGACTAACGAGACTAACTTGGGACGAACAAAGACAAACGTTAGTCTCATTACAAGGTTAGCCTAAGTTCGTCCCAAATTGGTCTAAGTTTGTCCCTAGTTAGGCTCTTTCTAAGGTCGAACTTAGAAAAACCTTAGAATGAGACTAACGAGACTAACTTGGGACGCACAAACACAAACGTTTGTCTCATTACAAGGTTAGTCTAAGTTCGTCCCATGTTAGTCCAAGTTCGTCCCTAGTTAGTCCCTTTCTAAGGACGAACTTAGACAAACCTTAGAATGAGACTAACGAGACTAACTTGGGACGAACAAAGACAAACGTTAGTCTCATTACAAGGTTAGTCTAAGTTCGTCCCAAGTTAGTCTAAGTTCATCCTAGTTAGTCTGTTTCAAAGGACAAACTTAGACAAACCTTAGAATGAGACTAACGAGACTAACTTGGGACGAACAAAGACAAACGTCAATCTCATTATAAGGTTAGTCTAAGTTCGTCCCAAGTTAGTCTAAGTTCGTCCCTAGTTAGTCTCTTTCTAAGGACAAACTCAGACAAACCTTAGAATGAGACTAACGAGACTCACTTGGGCCGAACAAAGACAAACGTTAGTCTCATTATAATGTTAGTCTAAGTTCGTCCCAAGTTAGTCTAAGTTCGTCCCCAGTTAGTCTCTTTCTAAGGACGAACTTTGACAACCCTTAGAATGAGACTAACGAGACTAACTTCGGACAAACAAAGGCAAGCGTCAGTCTCATTATAAGGTTAGTCTAAGTTCGTCCCATGTTAGTCTAAGTTCGTCCCTAGTTAGTCTCTTTCTAAGGACGAACTTAGACAAACCTTAGAATGAGACTAACGAGACTAACGTGGGACGAACAAAGACAAACGTTAGTCTCATTACAAGGTTAGTCTAAGTTCGTCCCAAGTTAGTCTACGTTCGTCCCTTGTTAGTCTCTTTCTAAAGACGAACTTAGACAAACCTTAGAATGAGACTAACGAGACTAACTTGGGACGAACAAAGACAAACATTATTCTCATTATAAGGTTAGTCTAAGTTCGTCCCAAGTTAGTCTAAGTTCCTCCCTAGTTAGTCTGTTTCTAAGGACGAACTTTGACAAACCTTAGAATGAGACTAACAAGACTAACTTGGGACGAACAAAGGCAAACGTCAGTCTCTTTAAAGGGTTAGTCTAAGTTCGTCCCAAGTTAGTCTCTTTCTAAGGACGAAGTTAGACAAACCTTAGAATCAGACTAACGAGACAAACTCTCATTCTAAGGTTTGTCTAAGTTCGTCCCAAGTTAGTCTAAGTTCATCCATAGTTAGTCTCTTTCTAAGGACGAACTTAAACAAACCTTAGAATGAGACTAACGAGACTAACTTGGGACGAACAAAGACAAACGTTAGTCTCATTATAAGGTTTGTCTAAGTTCGTCCCAAGTTAGTCTAAGTTCGTCCCTAGTTAGTCTCTTTCTCAGGACGAACTCAGACAAACCTTAGAATGAGACTAACGAGACTAACTTGGGACGAACAAACACAAGCGTTAGTCTCATTACAAGGTTAGTCTAAGTTCGTTCCAAGTTAGTCTAAGTTCGTCCCTAGTTAGTCTCTTTCTAAGGAAGAACTTAGACAAACCTTAGAAGGAGACTAACGAAACAAACTTGGGGCGAACAAAGACAAACGTTAGTCTCATTACAAGGTTAGTCTAAGTTCGTCCCAAGTTAGTCTCTTTCTAAGGACGAACTTAGACAAACCTTAGAATGAGACTAACGAGACAAACTCTCTCATTCTAAGGTTTGTCGAAGTTCGTCCCTAGTTACTCTCTTGCTAAGGACGTACATAGCCAAACCGTAGAATGAGACTAACGAGACTAACTTGGGACGAACAAAGACAAACATTAGTCTCATTACAAGGGTAGTCTAAGTTCGTCCCAAGTTAGTCTAAGTTCGTCCCTAGTTAGTCTCTTTCAAAAGACGAACTTAGACAAACCTTAGAATGAGACTAACTTGGGACGAACAAAGACAAACGTTTGTCTCATTACAAGGTTAGTCTAAGTTCGTCCCTAGTTAGTCTCTTTCTAAGGACGAACTTAGACAAACCTTAGAATCAGACTAATGAGACTAACTTGGGACGAACAAAGACAAACGCTAGTCTCAATATAAGGTTAGTCTAAGTTCGTCCCAAGTTAGTCTAAGTTCGTCCCTAGTTAGTCTCTTTCTAAGGGCGAACTTAGACAAACCTTAGAATGGGACTAACGAGACTAACTTGGGACGAACAAAGACAAACGTTAGACTCATTATAAGGTTAGTCTAAGTTCGTCCCAAGTTAGTCTCTTTCTAAGGACTAACTTAGAAAAACCTTAGAATGAGACTAACGAGATAAACTCTCATTCTAAAGTTAGTCTAAGTTCGTCCCAAGTTAGTCTAAGTTCGTCCCTAGTTAGTCTCTTTCTAAGGACAAACTTAAACAAACCTTAGAATGAGACTAACGCGACTAACTTGTGAGGAACAAAGACAAACGTTAGTCTCATTATAAGGTTTGTCTAAGTTCGTCCCAAGTTAGTCTATGTTCGTCCCTAGTTAGTCTCTTTCTAAGGACGAACTTAGACAAACCTTAGAATGAGACTAACGAGACTAACTTGGGACGAACAACCACCAACGTTAGTCTCATTACAAGGTTAGTCTAAGTTCGTCCCAAGTTAGTCTAAGTTCGTCCCTAGTTAGTCTCTTTCTAAGGGCGAACTTAGACAAACCTTAGAATGAGACTAACGAGACTAACTTGCGACGAACAAAGACAAACGTTAGACTCATTATAAGGTTAGTCTAAGTTCGTCCCAAGTTAGTCTCTTTCTAAGGACTAACTTAGAAAAACCTTAGAATGAGACTAACGAGATAAACTCTCATTCTAAAGTTAGTCTAAGTTCGTCCCAAGTTAGTCTAAGTTCGTCCCTAGTTAGTCTCTTTCTAAGGACAAACTTAAACAAACCTTAGAATGAGACTAACGCGACTAACTTGTGACGAACAAAGACAAACGTTAGTCTCATTATAAGGTTTGTCTAAGTTCGTCCCAAGTTAGTCTAGGTTCGTCCCTAGTTAGTCTCTTTCTAAGGACGAACTTAGACAAACCTTAGAATGAGACTAACGAGACTAACTTGGGACGAACAACCACCAACGTTAGTCTCATTACAAGGTTAGTCTAAGTTCGTTCCAAGTTAGTCTAAGTTCGTCCCTAGTTAGTCTCTTTCTAAGGACAAACTTAGACAAACCTTAGAAGGAGACTAACGAAACTAACTTGGGACGAACAAAGACAAACGTAAGTCTCATTACAAGGTTAGTCTAAGTTCGTCCTAAGTTAGTCACTTTCTAAGGATGAGCTTACATAAACCTTAGAATGAGACAAACGAGACAAACTCTCTTCATAAGGTTTGTCTAAGTTCGTCCCAAGTTTGTCTATGTTCGTCCCTAGTTAGTCTCTTTCTATGGACGAACTTAGACAAAACTTAGAATGAGCCTAACGAGACTAACTTGGGACAAACAAAGACAAACGTTAGTCTCATTATAAGGTTAGTCTAAGTTCGTCCCGAGTTAGTCTAAGTTCGTCTCTAGTTATTCTCTTTCTAAGGACGAACTTAAACAAACCTTAGAATGAGACTAACGAGACTAACTTGGGACGAACAAACACAAACGTTAGTCTCATTATATGGTTTGCCTAAGTTCGTCCCAAGTTAGGCTATGTTCGTCCCTAGTTAGTCTCTTTCTAAGGGCGAACTTAGACAAACCTTAGAATGAGACTAATGAGACTAACTTGGGACGAACAAAGACAAACGTTAGTCTCATTACAAGGTTAGTCTAAGTTCGTCCCAAGTTAGTCTAAGTTCGTCCCTAGTTAGTCTCTTTCAAAGGACGAACTTAGACAAACCTTAGAATGAGACTAACGAGACTCACTTGGGCCGAACAAAGACAAACGTTAGTCTCAATATAATGTTAGTCTAAGTTCGTCCCAAGTTAGTCTAAGTTCATCCCTAGTTAGTCTCTTTCTAAGGACGAACTTAGACAAACCTTAGAATGAGACTAACGAGACTAACTTCGGACGAACAAAGGCAAGCGTCAGTCTCATTATAAGGTTTGTCTAAGTTCGTCCCAAGTTAGTCTAAGTTCGTCCCTAGTTAGTCTCTTTCTAAGGACAAACTTAGACAAACCTTAGAATGAGACTAACGAGACTAACTTGGAACGAACAAAGACAAACTTTAGTCTAATTCTAAGGTTAGTCTAAGTTCGTCCCAAGTTAGTCTAAGTTCGTCCCTATTTAGTCTCTTTCTAAGGACGAACTTAAACAAACCTTAGAATGAGACTAACGAGACTAACTTGGGACGAACAAACACAAATGTTAGTCTCATTACAAGGTTAGTCTAAGTTCGTCCCATGTTAGTCTAAGTTCGTCCCTAGTTAGTCTCTTTCTAAGGACGAACTTAGACAAACCTTCGAAGGAGACTAACGAGACCAAAGAGACTAACTTGGGACGAACAAAGACAAACGTAAGTCTCATTACATGGTTAGTCTAAGTTTGTCCCAAGTTAGTCTCTTTCTAAGGACGAACTTATACAAACCTTAGAATGAGACTAACGAGACAAACTCTCATTCTAAGGTTTGTCTAAGTTCGTCCCAAGTTAGTCTAAGTTCGTCCCTAGTTAGTCTCTTTCTAAGGACAAACTTAGACAAACCTTAGAATGAGAGTAACGAGACAAACTCTCATTCTAAGATTTGTCTAAGTTCGTCGCAAGTTAGTCTAAGTTCGTCCCTAGTTAGTCTCTTTCTAAGGACGAACTTGGACAAACCTTAGAATGAGCCTAACGAGACTAACTTGGGACGAACAAACACAAACATCAGTCTCATTACAAGGTTAGTCTAAGTACATCCCAAGTTAGTCTGAGTTCGTCCCTAGTTAGTCTCTTTCTAAGGATGAACTTTGACAAACCTTAGAAGGAGACTAACGAGACTAACCTGGGACGAACAAAGAGAAACTTTAGTCTCTTTATAAGGTTAGTCTAAGTTCGTGCCAAGTTAGTCTCTTTCTAAGGACGAAGTTAGACAAACCTTAGAATGAGACTAACGAGACAAACTCTCATTCGAAGGTTTGTCTAAGTTCGTCCCAAGTTAGTCTAAGTCCGTCCCTAGTTAGTCTCTTTCTAAGGACGAACTTAAACAAACCTTAGAATTAGACTAACGAGACTAACTTGGGACGAACAAAGACAAACGTTTGTCTCATTATAAGGTTAGTCTAAGTTCGTCCCATGTTAGTCTAAGTTCGTCCCTAGTTAGTCTCTTTCTAAGGACGAACTTTGACAAACCTTAGAAGGAGACTAACGAGACTAACTTGGGAAAAACAAAGACAAACGATAGTCTCATTACAAGGTTAGTCTAAGTTCGTCTCAAGTTAGTCTCTTTCTAAGGACGAACTTAGACAAACCTTAGAATGAGACTAACAAGACAAACTCTCATTCTAAGGTTTGTCTAAGTTCGTCCCAAGTTAGTCTAAGTTCGTCCCTAGTTAGTCTCTTTCTAAGGACGAACTTAGACAAACCTTAGAATGAGACTAACGAGACTAACGTGGGACGAACAAAGACAAACGTTAGTCTCATTACAAGGTTAGTCTAAGTTCGTCCCAAGTTAGTCTACGTTCGTCCCTTGTTAGTCTCTTTCTAAAGACGAACTTAGACAAACCTTAGAATGAGACTAACGAGACTAACTTGGGACGAACAAAGACAAACGTTAGTCTCATTACAAGGTTAGTCTAAGTTCGTCCCAAGTTAGTCTAAGTTCATCCTAGTTAGTCTCTATCAAAGGACGAACTTAGACAAACCTTAGAATGAGACTAACGAGACTCACTTGGGCCGAACAAAGACAAACGTTAGTCTCATTATAATGTTAGTCTAAGTTTGTCCCTAGTTAGTCTCTTTCTAAGGACGAACTTAGACAAACCTTAGAATGAGACTAACGAGACTAACTTCGGACGAACAAAGGCAAGCGTCAGTCTCATTATAAGGTTTGTCTAAGTTCGTCCCATGTTAGTCTAAGTTCGTCCCTAGTTAGTCTCTTTCTAAGGACGAACTTAGACAAACCTTAGAATGAGACTAACGAGAATAACTTGGAACGAACAAAGACAAACTATATTCTCATTGTAAGGTTAGTGTAAGTTCGTCCCAGGTTAGTCTAAGTTCGTCCCTAGTTAGTTTCTTTCTAAGGACGAACTTAAACAAACCTTAGAATGAGACTAACGAGACTAACTTGGGACGAACAAAGACAAGCGTTAGTCTCATTATAAGGTTTGTCTAAGTTCATCCCAAGTTCGTCTATGTTCGTCCCTAGTTAGTCTCTTTCTAAGGACGAACTTAGACAAACCTTAGAATGAGACTTACGAGACTAACTTGGAAATAACAAAGACAAACTTTATTCTCATTCTAAGGTCAGTCTAAGTTCGTTCCAAGTTAGTCTAAGTTCTTCCCTAGTTAGTTTCTTTCTAAAGACGAACTTAAACAAACCTTGGAATGAGACTTAGGAGACTAACTTGGGACGAACAAAGACAAACGTTAGTCTCATTACAAGGTTATTCAAAGTTCGTCCCAAGTTAGTCTAATTTCGTCCCCAGTTAGTCTCTTTCTAAGGACGAACTTAGACAAACCTTAGAATGAGACTAACGAGACTAACTTGGGACGAACAAAGACAAACGTTAGTCTCCTTATAAAGTTAGTCTAAGTTCGTCCCAAGTTAGTCTAAGTTCGTCCCTGGTTAGTCTCTTTCTAAGGACAAACTTAGACAAACCTTAGAATGAGACTAACGAGACTAACTTGGGACGAAGAAAGACAAACGTTAGTCTCATTATAAGGTTAGTCTAAGTTCGTCCCAAGTTAGTCTAAGTTCGTCCCTAGTTATTACCTTTCTAAGGTCGAACTTAGACAAACCTTAGAATGAGACTAACGGGTCGAACTTAGACAAACCTTAGAATGAGACTAACGAGACAAACTTGGGACGAACAAAGACAAACGTTAGTCCCATTACAAGGGTAGTCTAAGTTGGTCCCAAGTTAGTCTAAGTTCGTCCCTAGTTAGTGTCTTTCTAAGTCGAACTTAGACAAACCTTAGAATGAGACTAACGAGACTAACTTGGGACGAACAAAGACAAGCGTTAGTCTCATTACAAGGTTATTCT
Organism: Rhodiola chrysanthemifolia; assembly: GCA_033675395.1. NCBI lineage: Eukaryota > Viridiplantae > Streptophyta > Magnoliopsida > Saxifragales > Crassulaceae > Rhodiola > Rhodiola chrysanthemifolia. The sequence continues at coordinate 599,896 of CM066204.1, forward strand.
AAGTTCGTCCCAAGTTAGTCTACGTTCGTCCCTAGTTAGTCTCTTTCCAAGGACGAACTTAGACAAAGCTTAGAATGAGACTAACGAGACTAACTTGGGGAGAACAAAGACAAACGTTAGTCTCATTATAAGGTTAGTCTAAGTTCGTCCCAAGTTAGTCTAAGTTCGTACCTAGTTAGTCTCTTTCTAAGGACAAACTTAGACAAACCTTAGAATGAGACTAACGAGACTAACTTGGAATGAACAAAGACAAACTTTATTCTCATTCTAAGGTTAGTCTAACTTCGTCCCAAGTTAGTCTATGTTCGTCCCTAGTTAGTTTCTTTCTAAGGACGAACTTAAAAAAACCTTAGAATGAGACTAACGAGACAAACTTGGGGCGAACAAATTCAAACGTTAGTCTCATTATAAGGTTTGTCTAAGTTCGTCCCAAGTTCGTCCCTAGTTAGTCTCTTTCTAAGGACAAACTTAGACAAACCTTAGAATGAGACTAACGAGACTACCTTGGGACGAACAAACACAAAGGTTAGTCTCATTACAAGGTTAGTCTAAGTTCGTCCCATGTTAGTATAAGTTCGTCCCTAGTTAGTCCCTTTCTAAGGACGAACTTAGACAAACCTTAGAAGGAGACTAACGAGACCAACGAGACTAACTTGGGACGAACAAAGACAAACGTAAGTGTCATTACAAGGCTAGTCTAAGTTCGTCCCAAGTTAGTCTCTTTCTAAGGACGAACTTTGACAAACCTTAGAATGAGACTAACGAGACTAACTTCGGACGAACAAAGGCAAGCGTCAGTCTCATTATAAGGTTTGTCTAAGTTCGTCCCATGTTAGTCTAAGTTCGTCCCTAGTTAGTCTCTTTCTAAGGACGAACTTAAACAAACCTTAGAATGAGACTAACGAGACTAACTTGGGACGAACAAACACAAACGTTAGTCTCATTACAAGGTTAGTCTAAGTTCGTCCCATGTTAGTCTAAGTTCGTCCCTAGTTAGTCTCTTTCTAAGGACGAACTTAGACAAACCTTCGAAGGAGACTAACGAGACCAAAGAGACTAACTTGGGACGAACAAAGACAAACGTAAGTCTCATTACATGGTTAGTCTAAGTTTGTCCCAAGTTAGTCTCTTTCTAAGGACGAACTTATACAAACCTTAGAATGAGACTAACGAGACAAACTCTCATTCTAAGGTTTGTCTAAGTTCGTCCCTAGTTAGTCTCTTTCTAAGGACAAACTTAGACAAACCTTAGAATGAGAGTAACGAGACAAACTCTCATTCTAAGGTTTGTCTAAGTTCGTCGCAAGTTAGTCTAAGTTCGTCCCTAGTTAGTCTCTTTCTAAGGACGAACTTGGACAAACCTTAGAATGAGACTAACGAGACTAACTTGGGACGAACAAACACAAACATCAGTCTCATTACAAGGTTAGGCTAAGTACATCCCAAGTTAGTCTAAGTTCGTCCCTAGTTAGTCTCTTTCTAAGGATGAACTTTGACAAACCTTAGAAGGAGACTAACGAGACTAACCTGGGACGAACAAAGACAAACTTTAGTCTCTTTATAAGGTTAGTCTAAGTTCGTGCCAAGTTAGTCTCTTTCTAAGGACGAAGTTAGACAAACCTTAGAATGAGACTAACGAGACAAACTCTCATTCGAAGGTTTGTCTAAGTTCGTCCCAAGTTAGTCTAAGTCCGTCCCTAGTTAGTCTCTTTCTAAGGACGAACTTAAACAAACCTTACAATTAGACTAACGAGACTAACTTGGGACGAACAAAGACAAACGTTTGTCTCATTATAAGGTTAGTCTAAGTTCGTCCCATGTTAGTCTAAGTTCGTCCCTAGTTAGTCTCTTTCTAAGGACGAACTTTGACAAACCTTAGAAGGAGACTAACGAGACTAACTTGGGAAAAACAAAGACAAACGATAGTCTCATTAAAAGGTTAGTCTAAGTTCGTCTCAAGTTAGTCTCTTTCTAAGGACGAACTTAGACAAACCTTAGAATGAGACTAACAAGACAAACTCTCATTCTAAGGTTTGTCTAAGTTCGTCCCAAGTTAGTCTAAGTTCGTCCCTAGTTAGTCTCTTTCTAAGGACGAACTTAGACAAACCTTAGAATGAGACTAACGAGACTAACGTGGGATGAACAAAGACAAACGTTAGTCTCATTACAAGGTTAGTCTAAGTTCGTCCCAAGTTAGTCTACGTTCGTCCCTTGTTAGTCTCTTTCTAAAGACGAACTTAGACAAACCTTAGAATGAGACTAACGAGACTAACTTGGGACGAACAAAGACAAACGTTAGTCTCATTACAAGGTTAGTCTAAGTTCGTCCCAAGTTAGTCTAAGTTCATCCTAGTTAGTCTCTATCAAAGGACGAACTTAGACAAACCTTAGAATGAGACTAACGAGACTCACTTGGGCCGAACAAAGACAAACGTTAGTCTCATTATAATGTTAGTCTAAGTTTGTCCCTAGTTAGTCTCTTTCTAAGGACGAACTTAGACAAACCTTAGAATGAGACTAACGAGACTAACTTCGGACGAACAAAGGCAAGCGTCAGTCTCATTATAAGGTTTGTCTAAGTTCGTCCCATGTTAGTCTAAGTTCGTCCCTAGTTAGTCTCTTTCTAAGGACGAACTTAGACAAACCTTAGAATGAGACTAACGAGAATAACTTGGAACGAACAAAGACAAACTATATTCTCATTGTAAGGTTAGTGTAAGTTCGTCCCAGGTTAGTCTAAGTTCGTCCCTAGTTAGTTTCTTTCTAAGGACGAACTTAAACAAACCTTAGAATGAGACTAACGAGACTAACTTGGGACGAACAAAGACAAGCGTTAGTCTCATTATAAGGTTTGTCTAAGTTCATCCCAAGTTAGTCTAAGTTCGTCCCTAGTTAGTCTCTTTCTAAGGACGAACTTAGACAAACCTTAGAATGAGACTTACGAGACTAACTTGGAAATAACAAAGACAAACTTTATTCTCATTCTAAGGTTAGTCTAAGTTCGTTCCAAGTTAGTCTAAGTTCTTCCCTAGTTAGTTTCTTTCTAAAGACGAACTTAAACAAACCTTGGAATGAGACTAAGGAGACTAACTTGGGACGAACAAAGACAAACGTTAGTCTCATTACAAGGTTATTCAAAGTTCGTCCCAAGTTAGTCTAATTTCGTCCCTAGTTAGTCTCTTTCTAAGGACGAACTTAGACAAACCTTAGAATGAGACTAACGAGACTAACTTGGGACGAACAAAGACAAACGTTAGACTCCTTATAAAGTTAGTCTAAGTTCGTCCCAAGTTAGTCTAAGTTCGTCCCTGGTTAGTCTCTTTCTAAGGACAAACTTAGACAAACCTTAGAATGAGACTAACGAGACTAACTTGGGACGAAGAAAGACAAACGTTAGTCTCATTATAAGGTTAGTCTAAGTTCGTCCCAAGTTAGTCTAAGTTCGTCCCTAGTTATTACCTTTCTAAGGTCGAACTTAGACAAACCTTAGAATGAGACTAACGGGTCGAACTTAGACAAACCTGAGAATGAGACTAACGAGACAAACTTGGGACGAACAAAGACAAACGTTAGTCCCATTACAAGGGTAGTCTAAGTTGGTCCCAAGTTAGTCTAAGTTCGTCCCTAGTTAGTCTCTTTCTAAGTCGAACTTAGACAAACCTTAGAATGAGACTAACGAGACTAACTTGGGACGAACAAAGACAAACGTTAGTCTCATTACAAGGTTATTCTAAGTTCGTCCCAAGTTAGTCTAAGTTCGTCCCTAGTTAGTCTCTTTCCAAGGACGAACTTAGACAAAGCTTAGAATGAGACTAACGAGACTAACTTGGGGCGAACAAAGACAAACGTTAGTCTCATTATAAGGTTAGTCTAAGTTCGTCCCAAGTTAGTCTAAGTTCGTACCTAGTTAGTCTCTTTCTAAGGACGAACTTAGACAAACCTTAGAATGAGACTAACGAGACTAACTTGGAATGAACAAAGACAAACTTTATTCTCATTCTAAGGTTAGTCTAAGTTCGTCCCAAGTTAGTCTATGTTCGTCCCTAGTTAGTTTCTTTCTAAGGACGAACTTAAAAAAACCTTAGAATGAGACTAACGAGACAAACTTGGGACGAACAAATTCAAACGTTAGTCTCATTATAAGGTTTGTCTAAGTTCGTCCCAAGTTAGTCTAAGTTCGTCCCTAGTTAGTCTCTTTCTAAGGACAAACTTAGACAAACCTTAGAATGAGACTAACGAGACTACCTTGGGACGAACAAACACAAAGGTTAGTCTCATTACAAGGTTAGTCTAAGTTCGTCCCATGTTAGTATAAGTTCGTCCCTAGTTAGTCCCTTTCTAAGGACGAACTTAGACAAACCTTAGAAGGAGACTAACGAGACCAACGAGACTAACTTGGGACGAACAAAGACAAACGTAAGTGTTATTACAAGGCTAGTCTAAGTTCGTCCCAAGTTAGTCTCTTTTTAAGGACGAACTTTGACAAACCTTAGAATGAGACTAATGAGACTAACTTCGGACGAACAAAGGCAAGCGTCAGTCTCATTATAAGGTTTGTCTAAGTTCGTCCCATGTTAGTCTAAGTTCGTCCCTAGTTAGTCTCTTTCTAAGGACGAACTTAGACAAACCTTAGAATGAGACTAACGAGACTAACTTGGAATGAACAAAGACAAACTTTATTCTCATTCTAAGGGTAGTCTAAGTTCGTCCCAAGTTAGCCTATGTTCGTCCCTAGTTAGTTTCTTTCTAAGGACGAACTTAGACAAACCTTAGAATGAGACTAACGAGACTAACTTGGAACGAACAAAGACAAACTTTATTCTCATTCTAAGGTTAGTCTAAGATCGTCCCAAGTTAGTCGAAGTTCGTCCCTAGATTCTTTTTCTAAGGACGAACTTAGACAAACCTTAGAATGAGATTAAAGAGACTAACTTGGGAAGAACAAACACAAACGTTAGTCTCATTTCAAGGTTAGTCTAAGTACGTCCCAAGTTAGTCTAAGTTTGTCCCTAGTTAGTCTCTTTCTAAGGACGAACTTGGACAAACCTTAGAAGGAGACTAACGAGACTAACCTGGGACGAACAAAGACAAACGTTAGTCTCATTACAAGGTTAGTCTAAGTTCGTCCCTAGTTAGTCTCTTTCTAAGGATGAACTTAGACAAACCTTAGAAGGAGACTAACGAGACTAACTTGGGACGAACAAAGAGAAACATTAGTCTCATTATAAGGTTAGTCTAAGTTTGTCCCTTATTAGTCTCTTTCTATGGTCGAACTTAGACAAACCTTAGAATGAGACTAACGAGACTAACTTGGGACGAAGAAAGATAAATGTTAGTCTCATTATAAGGTTAGTCTAAGTTCGTCCCAAGTTAGTCTAAGTTCGTCCCTAGTTAGTCCCTTTCTAAGGTCGAACTTAGACAAACCTTAGAATAAGACTAACGAGACTAATTTGGGACGAACAAAGACAAACGTTAGTCCCATTACAAGGGTAGTCTAAGTTGGTCCCAAGTTAGTCTAAGTTCGTCCCTAGTTAGTCTCTTTCTAAGTCGAACTTAGACAAACCTTAGAATGAGACTAACGAGACTAACTTGGGACGAACAAAGACAAACGTTAGTCTCATTACAAGTTTATTCTAAGTTCGTCCCAAGTTAGTCTAAGTTCGTCCCTAGTTAGTCTCTTTCTAAGGACGAACTTAGACAAACCTTAGAATGAGACTAACTTGGGGCGAACAAAGACAAACGTTAGTCTCATTATAAGGTTAGTCTAAGTTCGTCCCAAGTTAGTCTAAGTTCGTCCCTAGTTAGTCTCTTTCTAAGGACGAACTTAGACAAACCTTAGAATGAGACTAACGAGACTAACTTGGAATTAACAAAGACAAACTTTATTCTCATTCTAAGGTTAGTCTAAGTTCGTCCCAAGTTAGTCTATGTTCGTCCCTAGTTAGTTTCTTTCTAAGGACGAACTTAAAAAAACCTTAGAATGAGACTAACGAGACAAACTTGGGGCGAACAAAGACAAACGTTAGTCTCATTATAAGGTTTGTCTAAGTTCGTCCCAAGTTAGTCTAAGTTCGTCCCTAGTTAGTCTCTTTCTCAGGACGAACTTAGACAAATCTTAGAATGAGACTAACGAGACTACCTTGGGACGAAGAAACACAAAGGTTAGTCTCATTACAAGGTTAGTCTAAGTTTGTCCAAAGTTAGTCTAAGTTCGTCCCTAGTTAGTCTCTTTCTAAGGACGAACTTAAACAAACCTTAGAAGGAGACTAACGAGACTAACCTGGGACGAACAAAGACAAACGTTAGTCTCATTACATGGTTAGTCTAAGTTCGTCCCAAGTTAGTTTCTTTCTAAGGACGAACTTAGACAAACCTTAGAATGAGACTAACGAGACTACCTCGGGACGAACAAACACAAACGTTAGTCTCATTACAAGGTTAGTCTAAGTTCGTCCCATGTTAGTCTAAGTTCGTCCCTAGTTAGTCTCTTTCTAAGGACGAACTTAGACAAACCTTAGAAGGAGACTAACGAGACCAACGAGACTAACTTTGGACGAACAAAGACAAACGTAAGTCTCATTACATGGTTAGTCTAAGTTTGTCCCAAGTTAGTCCTTTTCTAAAGACGAACATAGACAAACCTTAGAATGAGACTAACGAGACAAACTCTCATTCTAAGGTTTGTCTAAGTTCGTCCCAAGTTAGTCTAAGTTCATCCCTAGTTAGTCTCTTTCTAAGGACGAACTTAGACAAACCTTAGAATGAGACCAACGAGACTAACTTGGAACGAACAAAGATAAACTTTATTCTCATTCTAAGGTTAGTCTAAGTTCGTCCCAAGTTAGTCTAAGTTCGTCCCTAGATTCTCTTTCTAAGGACGAACTTAGACAAACCTTAGAATGAGACTAATGAGATTAACTTGGGACGAACAAACACAAACGTTAGTCTCATTACAAGGTTAGTCTAAGTACGTCCCAAGTTAGTCAAAGTTCGTCCCTAGTTAGTCTCTTTCTAAGGACGAACTTAGACAAACCATAGAAGGAGACTAACGAGACTAACCTGGGACGAACAAAGAGAAACATCAGTCTCATTACAAGGTTTTTCTAAGTTCGTCCCTAGTTAGTCTAAGTTCGTCCCTAGTTAGTCTCTTTCTAAGGTCGAACTTAGACAAACCTTAGAATGAGACTAACGAGACTAACTTGGGACGAACAAAGACAAACGTTAGTCCCATTACAAGGTTAGTCTAAGTTCGTCCCATGTTAGTCTAAGTTCGTCCCTAGTTAGTGTCTTTCTAAGGTCGAACTTAGACAAACCTTAGAATGAGACTAACGAGACTAACTTGGGACGAACAAAGACAAACGTTAGTCTCCTTATAAAGTTAGTCTAAGTTCGTCCCAAGTTAGTCTAAGTTCGTCCCTGGTTAGTCTCTTTCTAAGGACGAACTTAGACAAACCTTAGAATGAGACTAACGAGACTAACTTGGGACGAAGAAAGACAAACGTTAGTCTCATTATAAGGTTAGTCTAAGTTCGTCCCAAGTTAGTCTAAGTTCGTCCCTAGTTATTACCTTTCTAAGGTCGAACTTAGACAAACCTTAGAATGAGACTAACGGGTCGAACTTAGACAAACCTTAGAATGAGACTAACGAGACAAACTTGGGACGAACAAAGACAAACGTTAGTCCCATTACAAGGGTAGTCTAAGTTGGTCCCAAGTTAGTCTAAGTTCGTCCCTAGTTAGTCTCTTTCTAAGTCGAACTTAGATAAACCTTAGAATGAGACTAACGAGACTAACTTGGGACGAACAAAGACAAACGTTAGTCTCATTACAAGGTTATTCTAAGTTCGTCCCAAGTTAGTCTAAGTTCGTCCCTAGTTAGTCTCTTTCTAAGGACGAACTTAGACAAACCTTAGAATGAGACTAACGAGACTAACCTTGGGACGAACAAAGACAAACGTCAGTCTCATTACAAGGTTTTTCTAAGTTCGTCCCTAGTTAGTCTAAGTTCGTCCCTAGTTAGTCTAAGTTCGTCCCTAGTTAGTCTCTTTCTAAGGTCGAACTTAGACAAACCTTAGAATGAGACTAACGAGACTAACTTGGGACGAACAAAGACAAACGTTAGTCCCATTACAAGGTTAGTCTAAGTTCGTCCCATGTAAGTCTAAGTTCGTCCCTAGTTAGTCTCTTTCTAAGGTCGAACTTAGACAAACCTTAGAATGAGACTAAAGAGACAAACTTGGGACGAACAAGGACAAACGTTAGTCTCGTTTTAAGGTTTGTCTAAGTTCGTCCCAAGTTAGTCTAAGTTCGTCCCTAGTTAGTCTTTTTCTAAGGTCGAACTTAGACAAACCTTAGAATGAGACTAACGAAACTAACTTGGAATGAAAAAAGACAAACTTTATTCTCATTCTAAGGTTAGTCTAAGTTCGTCCCAAGGTTAGTCTAAGTTCGTCCCAAGTTAGTCTATGTTTGTCCCTAGTTAGTTTCTTTCTAAGGACGAACTTAAAAAAACCTTAGAATGAGACTAACGAGACAAACTTGGGACGAACAAAGACAAACTTTAGTCTCATTATAGGGTTTGTCTAAGTTCGTCCCAACTTAGTCTAAGTTCGTCCCTAGTTAGTCTCTTTCCAAGGACGAACTTAGACAAACCTTAGAATGAGACTAACGAGACTACCTTGGGACGAACAAACACAAACGTTAGTCTCATTACAAGGTTAGTCTAAGTTCGTCCCATGTTAGTCTAAGTTCGTCCCTAGTTAGTCTCTATCGAAGGACGAACTTAGACAAATCTTAGAAGGAGACTAACGAGACCAACGAGAATAACTTGGGACGAACAAAGACAAACGTAAGTCTCATTACAAGGCTAGTCTAAGTTCGTCCCAAGTTAGTCTCTTTCTAAGGACGAACTTAGACAAACCTTAGAATGAGACTAACGAGACAAACTCTCATTCTAAGGTTTGTCTAAGTTCGTCCCAAGTTAGTCTAAGTTCGTCCCTAGTTATTCTCTTTCTAAGGACGAACTTAGACAAACCTTAGAATGAGACTAACGAGACTAACTTTGAAGGAACAAAGACAAACTTTATTCTCATTCTAAGGTTAGTCTAAGTTCGTCCCAAGTTAGTCTAAGTTCATCCCTATTTAGTCTCTTTCTAAGGAGGAACTTAAACAAACCTTAGAATGAGACTAACGAGACTAACTTGGGACGAACAAACACAAACGTTAGTCTCATTACAAGGTTAGTCTAAGTTCGTCCCATGTTAGTCGAAGTTCGTCCCTAGTAAGTCTCTTTCTAAGGACGAACTTAGACAAACCTTAGAAGGAGACTAACGAGACCAACGAGACTAACTTGGGACGAACAAAGACAAACGTAAGTCTCATTACATGGTTAGTCTAAGTTTGTCCCAAGTTAGTCTGTTTCTAAGCACGAACTTAGACAAACCTTAGAATGAGACTAACGAGACAAACTCTCATTCTAAGGTTTGTCTACATTCGTCCCTAGTTAGTCTACATTCGTCCCTAGTTAGTCTCTTTCTAAGGACAAACTTATACAAACCTTAGAATGAGACTAACGAGACAAACTCTCATTCTAAGGTTTGTCTAAGTTCGTCCCAAGTTAGTCTAAGTTCGTCCCTAGTTAGTCTCTTTCTAAAGACGAACTTGGACAAACCTTAGAATGAGACTAACGAGACTAACTTGGGACGAACAAACACAAACATCAGTCTCATTACAAGGTAAGTCTAAGTACATCCCAAGTTAGTCTAAGTTCGTCCCTAGTTAGTCTCTTTCTAAGGACGAACTTAGACAAACCTTAGAATGAGACTAACAAGACAAACTCTCATTCTAAGGTTTGTCTAAGTTCGTCCCACGTTAGTCTAAGTTCGTCCCTAGTTAGTCTGTTTCTAAGGACGAACTTAGACAAACCTTAGAATGAGACTAAAGAGACTAACGTGGGACGAACAAAGACAAACGTTAGTCTCATTACAAGGTTAGTCTAAGTTCGTCCCAAGTTAGTCTACGTTCGTCCCTTGTTAGTCTCTTTCTAAAGACGAACTTAGACAAACCTTAGAATGAGACTAACGAGACTAACTTGGGACGAACAAAGACAAACGTTAGTCTCATTACAAGGTTAGTCTAAGTTCGTCCCAAGTTAGTCTAAGTTCATCCTAGTTAGTCTCTTTCAAAGGACGAACTTAGACAAACCTTAGAATGAGACTAACGAGACTAACTTGGGACGAACAAAGACAAACATTAGTCTCATTATAAGGTTAGTCTAAGTTTGTCCCAAGTTAGTCTAAGTTCGTCCCTAGTTAGTCTCTTTTTAAGGACGAATTAGACAAACCTTAGAATGAGACTAACGAGACTAACTTGGGACGAACAAAGACAAGCGTTAGTCTCATTATAAGGTTTGTCTAAGTTCATCCCAAGTTAGTCTAAGTTCGTCCCTAGTTAGTCTATTTCTAAGGACGAACTTAGACAAACCTTAGAATGAGACTTACGAGACTAACTTGGAAAGAACAAAGACAAACTTTATTCTCATTCTAAGGTTAGTCTAAGTTCGTTCCAAGGTAGTCTAAGTTCGTCCCTAGTTAGTTTCTTTCTGAGGACAAACTTAAACAAACCTTGGAATGAGACTAACGAGACTAACTTGGGACGAACAAAGACAAACTTTAGTCTCATTATAAGGTTTGTCAAAGTTCGTCCCAAGTTAGTCTAAGTTCATCCCTAGTTTGTCTCTTTCTAAGGACGAACTTAGACAAACGTTAGAATGAGACTAACGAGACTAACTTGGGACGAATAAAGACAAACTTTAGTCTCCTTATAAGGTTAGTCTAAGTTCGTCCCTAGTTAGTCTAAGTTCGTCCCTAGTTAGTCTCTTTTTAAGGACGAACTTAGACAAACCTTAGAATGAGACTAACGAGACTAACTTGGGACGAACAAAGACAAGCGTTAGTCTCATTATAAGGTTTGTCTAAGTTCATCCCAAGTTAGTCTAAGTTCGTCCCTAGTTAGTCTCTTTCTAAGGACTAACTTAGACAAACCTTAGAATGAGACTAACGAGACTAACTTGGAACGAACAAAGACAAACTTTAGTCTAATTCTAAGGTTAGTCTAAGTTCGTCCCAAGTTAGTTTCTTTCTAAGGACAAACTTAAACAAACTTTAGAATGAGACTAACGAGACTAACTTGGGAAGAACAAAGACAAGCGGTAGTCTCATTATAAGGTTTGTCTATGTTCGTCCCAAGTTAGTCTTACTTCGTCCCTAGTTAGTCTCTTTCTAAGGACGAACTTAGACAAACCTTAGAATGAGACTGACGAGACTAACTTGGGACGAACAAAGACACACTTTAGTCTCTTTATAAGGTTAGTCTAAGTTCGTCCCAAGTTAGTCTAAGTTCGTCCCTAGTTAGTCTCTTTTTAAGGACGAATTAGACAAACCTTAGAATGAGACTAACGAGACTAACTTGGGACGAACAAAGACAAGCGTTAGTCTCATTATAAGGTTTGTCTAAGTTCATCCCAAGTTAGTCTAAGTTCGTCCCTAGTTAGTCTCTTTCTAAGGACGAACTTAGACAAACCTTAGAATGAGACTTACGAGACTAACTTGGAAAGAACAAAGACAAACTTTATTCTCATTCTAAGGTTAGTCTAAGTTCGTTCCAAGGTAGTCTAAGTTCGTCCCTTGTTAGTTTCTTTCTGAGGACGAACTTAAACAAACCTTGGAATGAGACTAACGAGACTAACCTGGGACGAACAAAGACAAACGTTAGTCTCATTATAAGGTTTGTCAAAGTTCGTCCCAAGTTAGTCTAAGTTCATCCTAGTTAGTCTCTTTCTAAGGACGAACTTTGACAAACCTTACAATGAGACTAACGAGACTAACTTGGGACGAATAAAGACAAACTTTAGTCTCCTTATAAAGTTAGTCTATGTTCGTCCCTAGTTAGTCTAAGTTCGTCCCTAGTTAGTCTCTTTTTAAGGACGAACTTAGACAAACCTTAGAATGAGACTAACGATACTAACTTGGAACGAACAAACACAAACTTTAGTCTAATTCTAAGGTTAGTCTAAGTTCGTCCCAAGTAAGTGTAAGTTCGTCCCTATTTAGTCTCTTTCTAAGGACGAACTTAAACAAACCTTAGAATGAGACTAACTTGGGACGAACAAACACAAACGTTAGTCTCATTACAAGGTTAGTCTAAGTTCGTCCCATGTTAGTCTAAGTTCGTCCCTAGTTAGTCTCTTTCTAAGGACGAACTTAGACAAACCTTAAAAGGAGACTAACGAGACCAACGAGACAAACTTGGGACGAACAAAGACAAACGTAAGTCTCATTACATGGTTAGTCTAAGTTTGTCCCAAGTTAGTCTCTTTCTAAGGACGAACTTATACAAACCTTAGAATGAGACTAACGAGACAAACTCTCATTCTAAGGTTAGTCTAAGTTCGTCCCTAGTTAGTCTAAGTTCGTCCCTAGTTAGTCTCTTTCTAAGGACAAACTTAGACAAACCTTAGAATGAGACTAACGAGACAAACTCTCATTCTAAGGTTTGTCTAAGTTCGTCCCAAGTTAGTCTAAGTTCATCCCTAGTTAGTCTCTTTCTAAGGACGAACTTGGACAAACCTTAGAATGAGACTAACGAGACTAACTTGGGACGAACAAACACAAACATCAGTCTCATTACAAGGTTAGTCTAAGTACATCCCAAGTTAGTCTAAGTTCGTCCCTAGTTAGTCTCTTTCTAAGGACGAACTTTGACAAACCTTAGAAGGAGACTAACGAGACTAACCTGGGACGAAGAAAGACAAACTTTAGTCTCTTTATAAGGTTAGTCTAAGTTCGTCCCAAGTTAGTCTCTTTCTAAGGACGAAGTTAGACAAACCTTAGAATGAGACTAACGAGACAAACTCTCATTCGAAGGTTTGTCTAAGTTCGTCCCAAGTTAGTCTAAGTCCGTCCCTAGTTAGTCTCTTTCTAAGGACGAACTAAAACAAACCTTAGAATTAGGCTAACGAGACTAACTTGGGACGAACAAAGACAAACGTTTGTCTCATTATAAGGTTAGTCTAAGTTCGTCCCATGTTAGTCTAAGTTCGTCCCTAGTTAGTCTCTTTCTAAGGACGAACTTTGACAAACCTTAGAAGGAGACTAACGAGACTAACTTGGGAAAAACAAAGACAAACGATAGTCTCATTACAAGGTTAGTCTAAGTTCGTCTCAAGTTAGTCTCTTTCTAAGGACGAACTTAGACAAACCTTAGAATGAGACTAACAAGACAAACTCTCATTCTAAGGTTTGTCTAAGTTCGTCCCAAGTTAGTCTAAGTTCGTCCCTAGTTAGTCTCTTTCTAAGGACGAACTTAGACAAACCTTAGAATGAGACTAACGAGACTAACGTGGGACGAACAAAGACAAACGTTAGTCTCATTACAAGGTTAGTCTAAGTTCGTCCCAAGTTAGTCTACGTTCGTCCCTTGTTAGTCTCTTTCTAAAGACGAACTTAGACAAACCTTAGAATGAGACTAACGAGACTAACTTGGGACGAACAAAGACAAACGTTAGTCTCATTACAAGGTTAGTCTAAGTTCGTCCCAAGTTAGTCTAAGTTCATCCTAGTTAGTCTCTTTCAAAGGACGAACTTAGACAAACCTTAGAATGAGACTAACGAGACTCACTTGGGCCGAACAAAGACAAACGTTAGTCTCATTATAATGTTAGTCTAAGTTCGTCCCAAGTTAGTCTAAGTTCGTCCCTAGTTAGTCTCTTTCTAAGGACGAACTTAGACAAACCTTAGAATGAGACTAACGAGACTAACTTCAGACGAACAAAGGCAAGCGTCAGTCTCATTATAAGGTTTGTCTAAGTTCGTCCCAAGTTAGTCTAAGTTCGTCCCTAGTTAGTCTCTTTCTAAGGACTAACTTAGACAAACCTTAGAATGAGACTAACGAGACTAACTTGGAACGAACAAAGACAAACTTTAGTCTAATTCTAAGGTTAGTCTAAGTTCGTCCCAAGTTAGTCTAAGTTCGTCCCTATTTAGTCTCTTTCTAAGGACGAACTTAAACAAACCTTAGAATGAGACTAACGAGACTAACTTGGGACGAACAAACACAAACGTTAGTCTCATTACAAGGTTAGTCTAAGTTCGTCCCATGTTAGTCTAAGTTCGTCCCTAGTTAGTCTCTTTCTAAGGACGAACTTAGACAAACCTTAGAAGGAGACTAACGAGACCAACGAGACTAACTTGGGACGAACAAAGACAAACGTAAGTCTCATTACATGGTTAGTCTAAGTTTGTCCCAAGTTAGTCTCTTTCTAAGGACGAACTTATACAAACCTTAGAATGAGACTAACGAGACAAACTCTCATTCTAAGGTTTGTCTAAGTTCGTCCCAAGTTAGTCTAAGTTCGTCCCTAGTTAGTCTCTTTCTAAGGACAAACTTAGACAAACCTTAGAATGAGACTAACGAGACAAACTCTCATTCTAAGGTTTGTCTAAGTTCGTCCCAAGTTAGTCTAAGTTCGTCCGTAGTTAGTCTCTTTCTAAGGACGAACTTGGACAAACCTTAGAATGAGACTAACGAGACTAACTTGGGACGAACAAACACAAACATCAGTCTCATTACAAGGTTAGTCTAAGTACATCCCAAGTTAGTCTAAGTTCGTCCCTAGTTAGTCTCGTTCTAAGGACGAACTTTGACAAACCTTGGAAGGAGACTAACGAGACTAACCTGGGACGAACAAAGACAAACTTTAGTCTCTTTATAAGGTTAGTCTAAGTTCGTCCCAAGTTAGTCTCTTTCTAAGGACGAAGTTAGACAAACCTTAGAATGAGACTAACGAGACAAACTCTCATTCGAAGGTTTGTCTTTGTTCGTCCCAAGTTAGTCTAAGTTCGTCCCAAGTTAGTCTAAGTCCGTCCCTAGTTAGTCTCTTTCTAAGGACGAACTTAAACAAACCTTAGAATTAGACTAACGAGACTAACTTGGGACGAACAAAGACAAACGTTTGTCTCATTATAAGGTTAGTCTAAGTTCGTCCCATGTTAGTCTAAGTTCGTCCCTAGTTAGTCTCTTTCTAAGGACGAACTTTGACAAACCTTAGAAGGAGACTAACGAGACTAACTTGGGAAAAACAAAGACAAACGATAGTCTCATTACAAGGTTAGTCTAAGTTCGTCTCAAGTTAGTCTCTTTCTAAGGACGAACTTAGACAAACCTTAGAATGAGACTAACAAGACAAACTCTCATTCTAAGGTTTGTCTAAGTTCGTCCCAAGTTAGTCTAAGTTCGTCCCTAGTTAGTCTCTTTCTAAGGACGAACTTAGACAAACCTTAGAATGAGACTAACGAGACTAACGTGGGACGAACAAAGACAAACGTTAATCTCATTACAAGGTTAGTCTAAGTTCGTCCCAAGTTAGTCTACGTTCGTCCCTTGTTAGTCTCTTTCTAAAGACGAACATAGACAAACCTTAGAATGAGACTAACGAGACTAACTTGGGACGAACAAAGACAAACGTTAGTCTCATTACAAGGTTAGTCTAAGTTCGTCCCAAGTTAGTCTAAGTTCATCCTAGTTAGTCTCTATCAAAGGACGAACTTAGACAAACCTTAGAATGAGACTGACGAGACTCACTTGGGCCGAACAAAGACAAACGTTAGTCTCATTATAATGTTAGTCTAAGTTTGTCCCTAGTTAGTCTCTTTCTAAGGACGAACTTAGACAAACCTTAGAATGAGACTAACGAGACTAACTTCGGACGAACAAAGGCAAGCATCAGTCTCATTATAAGGTTTGTCTAAGTTCGTCCCTAGTTAGTCTCTTTCTAAGGACGAACTTAGACAAACCTTAGAATGAGACTAACGAGAATAACTTGGAACGAACAAAGACAAACTTTATTCTCATTGTAAGGTTAGTGTAAGTTCGTCCCTAGTTAGTTTCTTTCTAAGGACGAACTTAAACAAACCTTAGAATGAGACTAACGAGACTAACTTGGGACCAACAAAGACAAGCGTTAGTCTCATTATAAGGTTTGTCTAAGTTCATCCCAAGTTAGTCTAAGTTCGTCCCTAGTTAGTCTCTTTCTAAGGACGAACTTAGACAAACCTTAGAATGAGACTTACGAGACTAACTTGGAAATAACAAAGACAAACTTTATTCTCATTCTAAGGTTAGTCTAAGTTCGTTCCAAGTTAGTCTAAGTTCGTCCCTAGTTAGTTTCTGTCTAAGGACGAACTTAAACAAACCTTGGAATGAGACTAAGGAGACTAACTTGGGACGAACAAAGACAAACGTTAGTCTCATTATAAGGTTTGTCTAAGTTCGTCCCAAGTTAGTCTAAGTTCATCCCTTGTTAGTCTCTTTCTAAGGACGAACTTAGACAAACCTCAGAATGAGACTAACGAGACTAACTTGGGACGAATAAAGACAAACTTTAGTCTCCTTATAAGGTTAGTCTAAGTTCGTCCCTAGTTATTCTAAGTTCGTCCCTAGTTAGTCTCTTTTTAAGGACGAACTTAGACAAACCTTAGAATGAGACAAACGAGACTAACTTGGGACGAACAAAGACAAGCGTTAGTCTCATTATAAGGTTTGTCTAAGTTCATCCCAAGTTAGTCTAAGTTCGTCCCTAGTTAGTCTCTTTCTAAGGACTAACTTAGACAAACCTTAGAATGAGACTAACGAGACTAACTTGGAACGAACAAAGACAAACGTTAGAATGAGACTAACGAGACTAACTTGGGACGAACAAAGACAAACGTTAGTCTCATTATAAGGTTAGTCTAAGTTCGTCCCTAGTTAGTCTCTTTCTAAGGAAGAACTTAGACAAACCTTAGAATGAGACTAACGAGACAAACTCTCATTGTAAGGTTTGTCTAAGTTCGTCCCCAGTTAGTCTAAGTTCGTCCCTAGTTAGTCTCTTTCTATGGATGAACATAGACAAACCTTAGAATGAAACTAACGAGACTAACTTGGGACGAACGAAGACAAACGTTAGTCTCATTATAAGGTTAGTCTAAGTTCGTACCAAGTAAGTCGAAGTTCGTCCCTAGTTAGTCTCTTTCTAAGGACGAAGTTAGACAAACCTTAGAATGAGACTAACGAGACTAACTTGGGACGAACAAAGACAAAATTTTGTCTCATTATAACGTTAGTCTCTTTCTAAGGACGAACTTAGACAAACCTTAGAATGAGACTTACGAGACTAACTTGGGACGAACAAAGACAAACGTTAGTGTCATTCTAAGGTTTGTCTAAGTTCGTCCCAAGTTAGTCTTAGTTTGTCCTTAGTTAGTCTCTTTCTAAGGATGAACTTAGACAAACCTTAGAATGACACTAACGAGACTAACTTGGGACGGTCTAAGTTCGTCCCTAGTTAGTTTCTTTCTAAGGATGAACTTAGACAAACCTTAGAATGAGACTAACGAGACTAACTTGGGACGAACAAATACAAAATTTATTCTCATTCTTAGGTTTGTTTAAGTTCGTCCCAAGTTAGTCTAAGTTCGTCCCTAGTTAATCTCTTTCTAAGGACGAACTTAGACAAACCTTAGAATGAGACTAACGAGACTAACTTGGGACGAACAAAGACAAACGTTAGTCTCATTATAAGGTTAGTCTAAGTTCGTCCCTAGTTAGTCTCTTTCTAAGGAAGAACTTAGACAAACCTTAGAATGAGACTAACGAGACAAACTCTCATTGTAAGGTTTGTCTAAGTTCGTCCCAAGTTAGTCTAAGTTCGTCCCTAGTTAGTCTCTTTCTATGGATGAACATAGACAAACCTTAGAATGAAACTAACGAGACTAACTTGGGACGAACGAAGACAAACGTTAGTCTCATTATAAGGTTAGTCTAAGTTCGTACCAAGTAAGTCGAAGTTCGTCCCTAGTTAGTCTCTTTCTAAGGACGAAGTTAGACAAACCTTAGAATGAGACTAACGAGACTAACTTGGGACGAACAAAGACAAAATTTAGTCTCATTATAACGTTAGTCTAAGTTCGTCACAAGTTAGTCAAAGGTCGTCCCTAGTTAGTCTCTTTCTAAGGACGAACTTAGACAAACCTTAGAATGAGACTTACGAGACTAACTTGGGACGAACAAAGACAAACGTTAGTGTCATTCTAAGGTTTGTCTAAGTTCGTCCCAAGTTAGTCTAAGTTCGTCCTTAGTTAGTCTCTTTCTAAGGATGAACTTAGACAAACCTTAGAATGACACTAACGAGACTAACTTGGGACGGTCTAAGTTCGTCCCTAGTTAGTCTCTTTCTAAGGATGAACTTAGACAAACCTTAGAATGAGACTAACGAGACTAACTTGGGACGAACAAATACAAAATTTATTCTCATTCTTAGGTTTGTTTAAGTTCGTCCCAAGTTAGTCTAAGTTCGTGCCTAGTTAATCTCTTTCTAAGGACGAACTTAGACAAACCTTAGAATGAGACTAACGAGACTAACTTGGGACGAACAAAGACAAACGTTAGTCTCATTATAAGGTTAGTCTAAGTTCGTCCCTAGTTAGTCTCTTTCTGAGGACGAACTTAGACAAACCTTAGAATGAGACTAACGAGACAAACTCTCATTCTAAGGTTTGTCTAAGTTCGTCCCAAGTTAGCCTAAGTTCGTCCCTAGTTAGTCTCTTCTAAGGACGAACTTAGACAAACCTTAGAAGGAGACTAACGAGACTAACTTGGGACGAACAAAGACAAGCGTTAGTCTCATTATAAGGTTTGTCTAAGTTCATCCCAAGTTAGTCTAAGTTCGTCCCTAGTTAGTCTCTTTCTAAGGACTAACTTAGACAAACCTTAGAATGAGACTAACGAGACTAACTTGGAACGAACAAAGACAAACTTTAGTCTCATGCTAAGGTTAGTCTAAGTTCGTCCCAAGTTAGTCTAAGTTCGTCCCTAGTTAGTTTCTTTCTAAGGATGAACTTAAACAAACCTTGGAATGAGACTAACGAGACTAACTTGGGACGGTCTAAGTTCGTCCCTAGTTAGTCTCTTTCTAAGGATGAACTTAGACAAACCTTAGAATGAGACTAACGAGACTAACTTGGGACGAACAAATACAAAATTTATTCTCGTTCTTAGGTTTGTTTAAGTTCGTCCCAAGTTAGTCTAAGTTCGTCCCTGGTTAATCTCTTTCTAAGGACGAACTGAGACAAACCTTAGAATGAGACTAACGAGACTAACTTGGGACTAACAAAGACAAACATTTGTCTTATTATAAGGTTAGTCTAAGTTCGTCCCTAGTTAGTCTCTTTCTAAGGAAGAACTTAGACAAACCTTAGAATGAGACTAACGAGACAAACTCTCATTGTAAGGTTTGTCTAAGTTCGTCCCAAGTTAGACTAACTAGGGACGAACTTAGACAAACCTTAGAATGAGACTAACGAGACTAACTTGGGACGAACAAACACAAACGTTAGTCTCATTACAAGGTTAGTCTAACTTCGTCCCAAGTTAGTCTAAGTTCGTCCCTAGTTAGTCTCTTTTTATGGATGAACATAGACAAACCTTAGAATGAAACTAACGAGACTAACTTGGGACGAACGAAGACAAACGTTAGTCTCATTATAAGGTTAGTCTAAGTTCGTCCCAAGTAAGTCGAAGTTCGTCCCTAGTTAGTCTCTTTCTAAGGACGAAGTTAGACAAACCTTAGAATGAGACTAACGAGACTAACTTGGGATGAACAAAGACAAAATTTAGTCTCATTATAACGTTAGTCTAAGTTCGTCACAAGTTAGTCAAAGGTCGTCCCTAGTTAGTCTCTTTCTAAGGACGAACTTAGACAAACCTTAGAATGAGACTTACGAGACTAACTTGGGACGAACAAAGACAAACCTTAGAATGACACAAGTTAGTCAAAGGTCGTCCCTAGTTAGTCTCGTTAGTGTCATTCTAAGGTTTGTCTAAGTTCGTCCCTAGTTAGTCTCTTTCTAAGGATGAACTTAGACAAACCTTAGAATGACACTAACGAGACTAACTTGGGACGGTCTAAGTTCGTCTCTAGTTAGTCTCTTTCTAAGGATGAACTTAGACAAACCTTAGAATGAGACTAACGAGACTAACTTGGGACGAACAAATACAAAATTTATTCTGATTCTTAGGTTTGTTTAAATTCGTCCCAAGTTAGTCTAAGTTCGTCCCTAGTTAATCTCTTTCTAAGGACGAACTTAGACAAACCTTAGAATAAGACTAACGAGACTAACTTGGGACGAACAAAGACAAACGTTAGTCTCATTATAAGGTGAGTCTAAGTTCGTCCCTAGTTAGTCTCTTTCTAAGGACGAACTTAGACAAACCTTAGAATGAGACTAACGAGACAAACTCTCATTCTAAGGTTTGTCTAAGTTCGTCCCAAGTTAGTCTAAGTTCGTCCCTAGTTAGTCTCTTTCTAAGGATGAACTTAGACAAACCTTAGAATGAAACTAACGAGACTAACTTGGGACGAACAAAGACAAACGTTTGTCTCATTTTAAGGTGTGTCTAAGTTCGTCCCAAGTTAGTCTAAGTTCGTCCCTAGTTAGTCTCTTTCTAAGGGTGAAGTTAGACAAACCTTAGAATGAGACTAACGAGACTAACTAGGGACGAACAAAGACAAACTTTAGTCTCATTATAACGTTAGTCTAAGTTCGTCACAAGTTAGTCTCGTTCGTCCCTAGCTAGTCTCTTTCCAAGGCCGAACTTAGACAAACCTTAGAATGAGACTAACGAGACAAACTCTCATTCTAAGGTTTGTCTAAGTTCGTCCCAAGTTAGTCTAAGTTCGTCCCTAGTTAGTCTCTTTCTAAGGATGAACTTAGACTAACCTTAGAATGAGACTACCGAGACTAACTTGGGACGAAAATAGACAAACGTTAGTCTCATTATAATGTTAGTCTAAGTTCGTCCCTAGTTAGTCTCTTTCTAAGGACGAACTTAGACAAACCTTAGAATGAGACTAACGAGACTAACTTGGAACGAACAGAGACAAACTTTATTCTCATTCTAAGGTTAGTCTAAGTTCGTCCCAAGTTAGTCTAAGTTCGTCCCTAGTTAGTTTCTTTCTAAGGACGAACTTAGTTAGTCTCATTACAAGGTTAGTCTAAGTTCGTCCCAAGTTAGTCCGTTTCTAAGGACGAACTTAGTCTAACCTTAGAATGAGACTAACGAGACTAACTTGGGACGAACAAAGACAAAATTTATTCTCATTCTAAGGTTTGTTTATGTTCGTCCCAAGTTAGTCTAAGTTCGTCCCTAGTTAGTCTCTTTCTAAGGACGAACTTAAACAAACCTTAGAATGAGACTAACGAGATAACTTGGGACGAACAAAGACAAACGTTAGTGTCATTATAAGGTTAGTCTAAGTTCTTCCCTAGTTAGTCTCTTTCTAAAGACGAACTTAGACAAACCTTAGAATGAGACTAACGAGACAAATTCTCATTCTAAGGTTTGTCTAAGTTTGTCCCAAGTTAGTCTAAGTTCGTCCCTAGTTAGTCTCTTTCTAAGGACGAACTTAGACTAACCTTAGAATGAGACTAACGAGACTAACTTGGGACGAAAAAAGACAAACGTTAGTCTCATTATAAGGTTAGTCTAAGTTCGTCCCAAGTTAGTCTAAGTTCGTCCCTAGTTAGTCTCTTTCTAAGGACGAACTTAGACAAACCTTAGAATGAGACTAACGAGACTAACATGGGACGAACAAAGACAAACTTTATTCTCATTCTATGGTTTGTCTAAGTTCGTCCCAAGTTAGTCTAAGTTCGTCCCTAGTTAGTCTCTTTCTAAGGATGAACTTAGACAAACCTTAGAATGAGACTAACGAGACTAACTTGGGGCGAATAAATACAAAATTTATTCTCATTCTTAGGTTTGTTCAAGTTCGTCCGAAGTTAGTCTAAGTTCGTCCCTAGTTAATCTCTTTCTAAGGACGAACTTAGACAAACCTTAGAATGACACTAACGAGACTAACTTGGGACGAACAAAGACAAACGTTAGTCTCATTATAAGGTTAGTCTAAGTTCGTCCCTAGTTAGTCTCTTTCTAAGGACGAACTTAGACAAACCTTAGAATGAGACTAACGAGACAAACTCTGATTCTAAGGTTTGTCTAAGTTCGTCCCAAGTTAGTCTAAGTTCGTCCCTAGTTAGTCTCTTTCTAAGGACGAAGTTAGACAAACCTTAAAATGAGACGAACGAGACTAACTTGGGACGAACAAAGACAAACTTTAGTCTCATTATAACGTTAGTCTAAGTTCGTCACAAGTTAGTCTCGTTCGTCCCTAGTTAGTCTCTTTCTAAGGACGAACTTAGACAAACCTTAGAAAGAGACTAACAAGACTAACTTGGGACGAACAAAGACAAACGTTAGTCTCATTACAAGGTTTGTCAAAGTTTGTCCCAAGTGAGTCTAAGTTCGTCCCTAGTTAGTCTCTTTTTAAGGACGAACGTAGACAAACCTTAGAATGAGACTAACGAGACTAACTTGGGACGGACAAAGACAAACGTTAGTCTCATTATAAGGTTAGTCTAGGTTCGTCCCTAGTTAGTCTCTTTCTAAGGACGAACTTAGACAAACCATAGAATGAGACTAACGAGACAAACTCTCATTCTAAGGTTTGTCTAAGTTCGTCCCAAGTTAGTCTAAGCTCATCCCTAGTTAGTTTCTTTCTAAGGACGAACTTAGACAAACCTTAGAATGAGACTTACGAGACTAACTTGGGACGAACAAAGACAAATGTTAGTGTCATTCTAAGGTTTGTCTAAGTTCGTCCCAAGTAAGTCTCGTTCGTCCCTAGTTAGTCTCTTTCTAAGGACGAACTTAGACAAACCTTAGAAAGAGACTAACGAGACTAACTTGGGACGAACAAAGACAAACGTTAGTCTCATTACAAGGTTTGTCACAGTTTGTCCCAAGTGAGTCTAAGTTCGTCCCTAGTTAGTCTCTTTTTAAGGACGAACGTAGACAAACCTTAGAATGAGACTAACGAGACAAACTTGGGACGGACAAAGACAAACGTTAGTCTCATTACAAGGTTTGTCTAAGTTTGTCCCAAGTGAGTCTAAGTTCGTCCCTAGTTAGTCTCTTTTTAAGGACGAACTTAGACAAACCTTAGAATGAGACTAACGAGACTAACCTTGGACGAACAAAGACAAACGTTAGTCTCATTACAAGGTTAGTCTAAGTTTGTCCCAAGTTAGTCTAAGTTCGTCCTTAGTTAGTCTCTTTCTAAGGACGAACTAAGACAAACCTTATAATGAGACTAACGAGACTAACTTGGACCGAACAAAGACAAACTTTATTCTCATTCTATGGTTTGTCTAAGTTCGTCCCAAGTTAGTCTAAGTTCGTCCCTAGTTAGTCTCTTTCTAAGGATGAACTTAGACAAACCTTAGAATGAGACTAACGAGACTAACTTGGGACGGTCTAAGTTCGTCCCTAGTTAGTCTCTTTCTAAGGATGAACTTAGACAAACCTTAGAATGAGACTAACGAGACTAACTTGGGACGAATAAATACAAAATTTATTCTCATTCTTAGGTTTGTTTAAGTTCGTCCGAAGTTAGTCTAAGTTCGTCCCTAGTTAATCTCTTTCTAAGGACGAACTTAGACAAACCTTAGAATGAGACTAACGAGATTAACTTGGGACGAACAAAGACAAACGTTAGTCTCATTATAAGGTTAGTCTAAGTTCGTCCCTAGTTAGTCTCTTTCTAAGGACGAACTTAGACAAACCTTAGAATGAGACTAACGAGATAAACTCTCATTCTAAGGTTTGTCTAAGTTCGTCCAAAGTTAGTCCAAGGTCGTCCCTAGTTAGTCTCTTTCTAAGGACGAAGTTAGACGAACCTTAAAATGAGACTAACGAAACTAACTTGGGACGAACAAAGACAAACGTTAGTCTCATTATAAGGTTAGTCTAAGTTCGTCCCAAGTAAGTCTAAGTTCGTCTCTAGTTAGTCTCTTTTTAAGGACGAACTTCGACAAACCTTAGAATGAGACTAACGAGACTAACTTGGGACGAACAAAGACAAACGTTAGTCTCATTACAAGGTTAGTCTAAGTTCGTCCCAATTTAGTCTAAGTTCGTCCCTAGTTAGTCTCTTTATAAGGACGAACTTAGACAAACCTTAGAATGAGACTAACGAGACTAACTTGGAACGAACAGAGACAAACTTTATTCTCATTCTAAGGTTAGTCTAAGTTCGTCCCAAGTTAGTCTAAGTTCGTCCCTAGTTAGTTTCTTTCTAAGGACGAACTTAGTTAGTCTCATTACAAGGTTAGTCTAAGTTCGTCCCAAGTTAGTCCGTTTCTAAGGACGAACTTAGACTAACCTTAGAATGAGACTAACGAGACTAACTTGGGACGAACAAAGACAAAATTTATTCTCATTCTAAGGTTTGTTTATGTTCGTCCCAAGTTAGTCTAAGTTCGTCCCTAGTTAGTCTCTTTCTAAGGACGAACTTAGACAAACCTTAGAATGAGACTAACAAGACTAACTTGGGACGAACAAAGACAAACGTTAGTCTCATTATAAGGTTAGTCTAAGTTCGTCCCTAGTTAATCTCTTTCTAAGGACGAACTTAGATAAACCTTAGAATGAGACTAACGAGACTAACTTGGGACGAACAAAGACTAACGTTAGTCTCATTATAAGGTTTGTCTAAGTTCGTCCCAAGTTAGTCTAAGTTCGTCCCTAGTTAGTCTCTTTCTAAGGACGAACTTAGACAAACCTTCGAATGAGACTAACGAGACTGACTTGGGACGGTCTAAGTGCGTCCCTAGCTAGTCTCTTTCTAAGGACGAACTTAAACAAACCTTAGAATGAGACTAACGAGACTAACTTGGGACGAACTTAGACAAACGTTAGAATGAGACTAACGAGACTAACTTGGCACGAACAAAGACAAACGTTAGTCTAATTATAAGTTTAGTCTAAGTTCGTCCCAAGTTAGTCTAAGTTCGTCCCTAGTTAGTCTCTTTCTAAGGATGAACTTAGACAAACCTTAGAATGAGACTAACGAGACTAACTTGGGACGAACAAAGACAAACGTTAGTGTCATTATAAGGTTAGTCTAAGTTCGTCCCTAGTTAGTCTCTTTCTAAGGACGAACTTAGACAAACCTTAGAATGAGACTAACGAGACAAAGTCTCATTCTAAGGTTTGTCTAAGTTCGTCGCAAGTTAGTCTAAGTTCGTCCCTAGTTAGTCTCTTTCTAAGGACGAACTTAGACTAACCTTAGAATGAGACTAACGAGACTAACTTGGGACGAAAAAAGACAAACGTGAGTCTCATTATAAGGTTAGTCTAAGTTCGTCCCAAGTTAGTCTAAGTTCGTCCCTAGTTAGTCTCTTTCTAAGGACGAACTTATACAAACCTTAGAATGAGACTAACTAGACTAACTTGGGACGAACAAAGACAAACTTTTGTCTCATTATAAGGTTAGTCTACGTTCGTCCGAAGTTAGTCCCGTTCGTCCCTAGGTAGTCTCTTTCTAAGGACGAACTTAGACAAACCTTAGAAAGAGACTAACGAGACTAACTTGGGACGAACAAAGACAAACGTTAGTCTCATTACAAGGTTTGTCTAAGTTTGTCCCAAGTGAGTCTAAGTTCGTCCCTAGTTAGTCTCTTTTTAAGGACGAACTTAGACAAACCTTAGAATGAGACTAACGAGACTGACTTGGGATGAACAAAGACAAACGTTAGTCTCATTACAAGGTTAGTCTATGTTCGTCCCAAGTTAGTCTAAGTTCGTCCTTAGTTAGTCTCTTTCTAAGGACGAACTTAGACAAACCTTAGAATGAGACTAACGAGACTAACTTGGAACGAACAAAGACAAACTTTGTTCTCATTCTATGGTTTGTCTAAGTTCGTCCCAAGTTAGTCTAAGTTCGTCCCTAGTTAGTCTCTTTCTAAGGATGAACTTAGACAAACCTTAGAATGAGACTAACGAGACTAACTTGGGACGGTCTAAGTTCGTCCCTAGTTAGTCTCTTTCTAAGGATGAACTTAGACAAACCTTAGAATGAGACTAACAAGACTAACTTGGGACGAATAAATACAAAATTTATTCTCATTCTTAGGTTTGTTTAAGTTCGCCCCAAGTTAGTCTAAGTTCGTCCCTAGTTAATCTCTTTCTAAGGACGAACTTAGACAAACCTTAGAATGAGACTAACGAGACTAACTTAGGACGAACAAAGACAGACGTTAGTCTCATTATAAGGTTAGTCTAAGTTCGTCCGTAGTTAGTCTCTTTCTAAGGACGAACTTAGACAAACCTTAAAATGAGACTAACGAGACAAACTCTCATTCTAAGGTTTGTCTAAGTTCATCCCAAGTTAGTCTAAGTTCGTCCCTAGTTAGCCTCTTTCTAAGGACGAAGTTAGACAAACCTTAAAATGAGACTAACGAGACTAACTTGGGACGAACAAAGACAAACTTTAGTCTCATTATAACGTTAGTCTAAGTTCGTCACAAGTTAGTCTCGTTCGTCCCTCGTTAGTCTCTTTCTAAGGACGAACTTAGACAAACCTTAGAAAGAGACTAACGAGACTAACTTGGGACGAACAAAGACAAACGTTAGTCTCATTACAAGGTTTGTCAAAGTTTGTCCCAAGTTAGTCTAAGTTCGTCCCTAGTTAGTCTCTTTTTAAGGACGAACGTAGACAAACCTTAGAATGAGACTAACGATACTAACTTGGGACGGACAAAGACAAACGTTAGTCTCATTATAAGGTTAGTCTAAGTTCGTCCCTAGTTAGTCTCTTTCTAAGGACGAACTTAGACAAACCATAGAGAGAGACTAACGAGACAAACTCTCATTCTAAGGTTTGTCTAAGTTCGTCCCAAGTTAGTCTAAGCTCATCCCTAGTTAGTTTCTTTCTAAGGACGAACTTAGACAAACCTTAGAATGAGACTTACGAGACTAACTTGGGACGAACAAAGACAAACGTTAGTGTCATTATAAGGTTTGTCTAAGTTCGTCCCAAGTTAGTCTAAGTTCGTCCCTAGTTAGTCTCTTTCTAAGGATGAACTTAGACAAACCTTAGAATGAGACTAACGAGACTAACTTGGGACGGTCTAAGTTCGTCCTTAGTTAGTCTCTTTCTAAGGATGAACTGAGACAAACCTTAGAATGAGATTAACGAGACTAACTTGGGACGAACAAATACAAAATTTATTCTCATTCTTAGGTATGTTTAAGTTCGTCCCAAGTTAGTCTAAGTTCGTCCCTAGTTAGTCTCTTTCTAAGGACGAAGTTTGACAAACCTTAGAATGAGACTAACGAGACTAACTTGGGACGAACAAAGACAAACGTTAGTCTCATTATAAGGTTAGTCTAAGTGTCCC
Organism: Rhodiola chrysanthemifolia; assembly: GCA_033675395.1. Taxonomy (NCBI): domain Eukaryota; kingdom Viridiplantae; phylum Streptophyta; class Magnoliopsida; order Saxifragales; family Crassulaceae; genus Rhodiola; species Rhodiola chrysanthemifolia. The sequence continues at coordinate 627,231 of CM066204.1, forward strand.
AAGTTAGTCTAAGTTCGTCCTTAGTTAATCTCTTTCTAAGGACGAACATAGACAAACCTTAGAATGAGACTAACGAGACTCACTTGGGACGAACAAAGACAAACGTTAGTCTCATTATAAGGTTAGTCTAAGTTTGTCCCTAGTTAGTCTCTTTCTAAGGACGAACTTAGACAAACCTTAGAATGAGACTAACGAGACAAACTCTCATTCTAAGGTTTGTCTAAGTTCGTCCCAAGTTAGTCAAAGTTCGTCCCTAGTTAATCTCTTTCTAAGGACCAAATTAGACAAACCTTAGAATGAGACTTACGAGACAATCTTGGGACGAACAAAGACAAATGTTTGTGTCATTCTAAGGTTTGTCTAAGTTCATCCCAAGTTAGTCTAAGTTCGTCCCTAGTTAGTCTCTTTCCAAGGACGAACTTAGACAAACCTTAGAATGAGACTAACGAGACTAACTTGGAACGAACAAAGACAAACTTTATTCTCATTCTAAGGTTTGTCTAAGTTCGTCCCAAGTTAGTCTAAGTTCGTCCCTAGTAAGTCTCTTTCTAAGGATGAACTTAGACAAACCTTAGAATAAGACTAACGAGACTAACTTGGGACGGTCTAAGTTCGTCCCTAGTTAGTCTCTTTCTAAGGATGAACTTAGACAAACCTTAGAATCAGACTAACGAGACTAACTTGGGACGAACAAATACAAATTTTAGTCTCATTCTTAGGTTTGTTTAAGTTCGTCCCAAGTTTTTCTAAGTTCGTCCCTAGTTAATCTCTTTCTAAGGACGAACTTAGACAAACCTTAGAATGAGACTAACGAGACTAACTTGGAACGAACAAAGACAAACGTTAGTCTCATTATAAGGTTAGTCTAAGTTCGTCCCTAGTTAGTCTCTTTCTAAGGACGAACTTAGACAAACCTTAGAATGAGACTAACGAGACTAACTTGGAACGAACTGAGACAAACTTTATTCTCATTCTAAGGTTAGTCTAAGTTCGTCCCAAGTTAGTCTAAGTTCGTCCCTAGTTTGTTTCTTTCTAAGGACGAACTTAGTTAGTCTCATTACAAGGTTAGTCTAAGTTCGTCCCAAGTTAGGCCGTTTCTAAGGATGAACTTAGACTAACCTTAGAATGAGACTAACGAGACTAACTTGGGACGAACAAAGACAAACGTTAGTCTCATTATAAGGTTAGTCTAAGTTCGTTCCTAGTTAGTCTCTTTCTAAGGAAGAACTTAGACAAACCTTACAATGAGAGTGTCCCAAGTTAGTCTAAGTTCATCCCTAGTTAGTTTCTTTCTAAGGACGAACTTAGACAAACATTAGAATGAGACTAACGAGACTAACTTGGGACGAACAAAGACAAACGTTAGTGTCATTCTAAGGTTTGTCTAAGTTCGTCCCAAGTTAGTCTAAGTTCGTCCCTAGTTAGTCTCTTTCTAAGGACGAACTTAGACAAACCTTCGAATGAGACTAACGAGACTGACTTGGGACGGTCTAAGTGCGTCCCTAGCTAGTCTCTTTCTAAGGACGAACTTAGACAAACCTTAGAATGAGACTAACGAGACTAACTTGGCACGAACAAAGACAAAATTTATTCTCATTCTAAGGTTTATTTAAGGTCGTCCCAAGTTTGTTTAAGTTCGTCCCTAGTTAGTCTCTTTCTAAGGACAAACTTAGACAAACCTTAGAATGAGACTAACAAGACTAACTTGGGACGAACAAAGACAAACGTTAGTCTCATTATAAGGTTAGTCTAAGTTCGTCCCTAGTTAGTCTCTTTCTATGGACGAACTTAGACAAACCTTTGAATGAGACTAACGAGACTAACTTGGGACGAACAAAGACTAACGTTAGTATCATTATAAGGTTTGTCTAAGTTCGTCCCAAGTTAGTTTAAGTTCATCCCAAGTTAGTCTCTTTCTAAGGACGAACTTAAACAAACCTTAGAATGAGACTAAAGAGACTAACTTGGGACGAACAAAGACAAACGTTAGTCTCATTATAAGGTTAGTCTAAGTTCGTCCCAAGTTAGTCTAAGTTCGTCCCTAGTTAGTCTCTTTGTAAGGACGAACTTAGACAAACCTTAGAATGAGACTAACGAGACTAACTTGGGACGAACAAAGATAAACGTTAGTCTCATTATAAGGTTAGTCTAAGTTCGTCCCTAGTTAGTCTCTTTCTAAGGACGAACTTAGAAAAACCATAGAATGAGACTAACGAGACAAACTCTCATTCTAAGGTTTGTCTTCGTCCCAAGTTAGTCTAAGTTCATCCCAAGTTAGTCTCTTTCTAAGGACGAACTTAAACAAACCTTAGAAAGAGACTAACGAGACTAACTTGGGACGAACAAAGACAAAGTTAGTCTCATTACAAGGTTTGTCTAAGTTTGTCCCAAGTGAGTCAAAGTTCGTCCCTAGGTAGTCTCTTTCTAAGGACGAACTTAGACAAACCTTAGAATGAGACTAACGAGACTAACTTGGGACGAACAAAGACAAACGTTTGTCTCATTATAAGGTTAGTCTAAGTTCGTCCCTAGTTAGTCTCTTTCTAAGGACGAACTTAGAAAAACCATAGAATGAGACTAACGAGACAAACTCTCATTCTAAGGTTTGTCTTCGTCCCAAGTTAGTCTAAGTTCATCCCTAGTTAGTTTCTTTCTAAGGACGAACTTAGACAAACCTTAGAATGAGACTTACGAGACTAACTTGGGACGTACAAAGACAAACGTTAGTGTCATTCCAAGGTTTGTCTAAGTTCGTCCCAAGTTAGTCTAAGTTCGTCCCTAGTTAGTCTCTTTCTAAGGATGAACTTAGACAAACCTTAGAATGAGACTAACGAGACTAACTTGGGACGGTCTAAGTTCATCCCTAGTTAGTCTCTTTCTAAGGATGAACTTAGACAAACCTTAGAATGAGATTAACGAGACTAACTTGGGACGAACAAATACAAAATTTATTCTCATTCTTAGTTATGTTTAAGTTCGTCCCAAGTTAGTCTAAGTTCGTCCCTAGTTAGTCTCTTTCTAAGGACAAAGTTTGACAAACCTTAGAATGAGACTAACGAGACTAACTTGAGACGAACAAAGACAAACATTAGTCTCACTATAAGGTTAGTCTAAGTTCGTCCCAAGTTAGTCTAAGTTCGTCCCTAGTTAATCTCTTTCTAAGGACGAACATAGACAAACCTTAGAATGAGACTAACGAGACTCACTTGGGACGAACAAAGACAAACGTTAGTCTCATTATAAGGTTAGTCTAAGTTTGTCCCTAGTTAGTCTCTTTCTAAGGACGAACTTAGACAAACCTTAGAATGAGACTAACGAGAAAAACTCTCATTCTAAGGTTTCTCTAAGTTCGTCCCAAGTTAGTCAAAGTTCGTCCCTAGTTAGTCTCTTTCTAAGGACGAACTTAGACAAACTTTAGAATGAGACTTACGAGACAATCTAGGGATGAACAAAGACAAACATTTGTGTCATTCTAAGGTTTGTCTAAGTTCGTCCCAAGTTAGTCTAAGTTCGTCCCTAGTTAGTCTCTTTCCAAGGACGAACTTAGACAAACCTTAGAATGAGACTAACGAGACTAACTTGGAACGAACAAAGACAAACTTTATTCTCGTTCTAAGGTTTGTCTAAGTTCGTCCCAAGTTAGTCTAAGTTCGTCCCTAGTAAGTCTCTTTCTAAGGATGAACTTAGACAAACCTTAGAATGAGACTAACTAGACTAACTTGGGACGGTCTAAGTTCGTCCCTAGTTAGTCTCTTTCTAAGGATGAACTTAGACAAACCTTAGAATGAGACTAACGAGACTAACTTGGGACGAACAAATACAAATTTTAGTCTCATTCTTAGGTTTGTTTAAGTTCGTCCCAAGTTTGTCTAAGTTCGTCCCTAGTTAATCTCTTTCTAAGGACGAAGTTAGACAAACCTTAGAATGAGACTAACGAGACTAACTTGGGACGAACAAAGACAAACGTTAGTCTCATTATAAGGTTAGTCTAAGTTCGTCCCAAGTTAGTCTAAGTTCGTCCCTAGTTAGTCTCTTTCTAAGGACGAACTTAGACAAACCTTAGAATGAGACTAACGAGACTAACTTGGGACGAACAAAGATAAACGTTAGTCTCATTATTAGGTTAGTCTAAGTTCGTCCCTAGCTAGTCTCTTTCGTCCCTAGGTAGTCTCTTTCTAAGGACGAACTTAGACAAACCTTAGAAAGAGACTAACGAGACTAACTTGGGACGAACAAAGACAAACGTTAGTCTCATTACAAGGTTTGTCTAAGTTTGTCCCAAGTGAGTCAAAGTTCGTCCCTAGTTAGTCTCTTTTTAAGGACGAACGTAGACAAACCTTACAATGAGACTAACGAGACTAACTTGGGATGAACAAAGACAAACGTTTGTCTCATTATAAGGTTAGTCTAAGTTCGTCCCTAGTTAGTCTCTTTCTAAGGACGAACTTAGACAAACCTTAGAATGAGACTAACGAGACTAACTTGGCACGAACAAAGACAAAATTTATTCTCATTCTAAGGTTTATTTAAGGTCGTCCCAAGTTTGTTTAAGTTCGTCCCTAGTTAGTCTCTTTCTAAGGACGAACTTAGACAAACCTTAGAATGAGACTAACAAGACTAACTTGGGACGAACAAAGACAAACGTTAGTCTCATTATAAGGTTAGTCTAAGTTCGTCCCTAGTTAGTCTCTTTCTATGGACGAACTTAGACAAACCTTTGAATGAGACTAACGAGACTAACTTGGGACGAACAAAGACTAACGTTAGTATCATTATAAGGTTTGTCTAAGTTCGTCCCAAGTTAGTTTAAGTTCATCCCAAGTTAGTCTCTTTCTAAGGACGAACTTAAACAAACCTTAGAATGAGACTAACGAGACTAACTTGGGACGAACAAAGACAAACGTTAGTCTCATTATAAGGTTAGTCTAAGTTCGTCCCAAGTTAGTCTAAGTTCGTCCCTAGTTAGTCTCTTTGTAAGGACGAACTTAGACAAACCTTAGAATGAGACTAACGAGACTAACTTGGGACGAACAAAGATAAACGTTAGTCTCATTATAAGGTTAGTCTAAGTTCGTCCCTAGTTAGTCTCTTTCGTCCCTAGGTAGTCTCTTTCTAAGGACGAACTTAGACAAACCTTAGAAAGAGACTAACGAGACTAACTTGGGACGAACAAAGACAAAGTTAGTCTCATTACAAGGTTTGTCTAAGTTTGTCCCAAGTGAGTCAAAGTTCGTCCCTAGTTAGTCTCTTTTTAAGGACGAAAGTAGACAAACCTTAGAATGAGACTAACGAGACTAACTTGGGACGAACAAAGACAAACGTTTGTCTCATTATAAGGTTAGTCTAAGTTCGTCCCTAGTTAGTCTCTTTCTAAGGACGAACTTAGAAAAACCATAGAATGAGACTAACGAGACAAACTCTCATTCTAAGGTTTGTCTAAGTTCGTCCCAAGTTAGTCTAAGCTCATCCCTAGTTAGTTTCTTTCTAAGGACGAACTTAGACAAACCTTAGAATGAGACTTACGAGACTAACTTGGGACGTACAAAGACAAACGTTAGTGTCATTCCAAGGTTTGTCTAAGTTCGTCCCAAGTTAGTCTAAGTTCGTCCCTAGTTAGTCTCTTTCTAAGGATGAACTTAGACAAACCTTAGAATGAGACTAACGAGACTAACTTGGGACGGTCTAAGTTCATCCCTAGTTAGTCTCTTTCTAAGGATGAACTTAGACAAACCTTAGAATGAGATTAACGAGACTAACTTGGGACGAACAAATACAAAATTTATTCTCATTCTTAGTTATGTTTAAGTTCGTCCCAAGTTAGTCTAAGTTCGTCCCTAGTTAGTCTCTTTCTAAGGACAAAGTTTGACAAACCTTAGAATGAGACTAAGGAGACTAACTTGAGACGAACAAAGACAAACATTAGTCTCACTATAAGGTTAGTCTAAGTTCGTCCCAAGTTAGTCTAAGTTCGTCCCTAGTTAATCTCTTTCTAAGGACGAACATAGACAAACCTTAGAATGAGACTAACGAGACTCACTTGGGACGAACAAAGACAAACGTTAGTCTCATTATAAGGTTAGTCTAAGTTTGTCCCTAGTTAGTCTCTTTCTAAGGACGAACTTAGACAAACCTTAGAATGAGACTAACGAGAAAAACTCTCATTCTAAGGTTTGTCTAAGTTCGTCCCAAGTTAGTCAAAGTTCGTCCCTAGTTAGTCTCTTTCTAAGGACGAACTTAGACAAACTTTAGAATGAGACTTACGAGACAATCTAGGGATGAACAAAGACAAACATTTGTGTCATTCTAAGGTTTGTCTAAGTTCGTCCCAAGTTAGTCTAAGTTCGTCCCTAGTTAGTCTCTTTCCAAGGACGAACTTAGACAAACCTTAGAATGAGACTAACGAGACTAACTTGGAACGAACAAAGACAAACTTTATTCTCGTTCTAAGGTTTGTCCAAGTTCGTCCCAAGTTAGTCTAAGTTCGTCCCTAGTAAGTCTCTTTCTAAGGATGAACTTAGACAAACCTTAGAATGAGACTAACTAGACTAACTTGGGACGGTCTAAGTTCGTCCCTAGTTAGTCTCTTTCTAAGGATGAACTTAGACAAACCTTAGAATGAGACTAACGAGACTAACTTGGGACGAACAAATACAAATTTTAGTCTCATTCTTAGGTTTGTTTAAGTTCGTCCCAAGTTTGTCTAAGTTCGTCCCTAGTTAATCTCTTTCTAAGGACGAAGTTAGACAAACCTTAGAATGAGACTAACGAGACTAACTTGGGACGAACAAAGACAAACGTTAGTCTCATTATAAGGTTAGTCTAAGTTCGTCCCAAGTTAGTCTAAGTTCGTCCCTAGTTAGTCTCTTTCTAAGGACGAACTTAGACAAACCTTAGAATGAGACTAACGAGACTAACTTGGGACGAACAAAGATAAACGTTAGTCTCATTATTAGGTTAGTCTAAGTTCGTCCCTAGCTAGTCTCTTTCGTCCCTAGGTAGTCTCTTTCTAAGGACGAACTTAGACAAACCTTAGAAAGAGACTAACGAGACTAACTTGGGACGAACAAAGACAAACGTTAGTCTCATTACAAGGTTTGTCTAAGTTTGTCCCAAGTGAGTCAAAGTTCGTCCCTAGTTAGTCTCTTTTTAAGGACGAACGTAGACAAACCTTACAATGAGACTAACGAGACTAACTTGGGACGAACAAAGACAAACGTTTGTCTCATTATGAGGTTAGTCTAAGTTCGTCCCTAGTTAGTCTCTTTCTAAGGACGAACTTAGACAACCCTTAGAATGAGACTTACGAGACTAACTTGGGACGTACAAAGACAAACGTTAGTGTCATTCTAAGGTTTGTCTAAGTTCGTCCCAAGTTAGTCTAAGTTCGTCCCTAGTTAGTCTCTTTCTAAGGATGAACTTAGACAAACCTTAGAATGAGACTAACGAGACTAACTTGGGACGGTCTAAGTTCATCCCTAGTTAGTCTCTTTCTAAGGATGAACTTAGACAAACCTTAGAATGAGATTAACGAGACTAACTTGGGACGAACAAATACAAAATTTATTCTCATTCTTAGGTATGTTTAAGTTCGTCCCAAGTTAGTCTAAGTTCGTCCCTAGTTAGTCTCTTTCTAAGGATAAAGTTTGACAAACCTTAGAATGAGACAAACGAGACTAACTTGGGACGAACAAAGACAAACGTTAGTCTCACTATAAGGTTAGTCTAAGTTCGTCCCAAGTTAGTCTAAGTTCGTCCCTAGTTAATCTCTTTCTAAGGACGAACATAGACAAACCTTAGAATGAGACTAACGAGACTCACTTGGGACGAACAAAGACAAACGTTAGTCTCATTATAAGGTTAGTCTAAGTTTGTCCCTAGTTAGTCTCTTTCTAAGGACGAACTTAGACAAACCTTAGAATAAGACTAACGAGACAAACTCTCATTCTAAGGTTTGTCTAAGTTCGTCCCAAGTTAGTCAAAGTTCGTCCCTAGTTAGTCTCTTTCTAAGGACGAACTTAGACAAACCTTAGAATGAGACTTACGAGACAATCTTGGGACGAACAAAGACAAACGTTTGTGTCATTCTAAGGTTTGTCTAAGTTCGTCCCAAGTTAGTCTAAGTTCGTCCCTAGTTAGTCTCTTTCCTAGGACGAACTTAGACAAACCTTAGAATGAGACTAACGAGACTAACTTGGAACGAACAAAGACAAACTTTATTCTCATTCTAAGGTTTGTCTAAGTTGTCCCAAGTTAGTCTAAGTTCGTCCCTAGTAAGTCTCTTTCTAAGGATGAACTTAGACAAACCTTAGAATGAGACTAACGAGACTAACTTGGGACGGTCTAAGTTCGTCCCTAGTTAGTCTCTTTCTAAGGACGAACTTAGACTAACCTTAGAAGCAGACTAACGAGACTAACTTGGAACGAACAAAGACAAACTTTATTCTCATTCTAAGGTTTGTCTAAGTTCGTCCCAAGTTAGTCTAAGTTCGTCCCTAGTGTTTGGCTGTTTCTAAGGACGAACTTAAACAAACCTTAGAATGAGACTAACGAGACTAACTTGGGACGAACAAAGACAAACGTTAGTGTCATTATAAGGTTAGTCTAAGTTCGTCCCAAGTTAGTCTAAGTTCGTCCCTAGTTAGTCTCTTTCTATGGACGAACTTAGACAAACCTTAGAATGAGACTAACGAGACTAACTTGGGACGAACAAAGACAAACGTTAGTCTCATTACAAGGTTAGTCTAAGTTCGTCCCAAGTTAGTCCCTAGTTTGTCTCTTTCTAAGGACGAACTTAGACAAACCTTAGAATGAGACTAACGAGATAAACTCTCATTCTAAGGTTTGTCTAAGTTCGTCCCAAGTTAGTCTAAGTTCGTCCCTAGTTAGTCTCTTTCTAAGGATGAACTTAGACAAACCTTAGAATGAGACTAACGGCACTAACTTGGGACGAACTTAGACAAACCTTAGAATGAGACTAAATTGGGACCAACAAAGACAAACTTTAGACTTATTCTAAGGTTAGTCTAAGTTTGTCCCAAGATAGTCTAAGTTCGTCCCAAGTTAGTCTCTTTCTAGGAACGAACTTAGACAAACCTTAGAATGAGACTAACTTGGGACGAACAAAGACAAACGTTAGTCTCATTATAAGGTTAGTCTAAGTTCGTCCCAAGTTAGTCTAAGTTCGTCCCTAGTTAGTCTCTTTCTAAGGACGAACTTAGACAAACCTTAGAAGGAGACTAACGAGACTAACTTGGAACGAACAAAGACAAACTTTATTCTCATTCTAAGGTTTGTCTAAGTTCGTCCCAAGTTAGTCTAAGTTCGTCCCTAGTGTTAGGCTCTTTCTAAGGACGAAGTTAGACAAACCTTAGAATGAGACAAACGAGACTAACTTGGGACGAACAAAGACAAACGCTAGTCTCATTACAAGGTTAGTCTAAGTTCGTCCCAAGTTAGTCTAAGTTCGTCCCTAGTTTGTCTCTTTCTAAGGACGAACTTAGACAAACCTTAGAATGAGACTAACGAGACTAACTGGGGACGAACAAAGACAAACAATAGTTTCATTATAAGGTTAGTCTAAGTTCGTCCCAAGTTAGTCCCTTTCTAAGGACGAACTTAGACAAACCTTAGAATGAGACTAACGAGACTAACTTGGGACGAACAAAGACAAACAATAGTCTCATTATAAGGTTAGTCTAAGTTCATCCCAAGTTAATCCCTTTCTAAGGACGAACTTAGACTAACCTTAGAATGAGACTAACGAGACTAACTTGGGACGAACAAAGACAAACGTTAGTCTCATTACAAGGTTAGTCTAAGTTCGTCCCAAGTTAGTCTAAGTTCGTCCCTAGTTAGTCTCTTTCTAAGGACGAACTTAGACAAACCTTAGAATGAGACTAACGAGACTCACTTGGAACGAACTGAGACAAACTTTATTCTCATTCTAAGGTTAGTCTAAGTTCGTCCCAAGTTAGTCTAAGTTCGTCCCTAGTTAGTTTCTTTCTAAGGACGAACTTACACATACCTTAGAATGAGACTAACGAGACTAACTTGGGACGAACAGAGACAAACGTTAGTCTCATTATAAGGTTAGTCTAAGTTCGTCCCAAGTTAGTCTAAGTTCGTCCCTAATTAGTCTTTTTCTAAGGATGAACTTAGACAAACCTTAGAATGAGACTAACGAGACTAACTTGGGACGCACTTAAATAAACCTTAGAATGAGACTAACGAGACTAACTTGGGACCAACAACGACAAACTTTAGACTTATTCTAAGGTTAGCCTAAGTTCGTCCCAAGTTAGTCTAAGTTCGTCACAAGTTAGTCTCTTTCTAGGGACGAACTTAGACAAACCTTAGAATGAGACTAACGAGACTAACTTGGGACGAACGAAGACAATTGTTAGTCTCATTACAAGGTTAGTCTAAGTTCGTCCCAAGTTAGTCTAAGTTCGTCCCTAGTTAGTCTCTTTCAAAGGACGAACTTAGACAAACCTAAGAATGAGACTAACGAGACTAACTTGGGACGAACAAAGACAAACGTTAGTCTCGTTATAAGGTTAGTCTAAGCTCGTCCCAAGTTAGTCTAAGTTCGTCCCTAGTTAGTCTCTTTCTAAGGACGAACTTAGACAAACCTTAGAATGAGACTAAAGGCACTAACTTGGGACGAACTTAGACAAACCTTAGAATGAGACTAACGAGACTAAACTGGGACCAACAAAGACAAACGTTAGACTTATTCTAAGGTTAGTCTAAGTTCGTCCCAAGTTAGTCTAAGTTCGTCCCAAGTTAGTCTCTTTCTAGGGACGAACTTAGACAAACCTTAGAATGAGACTAACTTGGGACGAACAAAGACAAACGTTAGTCTGATTATAAGGTTAGTCTAAGTTCGTCCCAATTTAGTCTTAGTTCGTCCCTAGTTAGTCTCTTTCTAAGGACGAACTTAGAGAAACCTTAGAAGCAGACTAACGAGACTAACTTGGAACGAACAAAGACAAACTTTATTCTCATTCTAAGGTTTGTCTAAGTTCGTCCCAAGTTAGTCTAAGTTTGTCCCTAGTGTTTGGCTGTTTCTAAGGACGAACTTAGACAAACCTTAGAATGAGACTAACGAGACTAACTTGGGACGAACAAAGACAAACGTTAGTCTCATTATAAGGTTAGTCTAAGTTCGTCCCTAGTTAGTCTCTTTCTAAGGATGAACTTAGACAAACCTTAGAATGAGACTAACGGCACTAACTTGGGACGAACTTAGACAAACCTTAGAATGAGACTAAATTGGGACCAACAAAGACAAACTTTAGACTTATTCTAAGGTTAGTCTAAGTTCGTCCCAAGATAGTCTAAGTTCGTCCCAAGTTAGTCTCTTTCTAGGAACGAACTTAGACAAACCTTAGAATGAGACTAACTTGGGACGAACAAAGACAAACGTTAGTCTCATTATAAGGTTAGTCTAAGTTCGTCCCAAGTTAGTCTAAGTTCATCCCTAGTTAGTCTCTTTCGAAGGACGAACTTAGACAAACCTTAGAAGGAGACTAACGAGACTAACTTGGAACGAACAAAGACAAACTTTATTCTCATTCTAAGGTTAGTCTAAGTTCGTCCCAAGTTAGTCTAAGTTCGTCCCTAGTTAGTCTCTTTCTAAGGACGAACTTAAACAAACCTTAGAATGAGACTAACGAGACTAACTTGGGACGAACAAAGACAAACGTTAGTCTCATTATAAGGTTTGTCTAAGTTCGTCCCAAGTTAGTCTAAGTTCGTCCCTAGTTAAGGACGAACTTAGACAAACCTTAGAAGGAGACTAACGAAACTAACTTGGGACGAACAAAGACAAACGTTAGTCTCATTACAAGGTTTGTCAAAGTTCATCCCAAGTTAGTCTAAGTTTGTCCCTATTTAGTCTCTTTCTAAGGACGAACTTAAACAAACCTGAGAAAGAGACTAACGAAACTAACTTCGGACGAACAAAGACAAACTTTAGTCTCATTACAAGGTTAGTCTAAGTTCGTCCCAAGTTAGTCTCCTTCTAAGAACGAACTTAGACAAACCTTAGAATGAGACTAACGAGACAAACTCTCATTCTAAGGTTTGTCTAAGTTCGTCCCAAGTTAGTCTAAGTTCGTTTCTAGTTAGTCTCTTTCTAAGGACTTTAGTCTCATTATAAGGTTAGTCTAAGTTCGTCCCAAGTTAGTCTAAGTTCGTCCCTAATTAGTCTCTTTCTAAGGATGAACTTAGACAAACCTTAGAATGAGAGTAACGAGACTAACTTGGGACGAACAAAGACAAGCGTTAGTCTCATTATAAGGTTTGTCTAAGTTCGTCCCAAGTTATTCTAAGTTCGTCCCTGGTTAGTCTCTTTCTAAGGACGAACTTAGGCAAACCTTAGAATGAGACTAACGAGACTAACTTGGTACGAACAAAGACAAAGTTTATTCTCATTCTAAGGTTAGTCTAAGTTAGTCCCAAGTTAGTCTAAGTTCTTCCCTAGTTAGTTTCTTTCTAAGGACGAACTTAAACAAACCTTAGAATGAGACTAACGAGACTAACAAAGACAAACGTTAGTCTCATTATAAGGTTTGTCTAAGTTCGTCCCAAGTTAGTCTAAGTTCGTCCCTAGTTAGTCTCTTTCTAAGGACGAACTTAGACAAACCTTAGAATGAGACTAGTGAGACTAACTTGGGACGGACAAAGACAAACGTTAGTCTCATTATAAGGTTAGTCTAAGTTCATCCCAAGTTATTCTAAGTTCGTCCCAAGTTAGTCTCTTTCTAAGGACGAACTTAGACAAACCTTAGAACGAGACTAACGAGACTAACTTGGGACGAATAAAGACAAGCGTTAGTCTCATTATAAGGTTTATCTAATAAGTTCGTCCCAAGTTAGTCTAAGTTCGTCCCTAGTTAGTCTCTTTCTAAGGACGAACTTAGACAAACCATAGAATGAGACTAACGAGACTAACTTCGAACGAACAAAGACAAACTTTATTCTCATTCTAAGGTTAGTCTAAGTTCGTCCCAAGTTAGTCTAAGTTCGTCCCTAGTTAGTTTCTTTCTAAGCACGAACTTAAACAAACCTTATAATGAGACTAACGAGACTAACTTGGGACGAACAAAGACAAACGTTAGTCTCATTATAAGGTTTGTCTAAGTTCGTCCCAAGTTAGTCTAAGTTCGTCCCTAGTTAGTCTCTTTCTAAGGACGAACTTAGACAGACCTTAGAATGAGACTAACGAGACTAACTTGGGACGAACAAACACAAACGTTAGTCTCATTACTAGGTTAGTCTAAGTACGTCCCAAGTTACTCTAAGTTCGTCCCCAGTTAGTCTCTTTCTAAGGACGAACTTAGACAAACCTTAGAAGGAGACTAATGAGACTAACTTGGGACGAACAAAGACAAACGTTAGTCTCATTACAAGGTTAGTGTAAGTTCGTCCCAAGTTAGTCTCTTTCTAAGGACGAACTAAGGAAAACCTTAGAATGAGACTAACGAGACAAACTCTCATTCAAAGGTTTGTCTAAGTTCATCCCAAGTTAGTCTAAGTTCGTCCCTAGTTCGTCTCTTTCGAAGGACGAACTTAGACAAACCTTAGAATGAGACTAACAATACTAACTTAGGAGGAACAAACACAAACGTTAGTCTCATTATAAGGTTTGTCTAAGTTCGTCCCAAGTTAGTCTAAGTTCGTCCCTAGTTAGTTTCTTTCTAAGGACGAACTTAGTAGAATGAGACTAACGAGACTAACTTGGGACGAACAAACACAAACGTTAGTCTCATTACAAGGTTAGTCAAAGTTCGTCCCAAGTTAGTCTGAGTTTGTCCCTAGTAATCTCTTTCTAAGGACGAACTTAGACAAACCTTAGAAGGATACTAACGAGATTAACTTGGGACGAACAAAGACAAACGTTAGTCTCATTACAAGGTTAGTCTAAGTTCGTCCCATGTTAGTCTCTTTCTAAGGACGAACTTAGACAAACCTTAGAATGTGACTAACGAGAGAAACTCTCATTCTAAGGGTTGTCTAAGTTCGTCCCAAGTTAGTCTAAGTTCGTTCCTAGTTAGTCTCTTCTTAAGGACGAACTTAGACAAACCTTAGAATGAGACTAACGAGACTAACTTGGGACGAACAAAGACAAACTTTAGTCTCATTACAAGGTTAGTCTAAGTTCGTCCCAAGTTTGTCCAAGTTGTCCCTAGTTAGTCTCTTTCTAAGGACGAACTTAGACAAACGTTAGAATGAGACTAACGCAAAGTTAGTCTCGTTAGTCTCATTATAAGGTTTGTCTAAGTTCGTCCCAAGTTAGTCTAAGTTCGTCCCTAGTTAGTCTCTTTTTAAGGGAGAACTTAGACAAACCTTAGAATGAGACTAAAGAGAATAAGTTGGAACGAATAAAGACAAACTTTATTCTGATTACAAGGTTAGTCTAAGTTCGTCCCAAGTTAGTCTAAGTTTGTCCCTAGTTAGTCTCTTTCTAAGGACGAACTTAGACAAACCTGAGAAGGAGACTAACGAAACTAACTTCGGACGAACAAAGACAAACTTTAGTCTCATTACAAGGTTAGTCTAAGTTCGTCCCAAGTTAGTCTCCTTCTAAGAACGAACTTAGACAAACCTTAGAATGAGTCTAACGAGACAAACCTTAGAATGAGAGTTTGTCTCATTCTAAGGTTTGTCTAAGTTCGTCCCAAGTTAGTCTAAGTTCGTCCCTAGTTAGTCTCTTCTTAAGGACGAACATAGAAAAACCTTAGAATGAGACTAACGAGACTAACTTGGGACGAACAAAGACAAACTTTAGTCTCATTACAAGGTTAGTCTAAGTTCGTCCCATGTTAGTCTAAGTTGTCCCTAGTTAGTCTCTTTCTAAGGACGAACTTAGACAAACCTTAGAATGAGACTAACGAGACTAACTTGGGACGAACAAAGACAAATGTTAGTCTCATTATAAGGTTTGTCTAAGTTCATCCCAAGTTAGTTGATGAGTCGTAGTTGTACGACTATTTTATGTGTTTAAACCCCGTATCTTAGTGTTATCTGTGTATTATTTCACTACCTGTGTGTAGTTTTCTTTCTCAGGTACATTAGGAGATCATAGAAGGAATACCGGCTAAAGAGAGCCTATTAGAAGAAGTTTGGCGCGGAAAGAAATGGAGACCGAAGCACTTTGGAGTCTGAGTCAGCATTGCGCGGACGGCTTGAGGATTAAAGGCGCGGACGTCTGAATATTTACCATAATACAAGAGACGCTCGCGGATCATAAATTAAGGAGACGTCCGCGCGGAATGCCAGCTGTCAAAATGTTCCAATTTGTGTTTTCTCGGGAAAAGAAGGAACGAAAATCAGAGAGCCGCATTTGGGGAAGAGGAGAAGGAAATCAGAAGTCGAGGAGTTGGAATGGAGAGGAGATAAAAAGAAAAGAGAAAAGAAGAAATCATCATCTTCTTTTTGGCCGAGAGACTTGGGGGTTCGACTGCCAGCTTTTGGCCGTGGAAATTGAGGGAGAGCTGATTGGCTCTACGAAGCATTTGTCTACATATCATCATCCCAGCAGGAGATACACTCCATTGATTCCTATTGTCATCAGTACTTTCTATTTCAATTCATCACAATCTTGATTATGAACTCCATTACCATGAGTAGCTAAACTCATATGTGTAGGCTAGAACTCGAATTTGTGATGTATTGATTTGAGACTCATATTGAATTTCTATGTTTTGCGCTATATTACTATGCATTGTTCATGGATTTGATATGCTAGCATGAGTGGAACCCTAGCGGGGGAGCTTTTGTTTGTGTGTTGATTTCAATTATCAAAGTTTACTAGCAACCTAGCGGGGATAGTAAACTAGGATACGCGTGATATACCACTAGGATTGACGCCCTAGGACAACTTGTAGTGCAACCTAGCGGGGAGCTATAAGTTGTAAAACATTAGAAATCAAAACGGTTGGGTTAATGATTTAGTCTTGCATCACAATCGAAAGTTCTAGCTTGCACTGTTCTTTGACATTTGATACTTGAATTTGTGTGATCATTTCTCTTGATAATCGATCGTTGTTACTTGCTACTTGCATTTTTATTTGACTTGTTCGGAATTTACCCCCCCCCCCCCCCCCCATTGTTACTCTTGTACTTAGTGAAACAGATTCTCACACCGATCTCTGTGGATTCGACCCGACTTACCACTTACTAGTCGGATTACAAATTATTATTTTTGACGGGTACAACGATAGCCCGCCATTAGTCTAAGTTCGTCCCTAGTTTGTCTCTTTCTAAGGGAGAACTTAGACAAACCTCAGAATGAGACTAAAGAGACTAACTTGGAACGAATAAAGACAAACTTTATTCTCATTCTAAGGTTAGTCTAAGTTCGTCCCAAGTTAGTATAAGTTCGTCCCTAGTTAGTTTCTTTCTAAGGACGAACTTAAACAAAGCTTAGAATGAAACTAATGAGACTAACTTGGGACGAACAAAGACAAACGTTAGTCTCATTATAAGGTTTGTCTAAGTTCGTCCCAAGTTAGTCTAAGTTCCGTCCCTAGTTAGTCTCTTTCTAAGGACGAACTTAGACAAACCTTAGAATGAGACTAACGAGACTAACTTGGGACGAACAAACACAAACGTTAGTCTCATTATAAGGTTTGTCTAAGTTCATCCCAAGTTAGTCTAAGTTCCGTCCCTAGTTAGTCTCTTTCTAAGGACGAACTTAGACAAACCTTAGAATGAGACTAACGAGACTAACTTGGGATGAACAGAGACAAACGTTAGTCTCATTACAAGGTTAGTCTAAATTCGTCCCAAGTTTGTCTAAGTTCATCCTTAGTTAGTCCCTTTCTAAGGACGAACTTAGAGAAACCTTAGAATGAGACAAACGAGACTAACTTGGGACGAACAAAGACAAACTTTAGTCTCATTATAAGGTTAGTCTAAGTTCGTCCCAAGTTAGTCTAAGTTCGCCCCTAGTTAGTCTCTTTCTATGGACGAACTTAGACAAACCTTAGAATGATACTAACGAGACTAACTTGGGACGAACAAAGAAAAACTTTAGTCTCATTATAAGGTTAGTCTAAGTTCGTCCCAAGTTAGTCTAAGTTCGTCCCTAGTTAGTCTCTTTCTAAGGACGAACTTAGACAAACCTTAGACTGAGACTAACGAGACTAACTTGGGACGAACAAACACAAATGTTAGTCTCATTACAAGGTTAGTCTAAGTTCGTCCCAAGTTAGTCTAAGTTCGTCCCTAGTTAGTCTCTTTCTAAGGACGAACTTAGACAAACCTTAGAATGAGACTAACGAGACTAACTTGGAACGAACAAAGACAAACTTTATTCTCATTACAAGGTTAGTCTAATTTCATCCCAAGTAAGTCTAAGTTCGTCCCTAGTTAGTCTCTTTCTGAGGACGAACTTACACAAACCTTAGAATGAGAATAACGAGACTAACTTGGGACGAACAAACACCAACGTTAGTCTCATTACAAGGTTAGTCTAAGTTCGTTCCAAGTTAGTCTAAGTTCGTCCCTAGTTAGTCTCTTTCTAAGGACAAACTTAGACAAACCTTAGAAGGAGACTAACAAGACTAACTTGGGACGAACAAACACAAACGTTAGTCTCATTACAAGGTTAGTCTATGTTCGTCCCAAGTTAGTCTAAGTTCGTCCCTCGTTAGTCTCTTTCTAAGGACGAACTTAGACAAACCTTAGAATGAGACTAACAAGACTAACTTGGGACGAACAAACACAAACGTTAGTCTCATGACAAGGTTAGTCTAAGTTCGTCCCAAGTTAGTCTCTTTCTAAGGACGAACTTAGAAAAACCTTAGAATGAGACTAACGAGAGAAACCCTCATTCTAAGGTTTGTCTAAGTTCGTCCCAAGTTAGTCTAAGTTCGTCCCTAGTTAGTCTCTTTCTAAGGACGAACTTAAACAAACCTAAGAATGAGACTAACGAGACTAACTTGGGACGAACAAAGACAAACGTTAGTCTCATTATAAGGTTAGTCTAAGTTCATCCCAAGTTAGTCTAAGTTCGTCCCTAGTTAGTCTCTTTCTAAAGACGAACTTAGACAAACCTTAGAAGGAGACTAACGAGACTAACTTGGGACGAACAAAGACAAACGTTAGTCTCATTACAAGGTTAGTCTAAGTTCGTCCCAAGTTAGTCTCTTTCTACGGACGAACTTAGACAAACCTTAAATGAGACTAATGAGACAAACTCTCATTCAAAGGTTTGTCAAACTTCGTCTCAAGTTAGTCTAAGTTCGTCCCTAGTTAGTCTCTTTCTAAGGACGAACTTAGACAAACCTTAGAATGAGACTAACGAGACTAACTTGGAACGAACAAAGACAAACGTTAGTCTCATTATAAGGTTTGTCTAAGTTCGTCCCAAGTTAGTCTAAGTTCGTCCCTAGTTAGTCTCTTTCTAAGGACGAACTTAGACAAACCTTAGAAGGACACTAACGAAACTAACTTGGGACGAACAAAGACAAACGTTAGTCTCATTACAAGGTTAGTCTAAGTTCGTCCCAAGTTAGTCTCTTTCTAAGGACGAACTTAGACAAACCTTAGAATGAGACTAGCGAGACAAACTCTCATTCTAAGGTTTGTCTAAGTTCGTCCCAAGTTAGTCTAAGTTCGTCCCCAGTTAGTTTCTTTCTAAGGACGAACTTAAACAAACCTTAGAATGAGACTAACGAGACTAACAAAGACAAACGTTAGTCTCATTATAAGGTTTGTCTATGTTCGTCCCAAGTTAGTCTAAGTTCGTCCCTAGTTAGTCTCTTTCTAAGGACGAACTTAGACAAACCTTAGAATGAGACTAACGAGACTAACTTGGGACGAACATAGACAAGCGTTAGTCTCATTATAAGGTTAGTCTAAGTTCATCCCAAGTTAGTCTAAGTTCGTCACAAGTTAGTCTCTTTCTAAGGACGAACTTAGACAAACCTTAGAATGAGACTAACGAGACTAACTTGGGACGAACATAGACAAGCGTTAGTCTCATTATAAGGTTTATCTAAGTTCGTCCCAAGTTAGTCTAAGTTCGTCCCTAGTTAGTCTCTTTCTAAGGACGAACTTAGACAAACCTTAGAATGAGACTAACGAGACTAACTTGGAACGAACAAAGACAAACTTTATTCTCATTCTAAGGTTAGTCTAAGTTCGTCCCATGTTAGTCTAAGTTCGTCCCTAGTTAGTTTCTATCTATGGACGAACTTAAACAAACCTTAGAATGAGACTAACGAGACTAACTTGGGACGAACAAAGACAAACGTTAGTCTCATTATAAGGTTTGTCTAAGTTCGTCCCAAGTTAGTCTAAGTTCGTCCCTAGTTAGTCTCTTTCTAAGGACGAGCTTAGACAAACCTTAGAATGAGACTAACGAGACTAACTTGGGACGAACAAACACAAACGTTAGTCTCATTACTAGGTTAGTCTAAGTACGTCCCAAGTTATTCTAAGTTCGTCCCTAGTTAGTCTCTTTCTAAGGACGAACTTAGACAAACCTTAGAAGGAGACTAATGAGACTAACCTGGGACGAACAAAGACAAACGTTACTCTCATTACAAGGTTAGTGTAAGTTCGTCCCAAGTTAGTCTCTTTCTAAGGACGAACTAAGAAAAACCTTAGAATGAGACTAACGAGACAAACTCTCATTCAAAGGTTTGTCTAAGTTCATCCCAAGTTAGTCTAAGTTCGTCCCTAGTTCGTCTCTTTCAAAGGACGAACTTAGACAAACCTTAGAATGAGACTAACGATACTAACTTGGGAGGAACTAAGACAAACGTTAGTCTCATTATAAGGTTTGTCTAAGTTCGTCCCAAGTAAGTCTAAGTTCGTCCCTAGTTAGTTTCTTTCTAAGGACGAACTTAGACAAACCTTAGAATGAGACTAACGAGACTAACTTGGGACGAACAAACACAAACGTTAGTCTCATTACAAGGTTAGTCAAAGTTCGTCCCAAGTTGTCTAAGTTTGTCCCTAGTAATCTCTTTCTAAGGACGAACTTAGACAAACCTTAGAAGGATACTAACGAGACTAACTTGGGACAAACAAAGACAAACGTTAGTCTCATTACAAGGTTAGTCTAAGTTCGTCCCATGTTAGTCTCTTTCTAAGGACGAACTTAGACAAACCTTAGAATGAGACTAACGAGACAAACTCTCATTCTAAGGGTTGTCTAAGTTCGTCCCAAGTTAGTCTAAGTTCGTTCCTAGTTAGTCTCTTCTTAAGGACGAACTTAGACAAACCTTAGAATGAGACTAACGAGACTAACTTGGGACTAACAAAGACAAACTTTAGTCTCATTACAAGGTTAGTCTAAGTTCGTCCCAAGTTAGTCCAAGTTGTCCCTAGTTAGTCTCTTTCTAAGGACGAACTTAGGCAAACGTTAGAATGAGACTAACGCAAAGTTAGTCTCGTTAGTCTCATTATAAGGTTTGTCTAAGTTCGTCCCAAGTTAGTCTAAGTTCGTCCCTAGTTAGTCTCTTTTTTAGGGAGAACTTAGACAAACCTTAGAATGAGACTAAAGAGACTAACTTGGAACGAATAAAGACAAACTTTATTCTCATTCTAAGGTTAGTCTAAGTTCGTCCCCAGTTACTCTAAGTTCGTCCCTAGTTAGTTTCTTTCAAAGGACGAACTTAAACAAACCTTAGAATGAGACAAATGAGACTTACTTGGGACGAACAAAGACAAACGTTATTCTCATTATAAGTTTTGTCTAAGTTCCATCCCTAGTTTGTCTAAGTTCCGTCCCTAGTTAGTCTCTTTCTAAGGACGAACTTAGACAAACCTTAGAATGAGACTAACGAGACAAACTTGGTACGAACAAACACAAACGTTAGTCTCATTACAAGGTTAGTCTAAGTTCGTCCCAAGTTAGTCTAAGTTTGTCCCTAGTTAGTCTCTTTCTAAGGACGAACTTAGACAAACCTTAGAAGGATACTAACGAGACTAACTTGGGACGAACAAAGACAAACGTTAGTCTCATTACAAGGTTAGTCTAAGTTCGTCCCATGTTAGTCTCTTTCTAAGGACGAACTTAGACAAACCTTAGAATGAGACTTACGAGACAAACTCTCATTCTAAGGGTTGTCTAAGTTCGTCCAAAGTTAGTCTAAGTTCGTCCCTAGTTAGTTTCTTCTTAAGGACGAACTTAGACAAACCTTAGAATGAGACTAACGAGACTAACTTGGGTCGAACAAAGACAAACTTTAGTCTCATTACAAGGTTAGTCTAAGTTCGTCCCAAGTTAGTCTAAGTTGTCCCTAGTTAGTCTCTTTCTAAGGACGAACTTAGACAAACCTTAGAATGAGACTAACGAGACTAACTTGGGACGAACAAAGACAAATGTTAGTCTCATTATAAGGTTTGTCTAAGTTCGCCCCAAGTTAGTCTAAGTTCGTCCCTAGTTTGTCTCTTTCTAAGGGAGAACTTAGACAAACCTTAGAATGAGACTAAAGAGACTAACTTGGAACGAATAAAGACAAATTTTATTCTCATTCTAAGGTTAGTCTAAGTTCGTCCCAAGTTAGTATAAGTTCGTCCCTAGTTAGTTTCTTTCTAAGGACGAACTTAAACAAACCTTAGAATGAAACTAATGAGACTAACTTGGGACGAACAAAGACAAACGTTAGTCTCATTATAAGGTTTGTTTAAGTTCGTCCCAAGTTAGTCTAAGTTCCGTCCCTAGTTAGTCTCTTTCTAAGGACGAACTTAGACAAACCTTAGAATGAGACTAACGAGACTAACTTGGGACGAACAAACACAAACGTTAGTCTCATTACAAGGTTAGTCTAAGTTCGTCCCAAGTTAGTCTAAGTTTGTCCCTAGTTAGTTTCTTTCTAAGGACGAACTTAGACAAACCTTAGAAGGATACTAACGAGACTAACTTGGAACGAACAAAGACAAACTTTATTCTCATTCTAAGGTTAGTCTAAGTTCGTCCCAAGTTAGTCTCAGTTCGTCCCTAGTTAGTTTCTTTCTAAGGACGAACTTAAACAAACCTTAGAATGAGACTAACGAGACTAACAAAGACAAACGTTAGTCTCATTATAAGGTTTGTCTAAGTTCGTCCCAAGTTAGTCTAAGTTCGTCCCTAGTTAGTCTCTTTCGAAAGACGAACTTAGACAAACCTTAGAATGAGACTAACGAGACCAACGAGACTAACTTTGGACGAACAAGCACAAACGTTAGTCTCATTACAAGGTTAGTCTAAGTTCGTCCCAAGTTAGTCCAAGTTCGTCCCTAGTTAGTCTCTTTCTAAGGACGAACTTAGACAAACCTTAGAATGAGACTAACGAGATTAACTTGGAACGAACAAAGACAAACTTTATTTTCTAAGGTTAGTCTAAGTTTGTCCCAAGTTAGTCTAAGTTCGTCCCTAGTTAGTTTCTTTCTAAGGACGAACTTAAACAAACCTTACAATGAGACTAACGAGACTAACTTGGGATGAACAAAGGCAAACGTTAGTCTCATTATAAGGTTTGTCTAAGTTCGTCCCAAGTTAGTCTAAGTTCGTCCCTAGTTAGTCTCTTTCTAAGCAGGAACTTAGACAAACCTTAGAATGAGACTAACGAGTCTAACTCTCATTCTAAGGTTTGTCTAAGTTCGTCCGAAGTTAGTCTAAGTTCGTCCCTAGTTAGTCTCTTTCTAATGACAAACTTAGACAACCTTAGAATGAGACTAACGAGACAAACTCTCATTCTAAGGTTTGTCTAAGTTCGTCCGAAGTTAGTCTAAGTTCGTCCCTAGTTAGTCTCTTTCTAAGGACGAACTTAGACAAACCGTGGAATGAGACTAACGAGACTAACTTGGGACGAACAAAGACAAACGTTAGTCTCATTACAAGGTTAGTCTAAGGTCGTCCCAAGTTAGTTTAAGTTCGTCCCTAGTTAGTCTCTTTCTAAAGACGAACTTAGACAAACCTTAGAATGAGACTAACGAGACTAACTTGGGACGAACAAAGACAAACGTTAGTCTCATTACAAGGTTAGTCTAAATTCGTCCCAAGTTTGTCTAAGTTCATCCTTAGTTAGTCCCTTTCTAAGAACGAACTTAGACAAACCTTAGAATGAGACAAACGAGACTAACTTGGGACGAACAAAGACAAACTTTAGTCTCATTATAAGGTTAGTCTAAGTTCGTCCCAAGTTAGTCTAAGTTCGTCCCTAGTTAGTCTCTTTCTATGGACGAACTTAGACAAACCATAGAATGATACTAACGAGACTAACTTGGGACGAACAAAGAAAAACTTTAGTCTCATTATAAGGTTAGTCTAAGTTCGTCCCAAGTTAGTCTAAGTTCGTCCCTAGTTAGTCTCTTTCTAAGGACGAACTTAGACAAACCTTAGAATGAGACTAACGAGACTAACTTGGGACGAACAAACACAAATGTTAGTCTCATTACAAGGTTAGTCTAAGTTCGTCCCAAGTTAGTCTAAGTTCGTCCCTAGTTAGTCTCTTTCTAAGGACGAACTTAGACAAACCTTAGAATGAGACTAACGAGACTAAATTGGAACGAACAATGACAAACTTTATTCTCATTACAAGGTTAGTCTAAGTTCGTCCCAAGTAAGTCTAAGTTCGTCCCTAGTTAGTCTCTTTCGGAGGACGAACTTAGACAAACCTTAGAATGAGAATAACGAGACTAACTTGGGACGAACAAACACCAACGTTAGTCTCATTACAAGGTTAGTCTAAGTTCGTTCCAAGTTAGTCGAAGTTCGTCCCTAGTTAGTCTCTTTCTAAGGATGAACTTAGACAAACCTTAGAAGGAGACTAACAAGACTAACTTGGGACGAACAAACACAAACGTTAGTCTCATTACAAGGTTAGTCTAAGTTCGTCCCAAGTTAGTCTAAGTTTGTCCCTCGTTAGTCTCTTTCTAAGGACGAACTTAGACAAACCTTAGAATGAGACTAACAAGACTAACTTGGGACGAACAAACACAAACGTTAGTCTCATGACAAGGTTAGTCTAAGTTCGTCCCATGTTAGTCTCTTTCTAAGGACGAACTTAGACAAACCTTAGAATGAGACTAACGAGACTAACTTGGGACGAACAAACACAAACGTTAGTCTCATTACAAGGTTAGTCTAAGTTCGTCCCATGTTAGTCTCATTCTAAGGACGAACTTAGACAAACCTTAAAATGAGACTAACGAGACTAACTTGGAACGAACTAAGACAAACTTTATTGTCATTCTGAAGTTTGTCTAAGTTCGTCCCAAGTTAGTCTAAGTTCGTCCCTAGTTAGTCTCTTTCTAAGGACGAACTTAAACAACCCATAGAATGAGACTAACGAGACTAACTTGGGACGAACAAAGATAAACGTTAGTCTCATTATAAGGTTAGTCCAAGTTCATCTCAAGTTAGTCTAAGTTCGTCCCTAGTTAGTCTCTTTCTAAGGACGAACTTAACTTAGACTAACTCGGGACCAACTTAGACCAACCTTAGAATGAGACTAAAGTTTGTCTTTGTTCGTCCCAAGTTAGTCTCGTTAGTCTCATTCTAAGGTTTGTCTAAGTTTTTCCTTAGAAAGATACTAACTAGGGACGAACTTTGACAACCTTGGGACGAACTTAGAGTAACCTTATAATGAGACTTACGTTTGTCTTTGTTCGTCCCAAGTTAGTGTCGTTAGTCTCATTCTAAGGTTTGTGTAAGTTCGTCCTTAGAAAGAGACTAACTAGGGACGAACTTAGACTAACTTGGGACGAACTTAGACTAACCTTATAATGAGACTAACGTTTGTCTTTGTTCGTCCCAAGTTATTCTCGTTGGTCTCATTCTAAGGTTTGTTTAAGTTCGTCCTTAGAAAGAAACTAACTAGGGACGAACTTAGACTAACTTGGGAAGAACTTAGACTAACCTTAGAATGAGAATAAAGTTTGTCTTTGTTCGTTCCAAGTTAGTCTCGTTAGTCTCATTCTAAGGTTTGTCTAAGTTCTCCCTTAGAAAGAGAATAACTTGGGACGAACTTAGACTAACTTCGGACGAACTTAGACAAACCTTATAATGAGACTAACGCTTGTCTTTGTTCGTCCCAAGTTAGTCTCGTTAGTCTCATTATAAGGTTTGTCCAAGTTCGTCCTTAGAAAGAGACTAACTAGGGACGAACTTAGACTAACTTGGGACGAACTTAGACTAACCTTATAATGAGACTAAAGTTTGTCTTTGTTCGTCCCAAGTTAGTCTCGTTAGTCTCATTATAAGGTTTGTCCAAGTTCGTCCTTAGAAAGAGACTAACTAGGGACGAACTTAGACTAACTTGGGACGAACTTAGACTAACCTTATAATGAGACTAAAGTTTGTCTTTGTTCGTCCCAAGTTAGTCTCGTTAGTTTCATTCTAAGTTTTGTTTAAGTTTGTCCTTAGAAAGAGACTAACTAGGGACGAACTTTGACTATCTTGGGACGAACTTAGAGTAACCTTATAATGAGACTAACATTTGTCTTTGTTCGTCCCAAGTTAGTGTCGTTAGTCTCATTCTAAGGTTTGTCTAAGTTCGTCCTTAGAAAGAGACTAACAATGGACGAACTTGTACTAACTTGGGACGAACTTAGACTAACCTTGTAAGGAGACTAACGTTTGTCATTGTTCGTCCCAAGTTAGTCTCGTTAGTCTCATTCTAAGGTTTGTCTAAGTTCGTCCTTAAGAAGAGACTAACTAGGGACGAACTTAGACTAACTTGGGACGAACTTAGACAACCCTTAGAATGACAGTTTGCCTCGTTAGTCTCATTCTAAGGTTTGTCTAGTTCGTCCTTAGAAAGAGACTGACTAGGGACGAACTGAGACTAACTTGGGACGAACTTAGACTAACCTTGTAATGAGACTAACGTTTGTCTTTCTTCGTCCCAAGTTTGTCTCGTTAGTCTTCTTCTAAGGTTTGTCTAAGTTCGTCCTTAGAAAGAGACTAACTAGGGAAGAACTTAGATTAACTTGGGACGAACTTAGACTAACCTTGTAATGAAACTAACGTTTGTGTTTGTTCGTCCCAAGTTAGTCTCGTTAGTCTCATTCTAAGGTTTGTCTAAGTTCGTCCTTAGAAAGAGACTAACTAGGGACGAACTTAGACTAACTTGGGACGAACTTAGACTAACCTTATAATGAGACTAACATTTGTCTTTGTTCGTCCCAAGTTAGTCTCGTTAGTCTCATTCTAAGGTTTGTTTAAGTTTGTCCTTAGAAAGAGACTAACTAGGGATAGACTAACTTGGGACGAACTTCGACTAACCTTAGAATGAGAATAAAGTTTGTCTTTGTTCGTTCCAAGTTAGTCTCGTTAGTCTCATTATAAGGTTTGTCTAAGTTTGTCCTTAGAAAGAGACTAACTAGGGACGAACTTAGACTAACTTGGGACGAACTTAGACTAACCTTATAATGAGACTACCGTTTGTCTTTGTTCGTCCCAAGTTAGTCTCGTTAGTCTCATTCTAAGGTTTATCTAAGTTCGTCCTTAGAAAGAGACTAACTATGGACGAACTTAGACTAACCTTATAATGAGACTAAAGTTTGTCTTTGTTTAAGTTTGTCTAAGTTCTCCCTTAGAAAGGGAATAACTAGGGACGAACTTAGACTAACTTGGGACGAACTTAGACAAACCTTATAATGAGACTAACGCTTGCCTTTGTTCGTCCCAAGTTAGTCTCGTTAGTCTCATTATAAGGTTTGTCTAAGTTCGTCCTTAGAAAGAGACTAACTAGGGACGAACTTAGACTAACTTGGGACGAACTTAGACTAACCTTATAATGAGACTAAAGTTTGTCTTTGTTCGTCCCAAGTTAGTCTCGTTAGTCTCATTCTAAGGTTTGTCTAAGTTTGTCCTTAGAAAGAGACTAACTAGGGACGAACTTAGATTAACTTGGGACGAACTTAGACTAACCTTATAATGAGACTAACGTTTGTCTTTGTTCGTCCCAAGTTAGTCTCCTTAGTCTCATTCTAAGGTTTATATAAGTGCGTCCTTAGAAAGAGACTAACTATGGACGAACTTATACTAACTTGGGATGAACTTAGACTAACCTTGTAATGAGACTAAAGTTTGTCTTTGTTCGTCCCAAGTTAGTCTCGTTAGTCTCATTCTAAGGTTTGTCTAAGTTCGTCCTTAGAAAGAGACTAACTAGGGACGAACGTAGACTAACTAGGGACGAACTTAGACTAACCTTGTAATGAGACTAACGTTTGTCTTTGTTCGTCCCAAGTTAGTCCCGTTAGTCTCATTCTAAGGTTTGTCTAAGTTCGTCCTTAAGAAGAGACTAACTTGGGACAAACTTAGACTAACTTGGGACGAACTTAGACAACCTTAGAATGAGAGTTTGTCTCGTTAGTCTCATTCTAAGGTTTGTCTAAGTTCGTCCTTAGAAAGAGACTAACTTGGGACGAACTTAGACTAACCTTGTAATGAGACTAACCTTTGTCTTTGTTCGTCCCAAATTAGTCTCGTTTGTCTCCTTTTAAGGTTTGTCTAACTTCGTCCTTAGAAATAGACTAACTAGGGACGAACTTAGACTGACTTGGGACGAACTTAGACTGACCTTGTAATGAGATTAACGTTTGTGTTTGTTCGTCCCAAGTTAGTCTCGTTAGTCTCCTTCTAAGGCTTGTCTAAGTTCGTCCTTAGAAAGAGACTAACTTGGGACGAACAAAGACAAACGTTAGTCTCATTATAAGGTTAGTCTAAGTTCGTCCCAAGTTAGTCTAAGTTCGTCCCTAGTTAGTCTCTTTCTAAGGACAAACTTAGACAAACCTTATAATGAGACTAACGTTTGTCTTTGTTCGTCCCAAGTTAGTCTCGTTAGTCGCATTCTAAGGTTTGTCTATGTTCGTCCTTAGAAAGAGACTAACTACGGACGAACTTAGACTAACTTGGGACGAACTTAGACTAACCTTGTAATGAGACTAATGTTTGTCTTTGTTCGTCCCAAGTTTGTCTCGTTAGTCTCATTCTAAGGTTTGTCTAAGTTCGACCTTAGAAAGAGACTAACTAGGGACGAACTTAGACTAACTTGGGACGAACTTAGACTAACCTTGTAATGAGACTAACGTTTGTCTTTGTTCGTCCCAAGTTAGTCTCGTTAGTCTCATTCTAAGGTTTGTCTAAGTTCGTCCTTATGAAGAGACTAACTAGGGACAAACTTAGACAAACCTTAGAATGAGAGTTTGTCTCGTTAGTCTCATTCTAAGGTTTGTCTAAGTTCGTCCTTAGAAAGAGACTAACTTGGGACGAACTTAGACTAACCTTGTAATGAGACTATAGTTTGTCTTTGTTCGTCCCAAGTTAGTCTCGTTTGTCTCCTTCTAAGGTTTCTCTAACTTTGTCCTTAGAAAGAGACTAACTAGGGACGAACTTAGACTAACTTGGGACGAACTTAGACTGACCTTGTAATGAGACTAACGTTTGTGTTTGTTCGTCCCAAGTTAGTCTCGTTAGTCTCATTCTAAGGTTTGTCTAAGTTCGTCCTTAGAAAGACACTAATTAGGGACGAAGTTAGACAAACCATATAATGAGACAAACGTTTGTCTTTGTTCGTCCCAAGTTAGTCTCGTTAGTCGCATTCTAAGGTTTGCCTAAGTTCGTCCTTAGAAAGAGACTAACTAGGGACGAACTTAGACTAACTTGGGACAAACTTAGACTAACCTTGTAATGAGACTAACATTTGTCTTTGTTCGTCCCAAGTTAGTCTCGTTAGTCTCATTATAAGGTTTGTCTAAGTTTGTCCTTAGAAAGAGACTAACTAGGGACGAACTTAGACTAACTTGGGACGAACTTAGACTAACCTTATAATGAGACTAACGTTTGTCTTTGTTCGTCCCAAGTTAGTCTCGTTAGTCTCATTCTAAGGTTTATCTAAGTTCGTCCTTAGAAAGAGACTAACTATGGACGAACTTAGACTAACTTGGGACGAACTTAGACTTACCTTATAAGGAGACTAAAGTTTGTCTTTGTTTAAGTTTGTCTAAGTTCTCCCTTAGAAAGAGAATAACTAGGGACGAACTTAGACTAACTTGGGACGAACTTAGACAAACCTTATAATGAGACTAACGCTTGTCTTTGTTCGTCCCAAGTTAGTCTCGTTAGTCTCATTATAGGGTTTGTCTAAGTTTGTCCTTAGAAAGAGACTAACTAGGGATTAACTTAGACTAACTTGGGACGAACTCAGACTAACCTTATAATGAGACTAAAGTTTGTCTTTGTTCGTCCCAAGTTAGTCTCGTTAGTCTCATTCTAAGGTTTGTCTAAGTTTGTCCTTAGAAAGAGACTAACTCGGGACGAACTTAGACTAACTTGGGACGAACTTAGACTAACCTTATAATGAGACTAACGTTTGTCTTTGTTCGTCCCAAGTTAGTCTCGTTAGTCTCATTCTAAGGTTTATCTAAGTTCGTCCTTAGAAAGAGACTAACTATGGACGAACTTATGATAACTTGGGACGAACTTAGACTAACCTTGTAATGAGACTAAAGTTTGTCTTTGTTCGGCCCAAGTTAGTCTCGTTAGTCTCATTCTAAGGTTTGTCTAAGTTCGTCCTTAGAAAGAGACTAACTAGGGACGAACTTAGACTAACTTGGGACGAACTTAGACTAACCTTGTAATGAGACTAACGTTTGTCTTTGTTCGTCCCAAGTTAGTCCCGTTAGTCTCATTCTAAGGTTTGTCTAAGTTCGTCCTTAAGAAGTGACTAACTGGGGACAAACTTAGACTAACTTGGGACGAACTTAGACAAACCTTAGAATGAGAGTTTGTCTCGTTAGTCTCATTCTAAGGTTTGTCTAAGTTCGTCCTTAGAAACACACTAACTTGGGACGAACTTAGACTAACCTTGTAATGAGACTAACGTTTGTCTTTGTTCGTCCCAAGTTAGTCTCGTTTGTCTCCTTCTAAGGTTTGTCTAACTTCGTCCTTAGAAAAAGACTAACTAGGGACGAACTTAGACTAAGTTGGGACGAACTTAGACTGACCTTGTAATGAGACTAACGTTTGTGTTTGTTCGTCCCAAGTTAGTCTCGTTAGTCGCATTCTAAGGTTTGTCTTAGTTCGTCCTTAGAAAGAGACTAACCAGGGACGAACTTAGACTAACTTGGGACGAACTTAGACTACCCTTGTAATGAGACTAACGTTTTTCTTTGTTCGTCCCAAGTTAGTCTTGTTAGTCTCATTCTAAGGTTTGTCTAAGTTCGTCCTTAGAAAGAGACTAACTAGGGACGAACTTAGACTAACTTGGGACGAACTTAGACTAACCTTGTAATGAGACTAACGTTTATCTTTGTTCGTCCCAAGTTAGTCTCGTTAGTCTCATTCTAAGGTTTGTCTAAGTTCGTCCTTATGAAGAGACTAACTAGGCACAATCTTAGACTAACTTGGGACGAACTTAGACAAACCTTAGAATGAGAGTTTGTCTCGTTAGTCTCATTCTAAGGTTTGTCTAAGTTCATCCTTAGAAAGAGACTAACTTGGGACGAACTTAGACTAACCTTGTAATGAGACTAACGTTTGTCTTTGTTCGTCCCAAGTTAGTCTCGTTTGTCTCCTTCTAAGGTTTGTCAAACTTCGTCCTTAGAAAGAGACTAACTGGGGACGAACTAAGACTAACTTGGGACGAACTTAGACTGACCTTGTAATGAGACTAACGTTTGTGTTTGTTCGTCGTAAGTTAGTATCGTTAGTCTCATTCTAAGGTTTGTCTAAGTTCGTCCTTAGAAAGAGACTAATTAGGGACGAAGTTAGACAAACCTTATAATGAGACAAACGTTTGTCTTTGTTCGTCCCAAGTTAGTCTCGTTAGTCGCATTCTAAGGTTTGTCTAAGTTTGTCCTTAGAAAGAGACTAACTAGGGACGAACTTGGACTAACTTGGGACGAACTTAGACTAACCTTGTAATGACACTAACGTTTGTCTTTGTTCGTCCCAAGTTAGTCTCGTTAGTCTCATTCTAAGGTTTGTCTATGTTCGTCCTTAGAAAGAGAATAACTTGGGACGAACTTAGACTAACCTTGTAATGAGACTAAAGTTTGTCTTTGTTCGTCCCAAGTTAGTCTCGTTAGTCTCATTCTAAGGTTTGTCTAAGTTCGTCCTTAGAAAGAGACTAACTAGGGACGAACTTAGAATAACTTGGGATGAACTTAGACTAACCTTGTAATGAGACTAACGTTTGTCTTTGTTCGTCCCAAGTTAGTCTCGTTAGTCTCATTCTAAGGTTTGTCAAAGTTCGTCCTTAAGAAGAGACTAACTAGGGACGAACTTAGACTAACTTGGGACGAACTTAGACAAACTCTAGAATGATCGTTAGTCTCATTCTAAGGTTTGTCTAAGTTCGTCCTTTGAAAGAGACTAACTTGGGAGGAACTTAGACTAACCTTGTAATGAGACTAACGTTTGTCTTTGTTCGTCCCAAGTTAGTCTCGTTTGTCTCCTTCTAAGGTTTGTCTAACTTCGTCCTTAGAAAAAGACTAACTAGGGACAAACTTAGACTAACTTGGGACGAACTTAGACTGGCCTTGTAATGGGACTAACGTTTGTGTTAGATCGTCCCAAGTTAGTCTCGTTAGTCTCATTCTAAGGTTTGTCTAAGTTCGTCCTTAAAAAGAGACTAACTAGGGACGAACTTAGACTAACCTTGTAATGACACTAACGTTTGTCTTTGTTCGTCCCAGGTTAGTCTCGTTAGTCTCATTCTAAGGTTTGTCTAAGTTCGTCCTTAAGAAGAGACTAACTAGGGACGAACTTAGACTAACTTGGGACGAACTTAGACAAACCTTAGAATGAGAGTTTGACTCGTTAGTCTCATTCTAAGATTTGTCTAAGTTCGTCCTTAGAAAGAGATTAACTTGGGACGAACTTAGACTAACCTTGTAATGAGACTAACGTTTGTCTTTGTTCGTCCCAAGTCAGTCTCGTTTGTCTCCTTCTAAGGTTTGTCTAGCTTCGTCCTTAGAAATAGACTAACTAGGGACGAACTTAGACTAACTTGGGACGAACTTAGACTGACTCTGTAATTAGACTGACGTTTGTGTTTGTTCGTCCCAAGTTAGTCTCCTTAGTCTCATTCTAAGGTTTGTCTAAGTTCGTCCTTAAGAAGAGACTAACTAGGGACGAACTTAGACTAACTTGGGACGAACTTAGACAAACCTTAGAATGAGAGTTTGACTCGTTAGTCTCATTCTAAGATTTGTCTAAGTTCGTCCTTAGAAAGAGATTAACTTGGGACGAACTTAGACTAACCTTGTAATGAGACTAACGTTTGTCTTTGTTCGTCCCAAGTCAGTCTCGTTTGTCTCCTTCTAAGGTTTGTCTAGCTTCGTCCTTAGAAATAGACTAACTAGGGACGAACTTAGACTAACTTGGGACGAACTTAGACTGACTCTGTAATTAGACTGACGTTTGTGTTTGTTCGTCCCAAGTTAGTCTCCTTAGTCTCATTCTAAGGTTTGTCTAAGTTCGTCCTTAGAAAGAGACTAACTAGGGACGAAGTTAGACAAACCTTATAATGAGACAAACGTTTGTCTTTGTTCGTCCCAAGTTAGTCTCGTTAGTCGCATTCTAAGGTTTGTCTAAGTTCGTCCTTAGAAAGAGACTAACTAGGGACGAACTTAGACTAACATTGTAATGAGACTAACGTTTGTCTTTGTTCGTCCCAAGTTAGTCTCGTTAGTCTCATTCTAAGGTTTGTCTAAGTTCGTCTTTAAGAAGAGACTAACTAGGGACGAACTTAGACTAACTTGGGACGAACTTAGACAAACCTTAGAATGAGAGTTTGTCTCGTTAGTCTCATTCTAAGGTTTGTCTAAGTTCGTCCTTAGAAAGAGACTAACTTGGGACGAACTTAGACTAACCTTGTTATGAGACTAAAGTTTGTCTTTGTTCGTCCCAAGTTAGTCTCGTTAGTCTGATTCTAAGGTTTGTCTAAGTTCGTCCTTAGAAAGAGACTAACTAGGGACGAACTTAGACTAACTTGGGACGAACTTAGACTAACCTTGTTATGAGACTAACGTTTGTCTTTGATCGTCCCAAGTTAGTCTCGTTAGTCTCATTCTAAGGTTTGTCTAAGTTCGTCCTTAAGAAGAGACTAACTAGGGACCAACTTAGACTACCTTGGGACGAACTTAGACACACCTTAGAATGAGAGTTTGTCTCGTTAGTCTCATTCTAAGGTTTGTTCGTCCTTAGAAAGAGACTAACTTGGGACGAATTTAGACTAACCTTGTAATGAGACTAAAGTTTGTCTTTGTTCGTCCCAAGTTAGTCTCGTTAGTCTCATTCTTAGGTTTGTCTAAGTTCGTCCTTAGAAAGAGACTAACTAGGGACGAACTTAGACTAACTTGGGACGAACTTAGACTAACCTTGTAATGAGACTAACGTTTGTCTTTGTTCGTCCCAAGTTAGTCTCGTTAGTCTCATTCTAAGGTTTGTCTAAGTTCGTCCTTAAGAAGAGACTAACTAGGGACGAACTTAGACTAACTTGGGACGAACTTAGACAAACCTTAGAATGAGAGTTTGTCTTGTTAGTCTCATTCTAAGGTTTGTCTAAGTTCGTCCTTTGAAAGAGACTAACTTGGGATGAACTTAGACTAACCTTGTAATGAGACAATTGTTTGTCTTTGTTCGTCCCAAGTTAGTCTCGTTTGTCTCCTTCTAAGGTTTGTCTAACTTCGTCCTTAGAAAGAGACTAACTAGGGACAAACTTAGACTAACTTGGGACGACCTTAGACTGACCTTGTAATGAGACTAACGTTTGTGTTTGTTCGTCCCAAGTTAGTCTCGTTAGTCTCATTCTAAGGTTTGTCTAAGTTCGTCCTTAGAAAGAGACTAACTAGGGACGAAGTTAGACAAACCTTATAATGAGACAAACGTTTGTCTTTGTTCGTCCCAAGTTAGGGTCTGTCCGATTGAGCTGAAATTTGTATTGGTTTAATTTAATTTATGTTATGTTAGCTTAATTTATGTTAATTTAATTTAATTTATGTTAATTTATGTTATGTTAGCTGAATTTAATTTAATTTATGTTATGTTAGCTTAATTTAATTTATTTTCATTTTTAAGTTCACCACCACGACCACCACCACCCACCAACACCACCACCCCCACCACCACTTTGGGAATGGACTTGTTTAACATAATTCCAGCTAACATAACATAAATTGTTTATTAAAAGCTAATACAAATTTCAGCTAATCGGACCGGCCCTTAATAAGCTCAGCTTTCGTCCATGACATCTTCATCTTCATTTTCATTGATCCCTTCCATAATGTCTGACGCTATCATATTTCGCACTAGATTCATTTGTGCTTTTCGATCTGGATCTAATATGTTTGAATCAGCTATACCCTGAGCCGCTTCATGTGATTCAACACGCAGTCTCAGTTTATGCATGCGAATAAAGTTGTGTAACGTGAATGTGGCCAAAATGATATGAGTTTGGCACTTTCCATCAACTTGCGGCATAGCCCGAAGTACCTTCCACGTGCTTTTCAATATACCGAAAGCTCTCTCAATAGTTGTCCGTAAAGATGAATGTCGATAATTAAAATTTTCCTAAATGCCACCTGGCGGCTGATTTCTGAAGTCTGGCATATGATATCGAGCAGATTTAACTTTATACGGAGCCAAATACCCTAGTGTATTTGGATAACCAGAATCCACCAAATAATATTTTCCTGCAAATAATTATGAACATTAGTATTTTTGAAATTAAACGGAGACTGGATATGTTAAAAAAATTTGAAAACATTGGGAGATATTTGTACCTGGTGGCGGGTGTGGAAAACAATGGTGCGTTTGAGTTATCGAGTCCTTCAATACAGTTGTATCATGAACACTTCCTTCCCAGCCAGCATTAACAAACGTAAAAATCTCATCAAAAGAACAACATGCTAAAACATTCCAAGTTTTTACTCCTTTACGACCTCGGTACTGATCATGATTCTCTCCGAGTACAGCTTCAATGTGCGTTCCGTCAAGAGCACCAATACAATTCTGCATATGAAAAATATTATATGAATATAGAATGATTGGTATAGTCACCGACATATTAAAAATTAACATGTTAAATACCTGAAAATATGGAAAATACAAGCTACTTTTAGCAATTTTTGCTGGTACGTCATTCAATGAGGTATGTGGTTTGATGATATCATCTGAAATCTGCAACAAAGCATTTAATACCAGATGAAAATAGGTTCCAACTGTTGTTGGGGAGTGTTGAAATGTATCTGCGACATCACGGTACGAAAGCTCCTTTGGCGAGTATGAACAAGGTCATCCCTACTTGTTCAAGGACGCTTACATGTGTGCCATCACTCAATAATTGTTTTGACACTAGTAGGTTAACCAAATTCTTCACCATGTTAGCTGTCAACCTTAATTGTTCGTGACACAAACGAAGATGTATGTGCACCAATCGGTGCATATATTCAGCACCGGTTTCACCGCCAGTTCGCAACTTATCTCTTTTAGGTTTATTGACTAAGCTCTTCAATTTTTCGATAGCTACGCTTTTACACCACTGCTTCAATGTGTCACTCATTCTGCATACAAATAGTCAAAATATCATACTTGATTTTTAACAGTTTCACAAGAACATAGGTGTTCCTTATCACAATTTTGGGAATTGTAAAACATAAAAAACTTTACGAAGACATTCTTGAAAAGTAGTGAATCGTGCTATGAGTGCTCTGCGGGAGAAATGACTATTGTGATTCTACCCTGCAGACATAAATAATGCATCAAAGATCAAATTAATAAATAATAAACAAATCCACAATAAAGGAACCTTAGAGCAATTGAATGTGTTCGGGAATACATACACGCCATATTGCAGGGTACAGTATGAATAAGAAAGGGATGCCGTGTCCGCCTTGGAGGTTAGCTCCATACACCAGAGCGAAGCAGCCTTAGAAAGATGACCAATTTGAGATCAGTGATTGTGCTAAGAGTGATGAGGAGAGCGTGGAGTGGGGTTTGGTGTCACAATATTATAATGTGCATCTATTCTCTTTAAAATAAATGCCTGGTAAATTGTTGTTTGGTATTGGCCAAATGCAACAAAAAGCAGTCAACAAGAGAGATGAATGTGATTGTTGATAATAATGGAGCACTCTTCCACGTGCTTTTCAAAGTTCAACAAAAGATCACTTAACAAAAAGTAGTTTGGCTTTATTCATCAGCTACTACCAAAAAAGTATTTGCCAACAGTGCAGTGAACAACGAAGGTGGAGCCATGGGCAGAAAAATTGTACTAGTTACGTGTTGGTCAAATAACCTTATAGTAAAAATAGCATAGAAACAAGATGCACGTTGATTATTCAGAGCCAGCAGAAACTGCTAGGATACACTTCTCAGCAATCAAAGAACAGACAATTGATGCTCGCTTGTTCGCTGCCACCAAGGAAAACTTTTTTGCACAACTATCCGTAAATTATGCGCCTTTGTTCATAAATAACTCCATCTGTTTGTTTATAAACATTGGGAGAAAAACAACAACATATAATAGCACATTTTCTAATAGCTAAACGCCAGTGTACTGGCATGATGTTCATGATGAGGAGAAACAGAACAACATGTGAACCACTAGTCTTTGACAACAACAAGTTTACGATTGAAAAAAAAAACACAACAACAGCTAATTACGCAGCCTGCACTTCCACTACCATGATGACTAATGACATTAACGTTCCACATTGCGCAAACACTCCCATTTTTGGGCATCATTTTGTAACGCCAGGAACAGCTTGTCAAAGACTTCTCATAGAGATATATGCAACATTTTGTTATAAATGCATCACCACGAACTTTTACCTCTTCCACACTAGCCACGGATTCAACCAATGTGACTTCGTGAGATTTGCTTGTTTCTGACATGTTTATCATTTTAAACGCTCTGTCAAAGTCATCGGACATTTTCTTCCTTTTCTTGGAACTAGTCTTCGTAGGAGAATAGCTCCAAGCTACATCGTCAGAATAATTGGAATCAGTGGGATTTATCTGCACTTCTTCTCACTATCACCAGAACCTTCTTGAGCATCAGTACATATTCCCTTCCCTCTCGATTGCGATTTTGCCAATGCGGGTGAAATACTATATTCCCCCGTTGCCGTTTTTCCAGAAAAAATTGGAGCCCATAGATCCATATCTGACAGAACATTCCTGGCCACGTACTTACCATGAACCGGGTGCGCCTGCAACATGAATAACATGCACGAAATAACTATATACTAATAGAGACGAATGACGATAAATAAATAGATAAACACAAGCAATTTTATACCGCCAAAAAAGCCTTAAATCTCTCACTGCCAATTTCCTCTGCAGTAGGCAATCCGTCTTCGGTCAAAGCTATTCCTGTCATCTTACTCATGGCATACCAAGCTTTATATTTATTTTGACATGCATGATAATAGTTCTTCATTTGCACGACTGTCTTCTTATCTGAGCTTTGAGAGTTATAAATGGTTTCTATTTTCCTCCATTCCTTGACACTTTTGTTACCTACAGTTCTATTATCATTCAGAATTTTGAATAACTTGCGACCCT
The DNA here is from genome assembly GCA_033675395.1 of Rhodiola chrysanthemifolia. Taxonomy (NCBI): domain Eukaryota; kingdom Viridiplantae; phylum Streptophyta; class Magnoliopsida; order Saxifragales; family Crassulaceae; genus Rhodiola; species Rhodiola chrysanthemifolia. The sequence goes on from CM066204.1 coordinate 664,756, forward strand.
CTTCGCCAGTCCAGGATGCCATATTCTGACAACAAAATCAGCAACAAAAGGCCATGAAACCATCAAACATGATGACAAATCGTGTTGAGATGAAAACATGAAACATCATTATACATCACACAGCATGACAAAGCATGACACATGAGTACGAAATGCAATTTTCGGACAACTCTTCAGTTGACAAACAGCAGAACAAAACGCTTCTAGAGATTCAACAATGAAGCGATTTTGAATGGTTTCGTCTCATCAAGCAGACAATTGACAAACATCAAACAGCAGGGCAATTGCCAAACATCATACAGCAGAAGAAGAACTCTTCAATTCCCAAACAGAAGATTGAAATTGAAAGAGATGGATTCGCTATTCCGACAACAACGTTAACATGATGTGAGATTATACCTGCCGAACGCGATGGAGGTCGCTGATGGAGGTCGATGGAGGTTGCTGATGGAGTGCGAAATCGGTAGATCTGAAGGTTGCTGATGGAGTGCGAAATCGGTAGATCTGAAGGTTGCTGATGGAGTGCGAAATCGGTAGATCTGAAGGATGCTGATGGAGGTCGATGGAGGCTGTTGAAGAGTTTTATGAATGTCGGCAGATCTGGTCAAAGCTACGATCAATACCCAACGGCCATACGAATATTTTATGTAAAATATCTTAAATTTTTATTTTTTCAAACGACCAAATTTTTGAATGTAAAATATGTTATATTTTTTAATTTCTTGTCAAAACTCCCGAAATCAATGCCCAACACAAGTGTTTTGTCCTTTGATTATTTGGTTGATGAGATTTTTTACATTTGTTAAACGGAAATTTTCTTGCATACGAATGAAGATATTTGTACATGCATAATATTAGCAATTGCATTGCTTAGAACATTACGAAAAGATTCAGGAATTACTAATCATATGTTTATATTTTTAACTATTTCAACACAATACAACTCTCGTCCGTAATATTATCATTCATTTTCAAGCATCCCTTGCATAACGATCTGTGAAAAATGGACCCCAGATATCTATATTTGGCACCTTGTTCGTGGCCACATACCTCCCATACGGTCCGTACATCTACATCATAACAATTATAACATTAAAAATCCAATACTAAAAATTTGTGACGAATAAATTATTAAAATACAGTGAAAATTGCAAATTATACCTCCAAGAATGCCAGAAACTTTTCGGTCTCTAGTTCTGCCGCAGTAGGCAACCCTTCATCCGTAAATTCAATTCCTGGCATATTATTCATTGCAACCCACGCTTTCCATTTTTCTCTACAAGTATGATAATGGTTCTTCAGTTGTCTCACTGTCATGGGATCCCTTGTTTGTGAGTTGAAGATCGTTTCAATCCTTTTCCAGTCAATGATTCTGTTGGGTCTGTACTCATTTAAAATTGTGAACAAACGTCGACCTTCTTCGGTAGTCCAAAATCCCATTTTCCTACCCAAAAAAACATGCTCTTATTTGAAGAAAAAAAATAGAAAAACCCCAAACTCCAAATCTTCATCAAGTTAAACGAAAACTGGAATTATGCAGAAAGAAAAGTACGTATCATATTACCTGATGAAGACCACCGGTCATAAGCTCTCAAAAATTTTAATGTTTCATTCTCTTATGCATCACCTCTATTTATTAGAGATCACCATAACCACATACCGCCAATGTTGCCGACACAAAATTTGGACATATTTGGCCACTACCCTCTTTCACATTGCCCATTATTCGTCCACTACCATTTTTTCACTTTGCCCATTATTCGAGTAGCATGTGATAGAACAGCACACTGATGGTGATGAGGATGATGTGATGCCAAAATCATTAATTTCCTCATCAATTGCTTCTCACGTAAATCCTAGCTAGTATCAGTGTTCTTAAAATCATTGCCTACACCCGCCTACATCCCGAAATTTACGAATCCGTCCGATTAATTGATCCGTCTAGTCATCTCCGTCTAGATCCGCATAGTCACTGCCTAGACCCGCCTATTTCTCCTCTAGACCCACCTAGTTGCCGCCTAGACCCGCCTAGTCGCCGCCTAGGCGGACCTAGTCACCCTCTAAATCCGCATAAGCATTACTAGATGACCAATTTTTTGATCAAAATGGAAATTTTTTATTTTATTTTAGAACATGGTGGTTGTGGTGGTGGTGGCGGTGGCGGTGGTGGTTGTGGGTGAGGGTGGGGGTGGTGGTGGTAGTAGTTGTGGGTGGGGTGGTGAACTTAAAAATAAAATACAATTAATTTATAGTTTAATTTAATTTATGTTATGTTAGTTGAATTTAATTTAATTTATGTTAATTTAATTTAATTTATGTTATGTTAGCTGAATTTATGTTAATTTATGTTATGTTAGCTGAATTTAATTTATATAATACAAATTTAAAGTCAATCGGACAGGACCTTAGTCTCGTTAGTCACATTCTAAGGTTTGTTTAAGTTCGTCCTTAGAAAGAAACTAACTAGGGACGAACTTAGACTAACTTGGGACGAACTTAGACTAACCTTAGAATGAGAATAAAGTTTGTCTTTGTTCGTTCCAAGTTAGTCTCGTTAGTCTCATTCTAAGGTTTGTCTAAGTTCTAACTTAGAAAGAGAATAACTCAGGACGAACTTAGGACGAAGTTAGACTGACCTTGTAATGAGACTAACGTTTGTGTTAGTTCATCCCAAGTTAGTCTCGTTAGTCGCATTCTAAGGTTTGTCTAAGTTCGTCCTTAGAAAGAGACTAACTAGGGACGAACTTAGACTAACTTTGGACGAACTTAGACTAACCTTGTAATGAGACTAACGTTTGTCTTTGTTCGTCCCAAGTTAGTCTCGTTTGTCTCATTCTAAGGTTTGTCTAAGTTCGTCCTTAAGAAGAGACTAACTAGGGAAGAACTTACACTAACTTGGGACGAACTTAGACAAACCTTAGAATGAGAGTTTGTCTTGTTAGTCTCATTCTAAGGTTTGTCTAAGTTCGTCCTTTGAAAGAGACTAACTTGGGAGGAACTTAGACTAACCTTGTAATGAGACAAACGTTTTTCTTTGTTCGTCCCAAGTTAGTCTCGTTTGTCTCATTCTTAGGTTTGTCTTAGTTCGTCCTTAGAAAGAGACTAACTAGGGACGAACTTAGACTAACTTGGGATGAACTTAGACTAACCTTGTAATGAGACTAACGTTTGTCTTTGTTCGTCCCAAGTTAGTCTCGTTAGTCTCATTCTAAGGTTTGTCTAAGTCCGTCCTTAAGAAGAGACAAACTAGGGACGAACTTAGACAAACCTTAGAATGAGAGTTTGTCTTGTTAGTCTCATTCTAAGGTTTGTCTAAGTTCGTCCTTTGAAAGAGACTAACTTGGGATGAACTTAGACTAACCTTGTAATGAGACAAACGTTTGTCTTTGTTCGTCCCAAGTTAGTCTCGTTTGTCTCCTTCTAAGGTTTGTCTAACTTCGTCCTTAGAAAGAGACTAACTAGGGACAAACTTAGACTAACTTGGGACGACCTTAGACTGACCTTGTAATGAGACTAACGTTTGTGTTTGTACGTCCCAAGTTAGTCTCGTTAGTCTCATTCTAAGGTTTGTCTAAGTTCGTCCTTAGAAAGAGACTAACTAGGGACGAAGTTAGACAAACCTTATAATGAGACAAACGTTTGTCTTTGTTCGTCCCAAGTTAGTCTCGTTAGTCACATTCTAAGGTTTGTTTAAGTTCGTCCTTAGAAAGAAACAAACTAGGGACGAACTTAGACTAACTTGGAACGAACTTAGACTAACCTTAGAATGAGAATAAAGTTTGTCTTTGTTCGTTCCAAGTTAGTCTCGTTAGTCTCATTCTAAGGTTTGTCTAAGTTCTACCTTAGAAAGAGAATAACTCAGGACGAACTTAGACTAACTTGGGATAAACTTAGACTGACCTTGTAATGAGACTAACGTTTGTGTTAGTTCATCCCAAGTTAGTCTCGTTAGTCGCATTCTAAGGTTTGTCTAAGTTCGTCCTTAAGAAGAGACTAACTAGGGACGAACTTAGACTAACTTGGGACGAACTTAGATAAACCTTAGAATGAGAGTTTGTCTTGTTAGTCTCATTCTAAGGTTTGTCTAAGTTCGTCCTTTGAAAGAGACTAACTTGGGATGAACTTAGACTAACCTTGTAATGAGACAAACGTTTGTCTTTGTTCGTCCCAAGTTAGTCTCGTTTGTCTCCGTCTAAGGTTTGTCTAACTTCGTCCTTAGAAAGAGACTAACTGGGGACAAACTTAGACTAACTTCGGACGAACTTAGACTGACCTTGTAATGAGACTAACGTTTGTGTTTGTTCGTCCCAAGTTAGTCTCGTTAGTCTCATTCTAAGGTTTGTCTAAGTTCGTCCTTAGAAAGAGACTAACAAGGGACGAAGTTAGACAAACCTTATAATGAGACAAACGTTTGTCTTTGTTCGTCCCAAGTTAGTCTCGTTAGTCACATTCTAAGGTTTGTTTAAGTTCGTCCTTAGAAAGAAATTAACTAGGGACGAACTTAGACTAACTTGGGACGAACTTAGACTAACCTTAGAAGGAGAATAAAGTTTGTCTTTGTTCGTTCCAAGTTAGTCTCGTTAGTCTCATTCTAAGGTTTGTCTAAGTTCTACCTTAGAAAGAGAATAACTCAGGACGAACTTAGACTAACTTGGGACGAACTTAGACTGCCCTTGTAATGAGACTAACGTTTGTGTTAGTTCATCCCAAGTTAGTCTCGTTAGTCGCATTCTAAGGTTTGTCTAAGTTTGTCCTTAGAAAGAGACTAACTAGGGACGAACTTAGACTAACTTTGTACGAAGTTAGACTAACCTTGTAATGAGACTAACGTTTGTCTTTGTTCGTTTCAAGTTTGTCTCGTTTGTCTCATTCTAAGGTTTGTCTAAGTTCGTCCTTAAGAAGAGACTAACTTGGGACGAACTTAGACTAACTTGGGACGAACTTAGACAAACCTTAGAATGAGAGTTTGTCTTGTTAGTCTCATTCTAAGGTTTGTCTAAGTTCGTCCTTTGAAAGAGACTAACTTGGGATGAACTTAGACTAACCTTGTAATGAGACAAACGTTTGTCTTTGTTCGTCCCAAGTTAGTCTCGTTTGTCTCCGTCTAAGGTTTGTCTAACTTCGTCCTTAGAAAGAGACTAACTAGGGACAAACTTAGACTAACTTGGGACGAACTTAGACTGACCTTGTAATGAGACTAACGTTTGTGTTTGTTCGTCCCAAGTTAGTCTTGTTAGTCTCATTCTAAGGTTTGTCTAAGTTCGTCCTTAGAAAGAGACTAACTAGGGACGAAGTTAGACAAACCTTATAATGAGACAAACATTTGTCTTTGTTCGTCCCACGTTAGTCTCGTTAGTCACATTCTAAGGTTTGTTTAAGTTCGTCCTTAGAAAGAAACTAACTAGGGACGAACTTAGACTAACTTGGGACGAACTTAGACTAACCTTAGAATGAGATTAAAGTTTGTCTTTGTTCGTTCCAAGTTAGTCTCATTAGTCTCATTCTAAGGTTTGTCTAAGTTCTACCTTAGAAAGAGAATAACTCAGGACGAACTTAGACTAACTTGGGACGAACTTAGACTGACCTTGTAATGAGACTAACGTTTGTGTTAGTTCATCCCAAGTTAGTCTCGTTAGTCGCATTCTACGGTTTGTCTAAGTTCGTCCTTAGAAAGAGACTAACTAGGGACGAACTTAGACTAACTTTGTACGAACTTAGACTAACCTTGTAATGAGACTAACGTTTGTCTTTGTTCGTTCCAAGTTAGTTTCGTTTGTCTCATTCTAAGGTTTGTCTAAGTTCGTCCTTAAGAAGAGACTAACTAGGGACGAACTTAGACAAACCTTAGAATGAGAGTTTGTCTCGTTAGTCTCATTCTAAGGTTTGTCTAAGTTCGTCCTTAGAAAGAGACTAACTTTGGACGAACTTAGACTAACCTTGTAATAAGACTAAAGTTTGTCTTTGTTCGTCCCAAGTTAGTCTCGTTAGTCTGATTCTAAGGTTTGTCTAAGTTCGTCCTTAGAAAGAGACTAACTTGGGACGAACTTAGACTAACCTTGTAATGAGACTAAAGTTTGTCTTTGTTCGTCCCAAGTTAGTCTCGTTAGTCTCATTCTTAGGTTTGTCTAAGTTCGTCCTTAGGAAGAGACTAACTAGGGACGAACTTAGACTAACTTGGGACGAACTTAGACTAACCTTGTAATGAGACTAACGTTTGTCTTTGTTCGTCCCAAGTTAGTCTCGTTAGTCTCATTCTAAGGTTTGTCAAAGTTCGTCCTTAAGAAGAGACTAACTAGGGACGAACTTAGACTAACTTGGGACGAATTAGACAAATCTTAGAATGAGAGTTTTTCTTGTTAGTCTCATTCTAAGGTTTGTCTAAGTTCGTCCTTTGAAAGAGACTAACTTGGGATGAACTTAGACTAACCTTGTAATGAGACAAACGTTTGTCTTTGTTCGTCCCAAGTTAGTCTCGTTTGTCTCCTTCTAAGGTTTGTCTAACTTCGTCCTTAGAAAGAGACTAACTAGGGACAAACTTAGACAAACTTGGGACGAACTTAGACTGACCTTGTAATGAGACTAACGTTTGTGTTTGTTCGTCCCAAGTTAGTCTCGTTAGTCTCATTCTAAGGTTTGTCTAAGTTCGTCTTTAGAAAGAGACTAACTAGGGACGAAGTTAGACAAACCTTATAATGAGACAAACGTTTGTCTTTGTTCGTCCCAAGTCAGTCTCGTTAGTCACATTCTAAGGTTTGTTTAAGTTCGTCCTTAGAAAGAAACTAACTAGGGACGAACTTAGACTAACCTTAGAATGAGAATAAAGTTTGTCTTTGTTCGTTCCAAGTTAGTCTCGTTAGTCTCATTCTAAGGTTTGTCTAAGTTCTACCTTAGAAAGAGAATAACACAGGACGAACTTAGACTAACCAGGGACGAACTTAGACTGACCTTGTAATGAGACTAACGTTTGTGTTAGTTCATCCCAAGTTAGTCTCGTTAGTCGCATTCTAAGGTTTGTCTATGTTCGTCCTTAGAAAGAGACTAACTAGGGACGAACTTAGACTAACTTTGGACGAACTTAGACTAACCTTGTAATGAGACTAACGTTTGTCTTTGTTCGTTCCAAGTTAGTCTCGTTTGTCTCATTCTAAGGTTTGTCTAAGTTCGTCCTTAAGAAGAGACTAACTGGGGACGAACTTAGACTAACTTGGTACGAACTTAGACAAACCTTAGAATGAGAGTTTGTCTCGTTAGTCTCATTCTAAGGTTTGTCTAAGTTCGTCCTTAGAAAGAGACTAACTAGGGACGAACTTAGACTAACTTGGGACGAACTTAGAATAACCTTGTAATGAGACTAAAGTTTGTCTTTGTTCGTCCCAAGTTAGTCTCTTTAGTTTCATTCTAAGGTTTGTCTAAGTTCGTCCTTAGAAAGAGACTAACTAGGGACGAACTTAGACTAACTTGGGACGAACTTAGACTAACCTTGTAAGGACTAACGTTTGTCTTTGTTCGTCCCAAGTTAGTCTCGTTAGTCTCCTTCTAAGGTTTGTCTAAGTTCGTCCTTATGAAGACACTAACTAGGGACGAACTTAGACTAACTTGGGACGAACTTAGACAAACCATAGAATGGGAGTTTGTCTCGTTAGTCTCATTCTAAGGTTTGTCTAAGTTCGTCCTTAGAAAGAGACTAACTTGGGACGAACTTAGACTAACCTTGTAATGAGACTAAAGTTTGTCTTCGTTCGTCCCAAGTTAGTCTCGTTAGTCTCATTCTTAGGTTTGTCTAAGTTCGTCCTTAGAAAGAGACTAACTAGGGACGAACTTAGACTAACTTGGGACGAACTTAGACTAACCTTGTAATGAGACTAACGTTTGTCTTTGTTCGTCCCAAGTTAGTCTCGTTAGTCTCATTCTAAGGTTTGTCTAAGTTCGTCCTTAAGAAGAGACTAACTAGGGACGAACTTGGACTAACTTAGGACGAACTTAGACAAACCTTAGAATGAGAGTTTGTCTCGTTAGTCTCATTCCAAGGTTTGTCTAAGTTCGTCCTTTGAAAGAGACAAACTTGGGACGAACTTAGACTGACCTTGTAAGGAGACTAACGCTTGTGTTAGTTCGCCCCAAGTTAGTCTCGTTAGTCTCATTCTAAGGTTTGTCTAAGTTCGTCCTTAGAAAGAGACTAACTAGGGACGAAGTTAGACAAACCTTATAATGAGACAAACGTTTGTCTTTGTTCGTCCCAAGTTAGTCTCGTTAGTCTCATTCTAAGGTTTGTTTAAGTTCGTCCTTAGAAAGAAACTAACTAGGGACGAACTTAGATAACTTGGGACGAACTTAGACTAACCTTAGAATGAGAATAAAGTTTGTCTTTGTTCGTTCCAAGTTAGTCTCGTTAGTCTCATTCTAAGGTTTGTCTAAGTTCTCCCTTAGAAAGAGAATAACTAGGGACGAACTTAGACTAACTTGGGACGAACTTAGACAAACCTTATAATGAGACTAACGCTTGTCTTTGTTCGTCCCAAGTTAGTCTCGTTAGTCTCATTCTAAGGTTTGTCTAAGTTCGTCCTTAGAAAGAGACTAACTATGGACGAACTTATACTAACTTGGGACGAACTTAGACTAATCTTGTAATGAGACTAAAGTTTGTCTTTGTTCGTCCCAAGTTAGTCTCGTTAGTCTAATTTAAGGTTTGTCTAAGTTCGTCCTTAGAAAGAGACTAACTAGGGACGAACTTAGACTAATTTGGGACGAACTTAGACTAACCTTATAATGAGACTAACGTTTGTCTTTGTTCGTCCCAAGTTAGTCTCGTTAGTCTCATTCTAAGGTTTGTCTAAGTTCATCCTTGGAAGGAGACTAACTATGGACGAACTTATACTAACTTGGGACGAACTTAGACTAACCTTGTAATGAGACTAACGTTTGTCTTTGTTCGTCCCAAGTTAGTCTCGTTAGTCTCATTCTTAGGTTTGTCTAAGTTCGTCCTTAAGAAGAGACTAACTAGGGACGAACTTAGACTAACTTGGGACGAACTTAGACAAACCTTTGAATCAGAGTTTGTCACGTTAGTCTCATTCTAAGGTTGTCTAAGTTCGTCCTTTGAAAGAGACAAACTTGGGACGAACTTAGACTGACCTTGTAAGGAGACTAACGCTTGTGTTAGTTCGCCCCAAGTTAGTCTCGTTAGTCTCATTCTAAGGTTTGTCTAAGTTCGTCCTTAGAAAGAGACTAACTAGGGACGAAGTTAGACAAACCTTATAATGAGACAAACGTTTGTCTTTGTTCGTCCCAAGTTAGTCTCGTTAGTCTCATTCTAAGGTTTGTTTAAGTTCGTCCTTAGAAAGAAACTAACTAGGGACGAACTTAGATAACTTGGGACGAACTTAGACTAACCTTAGAATGAGAATAAAGTTTGTCTTTGTTCGTTCCAAGTTAGTCTCGTTAGTCTCATTCTAAGGTTTGTCTAAGTTCTCCCTTAGAAAGAGAATAACTAGGGACGAACTTAGACTAACTTGGGACGAACTTAGACAAACCTTATAATGAGACTAACGCTTGTCTTTGTTCGTCCCAAGTTAGTCTCGTTAGTCTCATTCTAAGGTTTGTCTAAGTTCGTCCTTAGAAAGAGACTAACTATGGACGAACTTATACTAACTTGGGACGAACTTAGACTAATCTTGTAATGAGACTAAAGTTTGTCTTTGTTCGTCCCAAGTTAGTCTCGTTAGTCTAATTTAAGGTTTGTCTAAGTTCGTCCTTAGAAAGAGACTAACTAGGGACGAACTCAGACTAACTTGGGACGAACTTAGCCTAACCTTATAATGAGACTAACGTTTGTCTTTGTTCGTCCCAAGTTAGTCTCGTTAGTCTCATTCTAAGGTTTGTCTTAGTTCGTCCTTAAGAAGAGACTAACTAGGGACGAACTAAGACTAACTTGGGACGAACTTAGACAAACCTTAGAATGAGAGTTTGTCTCGTTAGTCTCATTCTAAGGTTTGTCGAAGTTCATCCTTAGAAAGAGACTAACTTGGGACGAAGACTAACCTTGTAATGAGACTAACGTTTGTCTTTGTTCGTCCCACGTTAGTCTCGTTTGTCTCCGACTAAGGTTTGTCTAACTTCGTCCTTAGAAAGAGACTAACTAGGGACTAACTTAGACTAACTTGGGACGAACTTAGACTGACCTTGTAATGAGACTATTGTTTGTGTTAGATCGTCGCAAGTTAGTCTCGTTAGTCTCATTCTAAGGTTTGTCTAAGTTCGTCCTTAGAAAGAGACTAACTAGGGACGAACTTAGACTAACCTTGTAATGACAATAAGGTTTGTCTTTGTTCGTCCATGGTTAGTCTCGTTAGTCTCATTCTAAGGTTTGTCTAAGTTCGTCCTTAAGAAGAGACTAACTAGGGACGAACTTAGACTAACTTGGGACGAACTTAGACAACCCTTAGAATGAGAGTTTCACTCGTTAGTCTCATTCTAAGATTTGTCTAAGTTCATCCTTAGAAAGAGACTAACTTGGGACGAACTTGGACTAACTTGTAATGAGACTAACGTTTGTCTTTGTTCGTCCCAAGTTAGTCTCGTTTGTCTCCTTCTAAGGTTTGTCTAACTTCGTCCTTAGAAATAGAGTAAGTATGGACGAACTTATACTAACTTGGGACGAACTTATACTAACCTTGTAATGAGACTAAAGTTTGTCTTTGTTCGTCCCAAGTTAGTCTCATTCTAAGGTTTGTCTAAGTTCGTCCTTAGAAAGAGACTAACTAGGGACGAACATAGACTAACTTGGGACGGACTTAGACTAATCTTATAATGAGACTAACGTTTGTCTTTGTTCGTCCCAAGTTAGTCTCGTTAGTCTCATTCTAAGGTTTATCTAAGTTCGTCCTTAGAAAGAGACTAACTATGGACGAACTTATACTAACTTGGGACGAACTTAGACTAACCTTGTAATGAGACTAACGTTTGTCTTTGTTCGTCCCAAGTTAGTCTCGTTAGTCTCATTCTAAGGTTTGTCTAAGTTCGTCCTTAGAAAGAGACTAACTAGGGACGAACTTAGACTAATTTTGGACGAACTTAGACTAACCTTATAATGAGACTAACGTTTGTCTTTGTTCGTCCCAAGTCAGTCTCGTTAGTCTCATTCTAAGGTTTGTCTAAGTTCATCCTTGGAAGGAGACTAACTATGGACGAACTTATACTAACTTGGGACGAACTTAGACTAACCTTGTAATGAGACTAACGTTTGTCTTTGTTCGTCCCAAGTTAGTCTCGTTAGTCTCATTCTTAGGTTTGTCTAAGTTCGTCCTTAAGAAGAGACTAACTAGGGACGAACTTAGACTAACTTGGGACGAACTTAGACAAACCTTTGAATCAGAGTTTGTCACGTTAGTCTCATTCTAAGGTTGTCTAAGTTCGTCCTTAGAAAAAGACTAACTTGGGACGAACTTGGACTAACCCTGTAATGAGACTAACGTTTGTCTTTGTTCGTCCCCAGTTAGTTTCGTTAGTCTCCTTCTAAGGTTTGTCTAAGTTCGTCCTTAGAAAGAGACTAACTATGGACGAACTTATTCTAACTTGGGACGAACTTAGACTAACCTTGTAATGAGACTAACGTTTGTCTTTGTTCGTCCCAAGTTAGTCTCGTTAGTCTCATTCTAAGGTTTGTTTAAGTTCGTCCTCAGAAAGAGACTACTTAGGGACGAACTTAGACTAACTTGGGACGAACTTAGACAAACCTTAGAATGAGACTTTGTCTCGTTAGTCTCATTCTAAGGTTTGTCTAAGTTCGTCCTTAGAAAGAGACTAACTTGGGACGAACTTAGACTAACCTTGTAATGAGACTAACGTTTGTCTTTGTTCGTCCCAAGTTTGTCTCGTTAGTCTCATTCTAAGGTTTGTCTAAGTTCGTCCTTAGAAAGAGACTAACTAGGGATGACCTTAGATTAACTTGGGACGAACTTAGACTAACCTTGTAATGAGACTAACATTTGTGTTTGTTCATCCCAAGTTACTCTCGTTAGTCTCATTCTAAGGTTTGTCTAAGTTCTCCCTTAGAAAGAGAATAACTAGGGACTAACTTGGGACGAACTTAGACAAACCTTATAATGAGACTAACGCTTGTCTTTGTTCGTCCCAAGTTAGTCTCGTTAGTCTCATTATAAGGTTTGTCTAAGTTCGTCCTTAGAAAGAGACTAACTAGGGACGAACTTAGACTAACTTGGGACGAACTTAGAATAACCTTATAATGAGACTAAAGTTTGTCTTTGTTCGTCCCAAGTTAGTCTCGTTAGTCTCATTCTAAGGTTTGTCTAAGTTCGTCCTTAGAAAGAGACTAACTAGGGACGAACTTAGACTAACTTGGGACGAACCTAGACTAACCTTATAATGAGACTAACGTTTGTCTTTGTTCGTCCCAAGTCAGTCTCGTTAGGCTCATTCTAAGGTTTGTCTAAGTTCGTCCTTAGAAAGAGACTAACTAGGGACGAACTTAGACTAACTTGGGACGAACTTAGACTAACCTTATAATGAGACTAACGTTTGTCTTTGTTCGTCCCAAGTTAGTCTCGTTAGTCTCATTCTAAGGTTTATCTAAGTTCATCCTTAGAAGGAGACTAACTATGGACGAACTTATACTAACTTGGGACGAACTTAGACTAACCTTGTAATGAGACTAACGTTTGTCTTTGTTCGTCCCAAGTTAGTCTCGTTAGTCTCATTCTTCGGTTTGTCGAAGTTCGTCCTTAAGAAGAGACTAACTAGGGACGAACTTAGACTAACTTGGGACAAACTTAGACAAACCTTTGAATCAAAGTTTGTCACGTTAGTCTCATTCTAAGGTTTGTCTAAGTTCGTCCTTCGAAAGAGACTAACTTGGGACGAACTTAGACTAACCTTGTAATGAGACTAACGTTTGTCTTTGTTCGTCCCAAGTTAGTTTCGTTAGTCTCCTTCAAAGGTTTGTCTAAGTTCGTCCTTAGAAAGAGACTAACTATGGACGAACTTATTCTAACTTGGGGCGAACTTAGACTAACCTTGTAATGAGACTAACGTTTGTCTTTGTTCGTCCCAAGTTAGTCTCGTTAGTCTCATTCTAAGGTTTGTTTAAGTTCGTCCTCAGAAAGAGACTACTTAGGGACGAACTTAGACTAACTTGGGACGAACTTAGACAAACCTTAGAATGAGACTTTGTCTCGTTAGTCTCATTCTAAGGTTTGTCGAAGTTCGTCCTTAGAAAGAGACTAACTTGGGACGAACTTAGACTAACCTTGTAATGAGACTAACGTTTGTCTTTGTTCGTCCCAAGTTAGTCTCGTTAGTCTCATTATAAGGTTTGTCTAAGTTCGTCCTTAGAAAGAGACCAACTAGGGACGAACTTAGACTAACTTGGGACGAACTTAGAATAACCTTATAATGAGACTAAAGTTTGTCTTTGTTCGTCCCAAGTTAGTCTCGTTAGTCTCATTCTTAGGTTTGTCTAAGTTCGTCCTTAGAAAGAGACTAACTAGGGACGAACTTAGACTAACTTGGGACGAACCTAGACTAACCTGATAATGAGACTAACATTTGTCTTTGTTCGTCCCAAATTAGTCTCGTTAGTCTCATTCTAAGGTTTGTCTAAGTTCGTCCTTAGAAAGAGACTAACTAGGGACGAACTTAGACTAACTTGGGACGAACTTAGACTAACCTTATAATGAGACTAACGTTTGTCTTTGTTCGTCCCAAGTCAGTCTCGTTAGTCTCATTCTAAGGTTTATCTAATTTTGTCCTTAGAAAGAGACTAACTATGGACGAACTTATACTAACTTGGGACGAACTTAGACTAACCTTGTAATGAGACTAACGTTTGTCTTTGTTCGTCCCAAGTTAGTCTCGTTAGTCTCATTCTAAGGTTTGTCTAAGTTCGTCCTTAGAAAGAGACTAACTAGGGACGAACTTAGACTAACTTGGGACGAACTTAGACTAACCTTATAATGAGACTAACGTTTGTCTTTGTTCGTCCCAAGTTAGTCTCGTTAGTCTCATTCTAAGGTTTATCTAATTTTGTCCTTAGAAAGAGACTAACTATGGACGAACTTATACTAACTTGGGACGAACTTAGACTAACCTTGTAATGAGACTAACGTTTGTCTTTGTTCGTCCCAAGTTAGTCTCGTTAGTCTCATTCTAAGGTTTGTCTAAGTTCGTCCTTAGAAAGAGACTAACTAGGGACGAACTTAGACTAACTTGGGACGAACTTAGACTAACCTTGTAATGAGACTAACGTTTGTCTTTGTTCGTCCCAAGTTAGTCTCGTTAGTCTCATTCTTAGGTTTGTCTAACTTCGTCGTTAAGAAGAGACTAACTAGGGACGAACTTAGACTAACTTGGGAAGAACTTAGACAAACCTTTGAATGAGAGTTTGTCACGTTAGTCTCATTCTAAGGTTTGTCTAAGTTCGTCCTTAGAGAGAGACTAACTTGGGACGAACTTAGACTAACCTTGTAGTGAGACTAACGTTTGTCTTTGTTCGTCCCAAGTTAGTCTCGTTAGTCTCATTCTAAGGTTTGTCTAAGTTCGTCCTTAAGAATAGACTAACTAGAGACGAACTTAGACTAACTTGGGACGAACTTAGACAAACCTTAGAATGAGAGTTTGTCTCGTTAGTCTCATTCTAAGGTTTGTCTAAGTTCGTCCTTAGAAAGAGACTAACTTGGGACGAACTTAGACTAACTTGGGACGAACTTAGACTAACCTTGTAATGAGACTAACATTTGTCTTTGTTCATCCCAAGTTAGTCTCGTTAGTCTCATTCTAAGGTTTGTCTAAGTTCGTCCTTAGAAAGAGACTAACTAGGGACGAACTTAGACAAACCTTTGAATAAGAGTTTGTCACGTTAGTCTCATTCTAAGGTTTGTCTAAGTTCGTCCTTAGAAAGAGACTAACTTGGGACGAACTTAGACTAACCCTGTAATGAGACTAACGTTTGTCTTTGTTCGTCCCAAGTTAGTCTCGTTAGTCTCATTCTAAGGTTTATCTAAGTTCGTCCTTAGAAGGAGACTAACTATGGACGAACTTATACTAACTTGGGACGAACTTAGACTAACCTTGTAATGAGACTAACGTTATTCTTTGTTCGTCCCAAGTTAGTCTCGTTAGTCTCATTCTTAGGTTTGTCTAAGTTCGTCCTTAAGAAGAGACTAACTAGGGACGAACTTAGACTAACTTGGGACGAACTTAGACAAACCTTTGAATAAGAGTTTGTCACGTTAGTCTCTTTCTAAGGTTTGTCTAAGTTCGTCCTTAGAAAGAGACTAACTTGGGACGAACTTAGACTAACCCTGTAATGAGACTAACGTTTGTCTTTGTTCGTCCCAAGTTAGTTTCGTTAGTCTCCTTCTAAGGTTTGTCTAAGTTCGTCATTAGAAAGAGACTAACTATGGACGAACTTATTCTAACTTGGGACGAACTTAGACTAACCTTGTAATGAGACTAACGTTTGTCTTTGTTCGTCCCAAGTTAATCTCGTTAGTCTCATTCTAAGGTTTGTTTAAGTTCGTCCTTAGAAAGAGACTAACTAGGGACGAACTTAGACTAACTTGGGACGAACTCAGACTAACCTTGTAATGAGACTAACGTTTGTCTTTGTTCGTCCCAAGTTAGTCTCGTTAGTCTCATTCTAAGGTTTGTCTAAGTTCGTCCTTAAGAAGAGACTAACTAGAGACGAACTTAGACTAACTTGGGATGAACTTAGACAAACCTTAGAATGAGAGTTTGTCTCGTTAGTCTCATTCTAAGGTTTGTCTAAGTTCGTCCTTAGAAAGAGACTAACTTGGGACGAACTTAGACTAACTTGGGACGAACTTAGACTAACCTTGTAATGAGACTAACGTTTGTCTTTGTTCATCCCAAGTTAGTCTCGTTAGTCTCATTCTAAGGTTTGTCTAACTTCGTCCTTAGAAAGAGACTAACTAGGGACGAACTTAGACTAACTTGGGACCAACTTAGACAAACCTTTGAATTAGAGTTTGTCACGTTAGTCTCATTCTAAGGTTTGTCTAAGTTCGTCCTTAGAAAGAGACTAACTTGGGACGAACTTAGACTAACCCTGTAATGAGACTAACGTTTGTCTTTGTTCGTCCCAAGTTAGTCTCGTTAGTCTCATTCTAAGGTTTATCTAAGTTCGTCCTTAGAAGGAGACTAACTATGGACGAACTTATACTAACTTGGGACGAACTTAGACTAACCTTGTAATGAGACTAACGTTATTCTTTGTTCGTCCCAAGTTAGTCTCGTTAGTCTCATTCTTAGGTTTGTCTAAGTTCGTCCTTAAGAAGAGACTAACTAGGGACGAACTTAGACAAACTTGGGACGAACTTAGACAAACCTTTGAATAAGAGTTTGTCACGTTAGTCTCATTCTAAGGTTTGTCTAAGTTCATCCTTAGAAAGAGACTAACTTGGGACGAACTTAGACTAACCCTGTAATGAGACTAACGTTTGTCTTTGTTCGTCCCAAGTTAGTTTCGTTAGTCTCCTTCTAAGGTTTGTCTAAGTTCGTCATTAGAAAGAGACTAACTATGGACGAACTTATTCTAACTTGGGACGAACTTAGACAAACCTTGTAATGAGACTAACGTTTGTCTTTGTTCGTCCCAAGTTAGTCTCGTTAGTCTCATTCTAAGGTTTGTTTAAGTTCGTCCTTAGAAAGAGACTAACTAGGGACGAACTTAGACTAACTTGGGACGAACTCAGACTAACCTTGTAATGAGACTAACGTTTGTCTTTGTTCGTCCCAAGTTAGTCTCGTTAGTCTCATTCTAAGGTTTGTCTAAGTTCGTCCTTAAAAAGAGACTAACTAGAGACGAACTTAGACTAACATGGGATGAACTTAGACAAACCTTAGAATGAGAGTTTGTCTCGTTAGTCTCATTCTAAGGTTTGTCTAAGTTCGTCCTTAGAAAGAGACTAACTTGGGACGAACTTAGACTAACTTGGGACGAACTTAGACTAACCTTGTAATGAGACTAACGTTTGTCTTTGTTCATCCCAAGTTAGTCTCGTTAGTCTCATTCTAAGGTTTGTCTAAGTTCGTCCTTAGAAAGAGACTAACTAGGGACGAACTTAGACTAACTTGGGACGAACCTAGACAAACCTTTGAATAAGAGTTTGTCAAGTTAGTCTCATTCTAAGGTTTGTCTAAGTTCGTCCTTAGAAAGAGACTAACTTGGGACGAACTTAGACTAACCCTGTAATGAGACTAACGTTTGCCTTTGTTCGTCCCAAGTTAGTCTCGTTAGTCTCATTCTAAGGTTTATCTAAGTTCGTCCTTAGAAGGAGACTAACTATGGACGAACTTATACTAACTTGGGACGAACTTAGACTAACCTTGTAATGAGACTAACGTTATTCTTTGTTCGTCCCAAGTTAGTCTCGTTAGTCTCATTCTTAGGTTTGTCTAAGTTCGTCCTTAAGAAGAGACTAACTAGGGACGAACTTAGACTAACTTGGGACGAACTTAGACAAACCTTTGAATAAGAGTTTGTCACGTTAGTCTCATTCTAAGGTTTGTCTAAGTTCGTCCTTAGAAAGAGACTAACTTGGGACGAACTTAGACTAACCCTGTAATGAGACTAACGTTTTCTTTGTTCGTCCCAAGTTAGTTTCGTTAGTCTCCTTCTAAGGTTTGTCAAAGTTAGTCATTAGAAAGAGACTAACTATGGACGAACTTATTCTAACTTGGGACGAACTTAGACTAACCTTGTAATGAGACTAACGTTTGTCTTTGTTCGTCCCAAGTTAGTCTCGTTAGTCTCATTCTAAGGTTTGTTTAAGTTCGTCCTCAGAAAGAGACTACTTAGGGACGAACTTAGACTAACTTGGGACGATTTTAGACAAACCTGAGAATGAGACTTTGTCTCGTTAGTCTCATTCTAAGGTTTGTCTAAGTTCGTCCTTAGAAAGAGACTAACTTGGGACGAACTTAGACTAACCTTGTAATGAGACTAACGTTTGTCTTTGTTCGTCCCAAGTTAGTCTCGTTAGTCTCATTCAAAGGTTTGTCTAAGTTCGTCCTTAGAAAGAGACTAACTAGGGATGAACTTAGATTAACTTGGGACGAACTTAGACTAACCTTGTAATGAGACTAACGTTTGTGTTTGTTCATCCCAAGTTAGTCTCGTTAGTCTCATTCTAAGGTTTGTCTAAGTTCTCCCTTAGAAAGAGAATAACTAGGGACGAACTTAGACTAACTTGGGACGAACTTAGACAAACCTTATAATGAGACTAACGCTTGTCTTTGTTCGTCCCAAGTTAGTCTCGTTAGTCTCATTATAAGGTTTGTCTAAGTTCGTCCTTACAAAGAGACTAACTAGGGACGAACTTAGACTAACTTGGGACGAACTTAGAATAACCTTATAATGAGACTAAAGTTTGTCTTTGTTCGTCCCAAGTTAGTCTCGTTAGTCTCATTCTAAGGTTTGTCTAAGTTCGTCCTCAGAAAGAGACTAACTAGGGACGAACTTAGACTAACTTGGGACGAACTTAGACTAACCTTATAATGAGACTAACGTTTGTCTTTGTTCGTCCCAAGTTAGTCTCGTTAGTCTCATTCTAAGGTTTATCTAAGTTCGTCCTTAGAAAGAGACTAACTATGGACGAACTTATACTAACTTGGGACGAACTCAGATTAACCTTGTAATGAGACTATCGTTTGTCTTTGTTCGTCCCAAGTTAGTCTCGTTAGTCTCATTTTTAGGTTTGTCTAAGTTCGTCCTTAGAAAGAGACTAACTAGGGACAAACTTAGACTAACTTGGGACGAACTTAGACTAACCTTATAATGAGACTAACGTTTGTCTTTGTTCGTCGCAAGTTAGTCTCGTTAGTCTCATTCTAAGGTTTATCTAAGTTCGTCCTTAGAAAGAGACTAACTATGGACGAACTTATACTAACTTGGGACGAACTTAGACTAACCTTGTAATGAGACAAACGTTTGTCTTTGGTCGTCCCATGTTAGTATCGTTAGTCTCATTCTAAGGTTTGTCTAAGTTCGTCCTTAGAAAGAGACTAACTAGGGACGAACTTAGACTAACTTGGGACGAACTTAGACTAACCTTGTAATGAGACTAACGTTTGTCTTTGTTCGTCCCAAGTTAGTCTCGTTAGTCTCATTCTTAGGTTTGTCTAAGTTCGTCCTTAAGAAGAGACTAACTAGGGACGAACTTAGACAAACTTGGGACGAACTTAGACAAACCTTTGAATGAGAGTTTGTCATGTTAGTCTCATTCTAAGGTTTGTCTAAGTTCGTCCTTAGAGAGAAACTAACTTGGGACGAACTTAGACTAACCTTGTAATGAGACTAACGTTTGTCTTTGTTCGTCCCAAGTTAGTTTCGTTAGTCTCCTTCTAAAGTTTGTCTAAGTTCATCCTTAGAAAGAGACTAACTAGGGACGAACTTAGACTAACTTGGGACGAACTTAGACTAACCTTGTAATGAGACTAACGTTTGTCTTTGTTCGTCCCAAGTTAGTCTCGTTAGTCTCATTCTAAGGTTTGTCTAAGTTTGTCCTTAGAAAGAGACTAACTAGGGACGAACATAGACTAACTTTGGACGAACTTAGACTAACCTTGTAATGAGACTAACGTTTGTCTCTGTTCGTCCCAAGTTAGTCTCGTTAGTCTCATTCTAAGGTTTGTCTAAGTTCGTCCTTAAGAAGAGACTAACTAGAGACGAACTTAGACTAACTTGGGATGAACTTAGACAAACCTTAGAATGAGAGTTTGTCTCGTTAGTCTCATTCTAAGGTTTGTCTAAGTTCGTCCTTAGAAAGAGACTAACTTGGGACGAACTTAGACTAACTTGGGATGGACTTAGACTAACCTTATAATGAGACTAACGTTTGTCTTTGTTCGTCCCAAGTTAGTCTCGTTAGTCTCATTCTAAGGTTTGTCTAAGTTTGTCCTTAGAAAGAGACTAACTAGGGACGAACTTAGACTAACTTGGGACGAACTTAGACTAACCTTGTAATGAGACTAACGTTTGTCTTTGTTCGTCCCAAGTTAGTCTCGTTAGTCTCATTCTAAGGTTTGTCTAAGTTCGTCCTTAAGAAGAGACAAACTAGAGACGAACTTAGACTAACTTGGGATGAACTTAGACAAACCTTAGAATGAGAGTTTGTCTCGTTAGTCTCATTCTAAGGTTTGTCTAAGTTCGTCCTTAGAAAGAGACTAACTTGGGACGAACTTAGACTAACTTGGGACGAACTTAGACTACCTTGTAATGAGACTAACTTTTGTGTTTGTTCATCCCAAGTTAGTCTCGTTAGTCTCATTCTAAGGTTTGTCTAAGTTCGTCCTTAGAAAGAGACTAACTAGGGACGAACTTAGACTAACTTGGGACGAACTTAGACTAACCTTATAATGAGACTAACGTTTGTCTTTGTTCGTCCCAAGTTAGTCTCGTTAGTCTCATTCTAAGGTTTATCTAAGTTCGTCCTTAGAAGGAGACTAACTATGGACGAATGATGGACCCAAATTATACGAATCATAAACACCGTAAAACCCACCAAAATTAGACTGTTGGTCTATTTAACTTTTGCTTGTTAGTCCCGATATATTTCTACAGGGTATTTTGGCGCTTAGAGAGAAAACACGCTAAGGAGAGGATTTTACGCTAAAAAGATGTTACGAGTCATTCCCGGTCACGACCATGCTACACTCAAAATCAGCCTTAACATCCTTCATGGAACCGACTTGGAATCACTCAAATATGCTAGAACAGTCGGCATTTGGACAAGAACGCAATGCAAAGGCACAGAGCCCGGTAAAGGCCAAACAAGGGCAAATTCATCCGATTTGGGATTTCGACCATGTTCCGAGCAGAATTTGGCTTAGGTTCCTTCTTGAGATCATCTTAGAATGACATTTTCATTCAGAATACACTCTCCGACATCCAAGAAGCTCCGGCCAAGGCTCCGGTCAGATTCCGGTCAAACCGATGGCTTTTATGAAAAGGTCACAAGCTTCTAGAAGGATAAGGGGATGCTCCTCCTCACATGGGTGGCTAAGCTCTCCTCCACTCTCCTTCCTCCACCTCATAGCAGCCGGCGGCTAGATGAACCACCACAAGAAGTTGCCATGTGGTGGCTCCTCCTCCACATGCTCCTCCCCTCCTCCTCCTCCCTTGGATGAAAACCAAGTGCCACCATCTCCACCCTCCATCCTCCTCCCCTTTGGCTATAAAAGGAGCTCCTCTCCTCCTCATTTGTATCATCATACACACTTCACAAATGTTTTAGAGAGATAGAGGGCTTAACCCTCTTCTCTTCACTTTCAATAAATATTTTGTTCTTCATTGTGGAGCTACTCTCTTGCGTGGATCTTGCCTAGGAGCTCCTCTCCTCCGCTTATTGTAAGGTATAAAATTACTTTCAGTATTATTTGTTTTTACTGTAAAGTTATTTTATTATTCGGTACCCTTGTGCAAGGCATTAGTTTGCTTGTATTCCTTAACATGAATACTAGTAGCTAAAAGCTTGTACTCGGTCGCAGGGGTATACTTGTATTATAAATGTTTTAGACTCTACTCTTAAGAGTATCTCTGTATTCAAAACTTGTTCTATGTGCCATATATTAGATCAGAACTTCCAAGGTTGAGTGGATGCTTGAAATGGCAAAGCTCTTCCGTGGAAGTTCGCAATCATACTCGGGTAAGTGGATGCTTGAAATGGCAAAGCTTATCTGAGGAGTTTGATCTCTCTCTAACATCATTTTGGGTAAATCGGAAAAGACAACCCAAAATGGATGCACATAAGGCTAAGATACTTCGAAAGGAGGAATTAGTCTAAAGTAGAACAAGTGTTTTAAATGGTGTTGCAAGTCTTGCGCTAGAAATAGCCTCGATTCATCTTTGAATACTTGGCATGATCATTTCAAGTGTTCTACGCGATGTTGCAAGTCTTGTGTTAGGAATAGCCTCGATTCATCTTCGAACACTCGGTATGATCATTAGCGGTCAATGATAAACAAATATGATACAAGGCCCCTAAAACCGAATCCTTTCCTTACAGTCTATTATTGTAATTAACTTCCAGTTCTCAAATCACACTCAAACTCAACCCCAATCGCATTTAATTTCTGCATAAGTGACAGCACGTCGTTGTGTACTGCAAAATTTACATTTATAAGTCCACTACTCGTGGCTCACTATTGGATTAGTAAGCGGTAAGTAGGGGTCGAACCCAAGAGAATTAGTGGATAGAGTTGTTCTTTAAAAAAGGAAGAAAATGAAAGTAAAGACAGATTGGGTTTTTGTTGGTTTTTTATACAGAAAGTAAATGATAGAAAGTAAATGACTGAATTTAAAGTGCTGAAAGTAAAGTTAGTGACTGAATGTAAAGGTGCTGAAAGTAAAGTTAGTGACTAAATGTAAAGGTACTGAAAGTAAAGTTAGTGACTGAATGTAAATGTACTGAAAGTAAAGTTAGTGACTGAATGTAAATGTACTGAAAGTAAAGTTAGGTGCTTGAAAGTAAAAGTTAGGTGCTGGAAGTAAAGTTAGTTGCGGAATGTAAAGTACTGAATGTAAAGGGTACTGAAAGTAAGCAGTTGATAAGAGGACTGAAAGTAAATGACAAGTTGGTGTTTTGATCGAGAGAAGGATTCGGTTTAGGGGCCTTGTATCACAACTTCGTTCATCATTGACCGCTAATGATCATACTAAGTATTCAAAGGTGTAGGATGTTCCATTTCAAGATACATCCCATAACAAGGCCATTTCAAGCGCTTGCCACACCGTCTAGTCCATTTCAAGACATAGAGCACTTGTTCTAGCTAGAATAATACCCCATTTCAAGGTATATTAGCCTAAGTGCAGTCACTTGATCTCTCATTTCCGATCAAACCAACTTAAATGGTTTTCGAAATTCAAAGACAAAGAAAGTAAGGTTTTCGAAATCAAACTCAAGAACAAGTGAAGTTTTGGAAAAGTAACTCAAGAACAAGTGAAGTTTTGGAAAAGTAACTCAAGAACACTCAAGAACAAGAGTGAAGTTCGAGCTTTTGATTCCCAAATGTAAAGTGTTTACAAACTTTGTGAGTGAAGTAACAAAAGATACAAACTAGAGAGATTACATGGATGTATTTTCAAAGGGGGTGCTCCTCTATTTATAAGCAAAGGAATCTGATTTTTGGGGCTAAGGATATGCATTGGTTTGAAGAAATATCCCAAAAGCAAACCAATTGGGCACTTGCATCACATAGGCAAAACTAACTTGGCCACTTCCACTTCATCCAAAGGGGGAATTTTGGTCGGACGTCTTTTGCATTTTTTATTGGAGATTTGGAATGTTGATAGAATTCTAAGAATAATGGTCGAAGTCGTTTTTCCGAAATCTTCCCGGAACCTGTTCGGAATCCCAAAACGGCCGAAATTGCCCTAGTTTGGCCTTGGTCGGGCTTGAGCTGGTTCCACTCGGGCGTTTTGTCTAGGAAGTGAGATTGTCCGAGTTATGGGGCATTCCAAACACTGTGGTCGAGCCAGATTTGCCAAATTCGATGGTTTGGGCGAGTGACTTGGTTTTGGTGCCCATGCGCGCGGGGCCTTTGCTTTGGAATTGAGCCAACGGCCAATCTGCTCGGGCATTCACCTTGGTTTTCCGACATTGTCCACCTTATTTACCATTTTGATCACTTTGGTCGAGGCGGATTTGTCAGATCAGCTTGTTTGCCTGGAAAACTTGAATTCAGTGCAAGACAGCTCGGCTGGTGCGTTGGAATGCTGGGGCGCGGCTGACTTTCCTTGGGCCCTGGCTGGCCAGATTTGACTTGTAATCCATTTTTGGCTTAAGAACCCCCTTTTTAGCTCGTTTCTTGTCTAAACCTCAAAATAGCCTGTAGAGCAAAAACTGAACTAACAAGTAAAAGTTGTTAAGACAAAGTGTCTAATTTGATGGGTTTAACTGTCTTGATGAATCATATAAATATGGTCCACCAAATCACCCCACACTTATACTTGTTCGTCCCGAACAATGCTATTCGAAAGAGGAACACAAAATCCAAGTAATAAGCTCTAAATAGGAAAGTGAGAATGTGGAACTAGATTTATCCTATCCATGCAATACTTACTTGTTACCAAACTAAACCGTGTAAATACTTAGAAGAAACTTGATACTTGTACCTTCGAGCCGAGATGCAAATTAATTCGGATGATTCGGGAGATAGCCCTTTTCAGGCTTCTTGAACTGCATTCTTGGGACCGACTCGCACTATATGGTTATCTTGTAGCCTTCTCTAGCACATGATTTGGTTCGGGTTTCACTGAGTTGAGCTCTTTGATTTTCTTTTGATGAGGGACAGCTTTTGAAGTGATTTGGTCTTTGGCCTTCGATTTTGAATTGGAGTTTCTTCACTTTTGTTTCGGTTAAAACCTTCACAATTTTGGCCTTTGGCCTTTGATTTGCTTCTTCGAGCCTTGCTTCTTTGTGATTTGCTTGTCCATTTTCTCAATCTTTTGAGAGGTCCAATCATTGCCCGAGAGCATATGGAAATACCTCCCCGCTCATTCTCATCCTTGCCGTTTTCGCGCGGGTCAAGATGAGGGTCGCTTATCTATTTTCTCGGCTACTTGGACTAGAGTTAGGATGGTTTGATTCCCGTCCCGCCTCTTGCATAAACGCTGCACGGCGGAGATGACTCTGAATCCAATGAAACCCGAAGTGCTATCCTCTACTGACTTCGTAAACCATATAGCGAAATCCGGTCCTTCGAGTGCTTGCCAAGCCTCTCTAGGGCGTTTTATGTCAACTCCACATCCCCTATATATCTCAGCACAAAGGGACAAACAAGAAGTTACATTCTCAAGTTTTTACACAGTTGAGATTTTTACAAGGAAAATGCATGAATTTAGATCTATCTATTTCACATTCTCAAGTTCATATTTTCAAAAAGTTAATATTAAGGGAAAAACAAACTGACTTATATACAATGTCTATTCTCACCCCACACTTTTGAACGAAGGCGTGCCTCTCAGTATGACTTAGTTCAAAAGCCAATTGCAAGCAAATATTTACAAGAAAGGTGAGAACGGCTCAAAAAGCTAAATGACATAAGTAAAATGACTGAAAAATTAAAAGATGCACGAAAATGTAAGTGTGCCGGGTTACCTCCCGGCCAGTGCCTTTGTTTAACGTCGTTGGCTCGACGGTACCTCACTCATGTGGGATCTGGTGGCACGGCAAGGTCATAATGTTGAGCTGTCGAGTCGACCTCGCCATGGTAATGCTTGACCCGCTGCCCATTTACCTTGAATCTGCTTCCATTTTCTGGGCTTTCCAGCTCAAGCGCCCCATGGTTGAATATCTTTGTCACTGTGTAGGGGCCGGTCCATCTAGATTTCAGTTTGCCAGGCATCAACTTCAGCCGTGAGGAGAAGACTAGCACTTGTTGTCCTTCCTCAAATGAGCGCCGGAGGATGAATTTGTCATGGTACAATTTGGTCCGTGCTTTGTAGTCCGTCTGCCCTTCATAGGCCTCGAGTCGCAACTCCTCAAGCTCGCATAGTTGAAGCTTCCTATCCAGTCCGGCGGCCTTCAAATCCGGATTGCAATGCTTGAGTGCCCAGTAGGCTTTATGCTCCAACTCCACCGGAAGGTGGCATGCCTTCCCATAAACAAGCCGAAAGGGGGAGGTCCCTATTGGCGTCTTGTAAGCCGTCCGATATGCCCAAAGAGCTTCTTCTAGCCTTTGACTCCAATCTTTCCTTGTCGGCTTCACCATCTTCTCTAAAATCCCTTTGATTTCGCGGTTGGAGATCTCCGCTTGACCATTGGTTTGGGGGTGATATGCCGTGGATGTCCGGTGGTGGACATGGTAGTGCTTTAAGGTGGCGGCCATGATGCGGTTGCAGAAATGAGTTCCTTGGTCGCTGATTATGGCTTTGGGTACTCCGTACCTACAAAACAGGTTAGTGCGCAAAAAATCTATGACAGTCTTTGCATCGTCGCACCTAGTTGCCTTAGCCTCTACCCATTTTGACACATAATCTACAGCAACTAGAATGTAAGTATAACCGCATGAAACTGGGAATGGCCGTATGAAACTGGGAATGGCCCCATGAAATCAATGCCCCAAATGTCGAAAACATCGTTGACCAATATGGGTATTTGAGGCATCTCATTTCTAGCTGACACATTTCCTACTCTTTGACACCTATCGCACTTTTTACACTTCTCATAGGCATCTCTAAATATACTCGGCCAAAAGAAGCCGCTATCTAGGATTTTCCTAGCGGTTCTCTTAGGCCCAAAGTGTCCTCCACATGCAAACTCATGGCAAAAGCTAATAACAGAAGCTATTTCACTATCGGGAATGCATCTCCTAAGCATTTGATCTGCTCCTATTTTCCACAAATAGGGATCATCCCATAAGTAAAACCTAGCATCATGCCTAAGTTTCATGCACTGTGCTTTAGTAAAAGAGGGAGGAAATGTACCTCCTACAAGGTAGTTGACGATTGAGGCATACCACGGTACCTTGGTTGAAACGGTGTATAGGTGCTCATCTGGAAACGACTCAGTAATATGCCCTTCCTCTTCTCCTCGGACAATTCGGCTCAAATGGTCAGCCACCGTATTTTCGATCCCCTTCTTGTCCCTTATCTCCACATCGAATTCTTGCAGAAGCAAGATCCACCGTATAAGCCTTGGTTTAGCCTCTTTTTTCTTCATTAGGTATCGAATGGCCGCATGGTCTGAGAAGACAATTACTTTTGCTCCGAGCAAGTAGGACCTGAACTTCTCTAGAGCGAACACCACGGCTAGGAGCTCCTTCTCGGTAGTGGAGTAGTTCCGTTGGGCTGAATCTAAGGTCCTTGAGGAGTAGTAGATCACCACCGCCTTCTTGTCAAACCTTTGGCCGAGAACTGCTCCCACAGCAAAGTCGCTCGCGTCGCACATGATTTCAAATGGTTGTTCCCAATCTGGTGTTTGGATGATGGGTGTGCTTGTGAGGGCCTTCTTGAGCTCATCAAAGGCTTCCTTGCATGTCTTAGTGAATTCAAAAGGAACTTCTTTTTGGAGAAGAGTGGATAGAGGCAATGCCTTTTTGGAGAAGTCCTTGATGAATCGTCGGTAGAATCCCGCATGCCCAAGGAATGACTTGATGTCCCGCACCGTGGAGGGGTATGGTAGAGTCATGATCAGGTCGATTTTTGCCTTGTCCACTTCTATGCCTTTTGTGAGACGACATGTCCCAAGACTACTCCGTGTGTTACCATGAAGTGGCACTTCTCATAGTTGAGCACTAAGTTCATTGACACACATCGTGCCAAAACCGTGCTCAAGTTGCTTAGGCAAGCGTCGAATGTGTCTCCATAGATGGTGAAGTCGTCCATGAAGACTTCAATAAATTCTCCAATCATGTCTGAGAAGATGCTAGTCACCACCCTTTGAAAAGTACCTGGGGCATTGCATAGACCAAACGACATCCTTCGGAAGGCAAATGTACCGAATGGGCAGGTGAATGTTGTCTTCTCTTGGTCCTCGGGTGCTATAGGAATCTGGTTGTACCCCGAGAACCCGTCCAAGAAACAGAAATATGGTTTGCCCGCCAGTCGGTCCAGCATTTGATCGATGAATGGCAGAGGGAAATGATCCTTCCTTGTGACGGCGTTTAACCTTCTGTAGTCGATGCACATCCTCCAGCCATTCTTGACCCTTGTCGTAATCATCTTGCCTTCGGCATCTTCCTCTACCGTGATCCCAGTTTTCTTCGGGACCATATGGACCGGGCTCACCCATTGGCTGTCCGAGATGGGGTAGATGATATCCGCATCTAGTAGCTTCTGAATCTCCTTCTGGACGATCTCCATCATAATTGGGTTGAGTCGTCGTTGAGGCTCTGTTGATGGCTTAGCTCCATCCTCTAGTAGAATGCGATGCATGCATACCACCGGGCTGATTCCTCTCAAGTCGGCTAGAGTCCATCCAATGGCCAACTTGTGCTGACTTAGCATCTCCACCAAACGATGTTCTTGTTCTGCTTCCAAGCCACTCTTGATGATTACCGGGAGGGTGTTGTTTTCCCCTAGGAATGCGTACTTTAGATGCCCGGGCAGGGGCTTCAATTCCACTTCGGGAGCCTGCACAATTGAAGGTAAAAAAACATTAGATTTAAACAATCGCACCTCATTTACTTCATACCTTGGTGCAAGAGGCTCCGAGATCATCAAGTGGGCTAGCGCTTCGTGAATACCCTCGGCCAACTCATAAGAGTTCTCGTGTGAGTACATGGCTCCATTGAGTGTGAGTTCCAGAGGATCCGTTCTTAGTTCCGGTTGGACTTCTTGGACTAGATCATCCAAAGTATCAAGAGCATGGACAACCTCAAACTCCATGGGGTGCTTCATTGTTCGGAATATGTCAAAACTAAACACCTCTCCTTCTACCTCCATTGAGAGCATCCCACTGCCGCAGTCTATCTTCATTTTTGATGTCTTGAGAAATGGTCGACCGAGAAGGATTGGTGCATGGTCTGTTGGCCCGCCATTCTCCATTTTAAGGACGTAGAAGTCTGCCGGAAACACCAACTCTCCCACTTTGACCAAAACGTCTTCGATTTTCCCTTCGGGTTGTTTGCATGACCGGTCTGCCAGTTGGATAGTGAGACCGGTGGGTTCGAGGGGCCCAATTCGAAGGCATGAGTAAATTGAGAATGGCAAGACGTTGATTGAGGCCCCAAGGTCTAGCATGCAGTTCTCGATCCGGATGTTCCCGATTGTGCAGGGAATGGTATAAGTTCCCGGGTCACCACACTTGGGGGGCACCTTCCGCTGTATGACGGCCGAAACGTTTCTACTCATCAGCTCTTGATCAGTTCGAGTACCTCTCCTCCGGTTGGTGCAAAGTTCCTTCAAAAACTTTGCATATCTTGGGATTTGCTTGATGGCTTCCAAGAGGGGGATATTGATCTCGACCTTGCTGAACAATTCAAACACGTCCTTATCCATGACGTGTTGTTTCGATACTCGGGCTGGCACTGGAAATGGAAGAGAGGTGCTGATTTTTGAGGTCTCGGTTCTGGGCATCGGGTGCTCCTTGGACGCTGGAACCGGGTTGGCCGCTGGTACCGGGCCAGACCCGCAATCCTCGGGCGCGTTCCCTTCTTCTTCGGCCGCGTCCTTCTCTTTCTCTTCCTTGGACGCGTCCTTCTCTTTCTCTTCCTTGGACGCGTCCTGTACTGGAGTACCGAGAGCCTTGGGCCTCATTTGTTCTTTTCCGGGCAACCTTGGGTCTTGTTCTTCCTCCGTCTTCATGGGTTGGACGTCAAGCTTTCTCCCACTCCTAAGGGTCACGGCACTTACGTTTCCCTTCGGGTTTTGAATGGTTTGTGAAGGAAGCCGGCCGGGTTCATTATTGAGCGCGGACATTGAGGTAGCGAGCTGGGACATTTGCTTCTTCAAGTCTGATATTTCTCCCTTCGTTTCGACTTGGAATTGATGCATAGAACCCGCGAGCTCCTTCACTATATCTTCAAGTGACTTGTTCGGTCCTTGATGATTGCTTGGGCCCGCCTGGTATTGATTCGGTCCCCTTTGCTGATACTGGCCCATTGGTGGGGCGTTCTGGTTGTACTGGCGGTGAGGCGGTCGGTAAGGTTGCTGAGCCGATTGAGGGGTAGCCTGCTGTGTTCCCTTAGAGGATGGCTCTCGTTTCGCCAATTTTGCCCGGTGTCGTTTCGCCAGTTTGGGCTGGAGTCATTTCGCCAATTTTGCCCGATCGCTTGCCCATACTGCCGGCTTGGTCCGACTCGGTTGTTGTTGTTGTTGTACCCTTGATACCCATCTACTGCATTGACCTCCACCGGGTCCTCTTCGATCAAGGTTGGGCATGCATCAGTCTTGTGGTCCGTAGAGCCACAAAACTCGCAAGATCTCACTTGAGCCGGCTGCCTTCGTAGGATTTGGATCATCATTTCTTTCATTTGTTTCATCTCCTCGGGCATGGAGCTCACCGGCGTCTCGGCTCTTGCCACGTTCTTGGTTCGGGAAAACTCATCTTGCCGAGTGGTCTCGTGTCTGAACCGGGCATTTTCAGCAACATTTGTGATTAGTTGCCTTATGCCGCTCAAAGGTAGGCTCATCATTGACCCTCCAGCCGAGGCGTCTAGGAGCCTTTTGTCCAAGGGATTCAATCCATCAAGCAGATACTCGATGATGAGCTTCTCGGGCAGTCCGAGAGTGCAGCAACTTTGCTCCAAGCGGGTGAACTTTTCCAGGTAGTCGTACATGGTTTCATTAGGCCCCTGCCTTATATCTTGCAGTTTCCTCCTTACTTGCATCGCCCTTCCCGCCGGATAGTATTTGTCCAGAAATTTCTTTTGCATCTGAGCCCACGTTCTGATGCTACCCGAAGGCAATGAAAGGAACCAGTCATTAGCCGAGTCAATAAGGGAGAAGTAGAAGGCCTTCAATTTGAAGTCCTCTACATCTACTCCATAAGGTTTTAAATTTTGGCAAATGCCATGTAAACGTTGAAGATGAGTAGTTGCAGATTCTCCCTGAGTTCCCGAGAACTTGGGCAAATTGTGTACTAGGGAAGTGTTGATAGCTATGTTCTCAAGTTCAGGGTCCTCGTAAATGCACCACGGCTGGTTTCTGAAGTTTGGGGCCGAGAGTTCTCCCATGGTAAGTTCGCGGGGGACGTCGTTCTCATAGTACTCTTCAAAGATGGGCTGCTACCTCGGCACTTGCTGATTCGGAGGAGGTGGTGGCTGTCTAGGGGGCTGCCTCGGGCCAGCTCCATTCCGGACCTCGGGCTGCCCTTGGTTTCTCCGGGCGGCCTCCCGAATGGCCCGATTTCGGTCTCGGATGATTTGCTCCGGGTTGTCATAAAATGGAGGGGGTGGCTCATCAATTCGGTCGAATTGGTTCACCTCGTCGTTAACCTCATCGTTATGGTGGCTTCCTGCACGAGACATGGTTATGCAGAAGCAAGTACAAAAACTAAGGAAAAGAAACAAAAGAGAGAACAACTATCCGATGTGCTAATTCCCCGGCAACGGCGCCAATTTTTGACAGCACGTCGTTGTGTGCTGCAAAATTTACATTTATAAGTCCACTACTCGTGGCTCACTATTGGATTAGTAAGCGGTAAGTAGGGGTCGAACCCAAGAGAATTAGTGGATAGAGTTGTTCTTTAAAAAAGGAAGAAAATGAAAGTAAAGACAGATTGGGTTTTTGTTGGTTTTTTATACAGAAAGTAAATGATAGAAAGTAAATGACTGAATTTAAAGTGCTGAAAGTAAAGTTAGTGACTGAATGTAAAGGTGCTGAAAGTAAAGTTAGTGACTAAATGTAAAGGTACTGAAAGTAAAGTTAGTGACTGAATGTAAATGTACTGAAAGTAAAGTTAGTGACTGAATGTAAATGTACTGAAAGTAAAGTTAGGTGCTTGAAAGTAAAAGTTAGGTGCTGGAAGTAAAGTTAGTTGCGGAATGTAAAGTACTGAATGTAAAGGGTACTGAAAGTAAGCAGTTGATAAGAGGACTGAAAGTAAATGACAAGTTGGTGTTTTGATCGAGAGAAGGATTCGGTTTAGGGGCCTTGTATCACAACTTCGTTCATCATTGACCGCTAATGATCATACTAAGTATTCAAAGGTGTAGGATGTTCCATTTCAAGATACATCCCATAACAAGGCCATTTCAAGCGCTTGCCACACCGTCTAGTCCATTTCAAGACATAGAGCACTTGTTCTAGCTAGACTAATACCCCATTTCAAGGTATATTAGCCTAAGTGCAGTCACTTGATCTCTCATTTCCGATCAAACCAAGTGACTTAAAGCACCTAGAACAAGCTTGAACACAATAGTAGCACTAAGAAAAGGGTCTAAAACGTTTTCATGATACAAGCACACCCCTTCAACCGAATGAAGGGTTTAGCTATAAGTACTCATTGAAGTGAATACCATAGCTAAGTGCAAAAGAAAGTAAATGGTTTTCGAAATTCAAAGACAAAGAAAGTAAGGTTTTCAAAATCAAACTCAAGAACAAGTGAAGTTTTGGAAAAGTAACTCAAGAACAAGTGAAGTTTTGGAAAAGTAACTCAAGAACACTCAAGAACAAGAGAGAAGTTCGA
Source organism: Rhodiola chrysanthemifolia (assembly GCA_033675395.1). Taxonomy (NCBI): domain Eukaryota; kingdom Viridiplantae; phylum Streptophyta; class Magnoliopsida; order Saxifragales; family Crassulaceae; genus Rhodiola; species Rhodiola chrysanthemifolia. The sequence continues at coordinate 696,861 of CM066204.1, forward strand.
GCTTTTGATTCCCAAATGTAAAGTGTTTACAAACTTTGTGAGTGAAGTAACAAAAGATACAAACTAGAGAGATTACATGGATGTATTTTCAAAGGGGGTGCTCCTCTATTTATAAGCAAAGGAATCTGATTTTTGGGGCTAAGGATATGCATTGGTTTGAAGAAATATCCCAAAAGCAAACCAATTGGGCACTTGCATCACATAGGCAAAACTAACTTGGCCACTTCCACTTCATCCAAAGGGGGAATTTTGGTCGGACGTCTTTTGCATTTTTTATTGCAGATTTGGAATGTTGATAGAATTCTAAGAATAATGGTCGAAGTCGTTTTTCCGAAATCTTCCCGGAACCTGGTCGGAATCCCAAAACGGCCGAAATTGCCCTAGTTTGGCCTTGGTCGGGCTTGAGCTGGTTCCACTCGGGCGTTTTGTCTAGGAAGTGAGATTGTCCGAGTTATGGGGCATTCCAAACACTGTGGTCGAGCCAGATTTGCCAAATTCGATGGTTTGGGCGAGTGACTTGGTTTTGGTGCCCATGCGCGCGGGGCCTTTGCTTTGGAATTGAGCCAACGGCCAATCTGCTTGGGCATTCACCTTGGTTTTCCGACATTGTCCACCTTATTTACCATTTTGATCACTTTGGTCGAGGCGGATTTGTCAGATCAGCTTGTTTGCCTGGAAAACTTGAATTCAGTGCAAGACAGCTCGGCTGGTGCGTTGGAATGCTGGGGCGCGGCTGACTTTCCTTGGGCCCTGGCTGGCCAGATTTGACTTGTAATCCATTTTTGGCTTAAGAACCCCCTTTTTAACTCGTTTCTTGTCTAAACCTCAAAATAGCCTGTAGAGCAAAAACTGAACTAACAAGTAAAAGTTGTTAAGACAAAGTGTCTAATTTGATGGGTTTAACTGTCTTGATGAATCATATAAATATGGTCCATCAATAAGCTTCATTAAAGAACAACTAATCCACACTGACTCCCTTGGGTTCGACCCCTACTTACCACTTACTACCCAGTAGTGTAGTCGTGAGTAGCGGAAAATATAAATTTATTTGTACAGAGAACATTGCACCTTAACGACAGTGCAGTGTGCTCTGTCAAATTGGCGCCGTTGCCGGGGAGTTGTGCATCGGAATAGTTGTTTTTTCTTTTTATTTTATCATGCAATTCACTAAGTCCTACTACTACGGAATGGAACCTTGGAACAATGAGGAGTTTTCCCCACCACCCTTCGAACTGGAAGTCCGCGAAAAGATCAACAACATAAAACAATCCCGGGATGAAACATTGGACGAGTACTTGGCGTATTTTGACTCCATGTTGATAAGCTGCCCGCACCATGGATTCACCAACCACGATCTTCTTCAAAGGTTTCTCAATGGGATGCTGCCACAAGAGTGGGATTGGCTAAACAATGCAGTGGGAGGCTCGGTGAACAACTTAGGCATAGATGATCTTTGGAACTTAATTGATGATTTGGCCGCAAGGTCAAGACAAAGACAAGATCAGGCCATGCGAAGCGAAGAACTGGACAACATAATGCACCAAATCAGGGCCAAAACTGAGTTATGGGCAGCAGAAAACGAGCTGGCAGCTAGCACCCAGCAATTGGCCGCTGACATGCAGCAAATGAATGCCTCGATGCACCAATTCACGGCCAAGACATACCCGGACCTCAATGACGAGTTACCCATATCAGACCCATACCTCAGTGTGATTACCCCCGGAGACTATACGAATGACAAGGATAAGGACCCTTGGTTACCTGAAGAAGAGCTACATTCAGATTATCCCTGGGAGTTAGAAGAAGAACTGCCCAAATCAGGCCCGGTCCTTATCACCAATCCATCCGAGGAAATCACAGTCCTAACTGCCGAGCCAACAGAAGTCCCGAACATCACTACCGAAGCGGCCGAAGAAATCAAGCCAGGCCCGGTCCTTACGCTCGGAGCACCCGAGAAAGTCCCGGATCTCATTGTCGAACTGTCCGAGAAAGCCCCAGTCCCACTCACCACGACTCAACAAGGAAAACCGCTTGAAAACTCACTCGTTCCAAGACAACCATCCATCACTGCCACAATGAAGAGGATTGGCAGAGGCGCATGCTTAATGCCGCCTCCATTTAATGGCACAAAACCAAACTTCCAAACTCGCAAAGGTGCCAACTATTCAAACATGAAGAAGCGGCAAAGACATGGGCCGAAAGAATGGAAACCCGGAAGGAGTAACAAGCAAGCACAACTCATTGGACCAGCAGCTATGGTCGAAGAAATCTCACCCTCTCGGAGCAAAAGGGCTGCCGAGAAGAAGTTTGACCTCACTCACCCATGGAATCCGACCTTATGATCCATGATTGAGGTAACGTCGAGCCAACAACGTTAAACAAAGGCACTAGTCGGGAGGTAACCCGACACTATCTTACTTTCCGCACTTAAATTTTCTATCTTTTATTTTCTGTATTTTACCTTTTCAATAAGTCGCTCTCACCCACTTGGTGCATAGAAGATTTGAATATTCAGGAATCGGACTTGGGTGCAACATTAAGCCAGTCAGGGCTATGCTAAGAGTTCAAGGCCCCAGCCGAACTCCCTCGATTATCCAGCCTCGAGCCATGTCGTTCACTCGACACCTTAAAGGGAGTTCTGTCTTTCCCTTTTCCTTAATATCATTTCCTTCTCGTAATTGTCTGCTTGCATGGCTTTTGAACTAAGTAGTGCTGAAAGACACGACTTCGTTCAAAAGTGTGGGGTGAGATCCGCATGTGTACATAAATAAAAAACATTTTTTCTTTTTTAGTATATCTTTTTGAAAATATGAACTTAAGAATGTGAAAAAGATAGACCGAAATTCATGCATTTACCTTGTGAAAATTCAACTGTCTAAAAACTTAGAACGTAACTTCTCATTTGTCCCTTTGTGCTGAGATAAACTAGGGATGTGGAGTTGATAGAAATGCCCTAGAGAGGCTTGGCAAGCAATCGAAGGATCGAATCAAACTATATGGTTTTCGAAGTCAGTGGAGGCTGCACTTCGGGTTTCAGTGAAGATTGAAGTCATCTCCGCCATGCAGTGTTTATGCAAAAAAAAAAAAGGCGAGGACGGGAATCAGACCGTCCTCTCTCTAGTTAAAGTAGCCGAGAAAATAGATGAGCGACCCTCATCTTGACCCGCGCGAAACAACAACGATGAGAGGAGCGGGGAGGTATTTCCATATGCTCGCGGGCGATGATTGGACCTCCCGAAAAGGCTTGAGAAAATGGACTAGCAAGTCACAAAGAAGCAAAAGCTCGAAGAAGCAAATCAAGAGGCCAAAGGCCCAAAATTGTGAAGGTTTTAACCGAACAAAAGTGAAGTACTCAAAAAGTCAAATCAAAGGCCAAAGGCCGATTCACTACAAAAGCAGTCCCTCGCCAAAAGAAAAAATCAAAGTACTCAAACCAGTGAAACCCGAACCAAATCACGTGCTAGAGAAAGCTACAAGGAAACCATATAGTGAGAGACAATTCCGAGGTTGCAGTCCAGGAGCCTAAAAAAGGCTATCTCCCGAAACATCCAGAATAATTTGCATCTCAGCACGGAGGTACACGTATCAAGTTACTTCTATTTATTTACACAGTTCAATTTGGTAATAAGTAAGTAATGCATGAATTAGGATAAATCGAGTCCCACAGTCTAATTTTCATATTTTAAAACCAAACTTAGAGTACCGCCCTTTAATAGCATTGTTCGGGACGAACAACTAAAAGTGTGGGGTGATCTGATGGACCATAATTATACGAATCAAAAACACAGTAAAACCCACCAAATTAGACTGTTGGTCTATTTAACTTCTACTTGTTAGTCCCGATATATTTCTACAGGGTATTTTGGCGCTTAGAGAGAAAACACGCTAAGGAGAGGATTTTACGCTAAAAAGATGTTACGAGTCATTCCAGGTCACGACCATGCTACACTCAAAATCAGCCTTAACATCCTTCATGGAACCGACTTGGAATCACTCAAGCTTCTAGAAGGATAAGAGGATGCTCCTCCTCACATGGGTGGCTAAGCTCTCCTCCACTCTCCTTCCTCCACCTCATAGCAGCGGGCGGCTAGATGAACCACCACAAGAAGTTGCCATGTGGTGGCTCCTCCTCCACATGCTCCTCCCCTCCTCCTCCTCCCTTGGATGAAAACCAAGTGCCACCATCTCCACCCTCCATCCTCCTCCCCTTTGGCTATGAAAGGAGCTCCTCTCCTCCTCATTTGTATCATCATACACACTTCACAAATGTTTTAGAGAGATAGAGGGCTTAACCCTCTTCTCTTCACTTTCAATAAATATTTTGTTCTTCATTGTGGAGCTACTCTCTTGCGTGGATCTTGCCTAGGAGCTCCTCTCCTCCGCTTATTGTAAGGTATAAAATTACTTTCAGTATTATTTGTTTTTACTGTAAAGTTATTTTATTATTCGGTACCCTTGTGCAAGGCATTAGTTTGCTTGTATTCCTTAACATGAATACTAGTAGCTAAAAGCTTGTACTTGGTCGCAGGGGTATACTTGTATTATAAATGTTTTAGACTCTACTCTTAAGAGTATCTCTGTATTCAAAACTTGTTCTATGTGCCATATATTAGATCAGAACTTCCAAGGTTGAGTGGATGCTTGAAATGGCAAAGCTCTTCCGTGGAAGTTCGCAATCATACTCGGGTAAGTGGATGCTTGAAATGGCAAAGCTTATCTGAGGAGTTTGATCTCTCTCAAACACCATTTTGGTTAAATCGGAAAAGACAACCCAAAATGGATGCACATAAGGCTAAGATACTTCGAAAGGAGGAATTAGTCTAAAGTAGAACAAGTGTTTTAAATGGTGTTGCAAGTCTTGCGCTAGAAATAGCCTCGATTCATCTTTGAATACTTAGCATGATCATTTCAAGTGTTCTACGCGATGTTGCAAGTCTTGTGTTAGGAATAGCCTCGATTCATCTTCGAACACTTGGTATGATCATTAGCGGTCAATGATAAACAAATATGATACAAGGCCCCTAAAACCGAATCCTTTCCTTACAGTCTATTATTGTAATTAACTTCCAGTTCTCAAATCACACTCAAACTCAACCCCAATCGCATTTAATTTCTGCATAAGCTTCATTAAAGAACAACTAATCCACACTGACTCCCTTGGGTTCGACCCCTACTTACCACTTACTACCCAGTAGTGTAGTCGTGAGTAGCGGAAAATATAAATTTATTTGTACAGAGAACATTGCACCTTAACGACAGTGCAGTGTGCTCTGTCAACGAACTTATACTAACTTGGGACGAACTTAGACTAACCTTGTAATGAGACTAATGTTATTCTTTGTTCGTCCCAAGTTAGTCTCGTTAGTCTCATTCTTAGGTTTGTCTAAGTTCGTCCTTAAGAAGAGACTAACTAGGGACGAACTTAGACTAACTCGGGACGAACTTAGACAAACCTTTGAATAAGAGTTTGTCACGTTAGTCTCATTCTAAGGTTTGTCTAAGTTCGTCCTTAGAAAGAGACTAACTTGGGACGGACTTAGACTAACCCTGTAATGAGACTAACGTTTGTCTTTGTTCGTCCCAAGTTAGTTTCGTTAGTCTTCTTCTAAGGTTTGTCTAAGTTCGTCATTAGAAAGAGACTAACTATGGACGAACTTATTCTAACTTGGGACGAACTTAGACTAACCTTGTAATGAGACTAACGTTTGTCTTTGTTCGTCCCAAGTTAGTCTCGTTAGTCTCATTCTAAGGTTTGTTTAAGTTCGTCCTCAGAAAGAGACTACTTAGGGACGAACTTAGACTAACTTGGGACGAACTTAGACAAACCTGAGAATGAGACTTTGTCTCGTTAGTCTCATTCTAAGGTTTGTCTAAGTTCGTCCTTAGAAAGAGACTAACTTGGGACGAACTTAGACTAACCTTGTAATGAGACTAACGTTTGTCTTTGTTCGTCCCAAGTTAGTCTCGTTAGTCTCATTCGAAGGTTTATCTAAGTTCGTCCTTAGAAAGAGACTAACTAGGGATGAACCTAGATTAACTTGGGACGAACTTAGACTAACCTTGTAATGAGACTAACGTTTGTGTTTGTTCATCCCAAGTTAGTCTCGTTAGTCTCATTCTAAGGTTTGTCTAAGTTCTCCCTTAGAAAGAGAATAACTAGGGACGAACTTAGACTAACTTGGGACGAACTTAGACTAACCTTATAATGAGACTAACGCTTGTCTTTGTTCGTCCCAAGTTAGTCTCGTTAGTCTCATTATAAGGTTTGTCTAAGTTCGTCCTTAGAAAGAGAATAACTAGGGACGAACTTAGACTAACTTGGGACGAACTTAGAATAACCTTATAATGAGACTAAAGTTTGTCTTTGTTCGTCCCAAGTTAGTCTCGTTAGTCACATTCTAAGGTTTGTCTAAGTTCGTCCTTAGAAAGAGACTAACTAGGGACGAACTTAGACTAACTTGGGACGAACTTAGACTGACCTTATAATGAGACTAACATTTGTCTTTGTTCGTCCCAAGTTAGTCTCGTTAGTCTCATTCTAAGGTTTATCTAAGTTTGTCCTTAGATAGAGACTAACTATGGACGAACTTATACTAACTTGGGACGAACTTAGATTAACCTTGTAATGAGACTAACGTTTGTCTTTGTTCGTCCCAAGTTAGTCTCGTTAGTCTCATTCTATGGTTTGTCTAAGTACGTCCTTAGAAAGAGACTAACTAGGGACGAACTTAGACTAACTTGGGACGAACTTTGACTAACCTTATAATGAGACTAACGTTTGTCTTTGTTCGTCGCAAGTTAGTCTTGTTAGTCTCATTCTAAGGTTTATCTAAGTTCGTCCTTAGAAAGAGACTAACTATGGACGAACTTATACTAACTTGGGACGAACTTAGACTAACCTTGTAATGAGACTAACGTTTGTCTTTGGTCGTCCCAAGTTAGTCTCGTTAGTCTCATTCTAAGGTTTGTCTAAGTTCGTCCTTAGAAAGAGACTAACTAGGGACGAACTTAGACTAACTTGGGACGAACTTAGACTAACCTTGTAATGAGACTAACGTTTGTCTTTGTTCGTCCCAAGTTAGTCTCGTTAGTCTCATTCTTAGGTTTGTCTAAGTTCATCCTTAAGAAGAGACTAACTAGGGACGAACTTAGACAAACTTGGGACGAACTTAGACAAACCTTTGAATGAGAGTTTGTCACGTTAGTCTCATTCTAAGGTTTGTCTAAGTTCGTCTTTAGAGAGAAACTAACTTGGGACGAACGTAGACTAACCTTGTAATGAGACTAACGTTTGTCTTTGTTCGTCCCAAGTGAGTTTCGTTAGTCTCCTTCTAAGGTTTGTCTAAGTTCATCCTTAGAAAGAGACTAACTAGGGACGAACTTAGTCTAACTTGGGACGAACTTAGACTAACCTTGTAATGAGACTAACGTTTGTCTTTGTTCGTCCCAAGTTAGTCTCGTTAGTCTCATTCTAAGGTTTGTCTAAGTTTGTCCTTAGAAAGAGACTAACTAGGGACGAACTTAGACTAACTTGGGACGAACTTAGACTAACCTTGTAATGAGACTAACGTTTGTCTTTGTTCGTCCCAAGTTAGTCTCGTTAGTCTCATTCTAAGGTTTGTCTAAGTTCGTCCTTAAGAAGAGACTAGCTAGAGACGAACTTAGACTAACTTGGGATGAACTTAGACAAACCTTAGAATGAGAGTTTGTCTCGTTAGTCTCATTCTAAGGTTTGTCTAAGTTAGTCCTTAGAAAGAGACTAACTTGGGACGAACTTAGACTAACTTGGGATGGACTTAGACTAACCTTATAATGAAACTAACGTTTGTCTTTGTTCGTCCCAAGTTAGTCTCGTTAGTCTCATTCTAAGGTTTATCTAAGTTCGCCCTTAGAAAGAGACTAACTATGGACGAACTTATACTAACTTGGGACGAACTTAGACTAACCTGTAATGAGACTAACGTTTGTCTTTGTTCGTCCCAAGTTAGTCTCGTTAGTCTCATTCTAAGGTTTGTCTAAGTTCGTCCTTAGAAAGAGACTAACTAGGGACGAACTTAGACTAACTTGGGACGAACTTAGACTGACCTCATAATGAGACTAACGTTTGTCTTTGTTCGTCGCAAGTTAGTCTTGTTAGTCTCATTCTAAGGTTTATCTAAGTTCGTCCTTAGAAAGAGACTAACTATGGACGAACTTATACTAACTTGGGACGAACTTAGACTAACCTTGTAATGAGACTAACGTTTGTCTTTGTTCGTCCCAAGTTAGTCTCGTTAGTCTCATTCTAAGGTTTATCTAAGTTCGTCCTTAGAAAGAGACTAACTATGGACGAACTTATACTAACTTGGGACGAACTTAGATTAACCTTGTAATCAGACTAACGTTTGTCTTTGTTCGTCCCAAGTTAGTCTCGTTAGTCTCATTCTATGGTCTGTCTAAGTTCGTCCTTAGAAAGAGACTAACTAGGGACGAACTTAGACTAACTTGGGACGAACTTAGACTAACCTTATAATGAGACTAACGTTTCTCTTTGTTCGTCGCAAGTTAGTCTTGTTAGTCTCATTCTAAGGTTTATCTAAGTTCGTCCTTAGAAAGAGACTAACTATGGACGAACTTATACTAACTTGGGACGAACTTAGACTAACCTTGTAATGAGACTAACGTTTGTCTTTGGTCGTCCCAAGTTAGTCTCGTTAGTCTCATTCTAAGGTTTGTCTAATTTCGTCCTTAGAAAGAGACTAACTAGGGACGAACTTAGACTAACTTGGGACGAACTTAGACTAACCTTGTAATGAGACTAACGTTTGTCTTTGTTCGTCCCAAGTTAGTCTCGTTAGTCTCATTCTTAGGTTTGTCTAAGTTCGTCCTTAAGAAGAGACTAACTAGGGACGAACTTAGACAAACTTGGGACGAACTTAGACAATCCTTTGAATGAGAGTTTGTCATGTTAGTCTCATTCTTAGGTTTGTCTAAGTTCGTCCTTAGAGAGAAACTAACTTGGGACGAACTTAGACTAACCTTGTAATGAGACTAACGTTTGTCTTTGTTCGTCCCAAGTTAGTTTCGTTAGTCTCCTTGTAAGGTTTGTCTAAGTTCATCCTTAGAAAGAGACTAACTAGGGACGAACTTACACTAACTTGGGACGAACTTAGACTAACCTTGTAATGAGACTAACGTTTGTCTTTGTTCGTCCCAAGTTAGTCTCGTTAGTCTCATTCTAAGGTTTGTCTAAGTTTGTCCTTAGAAAGAGACTAACTAGGGACGAACTTAGACTAACTTGGGACGAACTTAGACTAACCTTGTAATGAGACTAACGTTTGTCTTTGTTCGTCCCAAGTTAGTCTCGTTAGTCTCATTGTAAGGTTTGTCTAAGTTCGTCCTTAAGAAGAGACTAACTAGAGACGAACTTAGACTAACTTGGGATGAACTTAGACAAACCTTAGAATGAGAGTTTGTCTCGTTAGTCTCATTCTAAGGTTTGTCAAAGTTCGTCCTTAGAAAGAGATTAACTTGGGACGAACTTAGACTAACTTGGGACGGACTTAGACTAACCTTATAATGAGACTAACGTTTGTCTTTGTTCGTCCCAAGTTAGTCTCGTTAGTCTCATTCTAAGGTTTATCTAAGTTCGCCCTTAGAAAGAGACTAACTATGGACGAACTTATACTAACTTGGGACGAACTTAGACTAACCTTGTTATGAGACTAACGTTTGTCTTTGTTCGTCCCAAGTTAGTCTCGTTAGTCTCATTCTAAGGTTTGTCTAAGTTCGTCCTTAGAAAGAGACTAACTAGGGACGAACTTAGACTAACTTGGGAAGAACTTAGACTAACCTTATAATGAGACTAACGTTTGTCTTTGTTCGTCCCAAGTTAGTCTCGTTAGTCTCATTCTAAGGTTTATCTAAGTTCGTCCTTAGAAGGAGACTAACTATGGACGAACTTATACTAACTTGGGACGAACTTAGACTAACCTTGTAATGAGACTAACGTTTGTCTTTGTTCGTCCCAAGTTAGTCTCGTTAGTCTCATTCTTAGGTTTGTCTAAGTTCGTCCTTAAGAAGAGACTAACTAGGGACGAACTTAGACTAACTTGGGACGAACTTAGACAAACCTTTGAATCAGAGTTTGTCACGTTAGTCTCATTCTAAGGTTTGTCTAAGTTCGTCCTTAGAAAGAGACTAACTTGGGACGAACTTAGACTAACCTTGTAATGAGACTAACGTTTGTCTTTGTTCGTCCCAAGTTAGTCTCGTTAGTCTCATTCTTAGGTTTGTCTAAGTTCGTCCTTAAGAAGAGACTAACTAGGGACGAACTTAGACAAACTTGGGACGAACTTAGACAAACCTTTGAATGAGAGTTTGTCATGTTAGTCTCATTCTTAGGTTTGTCTAAGTTCGTCCTTAGAGAGAAACTAACTTGGGACGAACTTAGACTAACCTTGTAATGAGACTAACGTTTGTCTTTGTTCGTCCCAAGTTAGTTTCGTTAGTCTCCTTGTAAGGTTTGTCTAAGTTCATCCTTAGAAAGAGACTAACTAGGGACGAACTTACACTAACTTGGGACGAACTTAGACTAACCTTGTAATGAGACTAACGTTTGTCTTTGTTCGTCCCAAGTTAGTCTCGTTAGTCTCATTCTAAGGTTTGTCTAAGTTTGTCCTTAGAAAGAGACTAACTAGGGACGAACTTAGACTAACTTGGGACGAACTTAGACTAACCTTGTAATGAGACTAACGTTTGTCTTTGTTCGTCCCAAGTTAGTCTCGTTAGTCTCATTGTAAGGTTTGTCTAAGTTCGTCCTTAAGAAGAGACTAACTAGAGACGAACTTAGACTAACTTGGGATGAACTTAGACAAACCTTAGAATGAGAGTTTGTCTCGTTAGTCTCATTCTAAGGTTTGTCAAAGTTCGTCCTTAGAAAGAGATTAACTTGGGACGAACTTAGACTAACTTGGGACGGACTTAGACTAACCTTATAATGAGACTAACGTTTGTCTTTGTTCGTCCCAAGTTAGTCTCGTTAGTCTCATTCTAAGGTTTATCTAAGTTCGCCCTTAGAAAGAGACTAACTATGGACGAACTTATACTAACTTGGGACGAACTTAGACTAACCTTGTTATGAGACTAACGTTTGTCTTTGTTCGTCCCAAGTTAGTCTCGTTAGTCTCATTCTAAGGTTTGTCTAAGTTCGTCCTTAGAAAGAGACTAACTAGGGACGAACTTAGACTAACTTGGGAAGAACTTAGACTAACCTTATAATGAGACTAACGTTTGTCTTTGTTCGTCCCAAGTTAGTCTCGTTAGTCTCATTCTAAGGTTTATCTAAGTTCGTCCTTAGAAGGAGACTAACTATGGACGAACTTATACTAACTTGGGGCGAACTTAGACTAACCTTGTAATGAGACTAACGTTTGTCTTTGTTCGTCCCAAGTTAGTCTCGTTAGTCTCATTCTTAGGTTTGTCTAAGTTCGTCCTTAAGAAGAGACTAACTAGGGACGAACTTAGACTAACTTGGGACGAACTTAGACAAACCTTTGAATCAGAGTTTGTCACGTTAGTCTCATTCTAAGGTTTGTCTAAGTTCGTCCTTAGAAAGAGACTAACTTGGGACGAACTTAGACTAACCCTGTAATGAGACTAACGTTTGTCTTTGTTCGTCCCAAGTTAGTTTCGTTAGTCTCCTTCTAAGGTTTCTCTAAGTTCGTCCTTAGAAAGAGACTAACTATGGACGAACTTATTCTAACTTGGGACGAACTTAGACTAACCTTGTAATGAGACTAACGTTTGTCTTTGTTCGTCCCAAGTTAGTCTCGTTAGTCTCATTCTAAGGTTTGTTTAAGTTCGTCCTCAGAAAGAGACTACTTAGGGACGAACTTAGACTAACTTGGGACGAACTTAGACAAACCTTAGAATGAGACTTTGTCTCGTTAGTCTCATTCTAAGGTTTGTCTAAGTTCGTCCTTAGAAAGAGACTAACTTGGGACGAACTTAGACTAACTTGGGACGAACTTAGACTAACCTTGTAATGAGACTAACGTTTGTCTTTGTTCGTCCCAAGTTAGTCTCGTTAGTCTCATTCTTAGGTTTGTCTAAGTTCATCCTTAAGAAGAGACTAACTAGGGACGAACTTAGACAAACTTGGGACGAACTTAGACAAACCTTTGAATGAGAGTTTGTCACGTTAGTCTCATTCTAAGGTTTGTCTAAGTTCGTCTTTAGAGAGAAACTAACTTGGGACGAACGTAGACTAACCTTGTAATGAGACTAACGTTTGTCTTTGTTCGTCCCAAGTGAGTTTCGTTAGTCTCCTTCTAAGGTTTGTCTAAGTTCATCCTTAGAAAGAGACTAACTAGGGACGAACTTAGTCTAACTTGGGACGAACTTAGACTAACCTTGTAATGAGACTAACGTTTGTCTTTGTTCGTCCCAAGTTAGTCTCGTTAGTCTCATTCTAAGGTTTGTCTAAGTTTGTCCTTAGAAAGAGACTAACTAGGGACGAACTTAGACTAACTTGGGACGAACTTAGACTAACCTTGTAATGAGACTAACGTTTGTCTTTGTTCGTCCCAAGTTAGTCTCGTTAGTCTCATTCTAAGGTTTGTCTAAGTTCGTCCTTAAGAAGAGACTAGCTAGAGACGAACTTAGACTAACTTGGGATGAACTTAGACAAACCTTAGAATGAGAGTTTGTCTCGTTAGTCTCATTCTAAGGTTTGTCTAAGTTAGTCCTTAGAAAGAGACTAACTTGGGACGAACTTAGACTAACTTGGGATGGACTTAGACTAACCTTATAATGAAACTAACGTTTGTCTTTGTTCGTCCCAAGTTAGTCTCGTTAGTCTCATTCTAAGGTTTATCTAAGTTCGCCCTTAGAAAGAGACTAACTATGGACGAACTTATACTAACTTGGGACGAACTTAGACTAACCTGTAATGAGACTAACGTTTGTCTTTGTTCGTCCCAAGTTAGTCTCGTTAGTCTCATTCTAAGGTTTGTCTAAGTTCGTCCTTAGAAAGAGACTAACTAGGGACGAACTTAGACTAACTTGGGACGAACTTAGACTGACCTCATAATGAGACTAACGTTTGTCTTTGTTCGTCGCAAGTTAGTCTTGTTAGTCTCATTCTAAGGTTTATCTAAGTTCGTCCTTAGAAAGAGACTAACTATGGACGAACTTATACTAACTTGGGACGAACTTAGACTAACCTTGTAATGAGACTAACGTTTGTCTTTGTTCGTCCCAAGTTAGTCTCGTTAGTCTCATTCTAAGGTTTATCTAAGTTCGTCCTTAGAAAGAGACTAACTATGGACGAACTTATACTAACTTGGGACGAACTTAGATTAACCTTGTAATCAGACTAACGTTTGTCTTTGTTCGTCCCAAGTTAGTCTCGTTAGTCTCATTCTATGGTCTGTCTAAGTTCGTCCTTAGAAAGAGACTAACTAGGGACGAACTTAGACTAACTTGGGACGAACTTAGACTAACCTTATAATGAGACTAACGTTTCTCTTTGTTCGTCGCAAGTTAGTCTTGTTAGTCTCATTCTAAGGTTTATCTAAGTTCGTCCTTAGAAAGAGACTAACTATGGACGAACTTATACTAACTTGGGACGAACTTAGACTAACCTTGTAATGAGACTAACGTTTGTCTTTGGTCGTCCCAAGTTAGTCTCGTTAGTCTCATTCTAAGGTTTGTCTAATTTCGTCCTTAGAAAGAGACTAACTAGGGACGAACTTAGACTAACTTGGGACGAACTTAGACTAACCTTGTAATGAGACTAACGTTTGTCTTTGTTCGTCCCAAGTTAGTCTCGTTAGTCTCATTCTTAGGTTTGTCTAAGTTCGTCCTTAAGAAGAGACTAACTAGGGACGAACTTAGACAAACTTGGGACGAACTTAGACAATCCTTTGAATGAGAGTTTGTCATGTTAGTCTCATTCTTAGGTTTGTCTAAGTTCGTCCTTAGAGAGAAACTAACTTGGGACGAACTTAGACTAACCTTGTAATGAGACTAACGTTTGTCTTTGTTCGTCCCAAGTTAGTTTCGTTAGTCTCCTTGTAAGGTTTGTCTAAGTTCATCCTTAGAAAGAGACTAACTAGGGACGAACTTACACTAACTTGGGACGAACTTAGACTAACCTTGTAATGAGACTAACGTTTGTCTTTGTTCGTCCCAAGTTAGTCTCGTTAGTCTCATTCTAAGGTTTGTCTAAGTTTGTCCTTAGAAAGAGACTAACTAGGGACGAACTTAGACTAACTTGGGACGAACTTAGACTAACCTTGTAATGAGACTAACGTTTGTCTTTGTTCGTCCCAAGTTAGTCTCGTTAGTCTCATTGTAAGGTTTGTCTAAGTTCGTCCTTAAGAAGAGACTAACTAGAGACGAACTTAGACTAACTTGGGATGAACTTAGACAAACCTTAGAATGAGAGTTTGTCTCGTTAGTCTCATTCTAAGGTTTGTCAAAGTTCGTCCTTAGAAAGAGATTAACTTGGGACGAACTTAGACTAACTTGGGACGGACTTAGACTAACCTTATAATGAGACTAACGTTTGTCTTTGTTCGTCCCAAGTTAGTCTCGTTAGTCTCATTCTAAGGTTTATCTAAGTTCGCCCTTAGAAAGAGACTAACTATGGACGAACTTATACTAACTTGGGACGAACTTAGACTAACCTTGTTATGAGACTAACGTTTGTCTTTGTTCGTCCCAAGTTAGTCTCGTTAGTCTCATTCTAAGGTTTGTCTAAGTTCGTCCTTAGAAAGAGACTAACTAGGGACGAACTTAGACTAACTTGGGAAGAACTTAGACTAACCTTATAATGAGACTAACGTTTGTCTTTGTTCGTCCCAAGTTAGTCTCGTTAGTCTCATTCTAAGGTTTATCTAAGTTCGTCCTTAGAAGGAGACTAACTATGGACGAACTTATACTAACTTGGGACGAACTTAGACTAACCTTGTAATGAGACTAACGTTTGTCTTTGTTCGTCCCAAGTTAGTCTCGTTAGTCTCATTCTTAGGTTTGTCTAAGTTCGTCCTTAAGAAGAGACTAACTAGGGACGAACTTAGACTAACTTGGGACGAACTTAGACAAACCTTTGAATCAGAGTTTGTCACGTTAGTCTCATTCTAAGGTTTGTCTAAGTTCGTCCTTAGAAAGAGACTAACTTGGGACGAACTTAGACTAACCTTGTAATGAGACTAACGTTTGTCTTTGTTCGTCCCAAGTTAGTCTCGTTAGTCTCATTCTTAGGTTTGTCTAAGTTCGTCCTTAAGAAGAGACTAACTAGGGACGAACTTAGACAAACTTGGGACGAACTTAGACAAACCTTTGAATGAGAGTTTGTCATGTTAGTCTCATTCTTAGGTTTGTCTAAGTTCGTCCTTAGAGAGAAACTAACTTGGGACGAACTTAGACTAACCTTGTAATGAGACTAACGTTTGTCTTTGTTCGTCCCAAGTTAGTTTCGTTAGTCTCCTTGTAAGGTTTGTCTAAGTTCATCCTTAGAAAGAGACTAACTAGGGACGAACTTACACTAACTTGGGACGAACTTAGACTAACCTTGTAATGAGACTAACGTTTGTCTTTGTTCGTCCCAAGTTAGTCTCGTTAGTCTCATTCTAAGGTTTGTCTAAGTTTGTCCTTAGAAAGAGACTAACTAGGGACGAACTTAGACTAACTTGGGACGAACTTAGACTAACCTTGTAATGAGACTAACGTTTGTCTTTGTTCGTCCCAAGTTAGTCTCGTTAGTCTCATTGTAAGGTTTGTCTAAGTTCGTCCTTAAGAAGAGACTAACTAGAGACGAACTTAGACTAACTTGGGATGAACTTAGACAAACCTTAGAATGAGAGTTTGTCTCGTTAGTCTCATTCTAAGGTTTGTCAAAGTTCGTCCTTAGAAAGAGATTAACTTGGGACGAACTTAGACTAACTTGGGACGGACTTAGACTAACCTTATAATGAGACTAACGTTTGTCTTTGTTCGTCCCAAGTTAGTCTCGTTAGTCTCATTCTAAGGTTTATCTAAGTTCGCCCTTAGAAAGAGACTAACTATGGACGAACTTATACTAACTTGGGACGAACTTAGACTAACCTTGTTATGAGACTAACGTTTGTCTTTGTTCGTCCCAAGTTAGTCTCGTTAGTCTCATTCTAAGGTTTGTCTAAGTTCGTCCTTAGAAAGAGACTAACTAGGGACGAACTTAGACTAACTTGGGAAGAACTTAGACTAACCTTATAATGAGACTAACGTTTGTCTTTGTTCGTCCCAAGTTAGTCTCGTTAGTCTCATTCTAAGGTTTATCTAAGTTCGTCCTTAGAAGGAGACTAACTATGGACGAACTTATACTAACTTGGGGCGAACTTAGACTAACCTTGTAATGAGACTAACGTTTGTCTTTGTTCGTCCCAAGTTAGTCTCGTTAGTCTCATTCTTAGGTTTGTCTAAGTTCGTCCTTAAGAAGAGACTAACTAGGGACGAACTTAGACTAACTTGGGACGAACTTAGACAAACCTTTGAATCAGAGTTTGTCACGTTAGTCTCATTCTAAGGTTTGTCTAAGTTCGTCCTTAGAAAGAGACTAACTTGGGACGAACTTAGACTAACCCTGTAATGAGACTAACGTTTGTCTTTGTTCGTCCCAAGTTAGTTTCGTTAGTCTCCTTCTAAGGTTTCTCTAAGTTCGTCCTTAGAAAGAGACTAACTATGGACGAACTTATTCTAACTTGGGACGAACTTAGACTAACCTTGTAATGAGACTAACGTTTGTCTTTGTTCGTCCCAAGTTAGTCTCGTTAGTCTCATTCTAAGGTTTGTTTAAGTTCGTCCTCAGAAAGAGACTACTTAGGGACGAACTTAGACTAACTTGGGACGAACTTAGACAAACCTTAGAATGAGACTTTGTCTCGTTAGTCTCATTCTAAGGTTTGTCTAAGTTCGTCCTTAGAAAGAGACTAACTTGGGACGAACTTAGACTAACCTTATAATGAGACTAACGTTTGTCTTTGTTCGTCCCAAGTTAGTCTCGTTAGTCTCATTCTAAGGTTTGTTTAAGTTCGTCTTTAGAAAGAGACTAACTAGGGATGAACTTAGATTAACTTGGGACGAACTTAGACTAACCTTGTAATGAGACTAACGTTTGTGTTTGTTCATCCCAAGTTAGTCTCGTTAGTCTCATTCTAAGGTTTGTCTAAGTTCCCCCTTAGAAAGAGAATAACTAGGGACGAACTTAGACTAACTTGGGACGAACTTAGACAAACCTTATAATGAGACTAACGCTTGTCTTTGTTCGTCCCAAGTTAGTCTCGTTAGTCTCATTATAAGGTTTGTCTAAGTTCGTCCTTAGAAAGAGACTAACTAGGGATGAACTTAGATTAACTTGGGACGAACTTAGACTAACCTTGTAATGAGACTAACGTTTGTGTTTGTTCATCCCAAGTTAGTCTCGTTAGTCTCATTCTAAGGTTTGTCTAAGTTCCCCCTTAGAAAGAGAATAACTAGGGACGAACTTAGACTAACTTGGGACGAACTTAGACAAACCTTATAATGAGACTAACGCTTGTCTTTGTTCGTCCCAAGTTAGTCCCGTTAGTCTCATTATAAGGTTTGTCTAAGTTCGTCCTTAGAAAGAGACTAACTAGGGACGAACTTAGACTAACTTGAAACGAATTTAGACTAACCTTATATTAAATGACAGAAATTAAATGACTGAAAGTAAGATAGGTGTCGGGTTACCTCCCGACCAGTGCATTTGTTTAACGTCGTTAGCTCGACAGTACCTCATTCCCGGATCATAAGGTTGGGTCCCATGGGCGTGTGAGGTCGAATTTCTTCTCGGCTGTCCTTTTGCTCCGAGAGGGTGAGGCTTCATTGACCATAGCTGCTGGTCCAATGAGTCGTGCTCGCTTGTTACTCCTTCCGGGTTTCCATTCTTTCGGCCCATGTCTTTGCCGCTTCTTCATGTTTGAATAGTTGGCACCTTTGCGAGTTTGGAAGTTTGGTTTTGTGCCATTAAATGTAGGTGACATTAAGCATGCGCCTCTGCCAATCCTCTTCATTGTGGGAGTGATGGATGGTTGTCTTGGAACGAGTGAGTTTCCAGGCGGTTTTCCTTGGCTTGTGATGAGTGAGAGTTCCTTTGTCGGCTTTTTTGGCTCATGCTCCTCCTCTAACTCCCCTTGCACCTCATCATTATTGATTATATGATCTTCGGTGGCTATGATCTGCATAAAACATGAAGGGTCAAGTTGGGGTTTCTCGGCCATACGGTCCGGGCGTTTCTCGACCAGCTCGTCCGTGAGGACCGGGGCTTCAGTTGGCTCGGCAGTTAGGACTGTGATTTCCTCGGATGGATTGGTGATAAGGACCGGGCCTGATTTGGGCAGTTCTTCTTCTAACTCCCAGGGATAATCTGAATGGAGCTCTTCTTCAAGCAACCATGGGTTCTCATCCTCGTCATTCATATGGTCTCAGGGGGCAATCATACTGAGGTCCGGGTCTGTTTTGGGCAGTTTGGCAATGAGGTCTGGGTATGTCTCGGGCAACTCTTCAGTTAGGACCGAAATTGATTTGGGCAGTTTGGCAATGCGGTCCCAGATCAGTTGTGTAGCCGCCCAGAATTCCTCATTTTCGACCTCGTCTTGGTGTATCGGGGCACTCATTTGCTGGATGCTAGCTGCCAATTCTTCCTCCTTGTCCTTGAGTGGCTCGGCAATGTGGATCTGGGCTTCCTCGGGCATTTTAGAAATGTGTACCGGTACTGATTTGGGCAGCTTGTTAATGAGGTCCCAGAGCTGGTTTGATGCTTCTTTTTGAGCCACCCATGATTCGTTGCTTTCGACCTGGATTTGGTGTACCATGTTGGCCAATTGCTGGTTGCTAGATGCCAGCTCCGTTGTAACGTTCTCGAGTGGCTCGGCCTGATCTTCTCTTGGTCTTGACCTCGCGGCCAAATCGTTTATCAATTTCAAAAGATCATCCATGTTTAAGTTATTTACCGAGCCTCCTGCCGCGTCATTAAGCCAATTCCACTCATATGGCATCATCCCATCGAGAAACCTTTGAAGAAGATCTGAGTTGCTGAATCCATGGTGCGGGCAGCTCGTTATAATGGAATCGAAGTACCATAAGTACTCGTCCAAAGTTTCGTCCCGGGATTGCTTTAGGTTGTTGATCTTCTCGCGGATTTCAAGTTCGAAGGATGGTGGGAAAAACTTCTCATTGTTCCAAGGCTCGCATCCGTAGTAGAAAGACTTTGTGAACTGCATGACAGAACTAAAACAAAAGAAAAATAAATAGAACAACTATTCCGATTTCTAATTCCAATTCCCCGGCAACGGCGCCAATTTTGACGGAGCCCACTGCACTGTCGTTAGGGTGCGATGTTCTCTGTGCAAAATAAATTTATATCTCCGCTACTCGTACTCTACTAGTGGGTAGTAAAGGGTAAGTAGGGGTCGAACCCAAGGGAATTGGTGGATTAGTTGTTCTTTAATGAAGCTTATGCATAAATTTAATGCGATTGGGGTTGGGTTTGAGTGTGCTTTGAGAACTGAAAGTAAATTACAACAGTTGATAATGGACTGTAAGGAAAGGATTCGGTTTAGGGGTTTCATATCATATCATCGTTCATCATTGACCTCTAATGATCATACTAAGTGTTCAAAAGTGTATCAAGGCCATTTCAAGCACTCGACTTGCCACACTGTCTAGCCCATTTCAAGGTCATAGAGCACTTGTTCTATTTAGACTAGCACCCCATTTCAAGGTATACTAGCCTATGTGCATCCATTTGATTGATCATTTCCGATCAATCCAAATGGTCTTTTAAAGAGGTCGAACTCCTCAGATAAGCTTTGCCATTTCAAGTATCCACTTAACCGAGTATGTTCACGAACCCTACGGAAGAGTTTTGCCATTTCAAGCATCCACTCAACCTTGGAAGTTCTAACCTAATATGTGGCACATAGAACAATTTTGAAACACTAAGTAGCATTAAGCATAGAGTCTAGAACGGTTTATGATATAAATACTCCCTCTACCGAATACAAGCTTTTAGCTACTTGTATTCATGTCAAGGAATACACGCAAACCATGGCTTTGAACAAGGATACCGAAAAGGAGAATAACTTTAAAGTAAGAACAATATATACGGAAAGTAAAGGACAAGCCGTGGCTTTTGTACCTACAATAAGTGGAGGAGAGGAGTTCCTAAGCAAGATCCAAGCAAGGAAAAGTAGCTCCAAAATGAAGAACAAGTGAAGAACAAAATGTGTATTGAGAGTGAAGAGAAGAGAGTTAAGCTCTCTATCTCTCTAAGGAATTCGAACTACAAGTGAAGGGATGATTATTACATGAGGGCATGGCCTCTATTTATAGGGAAATGGATACTTGGGAGCTAAGTTTTGGGGATGAAATATCTATGGGGGAACCATTGGATTGGAGCACACTTGCATTCATCCAAGCCATCCATTTCTCCTCCAACCACAAGCCTCCACACTCCTCCACACATATGCATCTTCCTCAGCCGCCCCCCTAGGTGGCACATCCCAAAAGCCATCGCAAGATATTTGTTTCTCAAAAGCCATCGGTTTGACCGGAGCTTCTTGGATTTTGGAGAGTGTATTATGAACGACAAAGTCATTCTAAGATGATCTCAAGAAGGAACCTAAGCCAAATTCTGCTTGGAACATGGTCGAAATCCCAAAACGGTCGAAATTGCCCTAGTTTGGCTTTTACCGGGCTTGGTGCCTTTGCATTGCGTTCTTGTCCAAACGCCGACTGTTCTAGCATATTTGAATGATTCCAAGTCGGTTCCATGAAAGTTGTTCAGTCGGAATCTGATTGTGGCCTCGAGTGTCTTGTAATCCATTTTCAGCTTTAAAACTCCTCTTTAGCCTGTATTTTCTCTAGACTTCAGAATACCCTGTAAATAAATATCGGAACTAACAAGGAAATGTTAAATAGACAAAGAGTCTAATTTGGTGGGTTTAACTGTGTTTATAATTCATACAATTATGGTCCATCAACGAACTTAGACTAACTTGGGACGAACTTAGATTAACCTTGTAATGAGACTAACGTTTGTCTTTCTTCGTCCCAAGTTAGTCTCGTTAGTCTCATTCTAAGGTTTGTCTAAGTTCGTTGTTAGAAAGAGACTAACTAGGGACGAACTTAGACTAACTTGAGGCGAACTTAGACAAACCTTAGAATCAGAGTTTGTCTCGTTAGTCTCATTCTAAGGTTTGTCTAAGTTCGTCCTTAGAAAGAGACTAACTTGGGACGAACTTAGACTAACCATGTAATGAGACTTACGTTTGTCTTAGTTCGTCCCAAGTTAGTCTCGTTGGTCTCGTTAGTCTCCTTCTATGGTTTGTCTAATTTCGTCCTTAGAAAGAGACTAACTAGGGACGAACTTAGACTAACATGGGACGAACTTAGACTAACCTTGTAATGAGACTAACGTTTGCGTTTGTTCGTCCCAAGTTTGCCTCGTTAGTCTCATTCTAAGGTTTGTCTAAGTTCGACCTTAGAAAGAGACTAACTAGGGACGAACTTAGACTAACTTGGGACGAACTTAGACAAACCTTATAATGAGACTAACGTTTGTCTTTGTTCGTCCCAAGTTTGTCTCTTTAGTCTCATTCTAAGGTTTGTCAAAGTTCGTCCTTAGAAAGAGACTAACTTGGGACGAACTTAGACTAACCTTGTAATGGGACTAACGTTTGTCTTTGTTCGTCCCAAGTTAGTCTCGTTAGTCTCATTCTAAGGTTTGTCTAAGTTCAACCTTAGAAAGAGACTAACTAGGGACGAACTTAGACTAACTAGGGACGAACTTAGAGTAACCTTGTAATGAGACTAACGTTTGTCTTTGTTCGTCCCAGGTTAGTCTCGTTAGTCTCCTTCTATGGTTTGTCTAAGTTCGTCCATAGAAAGAGATTAACTAGGGACGAACTTAGACTAACTTGGGATGAACTTAGACTAACCTTGTAATGGGACTAACGTTTGTCTTTGTTCGTCCCAAGTTTGTCTCGTTTGTCTCATTCTAAGGTTTGTCTAAGTTCGACCTTAGAAAGAGACTAACTAGGGACGAACTTAGACTAACTTGGGGCGAACTTAGACTAACCGTATAATAAGACTAACGTTTGTCTTTGTTCTTCTCAAGTTAGTCTCGTTAGTCTCATTTTAAGGTTTGTCTAAGTTCGTCCTTAGAAAGAGAATAACTAGGGACGAACTTAGACTAACTTGGGACGAACTTAGATTAACCTTGTAATGAGACTAACGTTTGTCTTTCTTCGTCCCAAGTTAGTCTCGTTAGTCTCATTCTAAGGTTTGTCTAAGTTCGTCCTTAGAAAGAGACTAACTAGGGACGAACTTAGACTAACTTGGGACGAACTTAGACAAACCTTAGAATCAGAGTTTGTCTCGTTAATCTCATTCTAAGGTTTGTCTAAGTTCGTCCTTATAAAGAGACTAACTTGGGACGAACTTAGACTAACCATGTAATGAGACTTACGTTTGTCTTTCTTCGTCCCAAGTTAGTCTCGTTGGTCTCGTTAGTCTCCTTCTATGGTTTGTCTAAGTTCGTCCTTAGAAAGAGACTAACCAGGGACGAACTTAGACTAACATGGGAAGAACTTAGACTAACCTTGTAATGAGACTAACGTTTGCGTTTGTTCGTCCCAAGGTAGTCTCGTTAGTCTCATTCTAAGGTTTGTCTAAGTTCGTCCTTAGAAAGAGACTAACTTGGGACGAACTTAGACTAACCATGTAATGAGACTTACGTTTGTCTTTGTTCGTCCCAAGTTAGTCTCGTTGGTCTCGTTAGTCTCCTTCTAAGGTTTGTCTAAGTTCGTCCTTAGAAAGAGACGAACTTAGACTAACTTGGGACGAACTTAGAATAATCTTGTAATGAGACTAACGTTTGTCTTTGTTCGTCCCAAGTTAGTCTCCTTAGTCTCATTCTAAGGTTTGTCTAAGTTCGTCCTTAAGAAGAGACTAACTAGAGACGAACTTAGACTAACTTGGGACGAACTTAGACAAACCTTAGAATGAGAGTTTGTCTCGTTTGTCACATTCTAAGGTTTGTCTAAGTTCGTCCTTAGAAAGAGACTAACTTGGGACGAACTTAGACTAACTTGGGACGGACTTAGACTAACCTTATAATGAGAGTAACGTTTGTCTTTGTTCGTCCCAAGTTAGTCTCGTTAGTCTCATTCTAAGGTTTATCTAAGTTCGTCCTCAGAAAGAGACTAACTATGGACGAACTTATACTAACTTGGGACAAACTTAGACTAACCTTGTAATGAGACTAACGTTTGTCTTTGTTCGTCCCAAGTTAGTCTCGTTAGTCTCATTCTAAGGTTTGTCTAAGTTCGTCCTTAGAAAGAGACTAACTAGGGACGAACTTGGATTAACTTGGGACGAACTTAGACTAACCTTATAATGAGACTAACGTTTGTCTTTGTTCGTCCCAAGTTAGTCTCGTTAGTTTCATTCTAAGGTTTATCTAAGTTCGTCCTTAGAAGGAGACTAACTATGGACGAACTTATACTAACTTGGGACGAACTTAGACTAACCTTGTAATTTGACTAACGTTTGTCTTTGTTCGTCCCAAGTTAGTCTCGTTAGTCTCATTCTTACGTTTGTCTAAGTTCGTCCTTAAGAAGAGACTAACTAGGGACGAACTTAGACTAACTTGGGACGAACTTTGACAAACCTTTGAATCAGAGTTTGTCACGTTAGTCTCATTCTAAGGTTTGTCTAAGTTCGTCCTTAGAAAGAGACTAACTTGGGACGAACTTAGACTAACTTTGTAATGAGACTAACGTTTGTCTTTGTTCGTCCCAAGTTAGTCTCGTTAGTCTCATTCTAAGGTTTGTCTAAGTTCGTCCTTAGAAAGAGACTAACTAGGATGAACTTAGATTAACTTGGGACGAACTTAGACTAACCTTGTAATGAGACTAACGTTTGTGTTTGTTCATCCCAAGTTAGTCTCGTTAGTCTCATTCTAAGGTTTGTCTAAGTTCTCCCTTAGAAAGAGAATAACTAGGGACGAACTTAGACTAACTTGGGACCAACTTAGAGAAACGTTATAATGAGACTAACGCTTGTCTTTGTTCGTCCCAAGTTAGTCTCGTTAGTCTCATTATAAGGTTTGTCTAAGTTCGTCCTTAGAAAGAGACTAACTAGGGACGAACTTAGACTAACTTGGGACGAACTTAGAATAACCTTATAACGAGACTAAAGTTTGTCTTTGTTCGTCCCAAGTTAGTCTCGTTAGTCTCATTCTAAGGTTTGTCTAAGTTCGTCCTTAGAAAGAGACTAACTAGGGACGAACTTAGACTAACTTGGGACGAACCTAGACTAACCTTATAATGAGACTAACGTTTGTCTTTGTTCGTCCTAAGTTAGTCTCGTTAGTCTCATTCTAAGGTTTGTCTAAGTTCGTCCTTAGAAAGAGACTAACTAGGGACGAACTTAGACTAACTTGGGACGAACTTAGACTAACCTTATAATGAGACTAACGTTTGTCTTTGTTCGTCCCAAGTTAGTCTCGTTAATCTCATTCTAAGGTTTATCTAAGTTCGTCCTTAGAAAGAGACTAACTATGGACGAACTTATACTAACTTGGGACGAACTTATACTAACCTTGTAATGAGACTAACGTTTGTCTTTGTTCGTCCCAAGTTAGTCTCGTTAGTCTCATTCTAAGATTTCTCTAAGTTCGTCCTTAAGAAGAGACTAACTTGGGACGAACTTAGACAAACCTTTGAATGAGAGTTTGTCACGTTAGTCTCATTCTAAGGTTTGTCTGAGTTCGTCCTTAGAGAGAGACTAACTTGGGACGAACTCAGACTAACCCTGTAATGAGACTAACGTTTGTCTTTATTCGTCTCAAGTTAGTTTCGTTAGTCTCCTTCTAAGGTTTGTCTAAGTTCGTCCTTAGAAAGAGACTAACTAGGGACGAAATTAGACTAACTTGGAACGAACTTAGACTAACCTTGTAATGAGATTAACGTTTGTGTTTGTTCGTCCCAAGTTAGGCTCGTTAGTCTCATTCTAAGGTTTGTCTAGTTCGTCCTTAGAAAGAGACTAACTAGGGACGAACTAAGACTAACTTGGGACGAACTTAGACAAACCTTATAATGAGACTAACGTTTGTCTTTGTTCGTCCCAAGTTAGTCTCGTTAGTCTCATTCTAAGGTTTGTTTAAGTTCGTCCTTAGAAAGAGACTACTTTGGGACGAACTTAGACTAACTTGGGACGAACTTAGACAAACCTTAGAATGAGACTTTGTGTCGTTAGTCTCATTCTAAGGTTTGTCTAAGTTCGTCCTTAGAAAAAGACTAACATGGGACGAACTTAGACTAACCTTATAATGAGACTAACGTTGGTCTTTGTTCGTCCCAAGTTAGTCTCGTTAGTCTCATTCTAAGGTTTGTTTAAGTTCGTCCTTAGAAAGAAACTAACTAGGGACGAACTTAGACTAACTTGGGACGAACTTAAACAAACCTTAGAATGAGAATAACGTTTGTCTTTGTTCGTTCCGAGTTAGTCTCATTAGTCTCATTCTAAGGTTTTTCTAAGTTCGTCCTTAGGAATAGACTAACTAGGGATGAACTTAGACTAACTTGGGACGATATTAGACTACCCTTGTAATGAGACTAATGTTTGTGTTTGTTCGTCCTAAGTTAGTCTCGTTAGTCTCATTTTAAGGTTTGGTTAAGTTCGTCCTTAGAAAGAGACTAACTAGGGACGAACTTAGACAAACCTTATAATGAGACTAACGATTGTCTTTGTTCGTCCCAAGTTAGTCTCGTTAGTCTCATTCTAAGGTTTGTTTAAGTTCGTCCTTAGAAAGAGACTAACTAGGGACGAACTTTGACTAACTTGGGACGAACTTAGACAAACCTTATAATGAGACTAACGATTGTCTTTGTTCGTCCCAAGTTAGTCTCGTTAGTCTCCTTCTAAGGTTTGTCTAAGTTCGTCCTTAGAAAGAGACTAACTAGGGACGAACTTAGACTAACTTGGGACGAACTTAGAATAACCTTGTAATGAGACTACCGTTTGTCTTTGTTCGTCCCAAGTTAGTCTCGTTAGTCTCATTCTAAGGTTTGTCTAAGTTCGACCTTAGAAAGGGACTAACTAGGGACGAACTTAGACTAACTTGGGACGAACTTAGACAAACCTTATAATGGGACTGATGTTTGTCTTTGTTCGTCCCAAGTTAGTCTCGTTAGTCTCATTCTAAGGTTTGTCTAAGTTCAACCTTAGAAAGAGACTAACTAGGGACGAACTTAGACTAACTTGGGACGAACTTAGACAAACCTTGTAATGAGACTAACGTTTGTCTTTGTTCGTCCCAAGTTTGTCTCTTTAGTCTCATTCTAAGGTTTGTCTAAGTTCGTCCTTAGAAAGAGACTAACTTGGGACGAACTTAGACTAACTTGGGACGTACTTAGACTAACTTTGTAATGAGACTAACGTTTGTCTTTGTTCGTCCCAAGTTAGTCTCGTTAGTCTCATTCTAAGGTTTGTCTAAGTTCGTCCTTAGAAAGAGACTAACTAGGATGAACTTAGATTAACTTGGGACGAACTTAGACTAACCTTGTAATGAGACTAACGTTTGTGTTTGTTCATCCCAAGTTAGTCTCGTTAGTCTCATTCTAAGGTTTGTCTAAGTTCTCCCTTAGAAAGAGAATAACTAGGGACGAACTTAGACTAACTTGGGACCAACTTAGAGAAACGTTATAATGAGACTAACGCTTGTCTTTGTTCGTCCCAAGTTAGTCTCGTTAGTCTCATTATAAGGTTTGTCTAAGTTCGTCCTTAGAAAGAGACTAACTAGGGACGAACTTAGACTAACTTGGGACGAACTTAGAATAACCTTATAACGAGACTAAAGTTTGTCTTTGTTCGTCCCAAGTTAGTCTCGTTAGTCTCATTCTAAGGTTTGTCTAAGTTCGTCCTTAGAAAGAGACTAACTAGGGACGAACTTAGACTAACTTGGGACGAACCTAGACTAACCTTATAATGAGACTAACGTTTGTCTTTGTTCGTCCTAAGTTAGTCTCGTTAGTCTCATTCTAAGGTTTGTCTAAGTTCGTCCTTAGAAAGAGACTAACTAGGGACGAACTTAGACTAACTTGGGACGAACTTAGACTAACCTTATAATGAGACTAACGTTTGTCTTTGTTCGTCCCAAGTTAGTCTCGTTAATCTCATTCTAAGGTTTATCTAAGTTCGTCCTTAGAAAGAGACTAACTATGGACGAACTTATACTAACTTGGGACGAACTTATACTAACCTTGTAATGAGACTAACGTTTGTCTTTGTTCGTCCCAAGTTAGTCTCGTTAGTCTCATTCTAAGATTTCTCTAAGTTCGTCCTTAAGAAGAGACTAACTTGGGACGAACTTAGACAAACCTTTGAATGAGAGTTTGTCACGTTAGTCTCATTCTAAGGTTTGTCTGAGTTCGTCCTTAGAGAGAGACTAACTTGGGACGAACTCAGACTAACCCTGTAATGAGACTAACGTTTGTCTTTATTCGTCTCAAGTTAGTTTCGTTAGTCTCCTTCTAAGGTTTGTCTAAGTTCGTCCTTAGAAAGAGACTAACTAGGGACGAAATTAGACTAACTTGGAACGAACTTAGACTAACCTTGTAATGAGATTAACGTTTGTGTTTGTTCGTCCCAAGTTAGGCTCGTTAGTCTCATTCTAAGGTTTGTCTAGTTCGTCCTTAGAAAGAGACTAACTAGGGACGAACTAAGACTAACTTGGGACGAACTTAGACAAACCTTATAATGAGACTAACGTTTGTCTTTGTTCGTCCCAAGTTAGTCTCGTTAGTCTCATTCTAAGGTTTGTTTAAGTTCGTCCTTAGAAAGAGACTACTTTGGGACGAACTTAGACTAACTTGGGACGAACTTAGACAAACCTTAGAATGAGACTTTGTGTCGTTAGTCTCATTCTAAGGTTTGTCTAAGTTCGTCCTTAGAAAAAGACTAACATGGGACGAACTTAGACTAACCTTATAATGAGACTAACGTTGGTCTTTGTTCGTCCCAAGTTAGTCTCGTTAGTCTCATTCTAAGGTTTGTTTAAGTTCGTCCTTAGAAAGAAACTAACTAGGGACGAACTTAGACTAACTTGGGACGAACTTAAACAAACCTTAGAATGAGAATAACGTTTGTCTTTGTTCGTTCCGAGTTAGTCTCATTAGTCTCATTCTAAGGTTTTTCTAAGTTCGTCCTTAGGAATAGACTAACTAGGGATGAACTTAGACTAACTTGGGACGATATTAGACTACCCTTGTAATGAGACTAATGTTTGTGTTTGTTCGTCCTAAGTTAGTCTCGTTAGTCTCATTTTAAGGTTTGGTTAAGTTCGTCCTTAGAAAGAGACTAACTAGGGACGAACTTAGACAAACCTTATAATGAGACTAACGATTGTCTTTGTTCGTCCCAAGTTAGTCTCGTTAGTCTCATTCTAAGGTTTGTTTAAGTTCGTCCTTAGAAAGAGACTAACTAGGGACGAACTTTGACTAACTTGGGACGAACTTAGACAAACCTTATAATGAGACTAACGATTGTCTTTGTTCGTCCCAAGTTAGTCTCGTTAGTCTCCTTCTAAGGTTTGTCTAAGTTCGTCCTTAGAAAGAGACTAACTAGGGACGAACTTAGACTAACTTGGGACGAACTTAGAATAACCTTGTAATGAGACTACCGTTTGTCTTTGTTCGTCCCAAGTTAGTCTCGTTAGTCTCATTCTAAGGTTTGTCTAAGTTCGACCTTAGAAAGGGACTAACTAGGGACGAACTTAGACTAACTTGGGACGAACTTAGACAAACCTTATAATGGGACTGATGTTTGTCTTTGTTCGTCCCAAGTTAGTCTCGTTAGTCTCATTCTAAGGTTTGTCTAAGTTCAACCTTAGAAAGAGACTAACTAGGGACGAACTTAGACTAACTTGGGACGAACTTAGACAAACCTTGTAATGAGACTAACGTTTGTCTTTGTTCGTCCCAAGTTTGTCTCTTTAGTCTCATTCTAAGGTTTGTCTAAGTTCGTCCTTAGAAAGAGACTAACTTGGGACGAACTTAGACTAACTTGGGACGTACTTAGACTAACCTTGTAATGAGACTAACGTTTGTGTTTGTTCGTCCCAAGTTAGTCTCATTAGTCTCATTCTAAGGTTTGTCAAAGTTCGTCCTTAGAAAGAGACTAATTAGGGACGAACTTAGACTGACTTGGGACCAACTTAGACTACCCTTGTAATGGGATTAACGTTTGTCTTTGTTCGTCCCAAGTTAGTCTCGTTAGTCCCATTCTAAGGTTTGTCGAAGTTCGACCTTAGAAAGAGACTAACTAGGTACGAACTTAGACTAACTTGGGACGAACTTAGACTAACCTTATAATGAGACTAACGTTTGTCTTTGTTCGTCCCAAGTTAGTCTCGTTAGTCTCATTCTATGGTTTGTCTAAGTTCGACCTTAGAAAGAGACCAACAAGGGACCAACTTAGACTACCTTGGGACCAACTTAGACTACCCTTGTAATGGGACTAACGTTTGTCTTTGTTCGTCCCAAGTTAGTCTCGTTAGTCTGATTCTAAGGTTTGTCGAAGTTCGACCTTAGAAAGAGACTAACTAGGGATGAACTTAGACTAACTTGGGACGAACAGAGACTAACCTTATAATGAGACTAACGTTTGTCTTTCTTCGTCCCAAGTTAGTCTCGTTAGTCTCATTCTAAGGTTTGTCTAAGTTCGTCCTTAGAAAGAGACTAACTAGGGACGAAGTTAGACTAACTTGGGACGAACTTAAACAAACTTTATAATGAGACTAACGTTTGTCTTTGTTCGTCCCAAGTTTGTCTCTTTAGTCTCATTCTAAGGTTTGTCTAAGTTCGTCCTTAGAAAGAGACTAACTTGGGACGAACTTAGAATAACCTTGTAATGGGACTAACGTTTGTCTTTGTTCGTCCCAAGTTAGTCTCGTTAGTCTCATTCTAAGGTTTGTCTAAGTTCCTCCTTAGAAAGAGAATCTAGGGACAAACTTAGACTAACTTGGGACGAACTTAGACTAACCTTAAAATGAGAATAAAGTTTGTCTTTGTTCGTTCCAAGTTAGTCTCGTTAGTCTCATTTTAAGGTTTGTCTAAGTTCGTCCTTAGAAAAAGACTAACTAGGGACGAACTTAGACTAACTTTGGACGAATTTAGACAAACCTTAGAATGAGAGTTTGTCTCTTTAGTCTCATTCTAAGGTTTGTCTAAGTTCGTCCTTAGAAAGAGACTAACTTAGACTAACCATGTAATGAGACTTACGTTTGTCTTTGTTCGTCCCAAGTTAGTCTCGTTGGTCTCGTTAGTCTCCTTCTAAGGTTTGTCTAAGTTCGTCCTTAGAAAGAGACTAACTAGGGACGAACTTAGACTAACTTGGGACGAACTTAGAATAACCTTGTAATGAGACTAACGTTTGTGTTTGTTCGTCCCAAGTTAGTCTCATTAGTCTCATTCTGAGGTTTGTCTAAGTTCGTCCTTAGAAAGTGAATCTAGGGACGAACTTAGACTAACTTGGGATGAACTTAGACTGACCTTAGAATGAGAATAAAGTTTGTCTTTATTTGTTCCAAGTTAGTCTCGTTAGTCTCATTCTAAGGTTTGTCTAAGTTCATCCTTAGAAAGAGACTAACTAGGGACGAACTTAGACAAACCTTAGAATGAGAGTTTGTCTCGTTAGTCTCATTCTAAGGGTTGTCTAAGTTCAACCTTAGAAAGAGACTAACTTGGGACGAACTTAGACTAACCATGTAATGAGACTTACGTTTGTCTTTGTTCGTCCCAAGTTAGTCTCGTTGGTCTCGTTAGTCTCCTTCTATGGTTTGTCTAAGTTCGTCCTTAGAAAGAGACTAACTAGGGACGAACTTAGACTAACATGGGACGAACTTAGACTAACCTTGTAATGAGACTAACGTCTGTGTTTGTTCGTCCCAAGGTAGTCTCGTTAGTCTCATTCTAAGGTTTGTCTAAGTTCGTCCTTAGATAGAGACTAACTTGGGACGAACTTAGACTAACCATGTAATGAGAGTTATTTTTGTCTTTGTTCGTCCCAAGTTAGTCTCGTTGGTCTCGTTAGTCTCCTTCTAAGGTTTGTCTAAGTTCGTCCTTAGAAAGAGACTAACTAGGGACGAACTTAGACTAACTTGGGACGAACTTAGAATAACCTTGTAATGAGACTACCGTTTGTCTTTGTTCGTCCCAAGTTAGTCTCGTTAGTCTCATTCTAAGGTTTGTCTAAGTTCGACCTTAGAAAGAGACTAACTAGGGACGAACTTAGACTAAATTGGGACGAACTTAGACAAACCTTAATGAGACTAACGTTTGTCTTTGTTCGTCACAAGTTAGTCTCGTTAGTCTCATTCTAAGGTTTGTTTAAGTTTGTCCTTAGAAAGAAACTAACTAGGGACGAACTTAGACTAACTTGGGACGAACTTAGACAAACCTTATAATGGGACTAATGTTTGTCTTTGTTCGTCCCAAGTTTGTCTCTTTAGTCTCATTCTAAGGTTTGACTAAGTTCATCCTTAGAAAGAGACTAACTTGGGACGAACTTAGACTAACCTTGTAATGGGACTAACTTTTGTCTTTGTTCGTCCCAAGTTTGTCTCGTTAGTCTCATTCTAAGGTTTGTCTAAGTTCAACCTTAGAAAGAGACTAACTAGGGACGAACTTAGACTAACTTGGGACGAACTTAGACAAACCTTGTAATGAGACTAACGTTTGTCTTTGTTCGTCCCAAGTTTGTCTCTTTAGTCTCATTCTAAGGTTTGTCTAAGTTCGTCCTTAGAAAGAGACTAACTTGGGACGAACTTAGACTAACTTGGGACGTACTTAGACTAACCTTGTAATGAGACTAACGTTTGTGTTTGTTCGTCCCAAGTTAGTCTCATTAGTCTCATTCTAAGGTTTGTCAAAGTTCGTCCTTAGAAAGAGACTAATTAGGGACGAACTTAGACTAACTTGGGACCAACTTAGACTACCCTTGTAATGGGATTAACGTTTGTCTTTGTTCGTCCCAAGTTAGTCTCGTTAGTCCCATTCTAAGGTTTGTCGAAGTTCGACCTTAGAAAGAGACTAACAAGGGACGAACTTAGACTAACTTGGGACGAACTTAGACTAACCTTATAATGAGACTAACGTTTGTCTTTGTTCGTCCCAAGTTAGTCTCGTTAGTCTCATTCTATGGTTTGTCTAAGTTCGACCTTAGAAAGAGACCAACTAGGGACGAACTTAGACTACCTTGGGACCAACTTAGACTACCCTTGTAATGGGACTAACGTTTGTCTTTGTTCGTCCCAAGTTAGTCTCGTTAGTCTGATTCTAAGGTTTGTCGAAGTTCGACCTTAGAAAGAGACTAACTAGGGATGAACTTAGACTAACTTGGGACGAACTGAGACTAACCTTATAATGAGACTAACGTTTGTCTTTCTTCGTCCCAAGTTAGTCTCGTTAGTCTCATTCTAAGGTTTGTCTAAGTTCGTCCTTAGAAAGAGACTAACTAGGGACGAACTTAGACTAACTTGGGACGAACTTAGACAAACCTTAGAATGAGAGTTAGTCTCGTTAGTCTCATTCTAAGGTTTGTCTAAGTTCAACCTTAGAAAGAGACTAACTAGGGACGAACTTAGATCAACTTGGGACGAACTTAGACAAACCTTATAATGAGACTAACGTTTGTCTTTGTTCGTCCCAAGTTTGTCTCTGTAGTCTCATTCTAAGGTTTGTCTAAGTTCGTCCTTAAAAAGATACTAACTTGGGACGAACTTAGACTAACCTTGTAATGGGACTAACGTTTGTCTTTGTTCGTCCCAAGTTAGTCTCGTTAGTCTCATTCTAAGGTTTGTCTAAGTTCGGCCTTAGAAACAGACAAACTAGGGACGAACTTAGACTAACTTGGGACGAACTTAGACTAACCTTGTAATGAGACTAACGTTTGTCTTTGTTCGTCCCTGGTTAGTCTCGTTAGTCTCCTTCTAAGGTTTGTCTAAGTTCTTCCATAGAGAGAGACTAACTAGGGACGAACTTAGACTAACTTGGGACGTACTTAGACTAACCTTGTAATGAGACTAACGTTTGAGTTTGTTCGTCCCAAGTTAGTCTCATTAGTCTCAATCTAAGGTTTGTCTAAGTTCATCCTTAGAAAGAGAATCTATGGACGAACTTAGACTAACTTGGGACGAACTTAGACTAACCTTAAAATGAGAATAAAGTTTGTCTTTGTTCGTTCCAAGTTAGTCTCGTTAGTCCCATTCTAAGGTTTGTCTAAGTTCGTCCTTAGAAAGAGACTAACTAGGGACGAACTTAGACTAACTTGGGACGAATATAGACAAACCTTAGAATGAGAGTTTGTCTCATTAGTCTCATTCTAAGGTTTGTCTAAGTTCGTCCATAGAAAGAGACTAACTTAGACTAACCATGTAATGAGACTTACGTTTGTCTTTGTTCGTCCCAAGTTAGTCTCGTTGGTCTTGTTAGTCTCCTTCTAAGGTTTGTCTAAGTTCGTCCTTAGAAAGAGACTAACTAGGGACGAACTTATACTAACTTGGGACGAACTTAGAATAACCTTGTAATGAGACTAACGTTTGTCTTTGTTCGTCCCAAGTTAGTCTCGTTAGTCTCATTCTAAGGTTTGTCTAAGTTCGACCTTAGAAAGAGACTAACTAGGGACGAACTTAGACTAACTTGGGACGAACTTAGACAAACCTTAATGAGACTAACGTTTGTCTTTGTTCGTCCCAAGTTAGTCTCGTTAGTCTCATTCTAAGGTTTGTTTAAGTTTGTCCTTAGAAAGAAACTAACTAGGGACGAACTTAGACTAACTTGGGACGAACTTAGACAAACCTTATAATGGGACTAATGTTTGTCTTTGTTCGTCCCAAGTTTGTCTCTTTAGTCTCATTCTTAGGTTTGTCTAAGTTCATCCTTAGAAAGAGACTAACTTGGGACGAACTTAGACTAACCTTGTAATGGGACTAACGTTTGTCTTTGTGCGTCCCAAGTTAGTCTCGTTAGTCTCATTCTAAGGTTTGTCTAAGTTCGACCTTAGAAAGAGACTAACTAGGGACGAACTTAGACTAACTAGGGACGAACTTAGACTAACCTTGTATTGAGACTAACGTTTGTCTTTGTTCGTCACAGGTTAGTCTGGTTAGTCTCCTTCTAAGGTTTGTCTAAGTTCGTCCTTAGAAAGAGACTAACTAGGGACGAACTTAGACTAACTTGGGACGTACTTAGACTAACCTTGTAATGAGACTAACGTTTGTGTTTGTTCGTCCCAAGTTAGGCTCATTAGTCTCATTCTAAGGTTTGTCTAAGTTCGTCCTTAGAAAGAGAATCTAGGGACGAACTTAGACTAACTTGGGACGAACTTAGACTGACCTTAGAATGGGACTAACGTTTGTCTTTCGTTAGTCTCATTCTAAGGTTTGTCTAAGTTCGTCCTTAGAAAGAGACTAACTAGGGACGAACTTAGACTAACTTGGGACGAACTTAGACAAACCTTAGAATGAGAGTTAGTCTCGTTTGTCTCATTCTAAGGTTTGTCTAAGTTCGTGCTTAGAAAGAGACTAACTTGGGACGAACCTAGACTAACCATGTAATGAGACTTACGTTTGTCTTTGTTCGTCCCAAGTTAGTCTCGTTAGTCTCATTCTAAGGTTTCTCTAAGTTCAACCTTAGAAAGAGACTAACTAGGGACGAACTTAGATCAACTTGGGACGAACTTAGACAAACCTTATAATGAGACTAACGTTTGTCTTTGTTCGTCCCAAGTTTGTCTCTTTAGTCTCATTCTAAGGTTTGTCTAAGTTCGTCCTTAGAAAGAGACTAACTTGGGACGAACTTAGACTAACCTTGTAATGGGACTAACGTTTGTCTTTGTTCGTCCCAAGTTAGTCTCGTTAGTCTCATTCTAAGGTTTGTCTAAGTTCGACCTTAGAAAGAGACAAACTAGGGACGAACTTAGACTAACCTTGTAATGAGACTAACGTTTGTCTTTGTTCGTCCCAGGTTAGTCTCGTTAGTCTCCTTCTAAGGTTTGTCTAAGTTCGTCCTTAGAAAGAGACTAACTAGGGACGAACTAAGACTAACTTGGGACGTACTTAGACTAACCTTGTAATGAGACTAACGTTTGTGTTTGTTCGTCCCAAGTTAGTCTCATTAGTCTCAATCTAAGGTTTGTCTAATTTCATCCTTAGAAAGAGAATATATGGACGAACTTAGACTAACTTGGGACGAACTTAGACTAACCTTAAAATGAGAATAAAGTTTGTCTTTGTTCGTTCCAAGTTAGTCTCGTTAGTCTCATTCTAAGGTTTGTCTAAGTTCATCCTTAGAAAGAGACTAACTTAAACTAACCATGTAATGTGACTTACGTTTGTCTTTGTTCGTCCCAAGTTAGTCTCGTTGGTCTCGTTAGTCTCCTTCTAAGGTTTGTCTAAGTTCGTCCTTAGAAAGAGACTAACTAGGGACGAACTTAGACTAACTTGGGACGAACTTAGAATAACCTTGTAATGAGACTAACGTTTGTCTTTGTTCGTCCCAAGTTAGTCTCGTTAGTCTCATTCTAAGGTTTGTCTAAGTTCGACCGTAGAAAGAGACTAACTAGGGACGAACTTAGACTAACTTGGGACGAACTTAGACAAACCTTAATGAGACTAACGTTTGTCTTTGTTCGTCCCAAGTTAGTCTCGTTAGTCTCATTCTAAGGGTTGTTTAAGTTTGTCCTTAGAAAGAAACCAACTAGGGACGAACTTAGAGTAACTTGGGACGAACTTAGACAAACCTTATAATGGGACTAATGTTTGTCTTTGTTCGTCCCAAGTTTGTCTCTTTAGTCTCATTCTAAGGTTTGTCTAAGTTCATCCTTAGAAAGAGACTAACTTGGGACGAACTTAGACTAACCTTGTAATGGGACTAACGTTTGTCTTTGTTCGTCCCAAGTTAGTCTCGTTAGTCTCATTCTAAGGTTTGTCTAAGTTCGAACTTAGAAAGAGACTAACTAGGGACGAACTTAGACTAACTAGGGACGAACTTAGACTAACCTTGTATTGAGACTAACGTTTGTTTTTGTCTGTCACAGGTTAGTCTCCTTCTAAGGTTTGTCTAAGTTC
This sequence comes from Rhodiola chrysanthemifolia, assembly GCA_033675395.1. NCBI lineage: Eukaryota > Viridiplantae > Streptophyta > Magnoliopsida > Saxifragales > Crassulaceae > Rhodiola > Rhodiola chrysanthemifolia. Next base: position 733,036 of record CM066204.1, read on the forward strand.
GTCCATAGAAAGAGACTAACTAGGGACGAACTTAGACTAACTTGGGACGAACTTAGACTAACCTTGTAATGAGACTAACGTTTGTGTTTGTTCGTCCCAAGTTAGTCTCATTAGTCTCATTCTAAGGTTTGTCTAAGTTCGTCCTTAGAAAGAGAATCTAGGGACGAACTTAGACTAACTTGTGACGAACTTAGACTGACCTTAGAATGAGAATAAAGTTTGTCTTTGTTCATTCCAAGTTAGTCTCGTTAGTCTCATTCTAAGTTTTGTCTAAGTTCGTCCTTAGAAAGAGACTAACTAGGGACGAACTTAGACTAACTTGGGACGAACTTAGACAAACCTTAGAATGAGAGTTTGTCTCGTTAGCCTCATTCTAAGGTTTGTCTAAGTTCGTCCTTATAAAGAGACTAGCTTGGGACGAACCTAGACTAACCATGTAATGAGACTTACGTTTGTCTTTGTTCGTCCCAAGTTAGTCTCGTTAGTCTCATTCTAAGGTTTCTCTAAGTTCAACCTTAGAAAGAGACTAACTAGGGACGAAGTTAGATCAACTTGGGTCGAACTTAGACAAACCTTATAATGAGACTAACGTTTGTCTTTGTTCGTCCCAAGTTTGTCTCTTTAGTCTCATTCTAAGGTTTGTCTAAGTTCGTCCTTAGAAAGAGACTAACTTGGGACGAACTTAGACTAACCTTGTAATGGGACTAACGTTTGTCTTTGTTCGTCCCAAGTTAGTCTCGTTAGTCTCATTCTAAGGTTTGTCTAAGTTAGAGCTTAGAAAGAGACTAACTAGGGACGAACATAGACTAACCTTGTAATGAGACTAACGTTTGTCTTTGTTCGTCCCAGGTTAGTCTCGTTAGGCTCCTTCTAAGGTTTGTCTAAGTTCGTCCTTAGAAAGAGACTAACTAGGGACGAACTTAGACTAACTTGGGACGTACTTAGGCTAACCTTGTAATGAGACTAACGTTGGTGTTTGTTCGTCCCAAGTTAGTCTCATTAGTCTCAATCTAAGGTTTGTCTAAGTTCATCCTTAGAAAAAGAATCTATGGACGAACTTAGACTAAATTGGGACGAACTTAGACTAACCTTAAAATGAGAATAAAGTTTGTCTTTGTTCGTTCCAAGTTAGTCTCGTTAGTCTCATTCTAGGGTTTGTCTAAGTTCGTCCTTAGACAGAGACTAACTAGGGACGAACTTAGACTAACTTGGGACGAATTTAGACAAACCTTAGAATGAGAGTTTGTCTCGTTAGTCTCATTCTAAGGTTTGTCTAAGTTCGTCCTTAGAAAGAGACTAACTAGGGACGAACTTAGACAAACTTGGGACGAACTTAGAATAACCTTGTAATGAGACTAACGTTTGTCTTTGTTCGTCCCAAGTTAGTCTCGTTAGTCTCATTGTAAGGTTTGTCTAAGTTCGACCTTAGAAAGAGACTAACTAGAGACGAACTTAGACTAACTTGGGACGAACTTAGACAAACCTTAATGAGACTAATGTTTGTCTTTGTTCGTCCCAAGTTAGTCTCGTTAGTCTTATTCAAAGGTTTGTTTAAGTTTGTCCTTAGAAAGAAACTAACTAGGGACGAACTTAGACTAACTTGGGACGAACTTAGACAAACCTTATAATGGGACTAATGTTTGTCTTTGTTCGTCCCAAGTTTGTCTCTTTAGTCTCATTCTAAGGTTTGTCTAAGTTCATCCTTAGAAAGAGACTAACTTGGGACGAACTTAGACTAACCTTGTAATGGGACTAACGTTTGTCTTTGTTCGTCCCAAGTTAGTCTCGTTAGTCTCATTCTAAGGTTTGTCTAAGTTCGACCTTAGAAAGAGACTAACTAGAGACGAACTTAGACTAACTTGGGACGAACTTAGACAAACCTTAATGAGACTAACGTTTGTCTTTGTTCGTCCCAAGTTAGTCTTGTTAGTCTTATTCTAAGGTTTGTTTAAGTTTGTCCTTAGAAAGAAACTAACTAGGGACGAACTTAGACTAACTTGGGACGAACTTAGACTAACCTTATAATGGGACTAATGTTTGTCTTTGTTCGTGCCAAGTTTGTCTCTTTAGTCTCATTCTAAGGTTTGTCTAAGTTCATCCTTAGAAAGAGACTAACTTGGGACGAACTTAGACTAACCTTGTAATGGGACTAACGTTTGTCTTTGTTCGTCCCAAGTTAGTCTCGTTAGTCTCATTCTAAGGTTTGTCTAAGTTCGACCTTAGAAAGAGACTAACTAGGGACGAACTTAGACTAACTAGGGACGAACTTAGACTAACCTTGTATTGAGACTAACGTTTGTCTTTGTTCGTCACAGGTTAGTCTCGTTAGTCTCCTTCTAAGGTTTGTCTAAGTTCGTCCTTAGAAAGAGACTAACTAGGGACGAACTTAGACTAACTTGGGACGTACTTAGACTAACCTTGTAATGAGACTAACGTTTGTGTTTGTTCGTCCCAAGTTAGTCTCATTAGTCTCATTCTAAGGTTTGTCTAAGTTCGTCCTTAGAAAGAGAATCTAGGGACGAACTTAGACAAACTTGGGACGAACTTAGACTGACTTTAGAATGAGACTAACGTTTGTCTTTCTTCGTCCCAAGTTAGTCTCGTTAGTCTCATTCTAAGGTTTGTCTAAGTTCGTCCTTAGAAAGAGACTAACTAGGGACGAACTTAGACTAACTTGGGACGAATTTAGACAAACCTTAGAATGAGAGTTTGTCTCGTTAGTCTCATTCTAAGGTTTGTCTAAGTTCGTCCTTAGAAAGAGACTAACTTAGACTAACCATGTAATGAGACTTACGTTTGTCTTTGTTCGTCCCAAGTTAGTCTCGTTGGTCTCGTTAGTCTCCTTCTAAGGTTTGTCTAAGTTCGTCCTTAGAAAGAGACTAACTAGGGACGAACTTAGACAAACTTGGGACGAACTTAGAATAACCTTGTAATGAGACTAACGTTTGTCTTTGTTCGTCCCAAGTTAGTCTCGTTAGTCTCATTGTAAGGTTTGTCTAAGTTCGACCTTAGAAAGAGACTAACTAGAGACGAACTTAGACTAACTTGGGACGAACTTAGACAAACCTTAATGAGACTAACGTTTGTCTTTGTTCGTCCCAAGTTAGTCTCGTTAGTCTTATTCTAAGGTTTGTTTAAGTTTGTCCTTAGAAAGAAACTAACTAGGGACGAACTTAGACTAACTTGGGACGAACTTAGACAAACCTTATAATGGGACTAATGTTTGTCCTTGTTCGTCCCAAGTTTGTCTCTTTAGTCTCATTCTAAGGTTTGTCTAAGTTCATCCTTAGAAAGAGACTAACTTGGGACGAACTTAGACTAACCTTGTAATGGGACTAACGTTTGTCTTTGTTCGTCCCAAGTTAGTCTCGTTAGTCTCATTCTAAGGTTTGTCTAAGTTCGACCTTAGAAAGAGACTAACTAGAGACGAACTTAGACTAACTTGGGACGAACTTAGACAAACCTTAATGAGACTAACGTTTGTCTTTGTTCGTCCCAAGTTAGTCTTGTTAGTCTTATTCTAAGGTTTGTTTAAGTTTGTCCTTAGAAAGAAACTAACTAGGGACGAACTTAGACTAACTTGGGACGAACTTAGACAAACCTTATAATGGGACTAATGTTTGTCTTTGTTCGTCCCAAGTTTGTCTCTTTAGTCTCATTCTAAGGTTTGTCTAAGTTCATCCTTAGAAAGAGACTAACTTGGGACGAACTTAGACTAACCTTGTAATGGGACTAACGTTTGTCTTTGTTCGTCCCAAGTTAGTCTCGTTAGTCTCATTCTAAGGTTTGTCTAAGTTCGACCTTAGAAAGAGACTAACTAGGGACGAACTTAGACTAACTAGGGACGAACTTAGACTAACCTTGTATTGAGACTAACGTTTGTCTTTGTTCGTCACAGGTTAGTCTCGTTAGTCTCCTTCTAAGGTTTGTCTAAGTTCGTCCTTAGAAAGAGACTAACTAGGGACGAACTTAGACTAACTTGGGACGTACTTAGACTAACCTTGTAATGAGACTAACGTTTGTGTTTGTTCGTCCCAAGTTAGTCTCATTAGTCTCATTCTAAGGTTTGTCTAAGTTCGTCCTTAGAAAGAGAATCTAGGGACGAACTTAGACAAACTTGGGACGAACTTAGACTGACCTTAGAATGAGACTAACGTTTGTCTTTCTTCGTCCCAAGTTAGTCTCGTTAGTCTCATTCTAAGGTTTGTCTAAGTTCGTCCTTAGAAAGAGACTAACTAGGGACAAACTTAGACTAACTTGGGACGAACTTAGACAGACCTTAGAATGAGAGTTTGTCTCGTTAGTCTCATTCTAAGGTTTGTCTAAGTTCGTCCTTAGAAAGAGACTAACTTGGGACGAACTTAGACTAACCATGTAATGAGACTTACGTTTGTCTTTGTTCGTCCCAAGTTAGTCTGGTTAGTCTCCTTCTAAGGTTTGTCTAAGTTCGTCCTTAGAACGAGACTAACTAGGGACGAACTTAGACTAACTTGGGACGAACTTAGACAAACCTTATAATGAGACTAACGTTTGTCTTTGTTCGTCCCAAGTTTGTCTCTTTAGTCTCATTCTAAGGTTTGTCTAAGTTCGTCCTTAGAAAGAGACTAACTTAGGACGAACTTAGACTAAGCTTGTAATGGGACTAACGTTTGTCTTTGTTCGTCCCAAGTTAGTCTCGTTAGTCACATTCTAAGGTTTGTCTAAGTTCGACCTTAGAAAGAGACTAACTAGGGACGAACTTAGACTAACCTTGTAATGAGACTAATGTTTGTCTTTGTTCGTCCCAGGTTAGTCTCGTCAGTCTCCTTCTAAGGTTTGTTTAAGTTCGTCCTTAGAAAGAGACTAACTAGGGACGAACTTAGACTGACTTGGGACGTACTTAGACTAACCTTGTAATGAGACTAACGTTTGTGTTTGTTCGTCCCAAGTTAGTCTCATTAGTCTCATTCTAAGGTTTGTCTAAGTTCGTCCTTAGAAAGAGAATCCAGGGACGAACTTAGACTAACTTGGGACGAACTTAGACTGACCTTAGAATGAGAATAAAGTTTGTCTTTGTTCGTTCCAAGTTAGTCTAGTTATCTCATTCTAAGGTTTGTCTAAGTTCGTCCTTAGAAAGAGACTAACTAGAGACAAACTTAGACTAACTTGGGACGAACTTAGACAAACCTTAGAATGAGAGTTTCTCTCGTTAGTCTCATTCTAAGGTTTGTCTAAGTTCGTCCTTAAAAAGAGACTAACTTGGGACGAACTTAGACTAACAATGTAACGAGACTTACGTTTGTCTTTGTTCATCCCAAGTTAGTCTCGTTGGTCTCGTTAGTCTCCTTCTAAGGTTTGTCTAAGTTCGTCCTTAGAAAGAGACTAACTAGGGACGAACTTAGACAAACTTGGGACGAACTTAGACAAACCTTATAATGAGACTAACGTTTGTCTTTGTTCGTCTCAAGTTTGTCTCGTTAGTCTAATTCTAAGGTTTTTTTTAGTTCGTCCTTAGAAAGAAACTAACTAGGGACGAACATAGACTAACTTGGGACGAACTTAGACTAACCTTAGAATGAGAGTTTGTCTCGTTCGTCTCATTCTAAGGTTTGTCTAAGTTCGTCCTTAGAAAGAGAGTAACTTGGGACGAACTTAGACTAACCATGTAATGAGACTTACGTTTGTCTTTGTTCGTCCCAAGTTAGTCTCGTTAGTCTCCTTCTAAGGTTTGTTTAAGTTCGTCCTTAGAAAGAGACTAACTAGGGACGAACTTAGACTAACTTGGGACGTACTTAGACTAACCTTGTAATGAGACTAACGTTTGTGTTTGTTCGTCCCAAGTTAGTCTCATTAGTCTCATTCTAAGGTTTGTCTAAGTTCGTCCTTAGAAAGAGAATCCAGGGATGAACTTAGACTAACTTGGGACGAACTTAGACTGACCTTAGAATGAGAATAAAGTTTGTCTTTGTTCGTTCCAAGTTAGTCTAGTTATCTCATTCTAAGGTTTGTCTAAGTTCGTCCTTAGAAAGAGACTAACTAGAGACGAACTTAGACTAACTTGGGACGAACTTAGACAAACCTTAGAATGAGAGTTTGTCTCGTTAGTCTCATTCTAAGGTTTGTCTAAGTTCGTCCTTAGAAAGAGACTAACTAGGGACAAACTTAGACTAACTTGGGACGAACTTAGACAAACCTTAGAATGAGAGTTTGTCTCGTTAGTCTCATTCTAAGGTTTGTCTAAGTTCGTCCTTAGAAAGAGACTAACTTGGGACGAACTTAGACTAACCATGTAATGAGACTTACGTTTGTCGTTGTTCGTCCCAAGTTAGTCTGGTTAGTCTCCTTCTAAGGTTTGTCTAAGTTCGTCCTTAGAATGAGACTAACTAGGGACGAACTTAGACTAACTTGGGACGAACTTAGACAAACCTTATAATGAGACTAACGTTTGTCTTTGTTCGTCCCAAGTTTGTCTCTTTAGTCTCATTCTAAGGTTTGTCTAAGTTCGTCCTTAGAAAGAGACTAACTTAGGACGAACTTAGACTAACCTTGTAATGGGACTAACGTTTGTCTTTGTTCGTCCCAAGTTAGTCTCGTTAGTCACATTCTAAGGTTTGTCTAAGTTCGACCTTAGAAAGAGACTAACTAGGGACGAACTTAGACTAACCTTGTAATGAGACTAATGTTTGTCTTTGTTCGTCCCAGGTTAGTCTCGTTAGTCTCCTTCTAAGGTTTGTTTAAGTTCGTCCTTAGAAAGAGACTAACTAGGGACGAACTTAGACTAACTTGGGACGTACTTAGACTAACCTTGTAATGAGACTAACGTTTGTGTTTGTTCGTTCCAAGTTAGTCTCATTAGTCTCATTCTAAGGTTTGTCTAAGTTCGTCCTTAGAAAGAGAATCCAGGGACGAACTTAGACTAACTTGGGACGAACTTAGACTGACCTTAGAATGAGAATAAAGTTTGTCTTTGTTCGTTCCAAGTTAGTCCAGTTATCTCATTCTAAGGTTTGTCTAAGTTCGTCCTTAGAAAGAGACTAACTAGAGACAAACTTAGGCTAACTTGGGACGAACTTAGACAAACCTTAGAATGAGAGTTTGTCTCGTTAGTCTCATTCTAAGGTTTGTCTAAGTTCGTCCTTAGAAAGAGACTAACTTGGGACGAACTTAGACTAACAATGTAATGAGACTTACGTTTGTCTTTGTTCATCCCAAGTTAGTCTCGTTGTTCTCGTTAGTCTCCTTCTAAGGTTTGTCTAAGTTCGTCCTTAGAAAGAGACTAACTAAGGACGAACTTAGACAAACTTGGGACGAACTTAGACAAACCTTATAATGAGACTAACGTTTGTCTTTGTTCGTCTCAAGTTTGTCTCGTTAGTCTAATTCTAAGGTTTTTTTTAGTTCGTCCTTAGAAAGAAACTAACTAGGGACGAACATAGACTAACTTGGGACGAACTTAGACTAACCTTAGAATGAGAGTTTGTCTCGTTCGTCTCATTCTAAGGTTTGTCTAAGTTCGTCCTTAGAAAGAGAGTAACTTGGGACGAACTTAGACTAACCATGTAATGAGACTTACGTTTGTCTTTGTTCGTCCCAAGTTAGTCTCGTTAGTCTCCTTCTAAGGTTTGTTTAAGTTCGTCCTTAGAAAGAGACTAACTAGGGACGAACTTAGACTAACTTGGGACGTACTTAGACTAACCTTGTTATGAGACTAACGTTTGTGTTTGTTCGTCCCAAGTTAGTCTCATTAGTCTCATTCTAAGGTTTGTCTAAGTTCGTCCTTAGAAAGAGAATCCAGGGATGAACTTAGACTAACTTGGGACGAACTTAGACTGACCTTAGAATGAGAATAAAGTTTGTCTTTGTTCGTTCCAAGTTAGTCTAGTTATCTCATTCTAAGGTTTGTCTAAGTTCGTCCTTAGAAAGAGACTAACTAGAGACGAACTTAGACTAACTTGGGACGAACTTAGACAAACCTTAGAATGAGAGTTTGTCTCGTTAGTCTCATTCTAAGGTTTGTCTAAGTTCGTCCTTAGAAAGAGACTAACTCGGGACGAACATAGACTAACAATGTAATGAGACTAATGTTTGTCTTTGTTCGTCCCAAGTTAGTCTCGTTAGTCTCCTTCTATGGTTTGTCTAAGTTCGTCCTTAGAAAGAGACTAGCTAGGGATGAACTTAGACTAACTTGGGACGAACTTTGCCTAACCTTGTAATGAGACTAACGTTTGTGTTTGTTCGTCCTAAGTTAGTCGCGTTAGTCTCATTCTAAGGTTTGATTAAGTTCGTCCTTAGAAAGAGACTAACTAGGGACGAACTTAGACTAACTTGGGACGAACTTAGACTAACCTTGTAATGAGACTAACGTTTGTCTTTGTTCGTCCCAAGTTAGTCTCGTTAGTCTCCTTGTAAGGTTTGTCTAAGTTCGTCCTTAGAAAGAGACAAACTAGGGACGAACTTAGACTAACTAGGGACGAACTTAGGCTAACCTTGTAATGAGACTAATGTTTGTGTTTGTTTGTCCTAAGTGAGTCTCGTTAGTCTCATTCTAAGGTATGTTTAAGTTCGTCCTTAGAAAAAGACTAACGAGGGACGAACTTAGACTAACTTGGGACGAACTTAGACAAACCTTATAATGAGACTAACGTTTGTCTTTGTTCATCCCAAGTTAGACTCGTTAGTCTCATTCTAAGGTATGTTTAAGTTCGTCCTTAGAAAGAGACTAACTAGGGACGAACTTAGACTAACTTGGGATGAACTTAGACAAACCCTATAATGAGACTAACGTTTGTCTTTGTTCGTCCCAAGTTAGTCTCGTTAGTCTCATTCTAGGGTTTGTTTAAGTTCGTCCTTAGAAAGAAACTAACTAGGGACGAACTTAGACTAACTTGGGATGAACTTAGACAAACCTTATAATGAGACTAACGTTTGTCTTTGTTCGTCCCAAGTTAGTCTCGTTAATCTCATTCCAAGGTTTGGCCAAGTTTGTCCTTAGAAAGAGATTAACTAGGCACGAACTTAGACGAACTTGGGACGAACTTAGACAAACCTTATAATGAGACTAACGTTTGTCTTTGTTCGTCCCAAGTTAGTCTCGTTAGTCTCATTCATAGGTTTGTTTAAGTTTTTCCTTAGAAAGAAACTAACTAGGGACGAACTTAGACTAACTTGGGACGAACTTAGACAAACCTTATAATGAGACTAACGTTTGTCTTTGTTCATCCCGAGTTAGTCTAGTTAGTCTCATTCTAAGGTTTGTCTAAGTTCGTCCTTAGAAAGAGACTAACTGGGGACGAACTTAGACTAACTTGGGACGAACTTAGACAAACCTTATAATGAGACTAACATTTGTCTTTGTTCGTCCCAAGTTTGTCTCTTTAGTCTCATTCTAAGGTTTGTCTAAGTTCGTCCTTAGAAAGAGACGAACTTGGGACGAACTTAGACTTACTTTGTAATGGGACTAACGTTTTTCTTTGTTCGTCCCAAGTTAGTCTCGTTAGTCTCATTCTAAGGTTTGTCTAAGTTCGACCATAGAAAGAGACTAACTAGGGACGAACTTAGACTAACTTGGGACAAACTTAGACTAACCTTACAATGAGACTAACGTTTGTCTTTGTTCGTCCCAAGTTAGTCTCGTTAGTCTCATTCTAAGGTTTGTTTAAGTTCGTCCTTAGAACGAGACTAACTAGGGACGAACTTAGACTACCTTGGGACGAACTTAGACAAACCTTTGAATGAGACTAACGTTTGTCTTTGTTCGTCCTAGGTTAGTCTCGTTAGTCTCCTTCTAAGGTTTGTCTAAGTTCGTCCTTAGAAAGAGACTAACTAGGGACGAACTTAGACTAACTTTAAGAATGAGACTAACGAGACAAACTTTAAACTTATTCTAAGGTTAGTCTAAGTTCGTCCCAAGTTAGTCTAAGTTCGTCCCTTGTGAGTCTCTTTCTAAGGACGAACTTAGACAAACCTTAGAATGAGACTAACGAGACTAACTTGGGACGAACCAAGACAAACGTTAGTCTCTTTATAAAGTTAGTCTAAGTTCGTCCCAAGTTAGTCTTAGTTCGTCCCTAGTTAGTCTCTTTCTAAGGATGAATTTAAACAAACCTTAGAATGACACTAACGAGACTAACTTGGGACGAACAAAGACAAACGTTTGTCTCATTCTAAGCTTTGTCTAAGTTCGTCCCAAGTTAGTCTAAGTTGGTCCCTAGTTAGTCTCCTTCTAAGGACGAACTTATACAAACCTTAGAATGAGACTAACGAGACTAACTTGGGACGAACAAAGACAAACGTTAGTCTCATTATAAGGTTTGCCTAAGTTCATCCCAAGTTAGTTTAAGTTCGTCCCAAGTTAGTCTCTTTCTAAAGACGAACTTAGACAAACCTTAGAAGGAGACTAACGAGACTAACTTGGAACGAACTATGACGAACTTTATTCTCATTCTAAGGTTTGTCTATGTTCGTCCCAATTTTGTCTAAGTTCGTCCCTAGTTAGTCTCTTTCTAAGGACGAACTTAGACAAACCTTAGAATGGGACTAACGAGACTAACTTGGGATGAACAAAGACAAACTTTAGTCTCATTATAAGGTTAGTCTAAGTTCGACCCAAGTTAGTCTCGTTCGTCCCTAGTTAGTCTCTTTCTAAGGACGAACTTAGACAAACCTTAGAATGCGACTAACGAGACAAACTTGGGACGAACAAAGACAAACGTTAGTCTAAGTTCGTCCCAAGTTAGTCTAAGTTCGTCCCTAGTTAGTCTCTTTTTAAGGACGAACTTAGACAAACCTTAGAATGAGACTAACGAGACTAACTTGGGACGAACAAAGACAAACGTTAGTCTCATTACGAGGTTAGTTTAAGTTCGTCCCAAGTTAGTCTAAGTTCGTCCCTAGTTAGTCTCTTTCTAAGGACGAACTTAGACAAATCTCCGAATGAGACTAACGAGACTAACTTGGGACGAACAAAGACAAACGTTAGTCTCATTACAAGGTTAGTCTAACTTCGTCCCAAGTTAGTCTAAGTTCGTCCCTAGTTAATCACTTTCTAAGGACGAACTTAGACAAACCTTAGAATGAGACTAACGAGGCTAACTTGGAACGAACTAAGACAAACTTAATTCTCATTCTAAGGTTAGTCTAAGTTCGTCCCTAGTTAGTTTCTTTCTATGGACGAACTTAAACAAAACTTAGAATGAGACTAACGAGACTAACTTGGGACGAACAAAGACAAACGTTAGTCTCATTATAAGGTTAGTCCAAGTTCGTCCCAGGTTAGTCTAAGTTCGTCCTTAGTTAGTCTCTTTCTAAGGACAAACTTAGACATACCTTAGAATGAGACTAATGAGACTGACTTGGAACGAACTAAGACAAACTTTATTCTCATTCTAAGGTTAGTCTAAGTTCGTCCCAAGTTAGTCTAAGTTCATCCCAAGTTAGTCTAAGTTCGTCCCAAGTTAGTTTCTTTCTAGGGACGAACTTAAACAAACCTTAGAATGAGACTAACGAGACTAACTTGGGACGAACAAAGACAAACGTTAGTCTCATTATAAGGTTAGTCCAAGTTCGTCCCAAGTTAGTCTAAGTTCGTCCCTAGTTAGTCTCTTTCTAAGGACGAACTTAGACAAACCTAAGAATGTGACAAACGAGACTAACTTGGGACCAACAAAGACAAACTTTAGACTTATTCTAAGGTTAGTCTAAGTTCGTCCCAAGTTAGTCTAAGTTCGTCCCAAGTTAGTCTCTTTCTAGGGACGAACTTAGACAAACCTTAGAATGAGACTAACGGGACTAACTTGGGATGAACAAAGACAAACGTTAGTCTCCTTATAAGGTTAGTCTAAGTTCGTCCCTAGTTAGTCTCTTTCTAAGGACGAACTGAGACAAACCTTAGAAGGAGACTAACGAGACTAACTTGGGACGAACAAAGACAAACGTTAGTCTCCTTATAAGGTTAGTCTAAGTTCGTCCCTAGTTAATCTCTTTCTAAGGACGAACTTAGACAAACCTTAGAATGAGACTAACGAGACTAACTTGGAACGAACAAAGACAAACATTAGTCTCATTGTAATGTTAGTCTTAGTTCGTCCTAAGTTAGTCTAAGTTCGTCCCTAATTAGTCTCTTTCTAAGGACGAACTTAGACAAACCTTAGAAGGAGATTAACGAGACTAACTTGGAACGAATAAAGACAAACTTTATTCTCATTCTAAGGTTTGTCTAAGTTCGTCCCAAGTTGATCTCTTTCTAAGGACGAACTTAGATACACCTTTGAATGAGACTAACGAGACTAACTTGGAACGAACAATAAAAAACTTTATTCTCATTCTAAGGTTTGTCTAAGTTCGTCCCAAGTTAGTCTAAGTTCGTCCCTAGTTAGTCTCTTTCTAAGGACGAACTTAGACAAACCGTAGAATGAGACTAACGAGACTAACTTGGGACGAACAAAGACAAACGTTAGTCTCCTTATAAGGTTTGTCTAAGTTCGTCCCAAGTTAGTCACTTTCTAAGGACGAACTTAAACAAACCTTAGAATGAGACTAACGAGACTAACTTGGGATGAACAAAGACAAACATTAGTCTCATTATAAGGTTAGTCTAAGTTCGTCCCTAGTTAGTCTCTTTCTAAGGACGAACTTAGACAAACGTCAGTCTCATTATAAAGTTAGTCTAAGTTCGTCCCAAGTTAGTCTTAATTCGTCCCTAGTTTGTTTCTTTCTAAGGACGAATTTAAACAAACCTTACAATGACACTAACGAGACGAACTTGGGACGAAGAAAGACAAACGTTAGTCTCATTCTAAGCTTTGTCTAAGTTCGTCCCAAGTTTGTCTAAGTTGGTCCCTAGTTAGTCTCTTTCTAAGGACGAACTTATACAAATGAGACTAACGAGACTAACTTGGGACGAACAAAGACAAACGTTAGTCTCATTTTAAGGTTTGCCTAAGTTCATCCCAAGTTAGTTTAAGTTCGTCCCAAGTTAGTCTCTTTCTAAGGACGAACTTAGACAAACCTTTGAATGAGACTAACGAGACTAACTTGGGACGAACAAAGACAAACGTTTGTCTCATTACAAGGTTATTTTAAGTTCGTCCCAAGTTAGTCTAAGTTCGTCCCTAGTTAGTCTCTTTCTAAGGACGAACTTAGACAAACATTAGAATGAGATTAACGAGACTCACTTGGGACGAACAAACACAAACGTTAGTCTCATTACAAGGTTAGTCTAAGTTCGTCCCAAGTTACTCTTAGTTCGTCCCTAGTTAGTCTCTTTCTAAGGACGAATTTAAACAAACCTTAGAATGACACTAACGAGACTCACTTGGGACGAACAAAGACAAACTTTTGTCTCATTCTAAGCTTTGTCTAAGTTCGTCCCAAGTTAGTCTAAGTTGGTCCCTAGTTAGTCTCCTTCTAAGGACAAACTTATACAAACCTTAGAATGAGACTAACGAGACTAACTTGGGACGAACAAAGACAAACGTTAGTCTCATTATAAGGTTTGCCTAAGTTCATCCCAAGTTAGTTTAAGTTCGTCCCAAGTTAGTCTCTTTCTAATGACGAACTTAGACAAACCTTAGAATGAGACTAACGAGACTAACTTGGAACGAACTATGACGAACTTTATTCTCATTCTAAGGTTGGTCTAAGTTCGTCCCAATTTTGTCTAAGTTCGTCCCTAGTTAGTTTCTTTCTAAGGACGAACTTAGACAAACCTTAGAATGGGACTAACGAGACTAACTTGGGATCAACAAAGACAAACTTTAGTCTCATTATAAGGTTAGTCTAAGTTCGTCCCAAGTTAGTCTCGTTCGTCCCTAGTTAGTCTCTTTCTAAGGACGAACTTAGACAAACCTTATAATGAGACTAACGAGACAAACTTGGGACGAACAAAGACAAACGTTAGTCTAAGTTCGTCCCAAGTTAGTCTAAGTTCGTCCCTAGTTAGTCTCTTTTTAAGGACGAACTTAGACAAACCGTAGAATGAGACTAACGAGACTAACTTGGGACGAACAAAGACAAACGTTAGTCTCATTACAAGGTTAGTTTAAGTTCGTCCCAAGTTAGTCTAAGTTCGTCCCTAGTTAGTCTCTTTCTAAGGACGAACTTAGACAAATCTTCGAATGAGACTAACGAGACTAACTTGGGACGAACAAAGACAAACGTTAGTCTCATTACAAGGTTAGTCTAAGTTTGTCCCAAGTTAGTCCAAGTTCGTCCCTAGTTAATCACTTTCTAAGGACGAACTTAGACAAACCTTAGAATGAGACTAACGAGACTAACTTGGAACGAACTAAGACAAACTTAATTCTCATTCTAAGGTTAGTCTAAATTCGTCCCTAGTTAGTTTCTTTCTATGGACGAACTTAAATAAAACTTAGAATGAGACTAGCGAGACTAACTTGGGACGAACAAAGACAAACGTTAGTCTCATTATAAGGTTAGTCCAAGTTCGTCCCAGGTTAGTCTAAGTTCGTCCCTAGTTAGTCTCTTTCTAAGGACAAACTTAGACATACCTTAGAATGAGACTAACGAGACTGACTTGGAACGAACTAAGACAAACTTTATTCTCATTCTAAGGTTAGTTTCGTCCCAAGTTAGTCTAAGTTCGCCCCAAGTTAGTTTCTTTCTAAGGACGAACTTAAACAAACCTTAGAATGAGACTAACGAGACTAACTTGGGACGAACAAAGACAAACGTTAGTCTCATTATAAGGTTAGTCCAAGTTCGTCCCAAGTTAGTCTAAGTTCGTCCCTAGTTAGTCTCTTTCTAAGGACGAACTTAGGCAAACCTAAGAATGAGACTAACGAGACTAACTTGGGACGAACTTAGACAAACCTAAGAATGTGACAAACGAGACTAACTTGGGACCAACAAAGACAAACTTTAGACTTATTCTAAGGTTAGTCTAAGTTCGTCCCAAGTTAGTCTCTTTCTAGGGACGAACTTAGACAAACCTTAGAATGAGACTAACGAGACTAACTTGGGACGAACAAAGACAAACGTTAGTCTCCTTATAAGGTTAGTCAAAGTTCGTCCCTAGTTAGTCTCTTTCTAAGGACGAACTTAGACAAACCTTAGAATGAGACTAACGAGACTAACTTGGAACGAACAAAGACAAACATTAGTCTCATTCTAAGGTTAGTCTAAGTTCGTCCCAAGTTAGTCTAAGTTCGTCCCTAACTAGTCTCTTTCTAAGGACGAACTTAGACAAACCTTAGAAGGAGATTAACGAGACTAACTTGGAACAAACAAAGACAAACTTTATTCTCATTCTCAGGTTTGTCTAAGTTCGTCCCAAGTTAATCTCTTTCTAAGGACGAACTTAAACAAACCTTAGAATGAGACTAACGAGACTAACTTGGGATGAACAAAGACAAATATTAGTCTCATTATAAGGTTAGTCTAAGTTCGTCCCTAGTTAGTCTCTTTCTAAGGACGAACTTAGACAAACCTTAGAATGAGACTAACGAGACTAACTTGGGACAAACCAAGACAAACGTCAGTTTCATTATAAAGTTAGTCTAAGTTCGTCCCAAGTTAGTCTTAGTTCGTCCCTAGTTTGTCTCTTTCTAAGGACGAATTTAAACAAATCTTAGAATGACACTAACGAGACGAACTTGGGACGAAGAAAGACAAACGTTAGTCTCATTCTAAGCTTTGTCTAAGTTCGTCCCAAGTTAGTCTAAGTTGGTCCCTAGTTAGTCTCTTTCTAAGGACGAACTTATACAAACCTTAGAATGAGACTAACGAGACTAACTTGGGACAAACAAAGACAAACGTTAGTCTCATTTTAAGGTTTGCCTAAGTTCATCCCAAGTTAGTTTAAGTTCGTCCCAAGTTAGTCTCTTTCTAAGGACGAACTTAGACAAACCTTAGAATGAGACTAACGAGACTAACTTGGGACGAACAAAGACAAACTTTTGTCACATTATATGTTTATTCTAAGTTCGTCCCAAGTTAGTCTCAGTTCGTCCCTAGTTAGTCTCTTTCTAAGGACGAACTTACACAAATCGTAGAATGAGACTAACGAGACTAACTTGGGACGAACAAAGACAAACGTTAGTCTCATTACAAGGTTAGTCTAAGTTCGTCCCAAGTTAGTCAAAGTTCGTCCCCAGTTAGTCTCTTTCTAAGGACGAACTTAGACAAACCTTAGAATGACACTAACGAGACTAACTTGGGACGAACAAAGACAAACGTTTGTCTCAATATAAGGTTAGTCTAAGTTCGTCCCAAGTTAGTCTAAGTTCGTCCCTTGTTAGTATTTTTCTAAGGACGAACTTAGACAAACCTTAGAATGAGACTAAGGAGACTAACTTGGGACGAACAAAGACAAACGTTAGTCTCATTATAAGGTTAGTCAAAGTTCGGCCCAAGTTAGTCTCTTTCTAAGGACGAACTTAGACAAACCTTAGAATGAGACTAACGAGACAAACTCTCGTTCTAAGGTTAGTCTAAGTTCGTCCCAAGTTAGTCTAAGTTCGTCCCTAGTTAGTCTCTTTCTAAGGACGAACTTAAACAAACCTTAGAATGAGACTAACGAGACAAACTTTGGACGAACAAAGACAAACGTTCGTCTCATTATAAGGGTTGTCTAAGTTCGTCCCAAGTTAGTCTAAGTTCGTCCCTAGTTAGTCTCTTTCTAAGGACGAACTTAGACAAACCTTAGAATGAGATTAACGAGACTAACTTGGGACGAACAAACACAAACGTTGGTCTCATTACAAGGTTAGTCAAAGTTCGTTCCAAGTTTGTCTAAGTTTGTCTCTAGTTAGTCTCTTTCTAAGGACGAACTTAGACAAACCTTAGAAGGGGACTAACGAAACTAACTTGCGACGAACAAAGACAAACGTTAGTCTCATTACAAGGTTAGTCTAAGTTCGTCCCAAGTTAGTCTCTTTCTAAGGACGAGCTCAGACAAACCTTAGAATGAGACTAACGAGACAAACTCTCATTCTAAGGTTTGTCTAACTTCGTCCCAAGTTAGTCTAAGTTTGTCCCTAGTTAGTCTCTTTCTAAGGACGAACTTAGACAAACCTTTGAATGAGACTAACGAGACTAACTTGGTACGAACAAAGACAAACGTTAGTGTCATTACAAGGTTAGTCTAAGTTCGTCCCAAGTTAGTCTAAGTTCGTCCCTAGTTAGTCTCTTTCTAAGGACGAACTTAGACAAACCTTAGAATGAGACTAACGAGACTAACTCGGAACGAACAAAGACAAACGTTAGTCTCATTACAAGGTTAGTCTAAGTTCGTCCCAAGTTAGTCTCTTTCTAAGGACGAACTTAGACAAACCTTAGAATGAGACTAACGAGACAA
Organism: Rhodiola chrysanthemifolia; assembly: GCA_033675395.1. NCBI lineage: Eukaryota > Viridiplantae > Streptophyta > Magnoliopsida > Saxifragales > Crassulaceae > Rhodiola > Rhodiola chrysanthemifolia. The sequence continues at coordinate 750,329 of CM066204.1, forward strand.
ACTCTCATTCAAAGGTTTGTCAAACTTCGTCCCAAGTTAGTCTAAGTTCGTCCCTAGTTTGTCTCTTTCTAAGGACGAACTTAAACAAACCTTAGAATGAGACTAACGAGGCTAACTTGGGACGGACAAAGACAAATGTTAGTCTCATTATAAGGTTTGTCTAAGTACGTCCCAAGTTAGTCTAAGTTCGTCACTAGTTAGTCTCTTTCTAAGGACGAACTTAGACAAACCTTAGTATGAGATTAACGAGACTAACTTGGGACGAACTAATACAAACGTTAGTCTCATTACAAGGTTAGACTAAGTTCGTTCCAAGTTAGTCTAAGTTTGTCCCTAGTTAGTCTCTTTCTAAGGACGAACTTAGACAAACCTTAGAAGGAGACTATCGAAACTAACTTGGGACGAACAAAGACAAACGTTAGTCTCATTACAAGGTTAGTCTAAGTTCGTCCCAAGTTAGTCTCTTTCTAAGGACAAACTTTGACGAACCTTAGAATGAGACTAAAGAGACAAACTCTCATTCTAAGGTTAGTCTAAGTTCGTCCCAAGTTAGTCTAAGTTTGTCCCTAGTTAGTCTCTTTCTAAGGACGAACTTAGACAAACCGTAGAATGAGACTAACGAGACTAACTTGGGACGAACAAAGACAAACCTTAGTCTCATTACAAGGTTAGTCTAAGTTCGTCCCAAGTTAGTCTAAGTTCGTCCCTAGTTAGTCTCTTTCTAAGGATGAACTTAGACAAACCTCAGAAGGAGACTAACGAAACTAACTTGGGACGAACAAAGACAAACGTTAGTCTCATTACAAGGTTAGTCTAAGTTCGTCCCAAATTAGTCTCTTTCTAAGGACGAACTTAGACAAACCTTAGAATGAGACTAGCGAGACAAACTCTCATTCTAAGGTTTGCCTAAGTTCGTCCCAAGTTTATCTAAGTTCGTCCCTAGTTAGTCTCTTTCTAAGGACGAACTTAGACAAATCTTAGAATGAGACTAACGAGACTAACTTGGGACGAACAAAGACAAATGTTAGTCTCAATATAAGGTTAGTCTAAGTTCGTCCCAAGTTAGTCTAAGTTCGTCCCTAGTTAGTCTCTTTCTAAGGACGAACTTAAACAAACCTTCGAATGAGACTAACGAGACTAACTTGGAACGAACAAAGACAAACGTTAAGCTCATTATAAGGTTTGTCTAAGTTCGTCCCAAGTTAGTCTAAGTTCGTCCCTAGTTAGTCTCTTTCTAAGGACGAACTTAGACAAACCTTAGAATGAGATTAACGAGACTAACTCTCATTCTAAGGTTAGTCTAAGTTCGTCCCAAGTTAGTCTAAGTTCGTCCCTTGTTAGTCTCTTTCTAAGGACGAACTTAAACAAACCTAAGAATGAGACTAACGAGACAAACTCTCATTCAAAGGTTTGTCAAACTTCGTCCCAAGTTAGTCTAAGTTCGTCCCTAGTTAGTCTCTTTCTAAGGACGAACTTAAACAAACCTTAGAATGAGACTAACGAGACTAACTTGGAACGAACAAAGACAAACGTTAGTCTCATTATAAGGTTTGTCTAAGTTCGTCCCAAGTTAGTCAAAGTTCGCCCCTAGTTAGTCTCTTTCTAAGGACGAACTTAGACAAACCTTAGAATGAGATTAACGAGACAAACTCTTATTCAAAGGTTTGTCAAACTTCGTCCAAAATTAGTCTAAGTTCGTCCCTAGTTAGTCTCTTTCTAAGGACGAACTAAACAAACCTTAGAATGAGACTAACGAGACTAACTTGGAACGAACAAAGACAAACGTTAGTCTCATTATAAGGTTTGTCTAAGTTCGTCCCAAGTTAGTCTAAGTTGGTCCCTAGTTAGTCTCTTTCTAAGGACGAACTTAGACAAACCTTAGAACGAGACTAACGAGACTAACTTGGGGCAACAATGACAAACGTTAGTCTCATTACAAGGTTAGTCTAAGTTCGTCCCAAGTTAGTCTCTTTCTTCGGACGAACTTAGACAAACCTTAGAATGAGACTAACGAGACAAACTCTCATTCAAAAGTTTGTCAAACTTCGTCCCAAGTTAGTCTAAGTTCGTCCCTAGTTGGTCTCTTTCTAAGGACAAACTTAAACAAACCTTAGAATGAGAACGAGACTAACTTGGAACGAACAAAGACAAACATTAGTCTCATTATAAGGTTTGTCCAAGTTCGTCCCAAGTTTGTCTAAGTTCGTCCCTAGTTAGTCTCTTTCTAAGGACGAACTTAGACAAACCTTAGAATGAGATTAACGAGACTAACTTGGGACGAACAAACACAAACGTTGGTCTCGTTACAAGGTTAGTCTAAGTTCGTTCCAAGTTAGTCTAAGTTTGTCCCTAGTTAGTCTCTTTCTAAGGACGAACTTAGACAAACCTTAGAAGGAGACTAACGAAACTAACTTGTGACGAACAAAGACAAACGTTAGTCTCATTAAAAGGTTAGTCTAAGTTCGTCCCAAGTTAGTCTCTTTCTAAGGATGAACTTAGACAAACGTTAGAATGAAACTATCGAGACTAACTTGGGACGAACAAAGACAAACGTTATTCTCATTATAAGGTAAGTCTAAGTTCGTCCCAAGTTAGTCTCTTTCTACGGACGAACTTAGACAAACCTTAGAATGAGACTAACGAGACAAACTCTCATTCTAAGGTTTGTCTCACTTCGTCCCAAGTTAGTCTAAGTTCGTCCCTAGTTAGTCTCTTTCTAAGGAAGAACTTAGACAAACCTTAGAATGAGATTAACAAGACTAACTTGGGACGAACAAACACAAACGTTGGTCTCATTACAAGGTTAGTCAAAATTCGTTCCAAGTTTGTCTAAGTTTGTCTCTAGTTAGTCTATTTCTAAGGACGAACTTAGACAAACCTTAGAACGGGACTAACGAAACTAACTTGCGACGAACAAAGACAAACGTTAGTCTCATTACAAGGTTAGTCTAAGTTCGTCCCAACTTAGTCTCTTTCTAAGGACGAGCTTAGACAAACCTTAGAATGAGACTAACGAGACAAACTCTCATTCTAAGGTTTGTCTAACTTCGTCCCAAGTTAGTCTAAGTTTGTCCCTAGTTAGTCTCTTTCTAAGGACGAACTTAGACAAACCTTAGAATGAGACTAACGAGACTAACTTGGGACGAACAAAGACAAACGTTAGTCTCATTACAAGGTTAGTCTAAGTTCGTCCCAAGTTAGTCTAAGTTCGTCCCTAGTTAGTCTCTTTCTAAGGACGAACTTAGACAAACCTTAGAATGAGACTAACGAGACTAACTCGAAACGAATAAAGACAAACGTTAGTCTCATTACAAGGTTAGTCGAAGTTCATCCCAAGTTAGTCTCTTTCTAAGGACGAACTTAGACAAACCTTAGAATGAGACTAACGAGACAAACTCTCATTCAAAGGTTTGTCAAACTTCGTCCCAAGTTAGTCTAAGTTCGTCCCTAGTTTGTGTCTTTCTAAGGACGAACTTAAGCAACCTTAGAATGAGACTAACGAGGCTAACTTGGGACGAACAAAGACAAATGTTAGTCTCATTATAAGGTTTGTCTAAGTTCGTCCCAAGTTAGTCTAAGTTCGTCACTAGTTAGTCTCTTTCTAAGGACGAACTTAGACAAACCTTAGAATGAGATTAACGAGACTAACTTGGGACGAACTAATACAAACGTTAGTCTCATTACATGGTTAGACTAAGTTCGTTCCAAGTTAGTCTAAGTTTGTCCCTAGTTAGTCTCTTTCTAAGGACGAACTTAGACAAACCTTAGAAGGAGACTAACGAAACTAACTTGGGACGAACAAAGACAAACGTTAGTCTCATTACGAGGTTAGTCTAAGTTCGTCCCAAGTTAGTCTCTTTCTAAGGACAAACTTTGACAAACCTTAGAATGAGACTAACGAGACAAACTCTCATTCTAAGGTTAGTCTAAGTTCGTCCCAAGTTAGTCTAAGTTCATCCCTAGTTAGTCTCTTTCTGAGGACGAACTTAGACAAACCGTAGAATGAGACTAACGAGACTAACTTGGGACGAACAAAGACAAACCTTAGTCTCAATACAAGGTTAGTCTAAGTTCGTCCCAAGTTAGTCTAAGTTCGTCCCTAGTTAGTCTCTTTCTAAGGACGAACTTAGACAAACCCTAGAATGAGACTAACGAGGCTAATTTGGGACGAACAAAGACAAATGTTAGTCTCAATATAAGGTTAGTCTAAGTTCGTCCCAAGTTAGTCTAAGTTCGTCCCTAGTTAGTCTCTTTCTAAGGAAGAACTTAGACAAACCTTAGAATGAGACTAACGAGACTAATTTGGGACGAACAAAGACAAACGTTAGTCTCATTATAAGGTTAGTCTAAGTTCGTCCCAAGTTAGTCTAAGTTCGTCCCTATTTAGTCTCTTTCTAAGGACGAACTTAGACAAACCTTAGAAGGAGACTAACGAGACTAACTTGGGACGAACAAACACAAACGTTAGTCTCATTACATGGTTCGTCTAAGTTCGTCCCAAGTTTGTCTAAGTTCGTCCCTAGTTAGTCTCTTTCTAAGGACGAACTTAGACAAACCTTAGAAGGAGACTAACGAGACTAACTTGGGACGAACAAAGACAAACGTTAGTCTCATTACAAGGTTAGTCTAAGTTCGTCCCAAGTTAGTCTCTTTCTACGGACGAACTTCGACAAACCTTAGAATGAGACTAACGAGACAAACTCTCATTCAAAGGTTTGTCAAACTTCGTCTCAAGTTAGTCTAAGTTCGTCCCTAGTTAGTCTCTTTCTAAGGACGAACTTAAACAAACCTTAGAATGAGACTAACGAGACTAACTTGGAACGAACAAAGACAAACGTTTGTCTCATTATAAGGTTTGTCTAAGTTCGTCCCAAGTTAGTCTAAGTTCGTCCCTAGTTAGTCTCTTTCTGAGGATGAACTTAGGCAAACCTTAGAATGAGATTAATGAGACTAACTTGGGACGAACAAACACAAACGTTGGTCTCCTTACAAGGTTAGTCTAAGTTCGTTCCAAGTTAGTCTAAGTTTGTAAGTTAGTCTCTTTCTAAGGACGAACTTTGACAAACCTTAGAAGGAGACTAACGAAACTAACTTGGGACGAACAAGGACAAACGTTAGTCTCATTACAAGGTTAGCCTAAGTTCGTCCCAAGTTAGTCTCTTTCTAAGGACGAACTTAGAAAAACCTTAGAATGAGACTAACGAGACAAACTCTCATTCTAAGGTTTGTCTAAGTTCGTCCCAAGTTAGTCTAAGTTCGTCCCTAGTTAGTCTCTTTCTAAGGACGAACATAGACAAACCGTAGAATGAGACTAACGAGACTAACTTGGGACGAACAAACACAAACGTTAGTCACATTACAAGGTTAGTCTAAGTTCATCCCAAGTTAGTCTAAGTTCGTCCCTAGTTAGTCTCTTTCTAAGGACGAACTTAGACAAACCTTAGAAGGAGACTAACGAAACTAACTTGGGACGAACAAAGACAAACGTTAGTCTCATTACAAGGTTAGTCTAAGTTCGTCCCAAGTTAGTCTCTTTCTAAGGACGAACTTAGACAAACCTTAGAATGAGACTAGCGAGACAAACTCTCATTCTAAGGTTTGTCTAAGTTCGTCCCAAGTTAGTCTAAGTTTGTCCCTAGTTAGTCTCTTTCTAAGGACGAACTTAGACGAACCGTAGAATGAGACTAACGAGACTAACTTGGGACGAACAAAGACAAACGTTAGTCTCATTACAAGGTTAGTCTATGTTCATCCCAAGTTAGTCTAAGTTCGTCCCTAGTTAGTCTCTTTCTAAGGACGAACTTAGACAAACCTTAGAATGAGACTAACGAGACTAACTTGGGAAGAACAAAGACAAACGTTAGTCTCAATATAAGGTTAGTCTAAGTTCGTCCCAAGTTAGTCTAAGTTCGTCCCTAGTTAGTCTCTTTCTAAGGACGAACTTAGACAAACCTTAGATTGAGACTAACGAGACTAACTTGGGACGAACAAAGACAAACGTTAGTCTCATTATAAGGTTTGTCTAAGTTCGTCCCAAGTTTGTCTCTTTGTAAGGACGAACTTAGACAAACCTTAGAATGAGACTAACGAGACAAACTCTCATTCTAAGGTTAGTCTAAGTTCGTCCCAAGTTAGTCTAAGTTCGTCAGTTAATCTCTTTCTAAGGACGAACTTAAACAAACCTTAGAATGAGACTAACGAAACTAACTTGGGACGAACAAAGACAAACGTTAGTCTCATTATAAGGTTTGTCTAAGTTCGTCCCAAGTTAGTCTATGTTCGTCCCTAGTTAGTCTCTTTCTACGAACGAACTTAGACAAACCTTAGAATGAGACTAACGCGACTAACTTGGGACGAACAAACACCAACGTTAGTCTCATTACAAGGTTAGTCTAAGTTCGTTCCAAGTTAGTCTAAGTTCGTCCCTAGTTAGTCTCTTTCTAAGGACGAACTTAGACAAACCTTAGAAGGAGACTAACGAAACTAACTTGGGACGAACAAAGACAAACGTTAGTCTCATTACAAGGTTTGTCAAAGTTCATCCCAAGTTAGTCTAAGTTTGTCCCTAGTTAGTCTCTTTCTAAGGACGAACTTAGACAAACCTTAGAATGAGACTAACGAGACAAACTTGGGACGAACGAAGACAAACTTTAGTCTCATTACAAGGTTAGTCTAAGTTCGTCCCAAGTTAGTCTAAGTTTTTCCCTAGTTAGTCTCTTTCTAAGGACGAACTTAGACAAACCTGAGAAGGAGACTAACGAAACTAACTTCGGATGAACAAAGACAAACTTTAGTCTCATTACAAGGTTAGTCTAAGTTCGTCCCAAGTTAGTCTCCTTCTAAGAACGAACTTAGACAAACCTTAGAATGAGACTAACGAGACAAACTGTCATTCTAAGGTTTGTCTAAGTTCGTCCCAAGTTAGTCTAAGTTCGTCTCTAGTTAGTCTCTTTCTAAGGACTTTAGTCTCATTATAAGGTTAGTCTAAGTTCGTCCCAAGTTAGTCTAAGTTCGTCCCTAATTAGTCTCTTTCTAAGGACGAACTTAGACAAACCTTAGAATGAGACTAACGAGACTAACTTGGGACGAACAAAGACAAGCGTTAGTCTCATTATAAGGTTTGTCTAAGTTCGTCCCAAGTTAGTCTAAGTTCGTCCCTGGTTAGTCTCTTTCTAAGGACGAACTTAGGCAAACCTTAGAATGAGACTAACGAGACTAACTTGGTACGAACAAAGACAAACTTTATTCTCATTCTAAGGTTAGTCTAAGTTCGTCCCAAGTTAGTCTAAGTTCGTCCCTAGTTAGTTTCTTTCTAAGGACGAACTTAAACAAACCTTAGAATGAGACTAACAAGGCTAACAAAGACAAACGTTAGTCTCATTATAAGGTTTGTCTAAGTTCGTCCCAAGTTAGTCTAAGTTCGTCCCTAGTTAGTCTCATTATAAGGTTTGTCTAAGTTCGTCCCTAGTTTGCTCGAGCAACTTGAATCGAGTGTTTGGTCAGCTCGGCAAAGGGCCTGGATCTGCTTCATCCGGTCGGGTGGTTTCTGCGGAATTTTCTCACCCGGTCGGTTGAGTCTTCAATGCAAATTCCTCTTCGGTTTGATTTGTTTGGAGTGATTCCATGTCAGGATCCTTGAGATTTCTTCAGGCTGCGTCTGATCTTGACCTTGGAATGACTCTTAATATCTTTTCAGCGTAAACTCCTCTCCTTAGCGTGTTTTCTCTCTAAGCGCCATAATACCCTGTAGAAATATATCGGAACTAACAAGCAAAAGTTAAATAGACAAAGTGTCTAATTAAGGGGGTTTTACGGTGTTTATGATTCGTATAATTTGGGTCCATCATATCACCCCACACTTTTAGTTGTTCGTCCCGAACAATGCTATTAAAGGGCGGCATTCTAAGTTGGCTTTGGAATATGTAAATTAGACTGTGGGACTCGATTTATCCTAGTTCATGCATTACTTACTTATTACCAAATTGAACTGTGTAAATAAATAGAAGAAACTTAATACTTGTACCTCCGTGCTGAGATGCAATTCATATTGGATGTTTCGGGAGATAGCCCTTTTTTTGGTTCCTGGACTGCAACTTCGGGATCGGCTCGCACTATATGGTTTCCTTGTAGCTTTCTCTAGCACGTGATTTGGTTCGGGTTTCACTGGTTTGAGTACTTTGATTTTTCTTTTGGCGAGGGACTGCTTTTGTAGTGAATCGGCCTTTGGCCTTTGATTTGACTCTTTGAGTACTTCACTTTAATTGTTCGGTTAAAACCTTCACAATTTTGGGCCTTTGGCCTCTTGATTTGCTTCTTCGAGCTTTTCGCCTTTTTGTGGCTTTTGCAAGTCCATTTTTCTCAAGCCCTTTTTGGGAGGTCCAATCATCGCCCGCAAGCCTATGGAAATACCTCCCCGCTCCTCTCATCGTTGTTGTTTCGCGCGGGTCAAGATGAGGGTCGCTCATCTATTTTCTCGGCTACTTTAACTAGAGAGAGGACGGTCTGATTCCCGTCCTCGCCTTTTCGTTTCTTTTTGCATAAACACTGCATGGCGGAGATGACTTCAATCTTCACTGAAACCCGAAGTGTAGCCTCCACTGACTTCGAAAACCATATAGTTTGATAAGATCCTTCGATTGCCTGCCAAGCCTTTCTAGGGCAGTTTATGTCAACTCCACATCTCTAGTTAATCTCAGCACAAAGGACAAATGAAAAGTTACGTCCTAAGTTTTTAGACAGTTGAATTTTCACAAGGTAAATGCATGAATTTCGGTCTATCTTTTTCACATTCTTAAGTTCATATTTTCAAAAAGATACTATTACTATAAAAAACAGCAAGCATGTTATTTATATACAACTGTGGTTCTCACCCCACACTTTTGAACGAAGGAGTGCCTTAGTTCAAAAGTCGTGCAAGCTTATATATATATGTGAGAATTATTAAGACAGAAAATTAAATGACAGAATTTAAATGACAGAAAGTAAGATAGTGTCGGGTTACCTCCCGACCAGTGCACTTGTTTAACGTCGTTGGCTCGACGATACCTCATTGTGGATTACTGGTTTGGGTCCCATGGGTGGCTCAGGTCGTATTTTGCCACCGTTCCTGTGTTGCTTCTTGCCTTGCCTTTTCCCGATTTCTTGCGAGATGATGTGCTTGGGTCAGGACTCCTTTGTTTTGGGATCTTTTCTTTCCAATACCCCGGAGGGTGTGAGGGACCTTTCACTACTAGCCCCTTGCAGTTTTTGTATTTGGGACTGTCTAGTCCAGCTACGGTGTAACACTGCTCCCTCGAGGAGTCATTCTGCAGAGGCCCTTTTCCCATCCTCTTTTCCGCCTCTTCATGGATCACATAGTTTTCAGCGATTTGTCTATTGATCGAAGGGAAAAGTCGGGAAGCTTGCCTCTTGAGGCTTGGTTCTGCCTCGTTATGATCGTCAGTGAGGAACTGGTAGTAGATAGTCTCGGCTGCCCGGGTAATGATAGTCGGGTATGAATTGGGCAGTTCGTCAGTGGTGTTCTGGACTCCAACCTCGTTGCTTCCGGTGCTTTCCATATCTGATTCTTCTGATGGTTCAGGAGTCTCTTCTGACGGCTCGGTAGTTTCTTCTTTGTCTGCCTCAGGGTCAGCTTCATCTATCTGCATTTCCTCGTCAGTTTGGGGTACTCGTCTTGTGGCAGCGGCTAGGCCAATTATGAGGTACCACATGTCTGCAATGGTGAAGTTTCTGGCTGATCTTCTCATTGCTTCGTTAACTCTTCCCAGCTCTTCGGACCTCATCCCACGAAGAAATTTTTGGAGAAGAATCTTCTTCGTGAATCCATGGTGCGGGCAGCTTGAGACGATGGCATCATAGTTCGTGTAATATTCGTCCAAGGTCTCATCCCGGGATTGTTGAAGGCACATGATTCTCTCACGGGTTTCTTGGCGTAAGGATGGTGGGGAGAATTCCTTCAGGAATGGAACGCAGAGATCTACGTAACGTTCTGCACTGCAAGCGGTAGATGTGTAGTACCAGATCGTTGCGAAATCAGTTAGAGAGAATTTGAAGCATTTAAGCTTAAATTCCTCTAACATTTCATTAGCAGGTTTGATGTGGTGGCAAACGTGGTGGAAGTTTCGGCAGTGCTGTACTGGGTCTTTTCCCTCCGTTCCTCCGAACAGGGGCAGATATTGCGTTGTCCATGCATACGAAGGGGGTTGCGTCATGAGGACATAGGGGGGAAAGAACAACTAATCCGATGGCTAATTCCCCGGCAACGGCGCCAATTTGACAGAGCGCACTGCACTGTCGTTAAGGTGCAGTGTTCTTTGTACAAATAAATTTATAATGTCCGCTACTCGTGACTTAACTACTGGGTAGCAAGTGGTAAGTAGGGGTCGAACCCAAGGGAGTCAGTGTGGATTAGTTGTTCTTTAATGAAGCTTATGCAGAAATTAAATACAATTGGGGTTGGGTTTGAGTGTGTTTTGAGGACTGAAAGTAAATTACGGCAGTTGATAATGGACTATAAGGAAATGATTCGGTTTTAGGGGCCTTGTATCATATTTGTTTATCATCCACCGCTAATGATCATACCAAGTGTTCGAAGATGAATCGAGGCTATTCCTAGCACAAGACTTGCAACATCGCGTAGAACACTTGAAATGATCATGCTAAATGTTCAAAGATGAATCGAGGCTATTCCTAGCACAAGACTTGCAACATCGTTTAAAACACTTGTTCTATTTAAACTAATTCCTCCTTTCGAAGTATCTTAGCCTTATGTACATCCATTTGAATTCTTTGGTCCAGTTTCCAAATGGTTTTTAGGATAAGTCGAACTCCTCGGATAAGCTTGCCCATTTGGTCCCTTTGGCCCAGTTACAAATGGTCCACTTACCCGAGTATGATCACGAACCCCCAAGGAAGAGCTTGCCCATTTGGTCCCTTTGGTCCAGTTACAAATGGTCCACTCAACCTTGGAGATTCTGACTTGATATATGGCACATAGAACAAGTTTTGAACATAGAGATACTCTTAAGAGTAGAGTCTAAAACATTTATAATACAAGTATACCCCTGCGACCGAGTACAAGCTTTTAGCTACTAGTATTCATGTTAAGGAATATAAGCAAACTAATGCCTTGCACAAGGGTACCGAATAATAAAATAACTTTACAGTAAAAACAAATAATACTGAAAGTAATTTTATACCTTACAATAAGCGGAGGAGAGGAGCTCCTAGGCAAGATCCACGCAAGAGAGTAGCTCCACAATGAAGAACAAAATATTTATTGAAAGTGAAGAGAAGAGGGTTAAGCCCTCTATCTCTCTAAAACATTTGTGAAGTGTGTATGGATGATACAAATGAGGAGGAGAGGAGCTCCTTTTATAGCCAAAGGGGAGGAGGATGGAGGGTGGAGATGGTGGCATGTGGTGTTCATCCAAGGGAGGAGGAGATGGGTGGTGGAGATGGTGGCACATGTCTTTTGATCCAAGGGATGAGGAGGAGGAGCAAGGAGGAGCTGCCACATGGGGGAGGAGAAATCCACCGGTCATATGGAGGAGGAGCCGCCGGTAGCAGGTGGTGGAATGGGGAGGAGCTCGTCCCTTGGCCACCTCCAAGCATGGTGGCCGGTCACCTTGTCCAAACGTGCATTTTGATAGTTGATTTGGAATGGCCAAGTGATTCTAAGACTAATGGTCGAGTCAGAATTTCCAAATTCCATGTTTTGGTCGAGCCACTTGGTTTTGGTGCCTATGCGCGCGGCCTTTACTATGGAATTGGGCCAACTGCCAATCTGCTCGAGCGTGTTGTCTGGGAAGCGAGATTGTCCGACTTGTTTGGCATTCCAAACATCTTGGTCGAGCCAGATTTGCAAGATTCGTCGGTTGGCTCGAGCAATTCGGTCATGGTGCCTAGTGTACGCGGAGTCTTTGCTTGGCATTGGGCCAACTCTCAATTGGCTCGGGCATTCTCCTTGGTTTTCCGACATTGTCCACTTTATTTTCCATTTTAAACACTTTGGTCGAGGCGGAATTGTTAGATGAGGTGGTTTGCTCGAGCAACTTGAATCGAGTGTTTGGTCAGCTCGGCAAAGGGCCTGGATCTGCTTCATCCGGTCGGGTGGTTTCTGCGGCATTTTCTCACCCGGTCGGTTGAGTCTTCAATGCAAATTCCTCTTCGGTTTGATTTGTTTGGAGTGATTCCATGTCAGGATCCTTGAGATTTCTTCAGTCTGCGTCTGATCTTGACCTTGGAATGACTCTTAATATCTTTTCAGCGTAAACTCCTCTCCTTAGCGTGTTTTCTCTCTAAGCGCCATAATACCCTGTTGAAATATATCGGAACTAACAAGCAAAAGTTAAATAGACAAAGTGTCTAATTAAGGGGGTTTTACGGTGTTTATGATTCGTATAATTTGGGTCCATCATATCACCCCACACTTTTAGTTGTTCGTCCCGAACAATGCTATTAAAGGGCGGCATTCTAAGTTGGCTTTGGAATATGTAAATTAGACTGTGGGACTCGATTTATCCTAGTTCATGCATTACTTACTTATTACCAAATTGAACTGTGTAAATAAATAGAAGAAACTTAATACTTGTACCTCCGTGCTGAGATGCAATTCATATTGGATGTTTCGGGAGATAGCCCTTTTTTTGGTTCCTGGACTGCAACTTCGGGATCGGCTCGCACTATATGGTTTCCTTGTAGCTTTCTCTAGCACGTGATTTGGTTCGGGTTTCACTGGTTTGAGTACTTTGATTTTTCTTTTGGCGAGGGACTGCTTTTGTAGTGAATCGGCCTTTGGCCTTTGATTTGACTCTTTGAGTACTTCACTTTTTTTGTTCGGTTAAAACCTTCACAATTTTGGGCCTTTGGCCTCTTGATTTGCTTCTTCGAGCTTTTCGCCTTTTTGTGGCTTTTGCAAGTCCATTTTCTCAAGCCCTTTTTGGGAGGTCCAATCATCGTCCGCAAGCCTATGGAAATACCTCCCCGCTCCTCTCATCGTTGTTGTTTCGCGCGGGTCAAGATGAGGGTCGCTCATCTATTTTCTCGGCTACTTTAACTAGAGAGAGGACGGTCTGATTCCCGTCCTCGCCTTTTCGTTTCTTTTTGCATAAACACTGCATGGCGGAGATGACTTCAATCTTCACTGAAACCCGAAGTGTAGCCTCCACTGACTTCGAAAACCATATAGTTTGATAAGATCCTTCGATTGCCTGCCAAGCCTTTCTAGGGCAGTTTATGTCAACTCCACATCTCTAGTTAATCTCAGCACAAAGGACAAATGAAAAGTTACGTCCTAAGTTTTTAGACAGTTGAATTTTCACAAGGTAAATGCATGAATTTCGGTCTATCTTTTTCACATTCTTAAGTTCATATTTTCAAAAAGATACTATTACTATAAAAAACAGCAAGCATGTTATTTATATACAACTGTGGTTCTCACCCCACACTTTTGAACGAAGGAGTGCCTTAGTTCAAAAGTCATGCAAGCTTATATATATATGTGAGAATTATTAAGACAGAAAATTAAATGACAGAATTTAAATGACAGAAAGTAAGATAGTGTCGGGTTACCTCCCGACCAGTGCACTTGTTTAACGTCGTTGGCTCGACGATACCTCATTGTGGATTACTGGTTTGGATCCCATGGGTGGCTCAGGTCGTATTTTGCCACCGTTCCTGTGTTGCTTCTTGCCTTGCCTTTTCCCGATTTCTTGCGAGATGATGTGCTTGGGTCAGGACTCCTTTGTTTTGGGATCTCTTCTTTCCAATACCCCGGAGGGTGTGAGGGACCTTTCACTACTAGCCCCTTGCAGTTTTTGTATTTGGGACTGTCTAGTCCAGCTACGGTGTAACACTGCTCCGTCGAGGAGTCATTCTGCAGAGGCCCTTTTCCCATCCTCTTTTCCGCCTCTTCATGGATCACATAGTTTTCAGCGATTTGTCTATTGATCGAAGGGAAAAGTCGGGAAGCTTGCCTCTTGAGGCTTGGTTCTGCCTCGTTATGATCGTCAGTGAGGAACTGGTCGTAGATAGTCTCGGCTGCCCGGGTAATGATAGTCGGGTATGAATTGGGCAGTTCGTCAGTGGTGTTCTGGACTCCAACCTCGTTGCTTCCGGTGCTTTCCATATCTGATTCTTCTGATGGTTCAGGAGTCTCTTCTGACGGCTCGGTAGTTTCTTCTTTGTCTGCCATAGGGTCAGCTTCATCTATCTGCATTTCCTCGTCAGTTTGGGGTACTCGTCTTGTGGCAGCGGCTAGGCCAATTATGAGGTACCACATGTCTGCAATGGTGAAGTTTCTGGCTGATCTTCTCATTGCTTCGTTAACTCTTCCCAGCTCTTCGGACCTCATCCCACGAAGAAATTTTTGGAGAAGAATCTTCTTCGTGAATCCATGGTGCGGGCAGCTTGAGACGATGGCATCATAGTTCGTGTAATATTCGTCCAAGGTCTCATCCCGGGATTGTTGAAGGCACATGATTCTCTCACGGGTTTCTTGGCGTAAGGATGGTGGGGAGAATTCCTTCAGGAATGGAACGCAGAGATCTACGTAACGTTCTGCACTGCAAGCGGTAGATGTGTAGTACCAGATCGTTGCGAAATCAGTTAGAGAGAATTTGAAGCATTTAAGCTTAAATTCCTCTAACATTTCATTAGCAGGTTTGATGTGGTGGCAAACGTGGTGGAAGTTTCGGCAGTGCTGTACTGGGTCTTCTCCCTCCGTTCCTCCGAACAGGGGCAGATATTGCGTTGTCCATGCATACGAAGGAGGTTGCGTCATGAGGACATAGGGGGGAAAGAACAACTAATCCGATGGCTAATTCCCCGGCAACGGCGCCAATTTGACAGAGCGCACTGCACTGTCGTTAAGGTGCAGTGTTCTTTGTAGAAATAAATTTATAATGTCCGCTACTCGCGACTTAACTACTGGGTAGCAAGTGGTAAGTAGGGGTCGAACCCAAGGGAGTCAGTGTGGATTAGTTGTTCTTTAATGAAGCTTATGCAGAAATTAAATACAATTGGGGTTGGGCTTGAGTGTGTTTTGAGGACAGAAAGTAAATTACGGCAGTTGATAATGGACTATAAGGAAATGATTCGGTTTTAGGGGCCTTGTATCATATTTGTTTATCATCGACCGCTAATGATCATACCAAGTGTTCGAAGATGAATCGAGGCTATTCCTAGCACAAGACTTGCAACATCGCGTAGAACACTTGAAATGATCATGCTAAATGTTCAAAGATGAATCGAGGCTATTCCTAGCACAAGACTTGCAACACCGTTTAAAACACTTGTTCTATCTAAACTAATTCCTCCTTTCGAAGTATCTTAGCCTTATGTACATCCATTTGAATTCTTTGGTCCAGTTTCCAAATGGTTTTTAGGATAAGTCGAACTCCTCGGATAAGCTTGCCCATTTAGTCCCTTTGGCCCAGTTACAAATGGTCCACTTACCCGAGTATGATCACGAACCCCCAAGGAAGAGCTTGCCCATTTGGTCCCTTTGGTCCAGTTACAAATGGTCCACTCAACCTTGGAGATTCTGACTTGATATATGGCACATAGAACAAGTTTTGAACATAGAGATACTCTTAAGAGTAGAGTCTAAAACATTTATAATACAAGTATACCCCTGCGACCGAGTACAAGCTTTTAGCTACTAGTATTCATGTTAAGGAATATAAGCAAACTAATGCCTTGCACAAGGGTACCGAATAATAAAATAACTTTACAGTAAAAACAAATAATACTGAAAGTAATTTTATACCTTACAATAAGCGGAGGAGAGGAGCTCCTAGGCAAGATCCACGCAAGAGAGTAGCTCCACAATGAAGAACAAAATATTTATTGAAAGTGAAGAGAAGAGGGTTAAGCCCTCTATCTCTCTAAAACATTTGTGAAGTGTGTATGGATGATACAAATGAGGAGGAGAGGAGCTCCTTTTATAGCCAAAGGGGAGGAGGATGGAGGGTGGAGATTGTGGCATGTGGTGTTCATCCAAGGGAGGAGGAGATGGGTGGTGGAGATGGTGGCACATGTCTTTTGATCCAAGGGATGAGGAGGAGGAGCAAGGAGGAGCTGCCACATGGGGGAGGAGAAAGCCACCGGTCATATGGAGGAGGAGCCGCCGGTAGCAGGTGGTGGAATGGGGAGGAGCTCGTCCCTTGGCCACCTCCAAGCATGGTGGCAGGTCACCTTGTCCAAACGTGCATTTTGATAGTTGATTTGGAATGGCCAAGTGATTCTAAGACTAATGGTCGAGTCAGAATGTCCAAATTCCATGTTTTGGTCGAGCAACTTGGTTTTTGTGCCTATGCGCGCGGCCTTTACTATGGAATTGGGCCAACTGCCAATCTGCTCGAGCGTTTTGTCTGGGAAGCAAGATTGTCCGACTCGTTCGGCATTTCAAACATCTTGGTCGAGCCACATTTGCAAGTTTCGTCGGTTGGCTCGAGCAATTCGGTCATGGTGCCTAGTGTACGCGGAGTCTTTGCTTGGCATTGGGCCAACTCTCAATTGGCTCGGGCATTCTCCTTGGTTTTTCGACATTATCCACTTTATTTTCCATTTTAAACACTTTGGTCGAGGCGGAATTGTTAGATGAGGTGGTTTGCTCGAGCAACTTGAATCGATTGTTTGGTCAGCTCGGCAAAGGGCCTGGATCTGCTTCATCCGGTCGGGTGGTTTCTGCGGCATTTTCTCACCCGGTCGGTTGAGTCTTCAATGCAAATTCCTCTTCGGTTTGATTTGTTTGGAGTGATTCCATGTCAGGATCCTTGAGATTTCTTCAGTCTGCGTCTGATCTTGACCTTGGAATGACTCTTAATATCTCTTCAGCGTAAACTCCTCTCCTTAGCGTGTTTTCTCTCTAAGCGCCATAATACCCTGTAGAAATATATCGGAACTAACAAGCAAAAGTTAAATAGACAAAGTGTCTAATTAAGGGGGTTTTACGGTGTTTATGATTCGTATAATTTGGGTCCATCAACGAACTTAGACTAACTTGGGACGAAGTTAGACTAACCTTGTTATGAGACCAACGTTTGTCTTTGATCGTCCCAAGTTAGTCTCGTTAGTCTCATTCTAAGGTTTGTCTAAGTTCGTCCTTAAGAAGAGACTAACTAGGGACCAACTTAGACTACCTTGGGACGAACTTAGACAAACCTTAGAATGAGAGTTTGTCTCGTTAGTCTGATTTTAAGGTTTGTCTAAGTTCGTCCTTAGAAAGAGACTAACTTGGGATGAACTTAGACTAACCTTGTAATGAGACTAAAGTTTGTCTTTGTTCGTCCCAAGTTAGTCTCGTTAGTCTCATTCTTAGGTTTGTCTAAGTTCGTCCTTATAAAGAGACTAACTAGGGACGAACTTAGACTAACTTGGGACGAACTTAGACTAACCTTGTAATGAGACTAACGTTTGTCTTTGTTCGTCCCAAGTTAGTCTCGTTAGTCTCATTCTAAGGTTTGTCTAAGTTCGTCCTTAAGAAGAGACTAACTAGGGACGAACTTAGACTAACTTGGGACGAACTTAGACTAACCTTAGAATGAGAGTTTGTCTTGTTAGTCTCATTCTAAGGTTTGTCTAAGTTCATCCTTTGAAAGAGACTAACTTGGGATGAACTTAGACTAACCTTGTAATGAGACAAACGTTTGTCTTTGTTCGTCCCAAGTTAGTCTCGTTTGTCTCCTTCTAAGGTTTGTCTAACTTCGTCCTTAGAAAGAGACTAACTAGGGACAAACTTAGACTAACTTGGGACAAACTTAGACTGACCTTGTAATGAGACTAACGTTTGTGTTTGTTCGTCCCAAGTTAGTCTCGTTAGTCTCATTCTAAGGTTTGTCTAAGTTCGTCCTTAGAAAGAGACTAACTAGGGACGAAGTTAGACAAACCTTATAATGAGACAAACGTTTGTCTTTGTTAGTCCCAAGTTAGTCTCGTTAGTCACATTCTAAGGTTTGTTTAAGTTCATCCTTAGAAAGAAACTAACTAGGAACGAACTTAGACTAACTTGGGACGAACTTAGACTAACCTGAGAATGAGAATAAAGTTTGTCTTTGTTCGTTCCAAGTTAGTCTCGTTAGTCTCATTCTAAGGTTTGTCTAAGTTCTACATTAGAAAGAGAATAACTCAGGACGAACTTATACTAACTTGGGACGAACTTAGACTGACCTTGTAATGAGACTAACGTTTGTGTTAGTTCATCCCAAGTTAGTCTCGTTAGTCGCATTCTAAGGTTTGTCTAACTAGGGACGAACTTAGACTAACTTTGGACGAACTTAGACTAACCTTGTAATGAGACTAACGTTTGTCTTTGTTCGTTCCAAGTTAGTCTCGTTTGTCTCATTCTAAGCTTTGTCTAAATTTGTCCTTAAGAAGAGACTAACTAGGGACGAACTTAGACTAACTTGGGACGAACTTCGACAAACCTTAGAATGAGAGTTTGTCTCGTTAGTCTCATTCTAAGGTTTGTCTAAGTTCGTCCTTAGAAAGAGACTAACTTGGGGCGAACATAGACTAACCTTGTAATGAGACTAAAGTTTGTCTTTGTTCGTCCCAAGTTAGTCTCTTTAGTTTCATTCTAAGGTTTGTCTAAGTTCGTCCTTAGAAAGAGACTAACTCGGGACGAACTTAGACAAACTTGGGACGAACTTAGACTAACCTTGTAAGGAGACTAACGTTTGTCTTTGTTCGTCACAAGTTAGTCTCGTTAGTCTCATTCTAAGGTTTGTCTAAGTTCGTCCTTAAGAAGAGACTAACTAGGGACGAACTTAGACTAACTTGGGACGAACTTAGACAAACCATAGAATGGGAGTTTGTCTCGTTAGTCTCATTCTAAGGTTTGTCTAAGTTCGTCCTTAGAAAGAGACTAACTTGGGATGAACTTAGACTAACCTTGTAATGAGACTAAAGTTTGTCTTTGTTCGTCCCAAGTTAGTCTCGTTAGTCTCATTCTTAGGTTTGTCTAAGTTTGTCCTTAGAAAGAGACTAACTAGGGACGAACTTAGACTAACTTGGGACGAACTTAGACTAACCTTGTAATGAGACTAACGTTTGTCTTTGTTTGTCCCAAGTTAGTCTCGTTAGTCTCATTCTAAGGTTTGTCTAAGTTCGTCCTTAGAAAGAGACTAACTAGGGACGAAGTTAGACAAACCTTATAATGAGACAAACGTTTGTCTTTGTTCGTCCCAAGTTAGTCTCGATAGTCGCATTCTAAGGTTTGTCTAAGTTCGTCCTTAGAAAGAGACTAACTAGGGACGAACTTAGACTAACTAGGGACGAACTTAGACTAACCTTGTAATGAGACTAACGTTTGTCTTTGTTCGTCCCAAGTTAGTCTCGTTAGTCTCATTCTAAGGTTTGTCTAAGTTCGTCCTTAAGAAGAGACTAACTAGGGACGAACTTAGACTAACTTGGGACGAACTTAGACAAACCTTGTAATGAGACTAACGTTTGTCTTTGTTCGTCCCAAGTTATTCTCGTTAGTCTCATTCTAAGGTTTGTTTAAGTTCGTCCTTAGAAAGAAACTAACTAGGGACGAACTGAGACTAACTTGGGACGAACTTAGACTAACCTTAGAATGAGAATAAAGTTTGTCTTTGTTCGTTCCAAGTTAGTCTCGTTTGTCTCATTCTACGGTTTGTCTAAGTTCTCCCTTAGAAATAGAATAACTAGGGACGAATTTAGACTAACTTGGGACGAACTTAGACAAATCTTATAATGAGACTAACGCTTGTCTTTTTCGTCCCAAGTTAGTCTCGTTATTCTCAATATAAGGTTTGTCTAAGTTCGTCCTTAGAAAGAGACTAACTAGGGACGAACTTAGACTAACTTGGGACGAACTTAGTCTAATCTTATAATGAGACTAAAGTTTGTCTCTGTTCCTCCCAAGTCAGTCTCGTTAGTCTCATTCTAAGGTTTGTCTAAGTTCGTCCTTAGAAAGAGACTAACTAGGGACGAACTTAGACTAACTTGGGACGAACTTAGACTAACCTTATAATGAGACTAACGTTTGTCTTTGTTTGTCCCAAGTTGGTCTCGTTAGTCTCATTCTAAGGTTTGTCTAAGTTCGTCCTTAGAAAGAGACTAACTAGGGACGAACTTAGAATAACTTGGGACGAACTTAGACTAACCTTATAATGAGACTAACGTTTGTCTTTGTGTGTCCCAAGTGAGTCTCGTTTGTCTCCTTCTAAGGTTTGTCTAACTTCGTCCTTAGAAAGAGACTAACTAGGGACGAACTTAGACTGACCTTGTAATGAGACTAACGTTTGTGTTTGTTCGTCCCAAGTTAGTCTCGTTAGTCTCATTCTAAGGTTTGTCTAAGTTCGTCCTTAGAAAGAGACTAACTAGGGACGAAGTTAGACAAACCTTATAATGAGACAAACGTTTGTCTTTGTTCGTCCCAAGTTAGTCTCGTTAGTCTCATTCTAAGGTTTGTTTAAGTTCGTCCTTAGAAAGAAACTAACTAGGGACGAACTTAGACTAACTTGGGATGCACTTAGACTAACCTTAGAATGAGAATAAAGTTTGTCTTTGTTCGTTCCAAGTTAGTCTCGTTAGTCTCATTCTAAGGTTTATCTAAGTTCTCCCTTAGAAAGAGAATAACTAGGGACGAACTTAGACTAACTTGGGACGAACTTAGACAAACCTTATAATGAGACTAACGCTTGTCTTTGTTCGTCCCAAGTTAGTCTGGTTAGTCTCATTATAAGGTTTATCTAAGTTCGTCCTTAGAAAGAGACTAACTAGGGACGAACTTAGACTAACTTGGGACGAACTTAGACTAACCTTATAATGAGACTAAAGTTTGTCTCTGTTCGTCCCAAGTTAGTCTCGTTAGTCTCATTCTAAGATTTGTCTACGTTCGTCCTTAGAAAGAGACTAACTAGGGACGAACTTAGACTAACTTGGGACGAACTTAGACTAACCTTATAATGAGACTAACGTTTGTCTTTGTTCGTCCCAAGTTAGTCTCGTTAGTCTCATTCTAAGGTTTGTCTAAGTTCGTCCTTAGAAAGAGACTAACTAGGGACGAACTTAGAATAACTTGGGACGAACTTAGACTAACCTTATAATGAGACTAACGTTTGTCTTTGTGTGTCCCAAGTGAGTCTCGTTTGTCTCCTTCTAAGGTTTGTCTAACTTCGTCCTTAGAAAGAGACTAACTAGGGACGAACTTAGACTGACCTTGTAATGAGACTAACGTTTGTGTTTGTTCGTCCCAAGTTAGTCTCGTTAGTCTCATTCTAAGGTTTGTCTAAGTTCGTCCTTAGAAAGAGACTAACTAGGGACGAAGTTAGACAAACCTTATAATGAGACAAACGTTTGTCTTTGTTCGTCCCAAGTTAGTCTCGTTAGTCTCATTCTAAGGTTTGTTTAAGTTCGTCCTTAGAAAGAAACTAACTAGGGACGAACTTAGACTAACTTGGGATGCACTTAGACTAACCTTAGAATGAGAATAAAGTTTGTCTTTGTTCGTTCCAAGTTAGTCTCGTTTGTCTCATTCTACGGTTTGTCTAAGTTCTCCCTTAGAAATAGAATAACTAGGGACGAATTTAGACTAACTTGGGACGAACTTAGACAAACCTTATAATGAGACTAACGCTTGTCTTTTTCGTCCCAAGTTAGTCTCGTTATTCTCAATATAAGGTTTGTCTAAGTTCGTCCTTAGAAAGAGACTAACTTGGGACGAACTTAGACTAACTTGGGACGAACTTAGACTAATCTTATAATGAGACTAAAGTTTGTCTCTGTTCCTCCCAAGTCAGTCTCGTTAGTCTCATTCTAAGGTTTGTCTAAGTTCGTCCTTAGAAAGAGACTAACTAGGGACGAACTTAGACTAACCTTATAATGAGACTAACGTTTGTCTTTGTTTGTCCCAAGTTGGTCTCGTTAGTCTCATTCTAAGGTTTGTCTAAGTTCGTCCTTAGAAAGAGACTAACTAGGGACGAACTTAGAATAACTTGGGACGAACTTAGACTAACCTTATAATGAGACTAACGTTTGTCTTTGTGTGTCCCAAGTGAGTCTCGTTTGTCTCCTTCTAAGGTTTGTCTAACTTCGTCCTTAGAAAGAGACTAACTAGGGACGAACTTAGACTGACCTTGTAATGAGACTAACGTTTGTGTTTGTTCGTCCCAAGTTAGTCTCGTTAGTCTCATTCTAAGGTTTGTCTAAGTTCGTCCTTAGAAAGAGACTAACTAGGGACGAAGTTAGACAAACCTTATAATGAGACAAACGTTTGTCTTTGTTCGTCCCAAGTTATTCTCGTTAGTCTCATTCTAAGGTTTGTTTAAGTTCGTCCTTAGAAAGATACTAACTAGGGACGAACTTAGACTAACTTGGGATGCACTTAGACTAACCTTAGAATGAGAATAAAGTTTGTCTTTGTTCGTTCCAAGTTAGTCTCGTTAGTCTCATTCTAAGGTTTATCTAAGTTCTCCCTTAGAAAGAGAATAACTAGGGACGAACTTAGACTAACTTGGGACGAACTTAGACAAACCTTATAATGAGACTAACGCTTGTCTTTGTTCGTCCCAAGTTAGTCTGGTTAGTCTCATTATAAGGTTTATCTAAGTTCGTCCTTAGAAAGAGACTAACTAGGGACGAACTTAGACTAACTTGGGACGAACTTAGACTAACCTTATAATGAGACTAAAGTTTGTCTCTGTTCGTCCCAAGTTAGTCTCGTTAGTCTCATTCTAAGATTTGTCTACGTTCGTCCTTAGAAAGAGACTAACTAGGGACGAACTTAGACTAACTTGGGACGAACTTAGACTAACCTTAAAATGAGACTAACGTTTGTCTTTGTTCGTCCCAAGTTAGTCTCGTTAGTCTCATTCTAAGGTTTGTCTAAGTTCGTCCTTAGAAAGAGACTAACTAGGGACGAACTTAGAATAACTTGGGACGAACTTAGACTAATCTTATAATGAGACTAACGTTTGTCTTTGTGTGTCCCAAGTGAGTCTCGTTTGTCTCCTTCTAAGGTTTGTCTAACTTCGTCCTTAGAAAGAGACTAACTAGGGACGAACTTAGACTGACCTTGTAATGAGACTAACGTTTGTGTTTGTTCGTCCCAAGTTAGTCTCGTTAGTCTCATTCTAAGGTTTGTCTAAGTTCGTCCTTAGAAAGAGACTAACTAGGGACGAAGTTAGACAAACCTTATAATGAGACAAACGTTTGTCTTTGTTCGTCCCAAGTTAGTCTCGTTAGTCTCATTCTAAGGTTTGTTTAAGTTCGTCCTTAGAAAGAAACTAACTAGGGACGAACTTAGACTAACTTGGGATGCACTTAGACTAACCTTAGAATGAGAATAAAGTTTGTCTTTGTTGGTTCCAAGTTAGTCTCGTTAGTCTCATTCTAAGGTTTATCTAAGTTCTCAATTAGAAAGAGAATAACTAGGGACGAACTTAGACTAACTTGGGACGAACTTAGACAAACCTTATAATGAGACTGACGCTTGTCTTTGTTCGTCCCAAGTTAGTCTGGTTAGTCTCATTATAAGGTTTATCTAAGTTCGTCCTTAGAAAGAGACTAACTAGGGACGAACTTAGACTAACTTGGGACGAACTTAGACTAACCTTATAATGAGACTAAAGTTTGTCTCTGTTCGTCCCAAGTTAGTCTCGTTAGTCTCATTCTAAGATTTGTCTACGTTCGTCCTTAGAAAGAGACTAACTAGGGACGAACTTAGACTAACTTGGGACGAACTTAGACTAACCTTATAATGAGACTAACGTTTGTCTTTGTTCGTCCCAAGTTAGTCTCGTTAGTCTCATTCTAAGGTTTGTCTAAGTTCGTCCTTAGAAAGAGACTAACTAGGGACAAACTTAGACTAACTTGGGACGAACTTAGACTAACCTTATAATGAGACTAACGTTTGACTTTGTTCGTCCCAAGTTAGTCTCGTTAGTCTCATTCTAAGGTTTATCTAAGTTTGTCCTTAGAAAGAGACTAACTATGGACGAACTTATACTAACTTGGGACGAACTTAGACTAACCTTGTAATGAGACTAAAGTTTGTCTTTGTTCGTCCCAAGTTAGTCTCGTTAGTCTTATTCTAAGGTTTGTCTAAGTTCGTCCTTAGAAAGAGATTAACTAGGGACGAACTTAGACTTACTTGGGATGAACTTAGACTAACCTTGTAATGAGACTAACGTTTGTCTTTGTTCGTCCCAAGTTAGTATCGTTAGTCTCATTCTAAGGTTTGTCTAAGTTCGTCCTTAAGAAGAGACTAACTAGGGACGAACTTAGACTAACTTGGGACGAACTTAGACAAACCTTAGAATGAGAGTTTGTCTCGTTAGTCTCATTCTAAGGTTTGTCTAAGTTCGTCCTTAGAAAGAGACTAACTAGGGACGAACTTAGACTAAGTTGGGACGAACTTAGATTGACCTTGTAATGAGACTAACGTTTGTCTTTGTTCGTCCCAAGTTAGTCTCGTTAGTCTCATTCTAAGGTTTGTCTAAGTTCGTCCTTAGAAAGAGACTAACTAGGGACAAACTTAGACTAACTTGGGACGAACTTAGACTAACCTTATAATGAGACTAACGTTTGTCTTTGTTCGTCCCAAGTTAGTCTCGTTAGTCTCATTCTAAGGTTTATCTAAGTTTGTCCTTAGAAAGAGACTAACTATGGACGAACTTATACTAACTTGGGACGAACTTAGACTAACCTTGTAATGAGACTAAAGTTTGTCTTTGTTCGTCCCAAGTTAGTCTCGTTAGTCTTATTCTAAGGTTTGTCTAAGTTCGTCCTTAGAAAGAGATTAACTAGGGACGAACTTAGACTAACTTGGGACGAACTTAGACTAACCTTGTAATGAGACTAACGTTTGTCTTTGTTCGTCCCAAGTTAGTATCGTTAGTCTCATTCTAAGGTTTGTCTAAGTTCGTCCTTAAGAAGAGACTAACTAGGGACGAACTTAGACTAACTTGGGACGAACTTAGACAAACCTTAGAATGAGAGTTTGTCTCGTTAGTCTCATTCTAAGGTTTGTCTAAGTTCGTCCTTAGAAAGAGACTAACTTGGGATGAACTTAGACTAAGTTGGGACGAACTTAGATTGACCTTGTAATGAGACTAACGTTTGTCTTTGTACGTCCCAAGTTAGTCTCGTTTGTCTCCTTCTAAGGTTTGTCTAACTTTATCCTTGGAAAGAGACTAACTAGGGACGAACTTAGACTAAGTTGGGACGAACTTAGATTGACCTTGTAATGAGACTAACGTTTGTGTTTGTTCGTCCCAAGTTAGTCTCGTTAGTCTCATTCTAAGGTTTGTCTCAGTTCGTCCTTAGAAAGAGACTAACTAGGGACGAAGTTAGACAAACCTTATAATGAGGCAAACGTTTGTCTTTGTTCGTCCCAAGTTATTCTCGTTAGTCTCATTCTAAGGTTTGTTTAAGTTCGTCCTTAGAAAGAAACTAACTAGGGACGAACTGAGACTAAATTGGGACGAACTTAGACTAACCTTAGAATGAGAATAAAGTTTGTCTTTGTTCGTTCCAAGTTAGTCTCGTTAGTCTCATTCTACGGTTTGTCTAAGTTCTCCCTTAGAAATAGAATAACTAGGGACGAATTTAGACTAACTTGGGACGAACTTAGACAAACCTTATATTGAGACTAACGCTTGTCTTTTTCGTCCCAAGTTAGTCTCGTTATTCTCATTATAAGGTTTGTCTAAGTTCGTCCTTAGAAAGAGACTAACTAGGGACGAACTTAGACTAACTTGGGACGAACTTAGACTAACCTTATAATGAGACTAACGTTTGTCTTTGTGTGTCCCAAGTGAGTCTCGTTTGTCTCCTTCTAAGGATTATCTAACTTCGTCCTTAGAAAGAGACTAACTAGGGACGAAGTTAGACTAAGTTGGGACGAAGTTAGACTAAGTTGGGACGAACTTACACTGACCTTGTAATGAGACTAACGTTTGTGTTTGTTCGTCCCAAGTTAGTCTCGTTAGTCTCATTCTAAGGTTTGTCTAAGTTCATCCTTAGAAAGAGACTAACTAGGGACGAAGTTAGACAAACCTTATAATGAGACAAACGTTTGTCTTTCTTCGTCCCAAGTTAGTCTCGTTAGTCTCATTCTAAGGTTTGTTTAAGTTCATCCTTAGAAAGAAACTAACTAGGGACGAACTTAGACTAACTTTTGATGAACTTAGACTAACCTTAGTATGAGAATAAAGTTTGTCTTTGTTCGTTCCAAGTTAGTCTCGTTAGTCTCATTCTAAGGTTTGTCTAAGTTCTCCCTTAGAAAGAGAATAACTAGGGACGAACTTAGACTAACTTGGGACGAACTTAGACAAACCTTATAAGGAGACTAACGCTTGTCTTTTTCGTCCCAAGTTAGTCTCGTTAGTCTCATTATAAGGTTTGTCTAAGTTCGTCCTTAGAAAGAGACTAACTAGGGACGAACTTAGACTAACTTGGGACGAACTTAGACTAACCTTATAATGAGACTAAAGTTTGTCTTTGTTCGTCCCGAGTTAGTCTCGTTAGTCTCGTTAGTCTTATTCTAAGGTTTGTCTAAGTTCGTCCTTAGAAAGAGGCTAACTAGGGACGAACTTAGACTAACCCTATAATGAGACTAACGTTTGTCTTTGTTCGTCCCAAATTAGTCTCGTTAGTCTCATTCTAAGGTTTATCTAAGTTCGTCCTTAGAAAGAGACTAACTATGGACGAACTTATACTAATTTGGGACGAACTTAGACTAACCTTGTAATGAGACTAAAGTTTGTCTTTATTCGTCCCAAGTTAGTCTCGTTAGTCTCATTATAAGGTTTGTCTAAGTTCGTCCTTAGAAAGAGACTAACTAGGGACGAACTTAGACTAACTTGGGACGAACTTAGACTAACCTTATAATGAGACTAAAGTTTGTCTCAGTTCGTCCCAAGTTAGTCTCGTTAGTCTCATTCTAAGGTTTGTCTAAGTTCGTCCTTAGAGAGAGACTAACTAAGGATGAACTTAGACTAACTTGGGACGAACTTAGACTAACCTTATAATGAGACTAACGTTTGTCTTTGTTCGTCCCAAGTTGGTCTCGTTAGTCTCATTCTAAGGTTTGTCTAAGTTCGTCCTTCAGAAGAGACTAACTAGGGACGAACTTAGACTAACTTGGGACGAACTTAGACAAACCTTGGAATGAGAGTTTGTCTCGTTAGTCTCATTCTAAGGTTTGTCTAAGTTCGTCCTTAGAAAGAGATTAACTTGGGATGAACTTAGACTAACCTTGTAATGAGACTAACGTTTGTCTTTGTTCGTCCCAAGTTAGTCTCGTTTGTCTCCTTCTAAGGTTTGTCTAACTTCGTCCTTAGAAAGAGACTAACTAGGGACGAACTTAGATTGACCTTGTAATGAGACTAACGTTTGTGTTTGTTCGTCCCAAGATAGTCTCGTGGTCTCATTCTAAGGTTTGTATAAGTTCGTCCTTAGAAAGAGACTAACTAGGGACGAAGTTAGACAAACCTTATAATGAGACAAACGTTTGTCTTTGTTCGTCCAAAGTTATTCTCGTTAGTCTCATTCTAAGGTTTGTTTAAGTTCGTCCTTAGAAAGAAACTAACTAGGGACGATTTTAGACTAACTTGGGACGAACTTAGACTAACCTTAGAATGAGAATGAAGTTTGTCTTTGTACGTTCCAAGTTAGTCTCGTGAGTCTCATTCTAAGGTTTGTCTAAGTTCTCCCTTAGAATGAGAATAACTAGGGACGAATTTAGACTAACTTGGGACGAACTTAGACAAACCTTATAATGAGACTAACGCTTGTCTTTTTCGTCCCAAGTTAGTCTCGTTATTCTCATTATAAGGTTTGTCTAAGTTCATCCTTAGAAAGAGACTAACTAGGGACGAACTTAGACTAACTTGGGACGAACTTAGACTAACCTTATAATGAGACTAAAGTTTGTCTCTGTTCGTCCCAAGTTAGTCTCGTTAGTCTCATTCTAAGGTTTGTCTAAGTTCGTCCTTAGAAAGAGACTAACTAGGGACTAACTTGGGACGAACTTAGACTAACCTTATAATGAGACTAACGTTTGTCTTTGTTCGTCCCAAGTTGGTCTCGTTAGTCTCATTCTAAGGTTTGTCTAAGTTCGTCCTTAGAAAGAGACTAACTAGGGCCGAAGTTAGACTAACTTGGGACGAACTTAGACTAACCTTATAATGAGACTAACGTTTGTCTTTGTGTGTCCCAAGTGAGTCTCGTTTGTCTCCTTCTAAGGTTTGTCTAACTTCGTCCTTAGAAAGAGACTAACTAGGGACGAACTTAGACTGACCTTGTAATGAGACAAACGTTTGTGTTTGTTCGTCCCAAGTTAGTCTCGTTAGTCTCATTCTAAGGTTTGTCTAAGTTCGTCCTTAGAAAGAGACTAACAAGGGACGAAGTTAGACAAACCTTATAATGAGACAAACGTTTGTCTTTGTTCGTCCCAAGTTAGTCTCGTTATTCTCATTATAAGGTTTGTCTAAGTTCGTCCTTAGAAAGAGACTAACTAGGGACGAACTTAGACTAACCTTATAATGAGACTAAAGTTTGTCGCTGTTCGTCCCAAGTTAGTCTCGTTAGTCTTATTCTAAGGTTTGTCTAAGTTCGTCCTTAGAAAGAGATTAACTAGGGACGAACTTAGACTAACTTGGGACGAACTTAGACTAACCTTGTAATGAGACTAACGTTTGTCTTTGTTCGTCCCAAGTTAGTATCGTTAGTCTCATTCTAAGGTTTGTCTAAGTTCGTCCTTAAGAAGAGACTAACTAGGGACGAACTTAGACTGACTTGGGACGAACTTAGACAAACCTTAGAATGAGAGTTTGTCTCGTTAGTCTCATTCTAAGGTTTTTCTAAGTTCGTCCTTAGAAAGAGACTAACTTGGGATGAACTTAGACTAACCTTGTAATGAGACTAACGTTTGTCTTTGTTCGTCCAAAGTTAGTCTCGTTTGTCTCCTTCTAAGGTTTGTCTAACTTCGTCCTTAGAAAGAGACTAACTAGGGACGAACTTAGACTAAGTTGGGACGAACTTAGATTGACCTTGTAATGAGACTAACGTTTGTGTTTGTTCGTCCCCAGATTGTCTCGTTAGTCTCATTCTAAGGTTTGTCTAAGTTCGTCCTTAGAAAGAGACTAACTAGGGACGAAGTTAGACAAACCTTATAATGAGACTAAAGTTTCTCTCTGTTCGTCCCAAGTTAGTCTCGTTTGTCTCATTCTAAGGTTTGTCTAAGTTCGTCCTTAGAAAGAGACTAACTAGGGACGAACTTAGACTAACTTGGGACGAACTTACACTAACCTTATAATGAGACTAACGTTTGTCTTTTTTCGTCCCAAGTTGGTCTCGTTAGTCTCATTCTAAGGTTTGTCTAAGTTCATCCTTAGAAAGAGACTAACTAGGGACGAACTTAGACTAACTTGGGACGAACTTAGACTAACCTTATAATGAGACTAACGTTTGTCTTTGTGTGTCCCAAGTGAGTCTCGTTTGTCTCCTTCTAAGGTTTGTCTAACTTCGTCCTTAGAAAGAGACTAACTAGGGACGAACTTAGACTGACCTTGTAATGAGACTAACGTTTGTGTTTGTTCGTCCCAAGTTAGTCTCGTTAGTCTCATTCTAAGGTTTGTCTAAGTTCGTCCTTAGAAAGAGACTAACTAGGGACGAAGTTAGACAAACCTTATAATGAGACAAACGTTTGTCTTTCTTCGTCCCAAGTTAGTCTCGTTAGTCTCATTCTAAGATTTGTTTAAGTTCATCCTTAGAAAGAAACTAACTAGGGACGAACTTAGACTAACTTTTGATGAACTTAGACTAACCTTAGTATGAGAATAAAGTTTGTCTTTGTTCGTTCCAAGTTAGTCTCGTTAGTCTCATTCTAAGGTTTGTCTAAGTTCTCCCTTAGAAAGAGAATAACTAGGGACGAACTTAGACTAACTTGGGACGAACTTAGACAAACCTTATAAGGAGACTAACGCTTGTCTTTTTCGTCCCAAGTTAGTCTCGTTAGTCTCATTATAAGGTTTGTCTAAGTTCGTCCTTAGAAAGAGACTAACTAGGGACGAACTTAGACTAACTTGGGACGAACTTAGACTAACCTTATAATGAGACTAAAGTTTGTCTTTGTTCGTCCCGAGTTAGTCTCGTTAGTCTCATTCTAAGGTTTGTTTACGTTCGTCCTTAGAAAGAGACTAACTAGGGACGAACTTAGACTAACTTGGGACGAACTTAGACTAACCTTATAATGATACTAACGTTTGTCTTTGTTCGTCCCAAGTTAGTCTCGTTAGTCTCGTTAGTCTTATTCTAAGGTTTGTCTAAGTTCGTCCTTAGAAAGAGGCTAACTAGGGACGAACTTAGACTAACCTTATAATGAGACTAACGTTTGTCTTTGTTCGTCCCAAATTAGTCTCGTTAGTCTCATTCTAAGGTTTATCTAAGTTCGTCCTTAGAAAGAGACTAACTATGGACGAACTTATACTAATTTGGGACGAACTTAGACTAACCTTGTAATGAGACTAAAGTTTGTCTTTATTCGTCCCAAGTTAGTCTCGTTAGTCTCATTATAAGGTTTGTCTAAGTTCGTCCTTAGAAAGAGACTAACTAGGGACGAACTTAGACTAACTTGGGACGAACTTAGACTAACCTTATAATGAGACTAAAGTTTGTCTCAGTTCGTCCCAAGTTAGTCTCGTTAGTCTCATTCTAAGGTTTGTCTAAGTTCGTCCTTAGAGAGAGACTAACTAAGGATGAACTTAGACTAACTTGGGACGAACTTAGACTAACCTTATAATGAGACTAACGTTTGTCTTTGTTCGTCCCAAGTTGGTCTCGTTAGTCTCATTCTAAGGTTTGTCTAAGTTCGTCCTTCAGAAGAGACTAACTAGGGACGAACTTAGACTAACTTGGGACGAACTTAGACAAACCTTGGAATGAGAGTTTGTCTCGTTAGTCTCATTCTAAGGTTTGTCTAAGTTCGTCCTTAGAAAGAGATTAACTTGGGATGAACTTAGACTAACCTTGTAATGAGACTAACGTTTGTCTTTGTTCATCCCAAGTTAGTCTCGTTTGTCTCCTTCTAAGGTTTGTCTAACTTCGTCCTTAGAAAGAGACTAACTAGGGACGAACTTAGATTGACCTTGTAATGAGACTAACGTTTGTGTTTGTTCGTCCCAAGATAGTCTCGTGGTCTCATTCTAAGGTTTGTATAAGTTCGTCCTTAGAAAGAGACTAACTAGGGACGAAGTTAGACAAACCTTATAATGAGACAAACGTTTGTCTTTGTTCGTCCAAAGTTATTCTCGTTAGTCTCATTCTAAGGTTTGTTTAAGTTCGTCCTTAGAAAGAAACTAACTAGGGACGATTTTAGACTAACTTGGGACGAACTTAGACTAACCTTAGAATGAGAATGAAGTTTGTCTTTGTTCGTTCCAAGTTAGTCTCGTTAGTCTCATTCTAAGGTTTGTCTAAGTTCTCCCTTAGAATGAGAATAACTAGGGACGAATTTAGACTAACTTGGGACGAACTTAGACAAACCTTATAATGAGACTAACGCTTGTCTTTTTCGTCCCAAGTTAGTCTCGTTATTCTCATTATAAGGTTTGTCTAAGTTCATCCTTAGAAAGAGACTAACTAGGGACGAACTTAGACTAACTTGGGACGAACTTAGACTAACCTTATAATGAGACTAAAGTTTGTCTCTGTTCGTCCCAAGTTAGTCTCGTTAGTCTCATTCTAAGGTTTGTCTAAGTTCGTCCTTAGAAAGAGACTAACTAGGGACTAACTTGGGACGAACTTAGACTAACCTTATAATGAGACTAACGTTTGTCTTTGTTCGTCCCAAGTTGGTCTCGTTAGTCTCATTCTAAGGTTTGTCTAAGTTCGTCCTTAGAAAGAGACTAACTAGGGCCGAAGTTAGACTAACTTGGGACGAACTTAGACTAACCTTATAATGAGACTAACGTTTGTCTTTGTGTGTCCCAAGTGAGTCTCGTTTGTCTCCTTCTAAGATTTGTCTAACTTCGTCCTTAGAAAGAGACTAACTAGGGACGAACTTAGACTGACCTTGTAATGAGACAAACGTTTGTGTTTGTTCGTCCCAAGTTAGTCTCGTTAGTCTCATTCTAAGGTTTGTCTAAGTTCGTCCTTAGAAAGAGACTAACTAGGGACGAAGTTAGACAAACCTTATAATGAGACAAACGTTTGTCTTTGTTCGTCCCAAGTTAGTCTCGTTATTCTCATTATAAGGTTTGTCTAAGTTCGTCCTTAGAAAGAGACTAACTAGGGACGAACTTAGACTAACCTTATAATGAGACTAAAGTTTGTCGCTGTTCGTCCCAAGTTAGTCTCGTTAGTCTCATTCTAAGGTTTGTCTAAGTTCGTCCTTAAGAAGAGACTAACTAGGGACGAACTTAGACTGACTTGGGACGAACTTAGACAAACCTTAGAATGAGAGTTTGTCTCGTTAGTCTCATTCTAAGGTTTTTCTAAGTTCGTCCTTAGAAAGAGACTAACTTAGGATGAACTTAGACTAACCTTGTAATGAGACTAACGTTTGTCTTTGTTCGTCCAAAGTTAGTCTCGTTTGTCTCCTTCTAAGGTTTGTCTAACTTCGTCCTTAGAAAGAGACTAACTAGGGACGAACTTAGACTAAGTTGGGACGAACTTTGATTGACCTTGTAATGAGACTAACGTTTGTGTTTGTTCGTCCCCAGATTGTCTCGTTAGTCTCATTCTAAGGTTTGTCTAAGTTCGTCCTTAGAAAGAGACTAACTAGGGACGAACTTAGACAAACTTGGGACGAACTTACACTAACCTTATAATGAGACTAACGCTTGTCTTTTTTCGTCCCAAGTTGGTCTCGTTAGTCTCATTCTAAGGTTTGTCTAAGTTCGTCCTTAGAAAGAGACTAACTAGGGACGAACTTAGACTAACTTGGGACGAACTTAGACTAACCTTATAATGAGACTAACGTTTGTCTTTGTGTGTCCCAAGTGAGTCTCGTTTGTCTCCTTCTAAGGTTTGTCTAACTTCGTCCTTAGAAAGAGACTAACTAGGGACGAACTTAGACTGACCTTGTAATGAGACTAACGTTTGTGTTTGTTCGTCCCAAGTTAGTCTCGTTAGTCTCATTCTAAGGTTTGTCTAAGTTCGTCCTTAGAAAGAGACTAACTAGGGACGAAGTTAGACAAACCTTATAATGAGACAAACGTTTGTCTTTGTTCGTCCCAAGTTAGTCTCGTTAGTCTCATTCTAAGGTTTGTTTAAGTTCGTCCTCAGAAAGAAACTAACTAGGGACGAACTTAGACTAACTTGGGACGCACTTAGACTAACCTTAGAATGAGAATAAAGTTTGTCTCTGTCCGTCCCAAGTTAGTCTCGTTTGTCTCATTCTGAGGTTTATCTAAGTTCTCCCTTAGAAAGAGAATAACTAGGGACGAACTTAGACAAACTTGGGACGAACTTAGACAAACCTTATAATGAGACTAACGCTTGTCTTTGTTCGTCCAAAGTTAGTCTCGTTAGTCTCATTATAAGGTTTGTCTAAGTTCGTCCTTAGAAAGAGACTAACTAGGGACGAACTTAGACTAACTTGGGACGAACTTAGACTAACCTTATAATGAGACTAATGTTTGTCTCTGTTCGTCCCAAGTTAGTCCCGTTAGTCTCATTCTAAGGTTTGTCTATGTTCGTCCTTAGAAAGAGACTAACTAGGATGAACTTAGACTAACTTGGGACGAACTTAGACTAACCTTATAATGAGACTAACGTTTGTCTTTGTTCGTCCCAAGTTAGTCTCGTTAGTCTCATTCTAAGGTTTGTCTAAGTTCGTCCTTAGAAAGAGACTAACTAGGGACGAACTTAGACTAACTTGGGACGAACTTAGACTAACCTTATAATGAGACTAACGTTTGTCTTTGTTCGTCCCAAGTTAGTCTCGTTAGTCTCATTCTAAGGTTTATCTAAGTTTGTCCTTAGAAAGAGACTAACTATGGACGAACTTATACTAACTTGGGACAAACTTAGACTAACCTCGTAATGAGACTAAAGTTTGTCTTTGTTCGTCCCAAGTTAGTCTCGTTAGTTATATTCTAAGGTTTGTCTAAGTTCGTCCTTAGAAAGAGATTAACTAGGGACGAACTTAGACTAAGTTGGGACGAACTTAGACTAACCTTGTAATGAGACTAACGTTTGTCTTTGTTCGTCCCAAGTTAGTATCGTTAGTCTCATTCTAAGGTTTGTCTAAGTTCGTCCTTAAGAAGAGACTAACTAGGGACGAACTTAGACAAACCTTAGAATGAGAGTTTGTCTCGTTAGTCTCATTCTAAGGTTTGTCTAAGTTCGTCCTTAGAAAGAGACTAACTTGGGATGAACTTAGACTAACCTTGTAATGAGACTAACGTCTGTCTTTGTTCGTCCCAAGTTAGTCTCGTTTGTCTCCTTCTAAGGTTTGTCTAACTTCGTCCTTAGAAAGAGACTAACTAGGGACGAACTTAGACTAAGTTGGGACGAACTTAGATTGACCTTGTAATGAGACTAACGTTTGTGTTTGTTCGTCCCAAGTTAGTCTCGTTAGTCTCATTCTAAGGTTTGTCTAAGTTCGTCCTTAGAAAGAGACTAACTTGAGATGAACTTAGACTAACCTTGTAATGAGACTAACGTTTGTCTTTGTTCGTCCCAAGTTAGTCTCGTTTGTCTCCTTCTAAGGTTTGTCTAACTTCGTCCTTAGAAAGAGACTAACTTGGGACGAACTTAGACTAACCTTATAATGAGACAAACGTTTGTCTTTGTTCGTCCCAAGTTATTCTCGTTAGTCTCATTCTAAGGTTTGTTTAAGTTCGTCCTTAGAAAGAAACTAACTAGGGACGAACTGAGACTAACTTGGGACGAACTTAGACTAACCTTAGAATGAGAATAAAGTTTGTCTTTGTTCGTTCCAAGTTAGTCTCGTTAGTCTCATTCTACGGTTTGTCTAAGTTCTCCCTTAGAAATAGAATAACTAGGGACGAATTGAGACTAACTTGGGACGAACTTAGACTAACCTTATAATGAGACTAACATTTGTCTTTGTTCGTCCCAAGTTGGTCTCGTTAGTCTCATTCTAAGGTTTGTCTAAGTTCTACCTTAGAAAGAGATTAACTAGGGACGAACTTAGAATAACTTGGGACGAACTTAGACTAACCTTATAATGAGACTAACGTTTGTCTTTGTGTGTCCCAAGTGAGTCTCGTTTGTCTCCTTCTAAGGTTTGTCTAACTTCGTCCTTAGAAAGAGACTAACTAGGGACGAACTTAGACTGACCTTGTAATGAGACTAACGTTTGTGTTTGTTCGTCCCAAGTTAGTCTCGTCAGTCTCATTCTAAGGTTTGTCTAAGTTCATCCTTAGAAAGAGACTAACTAGGGACGAAGTTAGACAAACCTTATAATGAGACAAACGTTTGTCTTTGTTCGTCCCAAGTTAGACTCGTTAGTCTCATTCTACGGTTTGTCTAAGTTCTCCCTTAGAAATAGAATAACTAGGGACGAATTTAGACTAACTTGGGACGAACTTAGACAAACCTTATAATGAGACTAACGCTTGTCTTTTTCGTCCCAAGTTAGTCTCGTTATTCTCATTATAAGGTTTGTCTAAGTTCGTCCTTAGAAAGAGACTAACTAGGGACGAACTTAGACTAACTTGGGACGAACTTAGACTAACCTTATAATGAGACTAAAGTTTGTCTCTGTTCGTCCCAAGTTAGTCTCGTTAGTCTCATTCTAAGGTTTGTCTACGTTCGTCCTTAGAAAGAGACTAACTAGGGACGAACTTAGAATAACTTGGGACGAACTTAGACTAACCTTATAATGAGACTAACGTTTGTCTTTGTTCGTCCCAAGTTGGTCTCGTTAGTCTCATTCTATGGTTTGTCTAAGTTCGTCCTTAGAAAGAGATTAACTAGGGACGAACTTAGAATAACTTGGGACGAACTTAGACTAACCTTATAATGAGACTAACGTTTGTCTTTGTGTGTCCCAAGTGAGTCTCGTTTGTCTCCTTCTAAGGTTTGTCTAACTTCGTCCTTAGAAAGAGACTAACTAGGGACGAACTTAGACTGACCTTGTAATGAGACTAACGTTTGTGTTTGTTCGTCCCAAGTTAGTCTCGTTAGTCTCATTCTAAGGTTTGTCTAAGTTCGTCCTTAGAAAGAGACTAACTAGGGACGAAGTTAGACAAACCTTATAATGAGACAAACGTTTGTCTTTGTTCGTCCCAAGTTAGTCTCATTCTAAGGTTTGTTTAAGTTAGTCCTTAGAAAGA
This sequence comes from Rhodiola chrysanthemifolia, assembly GCA_033675395.1. NCBI lineage: Eukaryota > Viridiplantae > Streptophyta > Magnoliopsida > Saxifragales > Crassulaceae > Rhodiola > Rhodiola chrysanthemifolia. Next base: position 786,610 of record CM066204.1, read on the forward strand.
AACTAACTAGGGACGAACTTAGACTAACTTGGGACGAACTTAGACTAACCTTAGAATGAGAATAAAGTTTGTCTTTGTTCGTTCGAAGTTAGTCTCGTTAGTCTCATTCTAAGGTTTGTCTAAGTTCTCCCTTAGAAAGAGAATAACTAGGGACGAATTTAGACTAACTTGGGACGAACTTAGACAAACCTTATAAGGAGACTAACGCTTGTCTTTGTTCGTCCCAAGTTAGTCTCGTTATTCTCATTATAAGGTTTGTCTAAGTTCGTCCTTAGAAAGAGACTAACTAGGGACGAACTTAGACTAACTTGGGACGAACTTAGACTAACCTTATAATGAGACTAAAGTTTGTCTCTGTTCGTCCCAAGTTAGTCTCGTTAGTCTCATTCTAAGGTTTGTCTACGTTCGTCCTTAGAAAGAGACTAACTAGGACGAACTTAGACTAACTAGGGACGAAGTTAGACAAACCTTATAATGAGACAAACGTTTGTCTTTGTTCATCCCAAGTTAGTCTCGTTAGTCTCATTCTAAGGTTTGTTTAAGTTCGTCCTTAGAAAGAAACTAACTAGGGACGAACTTAGACTAACTTGGGACGAACTTAGACTAACCTTAGAATGAGAATAAAGTTTGTCTTTGTTCGTTCGAAGTTAGTCTCGTTAGTCTCATTCTAAGGTTTGTCTAAGTTCTCCCTTAGAAAGAGAATAACTAGGGACGAATTTAGACTAACTTGGGACGAACTTAGACAAACCTTATAATGAGACTAACGCTTGTCTTTTTCGTCCCAAGTTAGTCTCGTTATTCTCATTATAAGGTTTGACTAAGTTCGTTCTTAGAAAGAGACTAACTAGGGACGAACTTAGACTAACTTGGGACGAACTTAGACTAACCTTATAATGAGACTAAAGTTTGTCTCTGTTCGTCCCAAGTTAGTCTCGTTAGTCTCATTCTAAGGTTTGTCTAAGTTCGTCCTTAGAAAGAGACTAACTAGGGACGAACTTAGACTAACTTGGAACAAACTTAGACTAACCTTATAATGAGACTAACGTTTGTCTTTGTTCGTCCCAAGTTGGTCTCGTTAGTCTCATTCTAAGGTTTGTCTAAGTTCGTCCTTAGAAAGAGATTAACTAGGGACGAACTTAGAATAACTTGGGACGAACTTAGACTAACCTTATAATGAGACTAACGTTTGTCTTTGTGTGTCCCAAGTGAGTCTCGTTTGTCTCCTTCTAAGGTTTGTCTAACTTCGTCCTTAGAAAGAGACTAACTAAGGACGAACTTAGACTGACCTTGTAATCAGACTAACGTTTGTGTTTGTTCGTCCCAAGTTAGTCTCGTTAGTCTCATTCTAAGGTTTGTCTAAGTTCGTCCTTAGAAAGAGACTAACTAGGGACGAAGTTAGACAAACCTTATAATGAGACGAACGTTTGTCTTTGTTCGTCCCAAGTTAGTCTCGTTAGTCTCATTCTAAGGTTTGTTTAAGTTCGTCCTTAGAAAGAAACTAACTAGGGACGAACTTAGACTAACTTGGGACGAACTTAGACTAACCTTAGAATGAGAATAAAGTTTGTCTTTGTTCGTTCGAAGTTAGTCTCGTTAGTCTCATTCTAAGGTTTGTCTAAGTTCTCCCTTAGAAAGAGAATAACTAGGGACGAATTTAGACTAACTTGGGACGAACTTAGACAAACCTTATAATGAGACTAACGCTTGTCTTTTTCGTCCCAAGTTAGTCTCGTTATTCTCATTATAAGGTTTGTCTAAGTTCGTCATTAGAAAGAGACTAACTAGGGACGAACTTAGACTAACTTGGGACGAACTTAGACTAACCTTATATTGAGACTAAAGTTTGTCTCTGTTCGTCCCAAGTTAGTCTCGTTAGTCTCATTCTAAGGTTTGTCTTAGTTTGTCCTTAGAAAGAGACTAACTAGGGACGAACTTAGACTAACTTGGGACGAACTTAGACTAACCTTATAATGAGACTAACGTCTGTCTTTGTTCGTCCCAAGTTGGTCTCGTTAGTCTCATTCTAAGGTTTGTCTAAGTTCGTCCTTAGAAAGAGACTAACTAGGGACGAACTTAGACTAACCTTATAATGAGACTAACGTTTGTCTTTGTGTGTCCCAAGTGAGTCTCGTTTGTCCCCTTCTAAGGTTTGTCTAACTTCGTCCTTAGAAAGAGACTAACTAGGGACGAACTTAGACTGACCTTGTAATGAGACTAACGGTTGTGTTTGTTCGTCCCAAGTTAGTCTCGTTAGTCTAATTGTAAGGTTTGTCTAAGTTCGTCCTTAGAAAGAGACTAACTAGGGACGAACTTAGACTAACTTGGGACGAACTTAGACTAACCTTGTAATGAGACTAAAGTTTCTCTTTGTTCGTCCCAAGTTAGTCTCGTTAGTCTCATTCTAAGGTTTGTTTAAGTTCGTCCTTAGAAAGAAACTAACTAGGGACGAACTTAGACTAACTTGGGACGCACTTAGACTAACCTTAGAATGAGAATAAAGTTTGTCTCTGTTCGTCCCAAGTTAGTCTCGTTAGTCTCATTCTAAGGTTTATCTAAGTTCTCCCTTAGAAAGAGAATAACTAGGGACGAACTTAGACTAACTTGGGACGAACTTAGACAAACCTTATAATGAGACTAACGCTTGTCTTTGTTCGTCCCAAGTTAGTCTCGTTAGTCTCATTATAAGGTTTGTCTAAGTTCGTCCTTAGAAAGAGACTAACTAGGGACGAACTTAGACTAACTTGGGACGAACTTAGACTAACCTTTTAATGAGACTAATGTTTGTCTCTGTTCGTCCCAAGTTAGTCCCGTTAGTCTCATTCTAAGGTTTGTCTACGTTCGTCCTTAGAAAGAGACTAACTATGGACGAACTTAGACTAACTAGGGACGAACTTAGACTAACCTTATAATGAGACTAACGTTTGTCTTTTTTCGTCCCAAGTTAGTCTCGTTAGTCTCATTCTAAGGTTTGTCTAAGTTCGTCCTTAAAAAGAGACTAACTAGGGACGAACTTAGACTAACTTGGGACGAACTTAGACTAACCTTATAATGAGACTTACGTTTGTCTTTGTTCGTCCCAAGTTAGTCTCGTTAGTCTCATTCTAAGGTTTATCTAAGTTTTTCCTAAGAAAGAGACTAACTATGGACGAACTTATACTAACTTGGGACGAACTTAGACTAACCTTGTAATGAGACTAAAGTTTGTCTTTGTTCGTCCCAAGTTAGTCTCGTTAGTCATATTCTAAGGTTTGTCTAAGTTCGTCCTTAGAAAGAGATTAACTAGGGACGAACTTAGACTAAGTTGGGACGAACTTAGACTAACCTTGTAATGAGACTAACGTTTGTCTTTGTTCGTCCCAAGTTAGTATCGTTAGTCTCATTCTAAGGTTTGTCTAAGTTCGTCCTTAAGAAGAGACTAACTAGGGACGAACTTAGACTAACTTGGGACGAACTTAGAGAAACCTTAGAATGAGAGTTTGTCTCGTTAGTCTCATTCTAAGGTTTGTCTAAGTTCGTCCTTAGAAAGAGACTAACTTGGGATGAACTTAGACTAACCTTGTAATGAGACTAACGTTTGTCTTTGTTCGTCCCAAGTTAGTCTCGTTTGTCTCCTTCTAAGGTTTGTCTAACTTCGTCCTTAGAAAGAGACTAACTAGGGACGAACTGAGACTAACTAGGGACGAACTTAGATTGACCTTGTAATGAGACTAACGTTTGTGTTTGTTCTTCCCAAGTTAGTCTCGTTAGTCTCATTCTAAGGTTTGTCTAAGTTCGTCCTTAGAAAGAGAATAACTAGGGACGAAGTTAGACAAACCTTATAATGAGACAAACGTTTGTCTTTGTTCGTCCCAAGTTATTCTCGTTAGTCTCATTCTAAGGTTTGTTTAAGTTCGTCCTTAGAAAGAAACTAACTAGGGACGAACTGAGACTAACTTGGGACGAACTTAGACTAACCTTAGAATGAGAATAAAGTTAGTCTTTGTTCGTTCAAAGTTAGTCTCGTTAGTCTCATTCTACGGTTTGTCTAAGTTCTCCCTTAGAAATAGAATAACTAGGGACGAAATTAGACTAACTTGGGACGAACTTAGACAAACCTTATAATGAGACTAACGCTTGTCTTTGTTCGTCCCAAGTTAGTCTCGTTATTCACATTATAAGGTTTCTCTAAGTTCGTCCTTAGAAAGAGACTAACTAGGGACGAACTTAGACTAACTTGGGACGAACTTAGACTAACCTTATAATGAGACAAAAGTTTGTCTCTGTTCGTCCCAAGTTAGTCTCGTTAGTCTCATTCTAAGGTTTGTCTAAGGTCGTCCTTAGAAAGAGACTAACTAGGGACGAACTTAGACTAACTTGGGACGAACTTAGACTAACCTTATAATGAGACTAACGTTTGTCTTTGTTCGTCCCAAGTTGGTCTCGTTAGTCTCATTCTAAGGTTTGTCTAAGTTCGTCCTTAGAAAGAGATTAACTAAGGACGAACTTAGAATAACTTGGGACGAACTTAGACTAACCTTATAATGAGACTAACGTTTGTCTTTGTGTGTCCCAAGTGAGTCTCGTTTGTCTCCTTCTAAGGTTTGTCTAACTTCGTCCTTAGAAAGAGACTAACTAGGGACGAACTTAGACTGACCTTGTAATGAGACTAACGTTTGTGTTTGTTCGTCCCAAGTTAGTCTCGTTATTCTCATTCTAAGGTTTGTCTAAGTTCGTCCTTAGAAAGAGACTAACTAGGGACGAAGTTAGACAAACCTTATAATGAGACAAACGTTTGTCTTTGTTCGTCCCAAGTTAGTCTCGTTAGTCTCATTCTAAGGTTTGATTAAGTTCGTCCTTAGAAAGAAACTAACTAGGGACGAACTTAGACTAACTTGGGATGCACTTAGACTAACCTTAGAATGAGAATAAAGTTTGTCTTTGTTCGTTCCAAGTTAGTCTCGTTAGTCTCATTCTATGGTTTATCTAAGTTCTCCCTTAGAAAGAGAATAACTAGGGACGAACTTAGACTAACTTGGGACGAACTTAGACAAACCTTATAATGAGACTAACGCTTGTCTTTGCTCGTCCCAAGTTAGTCTCGTTAGTCTCATTATAAGGTTTATCCAAGTTCGTCCTTAGAAAGAGACTTACTAGGGACGAACTTAGACTAACTTGGGACGAACTTAGACTAACCTTATAATGAGACTAAAGTTAGTCTCTGTTCGTCCCAAGTTAGTCTCGTTAGTCTCATTCTAAGGTTTGTCTACGTTCGTCCTTAGAAAGAGACTAACTAGGGACGAACTTAGACTAACTTGGGACGAACTTAGACTAACCTTATAATGAGACTAACGTTTGTCTTTGTTCGTCCCAAGTTAGTCTCGTTAGTCTCATTCTAAGGTTTGTGTAAGTTCGTCCTTAGAAAGAGACTAACTAGGGACGAACTTTGACTAACTTGGGACGAACTTAGACTAACCTTATAATGAGACTAACGTTTGTCTTTGTTCGTCCCAAGTTGGTCTCGTTAGTCTCATTCTAAGGTTTGTCTAAGTTCGTCCTTAGAAAGAGATTAACTAAGGACGAACTTAGAATAAGTTGGGACGAACTTAGACTAACCTTATAATGAGACTAACGTTTGTCTTTGTGTGTCCCAAGTGAGTCTCGTTTGTCTCCTTCTAAGGTTTGTCTAACTTCGTCCTTAGAAAGAGACTAACTAGGGACGAACTTAGACTGACCTTGTAATGAGACTAACGTTTGTGTTTGTTCGTCCCAAGTTAGTCTCGTTATTCTCATTCTAAGGTTTGTCTAAGTTCGTCCTTAGAAAGAGACTAACTAGGGACGAAGTTAGACAAACCTTATAATGAGACGAACGTTTGTCTTTGTTCGTCCCAAGTTAGTCTCGTTAGTCTCATTCTAAGGTTTGATTAAGTTCGTCCTTAGAAAGAAACTAACTAGGGACGAACTTAGACTAACTTGGGATGCACTTAGACTAACCTTAGAATGAGAATAAAGTTTGTCTTTGTTCGTTCCAAGTTAGTCTCGTTAGTCTCATTCTATGGTTTATCTAAGTTCTCCCTTAGAAAGAGAATAACTAGGGACGAACTTAGACTAACTTGGGACGAACTTAGACAAACCTTATAATGAGACTAACGCTTGTCTTTGCTCGTCCCAAGTTAGTCTCGTTAGTCTCATTATAAGGTTTATCCAAGTTCGTCCTTAGAAAGAGACTTACTAGGGACGAACTTAGACTAACTTGGGACGAACTTAGACTAACCTTATAATGAGACTAAAGTTAGTCTCTGTTCGTCCCAAGTTAGTCTCGTTAGTCTCATTCTAAGGTTTGTCTACGTTCGTCCTTAGAAAGAGACTAACTAGGGACGAACTTAGACTAACTTGGGACGAACTTAGACTAACCTTATAATGAGACTAACGTTTGTCTTTGTTCGTCCCAAGTTAGTCTCGTTAGTCTAATTCTAAGGTTTGTGTAAGTTCGTCCTTAGAAAGAGACTAACTAGGGACGAACTTAGACTAACTTGGGACGAACTTAGACTAACCTTATAATGAGACTAACGTTTGTCTTTGTTCGTCCCAAGTTGGTCTCGTTAGTCTCATTCTAAGGTTTGTCTAAGTTCGTCCTTAGAAAGAGATTAACTAAGGACGAACTTAGAATAAGTTGGGACGAACTTAAACTAACCTTATAATGAGACTAACGTTTGTCTTTGTGTGTCCCAAGTGAGTCTCGTTTGTCTCCTTCTAAGGTTTGTCTAACTTCGTCCTTAGAAAGAGACTAACTAGGGACAAACTTAGACTGACCTTGTAATGAGACTAACGTTTGTGTTTGTTCGTCCCAAGTTAGTCTCCTTATTCTCATTCTAAGGTTTGTCTAAGTTCGTCCTTAGAAAGAGACTAACTAGGGACAAAGTTAGACAAACCTTATAATGAGACAAACGTTTGTCTTTGTTCGTCCCAAGTTAGTCTCGTTAGTCTCATTCTAAGGTTTGATTAAGTTCGACCTTAGAAAGAAACTAACTAGGGACGAACTTAGACTAACTTGGGATGCACTTAGACTAACCTTAGAATGAGAATAAAGTTTGTCTTTGTTCGTTCCAAGTTAGTCTCGTTAGTCTCATTCTATGGTTTATCTGAGTTCTCCCTTAGAAAGAGAATAACTAGGGACGAACTTAGACTAACTTGGGACGAACTTAGACAAACCTTATAATGAGACTAACGCTTGTCTTTGCTCGTCCCAAGTTAGTCTCGTTAGTCTCATTATAAGGTTTATCCAAGTTCGTCCTTAGAAAGAGACTAACTAGGGACGAACTTAGACTAACTTGGGACGAACTTAGACTAACCTTATAATGAGACTAAAGTTAGTCTCTGTTCGTCCCAAGTTAGTCTCGTTAGTCTCATTCTAAGGTTTGTCTACGTTCGTCCTTAGAAAGAGACTAACTAGGGACGAACTTAGACTAACTTGGGACGAACTTAGACTAACCTTATAATGAGACTAACGTTTGTCTTTGTTCGTCCCAAGTTAGTCTCGTTAGTCTCATTCTAAGGTTTGTGTAAGTTTGTCCTTAGAAAGAGACTAACTAGGGACGAACTTAGACTAACTTGGGACAAACTTAGACTAACCATATAATGAGACTAACGTTTGGCTTTGTTCGTCCCAAGTTAGTCTCGTTAGTCTCATTCTAAGGTTTATCTAAGTTCGTCCGTAGAAAGAGACTAACTATGGACGAACTTATACTAACTTGGGACGAACTTAGACTAACCTTGTAATGAGACTAAAGTTTGTCTTTGTTCGTCCCAAGTTAGTCTCGTTAGTCTCATTATAAGGTTTATCCAAGTTCGTCCTTAGAAAGAGACTAACTAGGGACGAACTTAGACTAACTTGGGACGAACTTAGACTAACCTCATAATGAGACTAAAGTTAGTCTCTGTTCGTCCCAAGTTAGTCTCGTTAGTCTCATTCTAAGGTTTGTCTACGTTCGTCCTTAGAAAGAGATTAACTAGGGATGAACTTAGACTAACTTGGGACGAACTTAGACTAACCTTGTAATGAGACTTACGTTTGTCTTTGTTCGTCCCAAGTTAGTATCGTTTGTCTCATTCTAAGGTTTGTCTAAGTTCGTCCTTAAGAAGAGACTAACTAGGGACGAACTTAGACTAACTTGGGACGAACTTAGACAAACCTTAGAATGAGAGTTTGTCTCGTTAGTCTCATTCTAAGGTTTGTCTAAGTTCGTCCTTAGAAAGAGACTAACTAGGGACGAAATTAGACAAACCTTATAATGAGACAAACGTTTGTCTTTGTTCGTCCCAAGTTATTCTCGTTAGTCTCATTCTAAGGTTTGTTTAAGTTCGTCCTTAGAACGAAACTAACAAGGGAGGAATTGTGACTAACTTGGGACGAACTTAGACTAACCTTAGAATGAGAATAAAGTTTGTCTTTGTTCGTTCCAAGTTAGTCTCGTTAGTCTCATTCTAAGGTTTGTCTAAGTTCTCCCTTAGAAAGAGAATAACTAGGGACGAATTTAGACTAACTTGGAACGAACTTAGACAAACTTTATAATGAGACTAACGCTTGTCTTTTTCGTCCCAAGTTAGTCTCGTTAGTCTCATTATAAGGTTTGTCTAAGTTCGTCCTTAGAAAGAGACTAACTAGGGACGAACTTAGACTAACTTGGGACGAACTTAGACAAACCTTATAATGAGACAAAAGTTTGTCTCTGTTCGTCCCAAGTTAGTCTCGTTAGTCTCATTCTAAGGTTTGTCTAAGTTCGTCCTTAGAAAGAGACTAACTAGGGACGAACTTCGACTAACTTGGGACGAACTTAGACTAACCTTATAATGAGACTAACATTTGTCTTTGTTCGTCCCAAGTTAGTCTCGTTAGTCTCATTCTAAGGTTTGTCTAAGTTCGTCCTTAGAAAGAGACTAACTAGGGACGAACTTAAACTAACTTGGGACGAACTTAGACTAACCTTATAATGAGACTAACGTTTGTCTTTGTGTGTCCCAAGTGAGTCTCGTTTGTCTCCTTCTAAGGATTCTCTAACTTCGTCCTTAGAAAGAGACAAACTAGGGACGAACTTAGACTAAGTTGGGACGAACTTAGACTGACCTTGTAATGAGACTAACGTTTGTGTTTGTTCGTCCCAAGTTAGTCTCGTTAGTCTCATTCTAAGGTTTGTCTAAGTTCGTCCTTAGAAAGAGACTAACTAGGGACGAACTTAGACAAACCTTATAATGAGACAAACGTTTGTCTTTCTTCGTCCCAAGTTAGTCTCGTTAGTCTCATTCTAAGGTTTGTTTAAGTTCGTCCTTAGAAAGAAACTAACTAGGGACGAACTTAGACTAACTTTTGATGAACTTAGACTAACCTTAGTATGAGAATAAAGTTTGTCTTTGTTCGTTCCAAGTTAGTCTCGTTAGTCTCATTCTAAGGTTTGTCTAAGTTCTCCCTTAGAAAGAGAATAACTAGGGACGAACTTAGACTAACTTGGGACGAACTTAGACAAACCTTACAATGAGACTAACGCTTGTCTTTTTCGTCCCAAGTTAGTCTCGTTAGTCTCATTATAAGGTTTGTCTAAGTTCGTCCTTAGAAAGAGACTAACTAAGGACGAACTTAGACAAGCTTGGGACGAACTTAAACTAACCTTATAATGAGACTAAAGTTTGTCTCTGTTCGTCCCAAGTTAGTCTCGTTAGTCTCATTCTAAGGTTTGTCTAAGTTCGTCCTTAGAAAGAGACTAACAAGGGACGAACTTAGACTAACTTGGGACGAACTTAGACTAACCTTATAATGAGACGAACGTTTGTCTTTGTTCGTCCCAAGTTAGTCTCGTTAGTCTCATTCTAAGGTTTGTCTAAGTTCGTCCTTAGAAAGAGACTAACTTGGGATGAATTTAGACTAACCTTGTAATGAGACTAACGTTTGTCTTTGTTCGTCCCAAGTTACTCTCGTTTGTCTCCTTCTAAGGTTTGTCTAACTTCGTCCTTAGAAAGAGACTAACTAGGGACGAACTTAGACTAAGTTGGGACGAACTTAGATTGACCTTGTAATAAGAATAACGTTTGTGTTTGTTCGTCCCAAGTTAGTCTCGTTAGTCTCCTTCTAAGGTTTGTCTAAGTTCGTCCTTAGAAAGAGACTAACTAGGGACGAAGTTAGACAAACCTTATAATGAGACAAACGTTTGTCTTTGTTCGTCCCAAGTTATTCTCGTTAGTCTCATTCTAAGGTTTGTTTAAGTTCGTCCTTAGAAAGAAACTAACTAGGGACGAACTTAGACTAACTTGGGACAAACTTAGACTAACCTTAGAATGAGAATAAAGTTTGTCTTTGTTCGTTCCAAGTTAGTCTCGTTAGTCTCATTCTAAGGTTTGTCTAAGTTCTCCCTTAGAAAAAGAATAACTAGGGACGAATTTAGACTAACTTGGGACGAACTTAGACAAACCTTATAATGAGACTAACGCTTGTCTTTTTTGTCCCAAGTTAGTCTCGTTAGTCTCATTATAAGGTTTGTCTAAGTTCGTCCTTAGAAAGAGACTAACTAGGGACGAACTTAGACTAACTTGGGACGAACTTAGACTAACCTTATAATGAGACTAAAGTTTTTCTCTGTTCGTCCCAAGTTAGTCTCGTTAGTCTCTTTCTAAGATTTGTCTAAGTTCGTCCTTAGAAAGAGACTACCTAGGGACGAACTTAGACTAACTTGGGACGAACTTAGACTAACCTTATAATGAGACTAACGTTTGTCTTTGTTCGTCCCAAGTTGGTCTCGTTAGTCTCAATTTAAGGTTTGTCTAAGTTCGTCCTTAGAAAGAGACTAACTAGGGACGAACTTAGACTAACTTGGGACGAACTTAGACTAACCTTATAATGAGACTATCGTTTGACTTTGTGTGTCCCAAGTGAGTCTCGTTTGTCTCCTTCTAAGGTTTGTCTAACTTCGTCCTTGGAAAAAGACTAACTAGGGACGAACTTAGACTAAGTTGGGACGCACTTAGACTGACCTTGTAAGGAGACTAACGTTTGTGTTTGTTCGTCCCAAGTTAGTCTCGTTAGTCTCATTCTAAGGTTTGTCTAAGTTCGTCCTTAGAAAGAGACTAACTAGGGACGAAGTTAGACAAACCTTATAATGAGACAAACGTTTGTCTTTCTTCGTCCCAAGTTAGTCTCGTTAGTCTCATTCTAAGGTTTGTTTAAGTTCGTCCTTAGAAAGAAACTAACTAGGGACGAACTTAGACTAACTTGGGATGAACTTAGACTAACCTTAGAATGAGAATAAAGTTTGTCTTTGTTCGTTCCAAGTTAGTCTCGTTAGTCTCATTCTAAGGTTTGTCTAAGTTCTCCCTTAGAAAGAGAATAACTAGGGACGAACTTAGACTCACTTGGGACGAACTTAGACTAACCTTATAATGAGACTAAAGTTTGTCTCTGTTCGTCCCAAGTTAGTCTCGTTAGTCTCATTCTAAGGTTTGTCTACGTTCGTCCTTAGAAAGAGACTAACTAGGGACGAACTTAGACTAACTTGTGACGAACTTAGACTAACCTTATAATGAGACTAACTTTTGTCTTTGTTCGTCCCAAGTTAGTCTCGTTAGTCTCATTCTAAGGTTTGTCTAAGTTCGTCCTTAGAAAGAGACTAACTAGGGACGAACTTAGACTAACTTGGGACGAACTTAGACTAATTTTATAATGAGACTAGCGTTTGTCTTTGTTCGTCCCAAGTTAGTCTCGTTAGTCTCATTCTAAGGTTTATCTAAGTTCGTCCTTAGAAAGAGACTAACTATGGACGTACTTATACTAACTTGGGACGAACTTAGACGAACCTTGTAATGAGACTAAAGGTTGTCTTTGTTCGTCCCAAGTTAGTCTCGTTAGTCTCATTCTAAGGTTCGTCTAAGTTCGTCCTTAGAAAGAGACTAACTAGGGACGAACTTAGACTAACTTGGGACGAACTTAGACTAGCCTTGTAATGAGACTAACGTTTGTCTTTGTTCGTCCCAAGTTAGTATCGTTAGTCTCATTCTAAGGTTTGTCTAAGTTCGTCCTTAAGAAGAGACTAACTAGGGACGAACTTAGACTAACTTCGGACGAACTTAGACAAACCTTAGAATGAGAGTTTGTCTCATTAGTCTCATTCTAAGGTTTGTCTAAGTTCGTCCTTAGAAAGAGACTAACTTGGGATGAACTTAGACTAACCTTGTAATGAGACTAACGTTTGTCTTTGTTCGTCCCAAGTTAGTCTCGTTAGTCTCATTCTAAGGTTTGTTTAAGTTCGTCCTTAGAAAGAAACTAACTAGGGACGAAGTTAGACAAACCTTATAATGAGACAAACGTTTGTCTTTCTTCGTCCCAAGTTAGTCTCGTTAGTCTCATTCTAAGGTTTGTCTAAGTTCTCTCTTAGAAAGAGAATAACTAAGGACGAACTTAGACTAACTTGGGATGAACTTAGACTAACCTTAGAATGAGAATAAAGTTTGTCTTTGTTCGTTCCAAGTTAGTCTCGTTAGTCTCATTCTAAGGTTTGTCTAAGTTCGTCCTTAGAAAGAGACTAACTAGGGACGAAGTTAGACAAACCTTATAATGAGACTAACGTTTGTCTTTGTTCGTCCCAAGTTAGTCTCGTTAGTCTTATTCTAAGTTTTGTTTAAGTTCGTCCTTAGAAAGAAACTAACTAGGGACGAACTTAGACTAACTTGGGACAAACTTAGACTAACCTTAGAATGAGAATAAAGTTTGTCCTTGTTCGTTCCAAGTTAGTCTCGTTAGTCTCATTCTAAGGTTTGTCTAAGTTCTCCCTTAGAAAGAGAATAACTAGGGACGAACTTAGACTAACTTGGGACGAACTTAGACAAACCTGATAATGAGACTAACACTTGTCTTTGTTCGTCCCAAGTTAGTCTCGTTAGTCTCATTATAAGGTTTGTCTAAGTTCGTCCTTAGAAAGAGACTAACTAGGGACGAACTTAGACTAACTTGGGACGAACTTAGACTAGCCTTGTAATAGGACTAACGTTTGTCTTTGTTCGTCCCAAGTTAGTATCGTTAGTCTCATTCTAAGGTTTGTCTAAGTTCGTCCTTAAGAAGAGACTAACTAGGGACGAACTTAGACTAACTTCGGACGAACTTAGACAAACCTTAGAATGAGAGTTTGTCTCATTAGTCTCATTCTAAGGTTTGTCTAAGTTCGTCCTTAGAAAGAGACTAACCTTGTAATGAGACTAACGTTTGTCTTTGTTCGTCCCAAGTTAGTCTCGTTAGTCTCATTCTAAGGTTTGTTTAAGTTCGTCCTTAGAAAGAAACTAACTAGGGACGAAGTTAGACAAACCTTATAATGAGACAAACGTTTGTCTTTCTTCGTCCCAAGTTAGTCTCGTTAGTCTCATTCTAAGGTTTGTCTAAGTTCTCTCTTAGAAAGAGAATAACTAAGGACGAACTTAGACTAACTAGGGATGAACTTAGACTAACCTTAGAATGAGAATAAAGTTTGTCTTTGTTCGTTCCAAGTTAGTCTCGTTAGTCTCATTCTAAGGTTTGTCTAAGTTCTTCCTTAGAAAGAGTCTAACTAGGGACGAAGTTAGACAAACCTTATAATGAGACTAACGTTTGTCTTTGTTCGTCCCAAGTTAGTCTCGTTAGTCTTATTCTAAGGTTTGTTTAAGTTCGTCCTTGGAAAGAAATTAACTAGGGACGAACTTAGACTAACTTGGGACGAACTTAGACTAACCTTAGAATGAGAATAAAGTTTGTCCTTGTTCGTTCCAAGTTAGTCTCGTTAGTCTCATTCTAAGGTTTGTCTAAGTTCTCCCTTAGAAAGAGAATAACTAGGGACGAACTTAGACAAACCTGATAATGAGACTAACACTTGTCTTTGTTCGTCCCAAGTTAGTCTCGTTAGTCTCATTATAAGGTTTGTCTAAGTTCGTCCTTAGAAAGAGACTAACTAGGGACGAACTTAGACTAACTTGGGACGAACTTAGACTCATCTTATAATGAGACTAACGTTTGTCTTTGTTCGTCCCAAGTTGGTCTCGTTAATCTCATTCTAAGGTTTGTGTAATTTCGTCCTTAGAAAGAGACTAACTAGGGACGAACTTAGACTAACTTGGGACAGACTTAGACTAACCTTATAATGAGACTAACGTTTGTCTTTGTTCGTCCCAAGTTAGTCTCGTTAGTCTCATTCTAAGGTTTATCTAAGTTCGTCCTTAGAAAGAAACTAACTATGGACGAACTTATACTAACTTGGGACGAACTTATACTAACCTTGTAATGAGACTAAAGTTTGTCTTTGTTCGTCCCAAGTTAGTCTCGTTAGTCTCATTCTAAGGTTGGTCTAAGTTCGTCCTTAAAAAGAGACTAACTAGAGACGAAATTAGACTGACTTGGGACGAAATTGGACTAACCTTGTAATGAGACTAACGTTTGTCTTTGTTTGTCCCAAGTTAGTCTCGTTAGTCTCATTCTAAGGTTTGTCTAAGTTTGTCCTTAGAAAGAGACTAACTATGGACGAACTTAGACTAACTTGGGACGAACTTAGACTAACCTTGTAATGAGACTAACGTTTGTCTTTGTTCGTCCCAAGTTAGTCTCGTTAGTCTCATTCGATGGCATGTCTAAGTTCGTCCTTAAGAAGAGACTAACTAGAGACGAACTTAGACTAACTTGGGACGAACTTAGACAAACCTTAGAATGAGAGTTTGTCTCGTTAGTCTCATTCTAAGGTTTGTCTAAGTTTGTCCTTAGAAAGAGACTAACTTGGGACGAACTTAGACTAACTTGGGACGGACTTAGACTAACCTTATAATGAGACTAACGTTTGTCTTTGTTCGTCCCCAGTTAGTCTCGTTAGTCTCATTCTAAGGTTTATCTAAGTTCGTCCTTAGAAGGAGACTAACTATGGACGAACTTATACTAACTTGGGACGAACTTAGACTAAACTTGTAATGAGACTAACGTTTGTCTTTGTTTGTCCCAAGTTAGTCTCGTTAGTCTCATTCTTAGATTTGTCTAAGTTCGTCCTTAAGAAGAGACTAACTAGGGACGAACTTAGACTAACTTGGGACGAACTTAGACAAACCTTTGAATCAGAGTTTGTCACGCTAGTGTCATTCTAAGGTTTTTCTAAGTTCGTCCTTAGAAAGAGACTAACCTAGGACGAACTTAGACTAACCCTGTAATGAGACTAACGTTTGTCTTTGTTCGTCCCAAGTTAGTTTCGTTAGTCTCCTTCTAAGGTTTGTCTAAGTTCTCCCTTAGAAAGAGAATAACTAGGGACGAATTTAGACTAACTTGGGACGAACTTAGACAAACCTTATAATGAAGACGCTTGTCTTTTTCGTCCCAAGTTAGTCTCGTTAGTCTCATTATAAGGTTTGTCTAAGTTCGTCCTTAGAAAGAGACTAACTTGGGACGAACTTAGACTAACCATGTAATGAGACTTACGTTTGTCTTTGTTCGTCCCAAGTTAGTCTCGTTGGTCTCGTTAGTCTCCTTCTAAGGTTTGTCAAAGTTCGTCCTTAGAAAGAGACTAACTAGGGACGAACTTAGACTAACTTGGGACGAACTTAGAATAACCTTGTAATGAGACTAACGTTTGTCTTTGTTCGTCCCAAGTTAGTCTCATTCTAAGGTTTGTCTAAGATCGTCCTTAAGAAGAGACTAACTAGAGACGAACTTAGACAAACTTGGGACGAACTTAGACAAACCTTAGAATGAGAGTTTGTCTCGTTAGTCTCATTCTAAGGTTTGTCTAAGTTCGTCCTTAGAAAGAGACTAACTTGGGATGAACTTAGACTAACCTTGTAATGAGACTAACGTTTGTCTTTGTTCGTCCCAAGTTAGTCTCGTTAGTCTCATTCTAAGGTTTGTTTAAGTTCGTCCTTAGAAAGAAACTAACTAGGGACGAAGTTAGACAAACCTTATAATGAGACAAACGTTTGTCTTTCTTCGTCCCAAGTTAGTCTCGTTAGTCTCATTCTAAGGTTTGTCTAAGTTCTCTCTTAGAAAGAGAATAACTAAGGACGAACTTAGACTAACTTGGGATGAACTTAGACTAACCTTAGAATGAGAATAAAGTTTGTCTTTGTTCGTTCCAAGTTAGTCTCGTTAGTCTCATTCTAAGGTTTGTCTAAGTTCGTCCTTAGAAAGAGACTAACTAGGGACGAAGTTAGACAAACCTTATAATGAGACTAACGTTTGTCTTTGTTCGTCCCAAGTTAGTCTCGTTAGTCTTATTCTAAGGTTTGTTTAAGTTCGTCCTTAGAAAGAAACTAACTAGGGACGAACTTAGACTAACTTGGGACGAACTTAGACTAACCTTAGAATGAGAATAAAGTTTGTCCTTGTTCGTTCCAAGTTAGTCTCGTTAGTCTCATTCTAAGGTTTGTCTAAGTTCTCCCTTAGAAAGAGAATAACTAGGGACGAACTTAGACTAACTTGGGACGAACTTAGACAAACCTGATAATGAGACTAACACTTGTCTTTGTTCGTCCCAAGTTAGTCTCGTTAGTCTCATTATAAGGTTTGTCTAAGTTCGTCCTTAGAAAGAGACTAACTAGGGACGAACTTAGACTAACTTGGGACGAACTTAGACTCATCTTATAATGAGACTAACGTTTGTCTTTGTTCGTCCCAAGTTGGTCTCGTTAATCTCATTCTAAGGTTTGTCTAAGTTCGTCCTTAGAAAGAGACTAACAAGGGACGAACTTAGACTAACTTGGGACAGACTTAGACTAACCTTATAATGAGACTAACGTTTGTCTTTGTTCGTCCCAAGTTAGTCTCGTTAGTCTCATTCTAAGGTTTATCTAAGTTCGTCCTTAGAAAGAAACTAACTATGGACGAACTTATACTAAGTTGGGACGAACTTTTACTAACCTTGTAATGAGACTAAAGTTTGTCTTTGTTCGTCCCAAGTTAGTCTCGTTAGTCTCATTCTAAGGTTTGTCTAAGTTCGTCCTTAAAAAGAGACTAACTAGAGATGAACTTAGACTGACTTGGGACGAAATTGGACTAACCTTGTAATGAGACTAACGTTTGTCTTTGTTTGTCCCAAGTTAGTCTCGTTAGTCTCATTCTAAGGTTTGTCTAAGTTTGTCCTTAGAAAGAGACTAACTATGGACGAACTTAGACTAACTTGGGACGAACTTAGACTAACCTTGTAATGAGACTAACGTTTGTCTTTGTTCGTCCCAAGTTAGTCTCGTTAGTCTCATTCGATGGTATGTCTAAGTTCGTCCTTAAGAAGAGACTAACTAGAGACGAACTTAGACTAACTTGGGACGAACTTAGACAAACCTTAGAATGAGAGTTTGTCTCGTTAGTCTCATTCTAAGGTTTGTCTAAGTTTGTCCTTAGAAAGAGACTAACTTGGGACGAACTTAGACTAACTTGGGACGGACTTAGACTAACCTTATAATGAGACTAACGTTTGTCTTTGTTCGTGCCAAGTTAGTCTCGTTAGTCTCATTCTAAGGTTTATCTAAGTTCGTCCTTAGAAGGAGACTAACTATGGACGAACTTATACTAACTTGGGACGAACTTAGACTAACCTTGTAATGAGACTAACGTTTGTCTTTGTTCGTCCCAAGTTAGTCTCGTTAGTCTCATTCTTAGGTTTGTCTAAGTTCGTCCTTAAGAAGAGACTAACTAGGGACGAACTTAGACTAACTTGGGACGAACTTAGACAAACCTTTGAATCAGAGTTTGTCACGTTAGTCTCATTCTAAGGTTTGTCTAAGTTCGTCCTTAGAAAGAGACTAACTTGGGACGAACTTAGACTAACCCTGTAATGAGACTAACGTTTATCTTTGTTCGTCCCAAGTTAGTTTCGTTAGTCTCCTTCTAAGGTTTGTCTAAGTTCGTCGTTAGAAAGAGACTAACTATGGACGAACTTATTCTAACTTGGGACGAACTTAGACTAACCTTGTAAAGAGACTAACGTTTGTCTTTGTTCGTCCCAAGTTAGTCTCGTTAGTCTCATTCTAAGGTTTATCTAAGTTCGTCCTTAGAAGGAGACTAACTATGGACGAACTTATACTAACTTGGGACGAACTTAGACTAACCTTGTAATGAGACTAACGTTTGTCTTTGTTTGTCCCAAGTTAGTCTCGTTAGTCTCATTCTTAGATTTGTCTAAGTTCGTCCTTAAGAAGAGACTAACTAGGGACGAACTTAGACTAACTTGGGACGAACTTAGACAAACCTTTGAATCAGAGTTTGTCACGTTAGTGTCATTCTAAGGTTTTTCTAAGTGCGTCCTTAGAAAGAGACTAACCTGGGACGAACTTAGACTAACCCTGTAATGAGACTAACGTTTGTCTTTGTTCGTCCCAAGTTAGTTTCGTTAGCCTCCTTCTAAGGTTTGTCTAAGTTCTCCCTTAGAAAGAGAATAACTAGGGACGAATTTAGACTAACTTGGGACGAACTTAGACAAACCTTATAATGAAGACGCTTGTCTTTTTCGTCCCAAGTTAAGTCTCGTTAGTCTCATTATAAGGTTTGTCTAAGTTCGTCCTTAGAAAGAGACTAACTTGGGACGAACTTAGACTAACCATGTAATGAGACTTACGTTTGTCTTTGTTCGTCCCAAGTTAGTCTCGTTGGTCTCGTTAGTCTCCTTCTAAGGTTTGTCAAAGTTCGTCCTTAGAAAGAGACTAACTAGGGACGAACTTAGACTAACTTGGGACGAACTTAGAATAACCTTGTAATGAGACTAACGTTTGTCTTTGTTCGTCCCAAGTTAGTCTCATTCTAGGGTTTGTCTAAGATCGTCCTTAAGAAGAGACTAACTAGAGACGAACTTAGACAAACTTGGGACGAACTTAGACAAACCTTAGAATGAGAGTTTGTCTCGTTAGTCTCATTCTAAGGTTTGTCTAAGTTCGTCCTTAGAAAGAGACTAACTTGGGACGAACTTAGGCTAACTTGGGACGGACTCAGACTAACCTTATAATGGGAGTAACGTTTGTCTTTGTTCGTCCCAAGTTAGTCTAGTTAGTCTCATTCTAAGGTTTGTCTAAGTTCAACCTTAGAAAGAGACTAACTAGGGACGAACTTAGAGTAACCTTGTAATGAGACTAACGTTTGTCTTTGTTCGTCCCAGGTTAGTCTCGTTAGTCTCATTCTAAGGTTTGTCTAAGTTCGTCCTTAGAAAGAGACTAACTTGGGACAAACTTAGACTAAACATGTAATCAGACTTACGTTTGTCTTTGTTCGTCCCAAGTTAGTCTCGTTGGTCTCGTTAGTCTCCTTCTATGGTTTGTCTAAGTTCGTCCTTAGAAAGAGACTAACTAGGGACGAACTTAGACTAACATGGGACGAACTTAGACTAACCTTGTAATGAGATTAACGTATGCGTTTGTTCGTCCCAAGTTAGTCTCGTTAGTCTCATTCTAAGGTTTGTCTAAGTTCGACCTTAGAAAGAGACTAACTTGGGACGAACTTAGACTAACTTTGGACGAACTTAGACAAACCTTATAATGAGACTAACGTTTGTCTTTGTTCGTCCCAAGTTTGTCTCTTTAGTCTCATTCTAAGGTTTGTCTAAGTTCGTCCTTAGAAAGAGACTAACTTGGGACGAACTTAGACTAACCTTGTAATGGGACTAACGTTTGTCTTTGTTCGTCCCAAGTTAGTCTTGTTAGTCTCATTCTAAGGTTTGTCTAAGTTCAACCTTAGAAAGAGACTAACTAGGGACAAACTTAGACTAACTAGGGACGAACTTAGAGTAACCTTGTAATGAGACTAACGTTTGTCTTCGTTCGTCCCAGGTTAGTCTCGTTAGTCTCCTTCTAAGGTTTGTCTAAGTTCGTCCATAGAAAGAGATTAACTAGGGCGAACTTAGACTAACTTGGGACGAACTAAGACTAACCTTGTAATGGGACTAACGTTTGTCTTTGTTCGTCCCAAGTCAGTCTCGTTAGTCTCATTCTAAAGTTTGTCTAAGTTCGACCTTAGAAAGAGACTAACTAGGGACGAACTTAGACTAACTTGGGACGAACTTAGACTAACCGTATAATAAGACTAACGTTTGTCTTTGTTCGTCTCAAGTTAGTCTCGTTAGTCTCATTCTAAGGTTTGTCTAAGTTCGTCCTTAGAAAGAGAATAACTAGGGACGAACTTAGACTAACATGGGACGAACTTAGATTAACCTTGTAATGAGACTAACGTTTGTCTTTCTTCGTCCCAAGTTAGTCTCGTTAGTCACATTCTAAGGTTTGTCCAAGTTCGTCCTTAGAAAGAGACTAACTAGGGACGAACTTTGACTAACTTGGGACGAACTTAGACAAACCTTATAATCAGAGTTTGTCTCGTTAGTCTCATTCTAAGGTTTGTCTAAGTTCGTCCTTAGAAAGAGACTAACTTGGGACGAACTTAGACTAACCAGGTAATGAGACTTACGTTTGTCTTTGTTCGTCCCAAGTTAGTCTCGTTGGTCTCGTTAGTCTCCTTCTATGGTTTGTCTAAGTTCGTCCTTAGAAAGAGACTAACTAGGGACGAACTTTGACTAACATGGGACGAAATTAGACTAACCTTGTAATGAGACTAACGTTTGCGTTTGTTCGTCCCAAGTTAGTCTCGTTAGTCTCATTCTAAGGTTTGTCTAAGCTCGACCTTAGAAAGAGACTAACTAGGGACGAACTTAGACTAACTTGGGACGAACTTAGACAAACCTTATAATGAGACTAACATTTGTCTTTGTTTGTCCCAAGTTTGTCTCTTTAGTCTCATTCTAAGGTTTGTCGAAGTTCGTCCTTAGAAAGAGACTAACTTGGGACGAACATAGACTAACCTTGTAATGGGACTAACGTTTGTCTTTGTTCGTCCCAAGTTAGTCTCGTTAGTCTCATTCGAAGTTTGTCTAAGTTCAACCTTAGAAAGAGACTAACTAGGGACGAACTTAGACTAACTAGGGACAAACTTAGAGTAACCTTGTAATGAGACTAACGTTTGTCTTTGTTCGTCCCAGGTTAGTCTCGTTAGTCTCCTTCTAAGGTTTGTCTAAGTTCGTCCATAGAAAGAGATTAACTAGGGACGAACTTAGACTAACTTGGGACGAACATAGACTAACCTTGTAATGGGACTAACGTTTGTCTTTATTCGTCCCAAGTCAGTCTCGTTAGTCTCATTCTAAGGTTTGTCTAAGTTCGACCTTAGAAAGAGACTAACTAGGGACGAACTTAGACTAACTTGGGACGAACTTAGACTAACCGTATAATAAGACTAACGTTTGTCTTTGTTCGTCTCAAGTTAGTCTCGTTAGTCTCATTCTAAGGTTTGTCTAAGTTCGTCCTTAGAAAGAGAATAACTAGGGACGAACTTAGACTAACATGGGACGAACTTAGATTAACCTTGTAATGAGACTAACGTTTGTCTTTCTTCGTCCCAAGTTAGTCTCGTTAGTCTCATTCTAAGGTTTGTCTAAGTTCGTCCTTAGAAAGAGACTAACTAGGGACGAACTTTGACTAACTTGGGACGAACTTAGACAAACCTTATAATCAGAGTTTGTCTCGTTAGTCTCATTCTAAGGTTTGTCTAAGTTCGTCCTTAGAAAGAGACTAACTTGGGACGAACTTAGACTAACCATGTAATGAGACTTACATTTGTCTTTGTTCGTCCCAAGTTAGTCTCGTTGGTCTCGTTAGTCTCCTTCTATGGTTTGTCTAAGTTCGTCCTTAGAAAGAGACTAACTAGGGACGAACTTAGACTAACATGGGACGAACTTAGACTAACCTTGTAATGAGACTAACGTTTGCGTTTGTTCGTCCCAAGTTAGTCTCTTTAGTCTCATTCTAAGGTTTGTCTAAGTTCGACCTTTGAAAGAGACTAACTAGGGACGAACTTAGACTAACTTGGGACGAACTTAGACAAACCTTATAATGAGACTAACGTTTGTCTTTGTTCGTCCCAAGTTTGTCTCTTTAGTCTCATTCTAAGGTTTGTCTAAGTTCGTCCTTAGAAAGAGACTAACTTGGGACGAACTTTGACTAACCTTGTAATGGGACTAACGTTTGTCTTTGTTCGTCCCAAGTTAGTCTCGTTAGTCTCATTCTAAGGTTTGTCTAAGTTCAACCTTAGAAAGAGACTAACTAGGGACGAACTTAGACTAACTAGGGACGAACTTAGAGTAACCTTGTAATGAGACTAACGTTTGTCTTTGTTCGTCCCAGGTTAGTCTCGTTAGTCTCCTTCTAAGGTTTGTCTAAGTTCGCCCATAGAAAGAGATTAACTAGGGACGAACTTAGACTAACTTGGGACGAACTTAGACTAACCTTGTAATGGGACTAACGTTTGTTTTTGTTCGTCCCAAGTCAGTCTCGTTAGTCTCATTCTAAGGTTTGTCTAAGTTCGACCTTAGAAAGAGACTAACTAGGGACGAACTTAGACTAACTTGGGACGAACTTAGACTAACCGTATAATAAGACTAACGTTTGTCTTTGTTCGTCTCAAGTTAGTCTCGTTAGTCTCATTCTAAGGTTGGTCTAAGTTCGTCCTTAGAAAGAGAATAACTAGGGACGAACTTAGACTAACATGGGACGAACTTAGATTAACCTTGTAATGAGACTAACGTTTGTCTTTCTTCGTCCCAAGTTAGTCTCGTTAGTCTCATTCTAAGGTTTGTCTAAGTTCGTCCTTAGAAAGAGACTAACTAGGGACGAACTTTGACTAACTTGGGACGAACTTAGACAAACCTTATAATCAGAGTTTGTCTCGTTAGTCTCATTCTAAGGTTTGTCTAAGTTCGTCCTTAGAAAGAGACTAACTTGGGACGAACTTAGACTAACCATGTAATGAGACTTACGTTTGTCTTTGTTCGTCCCAAGTTAGTCTCGTTGGTCTCGTTAGTCTCCTTCTATGGTTTGTCTAAGTTCGCCCTTAGAAAGAGACTAACTAGGGACGAACTTAGACTAACATGGGACGAACTAACAAGATGAGACTAACATAAACAACCCTTAGAATGAGACTAACGAGACTAACTTGGGACGAACAAAGGCAAGCGTTAGTCTCATTATAAGGTTTGTCTAAGTTCGTCCAGGTTAGTTGATGGACCATATTTATATGATTCATTAAGACCGTTAAACCCACCAAATTAGACTCTTTGTCTATTTAACTTTTGCTTGTTAGTTCCACTTTTGTTCTACAGGCTATTTTGAAGTCTAGAGAGAATACAAGCTAAGGAGGAGTTTTAAAGCTGAAAATGAATTACAAGTCACTCTAGGACACGACCAGATTCCGACTGTACAACTTTCATAAACCTGACATGGAATCACTTAAAACAAGTCCAACCGAAGAGCAACCAGAGTCTGTCCGGAGCTGAAAGGGAACCGATGGATTTTGAGAAAAGATCTCAACTCACACTCACCCTCTCCTCTCAAGCCATGTGGCCGGCGGCTATGGGGAGAGATGACTCACCTCCGATGGCTTTTGAGCTCTCCATTCCCCTCATGCCATGTGGTGTCTTCTCATTCCTCCCCTTAGCCTATAAATAGACATCTTCCCCTCCTTTGTAAATCATCCCATCCCACAATCTCATTCCAAACCATCATCCATAAGCTCTCACTTCTCTATAGACTTTGTCACCATCCATGTAATCACACTACTTTGATATTGAAGTTTGATCTTGAGTACTCTTGTCGGTTCTTGAAGTACTCAAGCTTTTCCTTACTGTTCTTGAGTACTCTTGTCGGTTCTTGAAGTACTCTCCTTTTACTTTCCTGTCTTTACTTTCGGAAACTTTACTTTACTGTCTTTCAAAAATCTTTACTTTTTCAAGTACTTAGCTATGATGTCCTGTTCCATGGATATTCGTAGCTAAACCCTTCATTCGGTTGAAGGGGTGTACTAGTATCATACAATGTTTTAGACCCTTCTCTTAGTGCCTCTTTGTGTTCAAAACTTGTTCTATGTGCCATATATTAGGTTAGAACTCTCAAGGTTGAGTGGATGCTTTAACGGGCAAAGCTCTTCCGTGGGGTTCATGAACATACTCGGGTAAGTGGATGCTTTAACGGGCAAAGCTTATCTGAGGAGTTCGACCTCTTTTAAACACCATTTGGTTGATCGTAACTGATTGATCAAATGGATGCACATAAGGCTAAGATACTTCGAAAGGAGGAATTAGTCTAAATAGAACAAGTGTTCTAAATGATGTGGCAAGTCATGTGCTAGAAATAGCCTTGATACATCTTTGAACACTTAGTAAGATCATTAGAGGTCGATGATAACAGACTATGATACAAGACCCCTGAGACCGAATCTTCCCTTTAATTGCAATATCACCTGTTACTTTACTTTCAGTCCATATCAACTGCTTACTTTCAGCAAGTCTTGTCCTTCAAGCAATTTAATTTCCGCAAGTCTTGTCCTTCAAGCACTTTAATTTCCGCAAGACTTGTCCATCAAGCACTTACTTTCAGCACTTTACTTTCTGTCATTTATTTTTCCGCAATTTACTTTTCAGTACGCTTACTACAGACCTGTTCAACATCAATCCAACATAACTTTGGCACGCATTGCGCTTGAAATATAGCGTGCGGCCAGTGCCAAAAGTATGTTGCCCAGTTGATATTGAACTTGACTGTTCCAGCACTTTACTTTTCAGTACTAAAACCACAACCAACCCCCCAACTGTCTTATTTTATTTTCCTCTTTTCGAAAGAACAACTATCAACTAATTCCCTTGGGTTCGACCCCTACTTACCACTTTACTACCCAATAGTAGAGTACGAGTAGCGGACTTATAAATTTATTTTTGCACAGAGACATTGCACCTTAACGACAGTGCAGTGCGCTCCGTCATTAGTCTAAGTTCGTCCCTAGTTAGTCTCTTTCTAAGGACGAACTTAGACAAACCTTAGAATGAGACTAACGAGACTAAATTGGGTCGAACAAACACAAACGTTAGTCTCATTACAAGGTTAGTAGTCTCAGTTCTTTCCAAGTTAGTGTAAGTTCGTCCCTAGTTAGTCTCTTTCTAAGGACGAACTTAGAAAAACCTTAGAAGGAGACTAATGAAACTAAGTTGGGACGAACAAAGACAAACGTTAATCTCATTATAAGGTTTGTCTAAGTTCGTCCCAAGTTAGGCTAAGTTCGTCCCTAGTTAGTCTCTTTCTAAGGACGAAATTAGAAAAACCTTTGAATGAGACTAACGAGACTAACTTGGGACGAACAAACACAAACGTTAGTCTCATTACAAGGTTAGTCTAAGTTCGTCCCATATTAGTCTAAGTTCGTCCCTAGTTAGTCTCTTTCTAAGAACGAACTTAGACAAACCTTAGAAGGAGACTAACGAGACTAACTTGGGACGAACAAAGACAAACGTTAGTCTCATTACAAGATTAGTCAAAAGTTCGTCCCAAGTTAGTCTCTTTCTATGGACGAACTTAGACAAACCTTAGAATGAGACTAACGAAACAAACCTCATTCTAAGGTTTGTCTAAGTTCGTCGCAAGTTAGTCTAAGTTCGTCCCTAGTTAGTCTCTTTCTAAGGATGAACTTAAACAAACCTTAGAATGAGACTAACGAGACTAACTTGGGACGAACAAAGACAAACTTTAGTCTCATTATAAGGTTTGTCTAAGTTCATCCCAAGTCCGTCTAAGATCGTCCCTAGTTAGTCTCTTTCTAAGGACGAACTTAGAGAAACCATAGAATGAGAATAACGAGACTCACTTGGGCCGAACAAAGACAAACGTTAGTCTCATTATAATGTTAGTCTAAGTTCGTCCCGAGTTAGTCTAAGTTCGTCCCTAGTTAGTCACTTTTTAAGGACGAATTAGACAAACCTTAGAATGAGACTAACGAGACTAACTTGGGACGAACAGAGACAAGCGTTAGTCTCATTATAAGGTTTGTCTAAGTTCATCCCAAGTTAGTCTACGTTCGTCCCTAGTTAGTCTCTTTCTAAGGACGAACTTAGACAAACCTTAGAATGAGACTAACGAGACTAACTTGGAAAGAACAAAGACAAACTTTATTCTCATTCTAAGGTTAGTCTAAGTTCGTTCCAAGTTAGTCTAAGTTCGTCCCTAGTTAGTTTCTTTCTAAGGACGAACTTAAACAAACCTTGGAATGAGACGAACGACACTAACTTGGGACGAACAAAGACAAACGTTAGTCTCATTATAAGGTTTGTCTAAGTTCGTCCCAAGTTAGTCTAAGTTCATCCCTAGTAAGTCTCTTTCTAAGGACGAACTTAGACAAACGTTAGAAAGAGACTAACGAGACTAACTTGGGACGAATAAAGACAAACTTTAGTCTCCTTACAAGGTTAGTCTAAGTTCGTCCCTAGTTAGTCTCTTTTTAAGGACGAACTTACACAAACCTTAGAATGAGACTAACGAGACTAACTTGGGACGAACAAAGACAAGCGTTAGTCTCATTATAAGGTTTGTCTAAGTTCATCCTAAGTTAGTCTAAGTTCGTCCCTAGTTAGTCTCTTTTTAAGGACGAACTTACACAAACCTTAGAATGAGAAAAACGAGACTAACTTGGGACGAACAAAGACAAGCGTTAGTCTCATTATAAGGTTTGTCTAAGTTCATCCTAAGTTAGTCTAAGTTCGTCCCTAGTTAGTCTCTTTCTAAGGACTAACTTAGACAAACCTTAGAATGGGACTAACGAGACTAACTTGGAACGAACAAAGACAAACTTTAGTCTCATTCTAAGGTTAGTTTAAGTTCGTCCCAAGTTAGTCTAAGTTCGTCCATAGTTAGTTTCTTTCTAAGGACGAACTTAAACAAACCTTGGAATGAGATTAACGAGATTAACTAGGGAAGAACAAAGACAAACATTAGTCTCATTATAAGGTTTGTCTAAGTTCGTCCCTAGTTAGTCTCTTTCTAAGGACGAACTTAGACAAACCTTAGAATGAGACTAACGAGACTAACTTGGGACGAACAAAGACAAGCGTTAGTCTCATTATAAGGTTTGTCTAAGTTCGTCCCATGTTAGTCTAAGTTCGTCCCTAGTTAGTCTCTTTCTAAGGACGAACTTAGACAAACCTTAGAATGAGACTAACGAGACTAACTTGGAACGAACAAAGACAAACTTTATTCTCATTCTAAGGTTAGTCTAAGTTCGTCCCAAGTTAATCTAAGTTCGTCCCAAGTTAGTTTCTTTCTAAGGACGCACTTAACCAAACCTTGGAATGAGACTAACGAGACAAACTTGGGACAAACAGAGACAAACGTTAGTCTCATTATAAGGTTTGTCTAAGATCGTCCCAAGTTAGTCTAAAGTTCGTCCCAAGTTAGTCTCTTTCTAAGGACGAACTTAGACAAACCTTAGAACGAGACTAACGAGACAAACTCTCATTCTAAGGTTTGTCTGAGTTCGTCCCTAGTTAGTTTCTTTCTAAGGACGAACTTAAAAAAACCTTAGAATTCGACTAACGAGACTAACCTGGGACGAACAAAGACAAACGTTAGTCTCATTATAAGGTTTGTCTAAGTTCGTCCCAAGATAGGCTAAGTTCGTCCCTAGTTAGTCTCTTTCTAAGGATGAAATTAGACAAACCTTTGAATGACACTAACTTGGGCGAACAAACACAAACGTTAGTTTTATTATAAGGTTTGTTTAAGTTTGTCCCAAGTTAGTCTAAGTTCGTCCCTAGTTAGTCTGTTTCTGAGGACGAACTTAGACAAACCTTAGAATGAGACTACCGAGACTAACTTGGGACGAACAAACACAAACGTTAGTCTCATTACAAGGTTAGTTGTCAAAGTTCTTTCCAAGTTAGTGAAAGTTCGTCCTTAGAAGGAGACTAACGAAACTAACTTGGGACGAACAAAGACAAATGTTAATCTCATTATAAGGTTTGTCTAAGTTCGTCCCAAGTTAGGCTAAGTTCGTCCCTAGTTAGTCTCTTTCTAAGAACGAACTTAGACAAACCTTAGAAGGAGACTAACGAGACTAACATGGGACGAACAAAGACAAACGTTAGTCTCATTACGAGGTTAGTCTAAAGTTCGTCCCAAGTTAGTCTCTTTCTAAGGACGAACTTAGACAAACCTTAGAATGAGACTAACGAAACAAATCTCATTCTAAGGTTTGTCTAAGTTCGTCCCAAATTAGTCTAAGTTCGTCCCTAGTTAGTCTCTTTCTAAGGACGAACTTAGACAAACCTTAGAATGAGACTGACGAGACTAACTTGGGACGAACAAAGACAAACTTTAGTCTCTTTATAAGGTTAGTCTAAGTTCGTCCCAAGTTAGTCTAAGTTCGTCCCTAGTTAGTCTCTTTTTAAGGACGAATTAGACAAACCTTAGAATGAGACTAACGAGACTAACTTGGGACGAACAAAGACAAGCGTTAGTCTCATTATAAGGTTTGTCTAAGTTCATCCCAAGTTAGTCTAAGTTCGTCCCTAGTTAGTCTCTTTCTAAGGACGAACTTAGACAAACCTTAGAATGAGACTAACGAGACTAACTTGGAAAGAACAAAGACAAACTTTATTCTCATTCTAAGGTTAGTCTAAGTTCGTTCCAAGTTAGTCTAAGTTCGTCCCTAGTTAGTTTCTTTCTAAGGATGAACTTAAACAAACCTTGGAATGAGACGAACGACACTAACTTGGGACGAACAAAGACAAACGTTAGTCTCATTATAAGAATTGTCGAAGTTCGTCCCAAGTTAGTCTAAGTTCATCCCTAGTTAGTCTCTTTCTAAGGACGAACTTAGACAAACGTTAGAATGAGACTAACGAGACTAACTTGGGACGAATAAAGACAAACTTTAGTCTCCTTATAAGGTTAGTCTAAGTTCGTCCCTAGTTAGTCTCTTTTTAAGGACGAACTTACACAAACCTTAGAATGAGACTAACGAGACTAACTTGGGACGAACAAAGACAAGCGTTAGTCTCATTATAAGGTTTGTCTAAGTTCATCCTAAGTTAGTCTAAGTTCGTCCCTAGTTAGTCTCTTTTTAAGGACGAACTAACACAAATCTTAGAATGAGACAAACGAGACTAACTTGGGACGAACAAAGACAAGCGTTAGTCTCATTATAAGGTTTGTCTAAGTTCATCCTAAGTTAGTCAAAGTTCTACCCTAGTTAGTCTCTTTCTAAGGACTAACTTAGACAAACCTTAGAATGAGACTAACGAGACTAACTTGGAACGAACAAAGACAAACTTTAGTCTCATTCTAAGGTTAGTCTAAGTTCGTCCCAAGTTAGTCTAAGTTCGTCCCTAGTTAGTTTCTTTCTAAGGACGAACTTAAACAAACCTTGGAATGAGACTAACGAGACTAACTTGGGAAGAACAAAGACAAACATTAGTCTCATTATAAGGTTTGTCTAAGTTCGTCCCTAGTTAGTCTCTTTCTAAGGACGAACTTAGACAAACCTTAGAATGAAACTAACGAGACTAACTTGGGACGAACAAAGACAAGTGATGAGCCGTATTTATATGACTCATCGAGTCATTAAATCCCACCAATTCCAGCACTTTATTATACGAACAGTTACTTCTTAGTGTTGTTTCGTGTTTCAGGTGATTTGGAAGCTCTAGGAGGAATTGCACTTAAAGATGGAACTTTAGGCCATAAATGCTTCACAAGATGATTTTGGAGTCATGCGGAGTAAAGGAACTTCATTCGAGAGCAAAAGGGCGCAAATCGGACTCACCGGCAGATTTTGAGACCAGCGCACCATGACCGAGGCCCCGACTTTGAGAGCCGCCCCGGCCTTATCCGCCTTCACAATTGGGTGATCTCAAGGTCCTATCACCAATTCCGGATGTCCACCTGGTGCCCATGACCAAGACCCCGGCCAAAAGCTTGTCCGAGGGCGGAGTGAATCATTGCCAAAGTCGCTAGTTCAATCAGCGCAGATTTCAGGGACTATTTCCGGCTGGCTGAGACACCAACTTCAAGGACCGCCCGAGCTTCAATCTCCATTCAAATGTCCTATTTCAAGGTCCCAGCATCAAGTATACATGTCCAGCTAGTGCCCCAGACCAAGAACCCGGCCAGAAGAGTGTCCGAAGGCGAGTCAAATCGGCCCCAAAGTACCCAGTCCGATCAGCCCTAACATCCGAGTTCCAGCCGAGTTGACCGAGTTGCATCCGAGTCGCAGCCGAGTTGACCGAGTTCAAAGCCCAAATTCGTCCAGCCCAATGTCATATTTAGGGCAAACTTACATCTAGGGTTTCGGAATATTCAAGAAGGTTTAAGGTGGCTTAATTCCCAAGCAAAGAGATAGCTTGAAGATAAAGCAAAGAATATTATGGAAATATTTCCATGATTATCTTTGGCTTATTTTGGGAACTTTAGGGTTTCTCAAACTCTATATAAGGAGGAGCATACAAGACCTAATACTCATCCCAAAAACTCACGAGTGAGTCTCCTCTACTCACGTCCAAGCCCTAGACGTTCCCTCCTTGCTCCGCCTCCTTGTTCCACTGTGCACCACCATCACTCGGCCGTGACTCACCATAGCTCAGCCGTGACTCAGCCTTTGTTCCTCGGTTTTAAGTGAAGTGTTCCTCGTTCTTTTCATTCATGCATTATTTTCTCATGGCTATGTGTAACTAAACCCGTTATTCGGGTTAGGGTTGAATAATTGTGACAATGTTTGGAGACTCCGTTATTCATTAATATTCTTGCATTTTATTTAGTTCTTGTGCAAATTATCAGTTTGAATTATTAGATTAAGGGGACATCCGAAAGGGTACAACTTAACCTAGTAATACTCACTATATATTTACTGCTTATTTGATACTGACCCGTTAGAATAAGTAGAGCACTAAACCTAATATAACCTGACCAGGAGTAACCTTAAGAAGACAAGAATAAAGACTTAGAAATCAAGGATAAACCTAGTCACAATTGAATAAAACCCTAGCCTGAATATCCTCTCTGCCTGATACACTCTTACTCAATTTCGTGCTCTACTGTTATTTCTTAAACTGTTGCTTTCACCCAATCTTTCTTTTTCCCTCTTACAGAACAAAGTAGTAACTATCTAGCTTCCTTGGGTTCGACCCTTGCTTGCCACTGTACTAACCCACAGTTCAGAGTGAGGAGAATATAAATTCAAATTTGCAGGTACTGACGACGACCTGTCAAATTTTGGCGCCGTTGCCGGGGAGCTACGCACGGTGAATTTTGTTCTTTCAATTTTTCGTTATTTCTTTTTATTTCATATTTCTTGCTATTCAGTGAATTCTCCTAGTTCGTTATTTTCAACTGCCTTGTTTTCCGATTTCCGATTATGTCGATTTCAATTTCTAGCTTTTAGAGGGTTCTGTCACCAAGACTTACGAGTCTAAGGAGATTGGGTTTTAAGTGAGACCGCTGTGACTCCTCCAATCTCCTGGGGACCCTTTGTTGCTAGTCTGTTCTTGCTATTTCGGTGTCTTGCTATTCGGTGCTTTGCTATTCTTGCGCCATGGCTCACGCAGGTGATGGAATTGCTGATAACGAACAGTACGAGGAAGAACAGTTCGACCAAAACCCACCAATAATCGACAACAACGAAAGAGTACAACAAGTGATCTACGACGATCCAGAACAGCTAGTCCGCGATCAAAGGCGTGCACAACGAGAAGCAGCTCGACAGAACCAAGGACCAGTTCGACAGCAGGAGCACGTCCAGCAACAGGTACAACAGCAAGCTCCGGCCCGAAATCCAATCCAGGGTCCGCTACAAGTCCGACAACATGCCCCAGCTCGACAACAAGTCCAGGCCCGACCGCAGCAACAAGTTCAACACCAGGTCCAGCCCCAGCCGCCCATCAGACGACTCAGACAGCCGGTGTACGAGGAAGAAGCTTATTATCACGATGAGGAGCCATCCATGGGAGAGCTCTCGGTCCCCGACTTCAAAGACCAGTCATGGCCCATCTATGAAGGACCAGAACTTGAAGAAATAGCTATCAGCACCTCAATCGTCCATCACCTTCCCAAATTCTCGGGAGCATGGGGAGAATCAGCTACAGGGCACTTGGAACGCTATCATGGCAGTTGCCATAATCTCAAACCCTACGGAGCTTCAGTGGATGACTTCAAACTCAAGGCATTCTATTTCTCACTCACTAACTCCGCTACAGATTGGTTTTTATCTCTGCCCTCAGACAGCATCTATACATAGGAGGAGATGCAGAAACAGTTTCTCACCAAGTACTACCCAGCAGGACGAGCCATGCAAGTCAGGCGCCAGTTACAGGAGCTTAGGCAGGGACCAAACGAGACCATGTACGAGTACGTGGAGAAATTCATCGCCTTGGAAAAGAGCTGCTGCAACCTAGGCCTACCAGAGAAGTTGCTCGTGGAGTACATGCTAGATGGTCTTCGCAAGCTCGACAGGAAGCTCTTAGACGCCTCAGCTGGAGGCAATCTTATGGACTTATCCCCAGCCGGAGTCCGACGAAAGATA
Organism: Rhodiola chrysanthemifolia; assembly: GCA_033675395.1. NCBI lineage: Eukaryota > Viridiplantae > Streptophyta > Magnoliopsida > Saxifragales > Crassulaceae > Rhodiola > Rhodiola chrysanthemifolia. Next base: position 818,978 of record CM066204.1, read on the forward strand.
ATGGCAGTGGCCGAGAGCGAGCGGTTCCAAGATGAGTCCACCAAAGAAGAAGAATACACCCGGACCAGGAACGTCTCAAGGGTCGAGCCCCCATCCAATACCATGGCCGCAGAGATCAAGGAGCTTAAGGAGCTGATGCAGCATGTCATCCGAAGGCAACCAGTCCAGACCAAGCCATGCGAGTTCTGTGCAGCTACAGACCACAAGACAGACGAGTGCCCTACCTTAGTAGCAGACGACCAGGCTGATGTCAATGTCGTGGGCGATTATCAGAGTTATGGCAACAGACCAGGGGTAGTCCGACAATATGGCGCAGCCACGACCAATCAAGGAGTCAACGGACAGCCCTGGAAGAGCAATAATCAGCAACATCAGGCACAGAGAGAGCCGGTACGACAGAATGCGCCTCAGCAGAATCAGCAGCCCTACCAGCCTCCTTATCGTCAGTACCAGCAAAACGGGCCTAGTCAGTACCAACACCGAGGACCGATCAATAATCAGCCAGGCCCGAGCAATCACAGCTCCAACAAACCTCTCGAAAAGATAGTAGAAGAACTGGCAGCCACGACCAAGGGAGACATTGCAGACTTAAAAAAACAGATGTCCCAGCTTACTACGCTAGTCTCGGATCTCGCAAACAGTGTGAACACAGGACGGCTTCCCTCGCAGACCATCCAGAATCCAAGAGGAAATGTCAGCATGGTAGAAGTAGTGGACATGGACGCGACACCAAAAGAGTCCGCATATTGGGAGAACGAGATGCTCAACACGATGGCAAGGATCAACGAGGAAAAGCCTAGATCAGATTACATCTGGGCATCAGAAGTTTTCAACCCGTCGGCGCCTGAAGGAGAACAAGCAGAGACAAACACGTTCTTTACTGTCGGGCTGTCCGAAAAGATCCCGGTCCTTGAGGCCGAGAATCCTAATACTCACGGTTATTCGTGTTATGTGCAGGTGATTACTCCCGAAAGCAATGCGACACATAAGGATGAGCTAGAAGACAGATTGGAGGCAAGGCCTAAACAGAACGATCCTATAATGGAGCACCCCCTCATTACAAGCCACGAGTCGCCAGGAAAGAGTAAGGACCCAGGTGCCTTCACAGTCACCTGTGGTATCGGTGAGACCCAGATACATCACTGTTTAATTGACTTGGGTGCTGCCATTAATGTTATGCCATATTCTCTTTATTGTTCACTGAAACTTGGCCCATTGAAACCGCCTAGGTTGTCGATAGAATTAGGGAATAAATCTTGTGTACGCCCGGCTGGTTTGCTAGAGGATCTAACCCTCCGAGTAGGAGATCTTGTTGTTCCTGCAGATTTCTATGTCTTGCAGATGGGAGGAGCAAGAAACGACGAGCCGCCAGCGCTAATTTTGGGACGACCATTCCTTCACACCACCAAGACCAAGATTGACATGGGCATAGGCTTACTATCACTAGCATTCGGTGGCAAGGCATCAGATTTCTATGTCTATGAGGATGCCGCCCGTCCAAGCACGAAGAAACCGCCAGACATTGTGCACACATCAGATTTCGGTGCCCTAGTTCCGGACCTACCAGAGCAGACCGTACATACGATTGGGCCAGCAGCTATGGCCAAGTTATCCTCACCATCTCGGGAATATGTGAAGGCAAAGCCGCCCGATCAATGGAGAGCGAACCCGAGCACGTCGTTTCATGAGGATTTCGGACAGATTGGAAGAGTCGCTAGAGCAAAATATGACCTCACACGCCCATGGGATCCTAACTTGTGATCCCTAAAATGAGGTACCGTCGAGCCAACGACGTAAAACATAGGCGCTCACTGGGAGGCAACCCTGCACTATCTGCATTTCAGTTTTCATCATTTATTTTACTATGTTTTGAGTCTTTATTGTCACATTGTACCCTGGGAAGGAAGATGATTTTCACGCAGGGGCAGAGGCGGACGTATCCAAGATATTGCATAAGACTGCATCCAACGCGAGTAGTTCACACCTTGAATAAATTGTGGCAAGAAACATGAGCGTTTAAAGATTCTGTCACAAAGACTTACGAGTCTAAGGAGGTTGGGTTTTAAGTGAGACCGTTGTGACTCCTCCAACCTCCTGGGAATCTTTTATTCGTCTTAATGTTATTGACGCAGCCCTTTCATTGTGTGACGAACTCACATTGCGACACAAGCTCCAATGGTGCTCTTCGAGGACTCGTAGGAGAATAATCAGTTGTTTCTGATCGTCACGCACCGCACGAGGGAAGTGCCTGTCCTTACTCTCTTCTTATTTCCCTTTGTTTTATTTATGCATGCATTGTGAGTCTAGATTTGAGTCGTGCCGTGAGGACACTGCTTATTTCAAAAGTGTGGGGTGGGAGAGTCAGTCAGTGAGTCAGCACGTTTATTTACTGCACCCTGCACAGAGTCAGCACGTTTCCCGTCATTTTTAAAATTTTTGTACATGATACTTCACTACTTCCTAGACTTGCAGTATTGGATAATGATTAGGTGAAATAGATAGAGCCGATTACATGCATGTCTTTGGTGAAAATTAACTTGGGCGACTAACATGTGACTTTAAAATATTGCGTGCCTTTGTTAGTTGAGATAAACAGGGATGTGGAGTTGATAGAAACGCCCTAGAGAGACTTGACAGATCATTCAAAGGCCGAACTCAGGATATATGGTTATGTGGAGCTCGTGGAGGCTAGCACTTCGAAGCAACATAGTACGAGTCTGCTCCGCCACTGCGGCACCTTTGCGGTTGGTTGGGACGGGAATACTTCACACCGTCCAAACTCTAGTCCAAGTAGCCGGGAAAATAGACAAGCGACCCTTGGCTTGACCCAAGCCAAAGGACGATGATGAGTGAGAGCAAGTAGGTTCGAGCAAGTCACAATCCACACCACAAAGCAACAAACCCATCATCATTGTGATAGCATACACCGAAATCAAGTGTAGAGCGCCTTTAAAGCACCAAAACCGAAATCATCTATAGCTGGCCGAAAAGCACTCAACACTTTGAAGCTCGAATCAATCACGTGCAAGAAAAAGCAGCAAAGCATAACCATATAGCAGCGAGTTCGAGTCAGAGAATGCGGTTCATGGGTCTAAAAAGGGCTATCTCCAGATACATCCGAATTGATTTGCATCTCGACCCAAAGGTAACACGTATCTTTAACCCGTGTTTTCGCACAAGTCTATTAGTAACAAGCATGCATAAAAGGCGAGATCTAGAGTAGCCGAGTCATGTCCATGTAGCACGTCTAGGATGACCGAAGCATTGTGGTGTTTACATTATTCGTTCCTCTCCTGACCTAGTTCTTGTTCGGGACGAACAAGTTTAAGTGTGGGGTGGTTTGATGAGCCGTATTTATACGACTCATCGAGTAATTAAATCCCACCAATTCCAGCACTTTATTATACGAACAGTTACTTCTTAGTGTTGTTTCGTGTTTCAGGTGATTTGGAAGCTCTAGGAGGAATTGCGCTTAAAGATGGCACTTTAGGCCATAAATGCATCACAAGATGATTTTGGAGTCATGCGGAGTAAAGGAACTTCATTCGAGAGCAAAAGGGCGCAAATCGGACTCACCGACAGATTTTGAGACCAGCGCACCATGACCGAGGCCCCGACTTTGAGAGCCGCCCCGGCCTTATCCGCCCTTACAATAGGGTGATCTCAAGGTCCTATCACCAATTCCGGATGTCCACCTGGTGCCCATGACCAAGACCCCGGCCAAAAGCTTGTCCGAGGGCGGAGTGAATCATTGCCAAAGTCGCTAGTTCAATCAGCGCAGATTTCAGGGACTATTTCCGGCTGGCTGAGACACCAACTTCAAGGACCGCCCGAGCTTCAATCTCCATTCAAATGTCCTATTTCAAGGTCCCAGCATCAAGTATACATGTCCAGCTAGTGCCCCAGACCAAGAGCCCGGCCAGAAGAGTGTCCGAAGATGAGTCAAATCGGCCCCAAAGTACCCAGTCCGATCAGCCCTAGCATCCGAGTTCCAGCCGAGTTGACCGAGTTGCATCCGAGTCGCAGCCGAGTTGACCGAGTTCAAAGCCCAAATTCGTCCAGCCCAATGTCATATTTAGGGCAAACTTACATCTAGGGTTTCGGAATATTCAAGAAGGTTTAAGGTGGCTTAATTCCCAAGCAAAGAGATAGCTTGAAGATAAAGCAAAGAATATTATGGAAATATTTACATGATTATCTTTGGCTTATTTTGGGAACTTTAGGGTTTCTCAAACTCTATATAAGGAGGAGCATACAAGACCTAATACTCATCCCAAAAACTCACGAGTGAGTCTCCTCTACTCACGTCCAAGCCCTAGACGTTCCCTCCTTGCTCCGCCTCCTTGTTCCACCGTGCACCACCATCACTCGGCCGTGACTCACCATAGCTCAGCCGTGACTCAGCCTTTGTTCCTCGGTTTTAAGTGAAGTGTTCCTCGTTCTTTTCATTCATGCATTATTTCCTCATGGCTATGTGTAACTAAACCCGTTATTCGGGTTAGGGTTGAATAATTGTGACAATGTTTTGAGACTCCGTTATTCATTATTATTCTTGCATTTTATTTAGTTCTTGTGCAAATTATCAGTTTGAATTATTAGGTTAAGGGGAGATCCGAAAGGGTACAACTTAACCTAGTAATACTCACTATATATTTACTGCTTATTTGATACTGACCCGTTAGAATAAGTAGAGCACTAAACCTAATATAACCTGACCAGGAGTATTAGGTTTGCTAGAATTAAACGGTTATAACCTGACCAGGAGTAACCTTAAGAAGACAAGAATAAAGACTTAGAAATCAAGGATAAACCTAGTCACAATTGAATAAAACCCTAGCCTGAATATCCTCTCTGCCTGATACACTCTTACTCAATTTCGTGCTCTACTGTTATTTCTTAAACTGTTGCTTTCACCCAATCTTTCTTTTTCCCTCTTACAGAACAAAGTAGTAACTATCTAGCTTCCTTGGGTTCGACCCTTGCTTGCCACTGTACTAACCCACAGTTCAGAGTGAGGAGAATATAAATTCAAATTTGCAGGTACTGACGACGACCTGTCAACAAGCGTTAGTCTCATTATAAGGTTTGTCTAAGTTCGTCCCATGATAGTCTAAGTTCGTCCCTAGTTAGTCTCTTTCTAAGGACGAACTTAGACAAACCTTAGAATGAGACTAACGAGACTAACTTGGAACGAACAAAGACAAACTTTATTCTCATTCTAAGGTTAGTTTATGTTCGTCCCATGTTAGTCTAAGTTCGTCCCTAGTTAGTTTCTTTCTAAGGACGCACTTAAACAAACCTTGGAATGAGACTAACGAGACAAACTTGGGACGAACAAAGACAAACGTTAGTCTCATTATAAGGTTTGTCTAAGATCGTCCCAAGTTAGTCTAAAGTTCGTCCCAAGTTAGTCTCATTCTAAGGACGAACTTAGGCGAACCCTAGAATGAGACTAACGAGACAAACTCTCATTCTAAGGTTTGTCTGAGTTCGTCCCTAGTTAGTTTCTTTCTAAGGACGAACTTAAAAAAACCTTAGAATTAGACTAACGAGACTAACTTGGGACGAACAAAGACAAACGTTAGTCTCATTATAAGGTTTGTCTAAGTTCGTCCCAAGATAGGCTAAGTTCGTACCTAGTTAGTCTCTTTCTGAGGACGAAATTAGACAAACCTTTGAATAAAACTAACTTGGGACGAACAAACACAAACGTTAGTTTTATTATAAGGTTTGTTTAAGTTCGTCCCAAGTTAGTCTAAGTTCGTCCCTAGTTAGTCTTAGTTCGTCCCTAGTTAGTCTGTTTCTGAGGACGAACTTAGACAAACCTTAGAATGAGACTACCGAGACTAAATTGGGACGAACAAACACAAACGTTAGTCTCATTACAAGGTTAGTTGTCTAAGTTCTTTCCAAGTTAGTGAAAGTTCGTCCTTAGAAGGAGACTAACGAAACTAACTTGGGACGAACAAATACAAACGTTAATCTCATTATAAGGTTTGTCTAAGTTCGTCCCAAGTTAGGCTAAGTTCGTCCCTAGTTAGTCTATTTCTAAGAACGAACTTAGACAAACCTTAGAAGGAGACTAACGAGACTAACATGGGACGAACAAAGACAAACGTTAATCTCATTACGAGGTTAGTCTAAAGTTCGTCCCAAGTTAGTCTCTTTCTAAGGACAAACTGAGACAAACCTTAGAATGAGACTAACGAGACAAACTCTCATTCTAAGGTTTGTCTGAGTTCGTCCCTAGTTAGTTTCTTTCTAAGGACGAACTTAAAAAAACCTTAGAATTAGACTAACGAGACTAACTTGGGACGAACAAAGACAAACGTTAGTCTCATTATAAGGTTTGTCTAAGTTCGTCCCAAGATAGGCTAAGTTCGTCCCTAGTTAGTCTCTTTCTAAGGACGAAATTAGACAAACCCTTGAATGACACTAACTTGGGACGAACAAACAAAAACGTTAGTTTTATTATAAGGTTTGTGTAAGTTCGTCCCAAGTTAGTCTAAGTTCGTCCCTAGTTAGTCTGTTTCTGAGGACGAACTTAGACAAACCTTAGAATGAGACTACCGAGACTAAATTGGGACGAACAAACACAAACGTTAGTCTCATTACAAGGTTAGTTGTCTAAGTTCTTTCCGAGTTAGTGAAAATTCGTCCTTAGAAGGAGACTAACGAAACTAACTTGGGACGAACAAAGACAAACGTCAATCTCATTATAAGGTTTGTCTAAGTTCGTCCCAAGTTAGTCTAAGTTCGTCCCTTGTTAGTCTCTTTCTAAGGACGAACTTAAACAAACCTTAGAATGAGACTAACGAGACTAACTTGGGACGAACAAAGACAAACGTTAGTCTCATTACAGGGTTAGTCTAAAGTTCGTCCCAAGTTAGTCTCTTTCTAAGGACGAACTTAGACAAACCTTAGAATGAGACTAACGAAACAAACCTCATTCTAAGGTTTGTCTAAGTTCGTCCCAAGTTAGTCTAAGTTCGTCCCTAGTTAGTCTCTTTCTAAGGACGAACTTAAACAAACCTTATAATGAGACTAACGAGACTAACTTGAGACGAACAAAGACAAACGTTAGTCTCATTATAAGGTTTGTTTAAGTTCGTCCCAAGTTAGTCTAAGTTCGTCCCTAGTTAGTCTCTTTCTGAGGATGAACTTAGACAAACCTTAGAATGAGACTAACGAGACTAAATTGGGACGAACAAACACAAACTTTAGTCTCATTACAAGGTTAGTAGTCTAAGTTCTTTCCAAGTTAGTGTAAGTTCGTCCCTAGTTAGTCTCTTTCTAAGGACGAACTCAGACAAACCTTAGAAGGAGACTAACGAAACTAACTTGGGACGAACAAAGACAAACGTTAGTCTCATTACAAGGTTAGTCTAAGTTCGTCCCAAGTTAGTCTCTGTTGTAAGGACGAACTTAAAAAACCCTTAAATGAGACTAACGAGACAAACTCTCATTCTAAGGTTAGTCTAAGTTCCTCCCAAGTTAGTCTAAGTTTGTCCCTAGTTAGTCTCTTTCTAAAGACGAACTTAGACAAACCTTAGAATGAGACTAACGAGACTAACTTGGGACGAACAGAGACAAACGTTCGTCTCATTATAAGGTTTGTCTAAGTTCCTCCCAAGTTAGTCTAAGTTCGTCCCTAGTTAGTCTCTTTCTAAGGACGAACTTAAACAAACCTTAGAATGAGACTAACGAGACTAAATTGGGACGAACAAACACAAACGTTAGTCTCATTACAAGGTTAGTAGTCTAAGTTCTTTCCAAGTTAGTGTAAGTTCGTCCTTAGTTAGTCTCTTTCTACGGACGAACTCAGACAACCCTTAGAAGGAGACTAACGAAACTAACTTGGGACGAACAAAGACAAACGTTAGTCTCATTACAAGGATAGTCTAAGTTCGTCCCAAGTTAGTCTCTTTCTAAGGACGAACTTAAAAAACCCTTAAATGAGACTAACGAGACAAACTCTCATTCTAAGGTTAGTCTAAGTTCGTCCCAAGTTAGTCTAAGTTTGTCCCTAGTTAGTCTCTTTCTAAAGACGAACTTAGACAAACCTTAGAATGAGACTAACGAGACTAACTTGGGACGAACAGAGACAAACGTTAGTCTCATTATAAGGTTTGTCTAAGTTCCTCCCAAGTTAGTCTAAGTTCGTCCCTAGTTAGTCTCTTTCTAAGGACGAACTTACACAAACCTTAGAATGAGACTAACGAGACTAACTTGGGACGAACAAACACAAACGTTAGTCACATTATTAGGTTTGTCTAAGTTCGTCCCAAGTTAGTCTAATTTCGTTCCTAGTTAGTCTCTTTCTAAGGACGAACTTAGACAAACCTTAGAATGAGACTAACGAGACTAACTTCGGACGAACAAACACAAACGTTAGTTACATTATAAGGTTAGTCTAACTTCGTCCCAAGTTCGTCCCTAGTTAGTCTCTTTCTAACGAACTTAGACAAACCTTAGAAGGAGACTAACGAGACGAACGAGACTAACTTGGGACGAACAAAGACAAACGTTAGTCTCATTACAAGGTTAGTCTAAAGTTCGTCCCAAGTTAGTCTCTTTCTAAGGACGAACTTAGACAAACCTTAGAATGAGACTAACGAGACAAACTCTCATTCTAAGGTTTGTCTAAGTTCGTCCCAAGTTAGTCTAAGTTCGTCCTTAGAAAGAGACTAACTTGGGACGAACAAAGACAAACCTTAGAATGAGACTAACGAGACTAACTTGGGACGAACAAAGACAAATGTTAGTCTCATTATAAGGTTTGTCTAAGTTCGCCCCAAGTTAGTCTAAGTTCGTCCCAAGTTTGTCTCTTTCTAAGGATGAACTTAGACAAACCTTAGAATGAGACTAACGAGACTAACTTGGGACGAACAAAGACAAACGTTAGTCTCATTACAAGGTTAGTCTAAGTTCGTCCCAAGTTAGTCTAAGTTCGTCCCTAGTTAGTCTCTTTCTAAGGACAAACTTAGACAAACCTTAGAATGAGACTAACGAGCCTAACTTGGGACGACCAAAGACAAACGTTAGTCTCATTATAAAGTTAGTCTAAGTTCGTCCCAAGTTAGACTAAGTTCGTCCCTAGTTAGTCTCTTTCTAAGGACGAACTTAGACAAACCTTAGAATGAGACTAACGAGACTAACTTGGGACGAACAAAGACAAATGTTAGTCTCTTTACAAGGTTAGTCTAAGTTCGTCCCAAGTTAGTCTAAGTTCGTCCCTAGTTAGTCTCTTTCTAAGGACGAACTTAGACAAACCTTAGAATGAGACTAACGAGACTAACAAGACTAACTTGGGACGAACAAAGACAAACTTTAGTCTCATTATAAGGTTAGTCTATGTTGGTCCCAAGTTAGTCTCTTTCTAAGGACGAACTTAAACAAACCTCAGAATGAGACTAAAGAGACAAACTCTCATTCTAAGGTTTGTCTAAGTTCGTCCCAAGTTAGTCTAAGTTCGTCCCTAGTTAGTCACTATCTAAGGATGAACATAAACAACCCTTAGAATGAGACTAACGAGATTAACTTGGGACGAACAAAGACAAACGTTAGTCTCAATACAAGGTTAGTCTAAGTTCGTCCCAAGTTAGTCTAAGTTCGTCCCTAGTTAGTCTCTTTCTAAGGACAAACTTAGACAAACCTTAGAATGAGACTAACGAGCCTAACATGGGACGACCAAAAACAAACGTTAGTCTCATTATAAAGTTAGTCTAAGTTTGTCCCAAGTTAGTCTAAGTTCGTCCCTAGTTAGTCTCTTTCTAAGGACGAACTTAGACAAACCTTAGAATGAGACTATCGAGACTAACTTGGGACGAACAAAGGCAAACGTTAGTCTGGTTACAAGGTTAGTCTAAGTTCCTCCCAAGTTAGTCTAAGTTCGTCCCCTAGTTAGTCTCTTTCTAAGGACAAACTTAGACAAACCTTAGAATGAGACTAACGAGCCTAACTTGGGACGACCAAAGACAAATGTTAGTCTCATTATAAAGTTAGTTTAAGTTCGTCCCAAGTTAGACTAAGTTCGTCCCTAGTTAGTCTCTTTCTAAGGACGAACTTAGACAAACCTTAGAATGAGACTAACGAGACTAACTTGGGACGAACAAAGACAAATGTTAGTCTCTTTACAAGGTTAGTCTAAGTTCGTCCCAAGTTAGTCTAAGTTCGTCCCTAGTTAGTCTCTTTCTAAGGACGAACTTAGACAAACCTTAGAATGAGACTAACGAGACTAACTTGGGACGAACAAAGACAAACTTTAGTCTCATTATAAGGTTAGTCTATGTTGGTCCCAAGTTAGTCTCTTTCTAAGGACGAACTTAAACAAACCTCAGAATGAGACTAAGGAGACAAACTCTCATTCTAAGGTTTGTCTAAGTTCGTCCCAAGTTAGTCTAAGTTCGTCCCTAGTTAGTCACTATCTAAGGACGAACATAAGCAACCCTTAGAATGAGACTAACGAGATTAACTTGGGACGAACAAAGACAAACATTAGTCTCATTATAAGGTTTGTCTAAGTTCATCCCAAGTTAGTCTAAGTTCGTCCCTAGTTAGTCTCTTTCTAAGGACGAACTTAGACAAACCTTAGAAAGAGACTAACGAGACTAACTTGGGACGAACAAACTCAAACGTTAGTCTCCTTACAAGGATAATCTAAGTTCGTCCCTAGTTAGTCTCTTTCTAAGGACGAACTTAGACAAACCTTAGAAGGAGACGAACGAGACTAACTTGGGACGAACAAAGACAAACGTTAGTCTCATTACAAGGTTAGTCTAAGTTCGTCCCAAGTTAGTCTCTTTCTAAGGACGAACTTAGACAAACCTCAGAATGAGACAAACGAGACAAACTCTCATTCTAACTTTTGTCTAAGTTCGTCCCATGTCAGTCTAAGTTCGTCCCTTGTTAGTTTTTTCTTAAGGACAAACTTAGAAAAACCTTAGAATGAGACTAATGAGAGTAAATTGGGACGAACAAAGACAAACGTTAGTCTCATTACAAGGTTAGTCTAAGTTCGCCCCAAGTTAGTCTAAGTTCGTCCCTAGTTAGTCTCTTTTTAAGGACGAACTTAGACAAACCTTAGAATGAGACTAACTTGGGATGAACAAAGACAAACGTTAGTCTCTTTACAAGGTTAGTCTAAGTTCGTCCCAAGTTTGTCTAAGTTTGTCCCTAGTTAGTCTCTTTCTAAGGATGAACTTAGACCAACCTTAGAAGGAGACTAACGAGACTAACTTGGGACGAACAAAGACAAACGTTAGTCTCTTTACAAGGTTAGTCTAAGTTCGTCCCAAGTTTGTCTAAGTTCGTCCCTAGTTAGTCTCTTTCTAAGGATGAACTTAGACCAACCTCAGAATGAGACTAACGAGACAAACTCTCATTCTAAGGTTAGTGTAAGTTCGTCCCAAGTTAGTCTCTTTCTAAGGACAACCTTAGACAAACCTCAGAATGAGACTTACGAGACAAACTCTCATTCTAAGGTTTGTCTAAGTTCGTCCCAAGTTAGTCTAAGTTCGTCCCTTGTTAGTTTCTTCTTAAGGACGAACTTAGACAACCCTTAGAATGAGACTAACGAGACTAACTTGGGACGAACAAAGACAAACGTTAGTCTCATTACAAGTTTAGTCTAAGTTCGTCCCAAGTTAGTCTAAGTTCGTCCCTAGTTAGTCTCTTTCTAAGGATGAACTTAGACAAACCTTAGAATGAGACTAACGAGACTAACTTGGGATGAACAAAGACAAACGTTAGTCTCATTATAAGGTTTGTCTATGTTCGTCCCTAGTTAGTCTCTTTCTAAGGACGAACTTAGACAAACCTTAGAATGAGACTAACGAGACTAACTTGGGACGAACAAAGACAAACTTTAGTCTCATTATAAGGTTAGTCTATGTTGGTCCCAAGTTAGTCTCTTTCTAAGGATGAACTTAGACAAACCTCAGAATGAGACTAACGAGACAAACTCTCATTCTAAGGTTAGTGTAAGTTCGTCCCAAGTTAGTCTCTTTCTAAGGACGAACTTAGACAAACCTCAGAATGAGACTTACGAGAGAAACTCTCATTCTTAGGTTTGTCCAAGTTCGTCCAAAGTTAGTCTAAGTTCGTCCCTTGTTAGTTTCTTTTTAAGGACGAACTTAGACAAACCTTAGAATGAGACTAACGAGACTAACTTGGGACGAACAAAGACTAACGTTAGTCTCATTACAAGGTTAGTCTAAGTTCGTCCCAAGTTAGTCTAAGTTCGTCCCTAGTTAGTCTCTTTATAAGGACGAACTTAGACAAACCTTAGAATGAGACTAACGAGACTAACTTGGGATGAACATAGACAAACGTTAGTCTCAATATAAAGTTAGTCTAAGTTCGTCCCTAGTTAGTCTCTTTCTAAGGACGAACTTAGACAAACCTTATAATGAGACTAACGAGACTAACTTGGGACGAACAAAGACAAACGTTAGTCTCTTTACAAGGTTAGTCTAAGTTCGTCCCAAGTTAGTCTAAGTTCGTCCCTAGTTAGTCTCTTTCTAAGGACGAACTTAGACAAACCATAGAATGAGACTAACGAGACTAACATGGGACGAACAAAGACAAACTTTAGTCTCATTATAAGGTTACTCTATGTTTGTCCCAAGTTAGTCTCTTTCTAAGGACAAACTTAGACAAACCTTAGAATGAGACTAACGAGACAAACTCTCATTCTAAGGTTTGTCTAAGTTCGTCCCAAGTTAGTCTAAGTTTGTCCCTAGTTAGTCTCTTTCTAAGGACGAACTTAGACAAACCATAGAATGTGACTAACGAGACTAACATGGGACGAACAAAGACAAACGTTAGTCTCATTATAAGGTTTGTCTAAGTTGGTCCCAAGTTAGTCTAAGTTCGTCCCTAGTTAGTCTCTTTCTAAGGACGAACTTAGACAAACCTTATAATGAGAATAGCGAGACTAATTTGGGACGAACAAACACAAACGTTAGTCTCATTACAAGGTTAGTCTAAGTTCGTCCCAAGTTAGTCTAAGTTCCTCCCTAGTTAGTCTCTTTCTAAGGACGAACTTAGACAAACATTAGAAAGAGACGAACGACACTAACTTGGGACGAACAAAGACAAACGTTAGTCTCTTTACAAGGTTAGTCTAAGTTCCTCCCAAGTTAGTCTAAGTTCGTCCCCTAGTTAGTCTCTTTCTAAGGACAAACTTAGACAAACCTTAGAATGAGACTAACGAGCCTAACTTGGGACGACCAAAGACAAACGTTAGTCTCATTATAAAGTTAGTCTAAGTTCGTCCCAAGTTAGACTAAGTTCGTCCCTAGTTAGTCTCTTTCTAAGGACGAACTTAGACAAACCTTAGAATGAGACTAACGAGACTAACTTGGGACGAACAAAGACAAATGTTAGTCTCTTTACAAGGTTAGTCTAAGTTCGTCCCAAGTTAGTCTAAGTTCGTCCCTAGTTAGTCTCTTTCTAAGGACGAACTTAGACAAACCTTAGAATGTGACTAACGAGACTAACTTGGGACGAACAAAGACAAACTTTAGTCTCATTATAATGTTAGTGTAAGTTCGTCCCAAGTTAGTCTCTTTCTAAGGACGAACTTAGACAAACCTCAGAATGAGACTTACGAGAGAAACTCTCATTCTAAGGTTTGTCCAAGTTCGTCCAAAGTTAGTCTAAGTTCGTCCCTTGTTAGTTTCTTTTTAAGGACGAACTTAGACAAACCTTAGAATGAGACTAACGAGACTAACTTGGGACGAACAAAGACTAACGTTAGTCTCATTACAAGGTTAGTCTAAGTTCGTCCCAAGTTAGTCTAAGTTCGTCCCTAGTTAGTCTCTTTATAAGGACGAACTTAGACAAACCTTAGAATGAGACTAACGAGACTAACTTGGGATGAACAAAGACAAACGTTAGTCTCAATATAAAGTTAGTCTAAGTTCGTCCCTAGTTAGTCTCTTTCTAAGGACGAACTTAGACAAACCTTATAATGAGACTAACGAGACTAACTTGGGACGAACAAAGACAAACGTTAGTCTCTTTACAAGGTTAGTCTAAGTTCGTCCCAAGTTAGTCTAAGTTCGTCCCTAGTTAGTCTCTTTCTAAGGACGAACTTAGACAAACCATAGAATGAGACTAACGAGACTAACATGGGACGAACAAAGACAAACTGTAGTCTCATTATAAGGTTACTCTATGTTTGTCCCAAGTTAGTCTCTTTCTAAGGACGAACTTAGACAAACCTTAGAATGAGACTAACGAGACAAACTCTCATTCTAAGGTTTGTCTAAGTTCGTCCCAAGTTAGTCTAAGTTTGTCCCTAGTTAGTCTCTTTCTAAGGACGAACTTAGACAAACCATAGAATGTGACTAACGAGACTAACATGGGACGAACAAAGACAAACGTTAGTCTCATTATAAGGTTTGTCTAAGTTGGTCCCAAGTTAGTCTAAGTTCGTCCCTAGTTAGTCTCTTTCTAAGGACGAACTTAGACAAACCTTAGAATGAGAATAGCGAGACTAACTTGGGACGAACAAACACAAACGTTAGTCTCATTACAAGGTTAGTCTAAGTTCGTCCCAAGTTAGTCTAAGTTCCTCCCTAGTTAGTCTCTTTCTAAGGACGAACTTAGACAAACATTAGAAAGAGACGAACGACACTAACTTGGGACGAACAAAGACAAACGTTAGTCTCTTTACAAGGTTAGTCTAAGTTCGTCCCAAGTTAGTCTAAGTTCGTCCCTAGTTAGTCTCTTTCTAAGGACGAACTTAGACAAACCTTAGAATGAGACTAACGAGACTAACTTGGGACGAACAAAGACAAACGTTAGTCTCATTATAAAGTTAGTCTAAGTTCGCCCGTAGTTAGTCTCTTTCTAAGGAAGAACTTAGACAAACCTTAGAAGGAGACTAACGAGACTAACTTGGAACGAAAAAAGACAAACTTTATTCTCATTCCAAGGTTAGTCTAAGTTCGTCCCAAGTTAGTCTAAGTTCGTCCCTAGTTTGTTTCTTTCTAAGGACAAACTTAAAAAAACCTTAGAATGAGACTAATGAGACTAACTTGGGACGAAGAAAGACAAACGTTAGTCTCATTACAAGGTTAGTCTAAGTTCGTCCCAAGTTAGTCTCTTTCTAAGGACGAACTTCGAAAAACCTTTGAATGAGACTAACGAGACAAACTCTCATTCTAAGGTTTGTCTAAGTTCGTCCCAAGTTATTCTAAGTTCATCCCTAGTTATTCTCTTTCTAAGGACGAACTTAGACAAACCTTAGAACGAGACTAACGAGACTAACTTGGGGTAACAAAGATAAAAGTTAGTCTCATTACAAGGTCAGTCTAAAGTTCGTCCCAAGTTAGTCTCTTTCTAAGGACGAACTTAGACAAACCTTAGAATGAGACTAACGAGACAAACTCTCATTCTAAGGTTTGTCTAAGTTCGTCCCAAGTTAGTCTAAGTTCGTCCCTAGTTAGTCTCTTTCTAAGGACGAACTTAGACAAACCTTAGAAGGAGACTATAGAGACTAACTTGGGAAGAACAAAGACAAAAGTTAGTCTCATTACAAGGTTAGTCTAAAGTTCGGCCCAAGTTAGTCTCTTTCTAAGGACAAACTTAGACAAGCCTTAGAATGAGAGTAACGAGACAAACTCTCATTATAAGGTTTGTCTAAGTTCGTCCCAAGTTAGTCTAAGTTCGTCCCTAGCTAGTCTCTTTCTAAGGACAAACTTAGACAAACCTTAGAATGAGACTAAGGAGACTAACTTGGGACGAACAAAGACAAACGTTAGTCTCATTACAAGGTTAGTCTAAGTTCGTCCCAAGTTAGTCTAAGTTCGTCCCTAGTTAGTCTCATTCTAAAGACGAACTTAGACAAACCTTAGAATGAGACTAACGAGACTAACTTGGGACGAACAAAGACAAATGTTAGTCTCATTACAAGGTTAGTCTAAGTTCGTCCCAAGTTAGTCTAAGTTCGTCCCTTGTTAGTCTCTTTCTAAGGACGAACTTAGACTAACCTTAGAATGAGACTAACGAGACTAACTTGGGACGAACAAAGACAAACTTTAGTCTCATTATAAGGTTAGTCTAAGTTCGTCCCTAGTTAGTCTAAGTTCGTCTCTAGTTAGTCTCTTTCTAAGGACGAACTTAGACAAACCTTAGAAGGAGACTAACGAGACTAACTTGGGAAGAACAAAGACAAAAGTTAGTCTCTTTACAAGGTTCGTCTAAATTCGGCCCAAGTTAGTCTCTTTCTAAGGACAAACTTAAACAAGCCTTAGAATGAGACTAACGAGACAAACTCTCATTATAAGGTTTGTCTAAGTTCGTCCCAAGTTAGTCTAAGTTCGTCCCTAGCTAGTCTCTTTCTAAGGACGAACTTAGACAAACCTTAGAATGAGACTAACGAGACTAACTTGGGACGAACAAAGACAAACGTTAGTCTCATTACAAGGTTAGTCTAAGTTCTTCCCAAGTTAGCCTAAGTTCGTCCCTAGTTAGTCTCATTCTAAAGATGAACTTAGACAAACCTTAGAATGAGACTAACGAGACTAACTTGGGACGAACAAAGACAAATGTTAGTCTCATTACATGGTTAGTCTAAGGTCGTCCCAAGTTAGTCTAAGTTCGTCCCTTGTTAGTCTCTTTCTAAGGACGAACTTAGACTAACCTTAGAATGAGACTAACGAGACTAACTTGGGACGAACAAAGACAAACTTTAGTCTCATTATAAGGTTAGTCTAAGTTCGTCCCTAGTTAGTCTAAGTTCGTCTCTAGTTAGTCTCTTTCTAAGGACGAACTTAGACAAACCTTAGAATGAGACTAACGAGACTAACTTGGGACGAACAAAGACAAACTTTAGTCTCATTATAAGGTTAGTCTAAGTTCGTCCCTAGTTAGCCTCTTTCTAAGGACGAACTTAGACAAACCTTAGAATGAGACTAACGAGACTAACTTGGGACGAACAAACACAAACGTTAGTCTCATTACAATGTTAGTCTAAGTTCGTCCCAAATTAGTCTAAGTTCGTCCCTAGTTAGTCTCTTTCTAAGGACGAACTTAGACAAACCTTAGAATGAGACTAACGAGACTAACTTGGGACGAACAAAGTCAAACGTTAGTCTCTTTACAAGGTTAGTCTAAGTTCGTCCCAAGTTAGTCTAAGTTCGTCCCTAGTTAGTCTCTTTCAAAGGACGAACTTAGACAAACCTTAGAATGAGACTAACGAGACTAACTTGGGACGAACAAAGACAAACTTTAGTCTCATTATAAGGTTAGTCTAAGTTCGTCCCTAGTTAGTCTAAGTTCGTCTCTAGTTAGTCTCTTTCTAAGGACGAACTTAGACAAACCTTGGAATGAGACTAACGAGACTAACTCTCATTCTAAGGTTTGTCTAAGTTCGTCTTAAGTTATTCTAAGTTCGTCCCTAGTTATTCTCTTGCAAAGGACGAACTTAGACAAACCTCAGAATGAGAGTAATGAGACTAACTTGGGACGAACAAAGACAAACGTTAGTCTCATTACAAGGTTATTCTAAGTTCGTCCCAAGTTAGTATAAGTTCGTCCCTAGTTAGTCTCTTTCTAAGGAGGAACTTAGACAAACCTTGGAATGAGACTAACGAGACTAACTTGGGACGAACAAAGACAAACGTTAGTCTCATAATAAGGTTAGTCTAAGTTTGTCCCAAGTTAGTCTAAGTTCGTCCCTAGTTAGTCTCTTTCTAAGGGAGAACTTAGACAAACCTTAGTATGAGACTAACGAGACTAACTTTGAACGAACAAAGACAAACTTTATTCTCATTCTAAGGTTAGTCTAAGTTCGTCCCTAGTTAGTTTCTTTCTAAGGACGAACTTAAACAAGCCTTAGAATGAGACTAACGAGACTAACTTGGGACGTACAAAGACAAACGTTAGTCTCATTATAAGGTTTGTCTAAGTTCGTCCCAAGTTAGTCTAAGTTCGTCCCTAGTTAGTCTCTTTCTAAGGACGAACTAACACAAACGTCAGTCTCATTACAAGGTTAGTCTAAGTTCGTCCCAAGTTAGTCTAAGTTCGTCCCTAGTTAGTCTCTTTCTAAGGACGAACTTAGACAAACCTTAGAAGGAGACTAACGGGACTAACGAGACTAACTTGGGACGAACAAACACAAAAGTTAGTCTCATTACAAGGTTAGTCTAAAGTTCGTCCCAAGTTAGTCTCTTTCTAAGGACGAACTTAGACAAACCTTAGAATGAGACTAACGAGACAAACACTCATTCAAAGGTTTGTCTAAGTTCGTCCCAAGTTAGTCTAAGTTCGTCCCTAGTTAGTCTCTTTCTAAGGACGAACTTAGACAAACCTTAGAAGGAGACTAACGAGACTAACGAGACTAACTTGGGAAGAACAAAGACAAACGTTAGTCTCATTAGAAGGTTAGTCTAAAGTTCGTCCCAAGTTAGTCTATTTCTAAGGACGAACTTAGACAAACCTTAGAATGAGACTAACGAGACAAACTCTCGTTCTAAGGTTTGTCTAAGTTCGTCCCAAGTTAGTCTCTTTCTAAGGACGAACTTAAACAAACCTTAGAATGTGACTAACGAGACTAACTTGGGACGAACAAAGACTAACGTTAGTCTCATTATAAGGTTTGGCTAAGTTCGTCCCAAGTCAGTCTAAGTTCGTCCCTAGTTAGTCTCTTTCTAAGGATGAACTTAGACAAAAGGAGACTAACGAAACTAACTTGGGATGAACAAAGCAAACATTAGTCTCATTACAAGGTTAGTCTAAGTTCGTCCCAAGTAAGTCTAAGTTCGTCCCAAGTTAATATCTTTCTAAGGACGAACTTAGACAAACCTTAGAATGAGACTAACGAGACTAACTTGGGACGAACAAAGACAAACGTTAGTCTCATTACAAGGTTAGTCTAAGTTCGTCCCAAGTTAGTCTAAGTTCGTCCCTAGTTAGTCTCATTCTAAAGACGAACTTAGACAAACCTTAGAATGAGACTAACGAGACTAACTTGGGACGAACAAAGACAAACGTTAGTCTCATTACAAGGTTATTCTAAGTTCGTCCCAAGTTTGTTTAAGTTCGTCCCTAGTTAGTCTCTTTCTAAGGACGAACTTAGACAAACCGTAGAATGAGACTAACGAGACTAACTTGGGACGAACAAAGACAAACTTTAGTCTCATTATAAGGTTAGTCTAAGTTCGTCCTTAGTTAGCCTCTTTCTGAGGACGAACTTAGACAAACCTTAGAATGAGACTAACGAGACTAACTTGGGACGAACAAAGACAAACGTTAGTCTCATTACAAGGTTAGTCTAAGTTCGTCCCAAGTTAGTCTAAGTTCGTCCCTAGTTAGTCTCTTTCTAAGGACGAACTTAGACAAACCTTAGAATGAGACTAACGAGACTAACTTGGGACGAACAAAGACAAACTTTAGTCTCATTATAAGGTTAGTCTAAGTTCGTCCCTAGTTAGTCTAAGTTCGTCATCTCTAGTTAGTCTCTTTCTAAGGACGAACTTAGACAAACCTTAGAATGAGACTAACGAGACTAACTCGGGACGAACATAGACAAACGTTAGTCTCATTATAAGGTTTGTCTAATTAGGTCCCAAGTTAGTCTAAGTTCGTCCCTAATTAGTCTCTTTCTAAGGAAGAACTTAGACAAACCTTAGAATGAGACTAACGAGACTAACTTGGAACGAACAAAGACAAACTTTATTCTCATTCTAAGGTTAGTCTAAGTTCGTCCCAAGTTAGTCTAAGTTCGTCCCTAGTTAGTTTCTTTCTAAGGACGAACTTAAAAAAACCTTAGAATGAGACTAATGAGACTAACTTGGGACGAAGAAAGACAAACGTTAGTCTCATTACAAGGTTAGTCTAAGTTCGTCCCAAGTTAGTCTCTTTCTAAGGACGAACTTCGACAAACCTTTGAATGAGACTAACGAGACAAACTCTCATTCTAAGGTTTGTCTAAGTTCGTCCCAAGTTATTCTAAGTTCGTCCCTAGTTATTCTCTTTCTAAGGACGAACTTAGACAAACCTTAGAATGAGACAAACGAGACTAACTTGGGACGAACAAAGACAAACGTTAGTCTCCTTACAAGGTTAGTCTAAGTTCGTCCCAAGTTAATATAAGTTCGTCCCTAGTTAGTCTCTTTCTAAGGATTAACTTAGACAAACCTTAGAATGAGACTAAAGAGACTAACTTGGGACGAACAAAGACAAACGTTAGTCTCATAATAAGGTTAGTCTAAGTTTGTCCCAAGTTAGTCTAAGTTCGTCCCTAGTTAGTCTCTTTCTAAGGACGAACTTAGACAAACCATAGAATGACACAAACGAGACTCACTTGGGACGAACAAAGACAAACGTTAGTCTCATTATAAGGTTAGTCTAAGTTCGTCCCTAGTTAGTCTCTTTCTAAGGGCGAACTTAGACAAACCTTAGAATGAGACTAAGGAGACTAACTTGGGACGAACAAAGACAAGCGATAGTCTCATTATAAGGTTTGTCTAAGTTTGTCCCAAGTTAGTCTCTTTATAAGGGAGAACCTAGACAAACCTTAGAATGAGACTAACGAGACAAACTTTGAACAAACAAAGACAAACTTTATTCTCATTCTAAGGTTAGTCTAAGTTCGTCCCAAGTTAGTCTAAGTTCGTCCCTAGTTAGTTTCTTTCTAAGGACGAACATAAACAAACCTTAGAATGAGACTAACGAGACTAACTTGGGACGAACAAAGACAAACGTTAGTCTCATTATAAGGTTTGTCTAAGTTCGTCCCAAGTTAGTCTAAGTTTGTCCCTAGTTAGTCTCTTTCTAAGGACGAACTTAGACAAACCTTAGAATGAGACTAACGAGACTACCTTGGGACGAACAAACACAAACGTTAGTCTCATAACAAGGTTAGTCTAAGTTCGTCCCAAGTTAGTCTAAGTTCGTCCCTAGTTAGTATCTTTCTAAGGACGAACTTAGAAAAAACTTAGAAGGAGACTAACGAGACTAACTTGGGACGAACAAAGACAAAAGTTAGTCTCATTACAAGGTTAGTCTAAAGTTCGTCCCAAGTTAGTCTCTTTCTAAGGACGAACATAGACAAACCTTAGAATGAGACTAACGAGACTAACTTGGGACGAACAAAGACAAACGTTAGTCTCATTACAAGGTTAGTCTAAGTTCGTCCCTAGTTAGTCTAAGTTCGTCTCTAGTTAGTCTCTTTCTAAGGATGAACTTAGACAAACCTTACATTGAGACTAACGAGACTAACTTGGGACGAACATAGACAAACGTTAGTCTCATTATAAGGTTAGTCTAAGTTCGTCCCTAGTTAGTCTAAGTTTGTCTCTAGTTAGTCTCTTTCTAAGGACTAACTTAGACAAATAGAATGAGACTAACGAGACTACCTTGGGACGAACAAACACAAACGTCAGTCTCATTACAAGGTTAGTCTAAGTTCGTCCCAAGTTAGTATAAGTTCGTCCCTAGTTAGTATCTTTCTAAGGACGAACTTAGACAAACCTTAGAATGAGACTAACGAGACTAACTTGGGACGAACAAAGACAAACGTTAGTCTCATTACAAGGTTAGTCTAAGTTCGTCCCAAGTTAGTCTAAGTTCGTCCCTAGTTAGTCTCATTCTAAAGACGAACTTAGACAAACCTTAGAATGAGACTAACGAGACTAACTTGGGACGAACAAAGACAAACGTTAGTCTCATTACAAGGTTATTCTAAGTTCGTCCCAAGTTTGTCTAAGTTCGTCCCTAGTTAGTCTCTTTCTAAGGACGAACTTAGACAAACCTTAGAATGAGACTAACGAGACTAACTTGGGACGAACAAAGACAAACTTTAGTCTCATTATAAGGTTAGTCTAAGTTCGTCCTTAGTTAGCCTCTTTCTGAGGACGAACTTAAACAAACCTTAGAATGAGACTAACGAGACTAACTTGGGACGAACAAACACAAACGTTAGTCTCATTACAAGGTTAGTCTAACTTCGTCCCAAGTTAGTCTAAGTTCGTCCCTAGTTAGTCTCTTTCTAAGGACGAACTTAGACAAACCTTAGAATGAGACTAACGAGACAAACTTGGGACGAACAAAGACAAACGTTAGTCTCTTTACATGGTTAGTCTAAGTTCGTCCCAAGTTATTCTAAGTTCGTCCCTAGTTAGTCTCTTTCTAAGGACGAACTTAGACAAACCTTAGAATGAGACTAACGAGACTAACTTGGGACGAACAAAGACAAACTTTAGTCTCATTATAAGGTTAGTCTAAGTTCGTCCCTAGTTAGTCTAAGTTCGTCATCTCTAGTTAGTCTCTTTCTAAGGACGAACTTAGACAAACCTTAGAATGAGACTAACGAGACTAACTCGGGACGGACATAGACAAACGTTAGTCTCATTATAAGGTTTGTCTAATTAGGTCCCAAGTTAGTCTAAGTTCGTCCCTAGTTAGTCTCTTTCTAAGGACGAACTTAGACAAACCTTAGAATGAGACTAACGAGACTAACTTGGAACGAACAAAGACAAACTTTATTCTCATTCTAAGGTTAGTCTAAGTTTTTCCCAAGTTAGTCTAAGTTCGTCCCTAGTTAGTTTCTTTCTAAGGACGAACTTAAAAAAACCTTAGAATGAGACTAATGAGACTAACTTGGGACGAAGAAAGACAAACGTTAGTCTCATTACAAGGTTAGTCTAAGTTCGTCCCAAGTTAGTCTCTTTCTAAGGACGAACTTAGAGAAACCTTAGAATGAGACTAACGAGACTAACTTGGGACGAACAAACACAAACGTTAGTCTCATTACAAGGTTAGTCTAAGTTCGTCCCAAGTTAGTCTAAGTTCGTCCCTAGTTAGTCTCTTTCTAAGAACGAACTTAGACAAACCTTAGAATGAGACTAACGAGACTAACTTGGGACGAACAAACACAAACGTTAGTCTCATTACAAGGTTAGTCTAAGTTCGTCCCTAGTTACTCTCTTTCTAAGGACGAACTTAGACAAACCTTAGAATGAGACTAACGATACTAACTTGGAACGAACAAAGACAAACTTTATTCTCATTCTAAGGTTATTCTAAGTTCGTCGCAAGTTAGTCTAAGTTCGTCGCTAGTTAGTCTCTTTCTAAGGACGACCTTAGACAAACCTTAGAATGAGACTAACGAGACTAACTTGGGAAGAACAAAGACAAGCGTTAGTCTCATTATAAGGTTTGTCTAAGTTCGTCCCAAGTTAGTTTTAGTTCGTCCCTAGTTAGTCTCTTTCTAAGGACGAATTTAGACAAACCTTAGAATGAGACAAACGAGAGTAACTTGGGACGAACAAACACAAACGTTAGTCTCATTACATGGTTAGTCTAAGTTTGTCCCAAGTTAGTCTAAGTTCGTCCCTAGTTAGTCTCTTTCTAAGGACGAACTTAGACAAACCATAGAATGAGACTAACGAGACTAACTTGGGACGAACAAAGATAAACGTTTGTCTCATTATAAGGTTAGTCTAAGTTCGTCCCAAGTTAGTCTAAGTTCATCCCAAGTTAGTCTAAGTTCGTCCCTAGTTAGTCTCTTACTAAGGATGAACTTAGACAAAACTTAGAATGAGACTAACGAGCCTAACTTGGGACGAACAAAGACAAACGTTTGTCTCATTATAAGGTTAGTCTAAGTTCGTCCCAAGTTTGTCTAAGTTCGTCCCTAGTTAGTCTCTTTCTAAGGACGAACTTAGACAAACCTTAGAATGAGGCTAACGAGACTAACTTGGGACGAACAAAGACAAACTTTAGTCTCATTATAAGGTTAGTCTAAGTTCGTCCCAAGTTAGTCTAAGTTCGTCCCTAGTTAGTCTCGTTCTAAGGACGAACTTTGACAAACCTTAGAATGAGACTAAAGAGACTAACATGGGACGAACAAACACAAACGTTAGTATCATTACAAGGTTAGTCTAAGTTCGTCCCAAGTTAGTCTAAGTTCGTCCCTAGTTAGTCTCTTTCTAAGGACGAACTTAGAATGAGACTAACGAGACTAACTTGGGATGAACAAAGACAAGCGTTAGTCTCATTATAAGGTTTGTCTAAGTTCGTTCCAAGTAAGTCTAAGTTCGTCCCTAGTTAGTCTCTTTCTAAGGACGAACTTAGACAAACCTTAGAATGAGACTAACGAGACAAACTTGGAACGAACAAAGACAAACTTTATTCTCATTCTAAGGTTAGTCTAAGTTCGTTCCAAGTTAGTCTAAGTTCGTCCCTAGTTAGTTTCTTTCTAAGGACGAACTTAAACAAACCATAGAATGAGACTAACGAGACTAACTTGGGATGAACAAAGACAAACGTTAGTCTCATTATAAGATTTGTCTATGTTCGTCCCTAGTTAGTCTCTTTCTAAGGACAAACTTAGACAAACCTTAGAATGAGATTAACGAGACTAACTTGGGACGAACAAAGACAAACGTTAGTCTTATTCTAAGGTTTGTCGAAGTTCGTCCCAAGTTAATCTAAGTTCGTCCCTAGTTAGTCTCTTTCTAAGGACGAACTTAAACAAACCTTAGAATGAGACTAACGAGACTAACTTGGGACGAACAAACACAAACGTTAGTCTCATTACAAGGTTAGTCTAAGTTCGTCCCAAGTTAGTCTAAGTTCGTCCCTAGTTAGTCTCTTTCTAAGGACCAACTTAGACAAACCTAAGAATGAGACTAACGAGACTAACTTGGGACGAACAAAGACAAACATTAGTCTCATTAGAAGGTTAGTCTAAGTTCGTCCCAAGTTAGTCTAAGTTCGTCCCTAGTTAGTCTCTTTCTAAGGACAAACTTAGACAAACCTTAGAATGAGATTAACGAGACTAACTTGGGACGAACAAAGACAAACGTTAGTCTCATTATAAGGTTAGTCTCTTTCTAAGGACGAACTTAGACAAACCTTAGAATGAGACTAACGAGGCAAACTTGGAACGAACAAAGACAAACTTTATTCTCATTCTAAGGTTAGTCTAAGTTCGTCCCAAGTTAGTCTAAGTTCGTCCCTAGTTAGTTTCTTTCTAAGGACGAACTTAAACAAACCTTAGAATGAGACTACCGAGACTAACTTGGGATGAACAAAGACAAACGTTAGTCTCATTATAAGGTTTGTCTAAGTTCGTCCCTAGTTAGTCTCTTTCTAAGGACGAACTTAGACAAACCTTAAAATGAGATTAACGAGAGTAACTTGGGACGAACAAAGACAAACAGTAGTCTCATTCTAAGGTTTGTCGAAGTTCGTCCCAAGTTAGTCTAAGTTCGTCCCTATTCAGTCTCTTTCTAAGGACGAACTTGGACAAACCTTAGAATGAGACTCACGAGACTAACTTGGGACGAACAAAGACTAACGTTAGTCTCATTACAAGTTTAGCCTATGTTCGTGCCAATTTAGTTTAAGTTCGTCCCTAGTCAGTCTCTTTCGAATGACGAACTTAGACAAACCTTAGACTGAGATTAACGAGACTAACTTGGGACGAACAAAGACAAACGTAAGTCTCATTATAAGGTTAGTCAAAGTTCGTCCCAAGTTAGTCTAAGTTCGTCCCAAGTTAGTCTCTTTCTAAGGACGAACTTAGACAAACCTTAGAATGAGGCTAACGAGACTAACTTAAACAAACCATAGAATGAGACTAACGAGACTAACTTGGGACGAACAAAGACAAACGTTAGTCTCATTGTAAGGTTAGTCTAAGTTCGTCCCAAGTTAGTCTAAGTTCGTCCCTAGTTAGTCTCTTTCTAAGGACGAACTTTGACAAACCTTAGAATGAGACTAAAGAGACTAACTTGGGACGAACAAAGACAAACTTTAGTCTCATTATAAGGTTAGTCTAAGTTCGTCCCAAGTTAGTCTAAGTTCGTCGCTAGTTAGTCTCTAAGGACGAACTTAGACAAACCTTAGAATGAGACTAACGAGACTAACTTGGGAAGAACAAAGACAAGCGTTAGTCTCATTATAAGGTTTGTCTAAGTTCGTCCCAAGTTAGTTTTAGTTCGTCCCTAGGTAGTCTCTTTCTAAGGACGAATTTAGACAAACCTGAGAATGAGACTAACGAGAGTAACTTGGGACGAACAAACACAAACAATAGTCTCATTACATGGTTAGTCTAAGTTCGTCCCAAGTTAGTCTAAGTTCGTCCCTAGTTAGTCTCTTTCTAAGGACGAACTTAGACAAACCATAGAATGAGACTAACGAGACTAACTTGGGACGAACAAAGAAAAATGTTAGTCTCATTATAAGGTTAGTCTAAGTTCGTCCCAAGTTAGTCTAAGTTCGTCCCTAGTTAGTCTTTTACTAAGGACGAACTTAGACAAACCTCAGAATGAGACTAAGGACCCTAACTTGGGACGAACAAAGACAAACGTTAGTCTCATTATAAGTTAGTCTAAGTTCGTCCCAAGTTAGTCTAAGTTCGTCCCTAGTTAGTCTCTTTCTAAGGACGAACTTAGACAAACCTTAGAATGAGGCTAACGAGACTAACTTGGGAAGAACAAAGACAAATTTTAGTCTCATTATAAGGTTAGTCTAAGTTCGTCCCAAGTTAGTCTAAGTTCGTCCCTAGTTAGTCTCATTCTAAGGACGAACTTTGACAAACCTTAGAATGAGACTAAAGAGACTAACATGGGACGAACAAACACAATAGTTAGTCTCATTACAAGGTTAGTCTAAGTTCGTCCCAAGTTAGTCTATGTTCGTCCCTAGTTAGTCTCTTTCTAAGGACGAACTTAGACAAACCTTAGAATGAGACTAAAGAGACAAACATGGGACGAACAAAGACAAACTTTAGTCTCATTATAAGGTTAGTCTAAGTTCGTCCCAAGTTAGTCTAAGTTCGTCCCAAGTTAGTCGAAGTTCGTCCCTAGTTAGTCTCTTTCTAAGGACAAACTTAGACAAACCATAGAAGGATAGTCTCTTTCTAAGGATGAACCTAGACAAACCTTAGAATGAGACTAACGAGACTAACTTGGGACGAACAAAGACAAACCTTAGAATGAGACTAACGAGACTAACTTGGGACGAACAAAGACAAACGTTAGTCTCATTGTAAGGTTAGTCTAAGTTCGTCCCAAGTTAGTCTAAGTTCGTCCCTAGTTAGTCTCTTTCTAAGGACGAACTTAGACAAACCTTAGAATGAGATTAAAGAGACTAACTTGGGACGAACAAAGACAAACTTTAGTCCCATTATAAGGTTAGTCTAAGTTCGTCCCAAGTAAGTCTAAGTTCGTCGCTAGTTAGTCTCTTTCTAAGGACGAACTTATACAAACCTTAGAATGAGACTAACGAGACTAACTTGGGAAGAACAAAGACAAGTGTTAGTCTCATTATAAGGTTTGTCTAAGTTCGTCCCAAGTTAGTTTAAGTTCGTCCCTAGTTAGTCTCTTCCTAAGGACGAACTTAGACAAACCTTAGAATGAGATTAACGAGACTAACTTGGGACGAACAAAGACAAACGTTAGTCTCATTCCAAGGTTTGTCGAAGTTCGTCCCAAGTTAGTCTAAGTTCGTCCCTAGTTAGTCTCTTTCTAAGGACGAACTTAGACAAACCTTAGAATGAGACTAACGAGACAAACTTGGAACGAACAAAGACAAACTTTATTCTCATTCTAAGGTTAGTCTAAGTTCGTCCCAAGTTAGTCTAAGTTCGTCCCTAGTTAGTTTCTTTCTAAGGACGAACTTAGAGAAACCTTAGAATGAGACTAACGAGACTAACTTGGGACGAACAAAGACAGGCGTTAGTCTCATTATAAGGTTTGTCTAAGTTCGTCTCAAGTTAGTCTAAGTTCGTCTCTTTCTAAGGACGAACTTAGAGAAACCTTAGAATGAGACTAACGAGACTAACTTGGGACGAACAAACACAAACGTTAGTCTCATTACAAGGTTAGTCTAAGTTCGTCCCAAGTTAGTCTAAGTTCGTCCCTAGTTAGTCTCTTTCTAAGAACGAACTTAGACAAACCTTAGAATGAGACTAACGAGACTAACTTGGGACGAACAAACACAAACGTTAGTCTCATTACAAGGTTAGTCTAAGTTCGTCCCTAGTTAGTCTCTTTCTAAGGACGAACTTAGACAAACCTTAGAATGAGACTAACGATACTAACTTGGAACGAACAAAGACAAACTTTATTCTCATTCTAAGGTTATTCTAAGTTCGTCCCAAGTTAGTCTAAGTTCGTCGCTAGTTAGTCTCTTTCTAAGGACGACCTTAGACAAACCATAGAATGAGACTAACGAGACTAACTTGGGAAGAACAAAGACAAGCGTTAGTCTCATTATAAGGTTTGTCTAAGTTCGTCCCAAGTTAGTTTTAGTTCGTCCCTAGTTAGTCTCTTTCTAAGGACGAATTTAGACAAACCTTAGAATGAGACTAACGAGAGTAACTTGGGACGAACAAACACAAACGTTAGTCTCATTACATGGTTAGTCTAAGTTTGTCCCAAGTTAGTCTAAGTTCGTCCCTAGTTAGTCTCTTTCTAAGGACGAACTTAGACAAACCATAGAATGAGACTAACGAAACTAACTTGGGACGAACAAAGATAAACGTTTGTCTCATTATAAGGTTAGTCTAAGTTCGTCCCAAGTTAGTCTAAGTTCGTCCCTAGTTAGTCTCTTACTAAGGACGAACTTAGACAAAACTTAGAATGAGACTAACGAGCCTAACTTGGGACGAACAAAGACAAACGTTTGTCTCATTATACGGTTAGTCTAAGTTCGTCCCAAGTTAGTCTAAGTTCGTCCCTAGTTAGTCTCTTTCTAAGGACGAACTTAGACAAACCTTAGAATGAGGCTAACGAGACTAACTTGGGACGAACAAAGACAAACTTTAGTCTCATTATAAGGTTAGTCTAAGTTCGTCCCAAGTTAGTCTAAGTTCGTCCCTA
This sequence comes from Rhodiola chrysanthemifolia, assembly GCA_033675395.1. Taxonomy (NCBI): domain Eukaryota; kingdom Viridiplantae; phylum Streptophyta; class Magnoliopsida; order Saxifragales; family Crassulaceae; genus Rhodiola; species Rhodiola chrysanthemifolia. The sequence goes on from CM066204.1 coordinate 847,825, forward strand.
GTTAGTCTCTTTCTAAGGACGAACTTAGACAAACCTTAGAATGAGACTAACGAGACTAACTTGGGATGAACAAAGACAAGCGTTAGTCTCATTATAAGGTTTGTCTAAGTTCGTTCCAAGTAAGTCTAAGTTCGTCCCTAGTTAGTCTCTTTCTAAGGACGAACTTAGACAAACCTTAGAATGAGACTAACGAGACAAACTTGGAACGAACAAAGACAAACTTTATTCTCATTCTAAGGTTAGTCTAAGTTCGTTCCAAGTTAGTCTAAGTTCGTCCCTAGTTAGTTTCTTTCTAAGGACGAACTTAAACAAACCATAGAATGAGAATAACGAGACTAACTTGGGATGAACAAAGACAAACGTTAGTCTCATTATAAGGTTTGTCTATGTTCGTCCCTAGTTAGTCTCTTTCTAAGGACAAACTTAGACAAACCTTAGAATGAGATTAACGAGACTAACTTGGGACGAACAAAGACAAACGTTAGTCTTATTCTAAGGTTTGTCGAAGTTCGTCCCAAGTTAATCTAAGTTCGTCCCTAGTTAGTCTCTTTCTAAGGACGAACTTAAACAAACCTTAGAATGAGACTAACGAGACTAACTTGGGACGAACAAACACAAACGTAAGTCTCATTACAAGGTTAGTCTAAGTTCGTCCCAAGTTAGTCTAAGTTCGTCCCTAGTTAGTCTCTTTCTAAGGACCAACTTAGACAAACCTAAGAATGAGACTAACGAGACTAACTTGGGACGAACAAAGACAAACATTAGTCTCATTAGAAGGTTAGTCTAAGTTCGTCCCAAGTTAGTCTAAGTTCGTCCCTAGTTAGTCTCTTTCTAAGGACAAACTTAGACAAACCTTAGAATGAGATTAACGAGACTAACTTGGGACGAACAAAGACAAACGTTAGTCTCATTATAAGGTTAGTCTCTTTCTAAGGACGAACTTAGACAAACCTTAGAATGAGACTAACGAGGCAAACTTGGAACGAACAAAGACAAACTTTATTCTCATTCTAAGGTTAGTCTAAGTTCGTCCCAAGTTAGTCTAAGTTCGTCCCTAGTTAGTTTCTTTCTAAGGACGAACTTAAACAAACCTTAGAATGAGACTACCGAGACTAACTTGGGATGAACAAAGACAAACGTTAGTCTCATTATAAGGTTTGTCTAAGTTCGTCCCTAGTTAGTCTCTTTCTAAGGACGAACTTAGACAAACCTTAAAATGAGATTAACGAGAGTAACTTGGGACGAACAAAGACAAACAGTAGTCTCATTCTAAGGTTTGTCGAAGTTCGTCCCAAGTTAGTCTAAGTTCGTCCCTATTCAGTCTCTTTCTAAGGACGAACTTGGACAAACCTTAGAATGAGACTCACGAGACTAACTTGGGACGAACAAAGACTAACGTTAGTCTCATTACAAGTTTAGCCTATGTTCGTGCCAATTTAGTTTAAGTTCGTCCCTAGTCAGTCTCTTTCTAATGACGAACTTAGACAAACCTTAGACTGAGATTAACGAGACTAACTTGGGACGAACAAAGACAAACGTAAGTCTCATTATAAGGTTAGTCAAAGTTTGTCCCAAGTTAGTCTAAGTTCGTCCCAAGTTAGTCTCTTTCTAAGGACGAACTTAGACAAACCTTAGAATGAGGCTAACGAGACTAACTTAAACAAACCATAGAATGAGACTAACGAGACTAACTTGGGACGAACAAAGACAAACGTTAGTCTCATTGTAAGGTTAGTCTAAGTTCGTCCCAAGTTAGTCTAAGTTCGTCCCTAGTTAGTCTCTTTCTAAGGACGAACTTTGACAAACTTTAGAATGAGACTAAAGAGACTAACTTGGGACGAACAAAGACAAACTTTAGTCTCATTATAAGGTTAGTCTAAGTTCGTCCCAAGTTAGTCTAAGTTCGTCGCTAGTTAGTCTCTAAGGACGAACTTAGACAAACCTTAGAATGAGACTAACGAGACTAACTTGGGAAGAACAAAGACAAGCGTTAGTCTCATTATAAGGTTTGTCTAAGTTCGTCCCAAGTTAGTTTTAGTTCGTCCCTAGGTAGTCTCTTTCTAAGGACGAATTTAGACAAACCTGAGAATGAGACTAACGAGAGTAACTTGGGACGAACAAACACAAACAATAGTCTCATTACATGGTTAGTCTAAGTTCGTCCCAAGTTAGTCTAAGTTCGTCCCTAGTTAGTCTCTTTCTAAGGACGAACTTAGACAAACCATAGAATGAGACTAACGAGACTAACTTGGGACGAACAAAGAAAAATGTTAGTCTCATTATAAGGTTAGTCTAAGTTCGTCCCAAGTTAGTCTAAGTTCGTCCCTAGTTAGTCTTTTACTAAGGACGAACTTAGACAAACCTCAGAATGAGACTAAGGACCCTAACTTGGGACGAACAAAGACAAACGTTAGTCTCATTATAAGTTAGTCTAAGTTCGTCCCAAGTTAGTCTAAGTTCGTCCCTAGTTAGTCTCTTTCTAAGGACGAACTTAGACAAACCTTAGAATGAGGCTAACGAGACTAACTTGGGAAGAACAAAGACAAATTTTAGTCTCATTATAAGGTTAGTCTAAGTTCGTCCCAAGTTAGTCTAAGTTCGTCCCTAGTTAGTCTCATTCTAAGGACGAACTTTGACAAACCTTAGAATGAGACTAAAGAGACTAACATGGGACGAACAAACACAAACGTTAGTCTCATTACAAGGTTAGTCTAAGTTCGTCCCAAGTTAGTCTATGTTCGTCCCTAGTTAGTCTCTTTCTAAGGACGAACTTAGACAAACCTTAGAATGAGACTAAAGAGACAAACATGGGACGAACAAAGACAAACTTTAGTCTCATTATAAGGTTAGTCTAAGTTCGTCCCAAGTTAGTCTAAGTTCGTCCCAAGTTAGTCGAAGTTCGTCCCTAGTTAGTCTCTTTCTAAGGACAAACTTAGACAAACCATAGAAGGATAGTCTCTTTCTAAGGATGAACCTAGACAAACCTTAGAATGAGACTAACGAGACTAACTTGGGACGAACAAAGACAAACCTTAGAATGAGACTAACGAGACTAACTTGGGACGAACAAAGACAAACGTTAGTCTCATTGTAAGGTTAGTCTAAGTTCGTCCCAAGTTAGTCTAAGTTCGTCCCTAGTTAGTCTCTTTCTAAGGACGAACTTAGACAAACCTTAGAATGAGATTAAAGAGACTAACTTGGGACGAACAAAGACAAACTTTAGTCTCATTATAAGGTTAGTCTAAGTTCGTCCCAAGTAAGTCTAAGTTCGTCGCTAGTTAGTCTCTTTCTAAGGACGAACTTATACAAACCTTAGAATGAGACTAACGAGACTAACTTGGGAAGAACAAAGACAAGTGTTAGTCTCATTATAAGGTTTGTCTAAGTTCGTCCCTAGTTAGTCTCTTCCTAAGGACGAACTTAGACAAACCTTAGAATGAGATTAACGAGACTAACTTGGGACGAACAAAGACAAACGTTAGTCTCATTCCAAGGTTTGTCGAAGTTCGTCCCAAGTTAGTCTAAGTTCGTCCCTAGTTAGTCTCTTTCTAAGGACGAACTTAGACAAACCTTAGAATGAGACTAACGAGACAAACTTGGAACGAACAAAGACAAACTTTATTCTCATTCTAAGGTTAGTCTAAGTTCGTCCCAAGTTAGTCTAAGTTCGTCCCTAGTTAGTTTCTTTCTAAGGACGAACTTAGAGAAACCTTAGAATGAGACTAACGAGACTAACTTGGGACGAACAAAGACAGGCGTTAGTCTCATTATAAGGTTTGTCTAAGTTCGTCTCAAGTTAGTCTAAGTTCGTCTCTTTCTAAGGACGAACTTAGAGAAACCTTAGAATGAGACTAACGAGACTAACTTGGGACGAACAAACACAAACGTTAGTCTCATTACAAGGTTAGTCTAAGTTCGTCCCAAGTTAGTCTAAGTTCGTCCCTAGTTAGTCTCTTTCTAAGAACGAACTTAGACAAACCTTAGAATGAGACTAACGAGACTAACTTGGGACGAACAAACACAAACGTTAGTCTCATTACAAGGTTAGTCTAAGTTCGTCCCTAGTTAGTCTCTTTCTAAGGACGAACTTAGACAAACCTTAGAATGAGACTAACGATACTAACTTGGAACGAACAAAGACAAACTTTATTCTCATTCTAAGGTTATTCTAAGTTCGTCCCAAGTTAGTCTAAGTTCGTCGCTAGTTAGTCTCTTTCTAAGGACGACCTTAGACAAACCATAGAATGAGACTAACGAGACTAACTTGGGAAGAACAAAGACAAGCGTTAGTCTCATTATAAGGTTTGTCTAAGTTCGTCCCAAGTTAGTTTTAGTTCGTCCCTAGTTAGTCTCTTTCTAAGGACGAATTTAGACAAACCTTAGAATGAGACTAACGAGAGTAACTTGGGACGAACAAACACAAACGTTAGTCTCATTACATGGTTAGTCTAAGTTTGTCCCAAGTTAGTCTAAGTTCGTCCCTAGTTAGTCTCTTTCTAAGGACGAACTTAGACAAACCATAGAATGAGACTAACGAAACTAACTTGGGACGAACAAAGATAAACGTTTGTCTCATTATAAGGTTAGTCTAAGTTCGTCCCAAGTTAGTCTAAGTTCGTCCCTAGTTAGTCTCTTACTAAGGACGAACTTAGACAAAACTTAGAATGAGACTAACGAGCCTAACTTGGGACGAACAAAGACAAACGTTTGTCTCATTATAAGGTTAGTCTAAGTTCGTCCCAAGTTAGTCTAAGTTCGTCCCTAGTTAGTCTCTTTCTAAGGACGAACTTAGACAAACCTTAGAATGAGGCTAACGAGACTAACTTGGGACGAACAAAGACAAACTTTAGTCTCATTATAAGGTTAGTCTAAGTTCGTCCCAAGTTAGTCTAAGTTCGTCCCTAGTTAGTCTCTTTCTAAGGACGAACTTAGACAAACCTTAGAATGAGACTAACGAGACTAACTTGGGATGAACAAAGACAAGCGTTAGTCTCATTATAAGGTTTGTCTAAGTTCGTTCCAAGTAAGTCTAAGTTCGTCCCTAGTTAGTCTCTTTCTAAGGACGAACTTAGACAAACCTTAGAATGAGACTAACGAGACAAACTTGGAACGAACAAAGACAAACTTTATTCTCATTCTAAGGTTAGTCTAAGTTCGTTCCAAGTTAGTCTAAGTTCGTCCCTAGTTAGTTTCTTTCTAAGGACGAACTTAAACAAACCATAGAATGAGAATAACGAGACTAACTTGGGATGAACAAAGACAAACGTTAGTCTCATTATAAGGTTTGTCTATGTTCGTCCCTAGTTAGTCTCTTTCTAAGGACAAACTTAGACAAACCTTAGAATGAGATTAACGAGACTAACTTGGGACGAACAAAGACAAACGTTAGTCTTATTCTAAGGTTTGTCAAAGTTCGTCCGAAGTTAATCTAAGTTCGTCCCTAGTTAGTCTCTTTCTAAGGACGAACTTAGACAAACCTTAGAATGAGACTAACGAGACTAACTTGGGACGAACAAACACAAACGTTAGTCTCATTACAAGGTTAGTCTAAGTTCATCCCAAGTTAGTCTAAGTTCGTCCCTAGTTAGTCTCGTTCTAAGGACCAACTTAGACAAACCTTAGAATGAGACTAACGAGACTAACTTGGGACGAACAAAGACAAACATTAGTCTCATTAGAAGGTTAGTCTAAGTTCGTCCCAAGTTAGTCTAAGTTCGTCCCTAGTTAGTCTCTTTCTAAGGACAAACTTAAACAAACCTTAGAATGAGATTAACGAGACTAACTTGGGGCGAACAAAGACAAACGTTAGTCTCATTATAAGGTTAGTCTCTTTCTAAGGACGAACTTAGACAAACCTTAGAATGAGACTAACGAGGCAAACTTGGAACGAACAAAGACAAACTTTATTCTCATTCTAAGGTTAGTCTAAGTTCGTCCCAAGTTAGTCTAAGTTCGTCCCTAGTTAGTTTCTTTCTAAGGACGAACTTAAACAAACCTTAGAATGAGACTAACGAGACTAACTTGGGACGAACAAAGACAAACGTTAGTCTCCTTATAAGGTTTGTCTAAGTTCGTCCCTAGTTAGTCTCTTTCTAAGGACGAACTTAGACAAACCTTAGAATGAGATTAACGAGAGTAACTTGGGACGAACAAAGACAAACAGTAGTCTCATTCTAAGGTTTGTCGAAGTTCGTCCCAAGTTAGTCTAAGTTCGTCCCTATTCAGTCTCTTTCTAAGGACGAACTTGGACAAACCTTAGAATGAGACTAACGAGACTAACTTGGGATGAACAAAGACAAGCGTTAGTCTCATTACAAGGTTAGCCTATGTTCGTGCCAAGTTAGTCTAAGTTCGTCCCTAGTTAGTCTCTTTCTAAGGACGAACTTAGACAAACCTTAGAATGAGACTAACGAGACAAACTTGGAACGAAGAAAGACAAACTTTATTCTCATTCTAAGGTTAGTCTAAGTTCGTCCCAAGTTAGTCTAAGTTCGTCCCTAGTTAGTTTCTTTCTAAGGACGAACTTAAACAAACCATAGAATGAGACTAACGAGACTAACTTGGGACGAACAACGACAAACGTTAGTCTCATTATAAGGTTTGTCTATGTTCGTCCCTAGTTAGTCTCTTTCTAAGGACAAACTTAGACAAACCTTAGAATGAGATTAACGAGACTAACTTGGGACGAACAAAGACAAACGTTAGTCTTATTCTAAGGTTTGTCGAAGTTCGTCCCAAGTTAATCTAAGTTCGTCCCTAGTTAGTCTCTTTCTAAGGACGAACTTAGACAAACCTTAGAATGAGACTAACGAGACTAACTTGGGACGAACAAACACAAACGTTAGTCTCATTACAAGGTTAGTCTAAGTTCGTCCCAAGTTAGCCTAAGTTCGTCCCTAGTTAGTCTCTTTCTAAGGATCAACTTAGACAAACCTTAGAATGAGACTAACGAGACTAACTTGGGACGAACAAAGACAAACATTAGTCTCATTAGAAGGTTAGTCTAAGTTCGTCCCAAGTTAGTCTAAGTTCGTCCCTAGTTAGTCTCTTTCTAAGGACAAACTTAAACAAATCTTAGAATGAGATTAACGTGACTAACTTGGGACGAACAAAGACAAACGTTAGTCTCATTATAAGGTTAGTCTCTTTCTAAGGACGAACTTAGACAAACCTTAAAATGAGACTAACGAGGCAAACTTGGAACGAACAAAGACAAACTTTATTCTCATTCTAAGGTTAGTCTAAGTTCGTCCCAAGTTACTCTAAGTTCGTCCCTAGTTAGTTTCTTTCTAAGGACGAACTTAAACAAACCTTAGAATGAGACTAACGAGACTAACTTGGGACGAACAAAGACAAACGTTAGTCTCATTATAAGGTTTGTCTAAGTTCGTCCCTAGTTAGTCTCTTTCTAAGGACGAACTTAGACAAACCTTAAAATGAGATTAACGAGAGTAACTTGGGACGAACAAAGACAAACAGTAGTCTCATTCTAAGGTTTGTCGAAGTTCGTCCCAAGTTAGTCTAAGTTCGTCCCTATTCAGTCTCTTTCTAAGGACGAACTTGGACAAACCTTAGAATGAGACTCACGAGACAAACTTGGGACGAACAAACACTAACGTTAGTCTCATTACAAGGTTAGCCTATGTTCGTGCCAAGTTAGTCTAAGTTCGTCCCTAGTTTGTCTCTTTCTAAGGACGAACTTAGACAAACCTTAGAATGAGACTAACGAGACAAACTTGGAACGAAGAAAGACAAACTTTATTCTCATTCTAAGGTTAGTCTAAGTTCGTCCCAAGTTAGTCTAAGTTCGTCCCTAGTTAGTTTCTTTCTAAGGACGAACTTAAACAAACCTTAGAATGAGACTAACGAGACTAACTTGGGACGAACAACGACAAACGTTAGTCTCATTATAAGGTTTGTCTAAGTTCGTCCCTACTTAGTCTCTTTCTAAGGACGAACTTAGACAAACCTTAGAATGAGATTAACGAGAGTAACTTGGGACGAACAAGGACAAACGTTAGTCTCATTCTAAGGTTTGTCGAAGTTCGTCCCAAGTTAGTCGAAGTTCGTCTCTAGTCAGTCTCTTTCTAAGGACAAACTTAGACAAACCTTAGAATGAGACTAACGAGACTAACTTGGGACGAACAAAGACTAACGTTAGTCTCATTACAAGGTTAGCCTAAGTTCGTGCCAAGTTAGTCTAAGTTCGTCCCTAGTTAGTCTCTTTCTAAGGACGAACTTAGACAAACCTTAGAATGAGATTAACGAGACTAACTTGGGACGAACAAAGACAAACGTTAGTCTCATTATAAGGTTTGTCTAAGTTCGTCCCAAGTTAGTCTAAGTTCGTCCCTAGTTAGTCTCTTTCTAAGGACGAACTTAGACAAACCTTAGAATGAGACTAACGAGACTAACTTGGGACGAACAAAGACAAACGTTAGTCTCATTGTAAGGTTAGTCTAAGTTCGTCCCAAGTTAGTCTAAGTTCGTCCCTAGTTAGTCTCTTTCTAAGGACGAACTTAGACAAACCTTAGAATGAGATTAAAGAGACTAACTTGGGACGAACAAAGACAAACTTTAGTCTCATTATAAGGTTAGTCTAAGTTCGTCCCAAGTTAGTCTAAGTTCGTCGCTAGTTAGTCTCTTTCTAAGGACGACCTTAGACAAACCATAGAATGAGACTAACGAGACTAACTTGGGAAGAACAAAGACAAGCGTTAGTCTCATTATAAGGTTTGTCTAAGTTCGTCCCAAGTTAGTTTTAGTTCGTCCCTAGTTAGTCTCTTTCTAAGGACGAATTTAGACAAACCTTAGAATGAGACTAACGAGAGTAACTTGGGACGAACAAACACAAACGTTAGTCTCATTACATGGTTAGTCTAAGTTTGTCCCAAGTTAGTCTAAGTTCGTCCATAGTTAGTCTCTTTCTAAGGACGAACTTAGACAAACCATAGAATGAGACTAACGAAACTAACTTGGGACGAACAAAGATAAACGTTTGTCTCATTATAAGGTTAGTCTAAGTTCGTCCCAAGTTAGTCTAAGTTCGTCCCTAGTTAGTCTCTTACTAAGGACGAACTTAGACAAAACTTAGAATGAGACTAACGAGCCTAACTTGGGACGAACAAAGACAAACGTTTGTCTCATTATAAGGTTAGTCTAAGTTCGTCCCAAGTTAGTCTAAGTTCGTCCCTAGTTAGTCTCTTTCTAAGGACGAACTTAGACAAACCTTAGAATGAGGCTAACGAGACTAACTTGGGACGAACAAAGACAAACTTTAGTCTCATTATAAGGTTAGTCTAAGTTCGTCCCAAGTTAGTCTAAGTTCGTCCCTAGTTAGTCTCTTTCTAAGGACGAACTTAGACAAACCTTAGAATGAGACTAACGAGACTAACTTGGGATGAACAAAGACAAGCGTTAGTCTCATTATAAGGTTTGTCTAAGTTCGTTCCAAGTAAGTCTAAGTTCGTCCCTAGTTAGTCTCTTTCTAAGGACGAACTTAGACAAACCTTAGAATGAGACTAACGAGACAAACTTGGAACGAACAAAGACAAACTTTATTCTCATTCTAAGGTTAGTCTAAGTTCGTTCCAAGTTAGTCTAAGTTCGTCCCTAGTTAGTTTCTTTCTAAGGACGAACTTAAACAAACCATAGAATGAGAATAACGAGACTAACTTGGGATGAACAAAGACAAACGTTAGTCTCATTATAAGGTTTGTCTATGTTCGTCCCTAGTTAGTCTCTTTCTAAGGACAAACTTAGACAAACCTTAGAATGAGATTAACGAGACTAACTTGGGACGAACAAAGACAAACGTTAGTCTTATTCTAAGGTTTGTCAAAGTTCGTCCGAAGTTAATCTAAGTTCGTCCCTAGTTAGTCTCTTTCTAAGGACGAACTTAGACAAACCTTAGAATGAGACTAACGAGACTAACTTGGGACGAACAAACACAAACGTTAGTCTCATTACAAGGTTAGTCTAAGTTCATCCCAAGTTAGTCTAAGTTCGTCCCTAGTTAGTCTCGTTCTAAGGACCAACTTAGACAAACCTTAGAATGAGACTAACGAGACTAACTTGGGACGAACAAAGACAAACATTAGTCTCATTAGAAGGTTAGTCTAAGTTCGTCCCAAGTTAGTCTAAGTTCGTCCCTAGTTAGTCTCTTTCTAAGGACAAACTTAAACAAACCTTAGAATGAGATTAACGAGACTAACTTGGGGCGAACAAAGACAAACGTTAGTCTCATTATAAGGTTAGTCTCTTTCTAAGGACGAACTTAGACAAACCTTAGAATGAGACTAACGAGGCAAACTTGGAACGAACAAAGACAAACTTTATTCTCATTCTAAGGTTAGTCTAAGTTCGTCCCAAGTTAGTCTAAGTTCGTCCCTAGTTAGTTTCTTTCTAAGGACGAACTTAAACAAACCTTAGAATGAGACTAACGAGACTAACTTGGGACGAACAAAGACAAACGTTAGTCTCCTTATAAGGTTTGTCTAAGTTCGTCCCTAGTTAGTCTCTTTCTAAGGACGAACTTAGACAAACCTTAGAATGAGATTAACGAGAGTAACTTGGGACGAACAAAGACAAACAGTAGTCTCATTCTAAGGTTTGTCGAAGTTCGTCCCAAGTTAGTCTAAGTTCGTCCCTATTCAGTCTCTTTCTAAGGACGAACTTGGACAAACCTTAGAATGAGACTAACGAGACTAACTTGGGATGAACAAAGACAAGCGTTAGTCTCATTACAAGGTTAGCCTATGTTCGTGCCAAGTTAGTCTAAGTTCGTCCCTAGTTAGTCTCTTTCTAAGGACGAACTTAGACAAACCTTAGAATGAGACTAACGAGACAAACTTGGAACGAAGAAAGACAAACTTTATTCTCATTCTAAGGTTAGTCTAAGTTCGTCCCAAGTTAGTCTAAGTTCGTCCCTAGTTAGTTTCTTTCTAAGGACGAACTTAAACAAACCATAGAATGAGACTAACGAGACTAACTTGGGACGAACAACGACAAACGTTAGTCTCATTATAAGGTTTGTCTATGTTCGTCCCTAGTTAGTCTCTTTCTAAGGACAAACTTAGACAAACCTTAGAATGAGATTAACGAGACTAACTTGGGACGAACAAAGACAAACGTTAGTCTTATTCTAAGGTTTGTCGAAGTTCGTCCCAAGTTAATCTAAGTTCGTCCCTAGTTAGTCTCTTTCTAAGGACGAACTTAGACAAACCTTAGAATGAGACTAACGAGACTAACTTGGGACGAACAAACACAAACGTTAGTCTCATTACAAGGTTAGTCTAAGTTCGTCCCAAGTTAGCCTAAGTTCGTCCCTAGTTAGTCTCTTTCTAAGGATCAACTTAGACAAACCTTAGAATGAGACTAACGAGACTAACTTGGGACGAACAAAGACAAACATTAGTCTCATTAGAAGGTTAGTCTAAGTTCGTCCCAAGTTAGTCTAAGTTCGTCCCTAGTTAGTCTCTTTCTAAGGACAAACTTAAACAAATCTTAGAATGAGATTAACGTGACTAACTTGGGACGAACAAAGACAAACGTTAGTCTCATTATAAGGTTAGTCTCTTTCTAAGGACGAACTTAGACAAACCTTAAAATGAGACTAACGAGGCAAACTTGGAACGAACAAAGACAAACTTTATTCTCATTCTAAGGTTAGTCTAAGTTCGTCCCAAGTTACTCTAAGTTCGTCCCTAGTTAGTTTCTTTCTAAGGACGAACTTAAACAAACCTTAGAATGAGACTAACGAGACTAACTTGGGACGAACAAAGACAAACGTTAGTCTCATTATAAGGTTTGTCTAAGTTCGTCCCTAGTTAGTCTCTTTCTAAGGACGAACTTAGACAAACCTTAAAATGAGATTAACGAGAGTAACTTGGGACGAACAAAGACAAACAGTAGTCTCATTCTAAGGTTTGTCGAAGTTCGTCCCAAGTTAGTCTAAGTTCGTCCCTATTCAGTCTCTTTCTAAGGACGAACTTGGACAAACCTTAGAATGAGACTCACGAGACAAACTTGGGACGAACAAACACTAACGTTAGTCTCATTACAAGGTTAGCCTATGTTCGTGCCAAGTTAGTCTAAGTTCGTCCCTAGTTTGTCTCTTTCTAAGGACGAACTTAGACAAACCTTAGAATGAGACTAACGAGACAAACTTGGAACGAAGAAAGACAAACTTTATTCTCATTCTAAGGTTAGTCTAAGTTCGTCCCAAGTTAGTCTAAGTTCGTCCCTAGTTAGTTTCTTTCTAAGGACGAACTTAAACAAACCTTAGAATGAGACTAACGAGACTAACTTGGGACGAACAACGACAAACGTTAGTCTCATTATAAGGTTTGTCTAAGTTCGTCCCTACTTAGTCTCTTTCTAAGGACGAACTTAGACAAACCTTAGAATGAGATTAACGAGAGTAACTTGGGACGAACAAGGACAAACGTTAGTCTCATTCTAAGGTTTGTCGAAGTTCGTCCCAAGTTAGTCGAAGTTCGTCTCTAGTCAGTCTCTTTCTAAGGACAAACTTAGACAAACCTTAGAATGAGACTAACGAGACTAACTTGGGACGAACAAAGACTAACGTTAGTCTCATTACAAGGTTAGCCTAAGTTCGTGCCAAGTTAGTCTAAGTTCGTCCCTAGTTAGTCTCTTTCTAAGGACGAACTTAGACAAACCTTAGAATGAGATTAACGAGACTAACTTGGGACGAACAAAGACAAACGTTAGTCTCATTATAAGGTTTGTCTAAGTTCGTCCCAAGTTAGTCTAAGTTCGTCCCTAGTTAGTCTCTTTCTAAGGACGAACTTAGACAAACCTTAGAATGAGACTAACGAGACTAACTTGGGACGAACAAAGACAAACGTTAGTCTCATTGTAAGGTTAGTCTAAGTTCGTCCCAAGTTAGTCTAAGTTCGTCCCTAGTTAGTCTCTTTCTAAGGACGAACTTAGACAAACCTTAGAATGAGATTAAAGAGACTAACTTGGGACGAACAAAGACAAACTTTAGTCTCATTATAAGGTTAGTCTAAGTTCGTCCCAAGTAAGTCTAAGTTCGTCGCTAGTTAGTCTCTTTCTAAGGACGAACTTATACAAACCTTAGAATGAGACTAACGAGACTAACTTGGGAAGAACAAAGACAAGCGTTAGTCTCATTATAAGGTTTGTCTAAGTTCGTCCCAAGTTAGTTTAAGTTGGTCCCTAGTTAGTCTCTTTCTAAGGACGAACTTAGACAAACCTTAGAATGAGATTAACGAGACTAACTTGGGACGAACAAAGACAAACGTTAGTCTCATTCCAAGGTTTGTCGAAGTTCGTCCCAAGTTAGTCTAAGTTCGTCCCTAGTTAGTCTCTTTCTAAGGACGACCATAGACAAACCTTAGAATGAGACTAACGAGACTAACTTGGTACGAACAAAGACAGGCGTTAGTCTCATTATAAGGTTTGTCTAAGTTCGTCTCAAGTTAGTCTAAGTTCGTCTCTTTCTAAGGACGAACTTAGAGAAACCTTAGAATGAGACTAACGAGACTAACTTGGGACGAACAAACACAAACGTTAGTCTCATTACAAGGTTAGTCTAAGTTCGTCCCAAGTTCGTCCCTAGTTAGTCTCTTTCTAAGAACGAACTTAGACAAACCTTAGAGTGAGACTAACGAGACTAACTTGGGACGAACAAACACAAACGTTAGTCTCATTACAAGGTTAGTCTAAGTTCGTCCCTAGTTAGTCTCTTTCTAAGGACGAACTTAGACAAACCTTAGAATGAGACTAACGATACTAACTTGGAACGAACAAAGACAAACTTTATTCTCATTCTAAGGTTATTCTAAGTTCGTCCCAAGTTAGTCTAAGTTCGTCGCTAGTTAGTCTCTTTCTAAGGATGACCTTAGACAAACCTTAGAATGAGCCTAACGACACTAACTTGGGAAGAACAAAGACAAGCGTTAGTCTCATTATAAGGTTTGTCTAAGTTCGTCCTAAGTTAGTTTTAGTTCGTCCCTAGTTAGTCTCTTTCTAAGGACGAATTTAGACAAACCTTAGAATGAGACTAACGAGAGTAACTTGGGACGAACAAACACAAACGTTAGTCTCATTACATGGTTAGTCTAAGTTTGTCCCAAGTTAGTCTAAGTTCGTCCCTAGTTAGTCTCTTTCTAAGGACGAACTTAGACAAACCATAGAATGAGACTAACGAGACTAACTTGGGACGAACAAAGATAAACGTTTGTCTCATTATAAGGTTAGTCTAAGTTCGTCCCAAGTTAGTCTAAGTTCGTCCCAAGTTAGTCTAAGTTCGTCCCTAGTTAGTGTCTTACTAAGGACGAACTTAGACAAACCTTAGAATGAGACTAACGAGCCTAACTTGGGACGAACAAATACAAACGTTTGTCTCATTATAAGGTTAGTCTAAGTTCGTCCCAAGTTAGTCTAAGTTCGTCCCTAGTTAGTCTCTTTCTAAGGACGAACTTAGACAAACCTTAGAATGAGGCTAACGAGACTAACTTGGGACGAACAAAGACAAACTTTAGTCTCATTATAAGGTTAGTCTAAGTTCGTCCCAAGTTAGTCTAAGTTCGTCCCTAGTTAGTCTCGTTCTAAGGACGAACTTTGACAAACCTTAGAATGAGACTAAAGAGACTAACATGGGACGAACAAACACAAACGTTAGTCTCATTACAAGGTTAGTCTAAGTTCGTCCCAAGTTAGTCTAAGTTCGTCCCTAGTTAGTCTCGTTCTAAGGACGAACTTTGACAAACCTTAGAATGAGACTAAAGAGACTAACATGGGACGAACAAACACAAACGTTAGTCTCATTACAAGGTTAGTCTAAGTTCGTCCCAAGTTAGTCTAAGTTCGTCCCTAGTTAGTCTCTTTCTAAGGACGAACTTAGACAAACCTTAGAATGAGACTAACGAGACTAACTTGGGATGAACAAAGACAAGCGTTAGTCTCATTATAAGGTTTGTCTAATTCCTTCCAAGTAAGTCTAAGTTCGTCCCTAGTTAGTCTCTTTCTAAGGACGAACTTAGACAAACCTTAGAATGAGACTAACGAGACAAACTTGGAACGAACAAAGACAAACTTTATTCTCATTCTAAGGTTAGTCTAAGTTCGTCCCTAGTCAGTTTCTTTCTAAGGACGCACTTAAACAAACCATAGAATGAGACTAACGAGACTAACTTGGGATGAACAAAGACAAACGTTAGTCCCATTATAGAATGAGACTAACTAGAATGAGAATAAAGTTTGTCTTTGTTCGTTCCAAGTTTGTCTCGTTAGTCTCATTCTAAGGTTTGGGATGAACTTAAACAAACCATAGAATGAGACTAACGAGACTAACTTGGGACTAACGAGACTAACTTTGTTCGTCCCAAGTTAGTCTAAGTTCGTCCCTAGTTAGTCTCTTTCTAAGGACAAACTTAGACAAACCTTAGAACGAGATTAACGAGACTAACTTGGGACGAACAAAGACAAACGTTAGTCTTATTCTAAGGTTTGTCGAAGTTCGTCCCAAGTTAATCTAAGTTCGTCCCTAGTTAGTCTCTTTCTAAGGACGAACTTAGACAAACCTTAGAATGAGACTAACTAGACTAACTTGGGACGAACAAACACAAACGTTAGTCTCATTACAAGGTTAGTCTAAGTTCGTCCCAAGTTAGTCTAAGTTCGTCCCTAGTTAGTCTCTTTCTAAGGACCAACTTAGACAAACCTTAGAATGAGACTAACGAGACTAACTTGGGACGAACAAAGACAAACATTAGTCTCATTAGAAGGTTAGTCTAAGTTCGTCCCAAGTTAGTCTAAGTTCGTCCCTAGTTAGTCTCTTTCTAAGGACAAACTTAGACAAACCTTAGAATGAGATTAACGAGACTAACTTGGGACGAACAAAGACAAACGTTAGTCTCATTATAAGGTTAGTCTCTTTCTAAGGACGAACTTAGACAAACCTTAGAATGAGACTAACGAGGCAAACTTGGAACGAACAAAGACAAACTTTATTCTCATTCTAAGGTTAGTCTAAGTTCGTTCCAAGTTAGTCTAAGTTCGTCCCTAGTTAGTTTCTTTCTAAGGACGAACTTAAACAAACCTTAGAATGAGACTACCGAGACTAACTTGGGATGACCAACGACAAACGTTAGTCTCATTATAAGGTTTGTCTAAGTTCGTCCCTAGTTAGTCTCTTTCTAAGGACGAACTTAGACAAACCTTAAAATGAGATTAACGAGAGTAACTTGGGACGAACAAAGACAAACAGTAGTCTCATTCTAAGGTTTGTCGAAGTTCGTCCCAAGTTAGTCTAAGTTCGTCCCTATTCAGTCTCTTTCTAAGGACGAACTTGGACAAACCTTAGAATGAGACTCACGAGACTAACTTGGGACGAACAAAGACTAACGTTAGTCTCATTACAAGTTTAGCCTATGTTCGTGCCAAGTTAGTTTAAGTTCGTCCCTAGTCAGTCTCTTTCTAATGCCGAACTTAGACAAACCTTAGAATGAGATTAACGAGACTAACTTGGGACGAACAAAGACAAACGTAAGTCTCATTATAAGGTTAGTCAAAGTTCGTCCCAAGTTAGTCTAAGTTCGTCCCAAGTTAGTCTCTTTCTAAGGACGAACTTAGACAAACCTTAGAATGAGGCTAACGAGACTAACTTAAACAAACCATAGAATGAGACTAACGAGACTAACTTGGGACGAACAAAGACAAACGTTAGTCTCATTGTAAGGTTAGTCTAAGTTCGTCCCAAGTTAGTCTAAGTTCGTCCCTAGTTAGTCTCTTTCTAAGGACGAACTTTGACAAACCTTAGAATGAGACTAAAGAGACTAACTTGGGACGAACAAAGACAAACTTTAGTCTCATTATAAGGTTAGTCTAAGTTCGTCCCAAGTTAGTCTAACTTCGTCCCAAGTTAGTCTAAGTTCGTCGCTAGTTAGTCTCTAAGGACGAACTTAGACAAACCTTAGATTGAGACTAACGAGACTAACTTGGGAAGAACAAAGACAAGCGTTAGTCTCATTATAAGGTTTGTCTAAGTTCGTCCCAAGTTAGTTTTAGTTCGTCCCTAGTTAGTCTCTTTCTAAGGACGAATTTAGACAAACCTTAGAATGAGACTAACGAGAGTAACTTGGGACGAACAAACACAAACATTAGTCTCATTACATGGTTAGGCTAAGTTCGTCCCAAGTTAGTCTATGTTCGTCCCTAGTTAGTCTCTTTCTAAGGACGAACTTAGACAAACCTTAGAATGAGACTAAAGAGACAAACATGGGACGAACAAAGACAAACTTTAGTCTCATTATAAGGTTAGTCTAAGTTCGTCCCAAGTTAGTCTAAGTTCGTCCCAAGTTAGTCGAAGTTCGTCCCTAGTTAGTCTCTTTCTAAGGACAAACTTAGACAAACCATAGAAGGATAGTCTCTTTCTAAGGATGAACCTAGACAAACCTTAGAATGAGACTAACGAGACTAACTTGGGACGAACAAAGACAAGCGTTAGTCTCATTATAATGTTATTCTAAGTTCGTCCCAAGTTAGTCTAAGTTTGTCCCTAGTTAGTCTCTTTCTAAGGATGAACTTAGACAAACCTTAGAATGAGACTAACGAGACTAACTTGGGACGAACAAAGACAAACGTTAGTCTCATTATAAGGTTAGTCTAAGTTCGTCCCAAGTTAGTCTAAGTTCGTCCCTAGTTAGTCTCTTTCTAAGGAGGAATTTTGACAAACCTTAGAATGAGACTAAAGAGACAAACATGGGACGAACAAAGACAAACTTTAGTCTCATTATAAGGTTTGTCTAAGTTCGTCCCAAGTTAGTCTAAGTTCGTCCCTAGTTAGTCTCTTTCTAAGGACGAACTTAGACAAACCTTAAAATGAGACTAACGAGAACAAATTGGAACGAACAAAGACAAACTTTATTCTCATTCTAAGGTTAGTCTAAGTTCGTCCCAAGTTAGTCTAAGTTCTTGCCTAGTTAGTTTCTTTCTAAGGACGAACTTAAACGAACCTTAGGATGAGACTAACGAGACTAACTTGGGACGAACAAAGACAAACGTTAGTCTCATTTTAAGGTTTGTCGAAGTTCGTCCCAAGTTAGTCTAAATTCGTCCCTAGTGAGTCTCTTTCTAAGGACGAACTCAGACAAACCTTAGAATGAGACTAACGAGACTAACTTGGGATGAACAAAGACAAACGTTAGTCTCATTGTAAGGTTAGTCTAAGTTCGTCCCAAGTTAGTCAAAGTTCGTCCCTAGTTAGTCTCTTTCTAAGGACGAACTTAGACAAACCTTAGAATGAGACTAAAGAGACTAACTTGGGACGAACAAAGACAAACTTTAGTCTCATTATAAGGTTAGTCTAAGTTCGTCCCAAGTTAGTCTAAGTTCGTCGCTAGTTAGTCTAAGTTCGTCGCTAGTTAGTCTCATTGTAAGGTTAGTCTAAGTTCGTCCCAAGTTAGTCTAAGTTCGTCGCTAGTTAGTCTCTTTCTAAGGACGAACTTAGACAAACCTTAGAATGAGACTAACGAGACTAACTTGGGAAGAACAAAGACAAGCGTTAGTCTCATTATAAGGTTTGTCGAAGTTCGTCCCAAGTTAGTTTTAGTTCGTCCCTAGTTAGTCTCTTTCTAAGGACGAATTTAGACAAACCTTAGAATGAGACTAACGAGAGTAACTTGGGACGAACAAACACAAACGTTAGTCTCATTACATGGTTAGTCTAAGTTCGTCCCAAGTTAGTCTATGTTCGTCCCTAGTTAGTCTCTTTCTAAGGACGAACTTAGACAAACCATAGAATGAGACTAACGAGACTAACTTGGGACGAACAAAGACAAACGTTAGTCTCATTATAAGGTTAGTCTAAGTTCATCCCAAGTTAGTCTAAGTTCGTCCATAATTAGTCTCTTACTAAGGACGAACTTAGACAAACCTTAGAATGAGACTAACGAGCCTAACTTGGGACGAACAAAGACAAACGTTAGTCTCCTTATAAGGTTAGTCTAAGTTCGTCCCAAGTTAGTCTAAGTTCGTTCCTAGTTAGTCTCTTTCTAAGGAGGAACTTAGACAAACCTTAGAATGAGGCTAACGAGACTAACTTGGGACGAACAAAGACAAACTTTAGTCTGATTATAAGGTTAGTCTAAGTTCGTCCAAAGTTAGTCTAAGTTCGTCCCTAGTTAGTCTCTTTCTAAGGACGAACTTAGACAAACCTTAGAATGAGACTAACGAGACTAACTTGGGATGAACAAAGACAAGCGTTAGTCTCCTAATAAGGTTTTTCCAAGTTCGTCCCAAGTTAGTCTAAGTTTGTCCGTAGTTAGTCTCTTTCTAAAGACGAACTTAGACAAACCTTAGAATGAGACTAACGAGAATAACTTGGAACGAACAAAGACAAACTTTATTCTCATTCTAAGGTTAGTCTAAGTTCGTCCCAAGTTAGTCTAAGTTCGTCCCTAGTTAGTTGCTTTCTAAGGACGAACTTAAACAAACCTTAGAATGAGACTAACGAGACTAACTTGGGACGAACAAAGACAAACGTTAGTCTCATTATAAGGTTTGTCGAAGTTCGTCCCAAGTTAGTCTAAGTTCGTCCCTAGTTTGTTTCATTCTAAGGACGAACTTAGACAAACCTAAGAATGAGACTAACGAGACTAACTTAGGACGAACAAACACAAACGTTAGTCTCATTACAAGGTTAGTCTAAGTTCGTCCCAAGTTAGGCGAAGTTCGTCCCTAGTTAGTCTCTTTCTAAGGACAAACTTAGACAAACCTTAGAACGATAGTCTCTTTCTAAGGACGAACTTAGACAACCCTTAGAATGAGACTAAAGAGACTAACTAGGGACGAACAATGACTAACGTTAGTCTCATTACAAGGTTAGCCTAAGTTCGTGCCTAGTTAGTCTAAGTTCGTCCCTAGTTAGTCTCAGTTCGTCCCAAGTTAGTCTCTTTCTAAGGACGAACTTAGACAAACCTTAGAATGAGACTAAAGAGATTAACTTGGGACGAACAAAGACAAACGTTAGTCTCATTGTAAGGTTAGTCTAAGTTCGTGCCAAGTTAGTCTAAGTTCGTCCCTAGCTAGTCTCTTTCTAAGAACGAACTTAGACAAACCTTAGAATGAGACTAACGAAACTAACTTGGGACGAACAAAGACAAACGTTAGTCTCATTGTAAGGTTAGTCTAAGTTCGTCCCAAGTTAGTCTAAGTTCGTCCCTAGTTAGTCTCTTTCTAAGGACGAACTTAGATAAACCTTAGAATGAGACTAAAGAGACTAACTTGGGACGAACAAAGACAAACTTTAGTCTCATTATAAGGTTAGTCTAAGTTCGTCCCAAGTTAGTCTAAGTTCGTCGCTAGTTAGTCTCTTTCTAAAGACGAACTTAGACAAACCTTAGAATGAGGCTAACGAGACTAACTTGGGAAGAACAAAGACAAGCGTTAGTCTCATTATAAGGTTTGTCCAAGTTCGTCCCAAGTTAGTTTAAGTTCGTCCCTAGTTAGACTCTTTCTAAGGACGAACTTAGAGAAACCTTAGAATGAGAGTAACGAGAGTAACTTGGGATGAACAAACACAAACGTTAGTCTCATTACATGGTTAGTCTAAGTTCGTCCCAAGTTAGTCTAAGTTCGTCCCTAGTTAGTCTCTTTCTAAGGACGAACTTAGACAAACCATAGAATGAGATTAACGAGACTAACTTGGGACGAACAAAGACAAACGTTAGTCTCATTATAAGGTTAGTCTAAGTTCGTCCCAAGTTAGTCTAAGTTCGTCCCTAGTTAGTCTCTTTCTAAGGACGAACTTAGACAAACCATAGAATGAGACTAATGAGCCTAACTTGGGACGAACAAAGACAAACTTTAGTCTCATTATAAGGTTAGTCTAAGTTCGTCCCAAGTTAGTCTAAGTTCATCCCTGGTTAGTTTCTTTCTGAGGACGAACTCAGACAAACCATAGAATGAGACTAACGAGACTAACTTGGGACGAACAAAGACAAGCGTTAGTGTCATTATAAGGTTTGTCTAAGTTCGTCCCAAGTTAGTCTAAGTTCGTCCCTAGTTAGTCTCTTTCTAAGGATGAAGTTAGACAAACCTTAGAATGAGACTAACGAGACTAACTTGGGACGAACAAAGACAAGCGTTAGTCTCATTATAAGGTTTGTCTAAGTTCGTCCCAAGTTAGTCTAAGTTCGTCCGTAGTTAGTCTCTTTCTAAGGACGAACTTGGACAAACCTTAGAATGAGACTAACGAGAATAACTTGGAACGAACAAAGACAAACTTTATTCTCATTCTAAGGTTATTCTAAGTTCGTCCCAAGTTAGTCTAAGTTCGTCCCTAGTTAGTTTCTTTCTAAGGACGAACTTAAACAAACCTTAGAATGAGACTAACGAGACTAACTTGGGACGAACAAAGACAAACTTTAGTCTTATTATAAGGTTAGTCTAAGTTCGTCCCAAGTTAGTCTAAGTTCGTCCCTAGTTAGTCTCTTTTTAAGGACGAACTTAGACAAACCTTAGAATGAGACTGACGAGAGTAACTTGGGACGAACAAAGACAAGCGTTAGTCTCATTATAAGGTTATCTAAGTTCGTCCCAAGTTAGTCTAAGTTCGTCCGTAGTTAGTCTCTTTCTAAGGACGAACTTGGAGAAACCTTAGAATGAGACTAACGAGAATAACTTGGAACGAACAAAGACAAACTTTATTCTCATTCTAAGGTTAGTCTAAGTTCGTCCCAAGTTAGTCTAAGTTCGTCCCTAGTTAATTTCTTTCTAAGGACGAACTTAAACAAACCTTAGAATGAGACTAACGAGACTAACTTGGGACGAACAAAGACAAACGTTAGCCTCATTATAAGGTTTGTCGAAGTTCGTCCCAAGTTAGTCTAAGTTCGTCCCTAGTTAGTTTCATTCTAAGGACGAACTTAGACAAACCTCATAATGACACTAACGAGACTAACTTGGGACGAACAAACACAAACGTTAGTCACATTACAAGGTTAGTCTAAGTTCGTCCCAAGTTAGTCGAAGTTCGTCCCTAGTTAGTCTCTTTCTGAGGACAAACTTAGACAAACCTTAGAAGGATAGTCTCTTTCTAAGGACGAACTTAGACAAACCTTAGAATGAGACTAACGAGACTAACTTGGGACGAACAAAGACTAACGTTAGTCTCATTACAAGGTTAGCCTAAGTTCATGCCAAGTTAGTCTAAGTTCGTCCCTAGTTAGTCTCTTTCTATGGACGAACTTAGACAAACCTTAGAATGAGACTAACGAGACTAACTTGGGACGAACAAAGACAAACGTTAGTCTCATTGTAAGGTTAGTCTAAGTTCGTCCCAAGTTAGTCTAAGTTCGTCCCTAGTTAGTCTCTTTCTAAGGACGAACTTAGACAAACCTTAGAATGAGACTAAAGAGACTAACTTGGGACGAACAAAGACAAACTTTAGTCTCATTATAAGGTTAGTCTAAGTTCGTCCCAAGTTAGTCTAAGTTCGTCGCTAGTTAGTCTCTTTCTAAAGACGAACTTAGACAAACCTTAGAATGAGGCTAACGAGACTAACTTGGGAAGAACAAAGACAAGCGTTAGTCTCATTATAAGGTTTGTCCAAGTTCGTCCCAAGTTAGTTTAAGTTCGTCCCTAGTTAGACTCTTTCTAAGGACGAACTTAGACAAACCTTAGAATGAGAGTAACGAGAGTAACTTGGGATGAACAAACACAAACGTTAGTCTCATTACATGGTTAGTCTAAGTTCGTCCCAAGTTAGTCTAAGTTCGTCCCTAGTTAGTCTCTTTCTAAGGACGAACTTAGACAAACCATAGAATGAGATTAACGAGACTAACTTGGGACGAACAAAGACAAACGTTAGTCTCATTATAAGGTTAGTCAAAGTTCGTCCCAAGTTAGTCTAAGTTCGTCCCTGGTTAGTTTCTTTCTGAGGACGAACTCAGACAAACCATAGAATGAGACTAACGAGACTAACTTGGGACGAACAAAGACAAGCGTTAGTGTCATTATAAGGTTTGTCTAAGTTCGTCCCAAGTTAGTCTAAGTTCGTCCCTAGTTAGTCTCTTTCTAAGGATGAAGTTAGACAAACCTTAGAATGAGACTAACGAGACTAACTTGGGACGAACAAAGACAAGCGTTAGTCTCATTATAAGGTTTGTCTAAGTTCGTCCCAAGTTAGTCTAAGTTCGTCCGTAGTTAGTCTCTTTCTAAGGACGAACTTGGACAAACCTTAGAATGAGACTAACGAGAATAACTTGGAACGAACAAAGACAAACTTTATTCTCATTCTAAGGTTATTCTAAGTTCGTCCCAAGTTAGTCTAAGTTCGTCCCTAGTTAGTTTCTTTATAAGGACGAACTTAAACAAACCTTAGAATGAGACTAACGAGACTAACTTGGGAAGAACAAAGACAAACGTTAGCCTCATTATAAGGTTTGTCGAAGTTCGTCCCAAGTTAGTCTAAGTTCGACCCTAGTTAGTTTCATTCTAAGGACGAACTTAGACAAACCTCATAATGACACTAACGAGACTAACTTGGGACGAACAAACACAAACTTTAGTCACATTACAAGGTTAGTCTAAGTTCGTCCCAAGTTAGTCGAAGTTCGTCCCTAGTTAGTCTCTTTCTAAGGACAAACTTAGACAAACCTTAGAAGGATAGTCTCTTTCTAAGGACGAACTTAGACAACCCTTAGAATGAGACTAAAGAGACTAACTAGGGACGAACAAAGACTAACGTTAGTCTCATTACAAGGTTAGCCTAAGTTCGTGCCAAGTTAGTCTAAGTTCGTCCCTAGTTAGTCTCAGTTCGTCCCAAGTTAGTCTCTTTCTAAGGACGAACTTAGACAAACCTTAGAATGAGACTAACGAGATTAACTTGGGACGAACAAAGACAAACGTTAGTCTCATTGTAAGGTTAGTCTAAGTTCGTCCCAAGTTAGTCTAAGTTCGTCCCTAGTTAGTCTATTTCTAAAGACGAACTTAGACAAACCTTTGAATGAGACTAAAGAGACTAACTTGGGACGAACAAAGACAAACTTTTGCCTCATTATAAGGTTAGTCTAAGTTCGTCCCAAGTTAGTCTAAGTTCGTCCCAAGTTAGTCTAAGTTCGTCACTAGTTAGTCTCTTTCTAAAGACGAACTTAGACAAACCTTAGAATGAGACTAACGAGACTAACTTGGGAAGAACAAAGACAAGCGTTAGTCTCATTATAAGGTTTGTCTAAGTTCGTCCCAAGTTAGTTTAAGTTCGTCCCTAGTTAGACTCTTTCTAAGGACGGACTTAGACAAACCTTAGAATGAGAGTAACGAGAGTAACTTGGGACGAACAAACACACACGTTAAGCTCATTACATGGTTAGTCTAAGTTTGTCCCAAATTAGTCTAAGTTCGTCCCTAGTTAGTCTCTTTCTAAGGACGAACTTAGACAAACCATAGAATGAGATTAACGAGACTAACTTGGGACGAACAAAGACAAACGTTTGTCTCATTATAAGGTTAGTCTATGTTCGTCCCAAGTTAGTCTAAGTTCGTCCCTAGTTAGTCTCTTACTAAAGACGAACTTAGACAAACCTTAGAATGAGACTAAAGAGACTAACTTGGGACGAACAAAGACAAAAGTTAGCCTCATTATAAGGTTTGTCGAAGTTCGTCCCAAGTTAGTCTAAGTTCGTCCCTAGTTAGTTTCATTCTAAGGACGAACTTAGACAAACCTCAGAATTAGACTAACGAGACTAACTTGGGACGAACAAACACAAACGTTAGTCACATTACAAGGTTAGTCTAAGTTCGTCCCAAGTTAGTCGAATTCGTCCCTAGTTAGTCTCTTTCTGAGGACAAACTTAGACAAACCTTAGAAGGATAGTCTCTTTCTGAGGACGAACTTAGACAAACCTTAGAATGAGACTAACGAGACTAACTTGGGACGAACAAAGACAAACGTTAGTCTCATTGTAAGGTTAGTCTAAGTTCGTCCCAAGTTAGTCTAAGTTCGTCCCTAGTTAGTCTCTTTCTAAGGACGAACTTAGACAAACCTTAGAATGAGACTAAAGAGACTAACTTGGGACGAACAAAGACAAACTTTAGTCTCATTATAAGGTTAGTCTAAGTTCGTCCCAAGTTAGTCTAAGTTCGTCGCTAGTTAGTCTCTTTCTAAAGACGAACTTAGACAAACCTTAGAATGAGGCTAACGAGACTAACTCGGGAAGAACAAAGACAAGCGTTAGTCTCATTATAAGGTTTGTCCAAGTTCGTCCCAAGTTAGTTTAAGTTCGTCCCTAGTTAGACTCTTTCTAAGGACGAACTTAGACAAACCTTAGAATGAGAGTAACGAGAGTAACTTGGGATGAACAAACACAAACGTTAGTCTCATTACATGGTTAGTCTAAGTTCGTCCCAAGTTAGTCTAAGTTCGTCCCTAGTTAGTCTCTTTCTAAGGACGAACTTAGACAAACCATAGAATGAGATTAACGAGACTAACTTGGGACGAACAAAGACAAACGTTAGTCTCATTATAAGGTTAGTCTAAGTTCGTCCCAAGTTAGTCTAAGTTCGTCCCTAGTTAGTCTCTTACTAAGGACGAACTTAGACAAACCTTAGAATGAGACTAATGAGCCTAACTTGGGACGAACAAAGACAAACTTTAGTCTCATTATAAGGTTAGTCTAAGTTCGTCCCAATTTAGTCTAAGTTCATCCCTGGTTAGTTTCTTTCTGAGGACGAACTCAGACAAACCATGAATGAGACTAACGAGACTAACTTGGGACGAACAAAGACAAGCGTTAGTCTCATTATAAGGTTTGTCTAAGTTCGTCCCAAGTTAGTCTAAGTTCGTCCCTAGTTAGTCTCTTTCTAAGGATGAAGTTAGACAAACCTTAGAATGAGACTAACGAGACTAACTTGGGACGAACAAAGACAAGCGTTAGTCTCATTATAAGGTTTGTCTAAGTTCGTCCCAAGTTAGTCTAAGTTCGTCCCTAGTTAGTCTCTTTCTAAGGACGAACTTAGACAAACCTTAGAATGAGACTAACGAGACTAACTTGAAACGAACAAAGACAAACTTTATTCTCATTCTAAGGTTAGTCTAAGTTCATCCCAAGTTAGTCTAAGTTCGTCCCTAGTTAGTTTCTTTCTGAGGAACTTAAACAAACCTAAGAATGAGACTATCGAGACTAACTTGGGACGAACAAAGACAAACGTTAGTCTCATTATAAGGTTTGTCTATGTTCGTCCCAAGTTAGTCTAAGTTCGTCCCTAGTTAGTCTCTTTCTAAGGATGAACTTAGACAAACCTAAGAATGAGACTAACGAGACTAACTTGGGACGAACAAACATAAACGTTAGTCTCATTACAAGGTTAGTCTAAGTTCGTCCCAAGTTAGTCTCAGTTCGTCCCTAGTTAGTCTCTTTCTAAGGACGAACTTAGACAAACCTTAGAAGGAGACTAACGAGACTAACTTGGGACGAACAAAGACAAACGTTAGTCTCATAACAAGGTTAGTCTAAGTTCTTCCCAAGTTAGTCTCTCTCTAAGGAAGAACTTAGACAAACCTTCGAATGAGACTAACCAGACAAAATCTCATTCAAAGGTTTGTCTAAGTTTGTCCCGAGTTAGTCTAAGTTCGTCCCTTGTTAGTCTCTTTCTAAGGACGAACTTAAACAAACCTTAGAATGTGACTAACGAGACTAACTTCGGACGAACAAAGACAAACATTAGTCTCATTATAAGGTCTGTCTAAGTTCGTCCCTCGTTTGCCTCTTTCTAAGGACGAACTTAGACAAACCGTAGAATGAGATTAACGAGACAAACGTGGAACGAAAAAAATACAAACGTTAGTCTCATTACAAGGTTAGTCTAAGTTTGTTCCAAGTTAGTCAAAGTTCGTCCCTCGTTAGTCTCTTTCTAAGGACGAACTTAGACAAACCTTAGACGGAGACTAACGAAACTAACTTGGGACGAACAAAGACAAACGTTAGTCTCATTACAAGGTTAGTCTAAGTTCGTCCCAAGTTAGTCTCTTTCTAAGGACGAACTTAGACAAACCTTAGAATGGGACTAACGAGACAAACTCTCATTCTAAGGTTTGTCTAAGTTCGTCCCAAGTTAGTCTAAGTTCGTCCCTAGTTAGTCTCTTTCTAAGGATGAACTTAGACAAACCGTAGAATGAGACTCACGAGAATAACTTGGGACGAACAAAGACAAACGTTAGTCTCATTACAAGGTTAGTCTAAGTTCGTCCCAAGTTAGTCTAAGTTCGTCCCTAGTTAGTCTCTTTCTAAGGACGAACTTAGACAAACCTTAGAATGAGACTAACGAAACTAACTTGGGACGAACAAAGACAAACGTTAGTCTCATTACAAGGTTACTCTAAGTTCGTCCCAAGTTACCCTCTTTCTAAGGACGAACTTAGACAAACCTTAGAATGAGACTAACGAGACAAACTCTCATTCTAAGGTTTGTCTAAGTTCGTCCCAAGTTAGTCTAAGTTAGTCCCTAGTTAGTCTCTTTCTAAGGACGAACTTAGACAAACCATAGAATGAGACTAACGAGACTAACTTGGGACGAACAAAGACAAACGTTAGTCTCATTATAAGGTTAGGCTAAGTTCGTCCCAAGTTAGTCTCTTTCTAAGGACAAACTTAGACAAACCTTAGAATGAGACTAACGAGACAAACTCTCATTCTATGGTTAGTCTAAGTTCGTCCCAAGTTAGTCTAAGTTCGTCCCTAGTTAGTCTCTTTCTAAGGACGAACTTAAAACAAACCTTAGAATTAGACTAACGAGACTAACTTGGGACGAACAAAGACAAACGTTAGTCTCATTATAAGGTTTGTCCAAGTTCGTCCCAAGTTAGTCTATGTTCGTCCCTAGTTAGTCTCTTTCTAAGGACGAACTTAGACAAACCTTAGATTGAGACTAACGAGACTAACTTGGGACGAACAAACACCAACGACAGACTGATTACAAGGTTAGTCTAAGTTCGTTCCAAGTTAGTCTAAGTTCGTCCCTAGTTAGTCTCTTTCTAAGGACGAACTTAGACAAACCTTAGAAGGAGACTAACGATACTAACTTGGGACGAACAAAGACAAACGTTAGTCTCATTACAAGGTTAGCCTAAGTTCGTCCCAAGTTAGTCTAAGTTCGTCCCTAGTTAGTCTCTTTCTAAGGATGAACTTAGACAAACCTTAGAATGAGACTAACTTGGGATGAACAAAGACAAGCGTTAGTCTCATTGTAAGGTTTGTCTAATTTCGTCCCAAGTTAGTCTAAGTTCGTCCCTAGTTAGTCTCTTTCTAAGGACGAACTTAGACAAACCTTAGAATGAGACTAACGAGACTAACTTGAAACGAACAAAGACAAATTTTATTCTCATTCTAAGGTTAGTCTAAGTTCGTCCCAAGTTAGTCTAAGTTCGTCCCTAGTTAGTTTCTTTGTAAGGAACTTAAACAAACCTAAGAATGAGACTAACGACACTAGATTGGGACGAACAAAGACAAACGTTAGTCTCATTACAAGGTTAATCTAAGTTCGTCCCATGTTAGTCTAAGTTCGTCCCTAGTTATTCTCTTTCTAAGGACGAACTTAGACAAACCTTAGAATGAGACTAAAGAGACTAACTTGGGACGAACAAAGACAAACTTTAGTCTCATTATAAGGTTAGTCTAAGTTCGTCCCAAGTTAGTCTAAGTTCGTCACTAGTTAGTCTCTTTCTAAAGACGAACTTAGACAAACCTTAGAATGAGGCTAACGAGACTAACTTGGGAAGAACAAAGACAAGCGTTAGTCTCATTATAAGGTTAGTCTAAGTTCGTCCCAAGTTAGTCTAAGTTCGTCCCTGGTTAGTTTCTTTCTGAGGATGAATTCAGACAAACCATAGAATGAGACTAACGAGACTAACTTGGGACGAACAAAGACAAGCGTTAGTGTCATTATAAGGTTTGTCTAAGTTCGTCCCAAGTTAGTCTAAGTTCGTCCCTAGTTAGTCTCTTTCTAAGGATGAAGTTAGACAAACCTTAGAATGAGACTAACGAGACTAACTTGGGACGAACAAAGACAAGCGTTAGTCTCATTATAAGGTTTGTCTAAGTTCGTCCCAAGTTAGTCTAAGTTCGTCCGTAGTTAGTCTCTTTCTAAGGACGAACTTGGACAAACCTTAGAATGAGACTAACGAGAATAACTTGGAACGAACAAAGACAAACTTTATTCTCATTCTAAGGTTATTCTAAGTTCGTCCCAAGTTAGTCTAAGTTCGTCCCTAGTTAGTTTCTTTCTAAGGACGAACTTAAACAAACCTTAGAATGAGACTAACGAGACTAACTTGGGCTGAACAAAGACAAACTTTAGTCTCATTATAAGGTTAGTCTAAGTTCGTCCCAAGTTAGTCTAAGTTCGTCCCTAGTTAGTCTCTTTCTAAGGACGAACTTAGACAAACCTTAGAATGAGACTGACGAGACTAACTTGGGACGAACAAAGACAAGCGTTAGTCTCATTATAAGGTTATCTAAGTTCGTCCCAAGTTAATCTAAGTTCGTCCGTAGTTAGTCTCTTTCTAAGGACGAACTTGGACAAACCTTAGAATGAGACTAACGAGAATAACTTGGAACGAACAAAGACAAACTTTATTCTCATTCTAAGGTTAGTCTAAGTAGTTAGTCTAAGTTCGTCCCTAGTTAGTCTCGTTAGTCTCATTCTAAGGTTTGTCTAAGTTCGTCCTTAGAAAGAGACTAACTAGGGACGAACGAGACTAACTTGTGACGAACTTAGTCTAACGTTATAATGAGACTAAAGTTTGTCTTTGTTCGTCCCAAGTTTGTTTCGTTAGTCTCATTCTAAGGTTTGTCTAATTTCGTCCTTAGAAAGAGACTAACTAGGGACGAACTTAGACTAACTTGGGACGAAGTTAGACTAACCTTATAATGAGACTAACGTTTGTCTTTGTTCGTCCCAAGTTAGTCTCGTTAGTTTCATTCTAAGGTTTCTCTAAGTTCATCCTTAGAAAGAGACTAACTAGGGACGAACTTAGACTAACTTGGGACGAACTTAGACAAACCTTAGAATGAGAGTTTGTCTCGTTAGTCTCATTCTAAGGTTTGTCTAAGTTCGTCTTTAGAAACAGACTAACTAGGGACGAACTTAGACTAACCTTATAATGAGACTAACGTTTGTCTTTGTTCGTCCCAAGTTAGTCTCGTTAGTCTCATTTTAAGGTTTGTCTAAGTTCGTCCTTAGAAAGAGATTAACTAGGGACGAACTTAGACTAACTTGGGACGAACTTAAACAAACCTAAGAATGATAATAAATTTTGTATATGTTCGTCCCAAGTTAGTCTCGTTAGTCTCATTCTAAGGTTTGTCTAAGTTCATCCTTAGAAAGAGACTAACTAGGGACGAACTTAGACCGTCCCAAGTTAGTCTCGTTAGTCTCATTCTAAGGTTTGTCTAAGTTCATCCTTAGAAAGAGACTAACTAGGGACGAACTTAGACTAACTAGGGACGAACTTAGACAAACCTTAGAATGACACTAACGTTTGTCTTTGTTCGTCCCAAGTTAGTCTCGTAAGTCTCATTCTAAGGGTTGTCTAAGTTCGTCCTTAGAAAGAGACTAACTAGGGACGAACTTAGACTAACTTGGGACGAACTTGCACTAACCTTGTAATGAGACTAACGTTTGTCTTTGTTCGTCCCAAGTTAGTCTCGTTAGTCTCATTCTAAGGTTTGTCTCAGTTCGTCCTTAAAAAGAGACTGACTAGGGACGAACTTAGACTAACTTGGGACGAACTTAGACTAACCTTGTAATGAGACTAACGTTTGTGTTTGTTCGTCCCAAGTTAGTCTCGTTAGTCTCATTCTTAGGTTTGTCTAAGTTCGTCCTTAGAAAGAGACTAACTAGGGACGAACGAGACTAACTTGTGACGAACTTAGACTAACGTTATAATGAGACTAAAGTTTCTCTTTGTTCGTCCCAAGTCAGTCTCGTTAGTCTCATTCTAAGGTTTGTCTAACTTCGTCCTTAGAAAGAGACTAACTAGGGACGAACTTAGACTTACTTGGGACGAACTTAGACTAACCTTAGAATGAGACTATCGTTTGTCTTTTTCGTGCCAAGTTAGTCTCGTTAGTTTCATTCTAAGGTTTGTCTAAGTTCATCCATAGAAAGAGACTAACTAGGGACGAACTTAGACTAACTTGGGACGAACTTAGACAAACCTTACAATGAGAGTTTGTCTCGTTAGTCTCATTCTAAGGTTTGTCTAAGTTCTTCCTTAGAAAGAGACTAACTAGGGACGAACTTAGACTAACCTTATAATGAGACTAACGTTTGTCTTTGTTCGTCCCAAGTTAGTCTCGTTAGTCTCATTCTAAGGTTTGTCTAAGTTTATCCTTAGAAAGAGACTAACTAGGGACGAACTTAGACTGTCCTAAGTTAGTCTCGTTAGTCTAATTCTAAGGTTTGTCTAAGTTCATCCTTAGAAAGAGACTAACTAGGGACGAACTTAGACTAACTTGGGACGAACTTAGACAAACCTTAGAATTAGACTAACGAGACTAACTTGGGACAGTCTAAGTTCGTCCCTAGTTAGTCTCGTAAGTCTCATTCTATGGTTTGTCTAAGTTCGTCCTTAGAAAGAGACTAACTAGGGACGAACTTTGACTAACTTGGGACGAACTTAGACTAACCTAGTAATGAGACTCACGTTTGTGTTTGTTCGTCCCAAGTTAGTCACGTTAGTCTCATACTAAGGTTTGTCTAAGTTCGTCCTTAAAAAGAGACTAACTTGGGACGAACTTAGACTAACTAGGGACGAACTTAGACTAACCTTGTAATGAGACTAACGTTTGTCTTTGTTCATCCCAAGTTAGTCTCGTTAGTCTCATTCTAAGGTTTGTCTAAGTTCGTCCTTAGAAAGAGACTAACTGGGGACGAACGAGACTAACTTGGGACGAACTTAGACTAACCTTATAATGAGACTAAAGTTTGTCTTGTACGTCCCAAGTTAGTCTCATTAGTCTCATTCTAAGGTTTGTCTAACTTCGTCCTTAGAAAGAGACTAACTAGGGACGAACTTTGACTAACTTGGGACGAACTTACACAAACCTTATAATGAGACTAACGTTTGTCTTTATTCGTCCCAAATTAGTCTCGTTAGTCTCGTTCTAAGGTTTGTCTATGTTCGTCCTTAGAAAGAGATTAACTAGGGACGAACTTAGACTAACCTTATAATGAGACTAACGTTTGTCTTTGTTCGTCCCAAGTTAGTCTCGTTAGTCTCATTCTAAGGTTTGTCAAACTTCGTGCTTAGAAAGAGACAAACTCGGGACGAACTTAGACTAACTTGGGACGAACTTAAACATACCTAAGAATGAGAATAAATTTTGTATTTGTTCGTCCCAAGTTAGTCTCGTTAGTCTCATTCTAAGGTTTGTCTAAGTTCATCCTTAGAAAGAGACTAACTAGGGAGGAACTTAGACCGTCCCAAGTTAGTCTCGTTAGTCTCATTCTAAGGTTTTTCTAAGTTCATCCTTAGAAAGATACTAACTAGGGATGAGCTTAGACTAACTTGGGACGAACTTAGACAAACCTTAGAATGAGAGTTTGTCTCGTTAGTCTCATTCTATGGTTTGTCTAAGTTCGTCCTTAGAAAGAGACTAACTAGGGACGAACTTAGACTAACCTAATAATTAGACTAACGTTTGTCTTTGTTCGTCCCAAGTTAGTCTCGTTAGTCTCATTCTAAGGTTTGTCTAAGTTTGTCCTTTGAAAGAGACTAAACATGGACGAACTTAGACCAACTTGGGACAAACTTAGACTAACCTTGTAATGAGACTAACGTTTGTCTTTGTTCGTCCCAAGTTAGTCTCGTTAGTCTCCTTCTAAGGTTTGTCTAAGTTCGTCCTTAGAAAGAAACTAACTAGGGACGAACTTAGAGTAACTTGGGACGAACTTAGACAAACCTTAGAATGACACTAACGTTTGTCTTTGTTCGTCCCAAGTTAGTTTCGTTAGTCTCATTCTAAGGTTTGTCTAAGTGCCTCCTTAGAAAGAAACTAACTAGGGACGAACTTAGACTAACTAGCGACGAACTTAGACTAACCTTAGAATGAGAATAAAGTTTGTCTTTGTTCGTTCCAAATAAGTCTCGTTAGTCTCATTCTAAGGTTTGTCTAAGTTCGTCCTTAGAAAGAGACTAACTAGGGACGAACTTAGACTAACTTAGGACGAAATCAGACAAACCTTATAATAAGACTAACGTTTGTCTTTGTTCGTCCCAAGTTAGTCTCGTTTGTCTCATTCTAAGGTTTGTCAAAGTTCGTCCTTAGAAAGAGACTAACTAGGGACGAACTTTGACTAACCTTATAATGAGACTAAAGTTTGTCTTTGTTCGTCCCAAGTTAGTCTCGTTAGTCTCATTCTAAGGTTTGTCTAAGTTCGTCCTTAGCAAGAGACTAATTAGGGACGGACTTAGACTAACTTGGGACGAACTTTGACTAACCTTATAATGACACTAACGTTTGTCTTTGTTCGTCCCAAGTTAGTCTCGTAAGTCTCCTTCTAAGGTTTGTCTAAGTTCGTCCTTAGAAAGAAACTAATTAGGGATGAGCTTAGACTAACTTGGGACGAACATAGACAAACCTTAGAATGAGAGTTTGTCTCGTTAGTCTCATTCTATGGTTTGTCTAAGTTCGTCTTTAGAAAGAGACTAACTAGGGACGAACTTAGACTAACCTAATAATTAGACTAACGTTTGTCTTTGTTCGTCCCAAGTTAGTCTCGTTAGTCTCATTCTAAGGTTTGTCTAAGTTTGTCCTTTGAAAGAGACTAAACAGGGACGAACTTAGACCAACTTGGGACAAACTTAGACTAACCTTGTAATGAGACTAACGTTTGTCTTTGTTCATCCCAAGTTAGTCTCGTTAGTCTCCTTCTAAGGTTTGTCTAAGTTCGTCCTTAGAAAGAGACTAACTAGGGACGAACTTAGAGTAACTTGGGACGAACTTAGACAAACCTTAGAATGACACTAACGTTTGTCTTTGTTCGTCCCAAGTTAGTTTCGTTAGTCTCATTCTAAGGTTTGTCTAAGTTCCTCCTTAGAAAGAAACTAACTAGGGACGAACTTAGACTAACTAGCGACGAACTTAGACTAACCTTAGAATGAGAATAAAGTTTGTCTTTGTTCGTTCCAAATTAATCTCGTTAGTCTCATTCTAAGGTTTGTCTAAGTTCATCCTTAGAAAGAGACTAACTAGGGACGAACTTAGACTAACTTAGGAGGAAATCAGACAAACCTTATAATAAGACTAACGTTTGTCTTTGTTCGTCCCAAGTTAGTCTCGTTTGTCTCATTCTAAGGTTTGTCAAAGTTCGTCCTTAGAAAGAGACTAACTAGGGACGAACTTAGACTAACCTTATAATGAGACTAAAGTTTGTCTTTGTTCGTCCCAAGTTAGTCTCGTTAGTCTCATTCTAAGGTTTGTCTAAGTTCGTCCTTAGAAAGAGACTAATTAGGGACGAACTTAGACTAACTTGGGACGAACTTAGACTAACCTTATAATGAGACTAACGTTTGTCTTTGTTCGTCCCAAGTTAGTCTCGTTAGTCTCATTCTAAGGTTTGTTTAAGTTCGTCCTAAGAAAGAAACTAACTAGGGACGAACTTAGACTAACTTGGGACGAACTTAGACTAACCTTAGAATGAGAATAAAGTTTGTCTTTGTTCGTTCCAAGTTAGTCTTGTTAGTCTCATTCTAAGGTTTGTCTAAGTTCTCCCTTAGAAAGAGACTAACTAGGGACGAACTTAGACTAACTTGGGACGAAGTTAGACTAACCTTATAATGAGACTAAAGTTTGTCCTTGTTCGTCCCAAGTTAGTCTCCTTAGTCTCATTCTAAGGTTTGTGTAACTTCGTTCTCAGAAAGAGACTAACTAGGGACGAACTTACACTATCTTGGGACGAACTTAGACTAACCATAGATTGAGAATAAAGTTTGTCTTTGTTCGTTCCAAGTTAGTCCCGTTAGTCTCATTCTAAGGTTTGTCTAAGTTCTCCCTTAGAAAGAGACTAACTAGGACGAACTTAGAAAAACTTGGGACGAACTTACAAAAACCTTATAATGAGACTAACGTTGGTCTTTGTACGTCCCAAGTTAGTCTCGTTAGTCTCATTCTAAGGTTTGTCTAAGTTCTCCCTTAGAAAGAGACTAACTCGGGACGAACTTAGACTAACTTGGGACGAAGTTAGACTAACCTTATAATGAGACTAAAGTTTGTCCTTGTTCGTCCCAAGTTAGTCTCCTTAGTCTCATTCTAAGGTTTGTCTAAGTTCGTCTTCAGAAAGAGACTAACTAGGGACGAACTTAGACTAACTTGGGACGAACTTAGACTAACCTTAGAATGAGAATAAAGTTTGTCTTTGTTCGTTCCAAGTTAGTCTCGTTAGTCTCATTCTAAGGTTTGTCTAAGTTCTCCCTTAGAAAGAGACTAACTAGGGACGAACTTAGACTAACTTGGGACGAACTTAGACAAACCTTATATGAGACTAACGCTTGTCTTTGTTCGTCCCAAGTTAGTCTCGTTAGTCTCATTCTAAGGTTTGTCTAAGTTCGTCCTTAGAAAGAGACTAACTAGTGACGAACTTAGACTAACTTGGGACGAACTTAGACTAACCTTATAATGAGACTAACGTTTGTCTTTGTTCGTCCCAAGTTAGTCTCGTTAGTGTCATTCTAAGGTTTGTTTAAGTTCGTCCTTAGAAAGAGACTAACTAGGGACGAACTTAGACTAACTTGGGACGAACTTAGACTAACCTTATAATGAGACTAACGTTTGTCTTTGTTCGTCCCAAGTTAGTCTCGTTAGTCTCATTCTAAGGTATGTTTAAGTTCGTCCTAAGAAAGAAACTAACTAGGGACGAACTTAGACTAACTTGGGACGAACTTAGACTAACCTTAGAATGACAATAAAGTTTGTCTTTGTTCGTTCCAAGTTAGTCTTGTTAGTCTCATTCTAAGATTTGTCTAAGTTCTCCCTTAGAAAGAGACTAACTGGGTACGAACTTAGACTAACTTGGGACGAAGTTAGACTAACCTTATAATGAGACTAAAGTTTGTCCTTGTTCGTCCCAAGTTAGTCTCCTTAGTCTCATTCTAAGGTTTGTCTAAGTTCGTTCTTAGAAAGAGACTAACTAGGGACGAACTTAGACTATGTTGGGACGAACTTAGACTAACCTTAGAATGAGAATAAAGTTTGTCTTTGTTCGTTCCAAGTTAGTTTCGTTAGTCTCATTCTAAGGTTTGTCTAAGTTCTCCCTCAGAAAGAGACTAACTAGGGACGAACTTAGAAAAACTTGGGATGAACTTACAAAAACCTTATAATGAGACTAACGTTTGTCTTTGTTCGTCCCAAGTTTGTCTCGTTAGTCTCATTCTAAGGTTTGTTTAAGTTCGTCCTTAGAAAGAAACTAACTATGGACGAACTTAGAGTAACTTGGGACGAACTTAGACTAACCTTAGAATGAGAATAAAGTTTGTCTTTGTTCGTTCCAAGTTAGTCTCATTAGTCTCATTCTAAGGTTTGTCTAAGTTCTCCCTTAGAAAGAGACTAACTAGGGACGAACTTAGACTAACTTGGGACGAACTTAGACAAACCTTATATGAGACTAACGCTTGTCTTTGGTTGTCCCAAGTTAGTCTCGTTAGTCTCATTCTAAGGTTTGTCTAAGTTCGTCCTTAGAAAGAGACTAACTAGTGACGAACTTAGACTAACTTGGGACGAACTTAGACTAACCTTATAATGAGACTAACGTTTGTCTCTATTCGTCCCAAGTTAGTCTCGTTAGTCTCATTCTAAGGTTTGTTTAAGTTCGTCCTTAGAACGAGACTAACTAGGGATGAACTTAGACTAACTTGGGACGAACTTAGACTAACCTTATAATGAGACTAACGTTTGTCTTTGTTCGTCCCAAGTTAGTCTCGTTAGTCTCATTCTAAAGTTTGTTTAAGTTCGTCCTTAGAAAGAAACTAACTAGGGACGAACTTAGACTAACTTGGGACGAACTTAGACTAACCTTAGAATGAGAATAAAGTTTGTCTTTGTTCGTTCCAAGTTAGTCTTGTTAGTCTCATTCTAAGGTTTGTCTAAGTTCTCCCTTAGAAAGAGACTAACTAGGGACGAACTTAGACTAACTTGGGACGAAGTTAGACTAACCTTATAATGAGACTAACGTTTGTCTTTGTTCGTCCCAAGTTAGTCTCGTTAGTCTAATTCTAAGGTTTGTCTAAGTTCGTCCTTAGAAAGAGACTAACTAGGGACGAACTTAGAATAACTTGGGACGAACTTAGACAAACCTTAGAATGGGAGTTTGTCTCGTTAGTCACATTCAAAGGTTTGTCTAAGTTCGTCCTTAGAAAGAGAATAACTTGGGACAAAGTTAGACTAACCTTGTAATGAGACAAACGTTTGTCTTTGTTCATCCCAAGTTAGTCTCGTTAGTCTCATTCTAAGGTTTTTTTATGTTCGTCCTTAGAAAGAAACTAACTAGGGACGAACTTAGACTAACTTAGGACGAACTTAGACTAACCTTAGAATGAGAATAAAGTTTGTCTTTGTTCGTTCCAAGTTAGTCTCATTAGTCTCATTCCAAGGTTTGTCTAAGTTCGTCCTTAAAAAGAGACTAACTAGGGACGAACTTAGACTAACTTGGGACAAACTTAGACTAACCTTGTAATGAGACTAACGTTTGTCTTTGTTCGTCCCAAGTTAGTGTCGTTAGTCTCATTCTAAGGTTTGTCTAAGTTCGTCCTTAGAAAGGGACTAACTAGGGACGAACTTAGAATAACTTGGGACGAACTTAGACAAACCTTAGAATGGGAGTTTGTCTCGTTAGTCTTATTCAACGGTTTGTCTAAGTTCGTCCTAAGAAAGAGAATAATTTGGGACGAACTTAGACTAACCTTGTAATGAGACTAACGTTTTTCTTTGTTCATCCCAAGTTAGTCTCGTTAGTCTCATTCTAAGGTTTTTTTAAGTTCATCCTTAGAAAGAAACTAACTAGGGATGAACTTAGACTAACTTGGGATGAACTTAGACTAACCTTAGAATGACAATAAAGTTTGTC
Source organism: Rhodiola chrysanthemifolia (assembly GCA_033675395.1). Classification (NCBI taxonomy): domain Eukaryota; kingdom Viridiplantae; phylum Streptophyta; class Magnoliopsida; order Saxifragales; family Crassulaceae; genus Rhodiola; species Rhodiola chrysanthemifolia. Next base: position 885,934 of record CM066204.1, read on the forward strand.
TTTGTTCGTTCCAAGTTAGTCTCATTAGTCTCATTCTAAGGTTTGTCTAAGTTCGTCCTTAAAAAGAGACTAACTAGGGACGAACTTACACTAACTTGGGACGAAATTAGACAAACCTTAGAATGAGAATAAAGTTTCTCTTTGTACGTCCCAAGTTAATCTAGTTAGTCTCATTCTAAGGTTTGTCTAAGTTCATCTTTAGAAAGAGACTAACTAGGGACGAACTTAGACTAACTTGGGACGAACTTAGACTAACATTGTATTGAGACTAACGTGTCTTTGTTCGTCCCAAGTTAGTCTCGTTAGTCTCATTCTAAGGTTTGTCTAAGTTCGTCCTTAGAAAGAGACTAACTAGGGACGAACTTAGACTAACTTGGGACGAACTTAGACAAACCATAGAATGAGAGATTGTCTCGTTAGTCTCATTCTAAGGTTTGTCTAAGTTCGTCCTTAGAAAGAGACTAACTCGGGACGAACTTAGACTAACCTTGTAATGAGACTAAGGTTTGTCTTTGTTCGTCCCAAGTTAGTTTCGTTAGTCTCCTTCTAAGGTTTGTCTAAGTTCGTCCTTAGAAAGAGACTAACTAGGGACGAACTTAGACTAACTTGGAACGAACATAGACTAACCTTGTAATGAGACTAACGTTTGAGCTTGTTCGTCCCAATTTAGTCTCGTTAGTCTCATTCTAAGGTTTGTCTAAGTTCGTCCTTAGAAAGAGACTAACTAGGGACGAACTTAGACTAACTTGGGACGAACTTAGACAAACCTTATAATGAGACTAAAGTTTGTCTTTGTTCGTCCCGAGTTAGTCTCCTTAGTCTAATTCTAAGGTTTGTCGATGTTCGTCCTTAGAAAGAGACTAACAAGGGACGAACTTAGACTAACTTGGGACGAACTTAGACTAACCTTATAATGAGACTAACGTTTGTCTATGTTCGTCCCAAGTGAGTCTCGTTAGTTTCATTCTAAGGTTTGTCTAAGTTCGTCCTTAGAAAGAGACTAACCAGGGACGAACTTAGACTAACTTGGGACAAACTTAGACTAACCTTATAATGCGACTTACGTTTGTCTTTGTTCGTCCCCAGTTAGTCTCGTTATTCTAATTCTAAGGTTTGTCTAAGTTCGTCCTTAGAAAGAGACTAACTAGGGACGAACTTAGAATAACTTGGGACGAACTTAGACAAACCTTAGAATGGGAGTTTGTCTCGTTAGTCTCATTCAAAGGTTTGTCTAAGTTCGTCCTTAGAAAGAGAATAACTTGGGACAAACTTAGACTAACCTTGTAATGAGACTAACGTTTGTCTTTGTTCATCCCAAGTTAGTCTCGTTAGTCTCATTCTAAGGTTTTTTTAAGTTCGTCCTTAGAAAGAAACTAACTAGGGACGAATTTAGACTAACTTAGGACGAACTTAGACGAACCTTAGAATGAGAATAAAGTTTGTCTTTGTTCGTCCCAAGTGAGTCTCGTTAGTCTCATTCTAAGGTTTGTCTAAGTTCGTCCTTAGAAAGAGACTAACCAGGGACGAACTTAGACTAGCTTGGGACAAACTTAGACTAACCTTGTAATGAGACTAACGTTTGTCTTTGTTCGTCCGAAGTTAGTGTCGTTAGTCTCATTCTAAGGTTTGTCTAAGTTCGTCCTTAGAAAGGGACTAACTAGGGATGAACTTAGAATAACTTGGGACGAACTTAGACAAACCTTAGAATGGGAGTTTGTCTAGTTAGTCTCATTCAAAGGTTTGTCTAAGTTCGTCCTAAGAAAGAGAATAATTTGGGACGAACTTAGACTAAACTTGTAATGAGGCTAACGTTTGTCTTTGTTCATCCCAAGTTAGTCTCGTTAGTCTCATTCTAAGGTTTTTTGAAGTTCGTCCTTAGAAAGAAACTAACTATGGACGAACTTAGACTAACTTGGGATGAACTTAGACTAACTTTAGAATGAGAATAAAGTTTGTCTTTGTTCGTTCCAAGTTAGTCTCATTAGTCTCATTCTAAGGTTTGTCTAAGTTCGTCCTTAAAAAGAGACTAACTAGGGACGAACTTACACTAACTTGGGACGAAATTAGACAAACCTTACAATGAGAATAAAGTTTCTCTTTGTTCGTCCCAAGTTAATCTAGTTAGTCTCATTCTAAGGTTTGTCTAAGTTCATCTTTAGAAAGAGACTAACTAGGGACGAACTTAGACTAACTTGGGACGAACTTAGACTAACCTTGTATTGAGACTAACGTGTCTTTGTTCGTCCCAAGTTAGTCTCGTTAGTCTCATTCTAAGGTTTGTCTAAGTTCGTCCTTAGAAAGAGACTAACTAGGGACGAACTTAGACTAACTTGGGACGAACTTAGACAAACCTTAGAATGAGAGTTTGTCTCGTTAGTCACATTCTAAGGTTTGTCTAAGTTCGTCCTTAGAAAGAGACTAACTTGGGACGAACTTAGACTAACCTTGTAATGAGACTAAGGTTTGTCTTTGTTCGTCCCAAGTTAGTTTCGTTAGTCTCCTTCTAAGGTTTGTCTAAGTTCGTCCTTAGAAAGAGACTAACCAGGGACGAACTTAGACTAACTTGGAACGAACATAGACTAACCTTGTAATGAGACTAACGTTTGAGTTTGTTCGTCCCAATTTAGTCTCGTTAGTCTCATTCTAAGGTTTGTCTAAGTTCGTCCTTAGAAAGAGACTAACTAGGGACGAACTTAGACTAACTTGGGACGAACTTAGACAAACCTTATAACGAGACTAACGTTTGTCTTTGTTCGTCCCAAGTTAGTCTCGTTAGTGTCATTCTAAGGTTTGTTTAAGTTCGTCCTTTGAAAGAGACTATCTAGGGACGAACTTAGACTAACTTGGGACGAACTTAGAGAAACCTTAGAATGAGAGTTTGTCTCGTTAGTCTCATTCTAAGGTTTGTCTGAGTTCGTCCTTCGAAAGAGACTAACTTGGGACGAACTTTGGACTAACCTTGTAATGAGACTAACGTTTGGCTTTATTCTTCCCAAGTTAGTCTCGTTAGTCTCCTTCTGAGGTTTGTCTAAGTTCGTCCTTAGAAAGAGACTAACTAGGGACAAACTTAGACTAACTTGCGACGAAATTAGACTAACCTTGTAATGAGACTAACATTTGTGTTTGTTCATCCCAAGTTAGTCTCGTTAGTCTCATTTTAAGGTTTGTCTAAGTTCGTCCTTAGAAAGAGACTAACTAGGGACGAACTTAGACTAACTTGGGATGAACTTAGACAAACCCTATAATGAGACTAACGTTTGTCTTTGTTCGTCCCAAGTTAGTCTCGTTAGTCTCATTCTAAGGTTTGTTTAAGTTCGTCCTTAGAAAGAAACTAACTAGGGACGAACTTAGACTAACTTGGGACGAACTTAGACTAACCTTACAATGAGAATAAAGTTTGTCTTTATTCGTTCCAAGTTAGTCTCGTTTGTCTCATTCTAAAGTTTGTCCTTAGAAAGAGACTAACTAGGGACGAACTTAGACAAACCTTATAATGAGACTAACGCTTGTCTTTGTTTGTCCAAAGTTAGTCTCGTTTGTCTTATTCTAAGGTTTTTCTAAGTTCTTCCTTAAAAAGAAACTAACTAGGGACGAACTTAGACTAACTTGGGACGAACTTAGACTAACCTTATAAAGAGACTAAAGTTTGTCTTTGTTCGTCCCAAGTTAGTCTCGTTAGTCTCATTCTAAGGTTTGTCTAAGTTCGTCCTTAGAAAGAGACTAACTAGGGACGAACTTAGACTAACTTGGGACGAACTTAGGCTAACCTTATAATGAGACTAACGTTTGTCTTTGTTCGTCCCAAGTGAGTCTCGTTAGTCTCATTCTAAGGTTTGTCTAAGTCCGTCCTTAGAAAGAGACTAACTAGGGACGCACTTAGACTAACTTGGGATGAACTTAGACTAACCTTATAATGAGACTAACATTTGTCTTTGTTCGTCCCAAGTTAGTCTCGTTAGTCTCATTCTAAGGTTTGTCTAAGTTCGTCCATAGAAAGAGACTAACTAGGGACGAATTTAGACTAACTTTGGACGAACTTTGACAAACTTTAAAATGAGACTAACGTTTGTCTTTGTTCATCCAAAGTTAGTCTCGTTAGTCTCATTCTAAGGTTTGTTTAAGTTTGTCCTTAGAAAGAAACTAACTATGGACGAACTTAGAGTAACTTGGGACGAACTTAGACTAACCTTGGAATGAGAATCAAGTTTGTCTTTGTTCGTTCCAAGTTAGTCTCATTAGTCTCATTCTAAGGTTTGTCTAAGTTCTCCCTTAGAAAGAGACTAATTAGGGACGAACTTAGACTAAATTGGGATGAACTTAGACAAACCTTATAATGAGACTAACGCTTGTCTTTGTTCGTCTCAAGTTAGTCTTGTTAGTCCCATTCTAAGGTTTGTCAAAGTTCGTCCTTAGAAAGAGACTAACTAGGGACGAAATTAGACAAACTTGGGACGAACTTAGACTAACCTTATAATGAGACTAAAGTTTGTCTTTGTTCGTCCCGAGTTAGTCTCCTTAGTCTAATTCTAAGGTTTGTCTAAGTTCGTCCTTAGAAAGAGACTAACTTGGAACGAACATAGACTAACCTTGTAATGAGACTAACGTTTGAGTTTGTTCGTCCCAATTTAGTCTCGTTAGTCTCATTCTAAGGTTTGTCTAAGTTCGTCCTCAGAAAGAGACTAACTAGGGACGAACTTAGACTAACTTGGGACGAACTTAGACAAACCTTATAACGAGACTAATGTTTGTCTTTGTTCGTCCCAAGTTAGTCTCGTTAGTCTCATTCTAAGGTTTGTTTAAGTTCGTCCTTTGAAAGAGACTAACTAGGGACGAACTTAGACTAACTTGGGACGAACTTAGAGAAACCTTAGAATGAGAGTTTGTCTCGTTAGTCTCATTCTAAGATTTGTCTGAGTTCGTCCTTCGAAAGAGACTAACTTGGGACGAACTTTGGACTAACCTTGTAATGAGACTAACGTTTGGCTTTGTTCTTCCCAAGTTAGTCTCGTTAGTCTCCTTCTGAGGTTTGTCTAAGTTCGTCCTTAGAAAGAGACTAACTAGGGACAAACTTAGACTAACTTGCGACGAAATTAGACTAACCTTGTAATGAGACTAACGTTTGTGTTTGTTCATCCCAAATTAGTCTCGTTAGTCTCATTCTAAGGTTTGTCTAAGTTCGTCCTTAGAAAGAGACTAACTAGGGACGAACTTAGACTAACTTGGGACGAACTTAGACAAACCTTAGAATGAGAGTTTGTCTCGTTAGTCACATTCTAAGGTTTGTCTAAGTTCGTCCTTAGAAAGAGACTAACTTGGGACGAACTTAGACTAACCTTGTAATGAGACTAAGGTTTGTCTTTGTTCGTCCCAAGTTAGTTTCGTTAGTCTCCTTCTAAGGTTTGTCTAAGTTCGTCCTTTGAAAGAGACTAACCAGGGACGAACTTAGACTAACTTGGAACGAACATAGACTAACCTTGTAATGAGACTAACGTTTGAGTTTGTTCGTCCCAATTTAGTCTCGTTAGTCTCATTCTAAGGTTTGTCTAAGTTCGTCCTTAGAAAGAGACTAACTAGGGACGAACTTAGACTAACTTGGGACGAACTTAGACAAACCTTATAACGAGACTAACGTTTGTCTTTGTTCGTCCCAAGTTAGTCTCGTTAGTCTCATTCTAAGGTTTGTTTAAGTTTGTCCTTTTAAAGAGACTAACTAGGGACGAACTTAGACTAACTTGGGACGAACTTAGAGAAACCTTAGAATGAGAGTTTGTCTCGTTAGTCTCATTCTAAGGTTTGTCTGAGTTCGTCCTTCGAAAGAGACTAACTTGGGACAAACTTTGGACTAACCTTGTAATGAGACTAACGTTTGGCTTTATTCTTCCCAAGTTAGTCTCGTTAGTCTCCTTCTGAGGTTTGTCTAAGTTCGTCCTTAGAAAGAGACTAACTAGGGACAAACTTAGACTAACTTGCGACGAATATAGACTAACCTTGTAATGAGACTAACGTTTGAGTTTGTTCATCCCAAGTTAGTCTCGTTAGTCTCATTTTAAGGTTTGTCTAAGTTCGTCCTTAGAAAGAGACTAACTAGGGACGAACTTAGACTAACTTGGGATGAACTTAGACAAACCTTATAATGAGACTAACGTTTGTCTTTGTTCGTCCCAAGTTAGTCTCGTTAGTCTCATTCTAAGGTTTGTTTAAGTTCGTCCTTAGAAAGAAACTAACTAGGGACGAACTTAGACTAACTTGGGATGAACTTAGACTAACCTTACAATGAGAATAAAGTTTGTCTTTGTTCGTTCCAAGTTAGTCTCGTTAGTCTCATTCTAAAGTTTGTCCTTAGAAAGAGACTAACTAGGGACGAACTTAGACTAACTTGGGACGAACTTAGACAAACCTTATAATGAGACTAACGCTTGTCTTTGTTTGTCCAAAGTTAGTCTCGTTTGTCTTATTCTAAGGTTTTCTAAGTTCTTCCTTAAAAAGAAACTAACTAGGGACGAACTTAGACTAACTTGGGACGAACATAGACTAACCTTATAAAGAGAGTAAAGTTTGTCTTTGTTCGTCCCAAGTTAGTCTCGTTAGTCTCATTCTAAGGTTTGTCTAAGTTCGTCCTTAGAAAGAGACTAACTGGGGACGAACTTAGACTAACTTGGGACGAACTTAGGCTAACCTTATAATGAGACTAACGTTTGTCTTTGTTCGTCCCAAGTGAGTCTCGTTAGTCTCATTCTAAGGTTTGTCTAAGTCCGTCCTTAGAAAGAGACTAACTAGGGACGAACTTAGACTAACTTGGGATGAACTTAGACTAACCTTATAATGAGACTAACATTTGTCTTTGTTCGTCCCAAGTTAGTCTCGTTAGTCTCATTCTAAGGTTTGTCTAAGTTCGTCCTTAGAAAGAGACTAACTAGGGACGAATTTAGACTAACTTGGGACGAACTTTGACAAACTTTAAAATGAGACTAACGTTTGTCTTTGTTCATCCAAAGTTAGTCTCGTTAGTCTCATTCTAAGGTTTGTTTAAGTTTGTCCTTAGAAAGAAACTAACTATGGACGAACTTAGAGTAACTTGGGACGAACTTAGACTAACCTTGGAATGAGAATCAAGTTTGTCTTTGTTCGTTCCAAGTTAGTCTCATTAGTCTCATTCTAAGGTTTGTCTAAGTTCTCCCTTAGAAAGAGACTAATTAGGGACGAACTTAGACTAAATTGGGATGAACTTAGACAAACCTTATAATGAGACTAACGCTTGTCTTTGTTCGTCTCAAGTTAGTCTCGTTAGTCCCATTCTAAGGGTTGTCAAAGTTCGTCCTTAGAAAGAGACTAACTAGGGACGAAATTAGACAAACTTGGGACGAACTTAGACTAACCTTATAATGAGACTAAAGTTTGTCTTTGTTCGTCCCGAGTTAGTCTCCTTAGTCTAATTCTAAGGTTTGTCTAAGTTCGTCCTTAGAAAGAGACTAACTAGGGACGAACTTAGATTAACTTGGGACGAACTTAGACTAACCTTATAATGAGACTAACGTTTGTCTATGTTCGTCCCAAGTGAGTCTCGTTAGTCTCATTCTAAGGTTTGTCTAAGTTCATCCTTAGAAAGAGACTAACCAGGGACGAACTTAGACTAACTTGGGACAAACTTAGACTAACCTTATAATGAGACTAACGTTTGTCTTTGTTTGTCCCAAGTTAGTCTCGTTAGTCTAATTCTAAGGTTTGTCTAAGTTCGTCCTTAGAAAGAGACTAACTAGGGACGAACTTAGAATAACTTGGGACGAATTTAGACAAACCTTAGAATGGGAGTTTGTCTCGTTAGTCTCATTCAAAGGTTTGTCTAAGTTCGTCCTTAGAAAGACAATAACTTGGGACAAACTTAGGCTAACCCTGTAATGAGACAAACGTTTGTCTTTGTTCATCCCAAGTTAGTCTCGTTGGTCTCATTCTAAGGTTTTTTTATGTTCGTCCTTAGAAAGAAACTAACTAGGGACGAACTTAGACTAACTTAGGACGCACTTAGACTAACCTTAGAATGAGAATAAAGTTTGCCTTTGTTCGTTCCAAGTTAGTCTCATTAGTCTCATTCCAAGGTTTGTCTAAGTTCGTCCTTAAAAAGAGACTAACTAGGGACGAACTTAGACTAACTTGGGACAAACTTAGACTAACCTTGTAATGAGACTAACGTTTGTCTTTGTTCGTCCCAAGTTAGTGTCGTTAGTCTCATTCTAAGGTTTGTCTAAGTTCGTCCTTAGAAAGGGACTAACTAGGGACGAACTTAGAATAACTTGGGATGAACTTAGACAAACCTTAGAATGGGAGTTTGTCTCGTTAGTCTCATTCAAAGGTTTGTCTAAGTTCGTCCTAAGAAAGAGAATAATTTGGGACGAACTTAGACTAACCTTGTAATGAGACTAACGTTTTTCTTTGTTCATCCCAAGTTAGTCTCGTTAGTCTCATTCTAAGGTTTTTTAAGTTCATCCTTAGAAAGAAACTAACTAGGGACGAACTTAGACTAACTTGGGATGAACTTAGACTAACCTTAGAATGAGAATAAAGTTTGTCTTTGTTCGTTCCAAGTTAGTCTCATTAGTCTCATTCTAAGGTTTGTCTAAGTTCGTCCTTAAAAAGAGACTAACTAGGGACGAACTTACACTAACTTGGGACGAAATTAGACAAACCTTAGAATGAGAATAAAGTTTCTCTTTGTTCGTCCCAAGTTAATCTAGTTAGTCTCATTCTAAGGTTTGTCTAAGTGCATCTTTAGAAAGAGACTAACTAGGGACGAACTTAGACTAACTTGGGACGAACTTAGACTAACCTTGTATTGAGACTAACGTGTCTTTGTTCGTCCCAAGTTAGTCTCGTTAGTCTCATTCTAAGGTTTGGCTAAGTTCGTCCTTAGAAACAGACTAACTGGGGACGAAGTTAGACTAACTTGGGACGAACTTAGACAAACCTTAGAATGAGAGTTTGTCTCGTTAGTCTCATTATAAGGTTTGTCTAAGTTCGTCCTTAGAAAGAGACTAACTTGGGACGAACTTAGACTAACCTTGTAATGAGACTAAGGTTTGTCTTTGTTCGTCCCAAGTTAGTTTCGTTAGTCTCCTTCTGAGGTTTGTCTAAGTTCGTCCTTAGAAAGAGACTAACTAGGGAGGAACTTAGACTAACTTGGAACGAACATAGACTAACCTTGTAATGAGACTAACGTTTGAGTTTGTTCGTCCCAATTTAGTCTCGTTAGTCTCATTCTAAGGTTTGTCTAAGTTCGTCCTTAGAAAGAGACTAACTAGGGACGAACTTAGACAAACTTGGGACGAACTTAGACAAACCTTATAATGAGACTAAAGTTTGTCTTTGTTCCTCCCGAGTAGTCTCCTTAGTCTAATTCTAAGGTTTGTCTAAGTTCGTCCTTAGAAAGAGACTAACTAGGGACGAACTTAGACTAACTTGGGACGAACTTAGACTAACCTTATAATGAGACTAACGTTTGTCTATGTTCGTCCCAAGTGAGTCTCGTTAGTCTCTAACTAAGGTTTGTCTAAGTTCGTCCTTAGAAAGAGACTAACCAGGGACGAACTTAGACTAACTTGGGACAAACTTAGACTAACCTTATAATGAGACTAACGTTTGTCTTTGTTCGTCCCCAGTTAGTCTCGTTAGTCTAATTCTAAGGTTTGTCTAAGTTCGTCCTTAGAAAGAGACTAACTAGGGACGAACTTAGAATAACTTGGGACGAACTTAGACAAACCTTAGAATGGGAGTTTGTCTCGTTAGTCTCATTCAAAGGTTTGTCTAAGTTCGTCCTTAGAAAGAGAATAACTTGGGACAAACTTAGACTAACCTTGTAATGAGAGTAACGTTTGTCTTTGTTCATCCCAAGTTAGTCTCGTTAGTCTCATTCTAAGGTTTTTTTAAGTTCGTCCTTAGAAAGAAACTAACTAGGGACGAACTTAAACTAACTTGGGACGAAATTAGACAAACCTTATAATGAGACTAACGTTTGTCTATGTTCGTCCCAAGTTAGTCTCGTTAGTCTCCTTCTAAGTTTTTTCTAAGTTCGTCCTTAGAAAGATACTAACTAGAGACGAACTTAGACTAACTTGGGACGAACTTAGACTAACCTTGTTATGAGACTGACGTTTGTGTTTGTTCGTCCCAAGGTAGTCTCGTTAGTCTCATTCTAAGGTTTGTCTAAGTTCGTCCTTAGAAAGAGACTAACTAGGGACGAACTTAGACTAACTTGGGACGAACTTAGACAAACCTTATAATGAGACTAACGTTTGTCTTTGTTCGTCCCAAGTTAGTCTCGTTAGTCTCATTCTAAGGTTTGTTTATGTTCGTCCTTAGAAAGAAACTAACTAGGGACGAACTTAGACTAACTTGGGACGAACTTAGACTAACCTTAGAATGAGAAAAAAGTTTGTCTTTGTTTGTTCAAAGTTAGTCTCGTTAGTCTCATTCTAAGGTTTGTCTAAGTTCTCCCTTATAAAGAGACTAACTTGGGACGAACTTAGACAAACCTTATAATGAGACTATCGCTTGTCTTTGTTCGTCCCAAGTTAGTCTCCTAAGTCTCATTCTAAGGTTTGTCTAAGTTCGTCCTTAGAAAGAGACTAACTAGGGACGAACTTATACTAACTTGGGACAAACTTAGACTAACCTTATTATGAGACTAACGTTTGTCTTTATTCGTCCCAAGTTAGTCTCTTTAGTCTCATTCTAAGGTTTGTATAAGTTCATCCTTAGAAAGATACTAACTAGGGACGAACTTAGACTAACTAGGGACGAACTTAGACTAACCTTGTAATGAGACTAACGTTTGTCTTTGTTCGTCCCAAGTTAGTCTCTTTAGTCTCATTCTAAGGTTTGTATAAGTTCATCCTTAGAAAGAGACTAACTAGGGACGAACTTATACTAACTTGGGACGAACTTAGACTAACCTTGTAATGGGACTAACGTTTGTCTTTGTTCGTCCCAAGTTAGTCTCGTTTGTCTCATTCTAAGGTTTGTCTAAGTTCGTCCTTAGAAAGAGAATAACTAGGGACGAACTTAGAATAACTTGGGACGAACTTAGTTAAACCTTAGAATGAGAGTTTCTCTCGTTAGTCTCATTCAAAGGTTTGTCGAAATTCGTCCTTAGAAAGAGACTAACTTGGGACGAACTTAGACTAACCTTGTAATGAGACTAACGTTTGTCTTTCTTCGTCCCAAGTTAGTCTCAGTAGTCTCATTCTAAGGTTTTTTTAAGTTCGTCCTTAGAAAGAAACTAACTAGGGACGAACTTAGACTAACTTGGGACGAACTTAGACTAACCTTAGAATGAGAATAAAGTTTGTCTTTGTTCGTTCCAAGTTAGTCTCGTTAGTCTCATTCTAAGGTTTGTCTAAGTTCGTCCTTAGAAAGAGACTAACTAGGGACGAACTTAAACTAACTTGGGACGAAATTAGACAAACCTTATAATGAGACTAACGTTTGTCTATGTTCGTCCCAAGTTAGTCTCGTTAGTCTCATTCTAAGGTTTGTCTAAGTTCGTCCTTAGAAAGAGACTAACTAGAGACGAACTTAGACTAACTAGGGACGAACTTAGACCAACCTTATAATGAGACTAACGTTTGTCTATGTTCGTCCCAAGTTAGTCTCGTTAGTCTCATTCTAAGGTTTGTCTAAGTTCGTCCTTAGAAAGAGACTAACTAGAGACGAACTTAGACTAACTAGGGACGAACTTAGACTAACCTTATAATGAGACTAACGTTTGTCTATGTTCGTCCCAAGTTAGTCTCGTTAGTCTCATTCTAAGGTTTGTCTAAGTTCGTCCTTAGAAAGAGACTAACTAGAGACGAACTAAGACTAACTAGGGACGAACTTAGACTAACCTTGTAATGAGACTAACGTTTGTCTTTGTTCGTCCCAAGTTAGTCTCTTTAGTCTCATTCTAAGGTTTGTCTAAGTTCGTCCTTAGAAAGAGACTAACTTGGGACGAACTTTAGACTAACCTTGTAATGAGACTAACTTTTGTCTTTGTTCGTCCGAAGTTAGTCTCGTTAGTCTCCTTCTAAGTTTTTTCTAAGTTCGTCCTTAGAAAGATACTAACTAGGGACGAACTTAGACTAACTTGGGACGAACTTAGACTAACCTTGTAATGAGACTGACGCTTGTGTTTGTTCGTCCCAAGGTAGTCTCGTTAGTCTCATTCTAAGGTTTGTCTAAGTTCGTCCTTATAAAGAGACTAACTAGGGACGAACTTAGACTAACTTAGGACGAACTTAGCCAAACCTTATAATGAGACTAACGTTTGTCTTTGTTCGTCCCAAGTTAGTCTCGTTAGTCTCATTCTAAGGTTTGTTTATGTTCGTCCTTAGAAAGAAACTAACTAGGGACGAACTTAGACCAACCTTGTAAAGAGACTAACGTTTGTCTTTGTTCGTCCCAAGTTAGTCTCGTTAGTCTCATTCTTAGGTTTGTCTAAGTTCGTCCTTAGAAAGAGACTAACTAGGGACGAACTTTGACTAACTTGGGACGAACATAGACTAACCTTGTAATGAGACTAACGTTTGTGTTTGTTAGTCCCAAGTTAGTCTCGTTAGTCTCATTCTAAGGTTTGTCTAAGTTCGTACTCAGAAAGAGGCTAACTAAGGACGAACTTAGACTAACCTTATAATGAGACTAAAGTTTGTCTTTGTTCGTCCCAAGTTAGTCTTGTTAGTCTCATTCTAAGGTTTGTCTAAGTTCGTCCATAGAAAGAGACTAACTAGGGACGAACTTAGACAAACTTAGGACGAACTTAGACTAACCTTGTAATGAGACTAACATTTGTCTTTGTTCGTCCCAAGTTAGTCTCGTTAGTCTCCTTCTAAGGTTTGTCTAAGTTCGTCCTTAGAAAGAGACTAACTTGGGACGAACTTAGACTAACTTGGGACGAACTTAGACTAACCTTGTAATGAGACTAACGTTTGTCTTTCTTCGTCCCAAGTTAGTCTCAGTAGTCTCATTCTAAGGTTTTTTTAAGTTCGTCCTTAGAAAGAAACTAACTAGGGACGAACTTAGACTAACTTGGGACGAACTTAGACTAACCTTAGAATGAGAATAAAGTTTGTCTTTGTTCGTTCCAAGTTAGTCTCGTTAGTCTCATTCTAAGGTTTGTCTAAGTTCGTCCTTAGAAAGAGACTAACTAGGGACGAACTTAAACTAACTTGGGACGAAATTAGACAAACCTTATAATGAGACTAACGTTTGTCTATGTTCGTCCCAAGTTAGTCTCGTTAGTCTCATTCTAAGGTTTGTCTAAGTTCGTCCTTAGAAAGAGACTAACTAGAGACGAACTTAGACTAACTAGGGACGAACTTAGACCAACCTTATAATGAGACTAACGTTTGTCTATGTTCGTCCCAAGTTAGTCTCGTTAGTCTCATTCTAAGGTTTGTCTAAGTTCGTCCTTAGAAAGAGACTAACTAGAGACGAACTTAGACTAACTAGGGACGAACTTAGACTAACCTTATAATGAGACTAACGTTTGTCTATGTTCGTCCCAAGTTAGTCTCGTTAGTCTCATTCTAAGGTTTGTCTAAGTTCGTCCTTAGAAAGAGACTAACTAGAGACGAACTAAGACTAACTAGGGACGAACTTAGACTAACCTTGTAATGAGACTAACGTTTGTCTTTGTTCGTCCCAAGTTAGTCTCTTTAGTCTCATTCTAAGGTTTGTCTAAGTTCGTCCTTAGAAAGAGACTAACTTGGGACGAACTTTAGACTAACCTTGTAATGAGACTAACTTTTGTCTTTGTTCGTCCGAAGTTAGTCTCGTTAGTCTCCTTCTAAGTTTTTTCTAAGTTCGTCCTTAGAAAGATACTAACTAGGGACGAACTTAGACTAACTTGGGACGAACTTAGACTAACCTTGTAATGAGACTGACGCTTGTGTTTGTTCGTCCCAAGGTAGTCTCGTTAGTCTCATTCTAAGGTTTGTCTAAGTTCGTCCTTATAAAGAGACTAACTAGGGACGAACTTAGACTAACTTGGGACGAACTTAGCCAAACCTTATAATGAGACTAACGTTTGTCTTTGTTCGTCCCAAGTTAGTCTCGTTAGTCTCATTCTAAGGTTTGTTTATGTTCGTCCTTAGAAAGAAACTAACTAGGGACGAACTTAGACTAACCTTGTAAAGAGACTAACGTTTGTCTTTGTTCGTCCCAAGTTAGTCTCGTTAGTCTCATTCTTAGGTTTGTCTAAGTTCGCCCTTAGAAAGAGACTAACTAGGGACGAACTTTGACTAACTTGGGACGAACATAGACTAACCTTGTAATGAGACTAACGTTTGTGTTTGTTAGTCCCAAGTTAGTCTCGTTAGTCTCATTCTAAGGTTTGTCTAAGTTCGTACTCAGAAAGAGGCTAACTAAGGACGAACTTAGACTAACCTTATAATGAGACTAAAGTTTGTCTTTGTTCGTCCCAAGTTAGTCTTGTTAGTCTCATTCTAAGGTTTGTCTAAGTTCGTCCATAGAAAGAGACTAACTAGGGACGAACTTAGACAAACTTAGGACGAACTTAGACTAACCTTGTAATGAGACTAACATTTGTCTTTGTTCGTCCCAAGTTAGTCTCGTTAGTCTCCTTCTAAGGTTTGTCTAAGTTCGTCCTTAGAAAGAGACTAACTTGGGACGAACTTAGACTAACTTGGGATGAACTTAGACTAACCTTGTAATGAGACTAACATTTGTGTTTGTTCGTCCCAAGGTAGTCTCGTTAGTCTCATTCTAAGGTTTGTTTAAGTTCGTCCTTAGAAAGAGACTAACTAGGGACGAACTTAGACTAACTTGGGACGAACTTAGACAAACCTTATAATGAGACTAACGTTTGTCTTTGTTCGTCCCAAGTTAGTCTCGTTAGTCTCATTCTAAGGTTTGTTTAAGTTCGTCCTTAGAAAGAAACTAACTAGGGACGAACTTAGACTAACTTGGGACGAACCTAGACTAACCTTGTAAAGAGACTAACGTTTGTTTTTGTTCGTCCCAAGTTAGTCTCGTTAGTCTCATTCTTAGGTTTGTCTAAGTTCGTCCTTAGAAAGAGACTATCTAGGGACGAACTTAGACTAACTTGAGACGAACATAGACTAACCTTGTAATGAGACTAACGTTTGTGTTTGTTCGTCCCAAGTTAGTCTCATTCTAAGGTTTGTCTAAGTTCGTCCTCAGAAAGAGGCTAACTAAGGACGAACTTAGACTAACCTTATAATGAGACTGAAGTTTGTCTTTCTTCATCCCAAGTTAGTCTCGTTAGTCTCATTCTAAGGTTTGTCTAAGTTCGTCCTTAGAAAGAGACTAACTAGGGACGAACTTAGACAAACTTGGGACGAACTTAGACTAACCTTGTAATGAGACTAACGTTTGTCTTTGTTCGTCCCAAGTTAGTCTCGTTAGTCTCATTCTAAGGTTTGTCTAAGTTCGTCCTTAGAAAGAGACTAACTTGGGACGAACTTTAGACTAACCTTGTAATGAGACTAACTTTTGTCTTTGTTCGTCCCAAGTTAGTCTCGTTAGTCTCCTTCTAAGGTTTGTCTAAGTTCATCCTTAGAAAGAGACTAACTAGGGACGAACTTAGACTAACTTGGGACGAACTTAGACTAACCTTGTAATGAGACTGACGTTTGTGTTTGTTCGTCCCAAGGTAGTCTCGTTAGTCTCATTCTAAGGTTTGTCTAAGTTCGTCCTTAGAAAGAGACTAACTAGGGACGAACTTAGACTAACTTGGGACGAACTTAGACAAACCTGATAATGAGACTAACGTTTGTCTTTGTTCGTCCCAAGTTAGTCTCGTTAATCTCATTCTAAGGTTTGTTTAAGTTCGTCCTTAGAAAGAAACTAACTAGGGACGAACTTAGACTAACTTGGGACGAACTTAGACTAACCTTAGAATGAGAATAAAGTTTGTCTTTGTTCGTTCAAAGTTAGTCTCTTTAGTCTCATTCTAAGGTTTGTCTAAGTTCTCCCTTATAAAGAGACTAACTTGGGACGAACTTAGACAAACCTTATAATGAGACTAACGCTTGTCTTTGTTCGTCCCAAGTTAGTCTCCTTAGTCTCATTCTAAGGTTTGTTTAAGTTCGTCCTTAGAAAGAGACTAACTAGGGACGAACTTAGACTAACTTGGGACGAACTTAGACTAACCTTATAATGAGACTAATGTTTGTCTTTGTTTGTCCCAAGTGAGTCTCGTTTGTCTCATTCTATGGTTTGTCTAAGTTCGTCCTTAGAAAGAGACTAACTAGGGACGAACTCAGACTAACTTGGGACAAACTTAGACTAACCTTATTATGAGACTAACGTTTGTCTTTGTTCGTCCCAAGTTAGTCTCTTTAGTCTCATTCTAAGGTTTGTATAAGTTCATCCTTAGAAAGAGACTAACTAGGGACGAACTTATACTAACTTGGGACGAACTTTGACTAACCTTGTAATGAGACTAACGTTTGTCTTTGTTCGTCCCAAGTTAGTCTCGTTTGTCTCATTCTAAGGTTTGTCTAAGTTCGTCCTTAGAAAGAGAATAACTAGGGACGAACTTAGAATAACTTGGGACGCACTTTGACAAACCTTAGAATGAGAGTTTGTCACGTTAGTCTCATTCAAAGGTTTGTCGAAATTCGTCCTTAGAAAGAGACTAACTTGGGACGAACTTAGACTAACGTTGTAATGAGACTAACGTTTGTCTTTCTTCGTCCCAAGTTAGTCTCATTAGTCTCATTCTAAGGTTTTTTTAAGTTCGTCCTTAGAAAGAAACTAACTAGGGACGAACTTAGACTAACTTGGGACGAACTTAGACTAACCTTAGAATGAGAATAAAGTTTGTCTTTGTTCGTTCCAAGTTAGTCTCGTTAGTCTTATTCTTAGGTTTTTCTAAGTTCGTCCTTAGAAAGAGACTAACTAGGGACGAACTTAGACTAACTTGGGACGAACTTAGACTAACCTTGTAATGAGACTGACGTTTGTGTTTGTTCGTCCCAAGGTAGTCTCGTTAGTCTCATTCTAAGGTTTGTCTAAGTTCGTCCTTTGAAAGAGACTAACTAGGGACGAACTTAGACTAACTTGGGACGAACTTAGACAAACCTTGTAATGAGACTAACGTTTGTCTTTGTTCGTCCCAAGTTAGTCTCGTTAGTCTCATTCTAAGGTTTGTCTAAGTTCGTCCTTTGAAAGAGACTAACTAGGGACGAACTTAGACTAACTTGGGACGAACTTAGACAAACCTTGTAATGAGACTAACGTTTGTCTTTGTTCGTCCCAAGTTAGTCTCGTTAGTCTTATTCTAAGGTTTTTCTAAGTTCGTCCTTAGAAAGAGACTAACTAGGGACGAACTTTAGACTAACCTTGTAATGAGACTAACTTTTGTCTTTGTTCGTCCGAAGTTAGTCTCGTTAGTCTCCTTCTAAGTTTTTTCTAAGTTCGTCCTTAGAAAGATACTAACTAGGGACGAACTTAGACTAACTTGGGACGAACTTAGACTAACCTTGTAATGAGACTGACGTTTGTGTTTGTTCGTCGCAAGGTAGTCTCGTTAGTCTCATTCTAAGGTTTGTCTAAGTTCGTCCTTAGAAAGAGACTAACTAGGGACGAACTTAGACTAACTTGGGACGAACTTAGACAAACCTTGTAAAGAGACTACCGTTTGTCTTTGTTCGTCCCAAGTTAGTCTCGTTAGTCTCATTCTTAGGTTTGTCTAAGTTCGTCCTTAGAAAGAGACTAACTAGGGACGAACTTTGACTAACTTGGGACGAACATAGACTAACCTTGTAATGAGACTAACGTTTGTGTTTGTTAGTCCCAAGTTAGTCTCGTTAGTCTCATTCTAAGGTTTGTCTAAGTTCGTCCTCAGAAAGAGGCTAACTAAGGACGAACTTAGACTAACCTTATAATGAGACTAAATTTTGTCTTTGTTCGTCCCAAGTTAGTCTTGTTAGTCTCATTCTAAGGTTTGTCTAAGTTCGTCCTTAGAAAGAGGCTAACTAGGGACGAACTTAGACTAACTTGGGACGAACATAGACTAACCTTGGAATGAGACTAACGTTTGTGTTTGTTCGTCCCAAGTTAGTCTCGTTAGTCTCATTCTAAGGTTTGTCTAAGTTCGTCCTCAGAAAGAGGCTAACTAAGGACGAACTTAGACTAACCTTATAATGAGACTGAAGTTTGTCTTTCTTCATCCCAAGTTAGTCTCGTTAGTCTCATTCTAAGGTTTGTCTAAGTTCGTCCTTAGAAAGAGACTAACTAGGGACAAACTTAGACAAACTTGGGACGAACTTAGACTAACCTTGTAATGAGACTAACGTTTGTCTTTGTTCGTCCCAAGTTAGTCTCGTTAGTCTCCTTCTAAGGTTTGTCTAAGTTCGTCCTTAGAAAGAGACTAACTAGGGACGAACTTAGACTAACTTGGGACGAACTTAGACTAACCTTGTAATGAGACTGACGTTTGTGTTTGTTCGTCCCAAGGTAGTCTCGTTAGTCTCATTCTAAGGTTTGTCTAAGTTCGTCCTTAGAAAGAGACTAACTAGGGACGAACTTAGACTAACTTGGGACGAACTTAGACAAACCTTATAATGAGACTAACGTTTGTCTTTGTTCGTCCCAAGTTAGTCTCGTTATTCTCATTCTAAGGTTTGTTTAAGTTCGTCCTTAGAAAGAAACTAACTAGGGACGAACTTAGACTAACTTGGGACGAACTTAGACTAACCTTGTAAAGAGACTAACGTTTGTCTTTGTTCGTCCCAAGTTAGTCTCGTTAGTCTCTTTCTTAGGTTTGTCTAAGTTCGTCCTTAGAAAGAGACTAACTAGGGACGAACTTAGACTAACTTGGGACGAACTTAGACAAACCTTATAATGAGACTAACGTTTGTCTTTGTTCGTCCCAAGTTAGTCTCGTTATTCTCATTCTAAGGTTTGTTTAAGTTCGTCCTTAGAAAGAAACTAACTAGGGACGAACTTAGACTAACTTGGGACGAACTTAGACTAACCTTGTAAAGAGACTAACGTTTGTCTTTGTTCGTCCCAAGTTAGTCTCGTTAGTCTCATTCTTAGGTTTGCCTAAGTTCGTCCTTAGAAAGAGACTAACTTGGGACGAACTTTAGACTAACGTTGTAATGAGACTAACTTTTGTCTTTGTTCGTCCCAAGTTAGTCTCGTTAGTCTCCTTCTAAGGTTTGTCTAAGTTCATCCTTAGAAAGAGACTAACTAGGGACGAAATTAGACTAACTTGGGACGAACTTAGACTAACCTTGTAATGAGATTGACGTTTGTGTTTGTTCGTCCCAGGATAGTCTCGTTAGTCTCATTCTAAGGTTTGTCTAAGTTCGTCCTTAGAAAGAGACTAACTAGGGACGAACTTAGACTAACTTGGGACGAACTTAGACAAACCTGATAATGAGACTAACGTTTGTCTTTGTTTGTCCCAAGTTAGTCTCGTTAATCTCATTCTAAGGTTTGTTTAAGTTCGTCCTTAGAAAGAAACTAACTAGGGACGAACTTAGACTGACTTGGGACGAACTTAGACAAACCTGATAATGAGACTAACGTTTGTCTTTGTTCGTCCCAAGTTAGTCTCGTTTGTCTCATTCTAAGGTTTGTCTAAGTTCGTCCTTAGAAAGAGAATAACTAGGGACGAACTTAGAATAACTTGGGACGAACTTTGACAAACCTTAGAATGAGAGTTTATCTCGTTAGTCTCATCCAAAGGTTTGTCGAAATTCGTCCTTAGAAAGAGACTAACTTGGGACGAACTTAGACTAACCTTGTAATGAGACTAACGTTTGTCTTTCTTCGTCCCAAGTTAGTCTCATTAGTCTCATTCTAAGGTTTTTTTAAGTTCGTCCTGAGAAAGAAACTAACTAGGGACGAACTTAGACTAACTTGGGACGAACTTAGACTAACCTTAGAATGAGAATAAAGTTTGTCTTTGTTCGTTCCAAGTTAGTCTCGTTAGTCTTATTCTAAGGTTTTTCTAAGTTCGTCCTTAGAAAGAGACTAACTAGGGACGAGCTTAGACTAACTTGGGACGAACTTAGACTAACCTTGTAATGAGACTGACGTTTGTGTTTGTTCGTCCCAAGGTAGTCTCGTTAGTCTCATTCTAAGGTTTGTCTAAGTTCGTCCTTAGAAAGAGACTAACTAGGGACGAACTTAGACTAACTTGGGACGAACTTAGACAAACCTTATAAGGAGACTAACGTTTGTCTTTGTTCGTCCCAAGTTAGTCTCGTTACTCTCATTCTAAGGTTTGTTTATGTTCGTCCTTAGAAAGAAACTAACTAGGGACGAACTTAGACTAACTTGGGACGAACTTTGACTAACCTTGTAAAGAGACTAACGTTTGTCTTTGTTCGTCCCAAGTTAGTCTCGTTAGTCTCATTCTTAGGTTTGTCTAAGTTCGTCCTTAGAAAGAGACTAACTAGAGACGAACTTAGACTAACTTGGGACGAACATAGACTAACCTTGTAATGAGACTAACGTTTGTGTTTGTTAGTCGCAAGTTAGTCTCGTTAGTCTCATTCTAAGGTTTGGCTAAGTTCGTCCTTAGAAAGAGACTAACTAGGGACGAACTTAGACAAACTTGGGATGAACTTAAACTAACCTTGTAATGAGACTAACATTTGTCTTTGTTCGTCCCAAGTTAGTCTCGTTAGTCTCCTTCTAAGGTTTGTCTAAGTTCGTCCTTAGAAAGAGACTAACTAGGGACGAACTTAGACTAACTTGGGACGAACTTAGACTAACCTTGTAAAGAGACCGACATTTGTGTTTGTTCGTCCCAAGGTAGTCTCGTTAGTCTCATTCTAAGGTTTGTCTAAGTTCGTCCTTAGAAAGAGACTAACTAGGGACGAACTTAGACTAACTTGGGACGAACTTAGACAAACCTTATAATGAGACTAACGTTTGTCTTTGTTAAGTTAGTCTCGTTAGTCTCATTCTAAGGTTTGTTTAAGTTCGTCCTTAGAAAGAAACTAACTAGGGACGAACTTAGACTAACTTGGGACGAACTTAGACTAGCCTTGTAAAGAGACTAACGTTTGTCTTTGTTCGTCCCAAGTTAGTCTCGTTAGTCTCATTCTTAGGTTTGTCTAAGTTCGTCCTTAGAAAGAGACTAACTAGGGACGAACTTAGACTAACTTGGGACGAACATAGACTAACCATGTAATGAGACTAACGTTTGTGTTTGTTCGTCCCAAGTTAGTCTCGTTAGTCTCATTCTAAGGTTTGTCTAAGTTCGTCCTCAGAAAGAGGCTAACTAAGGACGAACTTAGACTAACCTTATAATGAGACTAAAGTTTGTCTTTGTTCGTCCCAAGTTAGTCTCGTTAGTCTCATTCTAAGGTTTGTCTAAGTTCGTCCTTAGAAAGAGACTAACTAGGGACGAACTTACACAAACTTGGGACGAACTTAGACTAACCTTGTAATGAGACTAACGTTTGTCTTTGTTCGTCCAAGTTAGTCTCGTTAGTCTCATTCTAAGGTTTGTCTAAGTTCGTCCTTAGAAAGAGACTAACTTGGGACGAACTTTAGACTAACCTTGAAATGAGACTAACTTTTGTCTTTGTTCGTCCCAAGTTAGTCTCGTTAGTCTCCTTCTAAGGTTTGTCTAAGTTCTTCCTTAAAAAGAGACTAACTAGGGACGAACTTAGACTAATTTGGGACGAACTTAGAGTAACCTTGTAATGAGACTGACGTTTGTGTTTGTTCGTCCCAAGGTAGTCTCGTTAGTCTCATTCTAAGGTTTGTCTAAGTTCGTCCTTAGAAAGAGACTAACTAGGGACGATCTTAGACTAACTTGGGACGAACTTAGACAAACCTGATAATGAGACTAACGTTTGTCTTTGTTCGTCCCAAGTTAGTCTCGTTAATCTCATTCTAAGGTTTGTTTAAGTTCGTCCTTAGAAAGAAACTAACTAGGGACGAACTTAGACTAACTTGGGACGAACGTAGACTAACCTTAGAATGAGAATAAAGTTTGTCTTTGTTCGTTCAAAGTTAGTCTCATTCTAAGGTTTGTCTAAGTTCTCCTTTATAAAGAGACTAACTTGGGACGAACTTAGACAAAACTGATAATGAGACTAACGCTTGTCTTTGTTCGTCCCAAGTTAGTCTCCTTAGTCTCATTCTACGGTTTGTCTAAGTTCGTCCTTAGAAAGAGACTAACTAGGGACGAACTTAGACTAACTTGGGACGAACTTAGACTAACCTTATAATGAGACGAACGTTTGTCTTTGTTTGTCCCAAGTGAGTCTTGTTTGTCTCATTCTATGGTTTGTCTAAGTTCGTCCTTAGAAAGAGACTAACTAGGGACGAACTTAGACTAACTTGGGACAAACTTAGACTAACCTTATTATGAGACTAACGTTTGTCTTTGTTCGTCCCAAGTTAGTCTCTTTAGTCTCATTCTAAGGTTTGTATAAGTTCATCCTTAGAAAGAGACTAACTAGGGACGAACTTATACTAACTTGGGACGAACTTAGACTAACCTTGTAATGAGACTAACGTTTGTCTTTGTTCGTCCCAAGTTAGTCTCGTTTGTCTCATTCTAAGGTTTGTCTAAGTTCGTCCTTAGAAAGATAATAACTAGGGACGAACTTAGAATAACTTGGGACGAACTTTGACAAACCTTAGAATGAGAGTTTGTCTCGTTAGTCTCATTCAAAGGTTTGTCGAAATTCGTCCTTAGAAAGAGACTAACTTGGGATGAACTTTAGACTAACCTTGTAATGAGACTAACTTTTGTCTTTGTTCGTCCCAAGTTAGTCTCGTTCGTCCCCTTCTAAGGTTTGTCTAAGTTCATCCTTAAAAAGAGACTAACTAGGGACGAACTTAGACTAATTTGGGACGAACTTAGACTAACCTTGTAATGAGACAGACGTTTGTGTTTGTTCGTCCCAAGGTAGTCTCGTTAGTCTCATTCTAAGGTTTGTCTAAGTTCGTCCTTAGAAAGAGACTAACTAGGGACGAACTTAGACTAACTTGGGACGAACTTAGACAAACCTGATAATGAGACTAACGTTTGTCTTTGTTCGTCCCAAGTTAGTCTCGTTAATCTCATTCTAAGGTTTGTTTAAGTTCGTCCTTAGAAAGAAACTAACTAGGGTAGAACTTAGACTAACTTGGGACGAACGTAGACTAACCTTAGAATGAGAATAAAGTTTGTCTTTGTTCGTTCAAAGTTAGTCTCTTTAGTCTCATTCTAAGGTTTGTCTAAGTTCTCCCTTATAAAGAGACTAACTTGCGACGAACTTAGACAAAACTTATAATGAGACTAACGCTTGTCTTTGTTCGTCCCAAGTTAGTCTCCTTAGTCTCATTCTAAGGTTTGTCTAAGTTCGTCCTTAGAAAGAGACTAACTAGGGACGAACTTAGACTAACTTGGGACGAACTTAGACTAACCTTGTAATGAGACTAACGTTTGTGTTTGTTCGTCCCAAGTTAGTCTCGTTAGTCTCATTCTAAGGTTTGTCTAAGTTCGTCCTTAGAAAGAGACTAACTAGGGACGAACTTAGACTAACTTGGGACGAACTTAGACAAACCTTATAATGAGACTAACGTTTGTCTTTGTTCGTCCCAAGTTAGTCTCGTTAGTCTCATTCTTAGGTTTGTTTAAGTTCATCCTTAGAAAGAGACTAACTAGGGACGAACTTATACTAACTTGGGACGAACTTAGACTAACCTTAGAATGAGAATAAAGTTTGTCTTTGTTCGTTCCAAGTTAGTCTCGTTAGTCTTATTCTAAGGTTTTTCTAAGTTCGTCCTTAGAAAGAGACTAACTAGGGAAGAACTTAGAATAACTTGGGACGAACATAGACTAACCTTGTAATGAGACTGACGTTTGTGTTTGTTCGTCCCAAGGTAGTCTCGTTAGTCTCATTCTAAGGTTTGTCTAAGTTCGTCCTTAGAAAGAGACTAACTAGGGACGAACTTAGACTAACTTGGGACGAACTTAGACAAACCTTGTAATGAGACTAACGTTTGTCTTTGTTCGTCCGAAGTTAGTCTTTAGTCTCATTCTAAGGTTTGTCTAAGTTCGTCCTTAGAAAGAGACTAACTTGGGACGAACTTTAGACTAACCTTGTAATGAGACTAACTTTTGTCTTTGTTCGTCCGAAGTTAGTCTCGTTAGTCTCCTTCTAAGTTTTTTCTAAGTTCGTCCTTAGAAAGATACTAACTAGGGACGAACTTAGACTAACTTGGGACGAACTTCGACTAACCTTGTAATGAGACTGACGTTTGTGTTTGTTCGTCCCAAGGTAGTCTCGTTAGTCTCATTCTAAGGTTTGTCTAAGTTCGTCCTTAGAAAGAGACTAACTAGGGACGAACTTAGACTAACTTGGGACGAACTTAGACAAACCTTATAATGAGACTAACGTTTGTCTTTGTTCGTCCCAAGTTAGTCTCGTTAGTCTCATTCTATGGTTTGTTTATGTTCGTCCTTAGAAAGAAACTAACTAGGGATGAACTTAGACTAACTTGGGACGAAATTAGACTAACCTTGTAAAGAGACTAACGTTTGTCTTTGTTCGTCCCAAGTTAGTCTCGTTAGTCTCATTCTTAGGTTTGTCTAAGTTCGTCCTTAGATAGAGACTAACTAGGGACGAACTTTGACTAACTTGGGACGAACATAGACTAACCTTGTAATGAGACTAACGTTTGTGTTTGTTAGTCCCAAGTTAGTCTCGTTAGTCTCGTTAGTCTCATTCTAAGGTTTGTCTAAGTTCGTCCTCAGAAAGAGGCTAACTAAGGACGAACTTAGACTAACCTTATAATGAGACTAAAGTTTGTCTTTGTTCGTCCCAAGTTAGTCTTGTTAGTCTCATTCTAAGGTTTGTCTAAGTTCGTCCTTAGAAAGAGACTAACTAGGGACGAACTTAGACTAACTTGGGACGAACATAGACTAACCTTGTAATGAGACTAATGTTTGTGTTTGTTCGTCCCAAGTTAGTCTCGTTAGTCTCATTCTAAGGTTTGTCTAAGTTTGTCCTCATAAAGAGGCTAACTAAGGACGAACTTAGACTAACCTTATAATGAGACTGAAGTTTGTCTTTCTTCATCCCAAGTTAGTCTCGTTAGTCTCATTCTAAGGTTTGTCTAAGTTCGTCCTTAGAAAGAGACTAACTAGGGACGAACTTAGACAAACTTGGGACGAACTTAGACTAACCTTGTAATGAGACTAACGTTTGTCTTTGTTCGTCCCAAGTTAGTCTCGTTAGTCTCCTTCTAAGGTTTGTCTAAGTTCGTCCTTAGAAAGAGACTAACTAGGGACGAACTTAGACTAACCTTGTAATGAGACTGACGTTTGTGTTTGTTCGTCCCAAGGTAGTCTCGTTAGTCTCATTCTAAGGTTTGTCTAAGTTCGTCCTTAGAAAGAGACGAACTAGGGACTAACTTGGGACGAACTTAGACAAACCGTATAATGAGACTAACGTTTGTCTTTGTTCGTCCCAAGTTAGTCTCGTTATTCTCATTCTAAGGTTTGTTTAAGTTCGTCCTTAGAAAGAAACTAACTAGGGACGAACTTAGACTAACTTGGGACGAACTTAGACTAACCTTGTAAAGAGACTAACGTTTGTCTTTGTTCGTCCCAAGTTAGTCTCGTTAGTCTCATTCTTAGGTTTGTCTAAGTTCGTCCTTAGAAAGAGACTAACTAGGGACGAACTTAGACTAACTTGGGACGAACATAGACTAACCTTGTAATGAGACTAACGTTTGTGTTTGTTCGTCCCAAGTTAGTCTCGTTAGTCTCATTCTAAGGTTTGTCTAAGTTCGTCCTCAGAAAGAGGCTAACTAAGGACGAACTTAGACTAACCTTATAATGAGACTAAAGTTTGTCTTTCTTCGTCCCAAGTTAGTCTCGTTAGTGTCATTCTAAGGTTTGTCTAAGTTCGTCCTTAGAAAGAGACTAACTAGGGACGAACTTAGACAAACTTGGGACGAACTTAGACTAACCTTGTAATGAGACTAACGTTTGTCTTTGTTCGTCCCAAGTTAGTCTCGTTAGTCTCATTCTAAGGTTTGTCTAAGTTCGTCCTTAGAAAGAGACTAACTTGGGACGAACTTTAGACTAACCTTGTAATGAGACAAACTTGGGACGAACTTAGACTAACCTTATAATGAGACTAAAGTTTGTCTTTCTTCGTCCCAAGTTAGTCTCGTTAGTGTCATTCTAAGGTTTGTCTAAGTTCGTCCTTAGAAAGAGACTAACTAGGGACGAACTTAGACTAACTTGGGAAAAACTTAGACTAACCTTATTATGAGACTAACGTTTGTCTTTGTTCGTCCCAAGTTAGTCTCTTTAGTCTCATTCTAAGGTTTGTCTAAGTTCGTCCTTAGAAAGAGAATAACTAGTGACGAACTTAGAATAACTTGGGACGAACTTTGACAAACCTTAGAATGAGAGTTTGTCTCGTTAGTCTCATTCAAAGGTTTGTCGAAATTCGTCCTTAGAAAGAGACTAACTTGGGATGAACTTAGAGTAACCTTGTAATGAGACTAACGTTTGTCTTTCTTCGTCCCAAGTTAGTCTCATTAGTCTCATTCTAAGGTTTTTTTAAGTTCGTCCTTAGAAAGAAACTAACTAGGGACGAACTTAGACTAACTTGGGACGAACTTAGACTAACCTTAGAATGAGAATAAAGTTTGTCTTTGTTCGTTCCAAGTTAGTCTCGTTAGTCTTATTCTAAGGTTTTTCTAAGTTCGTCCTTAGAAAGAGACTAACTAGGGACGAGCTTAGACTAACTTGGGACGAACTTAGACTAACCTTGTAATGAGACTGACGTTTGTGTTTGTTCGTCCCAAGGTAGTCTCGTTAGTCTCATTCTAAGGTTTGTCTAAGTTCGTCCTTAGAAAGAGACTAACTAGGGACGAACTTAGACTAACTTGGGACGAACTTAGACAAACCTTATAATGAGACTAACGTTTGTCTTTGTTCGTCCCAAGTTAGTCTCGTTAGTCTCATTCTAAGGTTTGTTTATGTTCGTCCTTAGAAAGAAACTAACTAGGGACGAACTTACACTAACTTGGGACGAACTTAGACTAACCTTGTAAAGAGACTAACGTTTGTCTTTGTTCGTCCCAAGTTAGTCTCGTTAGTCTCATTCTTAGGTTTGTCTAAGTTCGTCCTTAGAGAGAGACTAACTAGGGACGAACTTAGACTAACTTGGGACGAACATAGACTAACCTTGTAATGAGACTAACGTTTGTGTTTGTTAGTCCCAAGTTAGTCTCGTTAGTCTCATTCTAAGGTTTGTCTAAGTTCGTCCTCAGAAAGAGGCTAACTAAGGACGAACTTAGACTAACCTTATAATGAGACTAAAGTTTGTCTTTGTTCGTCCCAAGTTAGTCTCGTTAGTCTCATTCTAAGGTTTGTCTAAGTTCGTCCTTAGAAAGAGACTAACTAGGGACGAACTTAGACAAACTTGGGACGAACTTAGACTAACCTTGTAATGAGACTAACATTTGTCTTTGTTCATCCCAAGTTAGTCTCGTTAGTCTCCTTCTAAGGTTTGTCTAAGTTCGTCCTTAGAAAGAGACTAACTAGGGACGAACTTAGACTAACTTGGGACGAACTTAGACTAACCTTGTAATGAGACTGACATTTGTGTTTGTTCGTCCCAAGGTAGTCTCGTTAGTCTCATTCGAAGGTTTGTCTAAGTTCGTCCTTAGAAAGAGACTAACTAGGGACGAACTTAGACTAACTTGGGACGAACTTAGACAAACCTTATAATGAGACTAACGTTTGTCTTTGTTCGTCCCAAGTTAGTCTCGTTAGTCTCATTCTAAGGTTTGTTTAAGTTCGTCCTTAGAAAGAAACTAACTAGGGACGAACTTAGACTAACTTGGGACGAACTTAGACTAACCTTGTAAAGAGACTAACGTTTGTCTTTGTTCGTCCCAAGTTAGTCTCGTTAGTCTCATTCTTAGGTTTGTCTAAGTTCGTCCTTTGAAAGAGACTAACTAGGGACGAACTTAGACTAACTTGGGACGAACATAGACTAACCTTGTAATGAGACTAACGTTTGTGTTTGTTCGTCCCAAGTTAGTCTCGTTAGTCTCATTCTAAGGTTTGTCTAAGTTCGTCCTCAGAAAGAGGCTAACTAAGGACGAACTTAGACTAACCTTATAATGAGACTAAAGTTTGTCTTTGTTCGTCCCAAGTTAGTCTCGTTAGTCTCATTCTAAGGTTTGTCTAAGTTCGTCCTTAGAAAGAGACTAACTAGGGACGAACTTAGACAAACCTTATAATGAGACTAACGTTTGTCTTTGTTCGTCCCAAGTTTGTCTCTTTATTCTCATTCTAAGGTTTGTCTAAGTTCGTCCTTAGAAAGAGACGAACTTGGGACGAACTTACACTAACTTTGTAATGGGACTAACATTTGTCTTTGTTCGTCCCAAGTTAGTCTCGTTAGTCATTCTAAGGTTTGTCTAAGTTCGACCTTAGAACGAAACTAACTAGGGACGAACTTAGACTAACCTTATAATGAGACTATTGTTTGTCTTTGTTCGTCCCAAGTTAGTCTCGTTAGTCTCATTCTAAGGTTTGTCTAAGTTCGTCCTTAGAAAGAGACTAACTAGGGACGAACTTAGACTAACTTGGGACGAACTTAGACTAACCTTATAATGAGACTAACGTTTGTCTTTGTTCGTCCCAAGTTAGTCTCGTTAGTCTCATTCTAAGGTTTGTCTAAGTTCGTCCTTAAAAAGAGACTAACTAGGGACGACCTTAGACTAACTTGAGACGAACTTAGACTAACCTTGTAATGAGACTAACGTTTGTCCTTGTTCGTCCCAAGTTAGTCTCGTTAGTCTCATTCTAAGGTTTGTCTAATTTCGTCCTTACAAAGAGACTAACTAGGGACGAACTTAGACTAACTTGGTACGAACTTAGACTAACCTTATAATGAGACTAACGTTTGGCTTTATTCGTCCCAAATTAGTCTCGTTAGTCTCATTCTAAGGTTTGTTTAAGTTTGTCCTTAGAAAGAGACTAACTAGGGACGAACTTAGACTAAATTGGGACGAACTTAGACTAACCTTATAATGAGACTAACGTTTGCCTTTGTTCGTCCCAAGTTAGTCTCATTCTAAGGTTTGTCTAAGTTCGTCCCTAGAAAGAGACTAACTTGGGACGAACTTAGACTAACTTGGGACGAACTTAGACTAACCTTAGAATAAGTCTAAAGTTTGTCTTTGTTGGTCCCAATTTAGTCTCGTTCGTCTCATTCTAAGGTTTGTCTAAGTTCGTCCCAAGTTTGTGCCGTTAGTCTCATTCTAAGGTTTGTCTAAGTTCGTACTTAGAAAGAGACTAACTAGGGGCGAACTTAGACTAACTTGGGACGAGCTTAGACTAACCTTATAATGAGACTAACGTTTGTCTTTGTTCGTCCCAAGTTAGTCTCGTTAGTCTCATTCTTACGTTTGTCTAAGTTCGTCCTTTGAAAGAGACTAACTAGGGACGAACTTAGACTAACTTGGGACGAACTTAGACTAACCTTGTAATGAGACTAACGTTTGTCTTTGATCGTCCCAAGTTAGTCTCGTTAGTCTCATTCTAAGGTTTGTCTAAGTTCGCCCTTAGAAAGAGACTAACTAGGGACGAACTTAGACTAACTTGGGACGAACTTAGACTAACTTTATAATGAGACTAACGTTTGTCTTTGTTCGTCCCAAGTTAGTCTCGTTAGTCTCATTCTAAGGTTTGTCTAATTTCGTCCTTACAAAGAGACTAACTAGGGACGAACTTAGACTAACTTGGGACGAACTTAGACTAACCTTATAATGAGACTAACGTTTGTCTTTATTCGTCCAAAATTAGTCTCGTTAGTCTCATTCTAAGGTTTGTTTAAGTTCGTCCTTAGAAAGAAACTAACTAGGGACAAACTTAGACAAACTTGGGACGAACTTAGACTAACCTTAGAATGAGAATAAAGTTTGTTTCAGTTCGTTCCAAGTTAGTCTCGTTAGTCTCATTCTAAGGTTTGTCTAAGTTCGTCCTTAGAAAGAGACTAACTAGGGACGAACTTAGACTAAATTGGGACGAACTTAGACTAACCTTATAATGAGACTAACGTTTGTCTTTATTCGTCCCAAATTAGTCTCGTTAGTCTCATTCTAAGGTTTGTTTAAGTTCGTCCTTAGAAAGAAACTAACTAGGGACAAACTTAGACAATTGGGACGAACTTAGACTAACCTTAGAATGAGAATAAAGTTTGTCTCAGTTCGTTCCAAGTTAGTCTCGTTAGTCTCATTCTAAGGTTTGTCTAAGTTCGTCCTTAGAAAGAGACTAACTAGGGACGACCTTAGACTAACTTGGGACGAACTTAGACTAACCTTATAATGAGACTAACGTTTGTCTTTGTTTGTTCCAAGTTAGTCTCGTTAGGCTGCTTCTAAGGTTTGTCTAAGTTCGTCCTTAGAAAGAGACTAACTAGGGACTAACTTAGACTAAATTGGGACGAACTTAGACTAACCTTATAATGAGACTAACGTTTGCCTTTGTTCGTCCCAAGTTAGTCTCATTCTAAGGTTTGTCTAAGTTCGTCCCTAGAAAGAGACTAACTTGGGACGAACTTAGACTAACTTGGGACGAACTTAGACTAACCTTAGAATAAGTCTAAAGTTTGTCTTTGTTGGTCCCAATTTAGTCTCGTTCGTCTCATTCTAAGGTTTGTCTAAGTTCGTCCCAAGTTTGTGCCGTTAGTCTCATTCTAAGGTTTGTCTAAGTTCGTACTTAGAAAGAGACTAACTAGGGGCGAACTTAGACTAACTTGGGACGAGCTTAGACTAACCTTATAATGAGACTAACGTTTGTCTTTGTTCGTCCCAAGTTAGTCTCGTTAGTCTCATTCTTACGTTTGTCTAAGTTCGTCCTTTGAAAGAGACTAACTAGGGACGAACTTAGACTAACTTGGGACGAACTTAGACTAACCTTGTAATGAGACTAACGTTTGTCTTTGATCGTCCCAAGTTAGTCTCGTTAGTCTCATTCTAAGGTTTGTCTAAGTTCGCCCTTAGAAAGAGACTAACTAGGGACGAACTTAGACTAACTTGGGACGAACTTAGACTAACCTTATAATGAGACTAACGTTTGTCTTTGTTCGTCACAAGTTAGTCTCGTTAGTCTCATTCTAAGGTTTGTCTAATTTTGTCCTTACAAAGAGACTAACTAGGGACGAACTTAGACTAACTTTGGACGAACTTAGACTAACCTTATAATGAGTCTAACGTTTGTCTTTATTCGTCCAAAATTAGTCTCGTTAGTCTCATTCTAAGGTTTGTTTAAGTTCGTCCTTAGAAAGAAACTAACTAGGGACAAACTTAGACAAACTTGGGACGAACTTAGACTAACCTTAGAATGAGAATAAAGTTTGTTTCAGTTCGTTCCAAGTTAGTCTCGTTAGTCTCATTCTAAGGTTTGTCTAAGTTCGTCCTTAGAAAGAGACTAACTAGGGACGAACTTAGACTAACTTGGGACGAACTTAGACTAACCTTATAATGAGACTAATGTTTGTCTTTGTTCGTTCCAAGTTAGTCTCGTTAGTCTGCTTCTAAGGTTTGTCTAAGTTCGTCCTTAGAAAGAGACTAACTAGGGACGAACTTAGACTAAATTGGGACGAACTTAGACTAACCTTATAATGAGACTAACGTTTGCCTTTGTTCGTCCCAAGTTAGTCTCATTCTAAGGTTTGTCTAAGTTCGTCCCTAGAAAGAGACTAATTGGGACGAACTTAGACTAACTTGGGACGAACTTAGACTAACCTTAGAATGAGAATAAAGTTTGTTTCAGTTCGTTCCAAGTTAGTCTCGTTAGTCTCATTCTAAGGTTTGTCTAAGTTCGTCCTTAGAAAGAGACTAACTAGGGACGAACTTAGACTAACTTGGGACGAACTTAGACTAACCTTATAATGAGACTAACGTTTGTCTTTGTTCGTTCCAAGATAGTCTCCTTAGTCTGCTTCTAAGGTTTGTCTAAGTTCGTCCTTAGAAAGAGACTAACTAGGGACGAACTTAGACTAACCTTATAATGAGACTAACGTTTGCCTTTGTTCGTCCCAAGTTAGTCTCATTCTAAGGTTTGTCTAAGTTCGTCCCTAGAAAGAGACTAATTGGGACGAACTTAGACTAACTTGGGACGAACTTAGACAAACCTTAGAATAAGTCTAAAGTTTGTCTTTGTTGGTCCCAATTTAGTCTCGTTCGTCTCATTCTAAGGTTTGTCTAAGTTCGTCCCAAGTTAGTGCCGTTAGTCTCATTCTAAGGTTTGTCTAAGTTCGTCCTTAGAAAGAGACTAACTAGGGACGAACCTAGACTAACTTGGGACGAGCTTAGACTAACCTTATAATGAGACTAACGTTTGTCGTTGTTCGTCCCAAGTTAGTCTCGTTAGTCTCATTCTTACGTTTGTCTAAGTTCGTCCCTTGAAAGAGACTAACTAGGGACGAATTTAGACTAACTTGGGACGAACTTAGACTAACCTTGTAATGAGACTAACGTTTGTCTTTGATCGTCTCAAGTTAGTCTCGTTAGTCTCATTCTAAGGTTTGTCTAAGTTCGCCCTTAGAAAGAGACTAACTAGGGACGAACTTAGACTAACTTGGGACGAACTTAGACTAACCTTATAATGAGACTAACGTTTGTCTTTGTTCGACCCAAGTTAGTCTCGTTAGTCTCATTCTAAGGTTTGTCTAAGTTTGTCCTTAGAAAGAAACTAACTAGGGACGAACTTAGACTAACCTTATAATGAGACTATTGTTTGTCTTTGTTCGTCCCAAGTTAGTCTCGTTAGTCTCATTCTAAGGTTTGTCTAAGTTCGTCCTTAGAAAGAGACTAACTAGGGACGAACTTAGACTAACCTTGTAATGAGACTAACGTTTGTCTTTGTTCGTCCCAAGTTAGTCTCGTTAGTCTCATTCTAAGGTTTGTCTAAGTTCGTCCTTAAAAAGAGACTAACTAGGGACGAACTTAGACTAACTTGGGACGAACTTAGACTAACCTTGTAATGAGACTAACGTTTGTCTTTGTTCGTCCCAAGTTAGTCTCGTTAGTCTCATTCTAAGGTTTGTCTAATTTCGTCCTTACAAAGAGACTAACTAGGGACGAACTTAGACTAACTTGGGACGAACTTAGACTAACCTTATAATGAGACTAACGTTTGTCTTTATTCGTCCCAAATTAGTCTCGTTAGTCTCATTCTAAGGTTTGTTTAAGTTCGTCCTTAGAAAGAAACTAACTAGGGACAAACTTAGACAATTGGGACGAACTTAGACTAACCTTAGAATGAGAATAAAGTTTGTCTCAGTTCGTTCCAAGTTAGTCTCGTTAGTCTCATTCTAAGGTTTGGCTAAGTTCGTCCTTAGAAAGAGACTAACTAGGGACGAACTAAGACTAAATTGGGACGAACTTAGACTAACCTTATAATGAGACTAACGTTTGCCTTTGTTCGTCCCAAGTTAGTCTCATTCTAAGGTTTGTCTAAGTTCGTCCCTAGAAAGAGACTAACTTGGGACGAACTTAGACTAACCTTAGAATAAGTCTAAAGTTTGTCTTTGTTGGTCCCAATTTAGTCTCGTTCGTCTCATTCTAAGGTTTGTCTAAGTTCGTCCCAAGTTTGTGCCGTTAGTCTCATTCTAAGGTTTGTCTAAGTTCGT
Source organism: Rhodiola chrysanthemifolia (assembly GCA_033675395.1). Lineage (NCBI taxonomy): Eukaryota > Viridiplantae > Streptophyta > Magnoliopsida > Saxifragales > Crassulaceae > Rhodiola > Rhodiola chrysanthemifolia. Next base: position 919,584 of record CM066204.1, read on the forward strand.
CCTTAGAAAGAGACTAACTAGGGGCGAACTTAGACTAACATGGGACGAGCTTAGACTAACCTTATAATGAGACTAACGTTTGTCTTTGTTCGTCCCAAGTTAGTCTCGTTAGTCTCATTCTTACGTTTGTCTAAGTTCGTCCTTTGAAAGAGACTAACTAGGGACGAACTTAGACTAACTTGGGACGAACTTAGACTAACCTTGTAATGAGACTAACGTTTGTCTTTGATCGTCCCAAGTTAGTCTCGTTAGTCTCATTCTAAGGTTTGTCTAAGTTCGCCCTTAGAAAGAGACTAACTAGGGACGAACTTAGACTAACTTGGGACGAACTTAGACTAACCTTATAATGAGACTAACGTTTGTCTTTGTTCGTCCCAAGTTAGTCTCGTTAGTCTCATTCTAAGGTTTGTCTAATTTCGTCCTTACAAAGAGACTAACTAGGGACGAACTTAGACTAACTTGGGACGAACTTAGACTAACCTTATAATGAGACTAACGTTTGTCTTTATTCGTCCAAAATTAGTCTCGTTAGTCTCATTACAAGGTTTGTCTAAGTTCGTCCCAAGTTAGTCTAAGTTCGTCCCTAGTTAGTCTCATTCTAAGGTTTGTCTAACTTCGTCCTTAGAAAGAGCCTAACACTAGGGACGAACTTAGACTAACTTGGGACGAACTTAGACAAACCTTAGAATGAGAATAAAGTTTGTCTTTGTTCGTTCCGAGTTAGTCTCGTTAATCTCCTTCTAAGGTTTGTCTAAGTTCGTCCTTAGAAAGAGACTAACTAGGGACGAACTTAGACTAACTTGGGACGAACTTAGACCAACCATAGAATGAGACTAACGAGACTAACTTGGGACGAACAAAGACAAACAATTGTCTCATTATAAGGTTAGTCTAAGTTCGTCCGAAGTTAGTCCCTTTCTAAGGACGAACTTAGACTAACCTTAGAATGAGACTAACGAGACTAACTTGGGACGAACAAAGACAAACAATAGTCTCATTATAAGGTTAGTGTAAGTTCGTCCCAAGTTAGTCCTTTTCTAAGGACGAACTTAGACTTACCTTAGAATGAGACTAACGGGACTAACTTGGGACGAACAAAGACAAACGTTAGTCTCATTACAAGGTTAGTCTAAGTTCGTCCCAAGTTAGTCTAAGTTTGTCCCTAGTTAGTCTTTTTCTAAGGACGAACTTAGACAAACCTTAGAATGAGACTAACGAGACTAACTTGGAACGAACTGAGACAAACTTTATTCTCATTCTAAGGTTAGTCTAAGTTCGTCCCAAGTTAGTCTAAGTTCGTCCCTAGTTAGTCTTTTTCTAAGGACGAACTTAGACAAACCTTAGAAGGAGACTAACGAGCCTAACTTGGAACGAACAAAGACAAACTTTATTCTCATTCTAAGGTTTGTCTAAGTTCGTCCCAAGTTAGTCTAAGTTCGTCCCTAGTTAGTTTCTTTCTAAGGACGAACTTACACAAACCTTAGAATGAGACTAATGAGACTAACGAGACTAACTTGGGACGAACAGAGACAAACGTTAGTCTCATTATAAGGTTAGTCTAAGTTCGTCCCAAGTTAGTCTAAGTTCGTCCCTAGTTAGTCTCTTTCTAAGGACGAACTTAGACAAACCTTAGAATGAGACTAACTTGGGACGAACTTAGATAAACCTTAGAATGAGACTAACGAGACTAACTTGGGACCAACAAAGACAAACTTTAGACTTATTCTAAAGTTAGTCTAAGTTCGTCCCAAGTTAGTCTATGTTCGTCCCAAGTTAGTCTCTTTCTAGGGACGAACTTAGACAAACCTTAGAATGAGACTAACGAGACTAACTTGGGACGAACAAAGACAAACGTTAGTCTCATTATAAGGTTAGTCTAAGTTCGTCCCAAGTTAGTCTAAGTTCGTCCCTAGTTAATCTCTTTCTAAGGGCGAACTTAGACAAACCTTAGAATGAGACTAACGAGATTAACTTGGGACGATCAAACACAAACGTTAGTCTCATTACAAGGTTATTCTAAGTTCATCCCAAGTTAGTCTAAGTTCGTCCCTAGTTAGTCTCTTTCTAAGGACAAACCTTAGAAAGAGACTAACGAGACAAACGAGACTAACTTGGGACGAACAAAGACAAACGTAACTCTCATTACATGGTTAGTCTAAGTTCGTCCCAAGTTAGTCTCTTTCTAAGGATGAACTTAGACAAACCTTAGAATGAGACTAACGAGACTACCTTGGGAAGAACAAACACAAACTTTAGTCTCATTACAAGGTTAGTCTAAGTTCGTCCCATGTTAGTCTAAGTTCGTCCCTAGTTAGTCTCTTTCTAAGGACTAACTTAGACAAACCATTGAAGGAGACTAACGCGACCAACGAGACTAACTTGGGACGAACAAAGACAAACGTAAGTCTCATTACATGGTTAGTCTAACTTAGTCTCTTTCTAAGGACGAAATTAGACAAACCTTAGAAGGAGACTAACGAGACCAACGAAACTAACTTGGGACGAACCAAGACAAACGTAAGTCTCATTACACGGTTAGTATAAGTTCGTCCCAAGTTAGTCTCTATCTAAGGACGAACTTAGACAAACCTTAGAATGAGACTAACGAGACTACCTTGGGACGAACAAACACAAACGTTAGTCTCATTACAAGGTTAGTCTAAGTGCGTCCCATGTTAGTCGAAGTTCGTCCCTAGTTAGTCTCTTTCTAAGGACGAACTTAGACAAACCATAGAAGGAGACTAACGAGACCAACGAGACTAACTTGGGACGAACAAAGACAAAGGTAAGTCTCATTACATGGTTAGTCTAAGTTCGTCCCAAGTTAGTCTCTTTCTAAGGTGGAACTGACACAACCCTTAGAATGAGACTAACGAGACAAACTCTCATTCTAAGGTTTGTCTAAGTTCGTCCCAAGTTAGTCTAAGTTCGTCCCTAGTTAGTCTCTTTCTAAGGACGAACTTAGACAAACCTTAGAATGAGACTAACGAGACTAACTTGGAACGAACAAAGACAAACTTTATTCTCATTCTAAGGTTAGTCTAAGTTCGTCCCAAGTTAGTCTAAGTTCGTCCCTAGATTCTCTTTCTAAGGATGAACTTAGACAAACCTTAGAATGAGACTAATGAGACTAATGAGACTAACTTGGGACGAACAAACACAAACGTTAGTCTCATTACAAGGTTAGTCTAAGTACGTCCCAAGTTAGTCTAAGTTCGTCCCTAGTTAGTCTCTTTCTAAGGACGAACTTAGACAAACCTTAGAAGGAGACTAACGAGACTTACCTGGGACGAACAAAGACAAACGTTAGTCTCATTACAAGGTTAGTCTAAGTTCGTCCCTAGTTAGTCTAAATTCGTCCCTAGTTAGTCTCTTTCTAAGGTCGAACTTAGACAAACCTTAGAATGAGACTAACGAGACTAACTTGGGACGAACAAAGACAAACGTTAGTCCCATTACAAGGTTATTCTAAGTTCGTCCCAAGTTAGTCTCTTTCTAAGGAGGAACTTAGACAAACCTTAGAATGAGACTAAAGAGACAAACTTGGGACGAACAAAGACAAACGTTAGTCTCATTATAAGGTTTGTCTAAGTTCGTCCCAAGTTAGTCTAAGTTCGTCCCTAGTTAGTCTCTTTCTAAGGATGAACTTAGACAAACATTAGAATGAGACTAACGAGACTAACTTGGGACGAACAAAGACAAACGTTAGTCCCATTACAAGGGTACTCTAAGTTGGTCCCAAGTTAGTCTAAGTTCGTCCCTAGTTAGTCTCTTTCTAAGGACGAACTTAGACAAACCTTAGAATGAGACTAATGAGACTAACTTGGGAGGAACAAACACAAACGTTAGTCTCATTACAAGGTTAGTCTAAGTACGTCCCAAGTTAGTCTAAGTACGTCCCAAGTTAGTCTAAGTTCTGCTTCTAAGGTTTGGCTAAGTTCGTCCTTAGAAAGAGACTAACTAGGGACGAACTTAGACTAACTTGGGACGAACTTAGACTAACCTTGTAATGAGACTAATGTTTGTCTTTGATCGTCCCAAGTTAGTCTCGTTAGTCTCATTCTAAGGTTTGTCTAAGTTCGCCCTTAGAAAGACACTAACTAGGGACGAACTTAGACTAACTTGGGACGAACTTAGACTAACCTTATAATGAGACTAACGTTTGTCTTTGTTCGTCCCAAGTTAGTCTCGTTAGTCTCATTCTAAGGTTTGTCTAATTTCGTCCTTACAAAGAGACTAACTAGGGACGAACTTAGACTAACTTGGGACGAACTTAGACTAACCTTATAATGAGACTAACGTTTGTCTTTATTCGTCCAAAATTAGTCTCGTTAGTCTCATTCTAAGGTTTGTTTAAGTTCGTCCTTAGAAAGAAACTAACTAGGGACAAACTTATACAAACTTGGGACGAACTTAGACTAACCTTAGAATGAGAATAAAGTTTGTTTCAGTTCGTTCCAAGTTAGTCTCGTTAGTCTCATTCTAAGGTTTGTCTAAGTTCGTCCTTAGAAAGAGACTAACTAGGGACGAACTTAGACTTACTTGGGACGAACTTAGACTAACCTTATAATGAGACTAACGTTTGTCTTTGTTCGTTCCAAGTTAGTCTCGTTAGTCTGCTTCTAAGGTTTGTCTAAGTTCGTCCTTAAAAAGAGACTAACTAGGGACGAACTTAGACTAAATTGGGATGAACTTAGACTAACCTTATAATGAGACTAACGTTTGCCTTTGTTCGTCCCAAGTTAGTCTCATTCTAAGGTTGGTCTAAGTTCGTCCCAAGTTAGTGCCGTTAGTCTCATTCTAAGGTTTGTCTAAGTTCGTCCTTAGAAAGAGACTAACTAGGGACGAACCTAGACTAACTTGGGACGAGCTTAGACTAACCTTATAATGAGACTAACGTTTGTCTTTGTTCGTCCCAAGTTAGTCTCGTTAGTCTCATTCTTACGTTTGTCTAAGTTCGTCCTTTGAAAGAGACTAACTAGGGACGAACTTAGACTAACTTGGGACGAACTTAGACTAACCTTGTAATGAGACTAACGTTTGTCTTTGATCGTCCCAAGTTAGTCTCGTTAGTCTCATTCTAAGGTTTGTCTAAGTTCGCCCTTAGAAAGAGACTAACTAGGGACGAACTTAGACTAACTTGGGACGAACTTAGACTAACCTTATAATGAGACTAACGTTTGTCTTTGTTCGTCCCAAGTTAGTCTCGTTAGTCTCATTCTAAGGTTTGTCTAAGTTTGTCCTTAGAAAGAAACTAACTAGGGACGAACTTAGACTAACCTTATAATGAGACTATTGTTTGTCTTTGTTCGTCCCAAGTTAGTCTCGTTAGTCTCATTCTAAGGTTTGTCTAAGTTCGTCCTTAGAAAGAGACTAACTACGGACGAACTTAGACTAACTTGGGACGAACTTAGACTAACCTTGTAATGAGACTAACGTTTGTCTTTGTTCGTCCCAAGTTAGTCTCGTTAGTCTCATTCTAAGGTTTGTCTAAGTTCGTCCTTAAAAAGAGACTAACTAGGGACGAACTTAGACTAACTTGGGGCGAACTTAGACTAACCTTGTAATGAGACTAACGTTTGTCTTTGTTCGTCCCAAGTTAGTCTCGTTAGTCTCATTCTAAAGTTTGTCTAATTTCGTCCTTACAAAGAGACTAACTAGGGACGAACTTAGACTAACTTGGGACGAACTTCGACTAACCTTATAATGAGACTAACGTTAGTCTTTATTCGTCCCAAATTAGTCTCGTTAGTCTCATTCTAAGGTTTGTTTAAGTTCGTCCTTAGAAAGAAACTAACTAGGGACAAACTTAGACAATTGGGACGAACTTAGACTAACCTTAGAATGAGAATAAAGTTTGTCTCAGTTCGTTCCAAGTTAGTCTCGTTAGTCTCATTCTAAGGTTTGTCTAAGTTCGTCCCAAGTTAGTCTAAGTTCGTCCCTAGTTAGTCTCATTCTAAGGTTTGTCTAACTTCGTCCTTAGAAAGAGCCTAACACTAGGGACGAACTTAGACTAACTTGGGACGAACTTAGACAAACCTTAGAATGAGAATAAAGTTTGTCTTTGTTCGTTCCGAGTTAGTCTCGTTAATCTCCTTCTAAGGTTTGTCTAAGTTCGTCCTTAGAAAGAGACTAACTAGGGACGGACTTAGACTAACTTGGGACGAACTTAGACAAACCATAGAATGAGAGTAACGAGACTAACTTGGGACGAACAAAGACAAATATTTGTCTCATTATAAGGTTAGTCTAAGTTCGTCCGAAGTTAGTCCCTTTCTAAGGACGAACTTAGACTAACCTTAGAATGAGACTAACGAGACTAACTTGGGACGAACAAAGACAAACAATAGTCTCATTATAAGGTTAGTGTAAGTTCGTCCCAAGTTAGTCCTTTTCTAAGGACGAACTTATACTTACCTTAGAATGAGACTAACGGGACTAACTTGGGACGAACAAAGACAAACGTTAGTCTCATTACAAGGTTAGTCTAAGTTCGTCCCAAGTTAGTCTAAGTTTGTCCCTAGTTAGTCTCTTTCTAAGGACGAACTTAGACAAACCTTAGAATGAGACTAACGAGACTAACTTGGAACGAACTGAGACAAACTTTATTCTCATTCTAAGGTTAGTCTAAGTTCGTCCCAAGTTTGTCTAAGTTCGTCCCTAGTTAGTTTCTTTCTAAGGACGAACTTAAACAAACCTTAGAATGAGACTAACGAGACTAACTTGGGACGGACAAAGACAAACGTTAGTCTCATTATTAAGGTTAGTCTAAGCTCGTCCCAAGTTAGTGTAAGTTCGTCCCTAGTTAGTCTCTTTCTAAGGACGAACTTACACAAACCTTAGAATGAGACTAACGGCACTAACTTGGGACGAACTTAGACAAACCTTAGAATGAGACTAACGAGACTAAATTGGGACCAACAAAGACAAAGTTTAGACTTATTCTAAGGTTAGTCTAAGTTCGTCCCAAGTTAGTCTCTTTCTAGGGACGAACTTAGACAAACCTTAGAATGAGACTTACTTGGGATGAACAAAGACAAACGTTAGTCTCATTATAAGGTTAGTCTAAGTTCGTCCCAAGTTAGTCTAAGTTCGTCCCTAGTTAGTCTTTTTCTAAGGACGAACTTAGACAAACCTTAGAAGGAGACTAACGAGACTAACTTGGAACGAACAAAGACAAACTTTATTCTCATTCTAAGGTTTGTCTAAGTTCGTCCCAAGTTAGTCTAAGTTCGTCCCTAGTTAGTTTCTTTCTAAGGACGAACTTACACAAACCTTAGAATGAGACTAACGAGACTAACTTGGGACGAACAGAGACAAACGTTAGTCTCATTATAAGGTTAGTCTAAGTTCGTCCCAAGTTAGTCTAAGTTCGTCCCTAGTTAATCTCTTTCTAAGGACGAACTTAGACAAACCTTAGAATGAGACTAACTTGGGACGAACTTAGATAAACCTTAGAATGAGACTAACGAGACTAACTTGGGACCAACAAAGACAAACTTTAGACTTATTCTAAAGTTAGTCTAAGTTCGTCCCAAGTTAGTCTATGTTCGTCCCAAGTTAGTCTCTTTCTAGGGACGAACTTAGACAAACCTTAGAATGAGACTAACGAGACTAACTTGGGACGAACAAAGACAAACGTTAGTCTCATTATAAGGTTAGTCTAAGTTCGTCCCAAGTTAGTCTAAGTTCGTCCCTAGTTAATCTCTTTCTAAGGGCGAACTTAGACAAACCTTAGAATGAGACTAACGAGATTAACTTGGGACGATCAAACACAAACGTTAGTCTCATTACAAGGTTATTCTAAGTTCGTCCCAAGTTAGTCTAAGTTCGTCCCTAGTTAGTCTCTTTCTAAGGACGAACTTAGACAAACCTTAGAAAGAGACTAACGAGACCAACGAGACTAACTTGGGACGAACAAAGACAAACGTAACGCTCATTACATGGTTAGTCTAAGTTCGTCCCAAGTTAGTCTCTTTCTAAGGATGAACTTAGACAAACCTTAGAATGAGACTAACGAGACTACCTTGGGAAGAACAAACACAAACTTTAGTCTCATTACAAGGTTAGTCTAAGTTCGTCCCATGTTAGTCTAAGTTCGTCCCTAGTTAGTCTCTTTCTAAGGACTAACTTAGACAAACCATAGAAGGAGACTAACGCGACCAACGAGACTAACTTGGGACGAACAAAGACAAACGTAAGTCTCATTACATGGTTAGTCTAACTTAGTCTCTTTCTAAGGATGAACTTAGACAAACCTTAGAATGAGACTATAGAGACAAACTCTCATTCTAAAGTTTGTCTAAATTCGTCCCAAGTTAGTCTAAGTTCGTCCCTAGTTAGTCTCTTTCTAAGGACGAACTTAGACAAACGTTAGAATGAGACTAACGAGACTAACTTGGAACGAACAAAGACAAACGTTATTCTCATTTTAAGGTTAGTCTAAGTTCGTCCCTAGATTCTCTTTCTAAGGATGAACTTAGACAAACCTTAGAATGAGACTAACGAGACTAACTTGGGACGAACAAAGACAAACGTTAGTCCCATTACAAGGTTATTCTCAGTTCGTCCCAAGTTAGTCTGTTTCTAAGGACGAACTTAGACACACCTTAGAATGTGACAAAAGAGACAAACTTGGGACGAACAAAGACAAACGTTAGTCTCATTATAAGGTTTGTCTAAGTTCGTCCCAAGTTAGTCTAAGTTCGTCCCTAGTTAGTCTCTTTCTAAGGATGAACTTAGACAAACCTTAGAATGAGACTAACGAGACTAACTTGGGACGAACAAAGACAAACGTTAGTCCCATTACAAGGGTAGTCTAAGTTGGTCCCAAGTTAGTCTAAGTTCGTCCCTAGTTAGTCTCTTTCTAAGGACGAACTTAGACAAACCTTAGAATGAGACTAATGAGACTAACTTGGGACGAACAAACACAAACGTTAGTCTCATTACAAGGTTAGTCTAAGTACGTCCCAAGTTAGTCTAAGTTCGTCCCAAGTTAGTCTCTTTCTAAGGGCGAACTTAGACAAACCTTAGAATGAGACTAAAGAGACAAACTTGGGACGAACAAAGACAAAAGTTAGTCTCATTACAAGGTTTGTCTAAGTTCGTCCCAAGTTAGTCTAAGTTCGTCCCTAGTTAGTCTCTTTCTAAGGTTGAACTTAGACAAACCTCAGAATGAGACTAACGAGACAAACTTGGGACGAACAAAGACAAACGTTAGTCCCATTACAAGGTTAGTCTAAGTTCGTCCCAAGTTAGTCTCTTTCTAAGGATGAACTTAGACAAACCTTAGAATGAGACTAAAGAGACAAACTTGGGACGAACAAAGACAAACATTAGTCCCATTATAAGGTTTGTCTAAGTTCGTCCCAAGTTAGTCTAAGTTCGTCCCTAGTTAGTTTCTTTCTAAGGACAAACTTAAACAAACCTTAGAATGAGACTAACGAGACTAACTTGAGACGAACAAAGACAAACGTTAGTCTCATTAAGGTTTGTCTAAGTTCGTCCCAAGTTAGTCTAAGTTCGTCCCTAGTTAGTCTCTTTCTAAGGTCGAACTTAGACAAACCTTAGAATGAGACTAACGAGACTAACTTGGGACGAACAAAGACAAACGTTAGTCTCATTACAAGGTTATTCTAAGTTCGTCCCAAGTTAGTCTAAGTTCGTCCCTAGTTAGTCTCTTTCTAAGGACGAAATTAGACAAACCTTAGAAGGAGACTAACGAGACCAACGAAACTAACTTGGGACGAACAAAGACAAACGTAAGTCTCATTACATGGTTAGTCTAAGTTCGTCCCAAGTTAGTCTCTATCTAAGGACGAACTTAGACAAACCTTAGAATGAGACTAACGAGACTACCTTGGGACGAACAAACACAAACGTTAGTCTCATTACAAGGTTAGTCTAAGTTCGTCCCATGTTAGTCTAAGTTCGTCCCTAGTTAGTCTCTTTCTAAGGACGAACTTAGACAAACCATAGAAGGAGACTAACGAGACCAACGAGACTAACTTGGGACGAACAAAGACAAAGGTAAGTCTCATTACATGGTTAGTCTAAGTTCGTCCCAAGTTAGTCTCTTTCTAAGGTGGAACTTGCACAACCCTTAGAATGAGACTAACGAGACAAACTCTCATTCTAAGGTTTGTCTAAGTTCGTCCCAAGTTAGTCTAAGTTCGTCCCTAGTTAGTCTCTTTCTAAGGACGAACTTAGACAAACCTTAGAATGAGACTAACGAGACTAACTTGGAACGAACAAAGACAAACTTTATTCTCATTCTAAGGTTAGTCTAAGTTCGTCCCAAGTTAGTCTAACTTCGTCCCTAGATTCTCTTTCTAAGGGTGAACTTAGACAAACCTTAGAATGAGACTAATGAGACTAATGAGACTAACTTGGGACGAACAAACACAAACGTTAGTCTCATTAAAAGGTTAGTCTAAGTACGTCCCAAGTTAGTCTAAGTTCGTCCCTAGTTAGTCTCTTTCTAAGGACGAACTTAGACAAACCTTAGAAGGAGACTAACGAGACTTACCTGGGACGAACAAAGACAAACGTTAGTCTCATTACAAGGTTAGTCTAAGTTCGTCCCTAGTTAGTCTAAATTCGTCCCTAGTTAGTCTCTTTCTAAGGTCGAACTTAGACAAACCTTAGAATGAGACTAACGAGACTAACTTGGGACGAACAAAGACAAACGTTAGTCCCATTACAAGGTTAGTCTAAGTTCGTCCCAAGTTAGTCTCTTTCTAAGGACGAACTTAGACAAACCTTAGAATGAGACTAAAGAGACAAACTTGGGACGAACAAAGACAAACGTTAGTCTCATTATAAGGTTTGTCTAATTCGTCCCAAGTTAGTCTAAGTTCGTCCCTAGTTAGTCTCTTTCTAAGGTCGAACTTAGACAAACCTTAGAATGAGACAAACGAGACTAACTTGGGACGAACAAAGAAAAACGTAAGTCTCATTACATGGTTAGTCTAGGTTCGTCCCAAGTTAGTCTCTTTCTAAGGACGAACTTAGACAAACCTTAGAATGAGACTAACGAGACAAACTCTCATTCTAAGGTTTGTCTAAGTTCGTCCCAAGTTAGTCTAAGTTCGTCCCTAGTTAGTCTCTTTCTAAGGACGAACTTAGACACACCTTAGAATGAGACTAACGAGACTAACTTGGAATGAACAAAGACAAACTTTATTCTCATTCTAAGGTCAGTCTAAGTTCGTCCCAAGTTAGTCTAAGTTCGTCCCTAGATTCACTTTCTAAGGGCGAACATAGACAAACCTTAGAATGAGACTAATGAGACTAACTTGGGACGAACAAACACAATCGTTAGTCTCATTAGAAGGTTATTCTAAGTTCGTCCCAAGTTAGTCTAAGTTCGTCCCTAGTTAGTCTCTTTCTAAGGACGAACTTAGACAAACCTTAGAAGGAGACTAACGAGACCAACGAGACTAACTTGGGACGAACAAAGACAAACGTAACTCTCATTACATGGTTAGTCTAAGTTCGTCCCAAGTTAGTCTCTTTCTAAGGATGAACTTAGACAAACCTTAGTATGAGACTAACGAGACTACCTTGGGAAGAACAAACACAAACTTTAGTCTCATTACAAGGTTAGTCTAAGTTCGTCCCATGTTAGTCTAAGTTCGTCCCTAGTTAGTCTCTTTCTAAGGACTAACTTAGACAAACCATAGAAGGAGACTACCGAGACCAACGAGACTAACTTGGGACGAACAAAGGCAAACGCAAGTCTCATTACATGGTTAGTCTAACTTAGTCTCTTTCTTAGGACGAACTTAGACAAACCTTAGAATGAGACTAAAGAGACAAACTCTCATTCTAAGGTTTGTCTAAATTCGTCCCAAGTTAGTCTAATTTCGCCCCTAGTTAGTCTCTTTCTAAGGACGAACTTAGACAAACCTTAGAATGAGACTAACGAGACTAACTTGGAACGAACAAAGACAAACTTTATTCTCATTTTAAGGTTAGTCTAAGTTCGTCCCAAGTTAGTCTAAGTTCGTCCCTAGATTCTCTTTCTAAGGATGAACTTAGACAAACCTTAGAATGAGACTAACGAGACTAACTTGGGACGAACAAAGACAAACGTTAGTCCCATTACAAGGTTATTCTAAGTTCGTCCCAAGTTAGTCTCTTTCTAAGGAGGAACTTAGACAAACCTTAGAATGAGACTAAAGAGACAAACTTGGGACGAACAAAGACAAACGTTAGTCTCATTATAAGGTTTGTCTAAGTTCGTCCCAAGTTAGTCTAAGTTCGTCCCTAGTTAGTCTCTTTCTAAGGATGAACTTAGACAAACATTAGAATGAGACTAACGAGACTAACTTGGGACGAACAAAGACAAACGTTAGTCCCATTACAAGGGTAGTCTAAGTTGGTCCCAAGTTAGTCTAAGTTCGTCCCTAGTTAGTCTCTTTCTAAGGACGAACTTAGACAAACCTTAGAATGAGACTAATGAGACTAACTTGGGACGAACAAACACAAACGTTAGTCTCATTACAAGGTTAGTCTAAGTACGTCCCAAGTTAGTCTAAGTTCGTCCCAAGTTAGTCTCTTTCTAAGGACGAACTTAGACAAACCTTAGAATGAGACTAAAGAGACAAACTTGGGACGAACAAAGACAAACGTTAGTCTCATTACAAGGTTTGTCTAAGTTCGTCCCAAGTTAGTCTAAGTTCGTCCCTAGTTAGTCTCTTTCTAAGGTCGAACTTAGACAAACCTTAGAATGAGACTAACGAGACTAACTTGGGACGAACAAAGACAAACGTTAGTCCCGTTACAAGGTTAGTCTTAGTTCGTCCCAAGTTAGTCTCTTTCTAAGGATGAACTTAGACAAACCTTAGAATGAGACTAAAGAGACAAACTTGGGACGAACAAAGACAAACGTTAGTCTCATTATAAGGTTTGTCTAAGTTCGTCCCAAGTTAGTCTAAGTTGGTCCGTAGTTAGTCTCTTTCTAAGGTCGAACTTAGACAAACCTTAGAATGAGACTAACGAGACTAACTTGGGACGAACAAAGAAAAACGTAAGTCTCATTACATGGTTAGTCTAGGTTCGTCCCAAGTTAGTCTAAGTTCGTCCCTAGTTAGTCTCTTTCTAAGGACTAACGAGACCAACGAGACTAACTTGGGACGAACAAAGACAAACATAAGTCTCATTACATGGTTAGTCTAACTTAGTCTCTTTCTAAGGACGAACTTAGACAAACCTTTGAATGAGACTAAAGAGACAAACTCCCATTCTAAGGTTTGTCTAAATTCGTCCCAAGTTAGTCTAAGTTCGTCCCTAGTTAGTCTCTTTCTAAGGACGAACTTAGACAAACCTTAGAATGAGACTAACGAGACTAACTTGGAACGAACAAAGACAAACTTTATTCTCATTTTAAGGTTAGTCTAAGTTCGTCCCAAGTTAGTCTAAGTTCGTCCCTAGATTCTCTTTCTAAGGATGAACTTAGACAAACCTTAGAATGAGACTAACGAGACTAACTTGGGACGAATAAAGACAAACGTTAGTCCCATTACAAGGTTATTCTAAGTTCGTCCCAAGTTAGTCTCTTTCTAAGGACGAACTTAGACAAACCTTAGAATGAGACTAAAGAGACAAACTTGGGACGAACAAACACAAACGTTAGTCTCATTATAAGGTTTGTCTAAGTTCTTTCCAAGTTAGTCTAAGTTCGTCCCTAGTTAGTCTCTTTCTAAGGATGAACTTAGACAAACCTTAGAATGAGACTAACGAGACTAACTTGGGACGAACAAAGACAAACATTAGTCCCATTATAAGGTTTTTCTAAGTTCGTCCCAAGTTAGTCTAAGTTCGTCCCTAGTTAGTTTCTTTCTAAGGACAAACTTAAACAAACCTTAGAATGAGACTAACGAGACTAACTTGGGACGAACAAAGACAAACGTTAGTCTCATTAGAAGGTTTGGCTAAGTTCGTCCAAAGTTAGTCTAAGTTCGTCCCTAGTTATTCTCTTTCTAAGGACGAACTTAGACAAACCGTAGAATAAGACTAACGAGACTAACTTGGGACGAACAAAGACAAACGTTAGTCTCATTATAAGGTTTGTCTAAGTTCATCCCAAGTTAGTCTAACTTCATCCCTAGTTAGTGTCTTTCTAAGGACGAACTGAAACAAACTTAGAATGAGACTAACGAGACTAACTTGGGACGAACAAAGACAATCGTTAGTCTCATTATAAGGTTTGTCTAAGTTCGTCCCGAGTTAGTCTAAGTTCGTCCCTAGTTAGTCTCTTTCTAAGGACGAACTTAAACAAACCTTAGAATGAGACTAACGAGACTAACTTGGGACGAACAAAGACAAACGTTAGTCTCATTATAAGGTTTGTCTAAGTTCGGCCCAAGTTAGTCTAAGTTCTTCCCTAGTTAGTCTCTTTCTAAGGACGAACTTAACCAAACCTTAAAATGAGACTAACGAGACTAACTTAGGACGAACAAACACAAACATTAATCTCATTACAAGGGTAGTCCAATTTCGTCCCAAGTTAGTCTAAGTTCATCCCTAGTTAGTCTATTTCTAAGGACGAACTTAGAAAAACCTTAGAATGAGACTAATGGGACTAACTCGGAACGAACAAAGACAAACTTTATTCTCATTCTAAGGTTTGTTTAAGTTCGTCCCAAGTTAGTCTAAGTTCGTCCCTAGTTAGTTTATTTCTAAGGACGAACTTAAACAAACCTTAGAATGAGACTAACGAGACTAACTTGGGACGAACAAAGACAAACGTTAGTCTCATTATAAGGTTAGTCTAAGTTCGTCCCATGTTAGTCTCTTTCTAAGGACGAACTTAGACAAACCTTAGAATGAGACTAACGAGACAAAGTCTCATTCTAAGGTTTGTCTAAGTTCGTCCCAAGTTAGTCTAAGTTCGTCCCTAAGTATTCTCTTTCTAAGGACGAACTTAAACAAACCTTAGAATGAGACTAACGAGACTAACTTGGGACGAACAAAGACAAACGTTAGTCTCATTATAAGGTTTGTCTAAGTTCGTCCCTAGTTAGTCTTAGTTCGTCCCTAGTTAGTCTCTTTCTAAGGACGAACTTAACCAAACCTTAAAATGAGACTAACGAGACTAACTTGGGACGAACAAACAAACGTTAATCTCATTACAAGGTTAGTCTAAGTTCGTTCCAAGTTAGTCTAAGTTCGTCCCTAGTTAGTCTCTTTCTAAGGACGAACTTAGACAAACCTTAGAAGGAGACTAACGAAACTAACTTGGGACGAATAAAGACAAACGTTAGTCTCATTACAGGGTTAGTCTAAGTTCGTCCCAAGTTAGTCTCTCTCTAAGGACGAACTTAGACAAACCTTAGAATGAGACTAACGTGACAAACTCTCATTCAAAGGTTTGTCTAAGTTCGTCCCAAGTTAGTCTAAGTTCGTCCCTAGTTAATCTCTTCATAAGGACGAACTTAGACAAACCTTAGAATGAGACTAACGAGACTAACTTGGGACGAACAAAGACAAACGTTAGTCTCATTACAAGGTTAGTCTAAGTTCGTCCCATGTTAGTATACGTTCGTCCATAGTTAGTCTCTTTCTAAGGACGAACTTAGATAAACCTAAGAATGAGACTAACGAGACTAACTTGGGACGAACAAAGACAAACGTTAGTCTCATTATAAAGTTAGTCTAAGTTCGTCCAAAGTTAGTCTAAGTTCGTCCCTAGTGAGTCTCTTTCGAAGGACGAACTTAGATAAACCTTAGAATGAGACTAACGAGACTAACTTGGGACGAACAAAGACAAACGTTAGTCTCATTATAAGGTTAGTCTAGGTTCGTCCCAAGTTAGTCTAAGTTCGTCCCTAGTTAGTCTCTTTCTGAGGACGAACTTAGACAAACCTTAGAATGAGACTAACGAGACCAACTTGGGACGAACAAAGACAAACTTTAGTCTCGTTATAAGGTTATTCTAAGTTCGTCCCAAGTTAGTCTAAGTTCGTCCCTAGTTAGTCTCTTTCTAAGGACGAACTTAGACAAACCTTATAATGAGACTAACGAGACTAACTTGGGACGAACAAAGACAAGCGTTAGTCTCATTATAAGGTTTGTCTAAGTTCGTCCCTAGTTATTCTCTTTCTAAGGGAGAACTTAGACAAACCTTAGAATGAGACTAACGAGACTACTTTGGGATGATCAAACACAAACGTTAGTCTCATTACAAGGTTAGTCTAAGTTCGTCCCAAGTTAATCTAAGTTCATCCCTAGTTAGTCTCTTTCTAAGGACGAACTTAGACAAACCTTAAAATGAGACTAACGAGACTAACTTCGGACGAACAAAGACAAACGTTAGTCTCATTACAAGGTTAGTCTAAGTTCGTCCCAAGTTAGTCTCTATCTAAGGACGAACTTAGACAAACCTTAGAATGAGACTAACGTGACAAACTCTGATTCAATGGTTTGTCTAAGTTCGTCCCAAGTTAGTCTACGTTCGTCCCTAGTTAGTCTCTTCTTAAGGACGAAATTAGACAAACCTAAGATTGAGACTAACGAGACTAACTTGGGACGAACAAAGACAAACGTTAGTCTCATTACAAGGTTAATCTAAGTTCGTCCCATGTTAGTCTAAGTTTGTCCCTAGTTATTCTCTTTCTAAGGACGAACTTAGACAAACCTTAGAATGAGACTAACAAGACTAACTTGAGACGAACAAAGACAAACGTTAGTCTTATTATACGGTTAGTCTAAGTTCCTCCCAAGTTAGTCTAAGTTCGTCCCTAGTTAGTCTCTTTCTAAGGTCGAACTTAGACAAACCTTAGAATGAGACTAACGAGACTAACTTGGGACGAACAAAGACAAACGTTAGTCCCATTACAAGGTTAGTCTAAGTTCGTCCCAAGTTAGTCTCTTTCTAAGGACGAACTTAGACAAACCTTAGAATGAGACTAAAGAGACAAACTTGGGACGAACAAAGACAAACGTTAGTCTCATTATAAGGTTTGTCAAAGTTCGTCCCAAGTTAGTCTAAGTTCGTCCCTAGTTAGTCTCTTTCTAAGGTCGAACTTAGACAAACCTTAGAATGAGACTAACGAGACTAACTTGGGACGGACAAACGCAAACGTTAGTCTCATTACAAGGTTAGTCTAAGTTCGTCCCATGTTAGTCTAAGTTCGTCCCATGTTAGTCTAAGTTCGTCCCTAGTTAGTCAGTTTCTAAGGACGAACTTAGACAAACCATAGAAGGAGACTAACGAGACCAACGAGACTAACTTGGGACGAACAAAGACAAACGTAAGTCTCATTACATGGTTAGTCTAAGTTCGTCCCAAGTTAGTCTCTTTCTAAGGACGAACTTAGACAAACCTTAGAATGAGACTAACGAGACTAACTTGGGACGAACAAAGACAAACGTTACTCCCATTATAAGGTTAGTCTAAGTCCGTCCCAAGTTAGTCTAAGTTCGTCCCAAGTTAGTCTCTTTCTAAGGACGAACTTAGACAAACCTTAGAATGAGACTAACGAGACAAACTCTCATTCTAAGGTTTGTCTAAGTTCGTCCCAAGTTTGTCTAAGTTCGTGTCTAGATAGTCTCTTCTTAAGGACGAACTTAGACAAACCTTAGAAGGAGACTAACGAAACTAACTTGGGACGAATAAAGACAAACGTTAGTCTCATTACAGGGTTAGTCTAAGTTCGTCCCAAGTTAGTCTCTCTCTAAGGACGAACTTAGACAAACCTTAGAATGAGACTAACGTGACAAACTCTCATTCAAAGGTTTGTCTAAGTTCGTCCCAAGTTAGTCTAAGTTCGTCCCTAGTTAATCTCTTCATAAGGACGAACTTAGACAAACCTTAGAATGAGACTAACGAGACTAACTTGGGACGAACAAAGACAAACGTTAGTCTCATTACAAGGTTAGTCTAAGTTCGTCCCATGTTAGTATACGTTCGTCCATAGTTAGTCTCTTTCTAAGGACGAACTTAGATAAACCTAAGAATGAGACTAACGAGACTAACTTGGGACGAACAAAGACAAACGTTAGTCTCATTATAAAGTTAGTCTAAGTTCGTCCAAAGTTAGTCTAAGTTCGTCCCTAGTGAGTCTCTTTCGAAGGACGAACTTAGATAAACCTTAGAATGAGACTAACGAGACTAACTTGGGACGAACAAAGACAAACGTTAGTCTCATTATAAGGTTAGTCTAGGTTCGTCCCAAGTTAGTCTAAGTTCGTCCCTAGTTAGTCTCTTTCTGAGGACGAACTTAGACAAACCTTAGAATGAGACTAACGAGACCAACTTGGGACGAACAAAGACAAACTTTAGTCTCGTTATAAGGTTATTCTAAGTTCGTCCCAAGTTAGTCTAAGTTCGTCCCTAGTTAGTCTCTTTCTAAGGACGAACTTAGACAAACCTTAGAATGAGACTAAAGAGACAAACTTGGGACGAACAAAGACAAACGTTAGTCTCATTACAAGGTTTGTCTAAGTTCGTCCCAAGTTAGTCTAAGTTCGTCCCTAGTTAGTCTCTTTCTAAGGTCGAACTTAGACAAACCTTAGAATGAGACTAACGAGACTAACTTGGGACGAACAAAGACAAACGTTAGTCCCGTTACAAGGTTAGTCTTAGTTCGTCCCAAGTTAGTCTCTTTCTAAGGATGAACTTAGACAAACCTTAGAATGAGACTAAAGAGACAAACTTGGGACGAACAAAGACAAACGTTAGTCTCATTATAAGGTTTGTCTAAGTTCGTCCCAAGTTAGTCTAAGTTGGTCCGTAGTTAGTCTCTTTCTAAGGTCGAACTTAGACAAACCTTAGAATGAGACTAACGAGACTAACTTGGGACGAACAAAGAAAAACGTAAGTCTCATTACATGGTTAGTCTAGGTTCGTCCCAAGTTAGTCTAAGTTCGTCCCTAGTTAGTCTCTTTCTAAGGACTAACGAGACCAACGAGACTAACTTGGGACGAACAAAGACAAACATAAGTCTCATTACATGGTTAGTCTAACTTAGTCTCTTTCTAAGGACGAACTTAGACAAACCTTTGAATGAGACTAAAGAGACAAACTCCCATTCTAAGGTTTGTCTAAATTCGTCCCAAGTTAGTCTAAGTTCGTCCCTAGTTAGTCTCTTTCTAAGGACGAACTTAGACAAACCTTAGAATGAGACTAACGAGACTAACTTGGAACGAACAAAGACAAACTTTATTCTCATTTTAAGGTTAGTCTAAGTTCGTCCCAAGTTAGTCTAAGTTCGTCCCTAGATTCTCTTTCTAAGGATGAACTTAGACAAACCTTAGAATGAGACTAACGAGACTAACTTGGGACGAACAAAGACAAACGTTAGTCCCATTACAAGGTTATTCTAAGTTCGTCCCAAGTTAGTCTCTTTCTAAGGACGAACTTAGACAAACCTTAGAATGAGACTAAAGAGACAAACTTGGGACGAACAAACACAAACGTTAGTCTCATTATAAGGTTTGTCTAAGTTCTTTCCAAGTTAGTCTAAGTTCGTCCCTAGTTAGTCTCTTTCTAAGGATGAACTTAGACAAACCTTAGAATGAGACTAACAAGACTAACTTGGGACGAACAAAGACAAACATTAGTCCCATTATAAGGTTTTTCTAAGTTCGTCCCAAGTTAGTCTAAGTTCGTCCCTAGTTAGTTTCTTTCTAAGGACAAACTTAAACAAACCTTAGAATGAGACTAACGAGACTAACTTGGGACGAACAAAGACAAACGTTAGTCTCATTATAAGGTTTGGCTAAGTTCGTCCAAAGTTAGTCTAAGTTCGTCCCTAGTTATTCTCTTTCTAAGGACGAACTTAGACAAACCGTAGAATAAGACTAACGAGACTAACTTGGGACGAACAAAGACAAACGTTAGTCTCATTATAAGGTTTGTCTAAGTTCATCCCAAGTTAGTCTAACTTCATCCCTAGTTAGTGTCTTTCTAAGGACGAACTGAAACAAACCTTAGAATGAGACTAACGAGACTAACTTGGGACGAACAAAGACAATCGTTAGTCTCATTATAAGGTTTGTCTAAGTTCGTCCCGAGTTAGTCTAAGTTCGTCCCTAGTTAGTCTCTTTCTAAGGACGAACTTAAACAAACCTTAGAATGAGACTAACGAGACTAACTTGGGATGAACAAAGACAAACGTTAGTCTCATTATAAGGTTTGTCTAAGTTCGGCCCAAGTTAGTCTAAGTTCTTCCCTAGTTAGTCTCTTTCTAAGGACGAACTTAACCAAACCTTAAAATGAGACTAACGAGACTAACTTAGGACGAACAAACACAAACCTTAGTCTCATTACAAGGGTAGTCCAATTTCGTCCCAAGTTAGTCTAAGTTCATCCCTAGTTAGTCTATTTCTAAGGACGAACTTAGAAAAACCTTAGAATGAGACTAATGGGACTAACTCGGAACGAACAAAGACAAACTTTATTCTCATTCTAAGGTTTGTTTAAGTTCGTCCCAAGTTAGTCTAAGTTCGTCCCTAGTTAGTTTATTTCTAAGGACGAACTTAAACAAACCTTAGAATGAGACTAACGAGACTAACTTGGGACGAACAAAGACAAACGTTAGTCTCATTATAAGGTTAGTCTAAGTTCGTCCCATGTTAGTCTCTTTCTAAGGACGAACTTAGACAAACCTTAGAATGAGACTAACGAGACAAAGTCTCATTCTAAGGTTTGTCTAAGTTCGTCCCAAGTTAGTCTAAGTTCGTCCCTAAGTATTCTCTTTCTAAGGACGAACTTAAACAAACCTTAGAATGAGACTAACGAGACTAACTTGGGACGAACAAAGACAAACGTTAGTCTCATTATAAGGTTTGTCTAAGTTCGTCCCTAGTTAGTCTTTGTTCGTCCCTAGTTAGTCTCTTTCTAAGGACGAACTTAACCAAACCTTAAAATGAGACTAACGAGACTAACTTGGGACGAACAAACACAAACGTTAATCTCATTACAAGGTTAGTCTAAGTTCGTTCCAAGTTAGTCTAAGTTCGTCCCTAGTTAGTCTCTTTCTAAGGACGAACTTAGACAAACCTTAGAAGGAGACTAACGAAACTAACTTGGGACGAATAAAGACAAACGTTAGTCTCATTACAGGGTTAGTCTAAGTTCGTCCCAAGTTAGTCTCTCTCTAAGGACGAACTTAGACAAACCTTAGAATGAGACTAACGTGACAAACTCTCATTCAAAGGTTTGTCTAAGTTCGTCCCAAGTTAGTCTAAGTTCGTCCCTAGTTAATCTCTTCATAAGGACGAACTTAGACAAACCTTAGAATGAGACTAACGAGACTAACTTGGGACGAACAAAGACAAACGTTAGTCTCATTACAAGGTTAGTCTAAGTTCGTCCCATGTTAGTATACGTTCGTCCATAGTTAGTCTCTTTCTAAGGACGAACTTAGATAAACCTAAGAATGAGACTAACGAGACTAACTTGGGACGAACAAAGACAAACGTTAGTCTCATTATAAAGTTAGTCTAAGTTCGTCCAAAGTTAGTCTAAGTTCGTCCCTAGTGAGTCTCTTTCGAAGGACGAACTTAGATAAACCTTAGAATGAGACTAACGAGACTAACTTGGGACGAACAAAGACAAACGTTAGTCTCATTATAAGGTTAGTCTAGGTTCGTCCCAAGTTAGTCTAAGTTCGTCCCTAGTTAGTCTCTTTCTGAGGACGAACTTAGACAAACCTTAGAATGAGACTAACGAGACCAACTTGGGACGAACAAAGACAAACTTTAGTCTCGTTATAAGGTTATTCTAAGTTCGTCCCAAGTTAGTCTAAGTTCGTCCCTAGTTAGTCTCTTTCTAAGGACGAACTTAGACAAACCTTATAATGAGACTAACGAGACTAACTTGGGACGAACAAAGACAAGCGTTAGTCTCATTATAAGGTTTGTCTAAGTTCGTCCCTAGTTATTCTCTTTCTAAGGGAGAACTTAGACAAACCTTAGAATGAGACTAACGAGACTACTTTGGGATGATCAAACACAAACGTTAGTCTCATTACAAGGTTAGTCTAAGTTCGTCCCAAGTTAATCTAAGTTCATCCCTAGTTAGTCTCTTTCTAAGGACGAACTTAGACAAACCTTAAAATGAGACTATCGAGACTAACTTCGGACGAACAAAGACAAACGTTAGTCTCATTACAAGGTTAGTCTAAGTTCGTCCCAAGTTAGTCTCTATCTAAGGACGAACTTAGACAAACCTTAGAATGAGACTAACGTGACAAACTCTGATTCAATGGTTTGTCTAAGTTCGTCCCAAGTTAGTCTACGTTCGTCCCTAGTTAGTCTCTTCTTAAGGACGAAATTAGACAAACCTAAGATTGAGACTAACGAGACTAACTTGGGACGAACAAAGACAAACCTTAGTCTCATTACAAGGTTAATCTAAGTTCGTCCCATGTTAGTCTAAGTTTGTCCCTAGTTATTCTCTTTCTAAGGACGAACTTAGACAAACCTTAGAATGAGACTAACAAGACTAACTTGAGACGAACAAAGACAAACGTTAGTCTTATTATACGGTTAGTCTAAGTTCCTCCCAAGTTAGTCTAAGTTCGTCCCTAGTTAGTCTCTTTCTAAGGTCGAACTTAGACAAACCTTAGAATGAGACTAACGAGACTAACTTGGGACGAACAAAGACAAACGTTAGTCCCATTACAAGGTTAGTCTAAGTTCGTCCCAAGTTAGTCTCTTTCTAAGGACGAACTTAGACAAACCTTAGAATGAGACTAAAGAGACAAACTTGGGACGAACAAAGACAAACGTTAGTCTCATTATAAGGTTTGTCAAAGTTCGTCCCAAGTTAGTCTAAGTTCGTCCCTAGTTAGTCTCTTTCTAAGGTCGAACTTAGACAAACCTTAGAATGAGACTAACGAGACTAACTTGGGACGGACAAACGCAAACGTTAGTCTCATTACAAGGTTAGTCTAAGTTCGTCCCATGTTAGTCTAAGTTCGTCCCATGTTAGTCTAAGTTCGTCCCTAGTTAGTCTCTTTCTAAGGACGAACTTAGACAAACCATAGAAGGAGACTAACGAGACCAACGAGACTAACTTGGGACGAACAAAGACAAACGTAAGTCTCATTACATGGTTAGTCTAAGTTCGTCCCAAGTTAGTCTCTTTCTAAGGACGAACTTAGACAAACCTTAGAATGAGACTAACGAGACTAACTTGAGACGAACAAAGACAAACGTTACTCCCATTATAAGGTTAGTCTAAGTCCGTCCCAAGTTAGTCTAAGTTCGTCCCAAGTTAGTCTCTTTCTAAGGACGAACTTAGACAAACCTTAGAATGAGACTAACGAGACAAACTCTCATTCTAAGGTTTGTCTAAGTTCGTCCCAAGTTTGTCTAAGTTCGTGTCTAGATAGTCTCTTCTTAAGGACGAACTTAGACAAACCTTAGAATGAGACTAACGAGACTAACTTGGGACGAACAAAGACAAACGTTAGTCTCATTACAAGGTTATTCTAAGTTCGTCCCAAGTTAGTCTAAGTTCCTCCCTAGTTAGTCTCTTTCTAAGGTCGAACTTAGACAAACCTTAGAATGAGACTAAAGAGACAAACTTGGGACGAACAAAGACAAACGTTAGTCTCATTACAAGGTTTGTCTAAGTTCGTCCCAAGTTAGTCTAAGTTCGTCCCTAGTTAGTCTCTTTCTAAGGTCGAACTTAGACAAACCTTAGAATGAGACTAACGAGACTAACTTGGGACGAACAAAGACAAACGTTAGTCCCGTTACAAGGTTAGTCTTAGTTCGTCCCAAGTTAGTCTCTTTCTAAGGATGAACTTAGACAAACCTTAGAATGAGACTAAAGAGACAAACTTGGGACGAACAAAGACAAACGTTAGTCTCATTATAAGGTTTGTCTAAGTTCGTCCCAAGTTAGTCTAAGTTGGTCCGTAGTTAGTCTCTTTCTAAGGTCGAACTTAGACAAACCTTAGAATGAGACTAACGAGACTAACTTGGGACGAACAAAGAAAAACGTAAGTCTCATTACATGGTTAGTCTAGGTTCGTCCCAAGTTAGTCTAAGTTCGTCCCTAGTTAGTCTCTTTCTAAGGACTAACGAGACCAACGAGACTAACTTGGGACGAACAAAGACAAACATAAGTCTCATTACATGGTTAGTCTAACTTAGTCTCTTTCTAAGGACGAACTTAGACAAACCTTTGAATGAGACTAAAGAGACAAACTCCCATTCTAAGGTTTGTCTAAATTCGTCCCAAGTTAGTCTAAGTTCGTCCCTAGTTAGTCTCTTTCTAAGGACGAACTTAGACAAACCTTAGAATGAGACTAACGAGACTAACTTGGAACGAACAAAGACAAACTTTATTCTCATTTTAAGGTTAGTCTAAGTTCGTCCCAAGTTAGTCTAAGTTCGTCCCTAGATTCTCTTTCTAAGGATGAACTTAGACAAACCTTAGAATGAGACTAACGAGACTAACTTGGGACGAACAAAGACAAACGTTAGTCCCATTACAAGGTTATTCTAAGTTCGTCCCAAGTTAGTCTCTTTCTAAGGACGAACTTAGACAAACCTTAGAATGAGACTAAAGAGACAAACTTGGGACGAACAAACACAAACGTTAGTCTCATTATAAGGTTTGTCTAAGTTCTTTCCAAGTTAGTCTAAGTTCGTCCCTAGTTAGTCTCTTTCTAAGGATGAACTTAGACAAACCTTAGAATGAGACTAACAAGACTAACTTGGGACGAACAAAGACAAACATTAGTCCCATTATAAGGTTTTTCTAAGTTCGTCCCAAGTTAGTCTAAGTTCGTCCCTAGTTAGTTTCTTTCTAAGGACAAACTTAAACAAACCTTAGAATGAGACTAACGAGACTAACTTGGGACGAACAAAGACAAACGTTAGTCTCATTATAAGGTTTGGCTAAGTTCGTCCAAAGTTAGTCTAAGTTCGTCCCTAGTTATTCTCTTTCTAAGGACGAACTTAGACAAACCGTAGAATAAGACTAACGAGACTAACTTGGGACGAACAAAGACAAACGTTAGTCTCATTATAAGGTTTGTCTAAGTTCATCCCAAGTTAGTCTAACTTCATCCCTAGTTAGTGTCTTTCTAAGGACGAACTGAAACAAACCTTAGAATGAGACTAACGAGACTAACTTGGGACGAACAAAGACAATCGTTAGTCTCATTATAAGGTTTGTCTAAGTTCGTCCCGAGTTAGTCTAAGTTCGTCCCTAGTTAGTCTCTTTCTAAGGACGAACTTAAACAAACCTTAGAATGAGACTAACGAGACTAACTTGGGATGAACAAAGACAAACGTTAGTCTCATTATAAGGTTTGTCTAAGTTCGGCCCAAGTTAGTCTAAGTTCTTCCCTAGTTAGTCTCTTTCTAAGGACGAACTTAACCAAACCTTAAAATGAGACTAACGAGACTAACTTAGGACGAACAAACACAAACCTTAGTCTCATTACAAGGGTAGTCCAATTTCGTCCCAAGTTAGTCTAAGTTCATCCCTAGTTAGTCTATTTCTAAGGACGAACTTAGAAAAACCTTAGAATGAGACTAATGGGACTAACTCGGAACGAACAAAGACAAACTTTATTCTCATTCTAAGGTTTGTTTAAGTTCGTCCCAAGTTAGTCTAAGTTCGTCCCTAGTTAGTTTATTTCTAAGGACGAACTTAAACAAACCTTAGAATGAGACTAACGAGACTAACTTGGGACGAACAAAGACAAACGTTAGTCTCATTATAAGGTTAGTCTAAGTTCGTCCCATGTTAGTCTCTTTCTAAGGACGAACTTAGACAAACCTTAGAATGAGACTAACGAGACAAAGTCTCATTCTAAGGTTTGTCTAAGTTCGTCCCAAGTTAGTCTAAGTTCGTCCCTAAGTATTCTCTTTCTAAGGACGAACTTAAACAAACCTTAGAATGAGACTAACGAGACTAACTTGGGACGAACAAAGACAAACGTTAGTCTCATTATAAGGTTTGTCTAAGTTCGTCCCTAGTTAGTCTTTGTTCGTCCCTAGTTAGTCTCTTTCTAAGGACGAACTTAACCAAACCTTAAAATGAGACTAACGAGACTAACTTGGGACGAACAAACACAAACGTTAATCTCATTACAAGGTTAGTCTAAGTTCGTTCCAAGTTAGTCTAAGTTCGTCCCTAGTTAGTCTCTTTCTAAGGACGAACTTAGACAAACCTTAGAAGGAGACTAACGAAACTAACTTGGGACGAATAAAGACAAACGTTAGTCTCATTACAGGGTTAGTCTAAGTTCGTCCCAAGTTAGTCTCTCTCTAAGGACGAACTTAGACAAACCTTAGAATGAGACTAACGTGACAAACTCTCATTCAAAGGTTTGTCTAAGTTCGTCCCAAGTTAGTCTAAGTTCGTCCCTAGTTAATCTCTTCATAAGGACGAACTTAGACAAACCTTAGAATGAGACTAACGAGACTAACTTGGGACGAACAAAGACAAACGTTAGTCTCATTACAAGGTTAGTCTAAGTTCGTCCCATGTTAGTATACGTTCGTCCATAGTTAGTCTCTTTCTAAGGACGAACTTAGATAAACCTAAGAATGAGACTAACGAGACTAACTTGGGACGAACAAAGACAAACGTTAGTCTCATTATAAAGTTAGTCTAAGTTCGTCCAAAGTTAGTCTAAGTTCGTCCCTAGTGAGTCTCTTTCGAAGGACGAACTTAGATAAACCTTAGAATGAGACTAACGAGACTAACTTGGGACGAACAAAGACAAACGTTAGTCTCATTATAAGGTTAGTCTAGGTTCGTCCCAAGTTAGTCTAAGTTCGTCCCTAGTTAGTCTCTTTCTGAGGACGAACTTAGACAAACCTTAGAATGAGACTAACGAGACCAACTTGGGACGAACAAACACAAACTTTAGTCTCGTTATAAGGTTATTCTAAGTTCGTCCCAAGTTAGTCTAAGTTCGTCCCTAGTTAGTCTCTTTCTAAGGACGAACTTAGACAAACCTTATAATGAGACTAACGAGACTAACTTGGGACGAACAAAGACAAGCGTTAGTCTCATTATAAGGTTTGTCTAAGTTCGTCCCTAGTTATTCTCTTTCTAAGGGAGAACTTAGACAAACCTTAGAATGAGACTAACGAGACTACTTTGGGATGATCAAACACAAACGTTAGTCTCATTACAAGGTTAGTCTAAGTTCGTCCCAAGTTAATCTAAGTTCATCCCTAGTTAGTCTCTTTCTAAGGACGAACTTAGACAAACCTTAAAATGAGACTATCGAGACTAACTTCGGACGAACAAAGACAAACGTTAGTCTCATTACAAGGTTAGTCTAAGTTCGTCCCAAGTTAGTCTCTATCTAAGGACGAACTTAGACAAACCTTAGAATGAGACTAACGTGACAAACTCTGATTC
The DNA here is from genome assembly GCA_033675395.1 of Rhodiola chrysanthemifolia. Lineage (NCBI taxonomy): Eukaryota > Viridiplantae > Streptophyta > Magnoliopsida > Saxifragales > Crassulaceae > Rhodiola > Rhodiola chrysanthemifolia. Next base: position 946,939 of record CM066204.1, read on the forward strand.
AATGGTTTGTCTAAGTTCGTCCCAAGTTAGTCTACGTTCGTCCCTAGTTAGTCTCTTCTTAAGGACGAAATTAGACAAACCTAAGATTGAGACTAACGAGACTAACTTGGGACGAACAAAGACAAACCTTAGTCTCATTACAAGGTTAATCTAAGTTCGTCCCATGTTAGTCTAAGTTTGTCCCTAGTTATTCTCTTTCTAAGGACGAACTTAGACAAACCTTAGAATGAGACTAACAAGACTAACTTGAGACGAACAAAGACAAACGTTAGTCTTATTATACGGTTAGTCTAAGTTCCTCCCAAGTTAGTCTAAGTTCGTCCCTAGTTAGTCTCTTTCTAAGGTCGAACTTAGACAAACCTTAGAATGAGACTAACGAGACTAACTTGGGACGAACAAAGACAAACGTTAGTCCCATTACAAGGTTAGTCTAAGTTCGTCCCAAGTTAGTCTCTTTCTAAGGACGAACTTAGACAAACCTTAGAATGAGACTAAAGAGACAAACTTGGGACGAACAAAGACAAACGTTAGTCTCATTATAAGGTTTGTCAAAGTTCGTCCCAAGTTAGTCTAAGTTCGTCCCTAGTTAGTCTCTTTCTAAGGTCGAACTTAGACAAACCTTAGAATGAGACTAACGAGACTAACTTGGGACGGACAAACGCAAACGTTAGTCTCATTACAAGGTTAGTCTAAGTTCGTCCCATGTTAGTCTAAGTTCGTCCCATGTTAGTCTAAGTTCGTCCCTAGTTAGTCTCTTTCTAAGGACGAACTTAGACAAACCATAGAAGGAGACTAACGAGACCAACGAGACTAACTTGGGACGAACAAAGACAAACGTAAGTCTCATTACATGGTTAGTCTAAGTTCGTCCCAAGTTAGTCTCTTTCTAAGGACGAACTTAGACAAACCTTAGAATGAGACTAACGAGACTAACTTGAGACGAACAAAGACAAACGTTACTCCCATTATAAGGTTAGTCTAAGTCCGTCCCAAGTTAGTCTAAGTTCGTCCCAAGTTAGTCTCTTTCTAAGGACGAACTTAGACAAACCTTAGAATGAGACTAACGAGACAAACTCTCATTCTAAGGTTTGTCTAAGTTCGTCCCAAGTTTGTCTAAGTTCGTGTCTAGATAGTCTCTTCTTAAGGACGAACTTAGACAAACCTTAGAATGAGACTAACGAGACTAACTTGGGACGAACAAAGACAAACGTTAGTCTCATTACAAGGTTATTCTAAGTTCGTCCCAAGTTAGTCTAAGTTCCTCCCTAGTTAGTCTCTTTCTAAGGATAACGAGACAAACATGGGACGAACAAAGACAAACGTGAGTCTCATTATAAGGTTTGTCTAATTTCGTCCCAAGTAAGTCTAAGTTCCTCCCTAGTTAGTCTCTTTCTAAGGACGAACTTAGACAAACCTTAGAATGAGACTAACGAGACTAACTTGGAACGAACAAAGACAAACTTTATTCCTAAGGTTAGTCTAAGTTCGTCCTTAGAAAGAGACTAACTAGGGACGAACTTAGACTAACTTGGGACGAACTTAGACTAACCTTGTTATGAGACTAACGTTTGTCTTTGATCGTCACAAGTTAGTCTCGTTAGTCTCATTCTAAGGTTTGTCTAAGTTCGTCCTTAAGAAGGGACTAACTAGGGACCAACTTAGACTACCTTGGGACGAACTTAGACAAACCTTAGAATGAGAGTTTGTTTCGTTAGTCTGATTCTAAGGTTTGTCTAAGTTCGTCCTTAGAAAGAGACTAACTTGGGACGAACTTAGAGTAACCTTGTAATGAGACTAAAGTTTGTCTTTGTTCGTCCCAAGTTAGTCTCGTTAGTCTCATTCTTAGGTTTGTCTAAGTCCGTCCTTAGAAAGAGACTAACTAGGGACGAACTTAGACTAACTTGGGACGAACTTAGACTAACCTTATAATGAGACTAAAGTTTGTCTTTGTTCGTCCCAAGTTAGTCTCGTTAGTCTCATTTAAGGTTTGTCTAAGTTCGTCCTTAGAAAGAGACCAACTAGGGACGAACTTAGACTAACTTGGGACGAACTTAGACTAACCTTATAATGAGACTAACTTTTGTCTTTGTTCGTCCCAAGTTAATCTCGTTAGTCTCATTCTAAGGTTTATCTAAGTTTGTCCTTAGAAAGAGACTAACTATGGACAAACTTATACAAACTTGGGACGAACTTAGACTAACCTTGTAATAAGACTAAAGTTTGTCTTTGTTCGTCCCAAGTTAGTCTCGTTAGTCTCATTCTTAGGTTTGTCTAAGTTCGTCCTTAGAAAGAGACTAACTAGGGACGAACTTAGACTAAGTTGGGACGAACTTAGACTAACCTTGTAATGAGACTAACGTTTGTCTTTGTTCGTCCCAAGTTAGTCTCGTTAGTCTCATTCTAAGGTTTGTCTAAGTTCGTCCATAGAAAGAGAATAACTTGGGACGAACTTAGACTAACCTTGTAATGAGACTAAAGTTTGTCTTTGTTCGTCCCAAGTTAGTCTCGTTAGTCTCATTCTAAGGTTTGTCTAAGTTCGTCCTTAGAAAGAGACTAACTAGGGACGAACTTAGAATAACTTGGGACGAACTTAGACTAACCTTGTAATGAGACTAACGTTTGTCTTTGTTCGTCCCAAGTTAGTCTCGTTAGTCTCATTCTAAGGTTTGTCTAAGTTCGTCCTTAAGAAGAGACTAACTAGGGACGAACTTAGACTAACTTGGGACGAACTTAGACAAACCTTAGAATGAGAGTTTGTCTCGTTAGTCTCATTCTAAGGTTTGTCTAAGTTCGTCCTTTGAAAGAGACTAACTTGGGATGAACTTAGACTAACCTCGTAATGAGACTAACGTTTGTCTTTGTTCGTCCCAAGTTAGTCTCGTTTGTCTCCTTCTAAGGTTTGTCTAACTTCGTCCTTAGAAATAGACTAATTAGGGACGAACTTAGACTAACTTGGGACGAACTTAGACTGGCCTTGTAATTAGACTAACGTTTGTGTTTGTTCGTCCCAAGTTAGTCTCGTTAGTCTCATTCTAAGGTTTGTCTAAGTTCGTCCTTAGAAAGAGACTAACTAGGGACGAAGTTAGACAAACCTTATAATGAGACAAACGTTTGTCTTTGTTCGTCCCAAGTTAGTCCCGTTAGTCGCATTCTAAGGTTTGTCTAAGTTCGTCCTTAGAAAGAGACTAACTTGGGACGAACTTAGACTAACATTGTAATGAGACTAACGTTTGTCTTTGTTCGTCCCAAGTTAGCCTCGTTAGTCTCATTCTAAGGTTTGTCTAAGTTCGTCCTTAGAAAGAGACTAACTAGGGACGAACTTAGACTAACTTGGGACGAACTTAGACTAACCTTGTTATGAGATTAACGTTTGTCTTTGATCGTCACAAGTTAGTCTCGTTAGTCTCATTCTAAGGTTTGTGTAAGTTCGTCCTTAAGAAGGGACTAACTAGGGACCAACTTAGACTACCTTGGGACGAACTTAGACAAACCTTAGAATGAGAGTTTGTTTCGTTAGTCTGATTCTAAGGTTTGTCTAAGTTCGTCCTTAGAAAGAGACTAACTTGGGACGAACTTAGACTAACCTTGTAATGTGACTAAAGTTTGTCTTTGTTCGTCCCAAGTTAGTCTCGTTAGTCTCTTTCTTAGGTTTGTCTAAGTCCGTCCTTAGAAAGAGACTAACTAGGGACGAACTTAGACTAACTTGGGACGAACTTAGACTAACCTTATAATGAGACTAAAGTTTGTCTTTGTTCGTCCCAAGTTAGTCTCGTTAGTCTCATTTAAGGTTTGTCTAAGTTCGTCCTTAGAAAGAGACCAACTAGGGACGAACTTAGACTAACTTGGGACGAACTTAGACTAACCTTTTAATGAGACTAACTTTTGTCTTTGTTCGTCCCAAGTTAATCTCGTTAGTCTCATTCTAAGGTTTATCTAAGTTCGTCCTTAGAAAGAGACTAACTATGGACAAACTTATACAAACTTGGGACGAACTTAGACTAACCTTGTAATAAGACTAAAGTTTGTCTTTGTTCGTCCCAAGTTAGTCTCGTTAGTCTCATTCTTAGGTTTGTCTAAGTTCGTCCTTAGAAAGAGACTAACTAGGGACGAACTTAGATTAACTTGGGACGAACTTAGACTAACCTTATAATGAGACTAAAGTTTGTCTTTGTTCGTCCCAAGTTAGTCTCGTTAGTCTCATTTCAGGTTTGTCTAAGTTCTTCCTTAGAAAGAGACTAACTAGGGACGAACTTAGACTAACTTGGGATGAACTTAGACTAACCTTATAATGAGACTAACGTTTGTCTTTGTTCGTCCCAAGTTAGTCTCGTTAGTCTCATTCTAAGGTTTGTCTAAGTTCGTCCTTAGAAAGAGACTAACTAGGGACGAACTTAAACTAACTTGGGACGAACTTAGACTAACCTTGTAATGAGACTAACGTTTGTCTTTGTTCGTCCCAAGTTAGTCTCGTTAGTCTCATTCTAAGGTTTGTCTAAGTTCGTCCTTAGAAAGAGAATCACTTGGTACGAACTTAGACTAACCTTGTAATGAGACTAACGTTTGTGTTTGTTCGTCCCAAGTTAGTCTCGTTAGTCTCATTCTAAGGTTTGTCTAAGTTCGTCCTTAGAAAGAGACTAACTAGGGACGAAGTTAGACAAACCTTATAATGAGACAAACGTTTGTCTTTGTTCGTCCCAAGTTAGTCCTGTTAGTCGCATTCTAAGGTTTGTCTAAGTTCGTCCTTAAGAAGAGACTAACTAGGGACGAAGTTAGACTAACTTGGGACGAACTTAGACAAACCTTAGAATGAGAGTTTGTCTCGTTAGTCTCATTCTAAGGTTTGTCTAAGTTCGTCCTTAGAAAGAGACTAACTTGGGACGAACTTAGACTAACCTTGTAATGAGACTAAAGTTTGTCTTTGTTCATCCCAAGTTAGTCTCGTTAGTCTGATTCTAAGGTTTGTCTAAGTTCGTCCTTAGAAAGAGACTAACTAGGGACGAACTTAGACTAACTTGGGACGAACTTAGACTAACCTTGTTATGAGACTAACGTTTGTCTTTGATCGTCACAAGTTAGTCTCGTTAGTCTCATTCTAAGGTTTGTGTAAGTTCGTCCTTAAGAAGGGACTAACTAGGGACCAACTTAGACTACCTTGGGACGAACTTAGACAAACCTTAGAATGAGAGTTTGTTTCGTTAGTCTGATTCTAAGGTTTGTCTAAGTTCGTCCTTAGAAAGAGACTAACTTGGGACGAACTTAGAGTAACCTTGTAATGAGACTAAAGTTTGTCTTTGTTCGTCCCAAGTTAGTCTCGTTAGTCTCATTCTTAGGTTTGTCTAAGTCCGTCCTTAGAAAGAGACTAACTAGGGACGAACTTAGACTAACTTGGGACGAACTTAGACTAACCTTATAATGAGACTAAAGTTTGTCTTTGTTCGTCCCAAGTTAGTCTCGTTAGTCTCATTTAAGGTTTGTCTAAGTTCGTCCTTAGAAAGAGACCAACTAGGGACGAACTTAGACTAACTTGGGACGAACTTAGACTAACCTTATAATGAGACTAACTTTTGTCTTTGTTCGTCCCAAGTTAATCTCGTTAGTCTCATTCTAAGGTTTATCTAAGTTCGTCCTTAGAAAGAGACTAACTATGGACAAACTTATACAAACTTGGGACGAACTTAGACTAACCTTGTAATAAGACTAAAGTTTGTCTTTGTTCGTCCCAAGTTAGTCTCGTTAGTCTCATTCTTAGGTTTGTCTAAGTTCGTCCTTAGAAAGAGACTAACTAGGGACGAACTTAGACTAAGTTGGGACGAACTTAGACTAAGTTGGGACGAACTTAGACTAACCTTATAATGAGACTAAAGTTTGTCTTTGTTCGTCCCAAGTTAGTCTCGTTAGTCTCATCTAAGGTTTGTCTAAGTTCGTCCTTAGAAAGAGACCAACTAGGGACGAACTTAGACTAACTTGGGACGAACTTAGATTTACCTTATAGTGAGACTAACTTTTGTCTTTGTTCGTCCCAAGTTAATCTCGTTAGTCTCATTCTAAGATTTATCTAAGTTCGTCCTTAGAAAGAGACTAACTATGGACAAACTTATACAAACTTGGGACGAACTTAGACTAACCTTGTAATAAGACTAAAGTTTGTCTTTGTTCGTCCCAAGTTAGTCTCGTTAGTTTCATTCTAAGGTTTGTCTAAGTTCGTCCTTAGAAAGAGACTAACTAGGGACGAACTTAGAATAACTTGGGACGAACTTAGACTAACCTTGTAATGAGACTAACGTTTGTCTTTGTTCGTCCCAAGTTAGTCTCGTTAGGCTCATTCTAAGGTTTGTCTAAGTTCGTCCTTAAGAAGAGACTAACTAGGGACGAACTTAGACTTACTTGGGACGAACTTAGACAAACCTTAGAATGAGAGTTTGTCTCGTTAGTCTCATTGTAAGGTTTGTCTAAGTTCGTCCTTTGAAAGAGACTAACTTGGGATGAACTTAGACTAACCTTGTAATGAGACTAACGTTTGTCTTTGTTCGTCCCAAGTTAGTCTCGTTTGTCTCCTTCTAAGGTTTGTCTAACTTCGTCCTTAGAAAGAGACTAACTAGGGACAAACTTAGACTAATTTGGGACGAACTTAAACTGACCTTGTAATAAGACTAACGTTTGTGTTAGATCGTCCCAAGTTAGTCTCGTTAGTCTCATTCTAAGGTTTGTCTAAATTCGTCCTTAGAAAGAGACTAACTAGGGACGAACTTAGACTAACCTTGTAATGACACTAACGTTTGTCTTTGTTCGTCCCAGGTTAGTCTTGTTAGTCTCATTCTAAGGTTTGTCTAAGTTCGTCCTTAAGAAGAGACTAACTAGGGACGAACTTAGACTAACTTGTGACGAACTTAGACAAACCTGATGTTCCCTTGAGTGGCATGTGTTTGGCAAAACGTGGTTAGACAGTTCGAGCAGGAGTTCAGGGGGAGTTCGAACATATCCTAACACTCATGTACAGCGTGGAGCAGACGCAAGGATATTTTCCGGAAGATATTGGCAACGAAGATTTCGTCAAGGTAAAGATGGCGTGCGACTTATTCGAGCAAGATATTCGAATGAATATGCTCATTGAAGACGGCGTGACTTGCTTGGGAAAGAAGACGTCTTCGTATATTCTTCCATCCGATTGGATAAGATATACATCAAATATCTAGGAGTATCTCCTGAATATTTGATGGGATTATCTTGTGCAGTTTAGGGTTTCGTCCGAAGCATATAAATACATTGCTGAGGCGCCCTCATTCTGTATCGCTTTCAAGATCAAACATACACGAGAAACCCTACCGATTGGAGAAGAAGAAAGCGACGGCCGTTTGTACTTTCCCCATTGGAAATACATCGGTGTGAGCTCAGTCTGATACGTGCCATTCAGACTGACCAGAGGTAATCACGTTCAGTGCACAAACAGAACAACCTGCTTTCGAGAGAAAGCGACCGAGCTTCAGGAGAAGATCGAGTACGTTCGGACAGAGAGTCTGGACGAAGGGGATCAAGGGGAGTTGCGACGAACCTTGGTTGCAAATCTGAGAGACGGAGGAATAGAGGCTAGGCAATTACAAGGTGTAAGTGTAAGTCCACGTGAAAGCTCTATACTCATAATAAAGATTTGTTGTCCCTTTTCCGGGTGTGGGAAACCCCGCAGAGTAGGCCTGGCCGAACTGGGTTATCAACCTGTGCGTGCTCCTGTTTTACTGTTCTGTTTGATCTATTTGTTGAACTGTTGTGGAGGGAGTTCAAGGTCTGTCGACACACGACCTAGAACACTTGCTTGAACAGGGGATATAATTTCAATTGGTATCAGAGCAAACACTCGACACACTGAGTGGGATCCTGAACTGTTCAAGATGCCTCTGAAAGAAGGACAAAGCATCACCAGACCTCCGTTGCTTGAAGGATCGAACTATGCCACCTGGAAACCTATGATGCGATCCTTTCTGAAATCCCTTGACGAGAAAGCATGGATGACTGTTCAGAGAGGCTGGACTGAACCTATGATGAACAATCTAACTGGTGAACCTATCCTGAAACCAAAAACCTTGTGGAGTGAAGAAGAGAACAAGGCATCCATGGGAAACTCAAAGGCGATGAATGCTATCTTCTCGGCTGTAGATGAGAACGTCATGAAGTTGATCATTAACTGTGAAGTAGCAAAGGATGCGTGGGATATTCTCCAAACGGCATATGAAGGCACGGACAAAGTTCGCAACTCGAGAATGCAGATTGTCACTACTAAGTTTGAAGAGATGAAGATGAACGAGAGTGAAACTATCTCTGAGTACAACACTAGAGTTCTGGAACTGTCCAACGAGGCTGCTGCTCTAGGAAAGCCGATTGAGGAAGAGAGGATGGCCAGTAAAGTCTTAAGATCACTTCCTCCGCGATTTGCTATGAAAGTCACGGCTATTGAGTAAATGCACGACATCTCCAAACAAAAACTGGACGAGCTGATGGGGTCTCTCAGAACTTACGAGATTAACCATAAATTCCAAACCGGAGATATGAAGGGAATCGCCCTGAAAGCAGAACTGTCTGAAGACAAAGTGGAGGCTGGCTGCACCACTGAGCAACTGGCCATGATGGCTCAAAACTTCAGCAGAATGGTGCGCAAGATAATTAGACGTGAACAAGGTCAGTCTTCATCAACTGGTTTCCGAAACTGGAAGTCCGACAGATCAAGGTCCAGTGACTCAAGGCAAGACTCCTCTGACAAAAAAAAGGAAGAAATTCAGTGTCATGAATGCAGAGGTTTCGGTCATATTGCTTCACAATGTGCGAATACTCTCATGAAAAAGAAGGCAATGGTCGCGAGCTTCAGCGATAGTGAGTCAGACGAAGATAAAGGAGGTACAACCACCAACTTTGTGGCCTTTACTTCCACTCTGGATGGTTACAGCAGCACCAGTAAACCTGTTCTACCTCTGTTGGAACTCCCGGCTGAAGATGTCTCAGACAGTGATGGTGAAGAACTCACGCAGGAGGCTCTGGGTGAGACATATAAGGATCTGTATGAGAAGTGGCTGCTTCTGATCAAGATTAACAAAAAGCTGAATGACACAGTTGCAAGCGTCACCTTGGATAAGGACAAGGTCTGGCAGGAGGTTGAGATATTACTTACACAGAAGGTTGAGCTCGAAGGCACGGTAGACTCTCTGAATACTCGTCTAGCTGAGATGAAACAGGAAAGGCTGTGTCTCCTTGCTCAGAAAACAGAGCTCTTAGGTACTGTCTCCTCTCTGAAAGTTGAAATGGAGAATGACCGTGACACTCATCCTGTAGGCATGGTGGGTCTAAGAAAAACCATCACAGATCTGAAGCGCAAAGAAGTGTTCCAGTTAAGAAGGGTAGAACAGCTGGAACTTCAGCTAGAATCTAAAAGCATGGAGCACTCAACTACCAAGGAGGAACTGAATCACCTCAAACAGTCGGTAAGAATGCTCAACTCTGGCACTAAAGACTTAAATGACATTCTCGGATCTCAGAGAATGGAGTCTGGACATAGAGGATTGGGGTTCACAGGAGAAGGCAGTTCAAAAGGTACAACATTTGTTAAAACAAAACCAGTGTCGGAACAGATGCCTGAACAGAAGGTGAGAAAGCACCCTAGACAGAAAGTGGATCTGTCCCAAGACAAAGCCAAAGGCAGGACTGGCAAAACTCACTCCAGTTCCACCTCCAATCAAAAGAAAGATTTGCGCACATGCTGGTACTGCTTTCAGGATGGTCACATCAGATCCAAGTGTCGGCTGTTTCTTGCTGAACGTCGAGGGCATAAACAACAGATCAAACCTCGACAGAAACAGGTATGGGTACCAAAGGAACAACAGACAGTATGCATGGTGGCCTGTTGCTCCTCAAGAAAAATAGTGCAAAATAGTTGGTACTTCGACAGCGGATGCTCTGCTCACATGACAGGTAACTCTGAATATCTCTCGCATATTAGACCTGTTGAGCAGATGCGGTTTGTCACCTTCGCGGCTGGTAGGAAGAGTCAGGTGATCGGCTGTGGGACATTGAAGGTTCCGGATCTCCCTGCACTCGAGGACACCCTCCTGGTTGAAGGTCTGACAATGAATCTTATTAGCATCAGTCAACTGTGTGACAATGGACACTATGTGTCATTCTCTAGTGACTCATGCTTGGTTCTAGACGAGAATGGTGATTCTGTGATGAAAGGCAAAAGGATGGCAAATAACTGTTACACCATCAGCATGGGAGTCGAAAGTTTTGACAAGCCACGGTCTACTCTGGAAGCCATACATCGGGTTATGCGAGGGGGAGTGAATAAGACCCTGCACACAAGGTCAGATAGGAGAACCGCACAAATCCATGTTGGCAAGAATACCAGGAGACTGCTGGATCAAAGGGTGTCACAGTTACAGAAGGAATTCGAACAGAAGATAACACAGCTGAAAATGGAGTTCGAACCGTTTCCACGAATGAATGTCATGCCACTGGATGAGAAATTGAATAAGATTCAACAGTTTGGAACACCCAGATCCTCCTTGGGTCTGCGTGGTTTCATAAACTAAGTGTTCCAGGCAGTGGTCAGTCAAAGGCGAATCCCCAGCTACATCAGTTGGACTGACCACCGAAGAACGTGAGCTGGAACAGCTGGCACAATTCTTAAAAGTCAAATATTTATTCTGAAAGATTTGATTTACGCCGTTTCTATTTTGGAAAGCGACTTGGCTCTTTTTGGGAAGTTGAAGAGGCAGAAAAGACTTTTATTTTCAAACCACAACTGCTCAGCGTATTTTCTCTCCTGTCTCAAACCCTAGAACGGCGAACACTCTCTCGACTGCCCTCTCCAAACGACGATGGTGAACACTAGGAAATCTGCAAGGTCCGGCGTCAAATCCGCTGAGAAGAAGAGCATGCAATCCTCAAAGTCTCTGACGGCAAAACCCCAAATTCCAAAGACGAAAGCTCCGAAGGAGAAAAAGACGGCACCTTTTCTCCCTGATTCTAAAGTCTTGGGCGATACCAAGAAGATTGGCGAAGGAACTGCCAGTGAGGAGCTTCAGACGACCGCGGGCGTCTCCTTCATCCCTTGTTCAACTCAAGCTTGTCCCCAATCGGAGGTATTTTCATCTATACCTTCAACTTCTGCAAGTATTCCGACAGTTGAAAATATTGTGTTGAAAGAAGTTGTGAATGTGAGTATTGGGGAGGCGGTAAAGTCTGCTGGTAGTGATGAAGCCAGGAGGGCTGAGATTTGTGTTGACAAGGGCAAGGTTGTGTTTTGTGATACTAGTAAAAAGGGTGATGATGTCTCTAAGTGTGTTAAAGAAACGGAACCCAGGCTGTCAGAGACAAGAGGGTCTGGTATTTCAGATGTGTGGAAGGCGAAAATTCAAGCTTCCGGGTACGTTCGTCCAGGAGGATTTCAAAGAAAGAAGGTAACTCGCCGAGCTGCCTCTCCCAGACAATGCCTGGCAAAGATCAGCTCTATCAGAAGGAGGGTCTCTGATATTTCCAATGAGGGAAAGAAGAGTATGAGGAAGTTGGTAATGGAATATGCTCCTGTTGTTGGCTCGGCTGAGGAGATTGGAGTCTCAGAAGGAGAAGTTGCTGAGACTGTGAGTATGAAGCCGGTTTTTTCAGTAAACGGTGTTGGTGTGATTGATGAAGAACCTGAGGTTGCGGAAGGAGATGAAGATCTGGACAGTGTGTTCAAAGATATTGATGATTTTGCTGAAAATCTGCAAAAAGAGGATTTTGGTGCTCTGTCAGGAGTGGAGTCAGGTGGTACTTCAGTTCCAGGTGTTGCTGAGGAGACTGTGCTTGTCCCAGCTGTTGCTCAAGATGATCTTCTTCGTGATCACATGGAGGATGTTGGTGCATCAGTTCGTGAGGATACTACGAAGCCAGTTTCAAAGGAGGGTACACTGCCAGATGATGACCAAGATATTGCTCCTCTTATCTCTCTCAAAAGGCAAAAGAAGGACAAGGGAAAGAAGAAGGTGGCGTTTGAAAAATCTGCCAAGGGAACAGTCCAAGAGTTTGCAAAGGAGGGCAACCTGGCAGGGGGAGCTGATTCATCTAAGAAGAGAAAACGTGAAGCTCCTGTCCCTGTTTCAGTGGATGCTGGAAGATGTGAAGTTCCATCTCCTGAAGCTGATTATGTCCCAGTGGGATTGGTCAAGAAAGGCATCTGGTTCGTCAGTCGTGATGCATACAACAAGTGGAACTGTGTGCTGAAAAGAAAGATCATACCTGAGAGGTTGCTGGAGGAGTCCAGTTACAAAGGGAAGGAAGTGATTAAGGTGCTTAAAGAGTCGGATCTGTTCTGGACGTTGGACAGATGCAAGCCGTTCAACGAACAGCTGGTGCGTGAGGCCATGGCAAACTTGCCTCCAAAGTTTGGGGCCATTGGTGAGGCAGATTATGGGGTTTTCTGTGTAAGGGGAAGAAGGATCAAGATTGATCCTGAGCTGATCAATGTATTCTTCGCAATGGACGACCCAGCGGTAGATGAAGAAGAATCCAGCTTTGAGAAGATAGTAAGCACCATCACTGCAGGCTCTGTTCAGTGGAGGCCTGAGTCAGTTGTGCATACAGCAGATCTTTCTACATTCTATTCAATGCTGTTTTTCATTGCTGTTTTCAACTGGAGGCCGTCTACTCATCGCTCAACGGTCAACAAGGACATGGCTCATCTGCTTTATCAGATAGGGAATAAGCTGAAGTTCAACCTAGGCAGAGTGATGTTCAATCAGATTGCTGAACATGCCAATTCGACGAGATCTCTGCATCAGATTTGCTTCCCGTCTCTGATATACGAGCTGATCATCCATCAAGCTCCTGATTTGAAGGCTTCGCCTGACCAACTCTCAAAGGCTCCCAGCAAGTTCATCGTTGACCACAAGTTGTTTAAAGGGCGTCACGTGAACGATCTCAAGGAGAAAGGAAACGATGTGGCGGAGTCCAGTCGAGAGGGAGCCAGAATGGGCCGAGATGAGCGAAACAAGTTGCTCCGAGATCTTAATGCCATCATTGCTGCGGATAAGGAACAGCGTCGCCGGATCAACAGGCTTGCTCGTGCACTCAGCTACCCCAGTGATGATGAATCAGAAGCTACTGCCTCTGCTGAAGTCTCCATTGAAGAAGCTTCTGATTAAAGGTCCACTGTTTTCAAACTCTCTGAACTCAGTTTTCGTTTAAAACTTTAGCTATTTTGTGCTTGTTCTGGCACAGTTTGATTTGCTGTTCGAACTAGATCGGACCCCTTGCCAGTTTGTGGCAAAAAGGGGGAGTATTTTGAGGTGGTGACATTCTTTTTGTTCCCTCAAGGTTGTCGACTGCCTAGATAGTTAGATAGATCTAGTTATCTAGTAGATTTGGTTTTGCCAAAATGCCAAGGGGGAGATTGATGTTCCCTTGAGTGGCATGTGTTTGGCAAAACGTGGTTAGACAGTTCGAGCAGGAGTTCAGGGGGAGTTCGAACATATCCTAGCACTCATGTACAGCGTGGAGCAGACGCAACGATATTTTCCGGAAGATATTGGCAACGAAGATTTCGTCAAGTTAAAGATGGCGTGCGACTTATTCGAGCAAGATATTCGAATGAATATGCTCATTGAAGACGGCGTGACTTGCTTGGGAAAGAAGACGTCTTCGTATATTCTTCCATCCGATTGGATAAGATATACATCAAATATCTAGGAGTATCTCCTGAATATTTGATGGGATTATCTTGTGCAGTTTAGGGTTTCGTCCGAAGCATATAAATACATTGCTGAGGCGCCCTCATTCTGTATCTCTTTCAAGATCAAACATACACGAGAAACCCTACTGATTGGAGAAGAAGAAAGCGACGGCCGTTTGTACTTTCCCCACTGGAAATACATCGGTGTGAGCTCAGTCTGATACGTTCCATTCAGACTGACCAGAGGTAATCACGTTCAGTGCACAAACAGAACAACCTGCTTTCGAGAGAAAGCGACCGAGCTTCAGGAGAAGATCGAGTACGTTCGGACAGAGAGTCTGGACGAAGGGGATCAAGGGGAGTTGCGACGAACCTTGGTTGCAAATCTGAGAGACAGAGGAATAGAGGCTAGGCAATTACAAGGTGTAAGTGTAAGTCCACGTGAAAGCTCTATACTCGTAATAAAGATTTGTTGTCCCTTTTCCGGGTGTGGGAAACCCCCCAGAGTAGGCCTGGCCGAACTGGGTTATCAACCTGTGCGTGCTCCTGTTTTACTGTTCTGTTTGATCTGTTTGTTGAACTGTTGTGGAGGGAGTTCAAGGTCTGTCGACACACGACCTAGAACACTTGCTTGAACAGGGGATATAATTTCAAAACCTTAGAATGAGAGTTTGACTCGTTAGTCTCATTCTAAGGTTTGTCTAAGTTCGTCCTTAGAAAGAGACTAACTTGGGACGAACTTAGACTAACCTTGTAATGAGACTAACGTTTGTCTTTGTTCATCCCAAGTTAGTCTCGTTTGTCTCCTTCTAAGGTTTGTCTAACTTCGTCCTTAGAAATAGACTAACTAGGGACGAACTTAGACTAACTTGGGACGAACTTAGACTGACCTTGTAATTAGACTAACGTTTGTGTTTGTTCGTCCCAAGTTAGTCTCGTTAGTCTCATTCTAAGGTTTGTCTAAGTTCGTCCTTAGAAAGAGACTAACTAGGGACGAACTTAGACTAACATTGTAATGAGACTAACGTTTGTCTTTGTTCGTCCCAAGTTAGTCTCGTTAGTCTCATTCTAAGGTTTGTCTAAGTTCGTCTTTAAGAAGAGACTAACTAGGGACGAACTTTGACTAACTTGGGACGAACTTAGACTAACCTTAGAATGAGAATAAAGTTTGTCTTTGTGCGTTCCAAGTTAGTCTCGTTAGTCTCATTCTAAGGTTTGTCTAAGTTCTCCCTTAGAAAGAGAATAACTCAGGACTAACTTAGACTAACTTGGGACGAACTTAGACTGACCTTGTAATGAGACTAACGTTTGTGTTAGTTCGTCCCAAGTTAGTCTCATTAGTCGCATTCTAAGGTTTGTCTAAGTTCGTCCTTAGAAAGAGACTAACTAGGGACGAACTTAGACTAACTTTGGACGAACTTAGACTAACCTTGTAATGAGACTAACGTTTGTCTTTGTTCGTCCCAAGTTAGTCTCGTTTGTCTCATTTTAAGGTTTGTCTAAGTTCGTCCTTAAGAAGAGACTAACTAGGGACGAACTTAGACTAACTTGGGACGAACTTAGACAAACCTTAGAATGAGAGTTTGTCTCGTTAGTCTCATTCTAAGGTTTGTCTAAGTTCGTCCTTAGAAAGAGACTAACTTGGGACGAACTTAGACTATCCTTGTAATGAGACTAAAGTTTGTCTTTGTTCGTCCCAAGTTAGTCTCTTTAGTTTCATTCTAAGGTTTGTCTAAGTTCGTCCTTAGAAAGAGACTAACTAGGGACGAACTTAGACTAACTTGGGACGAACTTAGACTAACCTTGTAACGAGACTAACTTTTGTCTTTGTTCGTCCCAAGTTAGTCTCGTTAGTCTCATTCTAAGGTTTGTCTATGTTCGTCCTTAAGAAGAGACTAACTAGGGACGAACTTAGACTAACTTGGGACGAACTTAGACAAACCATAGAATGGGAGTTTGTCTCGTTAGTCTCATTCTAAGGTTTGTCTAAGTTCGTCCTTAGAAAGAGACTAACTTGGGACGAACTTAGACTAACCTTGTAATGAGACTAAAGTTTGTCTTTGTTCGTCCCAAGTTAGTCTCGTTAGTCTCATTCTTAGGTTTGTCTAAGTTCGTCCTTAGAAAGAGACTAATTTGGGACGAACTTAGACTGACCTTGTAATGAGACTAACGCTTGTGTTCGTTCGTCCCAAGTTAGTCTCGTTAGTCTCATTCTAAGGTTTGTCTAAGTTCGTCCTTAGAAAGAGACTAACTAGGGACGTAGTTACAC
This sequence comes from Rhodiola chrysanthemifolia, assembly GCA_033675395.1. Classification (NCBI taxonomy): domain Eukaryota; kingdom Viridiplantae; phylum Streptophyta; class Magnoliopsida; order Saxifragales; family Crassulaceae; genus Rhodiola; species Rhodiola chrysanthemifolia. Next base: position 962,895 of record CM066204.1, read on the forward strand.
AAACCTTATAATGAGACAAACATTTGTCTTTGTTCGTCCCAAGTTAGTCTCGTTAGTCTCATTCTAAGGTTTGTTTAAGTTCGTCCTTAGAAAGAAACTAACTAGGGACGAACTTAGACTAAATACGGACGAACTTAGACCAACTTGGGCCGAACTTAGACTAACCTTGTAATGAGACTAACGTTTGTCTTTGTTCGTCCCAAGTTAGTCTCGTTAGTCTCATTCTAACATTTTTCTAAGTTCGTCCTTAAGAAGAGACTAACTAGGGACGAAATTGGACTAACTTGGGACGAACTTAGACAAACCTTAGAATGAGAGTTTGTCTCGTTAGTCTCATTCTAAGGTTTGTCTAAGTTCGTCCTTTGAAAGAGACTAATTTGGGACGAACTTAGACTGACCTTGTAATGAGACTAACGCTTGTGTTAGTTCGTCCCAAGTTAGTCTCGTTAGTCTCATTCTAAGGTTTGTCTAAGTTCGTCCTTAGAAAGAGACTAACTAGGGACGTAGTTAGACAAACCTTATAATGAGACAAACGTTTGTCTTTGTTCGTCCCAATTTAGTCTCGTTAGTCTCATTCTAAGGTTTGTTTAAGTTCGTCCTTAGAAAGAAACTAACTAGGGACGAACTTAGACTAACTTGGGACGAACTTAGACTAACCTTAGAATGAGAATAAAGTTTGTCTTTGTTCGTTCCAAGTTAGTCTCGTTCGTCTCATTCCAAGGTTTGTCTAAGTTCTCCCTTAGAAAGAGAATAACTAGGGACGAACTTAGACTAACTTGGGACGAACTTAGACAAACCTTATAATGAGACTAACGCTTGTCTTTGTTCGTCCCAAGTTAGTCTCGTTAGTCTCATTATAAGGTTTGTCTAAGTTCCTCCTTAGAAAGAGACTAACTAGGGACGAACTTAGACTAACTTGGGACGAACTTTGACTAACCTTATAATGAGACTAAAGTTTGTCTTTGTTCGTCCCAAGTTAGTCTCGTTAGTCTCATTTAAGGTTTGTCTAAGTTCGTCCTTAGAAAGAGACTAACTAGGGACGAACTTAGACTAACTTGGGACGAACTTAGACTAACCTTATAATGAGACTAACGTTTGTCTTTGTTCGTCCCAAGTTAGTCTCGTTAGTCTCATTCTAAGGTTTGTCTAAGTTCGTCCTTAGAAAGAGACTAACTAGGGACGAACTTAGACTAACTTGGGACGAACTTAGACTAACCTTATAATGAGACTAAAGTTTGTCTTTGTTCGTCCCAAGTTAGTCTCTTTAGTTTCATTTAAGGTTTGTCTAAGTTCGTCCTTAGAAAGAGACTAACTAGGGACGAACTTAGACTAACCTTATAATGAGACTAACGTTTGTCTTTGTTCGTCCCAAGTTAGTCTCGTTAGTCTCATTCTAAGGTTTGTCTAAGTTCGTCCTTAGAAAGAGACTAACTAGGGACGAACTCAGACTAACTTGGGACGAACTTAGACTAACCTTATAATGAGACTAACGTTTGTCTTTGTTCGTCCCAAGTTAGTCTCGTAAGTCTCATTCTAAGGTTTGTCTAAGTTCGTCCTTAAGAAGAGACTAACTAGGGACGAAATTGGACTAACTTGGGACGAACTTAGACAAACCTTAGAATGAGAGTTTGTCTCGTTAGTCTCATTCTAAGGGTTGTCTAAGTTCGTCCTTTGAAAGAGACTAATTTGGGACGAACTTAGACTGACCTTGTAATGAGACTAACGCTTGTGTTAGTTCGTCCCAAGTTAGTCTCGTTAGTCTCATTCTAAGGTTTGTCTAAGTTCGTCCTTAGAAAGAGACTAACTAGGGACGTAGTTAGACAAACCTTATAATGAGACAAACGTTTGTCTTTGTTCGTCCCAAATTAGTCTCGTTAGTCTAAGGACGAAGTTAGACAAACCTTAGAAGGAGACAAACGAGCCTAACTTGGGACGAACAAAGACAAACATTAGTCTCATTACAGGGTTAGTCTAAGTTCGTCCCAAATTAGTCTCTTTCAAAGGACGAACTTAGACAAACCTTAGAATGAGACTAACGAGACAAACTCTCATTCTAAGGTTTGTCTAAGTTCGTCCCAAGTTAGTCAAAGTTCGTCCCTAGTTAGTCTCTTCTTAAAGACGAACTTAGACAAACCTTAGAATGAGACTAACGATACTAACTTGGGACGAACAAAGACAAACGTTAGTCTCATTACAAGGTTAGTCTAAGTTCGTCCCAAGTTAGTCTAAGTTCGTTCCTAGTTAGTCTCTTTCTAAGGACGAACTTAGACAAACCTAAGAATGAGACTAACGAGACTAACTTGGGACGAACAAAGACAAACTTTAGTCTCAATACAAGGTTAGTCTAAGTTCGTCCCAAGTTAGTCTAAGTTCGTCCCTAGTTTGTCTCTTTCTAAGGACGAACTTAGACAAACATTAGAATGAGACTAACGAGACTAACTTGGGACGAACAAAGACAAACTTTAGTCTCATTATAAGGTTAGTCTAATTTCGTCCCAAGTTAGTCTAAGTTCGTCCCTAGTTAGTCTCTTTTTAAGGACGAACTTAGACAAACCTTATAATGAGACTAACGAGACTAACTTGGGACGAACAAAGACAAGCGTTAGTCTCCTTACAAGGTTAGTCTAAGTTCGTCCCAAGTTAGTCTAAGTTCGTCCCTAGTTAGTCTCTTTCTAAGGACGAAGTTAGACAAACCTTAGAAGGAGACAAACGAGACTAACTTGGGACGAACAAAGATAAACATTAGTCTCATTACAAGGTTAGTCTAAGTTCGTCCCAAGTTAGTCTCTTTCAAAGGACGAACTTAGACAAACCTTAGAATGAGACTAACGAGACAAACTCTCATTCTAAGGTTTGTCAAAGTTCGTCCCAAGTTAGTCTAAGTTCGTCCCTAGTTAGTCTCTTCTTAAGGACGAACTTAGACAAACCTTAGAATGAGACTAACGATACTAAGTTGGGACGAACAAAGACAAACGTTAGTCTCATTGCAAGGTTAGTCTAGGTTCGTCCCAAGTTAGTCTAAGTTCGTCCCTAGTTAGTCTCTTTCTAAGGACGAACTTAGACAAACCTAAGAATGAGACTAACGAGACTAACTTGGGACGAACAAAGACAAACTTTAGTCTCATTACAAGGTTAGTCTAAGTTCGTCCCAAGTTAGTCTCTTTCTAAGGACGAACTTAGACAAACCTTAGAATGACACTAACGAGACAAACTCTCATTCTAAGGTTTGTCTAAGTTCGTCCCAAGTTAGTCTAAGTTCGTCCCTAGTTAGTCTCTTCTTAAGGACGAACTTAGACAAACCTTAGAATGAGACTAACGAGACTAACTTGGGACAAACAAAGACAAACGTTAGTCTCATTACAAGGTTAGTCTAAGTTCGTCCCAAGTTAGTCTAAGTTCGTCCCAAGTTAGTCTAAGTTCGTCCCTAGTTAGTCTCTTTCTAAGGACGAACTTAGACAAACCTTAGAATGAGACTAACGAAACTAACTTGGGACGAACAAAGACAAACTTTTGTCTCATTACAAGGTTAGTCTAAGTTCGTCCCAAGTTAGTCTATTTCTAAGGACGAACTTAGACAAACCTTAGAATGAGACTAACGAGACAAACTCTCATTCTAAGGTTTGTCTAAGTTCGTCCCAAGTTAGTCTAAGTTCGTCCCTAGTTAGTCTCTTCTTAAGGACGAACTTAGACAAACCTTAGAATGAGACTAACGAGACTAACTTGGGACGAACAAAGACAAACTTTAGTCTCATTATAAAGTTAGTCTAAGTTCGTCCCAAGTTAGTCTAAGTTCGTCCCTAGTTAGTCTCTTTTTAAGGACGAACTTAGACAAACCTTATAATGAGACTAACGAGACTAACTTGGGACGAACAAAGACAAGCGTTAGTCTCATTACAAGGTTTGTCTAAGTTCGTCCCAAGTTAGTCTAAGTTCGTCCCTAGTTATTCTCTTTCTAAGGGAGAACTTAGACAAACCTTAGAATGAGACTAACGAGACTAACTTGGAACGAACAAAGACAAACTTTATTCTCATTCTAAGGTTAGTCTAAGTTCATCCCAAGTTAGTCTAAGTTCGTCCCTAGTTAGTTTCTTTCTAAGGACGAACTTAAACAAACCTAAGAATGAGACTAACGAGACTAACTTGGGACGAACAAAGACAAACGTTTGTCTCATTATAAGGTTTGTCTAACTTCGCCCCTAGTTAGTCTCTTTCTAAGGACGAACTTAGATAAACCTTAGAATGAGACTAACGACACTAACTTGGGACAAACAAAGACAAATGTTAGTCACATTATAAGGTTAGTCTAAGTTCGTCCCTAGTTAGTTTCTTTCTAAGGACGAACTTAAACAAACCTAAGAATGAGACTAACGAGACTAACTTGGGACGAACAAAGACAAACGTTTGTCTCATTATAAGGTTTGTCTAACTTCGCCCCTAGTTAGTCTCTTTCTAAGGGAGAACTTAGACAAACCTTAGAATGAGACTAACGAGACTAACTTGGAACGAACAAAGACAAACTTTATTCTCATTCTAAGGTTAGTCTAAGTTCGTCCCAAGTTAGTCTAAGTTCGTCCCTAGTTAGTTTCTTTCTAAGGACGAACTTAAACAAACCTTAGAATGCGACTAACGAGACTAACTTGGGACGAACAAAGACAAACGTTCGTCTCATTATAAGGTTTGTCTAACTTCGTCCCTAGTTAGTCTCTTTCTAAAGACGAACTTAGACAAACCTTAGAATGAGACTAACGAGACTAACTTGGGACGAACAAACACAAACGTTAGTCTCATTACAAGGTCAATATAAGTTCATCCCAAGTTAGTCTAAGTTCGTCCCAAGTTAGTCTCTTTCTAAGGACGAAGTTAGACAAACCTTAAAAGGAGACAAACGAGACTAACTTGGGACGAACAAAGACAAACGTTAGTCTCATTACAAGGTTAGTCTAAGTTCGTCCCAAGTTAGTCTCTTTCTAAGGACGAACTTAGACAAACCTTAGATTGAGACTAACGAGACACACTCTCATTCTAAGGTTTGTCTAAGTTCGTCCCAAGTTAGTCTAAGTTCATCCCTAGTTAGTCTCTTCTTAAGGACGAACTTAGACAAACCATAGAATGAGACTAACGAGACTAACTTGGGACGAACAAAGACTAACGTTAGTCTCATTACAAGGTTAGTCTAAGTTCGTCCCAAGTTAGTCTAAGTTCGTCCCTAGTTGGTCTCTTTCTAAGGACGAACTTAGACAAACCTTAGAATGAGACTAACGAGACTAACTTGGGATGAACAATGACAAACTTTAGTCTCATTACAAGGTTAGTCTAAGTTCGTCCCAAGTTAGTATAAGTTCGTCCATAGTTAGTCTCTTTCTAAGGACGAACTTAGATAAACCTTAGAATGAGACTAACGAGACTAACTTGGGACGAACAAAGACAAACGTTAGTCTCATTATAAGGTTAGGCAAAGTTCGTCCCAAGTTAGTCTAAGTTCGTCCCTAGTTAGTCTCTTTCTAAGGACGAACTTAGACAAACCTTAGAATGAGACTAACGAGACTAACTTGGGACGAACAAAGACAAACGTTAGTCTCATTATAAGGTTAGTCTAAGTTAGTCTAAGTTCGTCCAAAGTTAGTCTCTTTCTAAGGACGAACTTAGACAAACCTTAAATGAGACTAACGAGACTAACTTGGGACGAACAAACACAAACGCTAGTCTCATTACAAGGTCAGTCTAAGTTCGTCCCAAGATAGTCTAAGTTCGTCCCTAGTTAGTCTCTTTCTAAGGACGAAGTTAGACAAACCTTAGAAGCAGACAAACGAGACTAACTTGGGACGAACAAAGACAAACGTTAGTCTCATTACAAGGTTTGTCTAAGTTCGTCCCAAGTTAGTCTCTTTCTAAGGACGAACTTAGACAAACCTTAGAATGAGACTAACGAGACAAAGTCTCATTCTAAGGTTTGTCTAAGTTCGTCCCAAGTTAGTATAAGTTCGTCCCTAGTTAGTCTCTTCTTAAGGACGAACTTAGACAAACCTTAGAATGAGACTAACGAGACTAACTTGGGACGAACAAAGACAAACGTTAGTCTCATTACAAGGTTAGTCTAAGTTCGTCCCAAGTTAGTCTAAGTTCGTCCATAGTTAGTCTCTTTCTAAGGACGAACTTAGACAAACCTTAGAATGAGACTAACGAGACTAACTTGGGACGAACAAACACAAACGTTAGTCTCATGACAAGGTTAGTCTAAGTTCGTCCCAAGTTAGTCTCTTTCTAAGGACGAACTTAGACAAACCTTAGAATGAGACTAACGAGACAAACCCTCATTCTAAGGTTTGTCTAAGTTCGTCCCAAGTTAGTCTAAATTCGTCCCTAGTTAGTCTCTTTCTAAGGACGAAGTTAGACAAACCTTAGAAGCAGACAAACGAGACTAACTTGGGACGAACAAAGACAAACGTTAGTCTCATTACAAGGTTTGTCTAAGTTCGTCCCAAGTTAGTCTCTTTCTAAGGACGAACTTAGACAAACCTTAGAATGAGACTAACGAGACAAAGTCTCATTCTAAGGTTTGTCTAAGTTCGTCCCAAGTTAGTATAAGTTCGTCCCTAGTTAGTCTCTTCTTAAGGACGAACTTAGACAAACCTTATAATGAGACTAACGATACTAAGTTGGGACGAACAAAGACAAACGTTAGTCTCATTGCAAGGTTAGTCTAGGTTCGTCCCAAGTTAGTCTAAGTTCGTCCCTAGTTAGTCTCTTTCTAAGGACGAACTTAGACAAACCTAAGAATGAGACTAACGAGACTAACTTGGGACGAACAAAGACAAACTTTAGTCTCATTACAAGGTTAGTCTAAGTTCGTCCCAAGTTAGTCTCTTTCTAAGGACGAACTTAGACAAACCTTAGAATGACACTAACGAGACAAACTCTCATTCTAAGGTTTGTCTAAGTTCGTCCCAAGTTAGTCTAAGTTCGTCCCTAGTTAGTCTCTTCTTAAGGACGAACTTAGACAAACCTTAGAATGAGACTAACGAGACTAACTTGGGACAAACAAAGACAAACGTTAGTCTCATTACAAGGTTAGTCTAAGTTCGTCCCAAGTTAGTCTAAGTTCGTCCCAAGTTAGTCTAAGTTCGTCCCTAGTTAGTCTCTTTCTAAGGACGAACTTAGACAAACCTTAGAATGAGACTAACGAAACTAACTTGGGACGAACAAAGACAAACTTTTGTCTCATTACAAGGTTAGTCTAAGTTCGTCCCAAGTTAGTCTATTTCTAAGGACGAACTTAGACAAACCTTAGAATGAGACTAACGAGACAAACTCTCATTCTAAGGTTTGTCTAAGTTCGTCCCAAGTTAGTCTAAGTTCGTCCCTAGTTAGTCTCTTCTTAAGGACGAACTTAGACAAACCTTAGAATGAGACTAACGAGACTAACTTGGGACGAACAAAGACAAACTTTAGTCTCATTATAAAGTTAGTCTAAGTTCGTCCCAAGTTAGTCTAAGTTCGTCCCTAGTTAGTCTCTTTTTAAGGACGAACTTAGACAAACCTTATAATGAGACTAACGAGACTAACTTGAGACGAACAAAGACAAGCGTTAGTCTCATTACAAGGTTTGTCTAAGTTCGTCCCAAGTTAGTCTAAGTTCGTCCCTAGTTATTCTCTTTCTAAGGGAGAACTTAGACAAACCTTAGAATGAGACTAACGAGACTAACTTGGAACGAACAAAGACAAACTTTATTCTCATTCTAAGGTTAGTCTAAGTTCATCCCAAGTTAGTCTAAGTTCGTCCCTAGTTAGTTTCTTTCTAAGGACGAACTTAAACAAACCTAAGAATGAGACTAACGAGACTAAATTGGGACGAACAAAGACAAACGTTTGTCTCATTATAAGGTTTGTCTAACTTCGCCCCTAGTTAGTCTCTTTCTAAGGACGAACTTAGATAAACCTTAGAATGAGACTAACGACACTAACTTGGGACAAACAAAGACAAATGTTAGTCACATTATAAGGTTAGTCTAAGTTCGTCCCTAGTTAGTTTCTTTCTAAGGACGAACTTAAACAAACCTAAGAATGAGACTAACGAGACTAACTTGGGACGAACAAAGACAAACGTTTGTCTCATTATAAGGTTTGTCTAACTTCGCCCCTAGTTAGTCTCTTTCTAAGGGAGAACTTAGACAAACCTTAGAATGAGACTAACGAGACTAACTTGGAACGAACAAAGACAAACTTTATTCTCATTCTAAGGTTAGTCTAAGTTCGTCCCAAGTTAGTCTAAGTTCGTCCCTAGTTAGTTTCTTTCTAAGGACGAACTTAAACAAACCTTAGAATGCGACTAACGAGACTAACTTGGGACGAACAAAGACAAACGTTCGTCTCATTATAAGGTTTGTCTAACTTCGTCCCTAGTTAGTCTCTTTCTAAAGACGAACTTAGACAAACCTTAGAATGAGACTAACGAGACTAACTTGGGACGAACAAACACAAACGTTAGTCTCATTACAAGGTCAATATAAGTTCATCCCAAGTTAGTCTAAGTTCGTCCCAAGTTAGTCTCTTTCTAAGGACGAAGTTAGACAAACCTTAGAAGGAGACAAACGAGACTAACTTGGGACGAACAAAGACAAACGTTAGTCTCATTACAAGGTTAGTCTAAGTTCGTCCCAAGTTAGTCTCTTTCTAAGGACGAACTTAGACAAACCTTAGATTGAGACTAACGAGACACACTCTCATTCTAAGGTTTGTCTAAGTTCGTCCCAAGTTAGTCTAAGTTCATCCCTAGTTAGTCTCTTCTTAAGGACGAACTTAGACAAACCATAGAATGAGACTAACGAGACTAACTTGGGACGAACAAAGACTAACGTTAGTCTCATTACAAGGTTAGTCTAAGTTCGTCCCAAGTTAGTCTAAGTTCGTCCCTAGTTAGTCTCTTTCTAAGGACGAACTTAGACAAACCTTAGAATGAGACTAACGAGACTAACTTGGGATGAACAATGACAAACTTTAGTCTCATTACAAGGTTAGTCTAAGTTCGTCCCAAGTTAGTATAAGTTCGTCCATAGTTAGTCTCTTTCTAAGGACGAACTTAGATAAACCTTAGAATGAGACTAACGAGACTAACTTGGGACGAACAAAGACAAACGTTAGTCTCATTATAAGGTTAGGCAAAGTTCGTCCCAAGTTAGTCTAAGTTCGTCCCTAGTTAGTCTCTTTCTAAGGACGAACTTAGACAAACCTTAGAATGAGACTAACGAGACTAACTTGGGACGAACAAAGACAAACGTTAGTCTCATTATAAGGTTAGTCTAAGTTAGTCTAAGTTCGTCCAAAGTTAGTCTCTTTCTAAGGACGAACTTAGACAAACCTTAAATGAGACTAACGAGACTAACTTGGGACGAACAAACACAAACGCTAGTCTCATTACAAGGTCAGTCTAAGTTCGTCCCAATATAGTCTAAGTTCGTCCCTAGTTAGTCTCTTTCTAAGGACGAAGTTAGACAAACCTTAGAAGCAGACAAACGAGACTAACTTGGGACGAACAAAGACAAACGTTAGTCTCATTACAAGGTTTGTCTAAGTTCGTCCCAAGTTAGTCTCTTTCTAAGGACGAACTTAGACAAACCTTAGAATGAGACTAACGAGACAAAGTCTCATTCTAAGGTTTGTCTAAGTTCGTCCCAAGTTAGTATAAGTTCGTCCCTAGTTAGTCTCTTCTTAAGGACGAACTTAGACAAACCTTAGAATGAGACTAACGAGACTAACTTGGGACGAACAAAGACAAACGTTAGTCTCATTACAAGGTTAGTCTAAGTTCGTCCCAAGTTAGTCTAAGTTCGTCCATAGTTAGTCTCTTTCTAAGGACGAACTTAGACAAACCTTAGAATGAGACTAACGAGACTAACTTGGGACGAACAAACACAAACGTTAGTCTCATGACAAGGTTAGTCTAAGTTCGTCCCAAGTTAGTCTCTTTCTAAGGACGAACTTAGACAAACCTTAGAATGAGACTAACGAGACAAACCCTCATTCTAAGGTTTGTCTAAGTTCGTCCCAAGTTAGTCTAAATTCGTCCCTAGTTAGTCTCTTTCTAAGGACGAAGTTAGACAAACCTTAGAAGCAGACAAACGAGACTAACTTGGGACGAACAAAGACAAACGTTAGTCTCATTACAAGGTTTGTCTAAGTTCGTCCCTAGTTAGTCTCTTTCTAAGGACGAACTTAGACAAACCTAAGAATGAGACTAACGAGACTAACTTGGGACGAACAAAGACAAACTTTAGTCTCATTACAAGGTTAGTCTAAGTTCGTCCCAAGTTAGTCTCTTTCTAAGGACGAACTTAGACAAACCTTAGAATGACACTAACGAGACAAACTCTCATTCTAAGGTTTGTCTAAGTTCGTCCCAAGTTAGTCTAAGTTCGTCCCTAGTTAGTCTCTTCTTAAGGACGAACTTAGACAAACCTTAGAATGAGACTAACGAGACTAACTTGGGACAAACAAAGACAAACGTTTGTCTCATTACAAGGTTAGTCTAAGTTCGTCCCAAGTTAGTCTAAGTTCGTCCCAAGTTAATCTAAGTTCGTTCCTAGTTAGTCTCTTTCTAAGGACGAACTTAGACAAACCTTAGAATGAGACTAACGAAACTAACTTGGGACGAACAAAGAGAAACTTTTGTCTCATTACAAGGTTAGTCTAAGTTCGTCCCAAGTTAGTCTATTTCTAAGGACGAACTTAGACAAACCTTAGAATGAGACTAACGAGACAAACTCTCATTCTAAGGTTTGTCTAAGTTCGTCCCAAGTTAGTCTAAGTTCGTCCCTAGTTAGTCTCTTCTTAAGGACGAACTTAGACAAACCTTAGAATGAGACTAACGAGACTAACTTGGGACGAACAAAGACAAACTTTAGTCTCATTATAAAGTTAGTCTAAGTTCGTCCCAAGTTAGTCTAAGTTCGTCCCTAGTTAGTCTCTTTTTAAGGACGAACTTAGACAAACCTTATAATGAGACTAACGAGACTAACTTGGGACGAACAAAGACAAGCGTTAGTCTCATTACAAGGTTTGTCTAAGTTCGTCCCAAGTTAGTCTAAGTTCGTCCCTAGTTATTCTCTTTCTAAGGGAGAACTTAGACAAACCTTAGAATGAGACTAACGAGACTAACTTGGAACGAACAAAGACAAACTTTATTCTCATTCTAAGGTTAGTCTAAGTTCATCCCAAGTTAGTCTAAGTTCGTCCCTAGTTAGTTTCTTTCTAAGGACGAACTTAAACAAACCTAAGAATGAGACTAACGAGACTAACTTGGGACGAACAAAGACAAACGTTTGTCTCATTATAAGGTTTGTCTAACTTCGCCCCTAGTTAGTCTCTTTCTAAGGACGAACTTAGATAAACCTTAGAATGAGACTAACGACACTAACTTGGGACAAACAAAGACAAATGTTAGTCACATTATAAGGTTAGTCTAAGTTCGTCCCTAGTTAGTTTCTTTCTAAGGACGAACTTAAACAAACCTAAGAATGAGACTAACGAGACTAACTTGGGACGAACAAAGACAAACGTTTGTCTCATTATAAGGTTTGTCTAACTTCGCCCCTAGTTAGTCTCTTTCTAAGGGAGAACTTAGACAAACCTTAGAATGAGACTAACGAGACTAACTTGGAACGAACAAAGACAAACTTTATTCTCATTCTAAGGTTAGTCTAAGTTCGTCCCAAGTTAGTCTAAGTTCGTCCCTAGTTAGTTTCTTTCTAAGGACGAACTTAAACAAACCTTAGAATGCGACTAACGAGACTAACTTGGGACGACCAAAGACAAACGTTCGTCTCATTATAAGGTTTGTCTAACTTCGTCCCTAGTTAGTCTCTTTCTAAAGACGAACTTAGACAAACCTTAGAATGAGACTAACGAGACTAACTTGGGACGAACAAACACAAACGTTAGTCTCATTACAAGGTCAATATAAGTTCATCCCAAGTTAGTCTAAGTTCGTCCCAAGTTAGTCTCTTTCTAAGGACGAAGTTAGACAAACCTTAGAAGGAGACAAACGAGACTAACTTGGGACGAACAAAGACAAACGTTAGTCTCATTACAAGGTTAGTCTAAGTTCGTCCCAAGTTAGTCTCTTTCTAAGGACGAACTTAGACAAACCTTAGATTGAGACTAACGAGACACACTCTCATTCTAAGGTTTGTCTAAGTTCGTCCCAAGTTAGTCTAAGTTCATCCCTAGTTAGTCTCTTCTTAAGGACGAACTTAGACAAACCATAGAATGAGACTAACGAGACTAACTTGGGACGAACAAAGACTAACGTTAGTCTCATTACAAGGTTAGTCTAAGTTCGTCCCAAGTTAGTCTAAGTTCGTCCCTAGTTAGTCTCTTTCTAAGGACGAACTTAGACAAACCTTAGAATGAGACTAACGAGACTAACTTGGGATGAACAATGACAAACTTTAGTCTCATTACAAGGTTAGTCTAAGTTCGTCCCAAGTTAGTATAAGTTCGTCCATAGTTAGTCTCTTTCTAAGGACGAACTTAGATAAACCTTAGAATGAGACTAACGAGACTAACTTGGGACGAACAAAGACAAACGTTAGTCTCATTATAAGGTTAGGCAAAGTTCGTCCCAAGTTAGTCTAAGTTCGTCCCTAGTTAGTCTCTTTCTAAGGACGAACTTAGACAAACCTTAGAATGAGACTAACGAGACTAACTTGGGACGAACAAAGACAAACGTTAGTCTCATTATAAGGTTAGTCTAAGTTAGTCTAAGTTCGTCCAAAGTTAGTCTCTTTCTAAGGACGAACTTAGACAAACCTTAAATGAGACTAACGAGACTAACTTGGGACGAACAAACACAAACGCTAGTCTCATTACAAGGTCAGTCTAAGTTCGTCCCAAGATAGTCTAAGTTCGTCCCTAGTTAGTCTCTTTCTAAGGACGAAGTTAGACAAACCTTAGAAGCAGACAAACGAGACTAACTTGGGACGAACAAAGACAAACGTTAGTCTCATTACAAGGTTTGTCTAAGTTCGTCCCAAGTTAGTCTCTTTCTAAGGACGAACTTAGACAAACCTTAGAATGAGACTAACGAGACAAAGTCTCATTCTAAGGTTTGTCTAAGTTCGTCCCAAGTTAGTATAAGTTCGTCCCTAGTTAGTCTCTTCTTAAGGACGAACTTAGACAAACCTTAGAATGAGACTAACGAGACTAACTTGGGACGAACAAAGACAAACGTTAGTCTCATTACAAGGTTAGTCTAAGTTCGTCCCAAGTTAGTCTAAGTTCGTCCATAGTTAGTCTCTTTCTAAGGACGAACTTAGACAAACCTTAGAATGAGACTAACGAGACTAACTTGGGACGAACAAACACAAACGTTAGTCTCATGACAAGGTTAGTCTAAGTTCGTCCCAAGTTAGTCTCTTTCTAAGGACGAACTTAGACAAACCTTAGAATGAGACTAACGAGACAAACCCTCATTCTAAGGTTTGTCTAAGTTCGTCCCAAGTTAGTCTAAATTCGTCCCTAGTTAGTCTCTTTCTAAGGACGAAGTTAGACAAACCTTAGAAGCAGACAAACGAGACTAACTTGGGACGAACAAAGACAAACGTTAGTCTCATTACAAGGTTTGTCTAAGTTCGTCCCAAGTTAGTCTCTTTCTAAGGACGAACTTAGACAAACCTTAGAATGAGACTAACGAGACAAAGTCTCATTCTAAGGTTTGTCTAAGTTCGTCCCAAGTTAGTATAAGTTCGTCCCTAGTTAGTCTCTTCTTAAGGACGAACTTAGACAAACCTTATAATGAGACTAACGAGACTAACTTGGGACGAACAAAGACAAACGTTAGTCTCATTACAAGGTTAGTCTAAGTTCGTCCCAAGTTAGTCTAAGTTCGTCCATAGTTAGTCTCTTTCTAAGGACGAACTTATACAAACCTTAGAATGAGACTAACGAGACTAACTTGGGACGAACAAAGACAAACATTAGTCTCATTAGAAGGTTAGTCTAAGTTCGTCCCAAGTAAGTATAAGTTCGTCCATAGTTAGTCTCTTTCTAAGGACGAACTTAGATAAACCTTTGAATGAGACTAACGAGACTAACTTGGGACGAACAAAGACAAACGTTAGTCTCATTACAAGGTTAGTCTAAGTTCGTCCCAAGTTAGTCTAAGTTCGTCCCAAGTTAGTCTAAGTTCGTCCCAAGTTAGTCTAAGTTAGTCTAAGTTCGTCCCAAGTTAGTCTAAGTTCGTCCCAAGTTAGTCTAAGTTCGTCCCAAGTTAGTCTCTTTCTAAGGACGAACTTAGACAAACCTTAGAATGAGACTAACGAGATAAACTCTCATTCTAAGGTTTGTCTAAGTTCGTCCCAAGTTAGTCTAAGTTCGTCCCTTGTTAGTCTCTTCTTAAGGACGAACTTAGACAAACCTTAAATGAGACTAACGAGACTAACTTGGGACGAACAAACACAAACGCTAGTCTCATTACAAGGTCAGTCTAAGTTCGTCCCAAGATAGTCTAAGTTCGTCCCTAGTTAGTCTCTTTCTAAGGAGGAAGTTAGACAAACCTTAGAAGCAGACAAACGAGACTAACTTGGGACGAACAAAGACAAACGTTAGTCTTATTACAAGGTTTGTCTAAGTTCGTCCCAAGTTAGTCTCTTTCTAAGGACGAACTTAGACAAACCTTAGAATGAGACTAACGAGACAAAGTCTCATTCTAAGGTTTGTCTAAGTTCGTCCCAAGTTAGTATAAGTTCGTCCCTAGTTAGTCTCTTCTTAAGGACGAACTTAGACAAACCTTAGAATGAGACTAACGAGACTAACTTGGGACGAACAAAGACAAACGTTAGTCTCATTACAAGGTTAGTCTAAGTTCGTCCCAAGTTAGTCTAAGTTCGTCCATAGTTAGTCTCTTTCTAAGGACGAACTTAGACAAACCTTAGAATGAGACTAACGAGACTAACTTGGGACGAACAAACACAAACGTTAGTCTCATGCCAAGGTTAGTCTAAGTTCGTCCCAAGTTAGTCTCTTTCTAAGGACGAACTTAGACAAACCTTAGAATGAGACTATCGAGACAAACCCTCATTCTAAGGTTTGTCTAAGTTCGTCCCAAGTTAGTCTAAATTCGTCCCTAGTAGTCTCTTTCTAAGGACGAAGTTAGACAAACCTTAGAAGCAGACAAACGAGACTAACTTGGGACGAACAAAGACAAACGTTAGTCTCATTACAAGGTTTGTCTAAGTTCGTCCCAAGTTAGTCTCTTTCTAAGGACGAACTTAGACAAACCTTAGAATGAGACTAACGAGACAAAGTCTCATTCTAAGGTTTGTCTAAGTTCGTCCCAAGTTAGTATAAGTTCGTCCCTAGTTAGTCTCTTCTTAAGGACGAACTTAGACAAACCTTATAATGAGACTAACGAGACTAACTTGGGACGAACAAAGACAAACGTTAGTCTCATTACAAGGTTAGTCTAAGTTCGTCCCAAGTTAGTCTAAGTTCGTCCATAGTTAGTCTCTTTCTAAGGACGAACTTATACAAACCTTAGAATGAGACTAACGAGACTAACTTGGGACGAACAAAGACAAACATTAGTCTCATTAGAAGGTTAGTCTAAGTTCGTCCCAAGTAAGTATAAGTTCGTCCATAGTTAGTCTCTTTCTAAGGACGAACTTAGATAAACGTTTGAATGAGACTAACGAGACTAACTTGGGACGAACAAAGACAAACGTTAGTCTCATTACAAGGTTAGTCTAAGTTCGTCCCAAGTTAGTCTAAGTTCGTCCCAAGTTAGTCTAAGTTCGTCCCAAGTTAGTCTAAGTTAGTCTAAGTTCGTCCCAAGTTAGTCTAAGTTCGTCCCAAGTTAGTCTAAGTTCGTCCCAAGTTAGTCTCTTTCTAAGGACGAACTTAGACAAACCTTAGAATGAGACTAACGAGACAAATTCTCATTCTAAGGTCTGTCTAACTTCGTCCCAAGTTAGTCTAAGTTCGTCCCTAGTTAGTCTCTTCTTAAGGACGAACTTAGACAAACCTAAGAATGAGACTAACGAGACTAACTTGGGACGAACAAAGACAAACGTTAGTCTCATTACAAGGTTAGTCTAAGTTCGTCCCAAGTTAGTCTAAGTTCGTCCCAAGTTAGTCTAAGTTCGTCCCAAGTTAGTCTAAGTTAGTCTAAGTTCGTCCCAAGTTAGTCTAAGTTCGTCCCAAGTTAGTCTAAGTTCGTCCCAAGTTAGTCTCTTTCTAAGGACGAACTTAGACAAACCTTAGAATGAGACTAACGAGATAAACTCTCATTCTAAGGTTTGTCTAAGTTCGTCCCAAGTTAGTCTAAGTTCGTCCCTTGTTAGTCTCTTCTTAAGGACGAACTTAGACAAACCTTAAATGAGACTAACGAGACTAACTTGGGACGAACAAACACAAACGCTAGTCTCATTACAAGGTCAGTCTAAGTTCGTCCCAAGATAGTCTAAGTTCGTCCCTAGTTAGTCTCTTTCTAAGGAGGAAGTTAGACAAACCTTAGAAGCAGACAAACGAGACTAACTTGGGACGAACAAAGACAAACGTTAGTCTTATTACAAGGTTTGTCTAAGTTCGTCCCAAGTTAGTCTCTTTCTAAGGACGAACTTAGACAAACCTTAGAATGAGACTAACGAGACAAAGTCTCATTCTAAGGTTTGTCTAAGTTCGTCCCAAGTTAGTATAAGTTCGTCCCTAGTTAGTCTCTTCTTAAGGACGAACTTAGACAAACCTTAGAATGAGACTAACGAGACTAACTTGGGACAAACAAAGACAAACGTTAGTCTCATTACAAGGTTAGTCTAAGTTCGTCCCAAGTTAGTCTAAGTTCGTCCATAGTTAGTCTCTTTCTAAGGACGAACTTAGACAAACCTTAGAATGAGACTAACGAGACTAACTTGGGACGAACAAACACAAACGTTAGTCTCATGCCAAGGTTAGTCTAAGTTCGTCCCAAGTTAGTCTCTTTCTAAGGACGAACTTAGACAAACCTTAGAATGAGACTATCGAGACAAACCCTCATTCTAAGGTTTGTCTAAGTTCGTCCCAAGTTAGTCTAAATTCGTCCCTAGTTAGTCTCTTTCTAAGGACGAAGTTAGACAAACCTTAGAAGCAGACAAACGAGACTAACTTGGGACGAACAAAGACAAACGTTAGTCTCATTACAAGGTTTGTCTAAGTTCGTCCCAAGTTAGTCTCTTTCTAAGGACGAACTTAGACAAACCTTAGAATGAGACTAACGAGACAAAGTCTCATTCTAAGGTTTGTCTAAGTTCGTCCCAAGTTAGTATAAGTTCGTCCCTAGTTAGTCTCTTCTTAAGGACGAACTTAGACAAACCTTATAATGAGACTAACGAGACTAACTTGGGACGAACAAAGACAAACGTTAGTCTCATTACAAGGTTAGTCTAAGTTCGTCCCAAGTTAGTCTAAGTTCGTCCATAGTTAGTCTCTTTCTAAGGACGAACTTATACAAACCTTAGAATGAGACTAACGAGACTAACTTGGGACGAACAAAGACAAACATTAGTCTCATTAGAAGGTTAGTCTAAGTTCGTCCCAAGTAAGTATAAGTTCGTCCATAGTTAGTCTCTTTCTAAGGACGAACTTAGATAAACGTTTGAATGAGACTAACGAGACTAACTTGGGACGAACAAAGACAAACGTTAGTCTCATTACAAGGTTAGTCTAAGTTCGTCCCAAGTTAGTCTAAGTTCGTCCCAAGTTAGTCTAAGTTCGTCCCAAGTTAGTCTAAGTTAGTCTAAGTTCGTCCCAAGTTAGTCTAAGTTCGTCCCAAGTTAGTCTAAGTTCGTCCCAAGTTAGTCTCTTTCTAAGGACGAACTTAGACAAACCTTAGAATGAGACTAACGAGACAAATTCTCATTCTAAGGTCTGTCTAACTTCGTCCCAAGTTAGTCTAAGTTCGTCCCTAGTTAGTCTCTTCTTAAGGACGAACTTAGACAAACCTAAGAATGAGACTAACGAGACTAACTTGGGACGAACAAAGACAAACGTTAGTCTCATTACAAGGTTAGTCTAAGTTCGTCCCAAGTTAGTCTAAGTTCGTCCCAAGTTAGTCTAAGTTCGTCCCAAGTTAGTCTAAGTTCGTCCCAAGTTAGTCTAAGTTCGTCCCAAGTTAGTCTCTTTATAAGGACGAACTTAGACAAACCATAGAATGAGAGTAACGACACTTACTTGGGACGAACAAAGACAAACTTTAGTCTCATTACAAGGTTAGTCTAAGTTCGTCCCAAGTTAGTCTCTTTCTAAGGACGAACTTAGACAAACCTTAGAATGAGACTAACGAGACAAACTCCCATTCTAAGGTTTGTCTAAGTTCGTCCCAAGTTAGTCTAAGTTCGTCCCTAGTTAGTCTCTTCTTAAGGACGAACTTAGACAAACCTTAGAATGAGACTAACGAGACTAACTTGGGACGAACAAAGACAAACGTGAGTCTCATTACAAGGTTAGTCTAAGTTCGTCCCAAGTTAGTCTAAGTTCGTCCCTAGTTAGTCTCTTTCTAAGGACGAACTTAGACAAACCTAAGAATGAGACTAACGAGACTAACTTGGGACGAACAAAGACAAACTTTAGTCTCATTACATGGTTAGTCTAAGATCGTCCCAAGTTAGTCTCTTTCTAAGGACGAACTTAGCCAAACCTTAGAATGAGACTAACGAGACAAACTCTCATTCTAAGGTTTGTCTAAGTTCGTCCCAAGTTAGTCTAAGTTCGTCCCTAGTTAGTCTCTTCTTAAGGACGAACTTAGACAACCCTTAGAATGAGACTAACGAGACTAACTTGGGACGAACAAAGACAAACGTTAGTCTCATTACAAGGTTAGTCTAAGTTCGTCCTAAGTTAGTCTAAGTTCATCCCTAGTTAGTCTCTTTCTAAGGACGAACTTAGACAAACCTTACAATGAGACTAACGAGACTAACTTGGGACGAACAAAGACAAACTTTAGTCTCATTACAAGGTTAGTCTAAGTTCGTCCCAAGTTAGTCTCTTTCTAAGGACGAACTTAGACAAACCTTAGAATGAGACTAACGAGACTAACTTGGGACGAACAAAGACAAACTTTAGTCTCATTACAAGGTTAGTCTAAGATCGTCCCAAGTTAGTCTCTTTCTAAGGACGAACTTAGCCAAACCTTAGAATGAGACTAACGAGACAAACTCTCATTCTAAGGTTTGTCTAAGTTCGTCCCAAGTTAGTCTAAGTTCGTCCCTAGTTAGTCTCTTCTTAAGGACGAACTTAGACAACCCTTAGAATGAGACTAACGAGACTAACTTGGGACGAACAAAGACAAACGTTAGTCTCATTACAAGGTTAGTCTAAGTTCGTCCCAAGTTAGTCTAAGTTCGTCCCTAGTTAGTCTCTTTCTAAGGACGAACTTAGACAAACCTTACAATGAGACTAACGAGACTAACTTGGGACGAACAAATACAAACTTTAGTCTCATTACAAGGTTAGTCTAAGTTCGTCCCAAGTTAGTCTCTTTCTAAGGACGAACTTAGACAAACCTTAAATGAGACTAACGAGACTAACTTGGGACGAACAAACACAAATGTTAGTCTCATTACAAGGTCAGTCTAAGTTCGTCCCAAGTTAGTCTAAGTTCGTCCCTAGTTAGTCTCTTTCTAAGGACGAAGTTAGACAAACCTTAGAAGGAGACAAACGAGACTAACTTGGGACGAACAAAGACAAACGTTAGTCTCATTACAAGTGTAGTCTAAGTTCGTCCCAAGTTAGTCTCTTTCTAAGGACGAACTTAGACAAACCTTAGAATGAGAGTAACGAGACTAACTTGGGACGAACAAAGACAAACTTTAGTCTCATTACAAGGTTAGTCTAAGTTCGTCCCAAGTTAGTCTCTTTCTAAGGACGAACTTAGATAAACCTTAGAATGAGACTAACGAGACAAACTCCCATTCTAAGGTTTGTCTAAGTTCGTCCCAAGTTAGTCTAAGTTCGTCCCTAGTTAGTCTCTTCTTAAGGACGAACTTAGACAAACCTTAGAATGAGACTAACGAGACTAACTTGGGACGCACAAAGACAAACGTTAGTCTCATTACAAGGTAAGTCTAAGTTCGTTCCAAGTTAGTCTAAGTTCGTCCCTAGTTAGTCTCTTTCTAAGGACGAACTTAGACAAACCTTAGAATGCGACTATCGAGACTAACTTGGGAAGAACAAAGACAAACGTTTGTCTCATTATAAGGTTTGTCTAACTTCGTCCCTAGTTAGTCTCTTTCTAAGGACGAACTTAGACAAACCTGAGAATGAGACTAACGAGACTAACTTGGGACGAACAAACACAAACGTTAGTCTCATTACAAGGTCAGTCTAAGTTCGTCCCAAGTTAGTCTAAGTTCGTCCCTAGTTAGTCTCTTTCTAAGGACGAAGTTAGACAAACCTTAGTAGGAGACAAACGAGACTAACTTGGGACGAACAAAGACAAACGTTAGTCTCATTACAAGGTTAGTCTAAGTTCGTCCCAAGTTAGTCTCTTTCTAAGGACGAACTTAGACAAACCTTAGAATGAGACTAACGAGATAAACTCTCATTCTAAGGTTTGTCTAAGTTCGTCCCAAGTTAGTCTATGTTCGTCCCTTGTTAGTCTCTTCTTAAGGACGAACTTAGACAAACCTTAGAATGAGACTAACTTGGGACGAACAAAGACAAACGTTAGTTTCATTACAAGGTCAGTCTAAGTTCGTCCCAAGTTAGTCTAAGTTCGTCCCTAGTTAGTCTCTTTCTAAGGATGAACTTAGACAAACCTTAGAATGAGACTAACGAGACTAACTTGGGACGAACAAAGACAAACGTTAGTCTCATTATAAGGTTAGTCTAAGTTCGTCCCAAGTTAGTCTCTTTCTAAGGACGAACTTAGACAAACCTTAAATGAGACTAACGAGACTAACTTGGGACGAACAAACACAAACGTTAGTCTCATTACAAGGTCAGTCTAAGTTCGTCCCAAGTTAGTCTAAGTTCGTCCCTAGTTAGTCTCTTTCTAAGGACGAAGTTAGACAAACCTTAGAAGGAGACAAACGAGACTAACTTTGGACGAACAAAGACAAACGTTAGTCTCATTACAAGGTTAGTCTAAGTTCGTCTGAAGTTAGTCTCTTTCTAAGGACGAACTTAGACAAACCTTAGAATGAGACTAACGGGACTAACTTGGGACGAACAAAGACAAACGTTAGTCTCATTACAAGGTCAGTCTAAGTTCGTCCCAAGTTAGTCTAAGTTCGTCCCTAGTTAGTCTCTTTCTAAGGACGAACTTAGACAAACCTTAGAATGAGACTAACGAGACTAACTTGGGACGAACAAAGACAAACTTTAGTCTCATTACAAGGTTAGTCTAAGTTCGTCCCAAGTTAGTATAAGTTCGTCCATAGTTAGTCTATTTCTAAGGACGAACTTAGATAAACCTTAGAATGAGACTAACGAGACTAACTTGGGACGAACAAAGACAAACGTTAGTCTCATTATAAGGTTTATCTAAGTTCGTCCCAAGTTAGTCTAAGTTCGTCACTAGTTAGTCTGTTTCTAAGGACGAACTTAGACAAACCTTAGAATGAGACTAACGAGACTAACTTGGGACGAACAAAGACAAACGTTAGTCTCATTATAAGGTTAGTCTAAGTTCATCCCAAGTTAGTCTAAGTTCGTCCCTAGTTAGTCT
This sequence comes from Rhodiola chrysanthemifolia, assembly GCA_033675395.1. Lineage (NCBI taxonomy): Eukaryota > Viridiplantae > Streptophyta > Magnoliopsida > Saxifragales > Crassulaceae > Rhodiola > Rhodiola chrysanthemifolia. The sequence continues at coordinate 984,589 of CM066204.1, forward strand.
CTTTCTAAGGACGAACTTAGACAAACCTTAAATGAGACTAACGAGACTAACTTGGGACGAACAACGACAAACTTTAGTCTCATTATAAGGTTAGTCTAAGTTCGTCCCAAGTTAGTCTAAGTTCGTCCCTAGTTAGTCTCTTTCTAAGGACGAACTTAGACAAACCTTATAATGAGACTAACGAGACTAACTTGGGACGAACAAAGACAAGCGTTAGTCTCATTATAAGGTTTGTCTAAGTGCGTCCCAAGTTAGTCTAAGTTCGTCCCTAGTTATTCTCTTTCTAAGGGAGAACTTAGACAAACCTTAGATTGAGACTAACGAGACTAACTTGGAATGAACAAAGACAAACTTTATTCTCATTCTAAGATTAGTCTAAGTTCGTCCCAAGTTAGTCTAAGTTCGTCCCTAGTTAGTTTCTTTCTAAGGACGAACTTAGAAAAAACTTAGAATGAGAGTAACGAGACTAACTTGGGACGAACAAAGACAAACGTTTGTCTCATTATAAGGTTTGTCTAACTTCGTCCCTAGTTAGTCTCTTTCTAAGGACGAACTTAGACAAACCTTAGAATGAGACTAACGAGACTAACTTGGGACGAACAAAGACAAACGTTAGTCTCATTACAAGGTCAGTCTAAGTTCGTCCCAAGTTAGTCTAAGTTCGTCCCTAGTTAGTCTCTTTCTAAGGACGAACTTAGACAAACCTTGGAATGAGACTAACGAGACTAACTTGGGACGAACAAAGACAAACTTTAGTCTCATTACAAGGTTAGTCTAAGTTCGTCCCAAGTTAGTATAAGTTCGTCCATAGTTAGTCTCTTTCTAAGGACGAACTTAGATAAACCTTAGAATGAGACTAATGAGACTAACTTGGGACGAACAAAGACAAACGTTAGTCTCATTATAAGGTTAGTCTAAGTTCGTCCCAAGTTAGTCTAAGTTCGTCACTAGTTAGTCTCTTTCTAAGGACGAACTTAGACAAACCTTAGAATGAGACTAACGAGACTAACTTGGGACGAACAAAGGCAAACGTTAGTCTCATTATAAGGTTAGTCTAAGTTCATCCCAAGTTAGTCTAAGTGCGTCCCTAGTTAGTCTCTTTCTAAGGACGAACTTAGACAAACCTTAAATGAGACTAACGAGACTAACTTGGGACGAACAAAGACAAACTTTAGTCTCATTATAAGGTTAGTCTAAGTTCGTCCCAAGTTAGTCTAAGTTCGTCCCTAGTTAGTCTCTTTCTAAGGACGAACTTAGACAAACCTTATAATGAGACTAACGAGACTAACTTGGGACAAACAAAGACAAGCGTTAGTCTCATTATAAGGTTTGTCTAAGTTCGTCCCAAGTTAGTCTAAGTTCGTCCCTAGTTATTCTCTTTCTAAGGGAGAACTTAGACAAACTTTAGATTGAGACTAACGAGACTAACTTGGAATGAACAAAGACAAACTTTATTCGCATTCTAAGATTAGTCTAAGTTCGTCCCAAGTTAGTCTAAGTTCGTCCCTAGTTAGTTTCTTTCTAAGGACGAACTTAGAAGAACCTTAGAATGAGAGTAACGAGACTAACTTGGGACGAACAAAGACAAACGTTTGTCTCATTATAAGGTTTGTCTAACTTCGTCCCTAGTTAGTCTCTTTCTAAGGACGAACTTAGACAAACCTTAGAATGAGACTAACGAGACTAACTTGGGACGAACTAACACAAACGTTAGTCTCATTACAAGGTCAGTCTAAGTTCGTCCCAAGTTTGTCTAAGTTCGTCCCAAGTTAGTCTCTTTCAAAGGACGAACTTAGACAAACCTTAGAATGAGACTAACGAGACAAACTCTCATTCTAAGGTTTGTCTAAGTTCGTCCCAAGTTACTCTAAGTTCGTCCCTAGTTAGTCTCTTCTTAAGGACGAACTAAGACAAACCTTAGAATGAGACTAACGAGACTAACTTGGGACGAACAAAGACAAACGTTAGTCTCATTACAAGGTTAGTCTAAGTTCGTCCCAAGTTAGTCTAAGTTCGTACCTAGTTAGTCTCTTTCTAAGGACGAACTTAGACAAACCAAAGAATGAGACTAACGAGACTAACTTGGGACGAACAAAGACAAACTTCAGTCTCATTACAAGGTTAGTCTAAGTTCGTCCCAAGTTAGTCTCTTTCTAAGGACGAACTTAGACAAACCTTAGAATGAGACTAACGAGACAAACTCTCATTCTAAGGTTTGTCTAAGTTCGTCCCAAGTTAGTCTAAGTTAGTCCCTAGTTAGTCTCATCTTAAGGACGAACTTAGACAAACCTTAGAATGAGACTAACGAGACTAACTTGGGACGAACAAAGACAAACGTTAGTCTCATTACAAGGTCAGTCTAAGTTCGTCCCAAGTTAGTCTAAGTTCGTCCCTAGTTAGTCTCTTTCTAAGGACGAACTTAGACAAACCTTAGAATGAGACTAACGAGACTAACTTGGGACGACCAAAGACAAACTTTAGTCTCATTACAAGGTTAGTCTAAGTTCGTCCCAAGTTAGTATAAGTTGGTCCATAGTTAGTCTCTTTCTAAGGACGAACTTAGATAAACCTTAGAATGAGACTAACGAGACTAACTTGGGACGAACAAAGACAAGCGTTAGTCTCATTATAAGGTTAGTCTAAGTTCGTCCCAAGTTAGTCTAAGTTCGTCCCTAGTTAGCCTCTTTCTAAGGACGAACATAGACAAACCTTAGAATGAGACTAACGAGCCTAACTTGGGACGAACAAAGACAAAAGTTAGTCTCATTATAAGGTTAGTCTAAGTTCATCCCAAGTTAGTCTAAGTTCGTCCCTAATTAGTCTCTTTCTAAGGACGAACTTAGACAAACCTTAAATGAGGCTAACGAGACTAACTTGGGACGAACAAAGACAAACTTTAGTCTCATTATAAGGTTAGTCTAAGTTCGTCCCAAGTTAGTCTAAGTTCGTCCCTAGTTAGTCTCTTTCTAAGGACGAACTTAGACAAACCTTATAATGAGACTAACGAGACTAACTTGGGACGAACAAAGACAAGCGTTAGTCTCATTATAAGGTTTGTCTAAGTTCGTCCCAAGTTAGTCTAAGTTCGTCCCTAGTTATTCTCTTTCTAAGGGAGAACTTAGACAAACCTTAGAATGAGACTAACGAGACTAACTTGGAACGAACAAAGACAAACTTTATTCTCATTCTAAGGTTAGTCTAAGTTCGTCCCAAGTTAGTCTAAGTTCGTCCCTAGTTAGTTTCTTTCTAAGGACGAACTTAGAAAAACCTTAGAATGAGAGTAACGAGACTAACTTAAGACGAACAAAGACAAACGTTTGTCTCATTACAAGGTCAGTCTAAATTCGTCCCAAGTTTGTCTAAGTTCGTCCCAAGTTAGTCTCTTTCAAAGGACGAACTTAGACAAACCTTAGAATGAGACTAACGAGACAAACTCTCATTCTAAGGTTTGTCTAAGTTCGTCCCAAGTTACTCGAAGTTCGTCCCTAGTTAGTCTCTTCTTAAGGACGAACTAAGACAAACCTTAGAATGAGACTAACGAGACTAACTTGGGACGAACAAAGACAAACGTTAGTCTCATTACAAGGTTAGTCTAAGTTCGTCCCAAGTTAGTCTAAGTTCGTACCTAGTTAGTCTCTTTATAAGGACGAACTTAGACAAACCTAAGAATGAGACTAACGAGACTAACTTGGGACGAACAAAGACAAACTTTAGTCTCATTACAAGGTTAGTCTAAGTTCGTCCCAAGTTAGTCTCTTTCTAAGGACGAACTTAGACAAACCTTAGAATGAGACTAACGAGACAAACTCTCATTCTAAGGTTCGACTAAGTTCGTCCCAAGTTAGTCTAAGTTAGTCCCTAGTTAGTCTCTTCTTAAGGACGAACTTAGACAAACCTTAGAATGAGACTAACGAGACTAACTTGGGACGAACAAAGACAAACGTTAGTCTCATTACAAGGTTAGTCTAAGTTCGTCCCGAGTTAGTATAAGTTCGTCCCTAGTTAGTCTCTTTCTAAGGACGAACTTAGACAAACCTTAGAATGAAACAAACGAGACTAACTTGGGACGAACAAAGACAAACTTTAGTCTCATTACAAGGTTAGTCTAAGTTCATCCCAAGTTAGTCTCTTTCTAAGGACAAACTTAGACAAACCTTAGAATGAGACTAACGAGACAAACTCTCATTCTAAGGTTTGTCTAAGTTCGTCCCAAGTTAGTCTAAGTTCGTTCCTAGTTAGTCTCTTATTAAGGATGAACTTAGACAAACCTTAGAATGAGACTAACGAGACTAACTTGGGATGAACAAAGACAAACGTTAGTCTCATTACAAGGTTAGTCTAAGTTCGTCCCAAGTTAGTCTAAGTTCGTCCCTAGTTAGTCTCTTTCTAAGGACAAACTTAGACAAACCTTAGAATGAGACTAACGAGACTAACTTGGGACGAACAAAGACAAACTTTAGTCTCATTACAAGGTTAGTCTAAGTTCGTCCCAAGTTAGTCTCTTTCTAAGGACCAACTTAGACAAACCATAGAATGAGACAAACGAGACAAACTCTCATTCTAAGGTGTGTCTAAGTTCGTCCCAAGTTAGTCTAAGTTCGTCCCTAGTTAGTCTCTTCTTAAGGACGAACTTAGACAAACCTTAGAATGAGACTAACGAGACTAACTTGGGACGAACAAAGACAAACGTTAGTCTCATTACAAGGTTAGTCTAAGTTCGTCCCAAGTTAGTCTAAGTTCGTCCCTAGTTAGTCTCTTTCTAAGGACGAACTTAGACAAACCTTAGAATGCGACTATCGAGACTAACTTGGGACGAACAAAGACAAACGTTTGTCTCATTATAAGGTTTGTCTAACTTCGTCCCTAGTTAGTCTCTTTCTAAGGACGAACTTAGACAAACCTTAAATGAGACTAACGAGACTAACTTGGGACGAACAAAGACAAACTTTAGTCTCATTATAAGGTTAGTCTAAGTTCGTCCCAAGTTAGTCTAAGTTCGTCCCTAGTTAGTCTCTTTCTAAGGACGAACTTAGACAGACCTTATAATGAGACTAACGAGACTAACTTGGGACGAACAAAGACAAGCGTTAGTCTCATTATAAGGTTTGTCTAAGTTCGTCCCAAGTTAGTCTAAGTTCGTCCCTAGTTATTCTCTTTCTAAGGGAGAACTTAGACAAACCTTAGATTGAGACTAACGAGACTAACTTGGAACGAACAAAGACAAACTTTATTCTCATTCTAAGATTAGTCTAAGTTCGTCCCAAGTTAGTCTAAGTTCGTCCCTAGTTAGTTTCTTTCTAAGGACGAACTTGGAAAAAACTTAGAATGAGAGTAACGAGACTAACTTGGGACGAACAAAGACAAACGTTTGTCTCATTATAAGGTTTGTCTAACTTCGTCCCTAGTTAGTCTCTTTCTAAGGACGAACTTAGACAAACCTTAGAATGAGACTAACGAGACTAACTTGGGATGAACAAAGACAAACGTTAGTCTCATTACAAGGTCAGTCTAAGTTCGTCCCAAGTTAGTCTAAGTTCGTCCCTAGTTAGTCTCTTTCTAAGGACGAACTTAGACAAACCTTAGAATGAGACTAACGAGACTAACTTGGGACGAACAAAGACAAACTTTAGTCTCATTACAAGGTTAGTCTAAGTTCGTCCCAAGTTAGTATAAGTTCGTCCATAGTTAGTCTCTTTCTAAGGACGAACTTAGATAAACCTTAGAATGAGACTAACGAGACTAACTTGGGACGAACAAAGACAAACGTTAGTCTCATTATAAGGTTAGTCTAAGTTCGTCCCAAGTTAGTCTAAGTTCGTCACTAGTTAGTCTCTTTCTAAGGACGAACTTAGACAAACCTTAGAATGAGACTAACGAGACTAACTTGGGACGAACAAAGGCAAACGTTAGTCTCATTATAAGGTTAGTCTAAGTTCATCCCAAGTTAGTCTACGTTCGTCCCTAGTTAGTCTCTTTCTAAGGACGAACTTAGACAAACCTTAAATGAGACTAACGAGACTAACTTGGGACGAACAAAGACAAACTTTAGTCTCATTATAAGGTTAGTCTAAGTTCGTCCCAAGTTAGTCTAAGTTCGTCCCTAGTTAGTCTCTTTCTAAGGACGAACTTAGACAAACCTTATAATGAGACTAACGAGACTAACTTCGGACAAACAAAGACAAGCGTTAGTCTCATTATAAGGTTTGTCTAAGTTCGTCCCAAGTTAGTCTAAGTTCGTCCCTAGTTATTCTCTTTCTAAGGGAGAACTTAGACAAACCTTAGATTGAGACTAACGAGACTAACTTGGAACGAACAAAGACAAACTTTATTCTCATTCTAAGATTAGTCTAAGTTCGTCCCAAGTTAGTCTAAGATCGTCCCTAGTTAGTTTCTTTCTAAGGACGAACTTACAAAAACCTTAGAATGAGAGTAACGAGACTAACTTGGGACGAACAAAGACAAACGTTTGTCTCATTATAAGGTTTGTCTAACTTTGTCCCTAGTTAGTCTCTTTCTAAGGACGAACTTAGACAAACCTTAGAATGAGACTAACGAGACTAACTTGGGACGAACTAACACAAACGTTAGTCTCATTACAAGGTCAGTCTAAGTTCGTCCCAAGTTAGTCTAAGTTCATCCCAAGTTAGTCTCTTTCAAAGGACGAACTTAGACAAACCTTAGAATGAGACTAACGAGACAAACTCTCATTCTAAGGTTTGTCTAAGTTCGTCCCAAGTTACTCTAAGTTCGTCCGTAGTTAGTCTCTTCTTAAGGACGAACTAAGACAAACCTTAGAATGAGACTAACGAGACTAACTTGGGACGAACAAAGACAAACGTTAGTCTCATTACAAGGTTAGTCTAAGTTCGTCCCAAGTTAGTCTAAGTTCGTACCTAGTTAGTCTCTTTCTAAGGACGAACTTAGACAAACCAAAGAATGAGACTAACGAGACTAACTTGGGACGAACAAAGACAAACTTTAGTCTCATTACAAGGTTAGTCTCAGTTCGTCCCAAGTTAGTCTCTTTCTAAGGACGAATTTAGACAAACCTTAGAATGAGACTAACGAGACAAACTCTCATTCTAAGGTTTGTCTAAGTTCGTCCCAAGTTAGTCTAAGTTAGTCCCTAGTTAGTCTCTTCTTAAGGACGAACTTAGACAAACCTTAGAATGAGACTAACGAGACTAACTTGGGACGAACAAAGACAAACGTTAGTCTCATTACAAGGTCAGTCTAAGTTCGTCCCAAGTTAGTCTAAGTTCGTCCCTAGTTAATCTCTTTCTAAGGACGAACTTAGACAAACCTTAGAATGAGACTAACGAGACTAACTTGGGACGAACAAAGACAAACTTTAGTCTCATTACAAGGTTAGTCTAAGTTCCTCCCAAGTTAGTATAAGTTCGTCCATAGTTAGTCTCTTTCTAAGGACGAACTTAGATAAACCTTAGAATGAGACTAACGAGACTAACTTGGGACGAACAAACACAAGCGTTAGTCTCATTATAAGGTTAGTCTAAGTTCGTCCCAAGTTAGTCTAAGTTCGTCCCTAGTTAGTCTCTTTCTAAGGACGAACTTAGACAAACCTTAGAATGAGACTAACGAGACTAACTTGGGACGAACAAAGACAAACTTTAGTCTCATTATAAGGTAAGTCTAAGTTCATCCCAAGTTAGTCTAAGTTCGTCCCTAATTAGTCTCTTTCTAAGGACGAACTTAGACAAACCTTAAATGAGGCTAACGAGACTAACTTGGGACGAACAAAGACAAACTTTAGTCTCATTATAAGGTTAGTCTAAGTTCGTCCCAAGTTAGTCGAAGTTCGTCCCTAGTTAGTCTCTTTCTAAGGACGAACTTAGACAAACCTTATAATGAGACTAACGAGACTAACTTGGGACGAACAAAGACAAGCGTTAGTCTCATTATAAGGTTTGTCTAAGTTCGTCCCATGTTAGTCTAAGTTCGTCCCTAGTTATTCTCTTTCTAAGGGAGAACTTAGACAAACCTTAGAATGAGACTAACGAGACCAACTTGGAACGAACAAAGACAAACTTTATTCTCATTCTAAGGTTAGTCTAAGTTCGTCCCTAGTTAGTTTCTTTCTAAGGACGAACTTAGAAAAACCTTAGAATGAGAGTAACGAGACTAACTTGGGACGAACAAAGACAAACGTTTGTCTCATTATAATGTTTGTCTAACTTCGTCCCTAGTTAGTCTCTTTCTAAGGACGAACTTAGACAAACCTTAGAATGAGACTAACGAGACTAACTTGGGACGAACTAACACAAACGTTAGTCTCATTACAAGGTCAGTCTTAGTTCGTCCCAAGTTAGTCTAAGTTCGTCCCAAGTTAGTCTCTTTCAAAGGACGAACTTAGACAAACCTTAGAATGAGACTAACGAGACAAACTCTCATTCTAAGGTTTGTCTAAGTTCGTCCCAAGTTACTCTAAGTTCGTCCCTAGTTAGTCTCTTCTTAAGGACGAACTAAGACAAACCTTAGAATGAGACTAACGAGACTAACTTGGGACGAACAAAGACAAACGTTAGTCTCATTACAAGGTTAGTCTAAGTTCGTCCCAAGTTAGTCTAAGTTCGTACCTAGTTAGTCTCTTTCTAAGGGCGAACTTAGACAAACCTAAGAATGAGACTAACGAGACTAACTTGGGACGAACAAAGACAAACTTTAGTCTCATTACAAGGTTAGTCTAAGTTCGTCCCAAGTTAGTCTCTTTCTAAGGACGAACTTAGACAAACCTTAGAATGAGACTAACGAGACAAACTCTCATTCTAAGGTTCGTCTAAGTTCGTCCCAAGTTAGTCTAAGTTAGTCCCTAGTTAGTCTCTTCTTAAGGACGAACTTAGACAAACCTTAGAATGAGACTAACGAGACTAACTTGGGACGAACAAAGACAAACGTTAGTCTCATTACAAGGTTAGTCTAAGTTCGTCCCGAGTTAGTATAAGTTCGTCCCTAGTTAGTCTCTTTCTAAGGACGAACTTAGACAAACCTTAGAATGAAACAAACGAGACTAACTTGGGACGAACAAAGACAAACTTTAGTCTCATTACAAGGTTAGTCTAAGTTCATCCCAAGTTAGTCTCTTTCTAAGGACAAACTTAGACAAACCTTAGAATGAGACTAACGAGACAAACTCTCATTCTAAGGTTTGTCTAAGTTCGTCCCAAGTTAGTCTAAGTTCGTTCCTAGTTAGTCTCTTATTAAGGACGAACTTAGACAAACCTTAGAATGAGACTAACGAGACTAACTTGGGACGAACAAAGACAAACGTTAGTCTCATTACAAGGTTAGCCTAAGTTCGTCCCAAGTTAGTCTAAGTTCGTCCCTAGTTAGTCTCTTTCTAAGGACAAACTTAGACAAACCTTAGAATGAGACTAACGAGACTAACTTGGGACGAACAAAGACAAACTTTAGTCTCATTACAAGGTTAGTCTAAGTTCGTCCCAAGTTAGTCTCTTTCTAAGGACCAACTTAGACAAACCTTAGAATGAGACAAACGAGACAAACTCTCATTCTAAGGTGTGTCTAAGTTCGTCCCAAGTTAGTCTAAGTTCGTCCCCAGTTAGTCTCTTCTTAAGGACGAACTTAGACAAACCTTAGAATGAGACTAACGCGACTAACTTGGGACGAACAAAGACAAACGTTAGTCTCATTACAAGGTTAGTCTAAGTTCGTCCCAAGTTAGTCTAAGTTCGTCCCTAGTTAGTCTCTTTCTAAGGATGAACTTAGACAAACCTTAGAATGCGACTATCGAGACTAACTTGGGACGAACAAAGACAAATGTTTGTCTCATTATAAGGTTTGTCTAACTTCGTCCCTAGTTAGTCTCTTTCTAAGGACGAACTTAGACAAACCTTAGCATGAGACTAACGAGACTAACTTGGGACGAACAAACACAAACGTTAGTCTCATTACAAGGTCAGTCTATGTTCGTCCCAAGTTAGCCTAAGTTCGTCCCTAGTTAGTCTCTTTCTAAGGACGAAGTTAGACAAACCTTAGTCGGAGACAAACGAGACTAACTTGGGACGAACAAAGACAAACGTTAGTCTCATTACAAGGTTAGTCTAAGTTCGTCCCAAGTTAGTCTCTTTCTAAGGACGAACTTAGACAAACCTTAGAATGAGACTAACGAGACAAACTCCCATTCTAAGGTTTGTCTAAGTTCGTCCCAAGTTAGTCTAAGTTCGTCCCTAGTTAGTCTCTTCTTAAGGACGAACTTAGACAAACCTTAGAATGAGACTAACGAGACTAACTTGGGACGAACAAAGACAAACGTTAGTCTCATTACAAGGTCAGTCTAAGTTCGTCCCAAGTTAGTCTAAGTTCGTCCCTAGTTAGTCTCTTTCTAAGGGCGAACTTAGACAAACCTTAGAATGAGACTAACGAGACTAACTTGGGACGAACAAACACAAACGTTAGTCTCATTATAAGGTTAGTCTAAGTTCGTCCCAAGTTAGTCTCTTTCTAAGGATGAACTTAGACAAACCTTAGAATGAGACTAACGAGACTAACTTGGGACGAACAAACACAAACGTTAGTCTCATTACAAGGTCAGTCTAAGTTCGTCCCAAGTTAGTCTAAGTTCGTCCCAAGTTAGTCTAAGTTCGTCCCTAGTTAGTCTCTTTCTAAGGACGAAGTTAGACAAACCTTAGAAGGAGACAAACCAGACTAACTTTGGAGGAACAAAGACAAACGTTAGTCTCATTACAAGGTTAGTCTAAGTTCGTCCCAAGTTAGTCTCTTTCTAAGGACGAACTTAGACAAACCTTAGAATGAGACTAACGAGACTAACTTGGGACGAACAAAGACAAACGTTAGTCTCATTACGAGGTCAGTCTAAGTTCGTCCCAAGTTAGTCTAAGTTCGTCCCTAGTTAGTCTCTTTCTAAGGACGAACTTAGACAAACCTTAGAATGAGACTAACGAGACTAACTTAGGACGAACAAAGACAAACGTTAGTCTCGTTATAAGGTTAGTCTAAGTTCATCCCAAGTTAGTATAAGTTCGTCCATAGTTAGTCTCTTTCTAAGGACGAACTTAGATAAACCTTAGAATGAGACTAACGAGACTAACTTGGGACGAACAAAGACAAACGTTAGTCTCATTATACGGTTAGTCTAAGTTCGTCCTAAGTTAGTCTAAGTTCGTCACTAGTTAGTCTCTTTCTAAGGACGAACTTAGACAAACCTTAGAATGAGACTAACGAGACTAACTTGGGACGAACAAGGACAAACGTTAGTCTCATTATAAGGTTTGTCTAAGTTCGTCCCAAGTTAGTCTAAGTTCGTCCCTAGTTATTCTCTTTCTAAGGGAGAACTTAGACAAACCTTAGATTGAGACTAACGAGACTAACTTGGAACGAACAAAGACAAACTTTATTCTCATTCTAAGATTAGTCTAAGTTCGTCCCAAGTTAGTCTAAGTTCGTCCCTAGTTAGTTTCTTTCTAAGGACGAACTTAGAAAAACCTTAGAAAGAGAGTAACGAGACTAACTTGGGACGAACAAAGACAAACGTTTGTCTCATTATAAGGTTTGTCTAACTTCGTCCCTAGTTAGTCTCTTTCTAAGGACGAACTTAGACAAACCTTAGAATGAGACCAACGAGACTAACTTGGGACGAACTAACACAAACGTTAGTCTCATTACAAGGTCAGTCTAAGTTCGTCCCAAGTTAGTCTAAGTTCGTCCCAAGTTAGTCTCTTTCAAAGGACGAACTTAGACAAACCGTAGAATGAGACTAACGAGACAAACTCTCATTCTATGGTTTGTCTAAGTTCGTCCCAAGTTACTCTAAGTTCGTCCCTAGTTAGTCTCTTCTTAAGGACGAACTAAGACAAACCTTAGAATGAGACTAACGAGACTAACTTGGGACGAACAAAGACAAACGTTAGTCTCATTACAAGGTTAGTCTAAGTTCGTCCCAAGTTAGTCTAAGTTCGTACCTAGTTAGTCTCTTTCTAAGGACGAACTTAGACAAACCAAAGAATGAGACTAACGAGACTAACTTGGGACGAACAAAGACAAACTTTAGTCTCATTACAAGGTTAGTATAAGTTCGTCCCAAGTTAGTCTCTTTCTAAGGACGAACTTAGACAAACCTTAGAATGAGACTAACGAGACAAACTCTCATTCTAAGGTTTGTCTAAGTTCGTCCCAAGTTAGTCTAAGTTAGTCCCTAGTTAGTCTCTTCTTAAGGACGAACTTAGACAAACCTTAGAATGAGACTAACGAGACTAACTTGGGACGAACAAAGACAAACGTTAGTCTCATTACAAGGTCAGTCTAAGTTCGTCCCAAGTTAGTCTAAGTTCGTCCCTAGTTAGTCTCTTTCTAAGGACGAACTTAGACAAACCTTAGAATGAGACTAACGAGACTAACTTGGGACGAACAAAGACAAACTTTAGTCTCATTACAAGGTTAGTCTAAGTACGTCCCAAGTTAGTATAAGTTCGTCCATAGTTAGTCTCTTTCTAAGGACGAACTTAGATAAACCTTAGAATGCGACTATCGAGACTAACTTGGGACGAACAAAGACAAATGTTTGTCTCATTATAAGGTTTGTCTAACTTCGTCCCTAGTTAGTCTCTTTCTAAGGACGAACTTAGACAAACCTTAGAATGAGATTTACGAGACTAACTTGGGACGAACAAACACAAACGTTAGTCTCATTACAAGGTCAGTCTAAGTTCGTCCCAAGTTAGTCTAAGTTCGTCCCTAGTTAGTCTCTTTCTAAGGACGAAGTTAGACAAACCTTAGTCGGAGACAAACGAGACTAACTTGGGACGAACAAAGACAAACGTTAGTCTCATTACAAGGTTAGTCTAAGTTCGTCCCAAGTTAGTCTCTTTCTAAGGACGAACTTAGACAAACCTTAGAATGAGACTAACGAGACAAACTCCCATTCTAAGGTTTGTCTAAGTTCGTCCCAAGTTAGTCTAAGTTCGTCCCTAGTTAGTCTCTTCTTAAGGACGAACTTAGACAAACCTTAGAATGAGACTAACGAGACTAACTTGGGACGAACAAAGACAAACGTTAGTCTCATTATAAGGTCAGTCTAAGTTCGTCCCAAGTTAGTCTAAGTTCGTCCCTAGTTAGTCTCTTTCTAAGGACGAACTTAGACAAACCTTAGAATGAGACTAACGAGACTAACTTGGGACGAACAAACACAAACGTTAGTCTCATTATATGGTTAGTCTAAGTTCGTCCCAAGTTAGTCTCTTTCTAAGGACGAACTTAGACAAACCTTAGAATGAGACTAACAAGACTAACTTGGGACGAACAAAGACAAACGTTAGTCTCATTACAAGGTGAGTCTAAGTTCGTCCCAAGTTAGTCTAAGTTCGTCCCTAGTTAGTCTCTTTCAAAGGACGAACTTAGACAAACCTTAGAATGAGACTAACGAGACTAACTTGGGACGAACAAAGACAAACGTTAGTCTCATTATAAGGTTAGTCTAAGTTCATCCCAAGTTAGTATAAGTTCGTCCATAGTTAGTCTCTTTCTAAGGACGAACTTAGATAAACCTTAGAATGAGACTAACGAGACTAACTTGGGACGAACAAAGACAAACGTTAGTCTCATTATAAGGTTAGTCTAAGTTCGTCCCAAGTTAGTCTAAGTTCGTCACTAGTTAGTCTCTTTCTAAGGACGAACTTAGACAAACCTTAGAATGAGACTAACGAGACTAACTTGGGACGAACAAAGACAAACGTTAGTCTCATTATAAGGTTTGTCTAAGTTCGTCCCAAGTTAGTCTAAGTTCGTCCCTAGTTATTCTCTTTCTAAGGGAGAACTTAGACAAACCTTAGATTGAGACTAACGAGACTAACTTGGAACGAACAAAGACAAACTTTATTCTCATTCTAAGATTAGTCTAAGTTCGTCCCAAGTTAGTCTAAGTTCGTCCCTAGTTAGTTTCTTTCTAAGGACGAACTTAGAAAAACCTTAGAATGAGAGTAACGAGACTAACTTGGGACGAACAAAGACAAACGTTAGTCTCATTACAAGGTTAGTCTAAGTTAGTCCCTAGTTAGTCTCTTCTTAAGGACGAACTTAGACAAACATTAGAATGAGACTAACGAGACTAACTTGGGACGAACAAAGACAAACGTTAGTCTCATTACAAGGTCAGTCTAAGTTCGTCCCAAGTTAGTCTAAGTTCGTCCCTAGTTAGTCTCTTTCTAAGGACGAACTTAGACAAACCTTAGAATGAGACTAACGAGACTAACTTAGGACGAACAAAGACAAACTTTAGTCTTATTACAAGGTTAGTCGAAGTTCGTCCCAAGTTAGTATAAGTTCGTCCATAGTTAGTCTCTTTCTAAGGACGAACTTAGATAAACCTTAGAATGAGCCTACGAGACTAACTTGGGACGAACAAAGACAAGCGTTAGTCTCATTATAAGGTTAGTCTAACTTCGTCCCAAGTTAGTCTATGTTCGTCCCTAGTTAGTCTCTTTCTAAGGACGAACTTAGACAAACCTTAGAATGAGACTAACGAGACTAACTTGGGACGAACAAAGACAAACGTTAGTCTCATTATAAGGTTAGTCTAAGTTCATCCCAAGTTAGTCTAAGTTCGTCCCTAATTAGTCTCTTTCTAAGGACGAACTTAGACAAACCTTAAATGAGACTAACGAGACTAACTTGGGACGAACAAAGACAAACTTTAGTCTCATTATAAGGTTAGTCTAAGTTCGTCCCAAGTTAGTCTAAGTTCGTCCCTAGTTAGTCTCTTTCTAAGGACGAACTTAGACAAACCTTATAATGAGACTAACGAGACTAACTTGGGACGAACAAAGACAAGCGTTAGTCTCATTATAAGGTTTGTCTAAGTTCGTCCCAAGTTAGTCTATGTTCGTCCCTAGTTATTCTCTTTCTAAGGGAGAACTTAGACAAACCTTAGAATGAGACTAACGAGACTAACTTGGAACGAACAAAGACAAACTTTATTCTCATTCTAAGGTTAGTCTAAGTTCGTCCCAAGTTAGTCTAAGTTCGTCCCTAGTTAGTTTCTTTCTAAGGACGAACTTAGAAAAACCTTAGAATGAGAGTAACGAGACTAACTTGGGACGAACAAAGACAAACGTTTGTCTCATTATAAGGTTTGTCTAACTTCGTCCCTAGTTAGTCTCTTTCTAAGGTCGAACTTAGACAAACCTTAGAATGAGACTAACGAGACTAACTTGGGACGAACTAACACAAACGTTAGTCTCCTTACAAGGTCAGTCTAAGTTCGTCCCAAGTTAGTCTAAGTTCGTCCCAAGTTAGTCTCTTTCAAAGGACGAACTTAGACAAACCTTAGAATGAGACTAACGAGACAAACTCTCATTCTAAGGTTTGTCTAAGTTCGTCCCAAGTTACTCTAAGTTCGTCCCTAGTTAGTCTCTTCTTAAGGACGAACTAAGACAAACCTTAGAATGAGACTAACGAGACTAACTTGGGACGAACAAAGACAAACGTTAGTCTCATTACAAGGTAAGTCTAAGTTCGTCCCAAGTTAGTCTAAGTTCGTACCTAGTTAGTCTCTTTCTAAGGACGAACTTAGACAAACCTAAGAATGAGACTAACGAGACTAACTTGGGACGAACAAAGACAAACTTTAGTCTCATTACAAGGTTAGTCTAAGTTCGTCCCAAGTTAGTCTCTTTCTAAGGACGAACTTAGACAAACCTTAGAATGAGACAAACGAGACAAACTCTCATTCTAAGGTTTGTCTAAGTTCGTCCTAAGTTAGTCCAAGTTCGTCCCTAGTTAGTCTCTTCTTAAGGACGAACTTAGACAAACCTTAGAATGAGACTAACGAGACTAACTTGGGACGAACAAAGACAAACGTTAGTCTCATTACAAGGTTAGTCTAAGTTCGTCCCAAGTTAGTCTAAGTTCGTCCCTAGTTAGTCTCTTTCTAATGACGAACTTAGACAAACCTAAGAATGAGTCTAACGAGACTAACTTGGGACGAACAAAGATAAACTTTGGTCTCATTACAAGGTTAGTCTAAGTTCGTCCCAAGTTAGTCTCTTTCTAAGGACGAACTTAGACAAACCTTAGAATGAGACTAACGAGACAAACTCCCATTCTATGGTTTGTCTAAGTTCGTCCCAAGTTAGTCTAAGTTTGTCCCTAGTTAGTCTCTTCTTAAGGACGAACTTAGACAAACCTTAGAATGCGACTAACGAGACTAACTTGGGATGAACTAACACAAACGTTAGTCTTATTACAAGGTCAGTCTAAGTTCGTCCAAGTTAGTCTAAGTTCGTCCTGAGTTATTCTCTTTCTAAGGTAGAACTTAGACAAACCTTAGAATGAGACTAACGAGACTAACTTGGAACGAACAAAGACAAACTTTATTCTCATTCTAAGGTTAGTCTAAGTTCGTCCCAAGTTAGTCTAAGTTCGTCCCTAGTTAGTTTCTTTCTAAGGACGAACTAAAACAAACCTTCGAATGTGACTAACGAGACTAACTTGGGACGAACAAAGACAAACGTTTGTCTCATTATAAGGTTTGTCTAACTTCGTCCCTAGTTAGTCTCTTTCTAAGGACGAACTTAGACAAACCTTAGAATGAGACTAACGAGACTAACTTGGGACGAACAAACACAAACGTTAGTCTCATTACAAGGTCAGTCTAAGTTCGTCCCAAGTTAGTCTCTTTCAAAGGACGAACTTAGACAAACCTTAGAATGAGACTAACGAGATAAACTCTCATTCTAAGGTTTGTCTAAGTTCGTCCCAAGTTAGTCTAAGTTCGTCCCTTGTTAGTCTCTTCTTAAGGACAAACTTACACAAACCTTAGAATGAGACTAACGAGACTAACTTGGGACGAACAAAGACAAACGTTAGTCTCATTACAAGGTTAGTCTAAGTTCGTCCCAAGTTAGTCTAAGTTCGTCCCTAGTTAGTCTCTTTCAAAGGACGAACTTAGACAAACCTAAGAATGAGACTAACGAGACTAACTTGGGACGAACAAAGACAAACTTTAGTCAAATTACAAGGTTAGTCTAAGTTCGTCCCAAGTTAGTCCCTTTCTAAGGACGAACTTAGACAAACCTTAGAAGGAGACTAACGAGACAAACTCTCATTCTAAGGTTTGTCTATGTTCGTCCCAAGTTAGTCTAAGTTCGTCCCAAGTTAGTCTAAGTTCGTCCCTAGTTAGTCTCTTCTTAAGGACGAACTTAGACAAACCTTAGAATGAGACTAACGAGACTAACTTGGGACGAACAAAGACAAACGTTAGTCTCATTACATGGTTAGTCTAAGTTCGTCCCAAGTTAGTCTAAGTTCGTCCCTAGTTAGTCTCTTTCTAAGGACGAACTTAGACAACCCTTAGAACGAGACTAACGAGACTAACTTGGGACGAACAAAGACAAAATTTAGTCTTATTACAAGGTTAGTCTAAGTTCGTCCCAAGTTTGTATAAGTTTGTCCATAGTTAGTCTCTTTCTAAGGACGAACTTAGATAAACCTTAGAATGAGACTAACAAGATTAACTTGGGACGAACAAAGACAAACGTTAGTCTCATTATAAGGTTAGTCTAAGTTCGCCCCAAGTTAGTCTAAGTTCGTCCCTAGTTGGTCTCTTTCTAAGGGAGAACTTAGACAAACCGTAGAATGAGACTAACGAGACTAACTTGGAACGAACAAAGACAAACTTTATTCTCATTCTAAGGTTAGTCTAAGTTCATCCCAAGTTAGTCTAAGTTCGTCCCTAGTTAGTTTCTTTCTAAGGACGAAGTTAAACAAACCTTAGAATGAGACTAACGAGACTAACTTTGGACGAACAAAGACAAACGTTTGTCTCATTATAAGGTTTGTCTAACTTCGTCCCAAGTTAGTCTCTTTCTAAGGACGAACTTAGACAAACCTTAGAATGAGACTAACAAGACTAACTTGGGACGAACTAACACAAACGTTAGTCTCATTACAAGGTCAGTCTAAGTTCGTCCCAAGTTAGTCTAAGTTTGTCCCCAGTTAGTCTCTTTCTAAGGACGAAGTTAGACAAACCTTAGAAGGAGACAAACGAGACTAACTTGGGACGAACAAAGACAAACGTTTGTCTCATTACAAGGTTAGTCTAAGTTCATCCCAAGTTAGTCTCTTTCAAAGGACGAACTTAGACAAACCTTAGAATGAGACAAACAAGACAAACTCTCATTCTAAGGTTTGTCTAAGTTCGTCCCAAGTTAGTCTAAGTTCGTCCCTAGTTAGTCTCTTCTTAAGGACGAACTTAGACAAACCTTAGAATGTGACTAACGAGACTAACTTGGGATGAACAAAGACAAACGTTAGTCTCCTTACAAGGTTAGTCTAAGTTCGTCCCAAGTTAGTCTAAGTTCGTCCCTAGTTAGTCTCTTTCTAAGGACGAACTTAGACAAACCTAAGAATGAGACTAACTTGGGACGAACAAAGACAAACTTTCGTCTCATTACAAGGTTAGTCTAAGTTCGTCCCAAGTTAGTCTCTTTCTAAGGACGAACTTAGACAAACCTTAGAATCAGACTAACGAGACAAACTCTCATTCTAAGGTTTGTCCAAGTTCGTCCCAAGGTAGTCTAATTTGGTCCCTAGTTAGTCTCTTCTTAAGGACGAACTTAGACAAACCTTAGAATGAGACTAACGCTACTAACTTGGGACGATCAAAGACAAACGTTAGTCTCATAACAAGGTTAGTCTAAGTTCGTCCCAAGTTAGTCTAAGTTCGTCCCTAGTTAGTCTCTTTCTAAGGACGAACTTAGACAAACCTTAGAATCAGACTAACGAGACTAACTTGGGACGAACAAAGACAAACTTTAGTCTCACAACAAGGTTAGTCTAAGTTCATCCGAAGTTAGTCTCTTTCTAAGGACGAACTTAGACAAACCTTAGAATGAGACTAACGAGACAAACTCTCATTCTAAGGTTTGTCTAAGTTCGTCCCAAGTAAGTCTAAGTTCGTCCCTAGTTAGTCTCTTCTTAAAGACGAACTTAGACAAACCTTAGAATGAGACTAACGAGATTAACTTGGGACGAACAAAGACAAACGTTAGTCTCATTACAATGTTAGTCTAAGTTCGTCCCTAGTTAGTCTCTTTCTAAGGACGAACTTAGACAAACCTTAGAATGAGACAAACGAGATAAACTCTCATTCTAAGGTTTGTCTAAGTTCGTCCCAAGTTAGTCTAAGTTCGTCCCTAGTTAGTCTCTTCTTAAGGACGAACTTAGACAAACCTTAGAATGAGACTAACGAGACTAACTTGGGACGAACAAACACAAACGTTAGTCTCATTACAAGGTCAGTCTAAGTTCGTCCCAAGTTAGTCTATGTTCGTCCCTAGTTAGTCTCTTTCTAAGGACGAAGTTAGACAACCCTTAGTCGGAGACAAACGAGACTAACGTGGGACGAACAAAGACAAACGTAAGTCTCATTACAAGGTTAGTCTTCGTCCCAAGTTAGTCTCTTTTTAAGGATGAACTTAGACAAACCTTAGAATGGGACTAACGAGACAAACTCTCATTCTAAGGTTTGTCTAAGTTCGTCCCAAGTTAGTCTAAGTTCGTCCCTAGTTAGTCTCTTCTTAATGACGAACTTAGACAAACCTTAGAATCAGACTATCGAGACTAACTTGGGACGAACAAAGACAAACGTTAGTCTCATTACAAGGTCAGTCTAAGTTCGTCCCAAGTTAGTCTAAGTTCGTCCCTAGTTAGTCTCTTTCTAAGGACGAACTTAGACAAACCTTAGAATGAGACTAACGAGACTAACTTGGGACGAACAAAGAAAAACTTTAGTCTCATTACAAGGTTAGTCTAAGTTCGTCCCAAGTTAGTATAAGTTCGTCCATAGTTAGTCTCTTTCTAAGGACGAACATAGATAAACCTTAGAATGAGACTAACAAGACTAACTAGGGACGAACAAAGACAAACGTTAGTCTCATAATAAGGTTAGTCTAAGTTCGTCCCAAGTTAGTCTGAGTTCGTCCCTAGTTAGTCTCTTTCTAAGGACGAACTTAGACAAACCTTAGAATGGGACTAACGAGACTAACTTGGGACGAACAACGACAAACGTTAGTCTCATTATAAGGTTAGTCTAAGTTCGTCCCAAGTTAGTCTAAGTTCGTCCGTAGTTAGTCTCTTTCTAAGGACGAACTTAGACAAACCTTAAATGAGACTAACGAGACTAACTTGGGACGAACAAAGACAAACTTTAGTCTCATTATAAGGTTTGTCTAAGTTCGTCCCAAGTTAGTGTAAGTTCGTCCCTAGTTATTCTCTTTCTAAGGGAGAACTTAGACAAACCTTAGAATGAGACTAACGAGACTAACTTGGAACGAACAAAGACAAACTTTATTCTCATACTAAGGTTAGTCTAAGTTCGTCCCAAGTTAGTCTAAGTTCGTCCCTAGTTAGTTTCTTTCTAAGGACGAACTTAAACAAACCTTAGAATGAGACTAACGAGACTAACTTGGGACGAACAAAGACAAACGTTTGTCTCATTATAAGGTTTGTCTAACTTCGTCTCTAGTTAGTCTCTTTCTAAGGACGAACTTAGACAAACCTTAGAATGAGACTAACGAGACTAACTTGGGACGAACTAACACAAGCGTTAGTCTCATTACAAGGTCAGTCTAAGTTCGTCCCAAGTTAGTCTCTTTCAAAGGACGAACTTAGACAAACCTTAGAATGAGACTAACGAGACAAACTCTCATTCTAAGGTTTGTCTAAGTTCGTCCTAAGTTAGTCCAAGTTCGTCGCTAGTTAGTCTCTTCTTAAGGACGAACTTAGACAAACCTTAGAATGAGACTAACGAGACTAACTTGGGACGAACAAAGACAAACGTTAGTCTCATTACAAGGTTAGTCTAAGTTCGTCCCAAGTTAGTCTAAGTTCGTCCCTAGTTAGTCTCTTTCTAAGGACGAACTTAGACAAATCTAAGAATGAGACTAACGAGACTAACTTGGGACGAACAAAGACAAACTTTAGTCTCATTACAAGGTTAGTCTAAGTTCGTCCCAAGTTAGTCTCTTTCTAAGGGCGAACTTAGACAAACCTTAGAATGAGACTAACGAGACAAACTCCCATTCTATGGTTTGTCTAAGTTCGTCCCAAGTTAGTCTAAGTTCGTCCCTAATTAGTCTCTTCTTAAGGACGAACTTAGACAAACCTTAGAATGAGACTAACGAGACTAACTTGGGACGAACGAAGACAAACATTAGTCTCCTTACAAGGTTAGTCTAAGTTCGTCCCAAGTTAGTCTAAGTTCGTCCCTATTTAGTCTCTTTCTAAGGACGAACTTAGACAAACCTTAGAATGAAACTAAAGAGACTAACTTGGGACGAACAAAGATAAACTTTAGTCTCATTACAAGGTTAGTCTAAGTTCGTCCCAAGTTAGTCTCTTTCTAAGGACGAACTTAGACAAACCTTAGAATGAGACTAACGAGACTAACTTGGGACGAACAAACACTAGTCTAATTACAGAGTCAGTCTAAGTTCGTCCCAATTTAGTCTAAGTTCGTCCCTAGTTAGTCTATTTCTAAGGACGAAGTTAGACAAACCTTAGAAGGAGACAAACGAGACTAACTTGGGACGAACAAAGACAAACGTTAGTCTCATTACAAGGTTAGTCTAAGTTCGTCCCAAGTTAGTCTCTTTCTAAGGACGAACTTAGACAAACCTTAGAATGAGACTAACGAGTCAAACTCTCATTCTAAGGTTTGTCTAAGTTCGTCCCAAGTTAGTCTAAGTTCGTCCCTAGTTAGTCTCTTCTTAAGGACGAACTTAGACAAACCTTAGAATGAGACTAACGAGACTAACCTGGGACGAACAAAGACAAATGTTAGTGTCATTACAAGGTTAGTCTAAGTTCGTCCCTAGTTAGTCTCTTTCTAAGGACGAACTTAGACAAAACTTAGAATGAGACTAACGAGACTAACTTGGGACGATCTAACACAAACGTTAGTCTCATTACAAGGTCAGTCTAAGTTCGTCCCAAGTTAGTCTATGCTTGTCCCTAGTTAGTCTCTTTCTAAGGACGAAGTTAGACAAACCTTAGAAGGAGACAAACGATACTAACTTGGGACGAACAAAGACAAACGTTAGTCTCATTACAAGGTTAGTCTAAGTTCATCCCAAGTTAGTCTCTTTCAAAGGACGAACTTAGACAAACCTTAGAATGAGACTAACGAGACTAACTTGGGACGAACAAAGACAAACGATAGTCTCATTACAAGGTTAGTCTAAGTTCGTCCCAAGTTAGTCTAAGTTCGTCCCTAGTTAGTCTCTTTCTAAGGACGAACTTAGACAAACCTTAGAATGCGACTAACGAGACTAACTTGGGACGAACAAAGACAAACGTTTGTCTCATTATAAGGTTTGTCTAACTTCGTCCCTAATTAGTCTCTTTCTAAGGACGAACTTAGACAAACCTTAGAATGAGACTAACGAGACTAACTTGGGACGAACAAACACAAACGTTAGTCTCATTACAAGGTTAGTCTAAGTTCGTCCCAAGTTAGTCTAAGTTCGTCCCTAGTTAGTCTATTTCTAAGGACGAAGTTAGACAAACCTTAGAAGGAGACAAACGAGACTAACTTGGGACGAACAAAGACAAACTATAGTCTCATTACAAGGTGAGTCTAAGTTCGTCCCAAGTTAGTCTCTTTCTAAGGACGAACTTAGACAAACCTTAGAATGAGACTAACGAGACAAACTCTCATTCTAAGGTTCGTCTAAGTTTGTCCCTAGTTAGTCTCTTCATAAGGACGAACTTAGACAAACCATAGAATGAGACTAACGAGACTAACTTGGGACGAAAAAAGACAAACGTTAGTCTCATTACAAGGTTAGTCTAAGTTCGTCCCAAGTAAGTCTAAGTTCGTCCCTAGTTAGTCTCTTTCTAAGGACGAACTTAGACAAACCTTAGAATGAGACTAACGAGACAAACTTGGGACGAACAAAGACAAACGTTAGTCTCATTACAAGGTTAGTCTAAGTTCGTCCCAAGTTAGTCTAAGTTCGTCCCTAGTTAGTCTCTTTCTAAGGACGAACTTAGACAAACCTTAGAATGCGACTAACGAGACTAACTTGGGACGAACAAAGACAAACGTTAGTCTCATTATAAGGTTTGTCTAAGTTTGTCCTTAGAAAGAGACTAACTAGGGACGAACTTAGACTAACTTGGGACGAACTTAGACTAACCTTATAATGAGACAAACGTTTGTCTTTGTTCGTCCCAA
Source organism: Rhodiola chrysanthemifolia (assembly GCA_033675395.1). Lineage (NCBI taxonomy): Eukaryota > Viridiplantae > Streptophyta > Magnoliopsida > Saxifragales > Crassulaceae > Rhodiola > Rhodiola chrysanthemifolia. Next base: position 1,007,819 of record CM066204.1, read on the forward strand.
GTTAGTTTCGTTAGTCTCCTTCTAAGGTTTGTCTAAGTTCGTCCTTAGAAAGAGACTAACTAGGGACGAACTTAGACTAACTTGGAACGAACTTAGACTAACCTTGTAATGAGACTAACGTTGGTGTTTCTTCGTCCCAAGTTAGTCGCGTTAGTCTCATTCTAAGGTTTGTCTAAGTTCGTTCTTAGAAAGAGACTAACTAGGGACGAACATAGACTAACTTGGGACGAACTTAGACAAACCTTATAATGAGACTAACGTTTGTCTTTGTTCGTCCCAAGTTAGTCTCGTTAGTCTCATTCTAAGGTTTGTTTAAGTTCGTCCTTAGAAAGAAACTAACTAGGGACGAACTTAGACTAACTTGGGACGAACTTAGACTAACCTTAGAATGAGAATAAAGTTTGTCTTTGTTCGTTCCAAGTTAGTCTCGTTAGTCTCATTCTAAGGTTTGTCTAAGTTCGTCCTTAGAAAGAGGCTAATTAGGGACGAACTTAGACTAACTTGGGACGAACTTAGACTAACCTTATAATGAGACTAAAGTTTGTCTTTACCAAGTTAGTCTCGTTAGTCTCCTTCTAAGGTTTGTCTAAGTTCGTCCTTAGAAAGAGACTAACTAGGGATGAACTTAGACTAACTTGGAACGAACATAGACTAACCTTGTAATTAGACTAACGTTTGTGTTTGTTCGTCCAAAGTTAGTCTCGTTAATCTCATTCTAAGGTTTGTCTAATTTCGTCCTTAGAAAGAGACTAACTAGAGACGAACTTAGACTAACTTGGGACGAACTTAGACAAACCTTAGAATGAGAGTTTGTCACGTTAGTCTCATTCTAAGGTTTGTCTAAGTTCGTTCTTAGAAGGAGACTAACTTGGGACGAACTTAGACTAACCTTGTAGTGAGACTAATGTTTGTCTTTGTTCGTCCGAAGTTAGTTTCGTTAGTCTCCTTCTCAGGTTTGTCTAAGTTCGTCCTTAGAAAGAGACTAACTAGGGACAAACTTAGACTAACTTGGGACAAACTTAGACTAACCTTGTAATGAGACTAAAGTTTGTCTTTGTTCGTCCCAAGTTACTCTCGTTAGTCTCAGGTTTGTCTAAGTTCGTCCTTAAAAAGAGACTAACTAGGGACGAACTTAGACTAACTTGGGACGAACTTAGACAAACCTTATAATGAGACTAACGTTGTCTTTGTTCGTCCCAAGTTAGTCTCGTTAGACTCATTCTAAGGTTTGTCTAAGTTCGTCCTTAGAAAGAGACTAACTAGGGACAAACTTAGACTAACTTGGGATGAACTTTGACAAACCTTGTAATGAGACTAACGTGTCTTTGTTCGTCCCAAGTTAGTTTCGTTAGTCTCCTTCTAAGGTTTGTCTAAGTTCGTCCTTAGAAAGAGACTAACTAGGGACGAACTTAGACTAACTTGGGACGAACTTAGACAAACCTTAGAATGAGACTTTGTCTCGTTAGTCTCATTCTAAGGTTTGTCTAAGTTCGTCCTTAGAAAGAGACTAACTTGGGACGAACTTAGACTAACCTTGTAATGAGACTAACGTTTGTCTTTGTTCGTCCCAAGTTAGTCTCGTTAGTCTCCTTCTAAGGTTTGTCTAAGTTCGTCCTTAGAAAAAGACTAACTAGAGACGAACTTAGACTAACTTGGGACGAACTTAGACTAACCTTGTAATGAGACTAACGTTTGTGTTTGTTCGTCCCAAGTTACTCTCGTTAGTCTCAGGTTTGTCTAAGTTCGTCCTTAAAAAGAGACTAACTAGGGACGAACTTAGACTAACTTGGGACGAACTTAGACAAACCTTATAATGAGACTAAAGTTGTCTTTGTTCGTCCCAAGTTAGTCTCGTTAGTCTCATTCTAAGGTTTGTATAAGTTCGTCCTTAGAAAGAAACTAACTAGGGACGAACTTAGACTAACTTGGGACGAACTTAGACTAACCTTAGAATGCGAATAAAGTTTGTCTTTGTTCGTTCCAAGTTAGTCTCGTTAGTCTCATTCTACGATTTGTCTAAGTTCGTCCCTAGTTAGTCTCTTTCTAAGGACGAACTTAGACAAACCTTAGAATGCGACTAACGAGACTAACTTGGGACGAACAAAGACAAACGTTAGTCTCATTATAAGGTTTGTCTAAGTTTGTCCTTAGAAAGAGACTAACTAGGGACGAACTTAGACTAACTTGATACGAACTTAGACAAACCTTATAATGAGACTAACGCTTGTCTTTGTTCGTCCCAAATTTGTTTCGTTAGTCTCCTTCTTAGGTTTGTCTAAGTTCGTCCTTAAAAAGAGACTAACTAGGGACGAACTTAGACTAACTTGGGACGAACTTAGAATGAGACTAACGAGACAAACTCTCATTCTAAGGTTTGTCTAAGTTCGTCCTTAGAAAGAGACTAACTAGGGACAAACTTAGACTAACTTGGGAGGAACTTTGACAAACCTTGTAATGAGACTAACGTTTGTCTTTGTTCGTCCCAAGTTAGTTTCGTTAGTCTCCTTCTAAGGTTTGTCTAAGTTCATCCTTAGAAAGAGACTAACTAGGGGCGAACTTAGACTAACTTGGAACGAACTTAGACTAACCTTGTAATGAGACTAACGTTGGTGTTTGTTCGTCCCAAGTTAGTCGCGTTAGTCTCATTCTAAGGTTTGCCTAAGTTCGTCCTTAGAAAGAGACTAACTACGGACGAACTTAGACTAACTTGGGACGAACTTAGACAAACCTTATAAGGAGACTAACGTTTGTCTTTGTTCGTTCCAAGTTAGTCTCGTTAGTCTCATTCTAAGGTTTGTTTAAGTTCGTCCTTAGAAAGAGACTAACTAGGGACAAACTTAGACTAACTTGAGACGAAGTTTGACAAACCTTAGAATGAGAATAAAGTTTGTCTTTGTTCGTTCCAAGTTAGTCTCGTTAGTCTCATTCTACGATTTGTCTAAGTTCCTTAGAAAGAGACTAACTAGGGACGAACTTAGACTAACTTGATACGAACTTAGACAAACTTGAGACGAAGTTTGACAAACCTTTGAATGAGAGTTTGTCTCGTTAGTCTCATTCTAAGGTTTCTCTAAGTTCGTCCTTAGAAAGAGACTAACAAGGGACGAACTTAGACTAACTTGGGACGAACTTAGACTAACTTGGGACGAACTTAGACTAACCTTGTAATGAGACTAACGTTTGTCTTTGTTCGTCCCAAGTTAGTCTCGTTAGTCTCATTCTAAGGTTTGTCTAAGTTCGTCTTTAGAAAGATACTAACTAGGGACGAACTTAGACTAACTTGGGATGAACTTAGACTAACCTTGTAATGAGACTAACGTTTGTCTTTGTTCGTCCCAAGTTAGTCTCCTTAGTCTCATTCTAAGGTTTGTCTAAGTTCGTCCTTAGAAAGAGACTAACTAGGGACGAACTTAGACTAACTTGGGACGAACTTAGACAAACCTTAGAATGAGACTTTGTCTCGTTAGTCTCATTCTAAGGTTTGTCTAAGTTCGTCCTTAGAAAGAGACTAACTTGGGACGAACTTAGACTAACCTTGTAATGAGACTAACGTTTGTCTTTGTTCGTCCCAAGTTAGTCTCGTTAGTCTCCTTCTAAGGTTTGTCTAAGTTCGTCCTTAGAAAAAGACTAACTAGAGACGAACTTAGACTAACTTGGGACGAACTTAGACTAACCTTGTAATGAGACTAACGTTTGTGTTTGTTCGTCCCAAGTTACTCTCCTTAGTCTCAGGTTTGTCTAAGTTCGTCCTTAAAAAGAGACTAACTAGGGACGAACTTAGACTAACTTGGGACGAACTTAGACAAACCTTATAATGCGACTAACGTTGTCTTTGTTCGTCCCAAGTTAGTCTCGTTAGTCTCATTCTAAGGTTTGTATAAGTTCATCCTTAGAAAGAAACTAACTAGGAACGAACTTAGACTAACTTGGGACGAACTTAGACTAACCTTAGAATGAGAATAAAGTTTGTCTTTGTTCGTTCCAAGTTAGTCTCGTTAGTCTCATTCTACGATTTGTCTAAGTTCCTTAGAAAGAGTCTAACTAGGGACGAACTTAGACTAACTTGATACGAACTTAGACAAACCTTATAATGAGACTAACGCTTGTCTTTGTTCGTCCCAAATTTGTTTCGTTAGTCTCCTTCTTAGGTTTGTCTAAGTTAGTCCTTAAAAAGAGACTAACTAGGGACAAACTTAGACTAACTTGGGATGAACTTTGACAAATATTGTAATGAGACTAACGTTTGTCTTTGTTCGTCCCAAGTTAGTTTCGTTAGTCTCCTTCTAAGGTTTGTCTAAGTTCGTCCTTAGAAAGAGACTAACTAGGGACGAACTTAGACTAACTTGGAACGAACTTAGACTAACCTTGTAATGAGACTAACGTTGGTGTTTGTTCGTCCCAAGTTAGTCGCGTTAGTCTCATTCTAAGGTTTGTCTAAGTTCGTTCTTAGAAAGAGACTAACTAGGGACTAACATAGACTTACTTGGGACGAACTTAGACAAACCTTATAATGAGACTAACGTTTGTCTTTGTTCGTCCCAAGTTAGTCTCGTTAGTCTCATTCTAAGGTTTGTTTAAGTTCGTCCTTAGAAAGAAACTAACTAGGGACGAACTTAGACTAACTTGGGACGAACTTAGACTAACCTTAGAATGAGAATAAAGTTTGTCTTTGTTCGTTCCAAGTTAGTCTCGTTAGTCTTATTCTAAGGTTTGTCTAAGTTCGTCCTTAGAAAGAGACTAACTAGGGACGAACTTAGACTAACTTGGGACGAACTTAGATAAACCTTATAATGAGACTAACGCTTGTCTTTGTTCGTCCCAAGTTAGTCTCGTTAGTCTCATTCTAAGGTTTGTCTAAGTTCGTCCTTAGAAAGAGACTAACTTGGGACGAACTTAGACTAACTTGGGATGAACTTAGACAAACCTTATAATGAGACTAACGTTTGTCTATGTCCGTCCCAAGTTAGTCTCACGAGTCTCATTCTAAGGTTTGGCTAAGTTCGTCCTTAGAAAGAGACTAACTAGGGACGAACTTAGACTAACTTGGGACGAACTTAGACAAACCTTATAATGAGACTAACGTTTGTCTTTGTTAGTCTCGTTAGTCTCATTCTAAGGTTTGTTTAAGTTCGTCCTTAGAAAGAAACTAACTAGGGACGAACTTAGACTAACTTGGGACGAACTTAGACTAACCTTAGAATGAGAATAAAGTTTGTCTTTGTACGTACCAAGTTAGTCTCGTTAGTCTCATTCTAAGGTTTGCCTAAGTTCGTCCTTAGAAAAAGACTAACCAAGGACGAACTTAGACAAACCTTATAATGAGACTAACGCTTGTCTTTGTTCGTCCCAAGTTAGTCTCGTTAGTCTCATTCTAAGGTTTGTCTAAGTTCGTCCTTAGAAAGAGGCTAATTAGGGACGAACTTAGACTAACTTGGGACGAACTTAGACTAACCTTATAATGAGACTAAAGTTTGTCTTTGTTCGTACCAAGTTAGTCTCGTTAGTCTCCTTCTAAAGTTTGTCTAAGTTCGTCCTTAGAAAGAGACTAACTAGGGATGAACTTAGACTAACTTGGAACGAACATAGACTAACCTTGTCATTAGACTAACGTTTGTGTTTGTTCGTCCAAAGTTAGTCTCGTTAATCTCATTCTAAGGTTTGTCTAATTTCGTCCTTAGAAAGAGACTAACTAGAGACGAACTTAGACTAACTTGGGACGAACTTAGACAAACCTTAGAATGAGAGTTTGTCTCGTTAGTCTCATTCTAAGGTTTGTCTAAGTTCGTTCTTAGAAGGAGACTAACTTGGGACGAACTTAGACTAACCTTGTAATGAGACTAATGTTTGTCTTTGTTCGTCCGAAGTTAGTTTCGTTAGTCTCCTTCTCAGGTTTGTCTAAGTTCGTCCTTAGAAAGAGACTAACTAGGGACAAACTTAGACTAACTTGGGACGAACTTAGACTAACCTTGTAATGAGACTAAAGTTTGTCTTTGTTCGTCCCAAGTTTGTCTCGTTAGACTCATTCTAAGGTTTGTCTAAGTTCGTCCTTAGAAAGAGACTAACTAGGGACAAACTTAGACTAACTTGGGATGAACTTTGACAAACCTTGTAATGAGACTAACGTTTGTCTTTGTTCGTCCCAAGTTAGTTTCGTTAGTCTCCTTCTAAGGTTTGTCTAAGTTCGTCCTTAGAAAGAGACTAACTAGGGACGAACTTAGACTAACTTGGAACGAACTTAGACTAACCTTGTAATGAGACTAACGTTGGTGTTTGTTCGTCCCAAGTTAGTCGCGTTAGTCTCATTCTAAGGTTTGCCTAAGTTCGTCCTTAGAAAGAGACTAACTAGGGACGAACTTAGACTAACTTGGGACGAACTTAGACAAACCTTATAAGGAGACTAACGTTTGTCTTTGTTCGTTCCAAGTTAGTCTCGTTAGTCTCATTCTAAGGTTTGTTTAAGTTCGTCCTTAGAAAGAGACTAACTAGGGACGAATTTAGACTAACTTGGGACGAACTTAGACAAACCTTAGAATGAGGGTTTGTCTCGTTAGTCTCATTCTAAGGTTTGTCTAAGTTCGTCCTTAGAAAGAGACTAACTTGGGACGAACTTAGACTAACCTTGTCATGAGACTAACGTTTGTGTTTGTTCGTCCCAAGTTAGTCTTGTTAGTCTCATTCTAAGGTTTGTCTAAGTTCGTCCTTAGAAAGAGACTAACGAGGGACGAACTTAGACTAACTTGGGACGAACTTAGACTAACCTTGTAATGAGACTAACGTTTGTGTTTGTTCGTCCCAAGTTAGTCTTGTTAGTCTCCTTCTAAGGTTTGTCTAAGTTCGTCCTTAGAAAGAGACTAACTAGGGACGAACTTAGACTAACTTGGAACGAACTTAGACTAACCTTATAATGAGACTAAAGTTTGTCTTTGTTCGTCCCAAGTTAGTCTCGTTAATCTCATTCTAAGGTTTGTCTAAGTTCGTCCTTAGAAAGAGACTAACAAGGGACGAAATTAGACTAACTTGGGACGAACTTAGACTAACCTTGTAATGAGACTAACGTTTGTCTTTGTTCGTCCCAAGTTAGTCTCGTTAGTCTCATTCTAAGGTTTGTCTAAGTTCGTCTTTAGAAAGATACTAACTAGGGACGAACTTAGACTAACTTGGGATGAACTTAGACTAACCTTGTAATGAGACTAACGTTTGTCTTTGTTCGTCCCAAGTTAGTCTCCTTAGTCTCATTCTAAGGTTTGTCTAAGTTCGTCGTTAGAAAGAGACTAACTAGGGACGAACTTAGACAAACTTGGGACGAACTTAGACAAACCTTAGAATGAGACTTTGTCTCGTTAGTCTCATTCTAAGGTTTGTCTAAGTTCGTCCTTAGAAAGAGACTAACTTGGGACGAACTTAGACTAACCTTGTAATGAGACTAACGTTTGTCTTTGTTCGTCCCAAGTTAGTCTCGTTAGTCTCCTTCTAAGGTTTGTCTAAGTTCGTCCTTAGAAAAAGACTAACTAGAGACGAACTTAGACTAACTTGGGACGCACTTAGACTAACCTTGTAATGAGACTAACGTTTGTGTTTGTTCGTCCCAAGTTACTCTCGTTAGTCTCAGGTTTGTCTAAGTTCGTCCTTAAAAAGAGACAAACTAGGGACGAACTTAGACTAACTTGGGACGAACTTAGACAAACCTTATAATGAGACTAACGTTGTCTTTGTTCGTCCCAAGTTAGTCTCGTTAGTCTCATTCTAAGGTTTGTATAAGTTCGTCCTTAGAAAGAAACTAACTAGGGACGAACTTAGACTAACTTGGGACGAACTTAGACTAACCTTAGAATGAGAATAAAGTTTGTCTTTGTTCGTTCCAAGTTAGTCTCGTTAGTCTCATTCTACGATTTGTCTAAGTTCCTTAGAAAGAGACTAACTAGGGACGAACTTAGACTAACTTGATACGAACTTAGACAAACCTTATAATGAGACTAACGCTTGTCTTTGTTCGTCCCAAATTTGTTTCGTTAGTCTCCTTCTTAGGTTTGTCTAAGTTCGTCCTTAAAAAGAGACTAACTAGGGACGAACTTAGACTAACTTGGGACGAACTTAGAAAAACCTTATAATGAGACTAACGTGGTCTTTGTTCGTACCAAGTTAGTCTCGTTAGTCTCATTGTAAGGTTTGTCTAAGTTCGTCTTTAGAAAGATACTAACTAGGGACGAACTTAGACTAACTTCGGATGAACTTAGACTAACCTTGTAATGAGACTAACGTTTGTCTTTGTTCGTCCCAAGTTAGTCTCCTTAGTCTCATTCTAAGGTTTGTCTAAGTTCGTCCTTAGAAAGAGACTAACTAAGGACGAACTTAGACTAACTTGGGACGAACTTAGACAAACCTTAGAATGAGACTTTGTCTCGTTAGTCTCATTCTAAGGTTTGTCTAAGTTCGTCCTTAGAAAGAGACTAACTTGGGACGAACTTAGACTAACCTTGTAATGAGACTAACGTTTGTCTTTGTTCGTCCCAAGTTAGTCTCGTTAGTCTCATTCTAAGGTTTGTCTAAGTTCGTCCTTAGAAAAAGACTAACTAGAGACGAACTTTGACTAACTTGGGACGAACTTAGACTAATCTTGTAATGAGACTAACGTTTGTGTTTGTTCGTCCCAAGTTACTCTCGTTAGTCTCAGGTTTGTCTAAGTTCGTCCTTAAAAAGAGACTAACTAGGGACGAAATTAGACTAACTTGGGACGAACTTAGACAAACCTTATAATGAGACTAATGTTGTCTTTGTTCGTCCCAAGTTAGTCTCGTTAGTCTCATTCTAAGGTTTGTTTAAGTTCGTCCTTAGAAAGAAACTAACTAGGGACGAACTTAGACTAACTTGGGACGAACTTAGACTAACCTTAGAATGAGAATAAAGTTTGTCTTTGTTCGTTCCAAGTTAGTCTCGTTAGTCTCATTCTACGATTTGTCTAAGTTCCTTAGAAAGAGACTCACTAGGGACGAACTTAGATTAACTTGATACGAACTTAGACAAACCTTATAATGAGACTAACGCTTGTCTTTGTTCGTCCCAAATTTGTTTTGTTAGTCTCCTTCTTAGGTTTTTCTAAGTTCGTCCTTAGAAAGAGACTAACTAGGGACGAACTTAGACTAACTTGGCACGAACTTAGACAAACCTTGTAATGAGACTAACGTTTGTGTTTGTTCGTCCCAAGTTAGTCTCGTTAGTCTCATTCTAAGGTTTGTCTAAGTTCGTCGTTAGAAAGAGACTAACTACGGACGAACTAAGACAAACTTGGGACGAACTTAGACAAACCTTATAATGAGACTAACGCTTGTCTTTGTTCGCCCCAAGTTATTCTCGTTTGTCTCATTCTAAGGTTTGTCTAAGTTCGTCCTTAGAAAGAGACTAACTAGGGACGAACTTAGACTAACTTGGGACGAACTTAGACAAACCTTATAATGAGACTAACGTTTGTCTTTGTTCGTCCCAAGTTAGTCTCGTTAATCTCATTCTAAGGTTTGTCTAAGTTAGTCCTTAGAAAGAGACTAACTAGGGACGAACTTAGACTAACTTGGGACGAACATAGACTAAGCTTGTAATGAGACTGACGTTTGTCTTTGTTCGTCCCAAGTTAGTCTCATTCTAAGGTTTGTCTAAGTTCGTCCTTAGAAAGAGACTAACTAGGGACGAACTTAGACTAACTTGGGACGAACTTAGACAAACCTTAGAATGAGAGTTTGTCTCGTTAGTCTCATTCTAAGATTTGTCTAACTTCGTCCTTAGAAAGAGACTTACTTGCGACGAACTTAGGCTGACCTTGTAATGAGACTAACGTTTGTCTTTGTTCGTCCCAAGTTTGTTTCGTTAATCTCCTTCTTAGGTTTTTCTAAGTTCGTCCTTAGAAAGAGACTAACTAGGGACGAACTTAGACTAACTTGGAACGAACTTAGACTAACCTTGTAATGAGACTAACGTTTGTGTTTGTTCGTCCCAAGTTAGTCTCGTTAGTCTCATTCTAAGGTTTGTCTAAGTTTGTCGTTAGAAAGAGACTAACTAGGGACGAACTAAGACAAACTTGGGACGAACTTAGACAAACCTTATAATGAGACTAACGCTTGTCTTTGTTCGCCCCAAGTTATTCTCGTTTGTCTCATTCTAAGGTTTGTCTAAGTTCGTCCTTAGAAAGAGACTAACTAGGGACGAACTTAGACTAACTTGGGACGAACTTAGACAAACCTTATAATGAGACTAACGTTTGTCTTTGTTCGTTCCAAGTTAGTCTCGTTAATCTCATTCTAAGGTTTGTCTAAGTTAGTCCTTAGAAAGAGACTAACTAGGGACGAACTTAGACTAACTTGGGACGAACTTAGACTAACCTTGTAATGAGACTGACGTTTGTCTTTGTTCGTCCCAAGTTAGTCTCGTTAGTCTCATTGTACGGTTTGTTTAAGTTCGTCCTTAGAAAGAAACTAACTAGGGACGAACTTAGACTAACTTGGGACGAACTTAGACAAACCTTAGAATGAGAATAAAGTTTGTCTTTGTTCGTCCCTAGTTAGTCTCGTTAGTCTCCTTCTAAGGTTTGTCTAAGTTCGTCCTTAGAAAGAGACTAACTAGGTACCAACTTAGACTAACTTGGGACGAATTTAGAGTAACCTTATAATGAGACTAAGGTTTGTCTTTGTTCATCCCAAGTTAGTCTCGTTAGTCTCATTCTAAGGTTTGTCTAAGTTCGTCCTTAGAAAGAGACTAACTAGGGACGAACTTAGACTAACTTGGGACAAACTTAGACAAACCTTACAATGAGACTAAAGTTTGTCTTTGTTCGACCCAAGTTAGTCTCGTTAGTCTCATTCTATGGTTTGTTTAAGTTCGTCCTTCGAAAGAAACTAACTAGGGACGAACTAAGACTGACCTTAGAATGAGAATAAAGTTTGTCTTTGTTCGTTCCAAGTTAGTCTCGTTAGTCTCATTCTAAGGTTTGTCTAAGTTCTCCCTTAGAAAGAGACAAACTAGGGACGAACTTAGACTAACTTGGGACGAACTTAGACAAACCTTAGAATGAGACTTTGTCTCGTTAGTCTCATTCTAAGGTTTGTCTAAGTTCGTCCTTAGAAAGAGACTAACTTGGGACGAACTTAGACTAACCTTGTAATGAGACTAACGTTTGTCTTTGTTCGTCCCAAGTTAATCTTGTTAGTCTCCTTCTAAGGTTTGTCTAAGTTCGTCCTTAGAAAGACACTAACTAGGGACGAACTTAGACTAACTTGGAACGAACTTAGACTAACCTTATAATGAGACTAAAGTTTGTCTTTGTTCGTCCCAAGTTAGTCTCGTTAATCTCATTCTAAGGTTTGTCTAAGTTCGTCCTTAGAAAGAGACTAACAAGGGACGAACTTAGACTAACTTGGGACGAACTTAGACTAACCTTATAATGAGACTAACGTTTGTCTTTGTTCGTCCCAAGTTAGTCTCGTTAGTCTCATTCTAAGGTTTGTCTAAGTTCGTCTTTAGAAAGATACTAACTAGGGACGAACTTAGACTAACTTGGGATGAACTTAGACTAACCTTGTAATGAGACTAACGTTTGTCTTTGTTCGTCCCAAGTTAGTCTCCTTAGTCTCATTCTAAGGTTTGTCTAAGTTCGTCCTTAGAAAGAGACTAACTAGGGACGAACTTAGACTAACTTGGGACGAACTTAGAAAAACCTTATAATAAGACTAAAGTGGTCTTTGTTCGTCCACAGTTAGTCTCGTTAGTCTCATTCTAAGGTTTGTTTAAGTTCGTCCTTAGAAAGAAACTAACTAGGGACGAACTTATACTAACTTGGGACGAACTTAGACTAACCATAGAATGAGAATAAAGTTTGTCTTTGTTCGTTCCAAGTTAGTCTCGTTAGTCTCATTCTAAGGTTTGTCTAAGTTCGGCCTTAGAAAGAGACTAACTTGGGACGAACTTAGACTAACTTGATACGAACTTAGACTAACCTTGTAATGAGACTAACGTTTGTCTTTGTTCGTCCGAAGTTAATCTCGTTAGTCTCATTCTAAGGTTTGTCTAAGTTCGTCTTTAGAAAGATACTAACTAGGGACGAACTTAGACTAACTTGGGATGAACTTAGACTAACCTTGTAATGAGACTAACGTTTGTCTTTGTTCGTCCCAAGTTAGTCTCCTTAGTCTCATTCTAAGGTTTGTCCAAGTTCGTCCTTAGAAAGAGACTAACTAGGGACGAACTTAGACTAACTTGGGACGAACTTAGACAAACCTTAGAATGAGACTTTGTCTCGTTGGTCTCATTCTAAGGTTTGTCTAAGTCCGTCCTTAGAAAGAGACTAACTTGGGACGAACTTAGACTAACCTTGTAATGAGACTAACGTTTGTCTTTGTTCGTCCCAAGTTAGTCTCGTTAGTCTCCTTCTAAGGTTTGTCTAAGTTCGTCCTTAGAAAAAGACTAACTAGAGACGAACTTTGACTAACTTGGGACGAACTTAGACTAACCTTATAATGAGACTAACGTTTGTGTTTGTTCGTCCCAAGTTAGTTTCGTTAGTCTCATTCTAAGGTTTGTCTAAGTTTGTCCTTAGAAAGAGACTAACTAGGGACGAACTTAGACTAACTTGGGACGAACTTAGACAAACCTTATAATGACACTAACGCTTGTCTTTGTTCGTCCCAAGTTAGTCTCGTTAGTCTCATTCTAAGGTTTGTCAAAGTTCATCCTTAGAAAGAGACTAACTAGGGACGAACTTAGACTAACTTGGGACGAACTTAGACTAACCTTATAATGAGACTAAAGTTTGTCTTTGTTTGTCCCAAGTTAGTCTCGTTAATCTCATTCTAAGGTTTGTCTAAGTTCGTCCTTAGAAAGAGACTAACAAGGGACGAACTTAGACTAACTTGGGACGAACTTAGACTAACCTTGTAATGAGACTAACGTTTGTCTTTGTTCGTCCGAAGTTAGTCTCGTTAGTCTGATTCTAAGGTTTGTCTAAGTTCGTCTTTAGAAAGATACTAACTAGGGACGAACTTGGACTAACTTGGGATGAACTTAGACTAACCTTGTAATGAGACTAACGTTTGTCTTTGTTCGTCCCAAGTTAGTCTCCTTAGTCTCATTCTAAGGTTTGTCTAACTTCGTCCCTAGAAAGATACTAACTAGGGACGAACTTAGACTAACTTGGGACGAACTTAGACAAACCTTATAATGAGACTTTGTCTCGTTAGTCTCATTCTAAGGTTTGTCTAAGTTCGTCCTTAGAAAGAGACTAACATGGGACGAACTTAGACTAACCTTGTAATGAGACTAACGTTTGTCTTTGTTCGTCCCAAGTTAGTCTCGTTAGTCTCCTTCTAAGGTTTGTCTAAGTTCGTCCTTAGAAAAAGACTAACTAGAGACGAACTTTGACTAACTTGGGACGAACTTAGACTAACCTTGTAATGAGACTAACGTTTGTGTTTGTTCGTCCCAAGTTAGTCTCGTTAGTCTCAGGTTTGTCTAAGTTCGTCCTTAAAAAGAGACTAACTAGGGACGAACTTAGACTAACTTGGGACGAACTTAGACAAACCTTATAGTGAGACTAACGTTGTCTTTGTTCGTCCCAAATTTGTTTCGTTGGTCTCCTTCTTAGGTTTTTCTAAGTTCGTCCTTGGAAAGAGACTAACTAGGGATGAACTTAGACTAACTTGGAACGAACTTAGACTAACCTTATAATGAGACTAAAGTTTGTCTTTGTTCGTCCCAAGTTAGTCTCGTTAATCTCATTCTAAGGTTTGTCTAAGTTCGTCCTTAGAAAGAGACTAACAAGGGACGAACTTAGACTAACTTGGGACGAACTTAGACTAACCTTGTAATGAGACTAACGTTTGTCTTTGTTCGTCCCAAGTTAGTCTCGTTAGTCTCATTCTAAGGTTTGTCTAAGTTCGTCTTTAGAAAGATACTAACTAGGGACGAACTTAGACTAACTTGGGATGAACTTAGACTAACCTTGTAATGAGACTAACGTTTGTCTTTGTTCGTCCCAAGTTAGTCTCCTTAGTCTCATTCTAAGGTTTGTCTAAGTTCGTCCTTAGAAAGAGACTAACTAGGGACGAACTTAGACAAACTTGGGACGAACTTAGACAAACCTTAGAATGAGACTTTGTCTCGTTAGTCTCATTCTAAGGTTTGTCTAAGTTCGTCCTTAGAAAGAGACTAACTTGGGACGAACTTAGACTAACCTTGTAATGAGACTAACGTTTGTCTTTGTTCGTCCCAAGTTAGTCTCGTTAGTCTCCTTCTAAGGTTTGTCTAAGTTCGTCCTTAGAAAAAGACTAACTAGAGACGAACTTAGACTAACTTGGGACGCACTTAGACTAACCTTGTAATGAGACTAACGTTTGTGTTTGTTCGTCCCAAGTTACTCTCGTTAGTCTCAGGTTTGTCTAAGTTCGTCCTTAAAAAGAGACAAACTAGGGACGAACTTAGACTAACTTGGGACGAACTTAGACAAACCTTATAATGAGACTAACGTTGTCTTTGTTCGTCCCAAGTTAGTCTCGTTAGTCTCATTCTAAGGTTTGTATAAGTTCGTCCTTAGAAAGAAACTAACTAGGGACGAACTTAGACTAACTTGGGACGAACTTAGACTAACCTTAGAATGAGAATAAAGTTTGTCTTTGTTCGTTCCAAGTTAGTCTCGTTAGTCTCATTCTACGATTTGTCTAAGTTCCTTAGAAAGAGACTAACTAGGGACGAACTTAGACTAACTTGATACGAACTTAGACAAACCTTATAATGAGACTAACGCTTGTCTTTGTTCGTCCCAAATTTGTTTCGTTAGTCTCCTTCTTAGGTTTGTCTAAGTTCGTCCTTAAAAAGAGACTAACTAGGGACGAACTTAGACTAACTTGGGACGAACTTAGAAAAACCTTATAATGAGACTAACGTGGTCTTTGTTCGTACCAAGTTAGTCTCGTTAGTCTCATTGTAAGGTTTGTCTAAGTTCGTCTTTAGAAAGATACTAACTAGGGACGAACTTAGACTAACTTCGGATGAACTTAGACTAACCTTGTAATGAGACTAACGTTTGTCTTTGTTCGTCCCAAGTTAGTCTCCTTAGTCTCATTCTAAGGTTTGTCTAAGTTCGTCCTTAGAAAGAGACTAACTAAGGACGAACTTAGACTAACTTGGGACGAACTTAGACAAACCTTAGAATGAGACTTTGTCTCGTTAGTCTCATTCTAAGGTTTGTCTAAGTTCGTCCTTAGAAAGAGACTAACTTGGGACGAACTTAGACTAACCTTGTAATGAGACTAACGTTTGTCTTTGTTCGTCCCAAGTTAGTCTCGTTAGTCTCATTCTAAGGTTTGTCTAAGTTCGTCCTTAGAAAAAGACTAACTAGAGACGAACTTTGACTAACTTGGGACGAACTTAGACTAATCTTGTAATGAGACTAACGTTTGTGTTTGTTCGTCCCAAGTTACTCTCGTTAGTCTCAGGTTTGTCTAAGTTCGTCCTTAAAAAGAGACTAACTAGGGACGAAATTAGACTAACTTGGGACGAACTTAGACAAACCTTATAATGAGACTAATGTTGTCTTTGTTCGTCCCAAGTTAGTCTCGTTAGTCTCATTCTAAGGTTTGTTTAAGTTCGTCCTTAGAAAGAAACTAACTAGGGACGAACTTAGACTAACTTGGGACGAACTTAGACTAACCTTAGAATGAGAATAAAGTTTGTCTTTGTTCGTTCCAAGTTAGTCTCGTTAGTCTCATTCTACGATTTGTCTAAGTTCCTTAGAAAGAGACTCACTAGGGACGAACTTAGATTAACTTGATACGAACTTAGACAAACCTTATAATGAGACTAACGCTTGTCTTTGTTCGTCCCAAATTTGTTTTGTTAGTCTCCTTCTTAGGTTTTTCTAAGTTCGTCCTTAGAAAGAGACTAACTAGGGACGAACTTAGACTAACTTGGCACGAACTTAGACAAACCTTGTAATGAGACTAACGTTTGTGTTTGTTCGTCCCAAGTTAGTCTCGTTAGTCTCATTCTAAGGTTTGTCTAAGTTCGTCGTTAGAAAGAGACTAACTAGGGACGAACTAAGACAAACTTGGGACGAACTTAGACAAACCTTATAATGAGACTAACGCTTGTCTTTGTTCGCCCCAATTTATTCTCGTTTGTCTCATTCTAAGGTTTGTCTAAGTTCGTCCTTAGAAAGAGACTAACTAGGGACGAACTTAGACTAACTTGGGACGAACTTAGACAAACCTTATAATGAGACTAACGTTTGTCTTTGTTCGTCCCAAGTTAGTCTCGTTAATCTCATTCTAAGGTTTGTCTAAGTTAGTCCTTAGAAAGAGACTAACTAGGGACGAACTTAGACTAACTTGGGACGAACATAGACTAAGCTTGTAATGAGACTGACGTTTGTCTTTGTTTGTCCCAAGTTAGTCTCATTCTAAGGTTTGTCTAAGTTCGTCCTTAGAAAGAGACTAACTAGGGACGAACTTAGACTAACTTGGGACGAACTTAGACAAACCTTAGAATGAGAGTTTGTCTCGTTAGTCTCATTCTAAGATTTGTCTAACTTCGTCCTTAGAAAGAGACTTACTTGCGACGAACTTAGGCTGACCTTGTAATGAGACTAACGTTTGTCTTTGTTCGTCCCAAGTTTGTTTCGTTAATCTCCTTCTTAGGTTTTTCTAAGTTCGTCCTTAGAAAGAGACTAACTAGGGACGAACTTAGACTAACTTGGAACGAACTTAGACTAACCTTGTAATGAGACTAACGTTTGTGTTTGTTCGTCCCAAGTTAGTCTCGTTAGTCTCATTCTAAGGTTTGTCTAAGTTTGTCGTTAGAAAGAGACTAACTAGGGACGAACTAAGACAAACTTGGGACGAACTTAGACAAACCTTATAATGAGACTAACGCTTGTCTTTGTTCGCCCCAAGTTATTCTCGTTTGTCTCATTCTAAGGTTTGTCTAAGTTCGTCCTTAGAAAGAGACTAACTAGGGACGAACTTAGACTAACTTGGGACGAACTTAGACAAACCTTATAATGAGACTAACGTTTGTCTTTGTTCGTTCCAAGTTAGTCTCGTTAATCTCATTCTAAGGTTTGTCTAAGTTAGTCCTTAGAAAGAGACTAACTAGGGACGAACTTAGACTAACTTGGGACGAACTTAGACTAACCTTGTAATGAGACTGACGTTTGTCTTTGTTCGTCCCAAGTTAGTCTCATTCTAAGGTTTGTCTAAGTTCGTCCTTAGAAAGAGACTAACTAGGGACGAACTTAGACTAACTTGGGACGAACTTAGACAAACCTTAGAATGAGAGTTTGTCTCGTTAGTCTCATTCTAAGATTTGTCTAACTTCGTCCTTAGAAAGAGACTTACTTGCGACGAACTTAGACTGACCTTGTAATGAGACTAACGTTTGTCTTTGTTCGTCCCATGTTTGTTTCGTTAGTCTCCTTCTTTGGTTTTTCTAAGTTCGTCCTTAGAAAGCGACTAACTAGGGACTAACTTAGACTAACTTGGAACGAACTTAGACTAACCTTGTAATGAGACTAACGTTTGTGTTTGTTCGTCCCAAGTTAGTCTCGTTAGTCTCATTCTAAGGTTTTTCTAAGTTCGTCGTTAGAAAGAGACTAACTAGGGACGAACTAAGACTAACTTGGGACGAACTTAGACAAACCTTATAATGAGACAAACGCTTGTCTTTGTTCGTCCCAAGTTAGTCTCGTTAGTCTCATTCTAAGGTTTGTCAAAGTTCGTCCTTAGAAAGAGACTAACTAGGGACGAACTTAGACTAACTTGGGACGAACTTACACAAACCTTATAATGAGACTAACATTTGTCTTTGTTCATCCCAAGTTAGTCTCGTTAGTCTCATTCTACGGTTTGTTTAAGTTCGTCCTTAGAAAGAAACTAACTAGGGACGAACTTAGACTAACTTGGGACGAACTTAGACAAACCTTAGAATGAGAATAAAGTTTGTCTTTGTTCGTCCCTAGTTAGTCTCGTTAGTCTCCTTCTAAGGTTTGTCTAAGTTCGTCCTTAGAAAGAGACTAACTAGGTACCAACTTAGACTAACTTGGGACGAATTTAGAGTAACCTTATAATGAGACTAAGGTTTGTCTTTGTTCATCCCAAGTTAGTCTCGTTAGTCTCATTCTAAGGTTTGTCTAAGTTCGTCCTTAGAAAGAGACTAACTAGGGACGAACTTAGACTAACTTGGGACAAACTTAGACAAACCTTACAATGAGACTAAAGTTTGTCTTTGTTCGACCCAAGTTAGTCTCGTTAGTCTCATTCTATGGTTTGTTTAAGTTCGTCCTTCGAAAGAAACTAACTAGGGACGAACTAAGACTGACCTTAGAATGAGAATAAAGTTTGTCTTTGTTCGTTCCAAGTTAGTCTCGTTAGTCTCATTCTAAGGTTTGTCTAAGTTCTCCCTTAGAAAGGACGAACTTAGACTAACTTGGGACGAACTTAGACAAACCTTAGAATGAGACTTTGTCTCGTTAGTCTCATTCTAAGGTTTGTCTAAGTTCGTCCTTAGAAAGAGACTAACTTGGGACGAACTTAGACTAACCTTGTAATGAGACTAACGTTTGTCTTTGTTCGTCCCAAGTTAATCTTGTTAGTCTCCTTCTAAGGTTTGTCTAAGTTCGTCCTTAGAAAGACACTAACTAGGGACGAACTTAGACTAACTTGGAACGAACTTAGACTAACCTTATAATGAGACTAAAGTTTGTCTTTGTTCGTCCCAAGTTAGTCTCGTTAATCTCATTCTAAGGTTTGTCTAAGTTCGTCCTTAGAAAGAGACTAACAAGGGACGAACTTAGACTAACTTGGGACGAACTTAGACTAACCTTATAATGAGACTAACGTTTGTCTTTGTTCGTCCCAAGTTAGTCTCGTTAGTCTCATTCTAAGGTTTGTCTAAGTTCGTCTTTAGAAAGATACTAACTAGGGACGAACTTAGACTAACTTGGGATGAACTTAGACTAACCTTGTAATGAGACTAACGTTTGTCTTTGTTCGTCCCAAGTTAGTCTCCTTAGTCTCATTCTAAGGTTTGTCTAAGTTCGTCCTTAGAAAGAGACTAACTAGGGACGAACTTAGACTAACTTGGGACGAACTTAGAAAAACCTTATAATAAGACTAAAGTGGTCTTTGTTCGTCCACAGTTAGTCTCGTTAGTCTCATTCTAAGGTTTGTTTAAGTTCGTCCTTAGAAAGAAACTAACTAGGGACGAACTTATACTAACTTGGGACGAACTTAGACTAACCATAGAATGAGAATAAAGTTTGTCTTTGTTCGTTCCAAGTTAGTCTCGTTAGTCTCATTCTAAGGTTTGTCTAAGTTCGGCCTTAGAAAGAGACTAACTTGGGACGAACTTAGACTAACTTGATACGAACTTAGACTAACCTTGTAATGAGACTAACGTTTGTCTTTGTTCGTCCGAAGTTAATCTCGTTAGTCTCATTCTAAGGTTTGTCTAAGTTCGTCTTTAGAAAGATACTAACTAGGGACGAACTTAGACTAACTTGGGATGAACTTAGACTAACCTTGTAATGAGACTAACGTTTGTCTTTGTTCGTCCCAAGTTAGTCTCCTTAGTCTCATTCTAAGGTTTGTCCAAGTTCGTCCTTAGAAAGAGACTAACTAGGGACGAACTTAGACTAACTTGGGACGAACTTAGACAAACCTTAGAATGAGACTTTGTCTCGTTGGTCTCATTCTAAGGTTTGTCTAAGTCCGTCCTTAGAAAGAGACTAACTTGGGACGAACTTAGACTAACCTTGTAATGAGACTAACGTTTGTCTTTGTTCGTCCCAAGTTAGTCTCGTTAGTCTCCTTCTAAGGTTTGTCTAAGTTCGTCCTTAGAAAAAGACTAACTAGAGACGAACTTTGACTAACTTGGGACGAACTTAGACTAACCTTATAATGAGACTAACGTTTGTGTTTGTTCGTCCCAAGTTAGTTTCGTTAGTCTCATTCTAAGGTTTGTCTAAGTTTGTCCTTAGAAAGAGACTAACTAGGGACGAACTTAGACTAACTTGGGACGAACTTAGACAAACCTTATAATGACACTAACGCTTGTCTTTGTTCGTCCCAAGTTAGTCTCGTTAGTCTCATTCTAAGGTTTGTCAAAGTTCATCCTTAGAAAGAGACTAACTAGGGACGAACTTAGACTAACTTGGGACGAACTTAGACTAACCTTATAATGAGACTAAAGTTTGTCTTTGTTTGTCCCAAGTTAGTCTCGTTAATCTCATTCTAAGGTTTGTCTAAGTTCGTCCTTAGAAAGAGACTAACAAGGGACGAACTTAGACTAACTTGGGACGAACTTAGACTAACCTTGTAATGAGACTAACGTTTGTCTTTGTTCGTCCGAAGTTAGTCTCGTTAGTCTGATTCTAAGGTTTGTCTAAGTTCGTCTTTAGAAAGATACTAACTAGGGACGAACTTGGACTAACTTGGGATGAACTTAGACTAACCTTGTAATGAGACTAACGTTTGTCTTTGTTCGTCCCAAGTTAGTCTCCTTAGTCTCATTCTAAGGTTTGTCTAACTTCGTCCCTAGAAAGATACTAACTAGGGACGAACTTAGACTAACTTGGGACGAACTTAGACAAACCTTATAATGAGACTTTGTCTCGTTAGTCTCATTCTAAGGTTTGTCTAAGTTCGTCCTTAGAAAGAGACTAACTTGGGACGAACTTAGACTAACCTTGTAATGAGACTAACGTTTGTCTTTGTTCGTCCCAAGTTAGTCTCGTTAGTCTCCTTCTAAGGTTTGTCTAAGTTCGTCCTTAGAAAAAGACTAACTAGAGACGAACTTTGACTAACTTGGGACGAACTTAGACTAACCTTGTAATGAGACTAACGTTTGTGTTTGTTCGTCCCAAGTTAGTCTCGTTAGTCTCAGGTTTGTCTAAGTTCGTCCTTAAAAAGAGACTAACTAGGGACGAACTTAGACTAACTTGGGACGAACTTAGACAAACCTTATAGTGAGACTAACGTTGTCTTTGTTCGTCCCAAATTTGTTTCGTTGGTCTCCTTCTTAGGTTTTTCTAAGTTCGTCCTTGGAAAGAGACTAACTAGGGATGAACTTAGACTAACTTGGAACGAACTTAGACTAACCTTGTACTAAGGCTAACGTTTGTGTTTGTTCGTCCCAAGTTAGTCTCGTTAGTCTCATTCTAAGGTTTGTCTAAGTTCGTCGTTAGAAAGAGACTAACTAGGGACGAACTAAGACTAACTTGGGACAAACTTAGACAAACCTTAGAATGAGAATAAAGTTTGTCTTTGTTCGTTCAGAGTTAGTATCGTTAGTCTCATTCTAAGGTTTGTCTAAGTTCTCCCTTAGAAAGGGACTAACTAGGGACGAACTTAGACTAACTTGGGACGAACTTAAACAAACCTTATAATGAGACTAACGCTTATCTTTGTTCGTCCCAAGTTAGTCTCGTTAGTCTCATTCTAAGGTTTGTCTAAGTTCATCCTTAGAAAGAGACTAACTAGGGACGAACTTAGACTAACTTGGGACGAACTTAGACTAACTTTATAATGAGACTAAAGTTTGTCTTTGTTCGTTCTAAGTTAGTCTCGTTAGTCTCATTCTAAGGTTTGTATATGTTCGCCCTTAGAAAGAGACTAACTAGGGACAAACTTAGACTAACCTTGTAATGAGACTAACGTTTGTCTTTGTTCGTCCCAAGTTAGTCTCATTCTAAGGTTTGTCTAAGTTCGTCCTCAGAAAGAGACTAACTAGGGACGAACTTAGACTCACTTTGGACGAACTTAGACTAACCTTGTAATGAGACTAAGGTTTGTCTTTGTTCGTCCCAAGTTTGTCTCGTTAGTCTCATTCTCAGGTTTGTCTAAGTTCGTCCTTAAGAAGAGACTAACTAGGGACGAACTTAGACTAACTTGGGACAAACTTAGACTAACCTTGTAATGAGACTAACGTTTGTCTTGGTTCGTCCCAAGTTAGTCTCGTTAGTCTCATTCTAAGGTTTGTCTTAGTTCGTCCTTAGAAAGAGACAAACTAGGGACGAACTTAGACTAACTTGGGACGAACTTAGACTAACCTTGTAATGAGAGTAACGTTTGTCTTTGTTCGTCCCAAGTTAGTCTCGTTAGTCTCATTCTAAGGCTTGTCAAAGTTCGTCCTTAAGAAGAGACTAACTAGGGACGAACTTAGACTAACTTGGGACGAACTTAGACAAACCTTAGAATGAGAGTTTGTCTCGTTAGTCTCATTCAAAGGTTTGTCTAAGTTCGTCCTTAGAAAGAAACTAACTAGGGACGTACTTAGACTAACTTGGGACGTACTTAGCCTAACTTGGGACGAACTTAGACAAACATTAGAACGAGACTACAGTTTCTCTCTGTTCATCCCAAGTTAGTCTCGTTAGTCTCATTCTAAGGTTTTTCTAAGTTCGTCCCTAGAAAGAGAATAACTAGGGACGAACTTAGACAAACCTTAGAA
The DNA here is from genome assembly GCA_033675395.1 of Rhodiola chrysanthemifolia. Lineage (NCBI taxonomy): Eukaryota > Viridiplantae > Streptophyta > Magnoliopsida > Saxifragales > Crassulaceae > Rhodiola > Rhodiola chrysanthemifolia. The sequence continues at coordinate 1,030,298 of CM066204.1, forward strand.
TGAGACTAACGAGACTAACTTGTGACGAACAAAGACAAATGTTAGTCTCATTACAAGGTTAGTTTAAGTTCGTCCCAAGTTAGTCTAAGTTCGTCCCTAGTTAGTCTCATTCTAAGGACGAACTTAGATAAACCTTAGAATGAAACTAACGAGACTAACTTGGGAAGAACAAAGACAAATGTTAGTCTCATCATAAGGTTAGTCTAAGTTCGTCCCAAGTTAGTTTAAGTTCGTCCAAAGTTAGTCTCGTTCGTCCCTAGTTAGTCTCTTTCTAAGGACGAACTTAGACAAACCTTAGAATGAGACTAACGAGACTAACTTGAGACGAACAAAGACAAATGTTAGTCTCATTACAAGGTTAGTCAAAGTTCGCCCCAAGTTAGTCTAAGTTCGTCCCTAGTTTGTCTCTTTCTAAGTTCCAAGTTAGTCTCATTATAAGGTTAGTCTAAGTTCGTCCCAAGTTAGTCTAAGTTCGTCCCTAGTTAGTCTCTTTCTAAGGACGAACTTAGATAAACCTTAGAATGAGACTAACGAGACTAACTTGGGACGAACAAAGACAAACGTTAGTCTCATTACAAGGTTAGTCTAAGTTCGTCCCAAGTTAGTCTAAGTTCGTCCCTAGTTAGTCTCTTTCTAAGGACGAACTTAGACAAACCTTAGAATTAGACTAACGAGACTAACTTGAGACGAACAAAGACAAATGTTAGTCTCATTATAAGGTTTGTGTAAGTTCGTCCCTAATTAGTCTCTTTCTAAGAACAAACTTAGATACACCTTTGAATGAGAGTAACGAGACTAACTTGGAACGAACAAAGACAAACTTTATTCTCATTCTAAGGTTTGTTTAATTTCGTCTCAAGTTAGTCTAAGTTCGTCCCTAGTTAGTCTCTTTCTAAGGACGAACTTAGACAACCCTTAGAATGAAACTTACGAGACTAACTTGGGAAGAACAAAGACAAACGTTAGTCTCATTATAAGGTTTGTCTAAGTTCGTCCCAAGTTAGTATCTTTCTAAGGACGAACTTAGACAAACCTTAGAATGAGACAAACGAGACTAACTTGGAACGAACAAAGACAAACGTTAGTCTCAGTACAAGGTTTGTCTAAGTTCGTCCCAAGTTAGTATAAGTTCGTCCCTAGTTAGTCTCTTTCTAAGGACGAACTTAGACAACCCTTAGAATGAGACAAACGAGGCTAACTTGGAACGAACTAAGACAAACTTTATTCTCATTCTAAGGTTAGTCCAAGTTAGTCTGAGTTTGTCCCTAGTTAGTCTCTTTCTATGGACGAACTTAGACAAACCTTACAATGAGACTAACGAGACTAACTTGGGACGAACAAAGACAAAAGTTAGCTCATTACAAGGTTAGTCTAAGTTCGTCCCAAGTTAGTCCAAGTTCGTCCCTAGTTAGTCTCTTTCGAAGGACGAACTTAGACAAACCTTAGAATGAGACTAACGAGACTAACTTGGAATGAACTAAGACAAACTTTATTCTCATTCTAAGGTTAGTCTAAGTTCATCCCAAGTTAGTCTAAGTTCGTCCCTAGTTAGTCTCTTTCTATGGACGAACTTAGACAAACCTTAGAATGAGACTAACGAGACTAACTTGTGACGAACAAAGACAAATGTTAGTCTCATTACAAGGTTAGTTTAAGTTCATCCCAAGTTAGTCTAAGTTCGTCCCTAGTTAGTCTCTTTCTAAGGACGAACTTAGATAAACCTTAGAATGAAACTAACGAGACTAACTTGGGAAGAACAAAGACAAACGTTAGTCTCATTATAAGGTTAGTCTAAGTTCGTCACAAGTTAGTCGATGTTCGTCCCTAGTTAGTCTCTTTCTATGGACGAACTTAGACAAACCTTAGAATGAGACTAACGAGATTAACTTGGGACGAACAAAGACAAACGTTAGTCTCATTACAAGGTTAGTGTAAGTTCGTCCCAAGTTAGTTTAAGTTCGTCCCTAGTTAGTCTCTTTCTAATGACGAACTTAGACAAACCATAGAATTAGACTAACGAGACTAACTTGAGACGAACAAAGACAAATGTTAGTCTCATTATAAGGTTTGTCTAAGTTCGTCCCAAATTAGTCTCTTTCTAAGGACAAACTTAGATACACCTTTGAATGAGACTAACAAGACTAACTTGGAACGAACAAAGACAAACTTTATTCTCATTCTAAGGTTTGTTTAATTTCATCCCAAGTTAGTCTAAGTTCGTCCCTAGTTAGTCTCTTTCTAAGGACGAACTTAGACAACCCTTAGAATTAGACTAACGAGACTAACTTGAGACGAACAAAGACAAATGTTAGTCTCATTATAAGGTTTGTCTAAGTTCGTCCCTAATTAGTCTCTTTCTAAGAACAAACTTAGATACACCTTTGAATGAGAGTAACGAGACTAACTTGGAACGAACAAAGACAAACTTTATTCTCATTCTAAGGTTTGTTTAATTTCGTCTCAAGTTAGTCTAAGTTCGTCCCTAGTTAGTCTCTTTCTAAGGACGAACTTAGACAACCCTTAGAATGAAACTTACGAGACTAACTTGGGAAGAACAAAGACAAACGTTAGTCTCATTATAAGGTTTGTCTAAGTTCGTCCCAAGTTAGTATCTTTCTAAGGACGAACTTAGACAAACCTTAGAATGAGACAAACGAGACTAACTTGGAACGAACAAAGACAAACGTTAGTCTCATTACAAGGTTTGTCTAAGTTCGTCCCAAGTTAGTATAAGTTCGTCCCTAGTTAGTCTCTTTCTAAGGACGAACTTAGACAACCCTTAGAATGAGACTAACGAGGCTAACTTGGAACGAACTAAGACAAACTTTATTCTCATTCTAAGGTTAGTCCAAGTTAGTCTGAGTTTGTCCCTAGTTAGTCTCTTTCTATGGACGAACTTAGACAAACCTTACAATGAGACTAACGAGACTAACTTGGGACGAACAAAGACAAAAGTTAGCTCATTACAAGGTTAGTCTAAGTTCGTCCCAAGTTAGTCCAAGTTCGTCCCTAGTTAGTCTCTTTCGAAGGACGAACTTAGACAAACCTTAGAATGAGACTAACGAGACTAACTTGGAATGAACTAAGACAAACTTTATTCTCATTCTAAGGTTAGTCTAAGTTCATCCCAAGTTAGTCTAAGTTCGTCCCTAGTTAGTCTCTTTCTATGGACGAACTTAGACAAACCTTAGAATGAGACTAACGAGACTAACTTGTGACGAACAAAGACAAATGTTAGTCTCATTACAAGGTTAGTTTAAGTTCATCCCAAGTTAGTCTAAGTTCGTCCCTAGTTAGTCTCTTTCTAAGGACGAACTTAGATAAACCTTAGAATGAAACTAACGAGACTAACTTGGGAAGAACAAAGACAAACGTTAGTCTCATTATAAGGTTAGTCTAAGTTCGTCACAAGTTAGTCGATGTTCGTCCCTAGTTAGTCTCTTTCTATGGACGAACTTAGACAAACCTTAGAATGAGACTAACGAGATTAACTTGGGACGAACAAAGACAAACGTTAGTCTCATTACAAGGTTAGTGTAAGTTCGTCCCAAGTTAGTGTAAGTTCGTCCCTAGTTAGTCTCTTTCTAATGACGAACTTAGACAAACCATAGAATTAGACTAACGAGACTAACTTGAGACGAACAAAGACAAATGTTAGTCTCATTATAAGGTTTGTCTAAGTTCGTCCCAAATTAGTCTCTTTCTAAGGACAAACTTAGATACACCTTTGAATGAGACTAACAAGACTAACATGGAACGAACAAAGACAAACTTTATTCTCATTCTAAGGTTTGTTTAATTTCATCCCAAGTTAGTCTAAGTTCGTCCCTAGTTAGTCTCTTTCTAAGGACGAACTTAGACAACCCTTAGAATTAGACTAACGAGACTAACTTGAGACGAACAAAGACAAATGTTAGTCTCATTATAAGGTTTGTCTAAGTTCGTCCCTAATTAGTCTCTTTCTAAGAACAAACTTAGATACACTTTTGAATGAGAGTAACGAGACTAACTTGGAACGAACAAAGACAAACTTTATTCTCATTCTAAGGTTTGTTTAATTTCGTCTCAAGTTAGTCTAAGTTCGTCCCTAGTTAGTCTCTTTCTAAGGACGAACTTAGACAACCCTTAGAATGAAACTTACGAGACTAACTTGGGAAGAACAAAGACAAACGTTAGTCTCATTATAAGGTTTGTCTAAGTTCGTCCCAAGTTAGTATCTTTCTAAGGACGAACTTAGACAAACCTTAGAATGAGACAAACGAGACTAACTTGGAACGAACAAAGACAAACGTTAGTCTCATTACAAGGTTTGTCTAAGTTCGTCCCAAGTTAGTATAAGTTCGTCCCTAGTTAGTCTCTTTCTAAGGACGAACTTAGACAACCCTTAGAATGAGACTAACGAGGCTAACTTGGAACGAACTAAGACAAACTTTATTCTCATTCTAAGGTTAGTCCAAGTTAGTCTGAGTTTGTCCCTAGTTAGTCTCTTTCTATGGACGAACTTAGACAAACCTTACAATGAGACTAACGAGACTAACTTGGGACGAACAAAGACAAAAGTTAGCTCATTACAAGGTTAGTCTAAGTTCGTCCCAAGTTAGTCCAAGTTCGTCCCTAGTTAGTCTCTTTCGAAGGACGAACTTAGACAAACCTTAGAATGAGACTAACGAGACTAACTTGGAATGAACTAAGACAAACTTTATTCTCATTCTAAGGTTAGTCTAAGTTCATCCCAAGTTAGTCTAAGTTCGTCCCTAGTTAGTCTCTTTCTATGGACGAACTTAGACAAACCTTAGAATGAGACTAACGAGACTAACTTGTGACGAACAAAGACAAATGTTAGTCTCATTACAAGGTTAGTTTAAGTTCATCCCAAGTTAGTCTAAGTTCGTCCCTAGTTAGTCTCTTTCTAAGGACGAACTTAGATAAACCTTAGAATGAAACTAACGAGACTAACTTGGGAAGAACAAAGACAAACGTTAGTCTCATTATAAGGTTAGTCTAAGTTCGTCACAAGTTAGTCGATGTTCGTCCCTAGTTAGTCTCTTTCTATGGACGAACTTAGACAAACCTTAGAATGAGACTAACGAGATTAACTTGGGACGAACAAAGACAAACGTTAGTCTCATTACAAGGTTAGTGTAAGTTCGTCCCAAGTTAGTGTAAGTTCGTCCCTAGTTAGTCTCTTTCTAATGACGAACTTAGACAAACCATAGAATTAGACTAACGAGACTAACTTGAGACGAACAAAGACAAATGTTAGTCTCATTATAAGGTTTGTCTAAGTTCGTCCCAAATTAGTCTCTTTCTAAGGACAAACTTAGATACACCTTTGAATGAGACTAACAAGACTAACTTGGAACGAACAAAGACAAACTTTATTCTCATTCTAAGGTTTGTTTAATTTCATCCCAAGTTAGTCTAAGTTCGTCCCTAGTTAGTCTCTTTCTAAGGACGAACTTAGACAACCCTTAGAATGAAACTTACGAGACTAACTTGGGAAGAACAAAGACAAACGTTAGTCTCATTATAAGGTTTGTCTAAGTTCGTCCCAAGTTAGTATCTTTCCAAGGACGAACTTAGACAAACCTTAGAATGAGACTAACGAGACTAACTTGGAACGAACAAAAACAAACGTTAATCTCATTACAAGGTTAGTCTAAGTTCGTCCCAAGTTAGTCTAAGTTCGTCCCTAGTTAGTCTCTTTCTAAGGACGAACTTAGACAACCCTTAGAATGAGACTAACGAGACTAACTTGGAACGAACTAATACAAACTTTATTCTCATTCTAAGGTTAGTCTAAGTTTTTCCCAAGTTAGTCTGAGTTCGTCCCTAGTTAGTCTCTTTCTATGGACGAACTTAGACAAACCTTAGAATGAGACTAACGAGACTAACTTGGGACGAACAAAGAGAAACGTTAGTCTCATTACAAGGTTAGTCTAAGTTCGTCCAAAAGTTAGTCCCTAGTTAGTCTCTTTTAAGGACGAACTTAGACAAACCTTAGAATGAGACTAACGAGACTAACTTGGGACGAATAAAGACAAACGTTAGTCTCATTACAAGGTTAGTCTAAGTTCGTCCCAAGTTAGTATAAGTTCGTCCCTAGTGGGTCTCTTTCTAAAGACGAACTTAGACAAACCTTGGAATGAGACTAACGAGACTAACTTGGAACGAACTAAGACAAACTTTATTCTCATTCTAAGGTTAGTCTAAGTTCGTCCCAAGTTATTCTAAATTCATTCCTAGTTAGTCTCTTTCTATGGACAAACTTAGACAAACCTTATGAGACTAACGAGACTAACTTGGGACAAACAAATACAAACGTTAGTCTCATTACAAGGCTAGTCTAAGTTCGTCCCAAGTTAGTCTAAGTTCGTCCCTAGTTAGTCTCTTTCTAAGGACGAACTTAGATAAACCTTAGAATGAAACTAACGAGACTAACATGGGAAGAACAAAGACAAACGTTAGTCTCATTATAAGGTTAGTCTAAGTTCGTCCCAAGTTACTCGAAGTTCGTCCCTAGTTAGTCTCTTTCTATGGACGAACTTAGACAAACCTTAGAATGAGACTAACGAGACTAACTTGGGACGAACAAAGACAAACGTTAGTCTCATTACAGGGTTAGTCTGAGTTCGTCCCAAGTTAGTCTAAGTTCGTCCCTAGTTAGTCTCTTTCTAAGGACGAACTTAGATAAACCTTAGAATGAAACTAACGAGACTAACTTGGGAAGAACAAAGACAAACGTTAGTCTCATTATAAGGTTTGTCTAAGTTCGTCCCAAGTTAGTTTAAGTTCGTCCAAAGTTGGTCTCGTTCGTCCCTATTTAGTCTCTTTCTAAGGACGAACTTAGACAAACCTTAGAATGAGACTAACGAGACTAACTTGGGACGAACAAAGACAAACTTTAGTCTCATTACAAGGTTAGTCTAAGTTCGTCCCAAGTTAGTCTAAGTTCGTCCCTATTTAGTTTCTTTCTAAGTTCCAAGTAAGTCTCATTATAAGGTTTGTCTAAGTTCGTCCCAAGTTAGTCTAAGTTCGACCCTAGTTAGTCTCTTTCTAAGGATGAACTCAGACAAACCTTAGAATGAGACTAATGAGACTAACTTGGGACGAACAAAGACAAACGTTAGTCTCATTACATGGTTAGTCTAAGTTCGTCCCAAGTTAGTTTAAGTTCGTCCCTAGTTAGTCTCTTTCTAAGGACGAACTTAGACAAACCTTAGAATGAGACTGACGAGACTAACTTGAGACGAACAAAGACAAACGTTAGTCTCATTATAAGGTTTGTCTAAGTTCGTCCCAAGTTAGTCTATTTCTAAGGACGAACTTAGATACACCTTTGAATGAGACTCACGAGACTAACTTGGAACGAACAAAGACAAACTTTATTCTCATTCTAAGGTTTGTTTAAGTTCGTCCCAAGTTAGTCTAAGTTCGTCCCTAGTTAGTCTCTTTCTAAGGACGAACTTAGACAAGCCTTAGAATGAAACTTACGAGACTAACTTTGGAAAAAGAAAGACAAGCGTTAGTCTCCTTATAAGGTTTGTTTAAGTTCGTCCAAAGTTAGTCTAAGTTCGTCCCTAGTTAGTCTCTTTCTAAGGACGAACTTAGACAAGCCTTAGAATGAAACTTACGAGACTAACTTTGGAAAAACAAAGACAAGCGTTAGTCTCCTAATAAGGTTTGTTTAAGTTCGTCCAAAGTTAGTCTAAGTTCGTCCCTAGTTAGTCTCTTTCTAAGGACGAACTTAGACAACCCTTAGAATGAAACTTACAAGACTAACTAGGGAAGAACAAAGACAAACGTTAGTCTCATTCTAAGGTTTGTCTGAGTTCGTCCTAAGTTAGTCTAAGTTTGTCCCAAGTTAGTCTCCTTCTAAGGACGAACTTAGATACACATTTGAATGAGACTAACGAGACTAACGTGGAACGAACAAAGACAAAGTTTATTCTCAATCTAAGGTTTGTTTAAGTTCGTCCCAAGTTAGTCTAAGTTCGTCCCTAATTTGTGTCTTTCTAAGGACGAACTTAGACAACGCTTAGAATAAAACTTACGAGACTAACTTGGGAAAAACAAAGACGAACGTTAGTCTCATTCTAAGGTTTGTCTAAGTTCGTCCCATGTTAGTCTAAGTTTGTCCCTAGTTAGTCTCTTTCTAAGTTCCAAGTTAGTCTCATTATAAGGTTTGTCTAAGTTCGTCCCAAGTTAGTCTAAATTCGACCCTGGTTAGTCTCTTTCTAAGGACGAACATAGATAAACCTTAGAATGAAACTAACGAGAATAACTTGGGAAGAACAAAGACAAACATTAGTCTCATTATAAGGTTAGTCTAAGTTCGTCCAAAGTTAGTTTAAGTTCGTCCAAAGTTAGTCTCGTTCGTCCCTAGTTAGTCTCTTTCTAAGGACGAACTTCGACAAACCTTAGAATGAGACTAACGAGACTAACTTGGGACGAAAAAAGACAAATGTTTGTCTCATTACAAGGTTAGTCTATGTTCGTCCCAGGTTAGTCTAAGTTCGTCCCTAGTTAGTCTCTTTCTAAGTTCCAAGTTAGTCTCATTATAAGGTTTGTCTAAGTTCGTCCCAAGTTAGTCTAAATTCGACCCTGGTTAGTCTCTTTCTAAGGACGAACTTAGACAAACCTTAGAATGAGACTAATGAGACTAACTTGGGACGAACAAAGACAAACGTTAGTCTCATTACAAGGTTAGTCTAAGTTCGTCCGAAGTTAGTTTAAGTTCGTCCCTAGTTAGTCTCTTTCTAAGGACGAACTTAGACAAACCTTAGAATGAGACTGACGAGACTAACTTGAGACGAACAATTTCTGACAATCCTCGATTTACGTGAAACTGATTCAGAATACGATTCTTGCAATGACGATTCCCCAGATTCTGAGCAATCAAGTTAATTCAAGTTATAACAAAATAGAGATAAAATTAAAAGATTACAAAAGATATCACTTATATGCATATATAGACACTGGAGCAAGTATCTGTGTTGCTAGCAAGTACATTCTTCCACAAGAATATTGGAAAGAAACAAATAAAACATTCAAAGTATTAATCGCAAACAACACTAAAATGGAAATTAATAAGGTAGCTAAAAACATAGAAATTCACTTAAGTGGAGAAAAATTTACTTTCTCTACAATTTATCAACAAGAAACAGGAATGGATTTCATCATAGGAAATAATTTTCTAAAATTAAATCACCCATTTATTCAAGAATTAGAATGGATAAGCTTAACACATCATCTAACTAAAAAATGAGTTTTCTGTCCATTAGAAAACAATGCACAGAAAATTGCAAATCCGGAATTTACCAAACAATTTAAGAAGCTCTCGCCTCAAAAACAAGGGGGAGGGATAGTAACACAAAACTTAGAATACTTAAATAATTTACATATTGACTTAAAAGAAGATGAACAAGAAACCATGTTAACCATTTACCAGTTAGATAAAATCAAAACGAAATTATTAGAAGTCGCTAGTGAAAACCCGTTAGATAAAAAGATTAACGTATCAGAAGAAGTTGCCAACATACAACTTAAAGATAAAAATAAAGTTATAAGAGTTAGACCAATGAGTTACACACCAACAGATAGAGAAGAATTTGAAAAACAAATTAAAGAACTATTAGAAATGAAGTTAATAACACCTAGTAAAAGCCCTCATAGTTCACCAGCGTTTTTGGTAGAAAACGAAGCAGAACGTAAAAGAGGAAAGAAAAGAATGGTAATAAACTACAAAGCTCTTAACAACGAAACGATTGACGACGGCTATTACCTACCTAACAAAGAAACCCTTCTAGCACAAATTAGAGGAAAAAAGTACTACTCCAGTCTTGATTGCAAATCAGGATTTTGGCAGATACGTCTAAGTAAAGAATCTAAACCTCTTACGGCATTCAGTTGCCCTCAAGGACATTACGAATGGAATGTAGTTCCTTTCGGACTAAAACAAGCCCCAGGAATCTTCCAAAGATTTATGGATAAAACCTTCGAGCAATTTAGAGAATACTGTCTCATCTACGTAGACGATATACTTGTTTACTCAAATACAGAGTTGGAACACTACGCTCACCTTGAGCATATACTTAACAAATGCAAAGAAAAAGGTATAGTACTATCTGAAAGAAAAGCAAAGTTATGCCAAAAAGAAATATCTTTCCTAGGACTTGAAATTAAAGAAGGACAAATAAAATTACAAGCACATATACTAGATCATATAAAGAAATTTCCAGATAAAATCCAAGATAAGAAAATGTTACAAAGGTTTTTAGGAATTCTAACATATGCAGAAATGTATGTTAACAAATTATCAGAAGTAGATTTGTTTGTCCGTTTTTGTTTTCTTCACGAATTGAAGAATAGTTTGCTTGATAGTGGAATTGAAATGATCCAACTCTTTGTAATCTTGACTTAGGTAGATTGTGTCAGTAAGTCCCATGCAAAATAATTCATATACCCTTTGCGGAGGAGCTTCCGGGTAATTCATTACCTTAATTAGTCCTATTCTGATAATGGGGTAGATACCTTTTTCAGTAGTTCCTTGTAAAAATTTGTTGTAGGTTGATAGCAATTGTTCCTCAGTGATTTCTGAACAGTCTTTTCGGATAATAGGTTGTGTGACTCGTGAAACTTGTCCAATAACTTGTAGGTGATTAATTGGTTTAGCGAGGCTGAGCATAGCTTCTTTGTAATCATTCTTCGTAGGTTGTGGGCCTAAGTAATTGTGTAGAACATACCTTGCCTCGAATTCAGTAGGAAATTCCTTGACTATATCTCTTTCGTCATGCTCTGGGTAAGTTGTATAAATGCCTTTTCTAGCACCAGTCATAATTGCGAATACCTTATTGGTTTTGGTTGCAGCTCTTTTTAGGTCGTTTGCAGTAACTAGCGGTGCTGGGAATCCAGACACATTACTTCTTGCCTTAAGTAGTTCGAGTTCCTTTTTCATAATAATTTCTTTCTTTTCAAGAAGGGCTGCTTGAACCTTCTCTAACTCGATTTCTTTTTCCAAAATGGCAAGTTGAGTTGCATCCATTTCTTCTGCGTGGGTACCTGGGTTATTAACATTATGTTAGTTTCACTGGTGTTAACTATAAAATCTTCTTTGGTGTTATTAAGTTCTCTTGTTAAACAATCTGCTAAACAATTTTTAACACCTGCAATGTGTTCTACTTTAAAGGTGTAGTAATTAAACCATTGTTGCCATCGTAGTAATCTTCCTTGTTTATAGTCTTCTGATATATTTGTCCTAAGAAAATACCCAAAGTTTTTACTGTCTGTTCTACTTAGAAATTCTTTGTCAATAATATAAGCTTTAAATTTCTTGATTGTTTTTTTAACAGCTAGATATTCTTTTTCATTTGAGTGATATCTTGTTTCTGATCCCGTAAATGTGCCTGAAGCATATTTACATAATTTCTCTTCATTGTTAAGGTTTCTAGCCTTTAAAATACCTCCCCAATATAGGTCACTAGCATCTGTTTCAATTATCATATAATCCTCTGGTAGAGGATGATATAATGCTGGTAAGTGGTTGAATTTACTCTTAAGTTTTTTAACATAGTTTGTATCTGCTTCCTCCCAAGACCATCTTACTTTATCTTTTAATTTCTTTTGTAAGGGTTTTTTTAATTCTGATAATTTGTTAACATACATTTCTGCATATGTTAGAATTCCTAAAAACCTTTGTAACATTTTCTTATCTTGGATTTTATCTGGAAATTTCTTTATATGATCTAGTATATGTGCTTGTAATTTTATTTGTCCTTCTTTAATTTCAAGTCCTAGGAAAGATATTTCTTTTTGGCATAACTTTGCTTTTCTTTCAGATAGTACTATACCTTTTTCTTTGCATTTGTTAAGTATATGCTCAAGGTGAGCGTAGTGTTCCAACTCTGTATTTGAGTAAACAAGTATATCGTCCAAGTTAGAATAAGTTCGTCCATAGTTAGACTCTTTCTAATGACGAACTTAGACAAACCTTAGAAGGAGACTAACGAAACTAACTTGGGACGAACAAAGACAAACGTTAGTCTCATTACAGGGTTAGTCTAAGTTCATCCCAAGTTAGTCTCTTTCTAAGGACGAACTTAGACAAACCTTAGAATGAGACTAACGTGACAAACTCTGATTCAAAGGTTTGTCTAAGTTCGTCCCAAGTTAGTCTAAGTTCGTCCCTAGTTAGTCTCTCCTTAAGGACGAACTTAGACAAACCTAAGAATGAGACTAACGAGACTAACTTGGGACGAACAAAGAATAACGTTAGTCTCATTACAAGGTTAGTCTAAGTTCGTCCCATGTTAGTATAAGTTCGTCCATAGTTAGTCTCCTTCTAAGGACGAACTTAGATAAACCTTAGAATGAGACTAACGAGACTAACTTGGGACGAACAAAGACAAACGTTAGTCTCATTATAAGGTTAGTCTAAGTTCGTCTCAAGTCAGTCTAAGTTCGTCCCTAGTTAGTCTCTTTCTAAGGACGAACTTAGACAAACCTTAGAATGAGACTAACGAGACAAACTCTCATTCTAAGGTTTGTCTAAGTTCGTCCCAAGTTAGTCTAAGTTCGTCTCTAGTTAGTCTCTTCTTAAGGACGAACTTAGACAAACCTTAGAATGAGACTAATGAGACTAACTTGGGACGAACAAAGACAAACGTTAGTCTCATTACAAGGTTAGTCTAAGTTCGTCCCAAGTTAGTCTAAGTTCGTCCCTAGTTAGTCTCTTTCTAAGGACGAACTTAGACAAACCTTAGAATGAGACTAACGAGACTAACTTGGGACGAACAAAGACAAACGTTAGTCTCATTACAAGGTTAGTCTAAGTTCGTCCCAAGTTAGTCTAAGTTCGTCCCTAGTTAGTCTCTTTCTAAGGACGAACTTAGACAAACCTTAGAAGGAGACTAACGAAACTACCTTGGGACGAACAAAGACAAACGTTAGTCTCATTACAGGGTTAGTCTAAATTCGTCCCAAGTTAGTCTCTCTCTAAGGACGAACTTAGACAAACCTTAGAATGAGACTAACGTGACAAACTCTCATTCAAAGGTTTGTCTAAGTTCGTCCCAAGTTAGTCTAAGTTCGTCCCTAATTAGTCTCTTCTTAAGGACGAACTTAGACAAACCTAAGAATGAGACTAACGAGACTAACTTGGGACGAACAAAGACAAACGTTAGTCTCATTACAAGGTTAGTCTAAGTTCGTCCCAAGTTAGTCTAAGTTCGTCCCTAGTTAGTCTCTTTCTAAGGACGAACTTAGACAAACCTTAGAATGAGACTAACGAGACTAACTTGGGACGACCAAAGACAAACGTTAGTCTCATTACAAGGTTAGTCTAAGTTCGTCCCAAGTTAGTATAAGTTCGTCCATAGTTAGTCTCTTTCTAAGGACGAACTTAGATAAACCTTAGAATGAGACTAACGAGACTAACTTGGGACGAACAAAGACAAACGTTAGTCTCATTATAAGGTTAGTCTAAGTTCGCCCCAAGTTAGTCTAAGTTCGTCCCTAGTTAGTCTCTTTCTAAGGACGAACTTAGACAAACCTTAGAATGAGACTAACGAGACTAACTTGGGACGAACAAAGACAAACGTTAGTCTCATTACAAGGTCAGTCTAAGTTCGTCCCAAGTTAGTCTCTTTCTAAGGACGAACTTAGACAAACCTTAGAACGAGACTAACGAGACAAAGTCTCATTCTAAGGTTTGTCTAAGTTCGTCCCAAGTTAGTCTAAGTTCGTCCATTAGTAGTCTCTTTCTGAGGACGAACTTAAACAAACCTTAGAATGAGACTAACGAGACTAACTTGGGACGAACAAAGACAAACGTTAGTCTCATTACAAGGTTAGTCTAAGTTCGTCCCAAGTTAGAATAAGTTCGTCCATAGTTAGTCTCTTTCTAAGGACGAACTTAGACAAACCTTAGAAGGAGACTAGCGAAACTAACTTGGGACGAACAAAGACAAACGTTAGTCTCATTACAGGGTTAGTCCAAGTTCGTCCCAAGTTATTCTCTTTCTAAGGACGAACTTAGACAAACCTTAGAATGAGACTAACGTGACAAACTCTGATTCAAAGGTTTGTCTAAGTTCGTCCCAAGTTAGTCTAAGTTCGTCCCTGGTTAGTCTTTTCTTAAGGACGAACTTAGTCTCATTACAAGGTTAGTCTAAGTTCATCCCAAGTTAGTATAAGTTCGTCCATAGTTAGTCTCTTTCTAAGGACGAACTTAGAAAAACCTTAGAATGAGACTAACAAGACTAACTTGGGACGAACAAAGACAAACGTTAGTCTCATTATAAGATTAGTCTAAGTCCGTCCCAAGTTAGTATAAGTTCATCCCAAGTTAGTCTCTTTCTAAGGACGAACTTAGACAACCCTTAGAATGAGACTAACGAGACAAATTCTCATTCTAAGGTTTGTCTAAGTTCGTCCCAAGTTAGTCTAAGTTCGTCTCTAGTTAGTCTCTTCTTAAGTACGAACTTAGACAAACCTTAGAATGAGACTAACGAGACTAACTTGGGACGAACAAAGACAAACGTTAGTCTCATTACAAGGTTAGTCTAAGTTCTTCCCAAGTTAGTCTAAGTTCGTCCCTAGTTAGTCTCTTTCTAAGGACGAACTTAGACAAACCTTAGAATGAGACTAACGAGACTAACTTGGGACGAACAAAGACAAACGTTAGTCTCATTACAAGGTTAGTCTAATTTCGTCCCAAGTTAGTCTAAGTTCGTCCCTAGTTAGTCTCTTTCGAAGGACTAACTTAGACAAACCTTAGAATGAGACTAACGAGACTAACTTGGGACGAACAAAGACAAACTTTAGTCTCATTACAAGGTTAGTATAAGTTCGTCCCAAGTTAGTATAAGTTCGTCCATAGTTAGTTTCTTTCTAAGGACGAACTTAGATAAACCATAGAATGAGACTAACGAGACTAACTTGGGACGAACAAAGACAAACGTTAGTCTCATTATAAGGTTAGTCTAAGTTCGTCCCAAGTTAGTCTAAGTTCGTCCCTAGTTTGTCTCTTTCTAAGGACGAACTTAGACAAACCTTAGAATGAGATTAACGAGACCAACTTGGGACGAACAACGACAAACGTTAGTCTCATTACAAGGTTAGTCTAAGTTCGTCCAAAGTTAGTCTAAGTTCGTCCCTAAGTAGTCTCTTTCTGAGGACGAACTTAAACAAATCTTAGAATGAGACTAACGAGACTAACTTGGGACGAACAAAGACTAACGTTAGTCTCATTACAAGGTTAGTCTAAGTTCGTCCCAAGTTAGAATAAGTTCATCCATAGTTAGTCTCTTTCTAAGGACGAACTTAGACAAACCTTAGAAGGAGACTAACGAAACTAACTTGGGACGAACAAAGACAAACGTTAGTCTCATTACAGGGTTAGTCTAAGTTCGTCCCAAGTTAGTCTCTTTCTAAGGACGAACTTAGACAAACCATAGAATGAGACTAACGTGACAAACTCTGATTCAAAGGTTTGTCTAAGTTCGTCACAAGTTTGTCTAAGTTCGTCCCTAGTTAGTCTCTTCTTAAGGACGAACTTAGACAAACCTAAGAATGAGACTAACGAGACTAACTTGGGACGAACAAAGACAAACGTTAGTCTCATTACAAGGTTAGTCTAAGTTCGTCCCAAGTTAGTATAAGTTCGTCCATAGTTAGTCTCCTTCTAAGGACGAACTTAGATAAACCTTACAATGAGACTAACGAGACTAACTTGGGACGAACAAAGACAAACGTTAGTCTCATTATAAGGTTAGTCTAAGTTCGTCCCAAGTTAGTCTAAGTTCGTCCCTAGTTTGTCTCTTTCTAAGGACGAACTTAGACAAACCTAAGAATGAGACTAACGAGACTAACTTGGGACGAACAAAGACAAACGTTAGTCTCATTACAAGGTTAGTCTAAGTTCGACCCAAGTTAGTATAAGTTCGTCCATATTTAGTCTCTTTCTAAGGACGAACTTAGATAAAGCTTAGAATGAGACTAACGAGACTAACTTGGGACGAACAAAGACAAACGTTAGTCTCATTATAAGGTTAGTCTAAGTCCGTCCCAAGTTAGTCTAAGTTCGTCCCATGTTAGTCTCTTTCTAAGGACGAACTTAGACAAACCTTAGAATGACACTAACGAGACAAACTCTCATTCTAAGGTTTGTCTAAGTTCGTCCCAAGTTAGTCTAAGTTCGTCTCTAATTAGTCTCTTCTTAAGGACGAACTTAGACAAACCTTAGAATGAGACTAACGAGACTAACTTGGGACGAACAAAGACAAACGTTAGTCTCATTATAAGGTTAGTCTAAGTCCGTCCCAAGTTAGTCTAAGTTCGTCCCTAGTAAGTCTCTTTCTAAGGACGAACTTAGACAAACCTTATAATGAGACTAACGAGACTAACTTGGGACGAACAAAGACAAGCGTTAGTCTCATTATAAGGTTTGTCTAAGTTCGTCCCAAGTTAGTCTAAGTTCGTCCCTAGTTATTCTCTTTCTAAGGGAGAACTTAGACAAACCTTAGAATGAGACTAACGAGACTCACTTGGGACGAACTAAGACAAACGTTAGTCTCATTACAAGGTTAGTCTAAGTTCGTCCCAAGTTAATCTAAGTTCATCCCTAGTTAGTCTCTTTCTAAGGACGAACTTAGACAAACCTTAGAATGAGACTAACGAGACTAACTTGGGACGAACTAAGACAAACGTTAGTCTCATTACAAGGTTAGTCTAAGTTCGTCCCAAGTTAGTCTCTTTCTAAGGAAGAACTTAGACAAACCTTAGAATGAGACTAACGAGACAAAGTCTCATTCTAAGGTTTGTCTAAGTTCGTCCCAAGTTAGTCTAAGTTCGTCCCTAAGTAGTCTCTTTCTGAGGACGAACTTAAACAAACCTTAGAATGAGACTAACAAGACTAACTTGGGACGAACAAAGACAAACGTTAGTCTCATTCTAAGGTTTGTCTAAGTTCGTCCCAAGTTAGTCTAAGTTCGTCCCTAAGTAGTCTCTTTCTGAGGACGAACTTAAACAAACCTTAGAAGGAGACTAACGAGACTAACTTGGGACGAACAAAGACAAACGTTAGTCTCATTACATGGTTAGTCTAAGTTCGTCCCAAGTTAGAATAAGTTCGTCCATAGTTAGTCTCTTTCTAATGACGAACTTAGACAAACCTTAGAAGGAGACTAACGAAACTAACTTGGGACGAACAAAGACAAACGTTAGTCTCATTACAAGGTCAATCTAAGTTCATCCCAACTTAGTCTAAGTTCGTCCCTAGTTAGTCTCTTTCTAAGGACGAAGTTAGACAAACCTTAGAAGGAGACAAACGAGACTAACTTGGGACGAACAAAGACAAATGTTAGTCTCATTACAAGGTTAGTCTAAGTTCATCCCAAGTTAGTCTCTTTCTAAGGACGAACTTAGACAAACCTTAGAATGAGACTAACGAGACTAACTTGGGACGAACAAAGACAAACGTTAGTCTCATTACAAGGTTAGTCTAAGTTCATCCCAAGTTAGTCTCTTTCTAAGGACGAACTTAGACAAACCTTAGAATGAGACTAACGAGACAAACTCTCATTCTAAGGTTTGTCTAAGTTCGTCCGAAGTTAGTCTAAGTTCGTCCCTAGTTAGTCTCTTCTTAAGGACGAACTTAGACAAACCTTAGACTGAGACTAACGATACTAACTTGGGACGAACAAAGACAAACGGTAGTCTCATTACAAGGTTAGTCTAAGTTCGTCCCAAGTTAGTCTAAGTTCGTCCCTAGTTAGTCTCTGCTTAAGGAAGTACTTAGACAAACCTTAGAATGAGACTAACGAGACTAACTTGGGACGAACAAAGACAAACTTTAGTCTCATTACAAGGTTAGTCTAAGTTCGTCCCAAGTTAGTATAAGTACGTCCATAGCTAGTCTCTTTCTAAGGACGAACTTAGATAAACCTTAGAATGAGACTAACGAGACTAACTTGGGACGAACAAAGACAAACGTTAGTCTCATTATAAGGTTAGTTTAAGTTCGTCCCAAGTTAGTCTAAGTTCGTCCCTAGTTAGTCTCTTTCTAAGGACGAACTTAGACAAACCTTAGAATGAGACTAACGAGACTAACTTGGGACGAACAAAGACAAACGTTAGTCTCATTATAAGGTTAGTCTAAGTTCGTCCCAAGTTAGTCTAAGTTCGTCCCTAGTTAGTCTCTTTCTAAGGACGAACGTAGACAAACCTTAGAATGAGACTAACGAGACTAACTTGGGACGAACAGAGACAAACTTTAGTCTCATTATAAGGTTAGTCTAAGTTCGTCCCAAGTTAGTCTAAGTTCGTCCCTAGTTAGTCTCTTTCTATGGACGAACTTAGACACACCTTATAATGAGACTAACGAAACTAACTTGGGACGAACAAAGACAAACGTTAGTCTCATTACAAGGTTAGTCTAAGTTCGTCCCAAGTTAATCTAAGTTCATCCCTAGTTAGTCTCTTTCTAAGGACGAACTTAGACAAACCTTAGAATGAGACTAACGAGACTAACTTGGGACGAACAAAGACAAACGTTAGTCTCATTACAAGGTTAGTCTAAGTTCGTCCCAAGTTAGTCTCTTTCTAAGGAAGAACTTAGACAAACCTTAGAATGAGACTAACGAGACAAAGTCTCATTCTAAGGTTTGTCTAAGTTCGTCCCAAGTTAGTCTAAGTTCGTCCCTAAGTAGTCTCTTTCTGAGGACGAACTTAAACAAACCTTAGAATGAGACTAACAAGACTAACTTGGGACGAACAAAGACAAACGTTAGTCTCATTCTAAGGTTTGTCTAAGTTCGTCCCAAGTTAGTCTAAGTTCGTCCCTAAGTAGTCTCTTTCTGAGGACGAACTTAAACAAACCTTAGAATGAGACTAACGAGACTAACTTGGGACGAACAAAGACAAACGTTAGTCTCATTACATGGTTAGTCTAAGTTCGTCCCAAGTTAGAATAAGTTCGTCCATAGTTAGTCTCTTTCTAATGACGAACTTAGACAAACCTTAGAAGGAGACTAACGAAACTAACTTGGGACGAACAAAGACAAACGTTAGTCTCATTACAAGGTCAATCTAAGTTCGTCCCAACTTAGTCTAAGTTCGTCCCTAGTTAGTCTCTTTCTAAGGACGAAGTTAGACAAACCTTAGAAGGAGACAAACGAGACTAACTTGGGACGAACAAAGACAAATGTTAGTCTCATTACAAGGTTAGCCTAAGTTCATCCCAAGTTAGTCTCTTTCTAAGGACGAACTTAGACAAACCTTAGAATGAGACTAACGAGACTAACTTGGGACGAACAAAGACAAACGTTAGTCTCATTACAAGGTTAGTCTAAGTTCATCCCAAGTTAGTCTCTTTCTAAGGACGAACTTAGACAAACCTTAGAATGAGACTAACGAGACAAACTCTCATTCTAAGGTTTGTCTAAGTTCGTCCGAAGTTAGTCTAAGTTCGTCCCTAGTTAGTCTCTTCTTAAGGACGAACTTAGACAAACCTTAGACTGAGACTAACGATACTAACTTGGGACGAACAAAGACAAACGGTAGTCTCATTACAAGGTTAGTCTAAGTTCGTCCCAAGTTAGTCTAAGTTCGTCCCTAGTTAGTCTCTGCTTAAGGAAGTACTTAGACAAACCTTAGAATGAGACTAACGAGACTAACTTGGGACGAACAAAGACAAACTTTAGTCTCATTACAAGGTTAGTCTAAGTTCGTCCCAAGTTAGTATAAGTACGTCCATAGCTAGTCTCTTTCTAAGGACGAACTTAGATAAACCTTAGAATGAGACTAACGAGACTAACTTGGGACGAACAAAGACAAACGTTAGTCTCATTATAAGGTTAGTTTAAGTTCGTCCCAAGTTAGTCTAAGTTCGTCCCTAGTTAGTCTCTTTCTAAGGACGAACTTAGACAAACCTTAGAATGAGACTAACGAGACTAACTTGGGACGAACAAAGACAAACGTTAGTCTCATTATAAGGTTAGTCTAAGTTCGTCCCAAGTTAGTCTAAGTTCGTCCCTAGTTAGTCTCTTTCTAAGGACGAACGTAGACAAACCTTAGAATGAGACTAACGAGACTAACTTGGGACGAACAGAGACAAACTTTAGTCTCATTATAAGGTTAGTCTAAGTTCGTCCCAAGTTAGTCTAAGTTCGTCCCTAGTTAGTCTCTTTCTATGGACGAACTTAGACACACCTTATAATGAGACTAACGAAACTAACTTGGGACGAACAAAGACAAACGTTAGTCTCATTACAAGGTTAGTCTAAGTTCGTCCCAAGTTAATCTAAGTTCATCCCTAGTTAGTCTCTTTCTAAGGACGAACTTAGACAAACCTTAGAATGAGACTAACGAGACTAACTTGGGACGAACAAAGACAAATGTTAGTCTCATTACAAGGTTAGTCTAAGTTCATCCCAAGTTAGTCTCTTTCTAAGGACGAACTTAGACAAACCTTAGAATGAGACTAACGAGACTAACTTGGGACGAACAAAGACAAACGTTAGTCTCATTACAAGGTTAGTCTAAGTTCATCCCAAGTTAGTCTCTTTCTAAGGACGAACTTAGACAAACCTTAGAATGAGACTAACGAGACAAACTCTCATTCTAAGGTTTGTCTAAGTTCGTCCGAAGTTAGTCTAAGTTCGTCCCTAGTTAGTCTCTTCTTAAGGACGAACTTAGACAAACCTTAGACTGAGACTAACGATACTAACTTAAGACGAACAAAGACAAACGGTAGTCTCATTACAAGGTTAGTCTAAGTTCGTCCCAAGTTAGTCTAAGTTCGTCCCTAGTTAGTCTCTGCTTAAGGAAGTACTTAGACAAACCTTAGAATGAGACTAACGAGACTAACTTGGGACGAACAAAGACAAACTTTAGTCTCATTACAAGGTTAGTCTAAGTTCGTCCCAAGTTAGTATAAGTACGTCCATAGCTAGTCTCTTTCTAAGGACGAACTTAGATAAACCTTAGAATGAGACTAACGAGACTAACTTGGGACGAACAAAGACAAACGTTAGTCTCATTATAAGGTTAGTTTAAGTTCGTCCCAAGTTAGTCTAAGTTCGTCCCTAGTTAGTCTCTTTCTAAGGACGAACTTAGACAAACCTTAGAATGAGACTAACGAGACTAACTTGGGACGAACAAAGACAAACGTTAGTCTCATTATAAGGTTAGTCTAAGTTCGTCCCAAGTTTGTCTAAGTTCGTCCCTAGTTAGTCTCTTTCTAAGGACGAACGTAGACAAACCTTAGAATGAGACTAACGAGACTAACTTGGGACGAACAGAGACAAACTTTAGTCTCATTATAAGGTTAGTCTAAGTTCATCCCAAGTTAGTCTAAGTTCGTCCCTAGTTAGTCTCTTTCTATGGACGAACTTAGACACACCTTATAATGAGACTAACGAAACTAACTTGGGACGAACAAAGACAAACGTTAGTCTCATTACAAGGTCAATCTAAGTTCGTCCCAACTTAGTCTAAGTTCGTCCCTAGTTAGTCTCTTTCTAAGGACGAAGTTCGACAAACCTTAGAAGGAGACAAACGAGACTAACTTGGGACGAACAAAGACAAATGTTAGTCTCATTACAAGGTTAGTCTAAGTTCATCCCAAGTTAGTCTCTTTCTAAGGACGAACTTAGACAAACCTTAGAATGAGACTAACGAGACTAACTTGGGACGAACAAAGACAAACGTTAGTCTCATTACAAGGTTAGTCTAAGTTCATCCCAAGTTAGTCTCTTTCTAAGGACGAACTTAGACAAACCTTAGAATGAGACTAACGAGACAAACTCTCATTCTAAGGTTTGTCTAAGTTCATCCGAAGTTAGTCTAAGTTCGTCCCTAGTTAGTCTCTTCTTAAGGACGAACTTAGACAAACCTTAGAATGAGACTAACAATACTAACTTGGGACGAACAAAGACAAATGTCAGTCTCATTACAAGATTAGTCTAAGTTCGTCCCAAGTTAGTCTAAGTTCGTCCCTAGTTAGTCTCTTTCTAAGGACGAACTTAGACAAACCTTAGAATGAGACTAACGAGACTAACTTGGGACGAACAAAGACAAACGTTAGTCTCATTACAAGGTTAGTCTAAGTTCGTCCCAAGTTAGTCTAAGTTCGTCCCTAGTTAGTCTCTTTCTAAGGACGAACTTAGACAAACCTTAGAATGAGACTAACGAGACTAACTTGGGACGAACAAAGACAAACTTTAGTCTCATTACAAGGTTAGTCTAAGTTCGTCCCAAGTTAGTATAAGTACGTCCATAGTTAGTCTCTTTCTAAGGACGAACTTAGATAAACCTTAGAATGAGACTAACGAGACTAACTTGGGACGAACAAAGACAAACGTTAGTCTCATTATAAGGTTAGTTTAAGTTCGTCCCAAGTTAGTCTAAGTTCGTCCCTAGTTAGTCTCTTTCTAAGGATGAACTTAGACAAACCTTAGAATGAGACTAACGAGACTAACTTGGGACGAACAAAGACAAACTTTAGTCTCATTACAAGGTTAGTCTAAGTTCGTCCCAAGTTAGTATAAGTACGTCCATAGCTAGTCTCTTTCTAAGGACGAACTTAGATAAACCTTAGAATGAGACTAACGAGACTAACTTGGGACGAACAAAGACAAACGTTAGTCTCATTATAAGGTTAGTTTAAGTTCGTCCCAAGTTAGTCTAAGTTCGTCCCTAGTTAGTCTCTTTCTAAGGACGAACTTAGACAAACCTTAGAATGAGACTAACGAGACTAACTTGGGACGAACAAAGACAAACGTTAGTCTCATTATAAGGTTAGTCTAAGTTCGTCCCAAGTTTGTCTAAGTTCGTCCCTAGTTAGTCTCTTTCTAAGGACGAACGTAGACAAACCTTAGAATGAGACTAACGAGACTAACTTGGGACGAACAGAGACAAACTTTAGTCTCATTATAAGGTTAGTCTAAGTTCGTCCCAAGTTAGTCTAAGTTCGTCCCTAGTTAGTCTCTTTCTATGGACGAACTTAGACACACCTTATAATGAGACTAACGAAACTAACTTGGGACGAACAAAGACAAACGTTAGTCTCATTACAAGGTCAATCTAAGTTCGTCCCAACTTAGTCTAAGTTCGTCCCTAGTTAGTCTCTTTCTAAGGACGAAGTTCGACAAACCTTAGAAGGAGACAAACGAGACTAACTTGGGACGAACAAAGACAAATGTTAGTCTCATTACAAGGTTAGTCTAAGTTCATCCCAAGTTAGTCTCTTTCTAAGGACGAACTTAGACAAACCTTAGAATGAGACTAACGAGACTAACTTGGGACGAACAAAGACAAACGTTAGTCTCATTACAAGGTTAGTCTAAGTTCATCCCAAGTTAGTCTCTTTCTAAGGACGAACTTAGACAAACCTTAGAATGAGACTAACGAGACTAACTTGGGACGAACAAAGACAAACGTTAGTTTCATTATAAGGTTAGTCTAAGTTCGTCCCAAGTTAGTCTAAGTTCGTCCCTAGTTAGTCTCTTTCTAAGGACGAACTTAGACAAACCTTAGAATGAGACTAACGAGACTAACTTGGGACGAACAAAGACAAACTTTAGTCTCATTACAAGGTTAGTCTAAGTTCGTCCCAAGTTAGTATAAGTACGTCCATAGTTAGTCTCTTTCTAAGGACGAACTTAGATAAACCTTAGAATGAGCCTAACGAGACTAACTTGGGACGATCAAAGACAAACGTTAGTCTCATTATAAGGTTAGTGTAAGTTCGTCCCAAGTTAGTCTAAGTTCGTCCCTAGTTAGTCTCTTTCTAAGGACGAACTTAGACAAACCTTAGAATGAGACTAACGAGACTAACTTGGGACGAACAAAGACAAACGTTAGTCTCATTACAAGGTTAGTCTAAGTTCGTCCCAAGTTAGTCTAAGTTCGTCCCTAGTTAGTCTCTTTCTAAGGACGAACTTAGACAAACCTTAGAATGAGACTAACGAGACTAACTTGGGACGAACAAAGACAAACTTTAGTCTCATTACAAGGTTAGTCTAAGTTCGTCCCAAGTTAGTATAAGTACGTCCATAGTTAGTCTCTTTCTAAGGACGAACTTAGATAAACCTTAGAATGAGACTAACGAGACTAACTTGGGACGAACAAAGACAAACGTTAGTCTCATTATAAGGTTAGTTTAAGTTCGTCCCAAGTTAGTCTAAGTTCGTCCCTAGTTAGTCTCTTTCTAAGGATGAACTTAGACAAACCTTAGAATGAGACTAACGAGACTAACTTGGGACGAACAAAGACAAACGTTAGTCTCATTATAAGGTTAGTCTAAGTTCGTCCCAAGTTAGTCTAAGTTCGTCCCTAGTTAGTCTCTTTCTAAGGACGAACGTAGACAGACCTTAGAATGAGACTAACGAGACTAACTTGGGACGAACAGAGACAAACTTTAGTCTCATTATAAGGTTAGTCTAAGTTCGTCCCAAGTTAGTCTAAGTTCGTCCCTAGTTAGTCTCTTTCTAAGGACGAAGTTAGACAAACCTTATAATGAGACTAACGAGACTAACTTGGGACGACAAAGACAAGCGTTAGTCTCATTATAAGGTTTGTCTAAGTTCGTCCCAAG
Source organism: Rhodiola chrysanthemifolia (assembly GCA_033675395.1). Classification (NCBI taxonomy): domain Eukaryota; kingdom Viridiplantae; phylum Streptophyta; class Magnoliopsida; order Saxifragales; family Crassulaceae; genus Rhodiola; species Rhodiola chrysanthemifolia. The sequence goes on from CM066204.1 coordinate 1,054,893, forward strand.
TTAGTCTAAGTTCGTCCCTAGTTATTCTCTTTCTAAGGGAGAACTTAGACAAACCTTAGAATGAGACTAACGAGACTAACTTGGAACGAACAAAGACAAACTTTATTCTCATTCTAAGGTTAGTCTAAGTTCATCCCAAGTTAGTCTAAGTTCGTCCCTAGTTAGTTTCTTTCTAAGGACGAACTTAAACAAACCTTAGAATGAGACTAACGAGACTAACTTGGGACGAAGAAAGACAAACGTTTGTCTCATTATAAGGTTTGTCTAACTTCGTCCCTAGTTAGTCTCTTTCTAAGGACGAACTTAGACAAACCTTACAATGAGACTAACGAGACTAACTTGGGACGAACAAACACAAACGTTAGTCTCATTACAAGGTCAGTCTAAGTTCGTCCCAACTTAGTCTAAGTTCGTCCCTAGTTAGTATCTTTCTAAGGACGAAGTTAGACAAACCTTAGAAGAAGACAAACGAGACTCACTTGGGACGAACAAAGACAACCGTTAGTCTCATTATAAGGTTATATAAGTTCGTCCCAAGTTAGTCTAAGTTCGTCCCTAGTTAGCCTCTTTCTAAGGACGAACTTACACAAACCATAGAATGAGACAAACGAGACTAACTTGGGACGAACAGAGACAAAATTTAGTCTCATTATAAGGTTAGTCTAAGTTCGTCCCAAGTTAGTCTAAGTTCGTCCCTAGTTAGTCTCTTTCTAAGGACGAACTTAGACAAACCTTATAATGAGACTAACGAGACTAACTTGGGACGAAAAAGACAAGCGTTAGTCTCATTATAAGGTTTGTCTAAGTTCGTCCCAAGTTTGTCTAAGTTCGTCGCTAGTTATTCTCTTTCTAAGGGAGAACTTAGACAAACCTTAGAATGAGACTAACGAGACTAACTTGGAACGAACAAAGACAAACTTTATTCTCATACTAAGGTTAGTCTAAGTTCATCCCAAGTTAGTCCAAGTTCGTCCCTAGTTAGTTTCTTTCTAAGGACGAACTTAAACAAACCTTAGAATGAGACTAACGAGACTAACTTGGGACGAAGAAAGACAAACGTTTGTCTCATTATAAGGTTTGTCTAACTTCGTCCCTAGTTAGTCTCTTTCTAAGGACGAACTTAGACAAACCTTAGAATGAGACTAACGAGACTAACTTGGGACGAACAAAGACAAACGTTAGTCTCATTACAAGGTTAGTCTAATTTCGTCCCAAGTTAGTCTAAGTTTGTCCCTAGTTAGTCTCTTTCGAAGGACGAACTTAGACAAACCTTAGAATGAGACTAACGAGACTAACTTGGGACGAACAAAGACAAACTTTCGTCTCATTACAAGGTTAGTATAAGTTCGTCCCAAGTTAGTATAAGTTCGTCCATAGTTAGTTTCTTTCTAAGGACGAACTTAGATAAACCATAGAATGAGACTAACGAGACTAACATTGGACGAACAAAGACAAACGTTAGTCTCATTATAAGGTTAGTCTAAGTTCGTCCCAAGTTAGTCTAAGTTCGTCCCTAGTTTGTCTCTTTCTAAGGACGAACTTAGACAAACCTTAGAATGAGATTAACGAGACCAACTTGGGACGAACAAAGACAAACGTTAGTCTCATTATAAGGTTAGTCTAACTTCGTCCAAAGTTAGTCTAAGTTCGTCCCTAAGTAGTCTCTTTCTGAGGACGAACTTAAACAAATCTTAGAATGAGACTAACGAGACTAACTTGGGACGAACAAAGACAAACGTTAGTCTCATTACAAGGTAAGTCTAACTTCGTCCCAAGTTAGAATAAGTTCATCCATAGTTAGTCTCTTTCTAAGGACGAACTTAGACAAACCTTAGAAGGAGACTAACGAAACTAACTTGGGACGAACAAAGACAAACGTTAGTCTCATTACAGGGTTAGTCTAAGTTCGTCCCAAGTTAGTCTCTTTCTAAGGACGAACTTAGACAAACCATAGAATGAGACTAACGTGACAAACACTGATTCAAAGGTTTGTCTAAGTTCGTCCCAAGTTTGTCTAAGTTCGTCCCTAGTTAGTCTCTTCTTAAGGACGAACTTAGACAAACCTAAGAATGAGACTAACGAGACTAACTTGGGACGAACAAAGACAAACGTTAGTCTCATTACAAGGTTAGTCTAAGTTCGTCCCAAGTTAGTATAAGTTCGTCCATAGTTAGTCTCCTTCTAAGGACGAACGAACTTAGATAAACCTTACAATGAGACTAACGAGACTAACTTGGGACGAACAAAGCCAAACGTTAGTCTCATTATAAGGTTAGTCTAAGTTCGTCCCAAGTTAGTCTAAGTTCGTCCCTAGTTTGTCTCTTTCTAAGGACGAACTTAGACAAACCTAAGAATGAGACTAACGAGACTAACTTGGGACGAACAAAGACAAACGTTAGTCTCATTACAAGGTTAGTCTAAGTTCGACCCAAGTTAGTAGAAGTTCGTCCATAGTTAGTCTCTTTTTCTAAGGACGAACTTAGATAAAGCTTAGAATGAGACTAACGAGACTAACTTGGGACGAACAAAGACAAACGTTAGTCTCATTATAAGGTTAGTCTAAGTCCGTCCCAAGTCAGTCTAAGTTCGTCCCAAGTTAGTCTCTTTCTAAGGACGAACTTAGACAAACCTTAGAATGAGACTAACGAGACAAACTCTCATTCTAAGGTTTGTCTAAATTCGTCCCAAGTTAGTCTAAGTTCGTCTCTAGTTAGTCTCTTCTTAAGGACGAACTTAGACAAACCTTAGAATGAGACTAACGAGACTAACTTGGGACGAACAAAGACAAACTTTAGTCTCTTTATAAGGTTATTCTAAGTTCGTCCCAAGTTAGTCTAAGTTCGTCCCTAGTTAGTCTCTTTCTAAGGACGAACTTAGACAAACCTTATAATGAGACTAACGAGACTAACTTGGGACGAACAAAGACAAGCGTTAGTCTCATTATAAGGTTTGTCTAAGTTCGTCCCAAGTTAGTCTAAGTTCGTCCCTAGTTATTCTCTTTCTAAGGGAGAACTTAGACAAACCTTAGAATGAGACTAACGAGACTAACTTGGGATGAACAAACACAAACGTTAGTCTCATTACAAGGTTAGTCTAAGTTCGTCCCAAGTTAATCTAAGTTCATCCCTAGTTAGTCTCTTTCTAAGGACGAACTTAGACAAATCTTAGAATGAGACTAACGAGACTAACTTGGGACGAACAAAGACAAACGTTAGTCTCATTACAAGGTTAGTCTAAGTTCGTCCCAAGTTAGTCTCTTTCTAAGGACGAACTTAGACAAACCTTAGAATGAGACTAACGAGACAAAGTCTCATTCTAAGGTTTGTCTTAGTTCGTCCCAAGTTAGTCTAAGTTCGTCCCTAAGTAGTCTCTTTCTGAGGACGAACTTAAACAAACCTTAGAATGAGACTAACGAGACTAACTTGGGACGAACAAACACAAATGTTAGTCTCATTCTAAGGTTTGTCTAAGTTCGTCCCAAGTTAGTCTAAGTTCGTCCCTAAGTAGTCTCTTTCTGAGGACGAACTTAAACAAACCTTAGAATGAGACTAACGAGACTAACTTGGGACGAACAAAGACAAACGTTAGTCTCATTCTAAGGTTTGTCTAAGTTCGTCCCAAGTTAGTCTAAGTTCGTCCCTAAGTAGTCTCTTTCTGAGGACGAACTTAAACAAACCTTAGAATGAGACTAACGAGACTAACTTGGGATGAACAAAGACAAACGTTAGTCTCATTACAAGGTTAGTCTAAGTTCGTCCCAAGTTAGTCTCTTTCTAAGGACGAACTTAGACAAACCTTAGAATGAGACTAACGAGACTAACTTGGGACGAACAAAGACAAACGTTAGTCTCATTACAAGGTTAGTCTAAGTTCATCCCAAGTTAGTCTCTTTCTAAGGACGAACTTAGACAAACCTTAGAATGAGACTAACGAGACAAACTCTCATTCTAAGGTTTGTCTAAGTTCGTCCGAAGTTAGTCTAAGTTCGTCCCTAGTTAGTCTCTTCTTAAGGAGGAACTTAGACAAACCTTAGAATGAGACTAACAATACTAACTTGGGACGAACAAAGACAAATGTTAGTCTCATTACAAGGTTAGTCTAAGTTCGTCCCAAGTTAGTCTAAGTTCGTCCCTAGTTAGTCTCTTTCTAAGGACGAACTTAGACAAACCTTAGAATGAGACTAACGAGACTAACTTGGGACGAACAAAGACAAACTTTAGTCTCATTACAAGGTTAGTCTAAGTTCTTCCCAAGTTAGTATAAGTACGTCCATAGTTAGTCTCTTTCTAAGGACGAACTTAGATAAACCTTAGAATGAGACTAACGAGACTAACTTGGGACGAACAAAGACAAACGTTAGTCTCATTATAAGGTTAGTTTAAGTTCGTCCCAAGTTAGTCCCTAGTTAGTCTCTTTCTAAGGACGAACTTAGACAAACCTTAGAATGAGACTAACGAGACTAACTTGGGACGAACAAAGACAAACGTTAGTCTCATTACAAGGTTAGTCTAAGTTCGTCCCAAGTTAGTCTAAGTTCGTCCCTAGTTAGTCTCTTTCTAAGGACGAACTTAGACAAACCTTAGAATGAGACTAACGAGACTAACTTGGGACGAACAAAGACAAACTTTAGTCTCATTACAAGGTTAGTCTAAGTTTGTCCCAAGTTAGTATAAGTACGTCCATAGTTAGTCTCTTTCTAAGGACGAACTTAGATAAACCTTAGAATGAGACTAACGAGACTAACTTGGGACGAACAAAGACAAACGTTAGTCTCATTATAAGGTTAGTTTAAGTTCGTCCCAAGTTAGTCTAAGTTCGTCCCTAGTTAGTCTCTTTCTAAGGACGAACTTAGACAAACCTTAGAATGAGACTAACGAGACTAACTTGGGACGAACAAAGACAAACGTTAGTCTCATTATAAGGTTAGTCTAAGTTCGTCCCAAGTTAGTCTAAGTTCGTCCCTAGTTAGTCTCTTTCTAAGGACGAACGTAGACAATCCTTAGAATGAGACTAACGAGACTAACTTGGGACGAACAGAGACAAACGCTAGTCTCATTATAAGGTTAGTCTAAGTTCGTCCCAAGTTAGTCTAAGTTCGTCCCTAGTTAGTCTCTTTCTAAGGACGAACTTAGACAAACCTTATAATGAGACTAACGAGACTAACTTGGGACGACAAAGACAAGCGTTAGTCTCATTATAAGGTTTGTCTAAGTTCGTCCCAAGTTAGTCTAAGTTCGTCCCTAGTTATTCTCTTTCTAAGGGAGAACTTAGACAAACCTTAGAATGAGACTAACGAGACTAACTTGGAACGAACAAAGACAAACTTTATTCTCATTCTAAGGTTAGTCTAAGTTCATCCCAAGTTAGTCTAAGTTCGTCCCTAGTTAGTTTCTTTCTAAGGACGAACTTAAACAAACCTTAGAATGAGACTAACGAGACTAACTTGGGACGAAGAAAGACAAACGTTTGTCTCATTATAAGGCTTGTCTAACTTCGTCCCTAGTTAGTCTCTTTCTAAGGACGAACTTAGACAAACCTTAGAATGAGACTAACGAGACTAACTTGGGACGAACAAACACAAACGTTAGTCTCATTACAAGGTCAGTCTAAGTTCGTCCCAAGTTAGTCTAAGTTCGTCCCTAGTTAGTCTCTTTCTAAGGACGAAGTTAGACAAACCTTAGAAGGAGACAAACGAGACTAACTTGGGACGAACAAAGACAAACGTTAGTCTCATTACAAGGTTAGTCTAAGTTCGACCCAAGTTAGTCTCTTTCTAAGGACGAACTTAGACAAACCTTAGAATGAGACTAACCAGACTAACTTGGGACGAACAAACACAAACGTTAGTCTCATTACAAGGTCAGTCTAAGTTCGTCCCAAGTTAGTCTAAGTTCGTCCCTAGTTAGTCTCTTTCTAAGGACGAAGTTAGACAAACCTTAGAAGGAGACAAACGAGACTAACTTGGGACGAACAAAGACAAACGTTAGTCTCATTACAAGGTTAGTCTAAGTTCGACCCAAGTTAGTCTCTTTCTAAGGACGAACTTAGACAAACCTTAGAATGAGACTAACGAGACTAACTTGGGACGAACAAAGACAAACGTTAGTCTCATTATAAGGTTAGTCTAAGTTCGTCCCAAGTTAGTCTCTTTCTAAGGACGAACTTAGACAAACCTTAAATGAGACTAACGAGACTAACTTGGGACGAACAAACACAAACGTTAGTCTCATTACAAGGTCAGTCTAAGTTCGTCCCAAGTTAGTCTAAGTTCGTCCCTAGTTAGTCTCTTTCTAAGGACGAAGTTAGACAAACCTTAGAAGGAGACAAACGAGACTAACTTGGGACGAACAAAGACAAACGTTAGTCTCATTACAAGGTTAGTCTAAGTTCGACCCAAGTTAGTCTCTTTCTAAGGACGAACTTAGACAAACCTTAGAATGAGACTAACGAGACTAACTTGGGACGAACAAAGACAAACGTTTGTCTCATTAAAAGGTCAGTCTAAGTTCGTCCCAAGTTAGTCTAAGTTCGTCCCTAGATAGTCTCTTTCTAAGGACGAACATAGACAAACCTTAGAATGAGACTAACGAGACTAACTTGGGACGAACAATGACAAACGTTAGTCTCATTATAAGGTTAGTCTAACTTCGTCCCAAGTTAGTCTAAGTTCGTCCCTAGTTAGTCTCTTTCTAAGGACGAACTTAGACAAACCTTATAATGAGACTAACGAGACTAACTTGGGACGAACAAAGACCAGCGTTAGTCTCATTATAAGGTTTGTCTAAGTTCGTCCCAAGTTAGTCTAAGTTCGTCCCTAGTTATTCTCTTTCTAAGGGAGAACTTAGACAAACCTTGGAATGAGACTAACGAGACTAACTTGGAACGAACAAAGACAAACTTTATTCTCATTCTAAGGTTAGTCTAATTTCGTCCCAAGTTAGACTAAGTTCGTCCCTAGTTAGTTTCTTTCTAAGGACGAACTTAGACAAACCTTAGAATGAGACTAACGAGACAAACTTGGGACGAACAAAGACAAACGTTTGTCTCATTATAAGGTTTGTCTAACTTCGTCCCTAGTTAGTCTCTTTCTAAGGACGAACTTAGACAAACCTTAGAATGAGACTAACGAGACAAACTCTCATTCTAAGGTTTGTCTAAGTTCGTCCCAAGTTAGTCTAAGTTCGTCCCTAGTTAGTCTCTTCTTAAGGATGAACTTAGACAAACCTTAGAATGAGACTAACGAGACTAACTTGGGACGAACAAAGACAAAAGTTAGTCTCATTACAAGGTTAGTCTAAGTTCGTCCCAAGTTAGTCTAAGTTCGTCCCAAGTTATTCTCTTTCAAAGGACGAACTTAGACAAACCTTACAATGAGACTAACGAGACTAACTTGGGACGAACAAAGACAAACTTTAGTCTCATTACAAGGTTAGTCTAAGTTCGTCCAAAGTTAGTCTCTTTCTAAGGACGAACTTAGACAAACCTTAGAATGAAACTAACGAGACTAACTTGGGACGAACAAAGACAAACTTTAGTCTCATTACAAGGTTAGTCTAAGTTCGTCCCAAGTTAGTCTAAGTTCGTCCCTAGTTAGTCTCTTTCTAAGGACGAACTTAGACAAACCTTACAATGAGACTAACGAGACTAACTTGGGACGAACAAAGACAAACTTTAGTCTCATTACAAGGTTAGTCTAAGTTCGTCCCAAGTTAGTCTCTTTCTAAGGACGAACTTAGACAAACCTTAGAATGAGACTAACGAGACAAACTCCCATTCTAAGGTTTGTCTAAGTTCGTCCCAAGTTAGTCTAAGTTCGTCCCTAGTTAGTCTCTTCTTAAGGACGAACTTAGACAAACCTTAGAATGAGACTAACGAGACTAACTTGGGACGCACAAAGACAAATGTTAGTCTCATTACAAGGTTAGTTTAAGTTCGTCCCAAGTTAGTCTAAGTTCGTCCCTAGTTAGTCTCTTTCTAAGGACGAACTTTGACAAACCTTAGAATGCGACTATCGAGACTAACTTGGGACGAACAAACACAAACGTTAGTCGCATTACAAGGTCAGTCTAAGTTCGTCCCAAGTTAGTCTAAGTTCGTCCCTAGTTAGTCTCTTTCTAAGGACGAAGTTAGACAAACCTTAGTAGGAGACAAACGAGACTAACTTGGGACGAACAAAGACAAACGTTAGTCTCATTACAAGGTTAGTCTAAGTTCGTCCCAAGTTAGTCTCTTTCTAAGGACGAACATAGACAAACCTTAGAATGAGACTAACGAGACAAACTCTCATTCTAAGGTTTGTCTAAGTTCGTCCCAAGTTAGTCTAAGTTCGTCCCTAGGTAGTCTCTTCTTAAGGACGAACTTAGACAAACCTTAGAATGAGACTAACGAGACTAACTTGGGACGAACAAAGACAAACGTTAGTCTCATTACAAGGTCAGTCTAAGTTCGTCCCTAGTTAGTCTCTTTCTAAGGACGAACTTAGACAAACCTAAGAATGAGACTAACGAGACTAACTTGAGACGAACAAAGACAAACTTTAGTCTCATTACAAGGTCAGTCTAAGTTCGTCCCAAGTTAGTCTAAGTTCGTCCCAAGTTAGTCTCTTTCTAAGGACGAACTTAGACAAACCTTAGAATGAGACTAACGAGACAAACTCTCATTCTAAGGTTTGTCTAAGTTCGTCCCAAGTTAGTCTAAGTTCGTCCCTAGTTATTCTCATCTTAAGGACGAACTTAGACAAACCTTAGAATGAGACTAACGAGACTAACTTGGGACGAACAAAGACAAACGTTAGTCTCATTACAAGGTTAGTCTAAGTTCGTCCCGAGTTAGTCTAAGTTCGTCCCTAGTTAGTCTCTTTCTAAGGACGAAGTTAGACAAACCTTAGAATGAAACTAACGAGACTAACTTGGGACGAACAAAGACAAACTTTAGTCTCATTACAAGGTTAGTCTAAGTTCGTCCCAAGTTAGTCTAAGTTCGTCCCTAGTTAGTCTCTTTCTAAGGACGAACTTAGACAAACCTTACAATGAGACTAACGAGACTAACTTGGGACGAACAAAGACAAACTTTAGTCTCATTACAAGGTTAGTCTAAGTTCGTCCCAAGTTAGTCTCTTTCTAAGGACGAACTTAGACAAACCTTAGAATGAGACTAACGAGACAAACTCCCATTCTAAGGTTTGTCTAAGTTCGTCCCAAGTTAGTCTAAGTTCGTCCCTAGTTAGTCTCTTCTTAAGGACGAACTTAGACAAACCTTAGAATGAGACTAACGAGACTAACTTGGGACGCACAAAGACAAACGTTAGTCTCATTACGAGGTTAGTCTAAGTTCGTCCCAAGTTAGTCTAAGTTCGTCCCTAGTTAGCCTCTTTCTAAGGACGAACTTAGACAAACCTTAGAATGCGACTATCGAGACTAACTTGGGACGAACAAAGACAAACGTTTGTCTCATTATAAGGTTTGTCTAACTTCGTCCCTAGTTAGTCTCTTTCTAAGGACGAACTTAGACAAACCTTAGAATGAGACTAACGAGACTAACTTGGGACGAACAAACACAAACGTTAGTCTCATTACAAGGTCAGTCTAAGTTCGTCCCAAGTTAGTCTAAGTTCGTCCCTAGTTAGTCTCTTTCTAAGGACGAAGTTAGACAAACCTTAGTAGGAGACAAACGAGACTAACTTGGGACGAACAAAGACAAACGTTAGTCTCATTACAAGGTTAGTCTAAGTTCGTCCCAAGTTAGTCTCTTTCTAAGGACGAACTTAGACAAACCTTAGAATGAGACTAACGAGACAAACTGTCATTCTAAGGTTTGTCTAAGTTCGTCCCAAGTTAGTCTAAGTTCGTCCCTAGTTAGTCTCTTCTTAAGGACGAACTTAGACAAACCTTAGAATGAGACTAACGAGACTAACTTGGGACGAACAAAGACAAACGTTAGTCTCATTACAAGGTTAGTCTAAGTTCGTCCCGAGTTAGTCTAAGTTCGTCCCTAGTTAGTCTCTTTCTAAGGACGAACTTAGACAAACCTTAGAATGAAACTAACGAGACTAACTTGGGACGAACAAAGACAAACTTTAGTCTCATTACAAGGTTAGTCTAAGGTCGTCCCAAGTTAGTCTAAGTTCGTCCCTAGTTAGTCTCTTTCTAAGGACGAACTTAGACAAACCTTACAATGAGACTAACGAGACTAACTTGGGACGAACAAAGACAAACTTTAGTCTCATTACAAGGTTAGTCTAAGTTCGTCCCAAGTTAGTCTCTTTCTAAGGACGAACTTAGACAAACCTTAGAATGAGACTAACGAGACTAACTTGGGATGAACTAACACAAACGTTAGTCTCATTACAAGGTCAGTCTAAGTTCGTCCCAAGTTAGTCTAAGTTCGTCCCAAGTTAGTCTCTTTCAAAGGACGAACTTAGACAAACCTTAGAAGGAGACTAACGAGACAAACTCTCATTCTAAGGTTTGTCTAAGTTCGTCCCAATTTACTCTAAGTTCGTCCCTAGTTAGTCTCTTCTTAAGGACGAACTTAGACAAACCTTAGAATGAGACTAACGAGACTAACTTGGGACGAACAAAGACAAACGTTAGTCTCATTACAAGGTTAGTCTAAGTTCGTCCCGAGTTAGTCTAAGTTCGTCCCTAGTTAGTCTCTTTCTAAGGAAGAACTTAGACAAACCTTAAATGAGACTAACGAGACTAACTTGGGACGAACAAACACAAACTTTAGTCTCATTACAAGGTTAGTCTAAGTTCGTCCCAAGTTAGTCTAAGTTCGTCCCTAGTTAGTCTCTTTCTAATGACGAACTTAGACAAAGCTTAGAATGCGACTATCGAGACTAACTTGGGACGAACAAAGACAAACGTTTGTCTCATTATAAGGTTTGTCTAACTTCGTCCCTAGTTAGTCTCTTTCTAAGGACGAACTTAGACAAACCTTAGAATGAGACTAACGAGACTAACTTGGGACGAACAAACACAAACGTTAGTCTCATTACAAGGCCAGTCTAAGTTCGTCCCAAGTTAGTCTAAGTTCGTCCCTAGTTAGTCTCTTTCTAAGGACGAAGTTAGACAAACCTTAGTAGGAGACAAACGAGACTAACTTGGGACGAACTTAGACAAACCATAGAATGAGACTAACGAGACAAACTCTCATTCTAAGGTTTGTCTAAGTTCTCCCTTAGAAATGAGACTAACTTGGGAAGAACTTAGACTAACCTTGTAATGAGACTAACGTTTGTCTTTGTTCGTCCCAAGTTAGTATCGTTTGTCTCCTTCTAAGGTTTGTCTAACTTCGTCCTTAGAAAGAGAATAACTAGGGACAAACTTAGACTAACTTGGGACGAACTTAGACTGACCTTGTAATGAGACTAACATTTGTGTTAGATCGTCCCAAGTTAGTCTCGTTAGTCTCATTCTAAGGTTTGTCTAAGTTCGTCCTTAGAAAGAGACTAACTAGGGACGAACTTAGACTAACCTTGTAATGACAGTAACATTTGTCTTTGTTCGTCCCAGGTTAGTCTCGTTAGTCTCATTCTAAGGTTTGTCTAAGTTCGTCCTTAAAAAGAGACTAACTAGGGACGAACTTAGACTAACTTGGGACGAACTTAGACAAACCTTAGGATGAGAGTTTGACTCGTTAGTCTCATTCTAAGGTTTGTCTAAGTTCGTCCTTAGAAAGAGACTAACTTGGGACGAACTTAGACTAACCTTGTAATGAGACTAACGTTTGTCTTTGTTCGTCCCAAGTTAGTCTCGTTTGTCTCCTTCTAAGGTTTGTCTAACTTCGTCCTTAGAAATAGACTAACTAGGGACGAACTTAGACTAAATTGGGACGAACTTAGACTGACTCTGTAATTAGACTGACGTTTGTGTTTGTTCGTCCCAAGTTAGTCTCGTTAGTCTCATTCTAAGGTTTGTCTAAGTTCGTCCTTAGAAAGAGACTAACTTGGGACGAACTTAGACTAACCTTGTAATGAGACTAAAGTTTATCTTTGTTCGTCCCAAGTTAGTCTCTTTAGTTTCATTCTAAGGTTTGTCTAAGTTCGTCCTTAGAAAGAGACTAACTAGGGACGAACTTAGACTAACTTGGGACGAATTTAGACTAACCTTGTAATGAGACTAACGTTTGTCTTTTTTCGTCCCAAGTTAGTCTCGTTAGTCTCATTCTATGGTTTGTATAAGTTCGTCCTTATGAAGAGACTAACTAGGGACAAACTTAGACAAACCTTAGAATGAGAGTTTGTCTCGTTAGTCTCATTCTAAGGTTTGTCTAAGTTCGTCCTTAGAAAGACACTAACTTGGGACGAACTTAGACTAACCTTGTAATGAGACTATAGTTTGTCTTTGTTCGTCCCAAGTTAGTCTCGTTTGTCTCCTTCTAAGGTTTGTCTAACTTCGTCTTTAGAAAGAGACTAACTAGGGACGAACTTAGACTAACTTGGGACGAACTTAGACTAACCTTGTAATGAGACTAACGTTTGTGTTTGTTCGTCTCAAGTTAGTCTCGTTAGTCTCATTCTAAGGTTTGTCTAAGTTCGTCCTTAGAAAGAGACTAATTAGGGACGAAGTTAGACAAACCTTATAATGAGACAAACGTTTGTCTTTGTTCGTCCCAAGTTAGTCTCGTTAGTCGCATTCTAAGGTTTGTCTAAGTTCGTCCTTAGAAAGAGACTAACTAGGGACGAACTTAGACTAACTTGGGACGAACTTTGACTAACCTTGTAATGAGACTAACGTTTGTCTTTGTTCGTCCCAAGTTAGTCTCGTTAGTCTCATTCTAAGGTTTGTCTAAGTTCGTCCTTTGAAAGAGACTAACTTGGGATGAACTTAGAGTAACCTTGTAATGAGACTAACGTTTGTCTTTGTTCGTCCCAAGTTAGTATCGTTTGTCTCCTTCTAAGGTTTGTCTAACTTCGTCCTTAGAAAGAGACTAACTAGGGACAAACTTAGACTAACTTGGGACGAACTTAGACTGACCTTGTAATGAGACTAACGTTTGTGTTAGATTGTACCAAGTTAGTCTCGTTAGTCTCATTCTAAGGTTTGTCTAAGTTCATCCTTAGAAAGAGACTAACTAGGGACGAACTTAGACTAACCTTGTAATGACACTAACATTTGTCTTTGTTCGTCCCAGGTTAGTCTCGTTAGTCTCATTCTAAGGTTTGTCTAAGTTCGTCCTTAAGAAGAGACTAACTAGGGACGAACTTAGACTAACTTGGGACGAACTTAGACAAACCTTAGAATGAGAGTTTGACTCGTTAGTCTCATTCTAAGGTTTGTCTAAGTTCGTCCTTAGAAAGAGACTAACTTGGGACGAACTTAGACTAACCTTGTAATGAGACTAACGTTTGTCTTTGTTCGTCCCAAGTTAGTCTCGTTTGTCTCCTTCTAAGGTTTGTCTAACTTCGTCCTTAGAAATAGACTAACTAGGGACGAACTTAGACTAAATTGGGACGAACTTATACTGACTCTGTAATTAGACTAACGTTTGTGTTTGTTCGTCCCAAGTTAGTCTCGTTAGTCTCATTCTAAGGTTTGTCTAAGTTCGTCCTTAGAAAGAGACTAACTTGGGACGAACTTAGACTATCCTTGTAATGAGACTAAAGTTTATCTTTGTTCGTCCCAAGTTAGTCTCTTTAGTTTCATTCTAAGGTTTGTCTAAGTTCGTCCTTAGAAAGAGACTAACTAGGGACGAACTTAGACTAACTTGGGACGAACTTAGACTAACCTTGTAAGGAGACTAATGTTTGTCTTCGTTCGTCCCAAGTTAGTCTCGTTAGTCTCATTCTAAGGTTTGTCTAAGTTCGTCCCTAAGAAGAGACTAACTAGGGACGAACTTAGACTAACTTGGGACGAACTTAGACAAACCATAGAATGGGAGTTTGTCTCGTTAGTCTCATTCTAAGGTTTGTCTAAGTTCGTCCTTAGAAAGAGACTAACTTGGGACGAACTTAGACTAACCTTGTAATGAGACTAAAGTTTGTCTTTGTTCGTCCCAAGTTAGTCTCGTTAGTCTCATTCTTAGATTTGTCTAAGTTCGTCCTTAGAAAGAGACTAACTAGGGACGAACTTAGACTAACTTGGGACGAACTTAGACTAACCTTGTAATGAGACTAACGTTTGTCTTTGTTCGTCCCAAGTTAGTCTCTTTAGTCTCATTCTAAGGTTTGTCTAAGTTCGTCCTTAAGGAGAGACTAACTAGGGACGAACTTGGACTAACTTAGGACGAACTTAGACAAACCTTAGAATGAGGGTTTGTCTCGTTAGTCTCATTCTAAGGTTTGTCTAAGTTCGTCCTTTGAAAGAGCCTAACTTGGGACGAACTTGGACTGACCTTGTAATGAGACTAACGCTTGTGTTAGTTCGTCCCAAGTTAGTCTCGTTAGTCTCATTCTAAGGTTTGTCTAAGTTCGTCCTTAGAAAGAGACTAACTAGGGACGAAGTTAGACAAACCTTATAATGAGACAAACGTTTGTCTTTGTTCATCCCAAGTTAGTCTCGTTAGTCTCATTCTAAGGTTTGTTTAAGTTCGTCCTTAGAAAGAAACTAACTAGGGACGAACTTAGACTAACTTGGGACGAACTTAGACTAACCTTAGTATGAGAATAAAGTTTGTCTTTGTTCGTTCCAAGTTAGTCTCGTTAGTCTCATTCTAAGGTTTGTCTAAGTTCTCCCTTAGAAAGAGAATAACTAGGGACGAACTTAGACTAACTTGGGACGAACTTAGACAAACCTTATAAGGAGACTAAAGTTTGTCTTTGTTTGTCCCAAGATAGTCTCGGTAGTCTCATTTAAGGTTTGTCTAAGTTCGTCCTTAGAAAGAGACTAACTACGGACGAACTTAGACTAACTTGGGACTAACTTAGACTAACCTTATAATGAGACTAACGTTTGTCGTTGTTCGTCCCAAGTTAGTCTCGTTAGTCTCATTCTAAGGGTTGTCTAAGTTCGTCCTTAGAAAGAGACTAACTAGGGACGAACTCAGACTAACTTGGGACGAACTTAGACTAACCTTATTATGAGACTAACGTTTGTCTTTGTTCGTCCCAAGTTAGTCTTGTTAGTCTCATTCTAAGATTTATCTATGTTCGTCCTTAGAAAGAGACTAACTATGGACGAACTTATACTAACTTGGGACGAACTTAGACTAACCTTGTAATGAGACTAAAGTTTTTCTTTGTTCGTCCCAAATTAGTCTCGTTAGTCTCATTCTAAGGTTTGTCTAAGTTCGTCCTTAGAAAGAGACTAACTAGGGACGAACTTAGACTAACTTGGGACGAACTTAGACTGACCTTGTAATGAGACTAACGTTTGTCTTTGTTCGTCCCAAGTTAGTCTCGTTAGTCTCATTCTAAGGTTTGTCTAAGTTCGTCATTAAGAATAGACTAACTAGGGACGAACTTAGACTAACTTGGGACGAACTTAGACAAACCTTAGAATGAGAGTTTGTCTCGTTAGTCTCATTCTAAGGTTTGTCTAAGTTCATCCTTAAAAAGAGACTGACTTGGGACGAAGACTAACCATGTAATGAGACTTACGTTTGTCTTTGTTCGTCCCACGTTAGTCTCGTTTGTCTCCGACTAAGGGTTGTCTAACTTCGTCCTTAGAAAGAGACTAACTAGGGACGAACTTAGACTAACTTGGGACGAACTTAGACTGACCTTGTAATGAGACTAACGTTTGTGTTTGTTCGTCCCAAGTTAGTCTCGTTAGTCTCATTCTAAGGTTTGTCTAAGTTCGTCCTTAAGAAGAGACTAACTAGGGACGAACTTAGACAAACCTTAGAATGAGAGTTTATCTCGTTTGTCTCATTCTAAGGTTTGTCTAAGTTCGTCCTTAGAAAGAGACTAACTAGGGACGAACTTAGACTAACATTGTAATGAGACTAACGTTTGTCTTTGTTCGTCCCAAGTTAATCTCGTTAGTCTCATTCTAAGGTTTGTCTAAGTTCGTCTTTAAGAAGAGACTAACTAGGGACGAACTTAGACTAACTTGGGACGAACTTTGACAAACCTTAGAATGAGAGTTTGTCTCGTTAGTCTCATTCTAAGGTTTGTCTAAGTTCGTCCTTAGAAAGAGACTAACTTCGGATGAACTTAGACTAACCTTGTTGTGAGACTAAAGTTTGTCATTGTTCGTCCCAAGTTAGTCTCGTTAGTCTGATTCTAAGGTTTGTCTAAGTTCGTCCTTAGAAAGAGACTAACTAGGGACGAACTTAGACTAACTTGGTACGAACTTAGACTAACCTTGTTATGAGACTAACGTTTGTCTTTGATCGTCCCAAGTTAGTAGCGTTAGTCTCATTCTAAGGTTTGTCTAAGTTCGTCCTTAAGAAGAGACTAACTAGGGACCAAATTAGACTACCTTGGGACGAACTTGGACAAACCTTAGAATGAGAGTTTGTCTCGTTAGTCTGATTCTAAGGTTTGTCTAAGTTCGTCCTTAGAAAGAGACTAACTTGGGACGAACTTAGACTAACCTTGTAATGAGAAGAAAGTTTGTCTTTGTTCGTCCCAAGTTAGTCTCATTCTTAGGTTTGTCTAAGTTCGTCCTTAGAAAGAGACTAACTAGGGACGAACTTAGACTAACTTGGGACGAACTTAGACTCACCTTGTAAGGAGACTAACGTTTGTCTTTGTTCATCCCAAGTTAGTCTCGTTAGTCACATTCTAAGGTTTGTCTAAGTTCGTCCTTAAGAAGAGACTAACTAGGGACGAACTTAGACTAACTTGGGACGAACTTAGACAAACCTTAGAATGAGAGTTTGTCTTGTTAGTCTCATTCTAAGGTTTGTCTAAGTTCGTCCTTTGAAAGAGACTAACTTAGGATGAACTTAGACTAACCTTGTAATGAGACAAACGTTTGTCTTTGTTCGTCCCAAGTTAGTCTCGTTTGTCTCCTTCTAAGGTTTGTCTAACTTCGTCCTTAGAAATAGACTAACTAGGGACGAACTTAGACTAAATTGGGACGAACTTATACTGACTCTGTAATTAGACTAACGTTTGTGTTTGTTCGTCCCAAGTTAGTCTCGTTAGTCTCATTCTAAGGTTTGTCTAAGTTCGTCCTTAGAAAGAGACTAACTTGGGACGAACTTAGACTATCCTTGTAATGAGACTAAAGTTTATCTTTGTTCGTCCCAAGTTAGTCTCTTTAGTTTCATTCTAAGGTTTGTCTAAGTTCGTCCTTAGAAAGAGACTAACTAGGGACGAACTTAGACTAACTTGGGACGAACTTAGACAAACCTTGTAAGGAGACTAATGTTTGTCTTCGTTCGTCCCAAGTTAGTCTCGTTAGTCTCATTCTAAGGTTTGTCTAAGTTCGTCCCTAAGAAGAGACTAACTAGGGACGAACTTAGACTAACTTGGGACGAACTTAGACAAACCATAGAATGGGAGTTTGTCTCGTTAGTCTCATTCTAAGGTTTGTCTAAGTTCGTCCTTAGAAAGAGACTAACTTGGGACGAACTTAGACTAACCTTGTAATGAGACTAAAGTTTGTCTTTGTTCGTCCCAAGTTAGTCTCGTTAGTCTCATTCTTAGATTTGTCTAAGTTCGTCCTTAGAAAGAGACTAACTAGGGACGAACTTAGACTAACTTGGGACGAACTTAGACTAACCTTGTAATGAGACTAACGTTTGTCTTTGTTCGTCCCAAGTTAGTCTCTTTAGTCTCATTCTAAGGTTTGTCTAAGTTCGTCCTTAAGGAGAGACTAACTAGGGACGAACTTGGACTAACTTAGGACGAACTTAGACAAACCTTAGAATGAGGGTTTGTCTCGTTAGTCTCATTCTAAGGTTTGTCTAAGTTCGTCCTTTGAAAGAGCCTAACTTGGGACGAACTTAGACTGACCTTGTAATGAGACTAACGCTTGTGTTAGTTCGTCCCAAGTTAGTCTCGTTAGTCTCATTCTAAGGTTTGTCTAAGTTCGTCCTTAGAAAGAGACTAACTAGGGACGAAGTTAGACAAACCTTATAATGAGACAAACGTTTGTCTTTGTTCATCCCAAGTTAGTCTCGTTAGTCTCATTCTAAGGTTTGTTTAAGTTCGTCCTTAGAAAGAAACTAACTAGGGACGAACTTAGACTAACTTGGGACGAACTTAGACTAACCTTAGTATGAGAATAAAGTTTGTCTTTGTTCGTTCCAAGTTAGTCTCGTTAGTCTCATTCTAAGGTTTGTCTAAGTTCTCCCTTAGAAAGAGAATAACTAGGGACGAACTTAGACTAACTTGGGACGAACTTAAACAAACCTTATAAGGAGACTAAAGTTTGTCTTTGTTTGTCCCAAGATAGTCTCGGTAGTCTCATTTAAGGTTTGTCTAAGTTCGTCCTTAGAAAGAGACTAACTACGGACGAACTTAGACTAACTTGGGACTAACTTAGACTAACCTTATAATGAGACTAACGTTTGTCGTTGTTCGTCCCAAGTTAGTCTCGTTAGTCTCATTCTAAGGGTTGTCTAAGTTCGTCCTTAGAAAGAGACTAACTAGGGACGAACTCAGACTAACTTGGGACGAACTTAGACTAACCTTATTATGAGACTAACGTTTGTCTTTGTTCGTCCCAAGTTAGTCTTGTTAGTCTCATTCTAAGATTTATCTATGTTCGTCCTTAGAAAGAGACTAACTATGGACGAACTTATACTAACTTGGGACGAACTTAGACTAACCTTGTAATGAGACTAAAGTTTTTCTTTGTTCGTCCCAAATTAGTCTCGTTAGTCTCATTCTAAGGTTTGTCTAAGTTCGTCCTTAGAAAGAGACTAACTAGGGACGAACTTAGACTAACTTGGGACGAACTTAGACTGACCTTGTAATGAGACTAACGTTTGTCTTTGTTCGTCCCAAGTTAGTCTCGTTAGTCTCATTCTAAGGTTTGTCTAAGTTCGTCATTAAGAAGAGACTAACTAGGGACGAACTTAGACTAACTTGGGACGAACTTAGACAAACCTTAGAATGAGAGTTTGTCTCGTTAGTCTCATTCTAAGGTTTGTCTAAGTTCATCCTTAAAAAGAGACTGACTTGGGACGAAGACTAACCATGTAATGAGACTTACGTTTGTCTTTGTTCGTCCCACGTTAGTCTCGTTTGTCTCCGACTAAGGGTTGTCTAACTTCGTCCTTAGAAAGAGACTAACTAGGGACGAACTTAGACTAACTTGGGACGAACTTAGACTGACCTTGTAATGAGACTAACGTTTGTGTTTGTTCGTCCCAAGTTAGTCTCGTTAGTCTCATTCTAAGGTTTGTCTAAGTTCGTCCTTAAGAAGAGACTAACTAGGGACGAACTTAGACAAACCTTAGAATGAGAGTTTATCTCGTTTGTCTCATTCTAAGGTTTGTCTAAGTTCGTCCTTAGAAAGAGACTAACTAGGGACGAACTTAGACTAACATTGTAATGAGACTAACGTTTGTCTTTGTTCGTCCCAAGTTAATCTCGTTAGTCTCATTCTAAGGTTTGTCTAAGTTCGTCTTTAAGAAGAGACTAACTAGGGACGAACTTAGACTAACTTGGGACGAACTTTGACAAACCTTAGAATGAGAGTTTGTCTCGTTAGTCTCATTCTAAGGTTTGTCTAAGTTCGTCCTTAGAAAGAGACTAACTTCGGATGAACTTAGACTAACCTTGTTGTGAGACTAAAGTTTGTCTTTGTTCGTCCCAAGTTAGTCTCGTTAGTCTGATTCTAAGGTTTGTCTAAGTTCGTCCTTAGAAAGAGACTAACTAGGGACGAACTTAGACTAACTTGGTACGAACTTAGACTAACCTTGTTATGAGACTAACGTTTGTCTTTGATCGTCCCAAGTTAGTAGCGTTAGTCTCATTCTAAGGTTTGTCTAAGTTCGTCCTTAAGAAGAGACTAACTAGGGACCAAATTAGACTACCTTGGGACGAACTTGGACAAACCTTAGAATGAGAGTTTGTCTCGTTAGTCTGATTCTAAGGTTTGTCTAAGTTCGTCCTTAGAAAGAGACTAACTTGGGACGAACTTAGACTAACCTTGTAATGAGAAGAAAGTTTGTCTTTGTTCGTCCCAAGTTAGTCTCATTCTTAGGTTTGTCTAAGTTCGTCCTTAGAAAGAGACTAACTAGGGACGAACTTAGACTAACTTGGGACGAACTTAGACTCACCTTGTAAGGAGACTAACGTTTGTCTTTGTTCATCCCAAGTTAGTCTCGTTAGTCACATTCTAAGGTTTGTCTAAGTTCGTCCTTAAGAAGAGACTAACTAGGGACGAACTTAGACTAACTTGGGACGAACTTAGACAAACCTTAGAATGAGAGTTTGTCTTGTTAGTCTCATTCTAAGGTTTGTCTAAGTTCGTCCTTTGAAAGAGACTAACTTAGGATGAACTTAGACTAACCTTGTAATGAGACAAACGTTTGTCTTTGTTCGTCCCAAGTTAGTCTCGTTTGTCTCCTTCTAAGGTTTGTCTAACTTCGTCCTTAGAAAGAGACTAACTAGGGACAAACTTAGACTAACTTGGGACGAACTTAGACTGACCTTGTAATGAGACTAACGTTTGTGTTAGTTCGTCCCAAGTTAGTCTTGTTAGTCTCATTCTAAGGTTTGTCTAAGTTCGTCCTTAGAAAGAGACTAACTTGGGACGAAGTTAGACAAACCTTATAATGAGACAAACGTTTGTCTTTGTTCGTCCAAAGTTAGTCTCGTTAGTCTCATTCTAAGGTTTGTTTTACTTCGTCCTTAGAAAGAAACTAACTAGGGACGAACTTAGACTAACTTGGGATGAACTTAGACTAACCTTAGAATGAGAATAAAGTTTGTCTTTGTTCGTTCCAAGTTAGTCTCGTTAGTCTCATTCTACGGTTTGTCTAAGTTCTCCCTTAGAAAGAGACCAACTAGGGACGAACTTAGACTAACTTGGGACGAACTTAGACTAACCTTATAATGAGACTAACGTTTGTCTTTGTTCGTCCCAAGTTAATCTTGTTAGTCTCATTCTAAGGTTTATCTAAGTTCGTCCTTAGAAAGAGACTAACTATGGACAAACTTATACAAACTTGGGACGAACTTAGACTAACCTTGTAATAAGACTAAATTTTGTCTTTGTTCGTCCCAAGTTAGTCTCGTTAGTCTCATTCTAAGGGTTGTCTAAGTTCGTCCTTAGAAAGAGACTAACTAGGGACGAACTTAGACTAACTTGGGACGAACTTAGACTAACCATGTAATGAGACTAACGTTTGTCTTTGTTCGTCCCAAGTTCGTCTCGTTAGTCTCATTCTAAGGTTTGTCTAAGTTCGTCCTTAAGAAGAGACTAACTAGGGACGAACTTAGACTAACTTGGGACGAACTTAAACTAACTTGGGACGAACATAGACAAACCTTAGAATGAGAGTTTGTCTCGTTAGTCTCCTTCTAAGGTTTGTCTAAGTTCGTCCTTAGAAAGGGACTAACTTGGGACGAACTTAGACTAACCTTGTAATGAGACTAAAGTTTGTCTTTGTTCGTCCCAAGTTAGTCTCGTTAGTCTCATTCTTAGGTTTGTCTAAGTTCGTCCTTTGAAAGAGACTAACTAGGGACGAACTTAGACTAACTTGGGACGAACTTAGACTAACCTTCTAATGAGACTAACGATTGTCTTTGTTCGTCCCAAGTTAGTCTCGTTAGTCTCATTCTAAGGTTTGTGTAAGTTCGTCCTTAAGAAGAGACTAACAAGGGACGAACTTAGACTAACTTGGGACGAACTTAGACAAACCTTAGAATGAGAGTTTGTCTCGTTAGTCTCATTCTAAGGTTTGTCTAAGTTCGTCCTTTGAAAGAGACTAACTTGGGACGAACTTAGACTGACCTTGTAATGAGACTAACGTTTGTGTTTGTTCGTCCCAAGTTAGTCTCGTTAGTCTCATTCTAAGGTTTGTCTAAGTTCGTCCTTAGAAAGAGACTAACTAGGGACGAAGTTAGACAAACCTTATAATGAGACAAACGTTTGTCTTTGTTCGTCCCAAGTTAGTCTCGTTAGTCACATTCTAAGGTTTGTTTTAGTTTGTCCTTAGAAAGAAACTAACTAGGGACGAACTTAGACTGACTTGGGACGAACTTAGACTAACCTTAGAATGAGAATAAAGTTTGTCTTTGTTCGTTCCAAGTTAGTCTCGTTAGTCTCATTCTAAGGTTTGTCTAAGTTCTACCTTAGAAAGAGAATAACTCAGGACGAACTTAGACTAACTTGGGACAAACTTAGACTGACCTTGTAATAAGACTAACGTTTGTGTTAGTTCATCCCAAGTTAGTCTCGTTAGTCGCATTCTAAGGTTTGTCTAAGTTCGTCCTTAGAAAGAGACTAACTAGGGACGAACTTAGACTAACTTTGGACGAACTTAGACTAACCTTGAAATGAGACTAACGTTTGTCTTTGTTCGTTCCAAGTTAGTCTCGTTTGTCTCATTCAAAGGTTTGTCTAAGTTCGTCCTTAAGAAGAGACTAACTACGGACGAACTTAGACTAACTTGGGACGAACTTTGACAAACCTTAGAATGAGAGTTTGTCTCGTTAGTCTCATTCTAAGGTTTGTCTAAGTTCGTCCTTAGAAAGAGACTAACTTGGGACGAACCTAGACTAACCTTGTAATGAGACTAAAGTTTGTCTTTGTTCGTCCCAAGTTAGTCTCTTTAGTTTCATTCTAAGGTTTGTCTAAGTTCGTCCTTAGAAAGAGACTAACTAGGGACGAACTTAGACTAACTTGGGACGAACTTAGACTAACCTTGTAAGGAGACTAACGTTTGTCTTTGTTCGTCCCAAGTTAGTCTCGTTAGTCTCATTCTACGGTTTGTCTAAGTTCGTCCTTAAGAAGAGACTAACTAGGGACGAACTTAGACTAACTTGGGACGAACTTAGACAAACCATAGAATGGGAGTTTGTCTCGTTAGTCTCATTCTAAGGTTTGTCTAAGTTCGTCCTTAGAAAGAGACTAACTTGGGACGAACTTAAACTAACCTTGTAATGAGACCAAAGTTTGTCTTTGTTCGTCCCAAGTTAGTCTCGTTAGACTCATTCTTAGGTTTGTCTAAGTTCGTCATTAGAAAGAGACTAACTAGGGACGAACTTAGACTAACTTGGGACGAACTTAGACTAACCTTGTTATGAGACTAACGTTTGTCTTTGATCGTCCCAAGTTAGTAGGGTTAGTCTCATTCTAAGGTTTGTCTAAGTTCGTCCTTAAGAAGAGACTAACTAGGGACCAAATTAGACTACCTTGGGACGAACTTGGACAAACCTTAGAATCAGAGTTTGTCTCGTTAGTCTGATTCTAAGGTTTGTCTAAGTTCGTCCTTAGAAAGAGACTAACTTGGGACGAACTTAGACTAACCTTGTAATGAGACAAAAGTTTGTCTTTGTTCGTCCCAAGTTAGTCTCATTCTTAGGTTTGTCTAAGTTCGTCCTTAGAAAGAGACTAACTAGGGACGAACTTAGACTAACTTGGGACGAACTTAGACTAACCTTGTAAGGAGACTAACGTTTGTCTTTGTTCATCCCAAGTTAGTCTCGTTAGTCACATTCTAAGGTTTGTCTAAGTTCGTCCTTAAGAAGAGACTAACTAGGGACGAACTTAGACTAACTTGGGACGAACTTAGACAAACCTTAGAATGAGAGTTTGTCTTGTTAGTCTCATTCTAAGGTTTGTCAAAGTTCGTCCTTTGAAAGAGACTAACTTGGGATGAACTTAGACTAACCTTGTAATGAGACAAACGTTTGTCTTTGTTCGTCCCAAGTTAGTCTCGTTTGTCTCCTCCTAAGGTTTGTCTAACTTCGTCCTTAGAAAGAGACTAACTAGGGACAAACTTAGACTAACTTGGGACGAACTTAGACTGACCTTGTAATGAGACTAACGTTTGTGTTAGTTCGTCCCAAGTTAGTCTTGTTAGTCTCATTCTAAGGTTTGTCTAAGTTCATCCTTAGAAAGAGACTAACTTGGGACGAAGTTAGACAAACCTTATAATGAGACAAACGTTTGTCTTTGTTCGTCCAAAGTTAGTCTCGTTAGTCTCATTCTAAGGTTTGTTTAACTTCGTCCTTAGAAAGAAACTAACTAGGGACGAACTTAGACTAACTTGGGATGAACTTAGACTAACCTTAGAATGAGAATAAAGTTTGTCTTTGTTCGTTCCAAGTTAGTCTCGTTAGTCTCATTCTACGGTTTGTCTAAGTTCTCCCTTAGAAAGAGACCAACTAGGGACGAACTTAGACTAACTTGGGACGAACTTAGACTAACCTTATAATGAGACTAACGTTTGTCTTTGTTCGTCCCAAGTTAGTCTCGTTAGTCTCATTCTACGGTTTGTGTAAGTTCGTCCTTAAGAAGAGACTAACAAGGGACGAACTTAGACTAACTTGGGACGAACTTAGACAAACCTTAGAATGAGAGTTTGTCTCGTTAGTCTCATTCTAAGGTTTGTCTAAGTTCGTCCTTTGAAAGAGACTAACTTGGGACGAACTTAGACTGACCTTGTAATGAGACTAACGTTTGTGTTTGTTCGTCCCAAGTTAGTCTCGTTAGTCTCATTCTAAGGTTTGTCTAAGTTCGTCCTTAGAAAGAGACTAACTAGGGACGAAGTTAGACAAACCTTATAATGAGACAAACGTTTGTCTTTGTTCGTCCCAAGTTAGTCTCGTTAGTCACATTCTAAGGTTTGTTTTAGTTCGTCCTTAGAAAGAAACTAACTAGGGACGAACTTAGACTAACTTGGGACGAACTTAGACTAACCTTAGAATGAGAATAAAGTTTGTCTTTGTTCGTTCCAAGTTAGTCTCGTTAGTCTCATTCTAAGGTTTGTCTAAGTTCTACCTTAGAAAGAGAATAACTCAAGACGAACTTAGACTAACTTGGGACGAACTTAGACTGACCTTGTAATAAGACGAACGTTTGTGTTAGTTCATCCCAAGTTAGTCTCGTTAGTCGCATTCTAAGGTTTGTCTAAGTTCGTCCTTAGAAAGAGACTAACTAGGGACGAACTTAGACTAACTTTGGACGAACTTAGACTAACCTTGTAATGAGACTAACGTTTGTCTTTGTTCGTTCCAAGTTAGTCTCGTTTGTCTCATTCTAAGGTTTGTCTAAGTTCGTCCTTAAGAAGAGACTAACTAGGGACGAACTTAGACTAACTTGGGACGAACTTTGACAAATCTTAGAATGAGAGTTTGTCTCGTTAGTCTCATTCTAAGGTTTGTCTAAGTTCGTCCTTAGAAAGAGACTAACTTGGGACGAACCTAGACTAACCTTGTAATGAGACTAAAGTTTGTCTTTGTTCGTCCCAAGTTAGTCTCTTTAGTTTCATTCTAAGGTTTGTCTAAGTTCGTCCTTAGAAAGAGACTAACTAGGGACGAACTTAGACTAACTTGGGACGAACTTAGACTAACCTTGTAAGGAGACTAACGTTTGTCTTTGTTCGTCCCAAGTTAGTCTCGTTAGTCTCATTCTACGGTTTGTCTAAGTTCGTCCTTAAGAAGAGACTAACTAGGGACGAACTTAGACTAACTTGGGACGAACTTAGACAAACCATAGAATGGGAGTTTGTCTCGTTAGTCTCATTCTAAGGTTTGTCTAAGTTCGTCCTTAGAAAGAGACTAACTTGGGACGAACTTAAACTAACCTTGTAATGAGACCAAAGTTTGTCTTTGTTCGTCCCAAGTTAGTCTCGTTAGACTCATTCTTAGGTTTGTCTAAGTTCGTCATTAGAAAGAGACTAACTAGGGACGAACTTAGACTAACTTGGGACGAACTTAGACTAACCTTGTTATGAGACTAACGTTTGTCTTTGATCGTCCCAAGTTAGTAGGGTTAGTCTCATTCTAAGGTTTGTCTAAGTTCGTCCTTAAGAAGAGACTAACTAGGGACCAAATTAGACTACCTTGGGACGAACTTGGACAAACCTTAGAATCAGAGTTTGTCTCGTTAGTCTGATTCTAAGGTTTGTCTAAGTTCGTCCTTAGAAAGAGACTAACTTGGGACGAACTTAGACTAACCTTGTAATGAGACGAAAGTTTGTCTTTGTTCGTCCCAAGTTAGTCTCATTCTTAGGTTTGTCTAAGTTCGTCCTTAGAAAGAGACTAACTAGGGACGAACTTAGACTAACTTGGGACGAACTTAGACTAACCTTGTAAGGAGACTAACGTTTGTCTTTGTTCATCCCAAGTTAGTCTCGTTAGTCACATTCTAAGGTTTGTCTAAGTTCGTCCTTAAGAAGAGACTAACTAGGGACGAACTTAGACTAACTTGGGACGAACTTAGACAAACCTTAGAATGAGAGTTTGTCTTGTTAGTCTCATTCTAAGGTTTGTCGAAGTTCGTCCTTTGAAAGAGACTAACTTGGGATGAACTTAGACTAACCTTGTAATGAGACAAACGTTTGTCTTTGTTCGTCCCAAGTTAGTCTCGTTTGTCTCCTCCTAAGGTTTGTCTAACTTCGCCCTTAGAAAGAGACTAACTAGGGACAAACTTAGACTAACTTGGGACGAACTTAGACTGACCTTGTAATGAGACTAACGTTTGTGTTAGTTCGTCCCAAGTTAGTCTTGTTAGTCTCATTCTAAGGTTTGTCTAAGTTCATCCTTAGAAAGAGACTAACTTGGGACGAAGTTAGACAAACCTTATAATGAGACAAACGTTTGTCTTTGTTCGTCCAAAGTTAGTCTCGTTAGTCTCATTCTAAGGTTTGTTTAACTTCGTCCTTAGAAAGAAACTAACTAGGGACGAACTTAGACTAACTTGGGATGAACTTAGACTAACCTTAGAATGAGAATAAAGTTTGTCTTTGTTCGTTCCAAGTTAGTCTCGTTAGTCTCATTCTACGGTTTGTCTAAGTTCTCCCTTAGAAAGAGACCAACTAGGGACGAACTTAGACTAACTTGGGACGAACTTAGACTAACCTTATAATGAGACTAACGTTTGTCTTTGTTCGTCCCAAGTTAGTCTCGTTAGTCTCATTCTAAGGTTTGTGTAAGTTCGTCCTTAAGAAGAGACTAACAAGGGACGAACTTAGACTAACTTGGGACGAACTTAGACAAACCTTAGAATGAGAGTTTGTCTCGTTAGTCTCATTCTAAGGTTTGTCTAAGTTCGTCCTTTGAAAGAGACTAACTTGGGACGAACTTAGACTGACCTTGTAATGAGACTAACGTTTGTGTTTGTTCGTCCCAAGTTAGTCTCGTTAGTCTCATTCTAAGGTTTGTCTAAGTTCGTCCTTAGAAAGAGACTAACTAGGGACGAAGTTAGACAAACCTTATAATGAGACAAACGTTTGTCTTTGTTCGTCCCAAGTTAGTCTCGTTAGTCACATTCTAAGGTTTGTTTTAGTTCGTCCTTAGAAAGAAACTAACTAGGGACGAACTTAGACTAACTTGGGACGAACTTAGACTAACCTTAGAATGAGAATAAAGTTTGTCTTTGTTCGTTCCAAGTTAGTCTCGTTAGTCTCATTCTAAGGTTTGTCTAAGTTCTACCTTAGAAAGAGAATAACTCAAGACGAACTTAGACTAACTTGGGACGAACTTAGACTGACCTTGTAATAAGACTAACGTTTGTGTTAGTTCATCCCAAGTTAGTCTCGTTAGTCGCATTCTAAGGTTTGTCTAAGTTCGTCCTTAGAAAGAGACTAACTAGGGACGAACTTAGACTAACTTTGGACGAACTTAGACTAACCTTGTAATGAGACTAACGTTTGTCTTTGTTCGTTCCAAGTTAGTCTCGTTTGTCTCATTCTAAGGTTTGTCTAAGTTCGTCCTTAAGAAGAGACTAACTAGGGACGAACTTAGACTAACTTGGGACGAACTTTGACAAACCTTAGAATGAGAGTTTGTCTCGTTAGTCTCATTCTAAGGTTTGTCTAAGTTCGTCCTTAGAAAGAGACTAACTTGGGACGAACCTAGACTAACCTTGTAATGAGACTAAAGTTTGTCTTTGTTCGTCCCAAGTTAGTCACTTTAGTTTCATTCTAAGGTTTGTCTAAGTTCGTCCTTAGAAAGAGACTAACTAGGGACGAACTTAGACTAACTTGGGACGAACTTAGACTAACCTTGTAAGGAGACTAACGTTTGTCTTTGTTCGTCCCAAGTTAGTCTCGTTAGTCTCATTCTACGGGTTGTCTAAGTTCGTCCTTAAGAAGAGACTAACTAGGGACGAACTTAGACTAACTTGGGACGAACTTAGACAAGCCATAGAATGGGAGTTTGTCTCGTTAGTCTCATTCTAAGGTTTGTCTAAGTTCGTCCTTAGAAAGAGACTAACTTGGGACGAACTTAGACTAACCTTGTAATGAGACCAAAGTTTGTCTTTGTTCGTCCCAAGTTAGTCTCGTTAGACCCATTCTTAGGTTTGTCTAAGTTCGTCATTAGAAAGAGACTAACTAGGGACGAAGTTAGACTAACTTGGGACGAACTTAGACGAATTTTGTTATGAGACTAACGTTTGTCTTTGATCGTCCCAAGTTAGTAGCGTTAGTCTCATTCTAAGGTTTGTCTAAGTTCGTCCTTAAGAAGAGACTAACTAGGGACCAAATTAGACTACCTTTGGACGAACTTGGACAAACCTTAGAATGAGAGTTTGTCTCGTTAGTCTGATTCTAAGGTTTGTCTAAGTTCGTCCTTAGAAAGAGACTAACTTGGGACGAACTTAGACTAACCATGTAATGAGATGAAAGTTTGTCTTTGTTCGTCCCAAGTTAGTCTCATTCTTAGGTTTGTCTAAGTTCGTCCTTAGAAAGAGACTAACTAGGGACGAACTTAGACTAACTTGGGACGAACTTAGACTAACCTTGTAAGGAGACTAACGTTTGTCTTTGTTCATCCCAAGTTAGTCTCGTTAGTCACATTCTAAGGTTTGTCTAAGTTCGTCCTTAAGAAGAGACTAACTAGGGACGAACTTAGACTAACTTGGGACGAACTTAGACAAACCTTAGAATGAGAGTTTGGCTTGTTAGTCTCATTCTAAGGTTTGTCTAAGTTCGTCCTTTGAAAGAGACTAACTTGGGATGAACTTAGACTAACCTTGTAATGAGACAAACGTTTGTCTTTGTTCGTCCCAAGTTAGTCTCGTTTGTCTCCTTCTAAGGTTTGTCTAACTTCGTCCTTAGAAAGAGACTAACTAGGGATAAACTTAGACTAACTTGGGACGAACTTAGACTGACCTTGGAATGAGACTAACGTTTGTGTTAGTTCGTCCCAAGTTAGTCTTGTTAGTCTCATTCTAAGGTTTGTCTAAGTTCGTCCTTAGAAAGAGACTAACTTGGGACGAAGTTAGACAAACCTTATAATGAGACAAACGTTTGTCTTTGTTCGTCCAAAGTTAGTCTCGTTAGTCTCATTCTAAGGTTTGTTTAACTTCGTCCTTAGAAAGAAACTAACTAGGGACGAACTTAGACTAACTTAGACTAACTTCGTCCTTAGAAAGAAACTAACTTAGACTAACTTAGACTAACTTAGACTAACTTAGACTAACTTCGTCCTTAGAAAGAAACTAACTAGGGACGAAGTTAGACGAACTTAGACTAACTTGGGATGAACTTAGACTAACCTGGGATGAACTTAGACTAACCTTAGAATGAGAATAAAGTTTGTCTTTGTTCGTTCCAAGTTAGTCTCGTTAGTCTCATTCTACGGTTTGTCTAAGTTCTCCCTTAGAAAGAGACCAACGAGGGACGAACTTAGACTAACTTGGGACGAACTTAGACTAACCTTATAATGAGACTAACGTTTGTCTTTGTTCATCCCAAGTTAATCTTGTTAGTCTCATTCTAAGGTTTATCTAAGTTCGTCCTTAGAAAGAGACTAACTATGGACAAACTTATACAAACTTGGGACGAACTTAGACTAACCTTGTAATAAGACTAAATTTTGTCTTTGTTCGTCCCAAGTTAGTCTCGTTAGTCTCATTCTAAGGGTTGTCTAAGTTCGTCCTTAGAAAGAGACTAACTAGGGACGAACTTAGACTAACTTGGGACGAACTTAGACTAACCATGTAATGAGACTAATGTTTGTCTTTGTTCGTCCCAAGTTAGTCTCGTTAGTCTCATTCTAAGGTTTGTCTAAGTTCGTCCTTAAGAAGAGAATAACTAGGGATGAACTTAGAATAACTTGGGACGAACTTAGACTAACTTGGGACGAACTTAGACTGACCTTGTAATGAGACTAACGTTTGTGTTAGTTCGTCCCAAGTTAGTCTCGTTAGTCTCATTCTAAGGTTTGTCTAAGTTCGTCCTTAGAAAGAGACTAACTAGGGACGAAGTTAGACAAACCTTATAATGAGACAAATGTTTGTCTTTGTTCGTCCCAAGTTAGTCTCGTTACTCTCATTCTAAGGTTTTTCTAAGTTCGTCCTTAGAAAGAAACTAACTAGGGACGAACTTAGACTAACTTGGGACGAACTTAGACTAATCTTAGAATGAGAATAAAGTTTGTCTTTGTTCGTTCCAAGTTAGTCTCGTTAGTCTCGATCTAAGGTTTGTCTAAGTTCTCCCTTAGAAAGAGAATAACTAGGGACGAACTTAGACTAACTTGGGACGAACTTAGACAAACCTTATAATGAGACTAACGTTTGTCTTTGTTCGTCCCAAGTTAGTCTCGTTAGTCTCATTCTAAGGTTTGTCTAAGTTCGTCCTTAGAAAGAGACTAACTAGTGACGAACTTAGACTAACTTAGGACGAACTTAGACTAACCTTATAATGAGACTAACGTTTGTCTTTGTTCGTCCCAAGTTAGTCTCGTTAGTCTCATTCTAAGGTTTATCTAAGTTCGTCCTTAGAAAGAGACTAACTATGGACGAACTTATACTAACTTGGGATGAACTTAGACTAACCTTATAATGAGACTAACGTTTGTCTTTGTTCGTCCCAAGTTAGTCTCGTTAGTCTCATTCTAAGGTTTGTCTAAGTTCGTCCTTAGAAAGAGACTAACTAGGGACGAACTTAGACTAACTTGGGACGAACTTAGACTGACCTTGTAATGAGACTAACGTTTGTCTTTGTTCGTCCCAAGTTAGTCTCGTTAGTCTCATTCTAAGGTTTGTCTAAGTTCGTCCTTAAGAAGAGACTAACTAGGGACTAACTTAGACTAACTTGGGACGAACTTAGACAAACCTTAGAATGAGAGTTTGCCTCGTTAGTCTCATTCTAAGGTTTGTCTAAGTTCGTCCTTAGAAAGAGACTAACTTGGGACGAACTTAGACTAACCTTGTAATGAGTCTAAAGTTTGTCTTTGTTCGTCCCAAGTTAGTCTCGTTAGTCTCATTCTTAGGTTTGTCTAAGTTCGTCCTTAGAAAGAGACTAACTAGGTACGAACTTAGACTAACTTGGGACGAACTTAGACTAACCTTGTAATGAGACTAACGTTTGTCTTTGTTCGTCCCAAGTTAGTCTCGTTAGTCTCATTCTAAGGTTTGTCTTAGTTCGTCCTTAAGAAGAGACTAACTAGGGACGAACTTAGAGTAACTTGGGAAGAACTTAGACAAACCTTAGAATGAGAGTTTGTCTCGTTAGTCTCATTCTAAGGTTTGTCTAAGTTCGTCCTTTGAAAGAGACTAAGTTGGGACGAACTTAGACGAACTTGGGACGAACTTAGACTGACCTTGTAAGGAGACTAACGTTTGTGTTAGTTCGTCCCAAGTTAGTCTCGTTAGTCTCATTCTAAGGTTTGTCTAAGTTCGTCCTTAGAAAGAGACTAACTAGGGACGAAGTTAGACAAACCTTATAATGAGACAAACGTTTGTCTTTGTTCGTCCCAAGTTAGTCTCGTTACTCTCATTCTAAGGTTTTTCTAAGTTCGTCCTTAGAAAGAAACTAACTAGGGACGAACTTAGACTAACTTGGGACGAACTTAGACTAAACTTAGAATGAGAATAAAGTTTGTCTTTGTTCGTTCCAAGTTAGTCTCGTTAGTCTCATTCTAAGGTTTGTCTAAGTTCTCCCTTAGAAAGAGAATAACTAGGGACGAACTTAGACTAACTTGGGACGAACTTAGACAAACCTTATAATGAGACTAACGCTTGTCTTTGTTCGTCCCAAGTTAGTCTCGTTAGTCTCATTATAAGGTTTGTCTAAGTTCGTCCTTTGAAAGAGACTAATTAGGGACGAACTTAGACTAACTTGGGACGAACTTAGACTAACCTTATAATGAGACTAAAGTTTGTCTTTGTTCGTCCCAAGTTAGTCTCGTTAGTCTCATTTAAGGTTTGTCTAAGTTCGTCCTTAGAAAGAGACTAATTAGGGACGAACTTAGACTAACTTGGGATGAACTTAGACTAACCTTATAATGAGACTAACGTTTGTCTTTGTTCGTCCCAAGTTAGTCTCGTTAGTCTCATTCTAAGGTTTGTCTAAGTTCGTCCTTAGAAAGAGACTAACTAGGGATGAACTTAGACTAACTTGGGACGAACTTAGACTAACCTTATAATGAGACTAACGCTTGTCTTTGTTCGTCCCAAGTTAGTCTCGTTAGTCTCATTCTAAGGTTTATCTAAGTTCGTCCTTAGAAAGAGACTAACTATGGACGAACTTATACTAACTTGGGACGAACTTCGACTAACCTTGTAATGAGACTAAAGTTTGTCTTTGTTCGTCCCAAGTTAGTCTCGTTAGTCTCATTCTAAGGTTTGTCTAAGTTCTCCCTTAGAAAGAGAATAACTAGGGACGAACTTAGACTAACTTGGGACGAACTTAGACAAACCTTATAATGAGACTAACGCTTGTCTTTGTTCGTCCCAAGTTAGTCTCGTTAGTCTCATTATAAGGTTTGTCTAAGTTCGTCCTTTGAAAGAGACTAATTAGGGACGAACTTAGACTAACTTGGGACGAACTTAGACTAACCTTATAATGAGACTAAAGTTTGTCTTTGTTCGTCCCAAGTTAGTCTCGTTAGTCTCATTTAAGGTTTGTCTAAGTTCGTCCTTAGAAAGAGACTAATTAGGGACGAACTTAGACTAACTTGGGATGAACTTAGACTAACCTTATAATGAGACTAACGTTTGTCTTTGTTCGTCCCAAGTTAGTCTCGTTAGTCTCATTCTAAGGTTTGTCTAAGTTCGTCCTTAGAAAGAGACTAACTAGGGACGAACTTAGACTAACTTGGGACGAACTTAGACTAACCTTATAATGAGACTAACGCTTGTCTTTGTTCGTCCCAAGTTAGTCTCGTTAGTCTCATTCTAAGGTTTATCTAAGTTCGTCCTTAGAAAGAGACTAACTATGGACGAACTTATACTAACTTGGGACGAACTTCGACTAACCTTGTAATGAGACTAAAGTTTGTCTTTGTTCGTCCCAAGTTAGTCTCGTTAGTCTCATTCTAAGGTTTGTCTAAGTTCGTCCTTAGAAAGAGACTAACTAGGGACGAACTTAGACTAACTTGGGACGAACTTAGACTGACCTTGTAATGAGACTAACGTTTGTCTTTGTTCGTCCCAAGTTAGTCTCGTTAGTCTCATTCTAAGGTTTGTCTAAGTTCGTCCTTAAGAAGAGACTAACTAGGGACTAACTTAGACTAACTTGGGACCAACTTAGACAAACCTTAGAATGAGAGTTTGTCTCGTTAGTCTCATTCTAAGGTTTGTCTAAGTTCGTCCTTAGAAAGAGACTAACTTGGGACGAACTTAGACTAACCTTGTAATGAGACTAAAGTTTGTGTTTGTTCGTCCCAAGT
The DNA here is from genome assembly GCA_033675395.1 of Rhodiola chrysanthemifolia. NCBI lineage: Eukaryota > Viridiplantae > Streptophyta > Magnoliopsida > Saxifragales > Crassulaceae > Rhodiola > Rhodiola chrysanthemifolia. Next base: position 1,088,533 of record CM066204.1, read on the forward strand.
TAGTCTCGTTAGTCTCATTCTTTGGTTTGTCTAAGTTCGTCCTTAGAAAGAGACTAACTAGGTACGAACTTAAACTAACTTGGGACGAACTTAGACTAACCTTGTAATGAGACTAACGTTTGTCTTTGTTCGTCCCAAGTTAGTCTCGTTTGTCTCCGACTAAGGTTTGTCTAACTTCGTCCTTAGAAAGAGACTAACTAGGGACGAACTTAGACTAACTTGGGACGAACTTAGACTGACCTTGTAATGAGACTAACGTTTGTGTTTGTTCGTCCCAAGTTAGTCTCGTAAGTCTCATTCTAAGGTTTGTCTAAGTTCGTCCTTAGAAAGAGACTAACTAGGGACGAAGTTAGACAAACCTTATAATGAGACAAACGTTTGTCTTTGTTCGTCCCAAGTTAGTCTCGATAGTCGCATTCTAAGGTTTATCTAAGTTCGTCCTTAGAAAGAGACTAACTATGGACGAACTTATACTAACTTGGGACGAACTTAGACTAACCTTGTAATGAGACTAAAGTTTGTCTTTGTTCGTCCCAAGTTAGTCTCGTTAGTCTCATTCTAAGGTTTGTCTAAGTTCGTCCTTAGAAAGAGACTAACTAGTGACGAACTTAGACTAACTTAGGACGAACTTAGACTAACCTTATAATGAGACTAACGTTTGTCTTTGTTCGTCCCAAGTTAGTCTCGTTAGTCTCATTCTAAGGTTTGTCTAAGTTCGTCCTTAAGAAGAGACTAACTAGGGACTAACTTAGACTAACTTGGGACGAACTTAGACAAACCTTAGAATGAGAGTTTGTCTCGTTAGTCTCATTCTAAGGTTTGTCTAAGTTCGTCCTTAGAAAGAGACTAACTCGGGACGAACTTAGACTAACCTTGTAATGAGACTAAAGTTTGTCTTTGTTCGTCCCAAGTTAGTCTCGTTAGTCTCATTCTTTGGTTTGTCTAAGTTCGTCCTTAGAAAGAGACTAACTAGGTACGAACTTAGACTAACTTGGGACGAACTTAGACTAACCTTGTAATGAGACTAACGTTTGTCTTTGTTCGTCCCAAGTTAGTCTCGTTAGTCTCATTCTAAGGTTTGTCTTAGTTCGTCCTTAAGAAGAGACTAACTAGGGACGAACTTAGAGTAACTTGGGACGAACTTAGACAAACCTTAGAATGAGAGTTTGTCTCGTTAGTCTCATTCTACGGTTTGTCTAAGTTCGTCCTTTGAAAGAGACTAACTTGGGACGAACTTAGACTAACTTGGGACGAACTTAGACTGACCTTGTAATGAGACTAACGTTTGTGTTAGTTCGTCCCAAGTTAGTCTCGTTAGTCTCATTCTAAGGTTTGTCTAAGTTCGTCCTTAGAAAGAGACTAACTAGGGACGAAGTTAGACAAACCTTATAATGAGACAAATGTTTGTCTTTGTTCGTCCCAAGTTAGTCTCGTTACTCTCATTCTAAGGTTTTTCTAAGTTCGTCCTTAGAAAGAAACTAACTAGGGACGAACTTAGACTAACTTGGGACGAACTTAGACTAATCTTAGAATGAGAATAAAGTTTGTCTTTGTTCGTTCCAAGTTAGTCTCGTTAGTCTCGATCTAAGGTTTGTCTAAGTTCTCCCTTAGAAAGAGAATAACTAGGGACGAACTTAGACTAACTTGGGACGAACTTAGACAAACCTTATAATGAGACTAACGTTTGTCTTTGTTCGTCCCAAGTTAGTCTCGTTAGTCTCATTCTAAGGTTTGTCTAAGTTCGTCCTTAGAAAGAGACTAACTAGTGACGAACTTAGACTAACTTAGGACGAACTTAGACTAACCTTATAATGAGACTAACGTTTGTCTTTGTTCGTCCCAAGTTAGTCTCGTTAGTCTCATTCTAAGGTTTATCTAAGTTCGTCCTTAGAAAGAGACTAACTATGGACGAACTTATACTAACTTGGGATGAACTTAGACTAACCTTATAATGAGACTAACGTTTGTCTTTGTTCGTCCCAAGTTAGTCTCGTTAGTCTCATTCTAAGGTTTGTCTAAGTTCGTCCTTAGAAAGAGACTAACTAGGGACGAACTTAGACTAACTTGGGACGAATTTAGACTGACCGTGTAATGAGACTAACGTTTGTCTTTGTTCGTCCCAAGTTAGTCTCGTTAGTCTCATTCTAAGGTTTGTCTAAGTTCGTCCTTAAGAAGAGACTAACTAGGGACTAACTTAGACTAACTTGGGACGAACTTAGACAAACCTTAGAATGAGAGTTTGCCTCGTTAGTCTCATTCTAAGGTTTGTCTAAGTTCGTCCTTAGAAAGAGACTAACTTGGGACGAACTTAGACTAACCTTGTAATGAGTCTAAAGTTTGTCTTTGTTCGTCCCAAGTTAGTCTCGTTAGTCTCATTCTTAGGTTTGTCTAAGTTCGTCCTTAGAAAGAGACTAACTAGGTACGAACTTAGACTAACTTGGGACGAACTTAGACTAACCTTGTAATGAGACTAACGTTTGTCTTTGTTCGTCCCAAGTTAGTCTCGTTAGTCTCATTCTAAGGTTTGTCTTAGTTCGTCCTTAAGAAGAGACTAACTAGGGACGAACTTAGAGTAACTTGGGAAGAACTTAGACAAACCTTAGAATGAGAGTTTGTCTCGTTAGTCTCATTCTAAGGTTTGTCTAAGTTCGTCCTTTGAAAGAGACTAAGTTGGGACGAACTTAAACTAACTTGGGACGAACTTAGACTGACCTTGTAAGGAGACTAACGTTTGTGTTAGTTCGTCCCAAGTTAGTCTCGTTAGTCTCATTCTAAGGTTTGTCTAAGTTCGTCCTTAGAAAGAGACTAACTAGGGACGAAGTTAGACAAACCTTATAATGAGACAAACGTTTGTCTTTGTTCGTCCCAAGTTAGTCTCGTTACTCTCATTCTAAGGTTTTTCTAAGTTCGTCCTTAGAAAGAAACTAACTAGGGACGAACTTAGACTAACTTGGGACGAACTTAGACTAACCTTAGAATGAGAATAAAGTTTGTCTTTGTTCGTTCCAAGTTAGTCTCGTTAGTCTCATTCTAAGGTTTGTCTAAGTTCTCCCTTAGAAAGAGAATAACTAGGGACGAACTTAGACTAACTTGGGACGAACTTAGACAAACCTTATAATGAGACTAAAGCTTGTCTTTGTTTGTCCCAAGTTAGTCTCGTTAGTCTCATTATAAGGTTTGTCTAAGTTCGTCCTTTGAAAGAGACTAACTAGGGACGAACTTAGACTAACTTGGGACGAACTTAGACTAACCTTATAATGAGACTAAAGTTTGTCTTTGTTCGTCCCAAGTTAGTCTCGTTAGTCTCATTAGTCTCATTTAAGGTTTGTCTAAGTTCGTCCTTAGAAAGAGACTAATTAGGGACGAACTTAGACTAACTTGGGATGAACTTAGACTAACCTTATAATGAGACTAACGTTTGTCTTTGTTCGTCCCAAGTTAGTCTCGTTAGTCTCATTCTAAGGTTTGTCTAAGTTCGTCCTTAGAAAGAGACTAACTAGGGACGAACTTAGACTAACTTGGGACGAACTTAGACTAACCTTATAATGAGACTAACGCTTGTCTTTGTTCGTCCCAAGTTAGTCTCGTTAGTCTCATTCTAAGGTTTATCTAAGTTCGTCCTTAGAAAGAGACTAACTATGGACGAACTTATACTAACTTGGGACGAACTTCGACTAACCTTGTAATGAGACTAAAGTTTGTCTTTGTTCGTCCCAAGTTAGTCTCGTTAGTCTCATTCTAAGGTTTGTCTAAGTTCGTCCTTAGAAAGAGACTAACTAGGGACGAACTTAGACTAACTTGGGACGAACTTAGACTGACCTTGTAATGAGACTAACGTTTGTCTTTGTTTGTCCCAAGTTAGTCTCGTTAGTCTCATTCTAAGGTTTGTCTAAGTTCGTCCTTAAGAAGAGACTAACTAGGGACTAACTTAGACTAACTTGGGACGAACTTAGACAAACCTTAGAATGAGAGTTTGTCTCGTTAGTCTCATTCTAAGGTTTGTCTAAGTTCGTCCTTAGAAAGAGACTAACTCGGGACGAACTTAGACTAACCTTGTAATGAGACTAAAGTTTGGGTTTGTTCGTCCCAAGTTAGTCTCTTTAGTCTCATTCTTTGGTTTGTCTAAGTTCGTCCTTAGAAAGAGACTAACTAGGTACGAAATTAGACTAACTTGGGACGAACTTAGACTAACCTTGTAATGAGACTAACGTTTGTCTTTGTTCGTCCCAAGTTAGTCTCGTTAGTCTCATTCTAAGGTTTGTCTTAGTTCGCCCTTAAGAAGAGACTAACTAGGGACGAAGTTAGAGTAACTTGGGACGAACTTAGACAAACCTTAGAATGAGAGTTTGTCTCGTTAGTCTCATTCTACGGTTTGTCTAAGTTCGTCCTTTGAAAGAGACTAACTTGGGACGAACTTAGACTAACTTGGGACGAACTTAGACTGACCTTGTAATGAGACTAACGTTTGTGTTAGTTCGTCCCAAGTTAGTCTCGTTAGTCTCATTCTAAGGTTTGTCTAAGTTCGTCCTTAGAAAGAGACTAACTAGGGACGAAGTTAGACAAACCTTATAATGAGACAAATGTTTGTCTTTGTTCGTCCCAAGTTAGTCTCGTTACTCTCATTCTAAGGTTTTTCTAAGTTCGTCCTTAGAAAGAAACTAACTAGGGACGGACTTAGACTAACTTGGGACGAACTTAGACTAATCTTAGAATGAGAATAAAGTTTGTCTTTGTTCGTTCCAAGTTAGTCTCGTTAGTCTCAATCTAAGGTTTGTCTAAGTTCTCCCTTAGAAAGAGAATAACTAGGGACGAACTTAGACTAACTTGGGACGAACTTAGACAAACCTTATAATGAGACTAACGTTTGTCTTTGTTCGTCCCAAGTTAGTCTCGTTAGTCTCATTCTAAGGTTTGTCTAAGTTCGTCCTTAGAAAGAGACTAACTAGTGACGAACTTAGACTAACTTAGGACGAACTTAGACTAACCTTATAATGAGACTAACGTTTGTCTTTGTTCGTCCCAAGTTAGTCTCGTTAGTCTCATTCTAAGGTTTATCTAAGTTCGTCCTTAGAAAGAGACTAACTATGGACGAACTTATACTAACTTGGGATGAACTTAGACTAACCTTATAATGAGACTAACGTTTGTCTTTGTTCGTCCCAAGTTAGTCTCATTCTAAGGTTTGTCTAAGTTCGTCCTTAGAAAGAGACTAACTAGGGACGAACTTAGACTAACTTGGGACGAACTTAGACTGACCTTGTAATGAGACTAACGTTTGTCTTTGTTCGTCCCAAGTTAGTCTCGTTAGTCTCATTCTAAGGTTTGTCTAAGTTCGTCCTTAAGAAGAGACTAACTAGGGACTAACTTAGACTAACTTGGGACGAACTTAGACAAACCTTAGAATGCGAGTTTGCCTCGTTAGTCTCATTCTAAGGTTTGTCTAAGTTCGTCCTTAGAAAGAGACTAACTTGGGACGAACTTAGACTAACCTTGTAATGAGACTAAAGTTTGTCTTTGTTCGTCCCAAGTTAGTCTCGTTAGTCTCATTCTTAGGTTTGTCTAAGTTCGTCCTTAGAAAGAGACTAACTAGGTACGAACTTAGACTAACTTGGGACGAACTTAGACTAACCTTGTAATGAGACTAACGTTTGTCTTTGTTCGTCCCAAGTTAGTCTCGTTAGTCTCATTCTAAGGTTTGTCTTAGTTCGTCCTTAAGAAGAGACTAACTAGGGACGAACTTAGACAAACCTTAGAATGAGAGTTTGTCTCGTTAGTCTCATTCTAAGGTTTGTCTAAGTTCGTCCTTTGAAAGAGACTAACTTGGGACGAACTTAGACTAACTTGGGACGAACTTAGACTGACCTTGTAAGGAGACTAACGTTTGTGTTAGTTCGTCCCAAGTTAGTCTCGTTAGTCTCATTCTAAGGTTTGTCTAAGTTCGTCCTTAGAAAGAGACTAACTAGGGACGAAGTTAGACAAACCTTATAATGAGACAAACGTTTGTCTTTGTTCGTCCCAAGTTAGTCTCGTTACTCTCAATCTAAGGTTTTTCTAAGTTCGTCCTTAGAAAGAAACTAACTAGGGACGAACTCAGACTAACTTGGGACGAACTTAGACTAAACTTAGAATGAGAATAAAGTTTGTCTTTGTTCGTTCCAAGTTAGTCTCGTTAGTCTCATTCTAAGGTTTGTCTAAGTTCTACCTTAGAAAGAGAATAACTAGGGACGAACTTAGACTAACTTGGGACGAACTTAGACAAACCTTATAATGAGACTAACGCTTGTCTTTGTTCGTCCCAAGTTAGTCTCGTTAGTCTCATTATAAGGTTTGTCTAAGTTCGTCCTTTGAAAGAGACTAACTAGGGACGAACTTAGACTAACTTGAGACGAACTTAGACTAACCTTATAATGAGACTAAAGTTTGTCTTTGTTCGTCCCAAGTTAGTCTCGTTAGTCTCATTTAAGGTTTGTCTAAGTTCGTCCTTAGAAAGAGACTAATTAGGGACGAACTTAGACTAACTTGGGATGAACTTAGACTAACCTTATAATGAGACTAACGTTTGTCTTTGTTCGTCCCAAGTTAGTCTCGTTAGTCTCATTCTAAGGTTTGTCTAAGTTCGTCCTTAGAAAGAGACTAACTAGGGACGAACTTAGACTAACTTGGGACGAACTTAGACTAACCTTATAATGAGACTAACGCTTGTCTTTGTTCGTCCCAAGTTAGTCTCGTTAGTCTCATTCTAAGGTTTATCTAAGTTCGTCCATAGAAAGAGACTAACTATGGACGAACTTATACTAACTTGGGACGAACTTCGACTAACCTTGTAATGAGACTAAAGTTTGTCTTTGTTCGTCCCAAGTTAGTCTCGTTAGTCTCATTCTAAGGTTTGTCTAAGTTCGTCCTTAGAAAGAGACTAACTAGGGACGAACTTAGACTAACTTGGGACGAACTTAGACTGACCTTGTAATGAGACTAACGTTTGTCTTTGTTCGTCCCAAGTTAGTCTCGTTAGTCTCATTCTAAGGTTTGTCTAAGTTCGTCCTTAAGAAGAGACTAACTAGGGACCAACTTAGACTAACTTGGGACGAACTTAGACAAACCTTAGAATGAGAGTTTGTCTCGTTAGTCTCATTCTAAGGTTTGTCTAAGTTCGTCCTTAGAAAGAGACTAACTTGGGACGAACTTGGGACGAACTTAGACTAACCTTGTAATGAGACTAAAGTTTGTCTTTGTTCGTCCCAAGTTAGTCTCGTTAGTCTCATTCTTTGGTTTGTCTAAGTTTGTCCTTAGAAAGAGACTAACTAAGTACGAACTTAGACTAACTTGGGACGAACTTAGACTAACCTTGTAATGAGACTAACGTTTGTCTTTGTTCGTCCCAAGTTAGTCTCATTTGTCTCCGACTAAGGTTTGTCTAACTTCGTCCTTAGAAAGAGACTAACTAGGGACGAACTTAGACTAACTTGGGACGAACTTAGACTGACCTTGTAATGAGACTAACGTTTGTGTTTGTTCGTCCCAAGTTAGTCTCGTAAGTCTCATTCTAAGGTTTGTCTAAGTTCGTCCTTAGAAAGAGACTAACTAGGGACGAAGTTAGACAAACCTTATAATGAGACAAACGTTTGTCTTTGTTCGTCCCAAGTTAGTCTCGATAGTCGCATTCTAAGGTTTATCTAAGTTCGTCCTTAGAAAGAGACTAACTATGGACGAACTTATACTAACTTGGGACGAACTTAGACTAACCTTGTAATGAGACTAAAGTTTGTCTTTGTTCGTCCCAAGTTAGTCTCGTTAGTCTCATTCTAAGGTTTGTCTAAGTTCGTCCTTAGAAGGAGACTAACTAGGGACGAACTTAGACTAACTTGGGACGAACTTAGACTGACCTTGTAATGAGACTAACGTTTGTCTTTGTTCGTCCCAAGTTAGTCTCGTTAGTCTCATTCTAAGGTTTGTCTAAGTTCGTCTTTAAGAAGAGACTAACTAGGGACTAACTTAGACTAACTTGGGACGAACTTAGACAAACCTTAGAATGAGAGTTTGTCTCGTTAGTCTCATTCTAAGGTTTGTCTAAGTTCGTCCTTAGAAAGAGACTAACTCGGGACGAACTTAGACTAACCTTGTAATGAGACTAAAGTTTGTCTTTGTTCGTCCCAAGTTAGTCTCGTTAGTCTCATTCTTTGGTTTGTCAAAGTTCGTCCTTAGAAAGAGACTAACTAGGTACGAACTTAGACTAACTTGGGACGAACTTAGACTAACCTTGTAATGAGACTAACGTTTGTCTTTGTTCGTCCCAAGTTAGTCTCGTTAGTCTGATTCTAAGGTTTGTCTTAGTTCGTCCTTAAGAAGAGACTAACTAGGGACGAACATAGAGTAACTTGGGACGAACTTAGACAAACCTTAGAATGAGAGTTTGTCTCGTTAGTCTCATTCTACGGTTTGTCTAAGTTCGTCCTTTGAAAGAGACTAATTTGGGACGAACTTAGACTAACTTGGGACGAACTTAGACTGACCTTGTAATGAGACTAACGTTTGTGTTAGTTCGTCCCAAGTTAGTCTCGTTAGTCTCATTCTAAGGTTTGTCTAAGTTCGTCCTTAGAAAGAGACTAACTAGGGACGAAGTTAGACAAACCTTATAATGAGACAAACGTTTGTCTTTGTTCGTCCCAAGTTAGTCTCGTTACTCTCATTCTAAGGTTTTTCTAAGTTCGTCCTTAGAAAGAAACTAACTAGGGACGAACTTAGACTAACTTGGGACGAACTTAGACTAATCTTAGAATGAGAATAAAGTTTGTCTTTGTTCGTTCCAACTTAGTCTCGTTAGTCTCAATCTAAGGTTGGTCTAAGTTCTCCCTTAGAAAGAGAATAACTAGGGACGAACTTAGACTAACTTGGGACGAACTTAGACAAACCTTATAATGAGACTAACGCTTGTCTTTGTTCGTCCCAAGTTAGTCTCGTTAGTCTCATTATAAAGTTTGTCTAAGTTCGTCCTTAGAAAGAGACTAACTAGGGACGAACTTAGACTAACTTGGGACGAACTTAGACTAACCTTATAATGAGACTAAAGTTTGTCTTTGTTCGTCCCAAGTTAGTCTCGTTAGTCTCATTTAAGGTTTGTCTAAGTTCGTCCTTAGAAAGAGACTAACTAGGGACGAAGTTAGACAAACCTTATAATGAGACAAACGTTTGTCTTTGTTCGTCCCAAGTTAGTCTCGATAGTCGCATTCTAAGGTTTGTCTAAGTTCGTCCTTAGAAAGAGACTAACTAGGGACGAACTTAGACTAACTTGGGACGAACTTAGACTAACCTTGTAATGAGACTAACGTTTGTCTTTGTTCGTCCCAAATTAGTCTCGTTAGTCTCATTCTAAGGTTTGTCTAAGTTCGTCCTTAAGAAGAGACTAACTAGGGACGAACTTAGACTAACTTCGGACGAACTTAGACACACCTTAGAATGAGAGTTTGTCTCGTTTGTCTCATTCTAAGGTTTGTCTAAGTTGGTCCTTAGAAAGAGACTAACTTGGGACGAACTTAGACTAACCTTGTAATGAGACCAAAGTTTGTCTTTGTTCGTCCCAAGTTAGTCTCGTTAGTCTCATTCTAAGGTTTGTCTAAGTTTGTCCTTAGAAAGAGACTAACTAGGGACGAACTTAGACTAACTTGGGACGAACTTAGACTAACCTTGTAATGAGACTAACGTTTGTCTTTGTTCGTCCCAAGTTAGTCTCGTTAGTCTCATTCTAAGGTTTGTCTAAGTTCGTCCTTAATAAGAGACTAACTAGGAACGAACTTAGACTAACTTGGGACGAACTTAGACAAACCTTAGAATGAGAGTTTGTCTCGTTAGTCTCATTCTAAGGTTTGTCTAAGTTTGTCCTTAGAAAGAGACTAACTTGGGATGAACTTAGACTAACCTTGTAATGAGACTAAAGTTTGTCTTTGTTCGTCCCAAGTTAGTCTCGTTTGTTTCATTCTAAGGTTTGTCTAAGTTCGTCCTTAGAAAGAGACTAACTAGGGACGAACTTATACTAACTCGGGACGAACTTAGACTAACCTTGTAATGAGACTAACGTTTGTCTTTGTTCGTCTCAAGTTAGTCTCGTTCGTCTCATTCTAAGGTTTGTCTAAGTTCGTCCTTAAGAAGAGACTAACTAGGGACTAACTTAGACTAACTTGGGACGAACTTAGACGAACCTTAGAATGAGAGTTTGTCTCGTTAGTCTCATTCTAAGGTTTGTCTAAGTTTGTCCTTAGAAAGAGACTAACTTGGGACGAACTTAGACTAACCTTGTAATGAGACTAAAGTTTGTCTTTGTTCGTCCCAAGTTAGTCTCGTTAGTCTCATTCTTAGGTATGTCTTAGTTCGTCCCAAGTTAGTCTCGTTAGGTACGAACTTAGACTAACTTGGGACGAACTTAGACTAACCTTGTAATGAGACTAACGTTTGTCTTTGTTCGTTCCAAGTTAGTCTCGTTAGTCTCATTCTAAGGTTTGTCTTAGTTCGTCCTTAAGAAGAGACTAACTTGGGACGAACTTGGGACGAACTTAGACTAACCTTGTAATGAGACTAAAGTTTGTCTTTGTTCGTCCCAAGTTAGTCTCGTTAGTCTCATTCTTTGGTTTGTCTAAGTTCGTCCTTAGAAAGAGACTAACTAAGTACGAACTTGGACTAACTTGGGACGAACTTAGACTAACCTTGTAATGAGACTAACGTTTGTCTTTGTTCGTCCCAAGTTAGTCTCGTTTGTCTCCGACTAAGGTTTGTCTAACTTCGTCCTTAGAAAGAGACTAACTAGGGACGAACTTAGACTAACTTGGGACGAACTTAGACTGACCTTGTAATGAGACTAACGTTTGTGTTTGTTCGTCCCAAGTTAGTCTCGTAAGTCTCATTCTAAGGTTTGTCTAAGTTCGTCCTTAGAAAGAGACTAACTAGGGACGAAGTTAGACAAACCTTATAATGAGACAAACGTTTGTCTTTGTTCGTCCCAAGTTAGTCTCGATAGTCGCATTCTAAGGTTTATCTAAGTTCGTCCTTAGAAAGAGACTAACTATGGACGAACTTATACTAACTTGGGACGAACTTAGACTAACCTTGTAATGAGACTAAAGTTTGTCTTTGTTCGTCCCAAGTTAGTCTCGTTAGTCTCATTCTAAGGTTTGTCTAAGTTCGTCCTTAGAAGGAGACTAACTAGGGACGAACTTAGACTAACTTGGGACGAACTTAGACTGACCTTGTAATGAGACTAACGTTTGTCTTTGTTCGTCCCAAGTTAGTCTCGTTAGTCTCATTCTAAGGTTTGTCTAAGTTCGTCCTTAAGAAGAGACTAACTAGGGACTAACTTAGACTAACTTGGGACGAACTTAGACAAACCTTAGAATGAGAGTTTGTCTCGTTAGTCTCATTCTAAGGTTTGTCTAAGTTCGTCCTTAGAAAGAGACTAACTCGGGACGAACTTAGACTAACCTTGTAATGAGACTAAAGTTTGTCTTTGTTCGTCCCAAGTTAGTCTCGTTAGTCTCATTCTTTGGTTTGTCAAAGTTCGTCCTTAGAAAGAGACTAACTAGGTACGAACTTAGACTAACTTGGGACGAACTTAGACTAACCTTGTAATGAGACTAACGTTTGTCTTTGTTCGTCCCAAGTTAGTCTCGTTAGTCTGATTCTAAGGTTTGTCTTAGTTCGTCCTTAAGAAGAGACTAACTAGGGACGAACATAGAGTAACTTGGGACGAACTTAGACAAACCTTAGAATGAGAGTTTGTCTCGTTAGTCTCATTCTACGGTTTGTCTAAGTTCGTCCTTTGAAAGAGACTAACTTGGGACGAACTTAGACTAACTTGGGACGAACTTAGACTGACCTTGTAATGAGACTAACGTTTGTGTTAGTTCGTCCCAAGTTAGTCTCGTTAGTCTCATTCTAAGGTTTGTCTAAGTTCGTCCTTAAGAAGAGACTAACTAGGGACTAACTTAGACTAACTTGGGACGAACTTAGACAAACCTTAGAATGAGAGTTTGTCTCGTTAGTCTCATTCTAAGGTTTGTCTAAGTTCGTCCTTAGAAAGAGACTAACTCGGGACGAACTTAGACTAACCTTGTAATGAGACTAAAGTTTGTCTTTGTTCGTCCCAAGTTAGTCTCGTTAGTCTCATTCTTTGGTTTGTCAAAGTTCGTCCTTAGAAAGAGACTAACTAGGTACGAACTTAGACTAACTTGGGACGAACTTAGACTAACCTTGTAATGAGACTAACGTTTGTCTTTGTTCGTCCCAAGTTAGTCTCGTTAGTCTGATTCTAAGGTTTGTCTTAGTTCGTCCTTAAGAAGAGACTAACTAGGGACGAACATAGAGTAACTTGGGACGAACTTAGACAAACCTTAGAATGAGAGTTTGTCTCGTTAGTCTCATTCTACGGTTTGTCTAAGTTCGTCCTTTGAAAGAGACTAACTTGGGACGAACTTAGACTAACTTGGGACGAACTTAGACTGACCTTGTAATGAGACTAACGTTTGTGTTAGTTCGTCCCAAGTTAGTCTCGTTAGTCTCATTCTAAGGTTTGTCTAAGTTCGTCCTTAGAAAGAGACTAACTAGGGACGAAGTTAGACAAACCTTATAATGAGACAAACGTTTGTCTTTGTTCGTCCCAAGTTAGTCTCGTTACTCTCATTCTAAGGTTTTTCTAAGTTCGTCCTTAGAAAGAAACTAACTAGGGACGAACTTAGACTAACTTGGGACGAACTTAGACTAATCTTAGAATGAGAATAAAGTTTGTCTTTGTTCGTTCCAAGTTAGTCTCGTTAGTCTCAATCTAAGGTTTGTCTAAGTTCTCCCTTAGAAAGAGAATAACTAGGGACGAACTTAGACTAACTTGGGACGAACTTAGACAAACCTTATAATGAGACTAACGCTTGTCTTTGTTCGTCCCAAGTTAGTCTCGTTAGTCTCATTATAAAGTTTGTCTAAGTTCGTCCTTAGAAAGAGACTAACTAGGGACGAACTTAGACTAACTTGGGACGAACTTAGACTAACCTTATAATGAGACTAAAGTTTGTCTTTGTTCGTCCCAAGTTAGTCTCGTTAGTCTCATTTAAGGTTTGTCTAAGTTCGTCCTTAGAAAGAGACTAACTAGGGACGAAGTTAGACAAACCTTATAATGAGACAAACGTTTGTCTTTGTTCGTCCCAAGTTAGTCTCGATAGTCGCATTCTAAGGTTTGTCTAAGTTCGTCCTTAGAAAGAGACTAACTAGGGACGAACTTAGACTAACTTGGGACGAACTTAGACTAACCTTGTAATGAGACTAACGTTTGTCTTTGTTCGTCCCAAATTAGTCTCGTTAGTCTCATTCTAAGGTTTGTCTAAGTTCGTCCTTAAGCAGAGACTAACTAGGGACGAACTTAGACTAACTTCGGACGAACTTAGACACACCTTAGAATGAGAGTTTGTCTCGTTTGTCTCATTCTAAGGTTTGTCTAAGTTGGTCCTTAGAAAGAGACTAACTTGGGACGAACTTAGACTAACCTTGTAATGAGACCAAAGTTTGTCTTTGTTCGTCCCAAGTTAGTCTCGTTAGTCTCATTCTAAGGTTTGTCTAAGTTTGTCCTTAGAAAGAGACTAACTAGGGACGAACTTAGACTAACTTGGGACGAACTTAGACTAACCTTGTAATGAGACTAACGTTTGTCTTTGTTCGTCCCAAGTTAGTCTCGTTAGTCTCATTCTAAGGTTTGTCTAAGTTCGTCCTTAATAAGAGACTAACTAGGAACGAACTTAGACTAACTTGGGACGAACTTAGACAAACCTTAGAATGAGAGTTTGTCTCGTTAGTCTCATTCTAAGGTTTGTCTAAGTTTGTCCTTAGAAAGAGACTAACTTGGGATGAACTTAGACTAACCTTGTAATGAGACTAAAGTTTGTCTTTGTTCGTCCCAAGTTAGTCTCGTTTGTTTCATTCTAAGGTTTGTCTAAGTTCGTCCTTAGAAAGAGACTAACTAGGGACGAACTTATACTAACTCGGGACGAACTTAGACTAACCTTGTAATGAGACTAACGTTTGTCTTTGTTCGTCTCAAGTTAGTCTCGTTCGTCTCATTCTAAGGTTTGTCTAAGTTCGTCCTTAAGAAGAGACTAACTAGGGACTAACTTAGACTAACTTGGGACGAACTTAGACCAACCTTAGAATGAGAGTTTGTCTCGTTAGTCTCATTCTAAGGTTTGTCTAAGTTTGTCCTTAGAAAGAGACTAACTTGGGACGAACTTAGACTAACCTTGTAATGAGACTAAAGTTTGTCTTTGTTCGTCCCAAGTTAGTCTCGTTAGTCTCATTCTTAGGTTTGTCTTAGTTCGTCCCAAGTTAGTCTCGTTAGGTACGAACTTAGACTAACTTGGGACGAACTTAGACTAACCTTGTAATGAGACTAACGTTTGTCTTTGTTCGTTCCAAATTAGTCTCGTTAGTCTCATTCTAAGGTTTGTCTTAGTTCGTCCTTAAGAAGAGACTAACTAGGGACGAACTTAGAGTAACTTGGGACGAACTTAGACAAACCTTAGAATGAGAGTTTGTCTCGTTAGTCTCATTCTAAGGTTTGTCTAAGTTCGTCCTTTGAAAGAGACTAACTTGGGACGAACTTAGACAAACTTGGGACGAACTTAGACTGACCTTGTAATGAGACAAACGTTTGTCTTTGTTCGTCTTAAGTTAGTCTCGTTACTCTCATTCTAAGGTTTTTCTAAGTTCGTCCTTAGAAAGAAACTAACTAGGGACGAACTTAGACTAACTTGGGACGAACTTAGACTAACCTTAGAATGAGAATAAAGTTTGTCTTTGTTCGTTCCAAGTTAGTCTCGTTAGTCTCATTCTAAGGTTTGTCTAAGTTCTCCCTTAGAAAGAGAATAACTAGGGACGAACTTAGACTAACTTGGGACGAACTTAGACAAACCTTATAATGAGACTAACGCTTGTCTTTGTTCGTCCCAAGTTAGTCTCGTTAGTCTCATTATAAGGTTTGTCTAAGTTCGTCCTTAGAAAGAGACTAACTAGGGACGAACTTAGACTAACTTGGAACGAACTTAGACTAACCTTATAATGAGAGTAAATTTGTCTTTGTTCGTCCCAAGTTAGTCTCGTTAGCCTCATTTAAGGTTTGTCTAAGTTCGTCCTTAGAAAGAGACTAATTAGGGACGAACTTAGACTAACTTGGGATGAACTTAGACTAACCTTATAATGAGACTAACGTTTGTCTTTGTTCGTCCCAAGTTAGTCTCGTTAGTCTCATTCTAAGGTTTGTCTATGTTCGTCCTTAGAAAGAGACTAACTAGGGATGAACTTTGACTAACTTGGGACGAACTTAGACTAACCTTATAATGAGACTAACGCTTGTCTTTGTTCGTCCCAAGTTAGTCACGTTAGTCTCATTCTAAGGTTTATCTAAGTTCGTCCTTAGAAAGAGACTAACAATGGGCGAACTTATACTAACTTGGGACGAACTTAGACTAACCTTGTAATGAGACTAAAGTTTGTCTTTGTTCGTCCCAAGTTAGTCTCGTTAGTCTCATTCTAAGGTTTGTCTAAGTTCGTCCTTAGAAAGAGACTAACTAGGGAAGAACTTAGACTAACTTGGGACGAACTTAGACTGACCTTGTAATGAGACTAACGTTTGTCTTTGTTCGTCCCAAGTTAGTCTCGTTAGTCTCATTCTAAGGTTTGTCTAAGTTCGTCCTTAGATGAGACTAACTAGGGACTAACTTAGACTAACTTGGGACGAACTTAGACAAACCTTAGAATGAGAGTTTGTCTCGTTAGTCTCATTATAAGGTTTGTCTAAGTTCGTCCTTAGGAAGAGACTAATTAGGGACGAACTTAGACTAACTTGGGATGAACTTAGACTAACCTTATAATGAGACTAACGTTTGTCTTTGTTCGTCCCAAGTTAGTCTCGTTAGTCTCATTCTAAGGTTTGTCTATGTTCGTCCTTAGAAAGAGACTAACTAGGGACGAACTTAGACTAACCTTATAATGAGACTAACGCTTGTCTTTGTTCGTCCCAAGTTAGTCTCGTTAGTCTCATTCTAAGGTTTATCTAAGTTCGTCCTTAGAAAGAGACTAACTATGGACGAACTTATACTAACTTGGGACGAACTTAGACTAACCTTGTAATGAGACTAACGTTTGTCTTTGTTCGTCCAAAGTTAGTCTCGTTTGTCTCCTTCTAAGGTTTGTCTAACTTCGTCCTTAGAAAGAGACTAACTAGGGACGAACTTAGACTAACTTGGGACGAACTTAGACTGACCTTGTAATGATACTAACGTTTGTGTTTGTTCGTCCCAAGTTAGTCTCGTTAGTCTCATTTAAGGTTTGTCTAAGTTCGTCCTTAGAAAGAGACTAACTTGGGACGAACTTAGACTAACCTTATAATGAGACTAACGTTTGTGTTCGTTCGTCCCAAGTTAGTCTCGTTAGTCTCGTTAGTCTCATTCTAAGGTTTGTCTAAGTTCGTCCTTAGAAAGAGACTAACTAGTGACGAACTTAGACTAACTTGGGACGAACTTAGACTAACCTTATAATGAGACTAACGTTTGTCTTTGTTCGTCCCAAGTTAGTCTCGTTAGTCTCATTCAAAGGTTTATCTCAGTTCGTCCTTAGAAAGAGACTAACTATGGACGAACTTATACTAACTTGGGACGAACTTAGACTAACCTTATAATGAGACTAAAGTTTGTCTTTGTTCGTCCCAAGTTAGTCTCGTTAGTCTCATTCCAAGGTTTGTCTAAGTTCGTCCTTAGAAAGAGACTAACTAGGGACGAACTTAGACTAACTTGGGACGAACTTAGACTGACCTTGTAATGAGACTAACGTTTGTCTTTGTTCGTCCCAAGTTAGTCTCGTTAGTCTCATTCTAAGGTTTGTCTAAGTTCGTCCTTGGAAAGAGACTAACTAGGGACGAAGTTAGACAAACCTTATAATGAGACAAACGTTTGTCTTTGTTCGTCCCAAGTTAGTCTCGTTACTCTCATTCTAAGTTTTTTCTAAGTTCGTCCTTACAAAGAAACTAACTAGGGACGAACTTAGACTAACTTGGGACGAACTTAGACTAATCTTAGAATGAGAATAAAGTTTGTCTTTGTTCGTTCCAAGTTAGTCTCGTTAGTCTTAATCTAAGGTTTGTCTAAGTTCTCCCTTAGAAAGAGAATAACTAGGGACGAACTTAGACTAACTTGGGACGAACTTAGACAAACCTTATAATGAGACTAACGCTTGTCTTTGTTCGTCCCAAGTTAGTGTCGTTAGTCTCATTATAAGGTTTGTCTAAGTTCGTCCTTAGAAAGAGACTAACTAGGGACGAACATAGACTAACTTGGGACGAACTTAGACTAACCTTATAATGAGACTAAAGTTTGTCTTTGTTCGTCCCAAGTTAGTCCCGTTAGTCTCATTTAAGGTTTGTCTAAGTTCGTCCTTAGAAAGAGACTAACTAGGGACGAACTTAGACTAACTTGGGATGAACTTAGACTAACCTTATAATGAGACTAACGTTTGTCTTTGTTCGTCCCAAGTTAGTCTCGTTAGTCTCATTCTAAGGTTTGTCTAAGTTCGTCCTTAGAAAGAGACTAACTAGTGACGAACTTAGACTAACTTGGGACGAACTTAGACAAACCTTATAATGAGACTAACGTTTGTCTTTGTTCGTCCCAAGTTAGTCTCATTAGTCTCATTCTAAGGTTTATCTAAGTTCGTCCTTAGAAAGAGACTAACTATGGACGAACTTATACTAACTTGGGACGAACTTAGACTAACCTTGTAATGAGACTAAAGTTTGTCTTTGTTCGTCCCAAGTTAGTCTCGTTAGTCTCATTCTAAGGTTTGTCTAAGTTCGTCCTTAGAAAGAGACTAACTAGGGACGAACTTAGACTAACTTGGGACGAACTTAGACTGACCTTGTAATGAGACTAACGTTTGTCTTTGTTCGTCCCAAGTTAGTCTCGTTAGTCTCATTCTAAGGTTTGTCTAAGTTCGTCCTTAGAAAGAGACTAACTTGGGACGAACTTAGACTAACCTTGTAATGAGACTAACGTTTGTCTTTGTTCGTCCAAAGTTAGTCTCGTTTGTCTCCTTCTAAGGTTTGTCTAACTTCGTCCTTAGAAAGAGACTAACTAGGGACGAACTTAGACTAACTTGGGACGAACTTAGACTGACCTTGTAATGAGACTAACGTTTGTGTTTGTTCGTCCCAAGTTAGTCTCGTTAGTCTCATTTAAGGTTTGTCTAAGTTCGTCCTTAGAAAGAGACTAACTTGGGACGAACTTAGACTAACCTTATAATGAGACTAACGTTTGTGTTCGTTCGTCCCAAGTTAGTCTCGTTAGTCTCATTCTAAGGTTTGTCTAAGTTCGTCCTTAGAAAGAGACTAACTAGTGACGAACTTAGACTAACTTGGGACGAACTTAGACTAACCTTATAATGAGACTAACGTTTGTCTTTGTTCGTCCCAAGTTAGTCTCGTTAGTCTCATTCAAAGGTTTATCTCAGTTCGTCCTTAGAAAGAGACTAACTATGGACGAACTTATACTAACTTGGGACGAACTTAGACTAACCTTATAATGAGACTAAAGTTTGTCTTTGTTCGTCCCAAGTTAGTCTCGTTAGTCTCATTCCAAGGTTTGTCTAAGTTCGTCCTTAGAAAGAGACTAACTAGGGACGAACTTAGACTAACTTGGGACGAACTTAGACTGACCTTGTAATGAGACTAACGTTTGTCTTTGTTCGTCCCAAGTTAGTCTCGTTAGTCTCATTCTAAGGTTTGTCTAAGTTCGTCCTTAGAAAGAGACTAACTAGGGACGAAGTTAGACAAACCTTATAATGAGACAAACGTTTGTCTTTGTTCGTCCCAAGTTAGTCTCGTTAATCTCATTCTAAGTTTTTTCTAAGTTCGTCCTTAGAAAGAAACTAACTAGGGACGAACTTAGACTAACTTGGGACGAACTTAGACTAATCTTAGAATGAGAATAAAGTTTGTCTTTGTTCGTTCCAAGTTAGTCTCGTTAGTCTTAATCTAAGGTTTGTCTAAGTTCATCCTTAGAAAGAGAATAAGTAGGGACGAACTTAGACTAACTTGGGACGAACTTAGACAAACCTTATAATGAGACTAACGCTTGTCTTTGTTCGTCCCAAGTTAGTCTCGTTAGTCTCATTATAAGGTTTGTCTAAGTTCGTCCTTAGAAAGAGACTAACTAGGGACGAACATAGACTAACTTGGGACGAACTTAGACTAACCTTATAATGAGACTAAAGTTTGTCTTTGTTCGTCCCAAGTTAGTCCCGTTAGTCTCATTTAAGGTTTGTCTAAGTTCGTCCTTAGAAAGAGACTAACTAGGGACGAACTTAGACTAACTTGGGATGAACTTAGACTAACCTTATAATGAGACTAACGTTTGTCTTTGTTCGTCCCAAGTTAGTCTCGTTAGTCTCATTCTAAGGTTTGTCTAAGTTCGTCCTTAGAAAGAGACTAACTAGTGACGAACTTAGACTAACTTGGGACGAACTTAGACAAACCTTATAATGAGACTAACGTTTGTCTTTGTTCGTCCCAAGTTAGTCTCGTTAGTCTCATTCTAAGGTTTATCTAAGTTCGTCCTTAGAAAGAGACTAACTATGGACGAACTTATACTAACTTGGGACGAACTTAGACTAACCTTGTAATGAGACTAAAGTTTGTCTTTGTTCGTCCCAAGTTAGTCTCATTCTAAGGTTTGTCTAAGTTCGTCCTTAAGAAGAGACTAACAAGGGACGAACTTAGACTAACTTGGGACGAACTTAGACAAACCTTAGAATGAGAGTTTGTCTCGTTAGTCTCATTCTAAGGTTTGTCTAAGTTCGTCCTTAGAAAGAGACTAACTTGGGACGAACTTAGACTAACCTTGTAATGAGACTAACGTTTGTCTTTGTTCGTCCCAAGTTAGTCTCGTTTGTCTCCTACTAAGGTTTGTCTAACTTCGTCCTTAGAAAGAGACTAACTAGGGACGAACTTAGACTAACTTGGGACGAACTTAGACTGACCTTGTAATGAGATAAACGTTTGTCTTTGTTCGTCCCAAGTTAGTCTCGTTAGTCTCATTCTAAGGTTTGTCTAAGTTCGTCCTTAGAAAGAGACTAACTAGGGACGAAGTTAGACAAACCTTATAATGAGACAAACGTTTGTCTTTGTTCGTCCCAAGTTAGTCTCGTTAATCTCATTCTAAGTTTTTTCTAAGTTCGTCCTTAGAAAGAAACTAACTAGGGACGAACTTAGACTAACTTGGGACGAACTTAGACTAATCTTAGAATGAGAATAAAGTTTGTCTTTGTTCGTTCCAAGTTAGTCTCGTTAGTCTTAATCTAAGGTTTGTCTAAGTTCATCCTTAGAAAGAGAATAAGTAGGGACGAACTTAGACTAACTTGGGACGAACTTAGACAAACCTTATAATGAGACTAACGCTTGTCTTTGTTCGTCCCAAGTTAGTCTCGTTAGTCTCATTATAAGGTTTGTCTAAGTTCGTCCTTAGAAAGAGACTAACTAGGGACGAACATAGACTAACTTGGGACGAACTTAGACTAACCTTATAATGAGACTAAAGTTTGTCTTTGTTCGTCCCAAGTTAGTCCCGTTAGTCTCATTTAAGGTTTGTCTAAGTTCGTCCTTAGAAAGAGACTAACTAGGGACGAACTTAGACTAACTTGGGATGAACTTAGACTAACCTTATAATGAGACTAACGTTTGTCTTTGTTCGTCCCAAGTTAGTCTCGTTAGTCTCATTCTAAGGTTTGTCTAAGTTCGTCCTTAGAAAGAGACTAACTAGTGACGAACTTAGACTAACTTGGGACGAACTTAGACAAACCTTATAATGAGACTAACGTTTGTCTTTGTTCGTCCCAAGTTAGTCTCGTTAGTCTCATTCTAAGGTTTATCTAAGTTCGTCCTTAGAAAGAGACTAACTATGGACGAACTTATACTAACTTGGGACGAACTTAGACTAACCTTGTAATGAGACTAAAGTTTGTCTTTGTTCGTCCCAAGTTAGTCTCATTCTAAGGTTTGTCTAAGTTCGTCCTTAAGAAGAGACTAACAAGGGACGAACTTAGACTAACTTGGGACGAACTTAGACAAACCTTAGAATGAGAGTTTGTCTCGTTAGTCTCATTCTAAGGTTTGTCTAAGTTCGTCCTTAGAAAGAGACTAACTTGGGACGAACTTAGACTAACCTTGTAATGAGACTAACGTTTGTCTTTGTTCGTCCCAAGTTAGTCTCGTTTGTCTCCTACTAAGGTTTGTCTAACTTCGTCCTTAGAAAGAGACTAACTAGGGACGAACTTAGACTAACTTGGGACGAACTTAGACTGACCTTGTAATGAGATAAACGTTTGTCTTTGTTCGTCCCAAGTTAGTCTCGTTAGTCTCATTCTAAGGTTTGTCTAAGTTCGTCCTTAGAAAGAGACTAACTAGGGACGAAGTTAGACAAACCTTATAATGAGACAAACGTTTGTCTTTGTTCGTCCCAAGTTAGTCTCGTTAATCTCATTCTAAGTTTTTTCTAAGTTCGTCCTTAGAAAGAAACTAACTAGGGACGAACTTAGACTAACTTGGGACGAACTTAGACTAATCTTAGAATGAGAATAAAGTTTGTCTTTGTTCGTTCCAAGTTAGTCTCGTTAGTCTTAATCTAAGGTTTGTCTAAGTTCATCCTTAGAAAGAGAATAAGTAGGGACGAACTTAGACTAACTTGGGACGAACTTAGACAAACCTTATAATGAGACTAACGCTTGTCTTTGTTCGTCCCAAGTTAGTCTCGTTAGTCTCATTATAAGGTTTGTCTAAGTTCGTCCTTAGAAAGAGACTAACTAGGGACGAACATAGACTAACTTGGGACGAACTTAGACTAACCTTATAATGAGACTAAAGTTTGTCTTTGTTCGTCCCAAGTTAGTCCCGTTAGTCTCATTTAAGGTTTGTCTAAGTTCGTCCTTAGAAAGAGACTAACTAGGGACGAACTTAGACTAACTTGGGATGAACTTAGACTAACCTTATAATGAGACTAACGTTTGTCTTTGTTCGTCCCAAGTTAGTCTCGTTAGTCTCATTCTAAGGTTTGTCTAAGTTCGTCCTTAGAAAGAGACTAACTAGTGACGAACTTAGACTAACTTGGGACGAACTTAGACTAACCTTATAATGAGACTAACGTTTGTCTTTGTTCGTCCCAAGTTAGTCTCGTTAGTCTCATTCTAAGGTTTGTCTAAGTTCATCCTTAGAAAGAGACTAACTAGGGACGAACTTAGACTAACTTGGGACGAACTTAGACTGACCTTGTAATGAAACTAACGTTTGTCTTTGTTCGTCCCAAGTTAGTCTCATTCTAAGGTTTGTCTAAGTTCGTCCTTAAGAAGAGACTAACAAGGGACGAACTTAGACTAACTTGGGACGAACTTAGACAAACCTTAGAATGAGAGTTTGTCTCGTTAGTCTCATTCTAAGGTTTGTCTAAGTTCGTCCTTAGAAAGAGACTAACTTGGGACGAACTTAGACTAACCTTGTAATGAGACTAACGTTTGTCTTTGTTCGTCCCAAGTTAGTCTCGTTTGTCTCCTACTAAGGTTTGTCTAACTTCGTCCTTAGAAAGAGACTAACTAGGGACGAACTTAGACTAACTTGGGACGAACTTAGACTGACCTTGTAATGAGATAAACGTTTGTGTTTGTTCGTCCCAAGTTAGTCTCGTTAGTCTCATTCTAAGGTTTGTCTAAGTTCGTCCTTAGAAAGAGACTAACTAGGGACGAAGTTAGACAAACCTTATAATGAGACAAACGTTTGTCTTTGTTCTTCCCAAGTTAGTCTCGATAGTCGCATTCTAAGGTTTGTCTAAGTTCGTCCTTAGAAAGAGACTAACTAGGGATGAACTTAGACTAACTTGGAACGAACTTAGACTAACCTTGTAATGAGACTAACGTTTGTCTTTGTGCGTCCCAAGTTAGTCTCGTTAGTCTCATTCTAAGGTTTGTCTAAGTTCGTCCTTAAGAAGAGACTAACTAGGGACGAACTTAGACAAACTTGGGACGAACTTAGACAAACCTTAGAATGGGAGTTTGTCTCGTTAGTCTCATTCTAAGGTTTATCTAAGTTCGTCCTTAGAAAGAGACTAACTTGGGACGAACTTAGACTAACCTTGTAATGAGACTAAAGTTTGTCTTTGTTCGTCCCAAGTTAGTCTCGTTACTCTCATTCTAAGGTTTGTCTAAGTTCGTCCTTAGAAAGAGACTAACTTAGACTACACTTGTAATGAGACTAACGTTTGTCTTTGTTCGTCCCAAGTTAGTCTCGTTTGTCTCCTTCTAAGGTTTGTCTAACTTCGTCCTTAGAAAGAGACTAACTAGGGACGAACTTAGACTAACTTGGGACGAACTTAGACTGACCTTGTAATGAGACTAACGTTTGTGTTTGTTCTTCCCAAGTTAGTCTCGTTAGTCTCATTTAAGGTTTGTCTAAGTTCGTCCTTAGAAAGAGACTAACTTGGGACGAACTTAGACTAACCTTATAATGAGACTAACGTTTGTCTTTGTTCGTCCCAAGTTAGTCTCGTTAGTCTCATTCTAAGGTTTGTCTAAGTTCGTCCTTAGAAAGAGACTAACTATGGACGAACTTCGACTAACTTGGGACGAACTTAGACTAACCTTGTAATGAGACTAACGTTTGTCTTTGTGCGTCCCAAGTTAGTCTCGTTAGTCTCATTCTAAGGTTTGTCTAAGTTCGTCCTTAAGAAGAGACTAACTAGGGACGAACTTAGACTAACTTGGGACGAACTTAGACAAACCTTAGAATGAGAGTTTGTCTCGTTAGTCTCATTCTAAGGTTTGTCTAAGTTCGTCCTTAGAAAGAGACTAACTTGGGACGAACTTAGACTAACCTTGTAATGAGACTAAAGTTTGTCTTTGTTCGTCCCAAGTTAGTCTCGTTAGTCTCATTGTAAGGTTTGTCTAAGTTCGTCCTTAGAAAGAGACTAACTAGGGACGAACTTAGACTAACTTGGGACGAACTTAGACTAACCTTGTAATGAGACTAACGTTTGTCTTTGTTCGTCCCAAGTTAGTCTCGTTAGTCTCATTCTAAGGGTTGTCTAAGTTCGTCCTTAAGAAGAGACTAACTAGGGACGAACTTAGACTAACTTGGGACGAACTTAGACAAACCTTAGAATGAGAGTTTGTCTCGTTAGTCTCATTCTAAGGTTTGGCTAAGTTCGTCCTTAGAAAGAGACTAACTTGGGACGATCTTAGACTAACCTTGTAATGAGACTAAAGTTTGTCTTTGTTCGTCCCAAGTTAGGCTCGTTAGTCTCATTCTTAGGTTTGTCTAAGTTCGTCCTTAGAAAGAGACTAACTAGGGATGAACTTAGACTAACTTGGGACGAACTTAGACTAACCTTGTAATGAGACTCACGTTTGTCTTTGTTCGTCCCAAGTTAGTCTCGTTAGTCTCATTCTAAGGTTTGTCTAAGTTCATCCTTAAGAAGAGACTAACTAGGGACGAACTTAGACAAACCTTAGAATGGGAGTTTGTCTCGTTAGTCTCATTCTAAGGTTTGTCTGAGTTCGTCCTTAGAAAGAGACTAACTTGGGACGAACTTAGACTAACCTTGTAATGAGACTAAAGTTTGTCTTTGTTCGTCCCAAGTAAGTGTCGTTACTCTCATTCTATGGTTTGTCTAAGTTCGTCCTTAGAAAGAGACTAACTTGGGACGAACTTAGACTAACCTTGTAATGAGACTAACGTTTGTCTTTGTTCGTCCCAAGTTAGTCTCGTTTGTCTCCATCTAAGGTTTGTCTAACTTCGTCCTTAGAAAGAGACTAACTAGGGACGAACTTAGACTAACTTGCGACGAACTTAGGCTGACCTTGTAATGAGACTAAAGTTTGTGTTTGTTCGTCCCAAGTTAGTCTCGTTAGTCTCATTTAAGGTTTGTCTAAGTTCGTCCTTAGAAAGAGACTAACTTGGGACGAACTTACACTAAGCTTATAATGAGACTAACGTTTGTCTTTGTTCGTCCCAAGTTAGTCTCGTTTGTCTCATTCTTAGGTTTGGCTAAGTTCGTCCTTAGAAAGAGACTAACTAGGGACGAACTTAGCCTAACTTGGGACGAACTTAGACTAACCTTGTAATGAGACTAACGTTTGTCTTTGTTCGTCCCAAGTTAGTCTCGTTTGTCTCATTCTTAGGTTTGTCTAAGTTCGTCCTTAAGAAGAGACTAACTAGGGACGAACTTAGACTAACTTGGGACGAAGTTAGACAGACCTTAGAATGAGAATTTGTCTCGTTAGTCTCATTCTAAGGTTTGTCTAAGTTCGTCCTTTGAAAGAGACTAACTTGGGACGAACTTAGACTAACTTGGGACGAACTTAGACTGACCTTGTAATGAGACTAACGTTTGTGTTAGTTCGTCCCAAGTTAGTCTCGTTAGTCTCATTCTAAGGTTTGTCTAAGTTCGTCCTTAGAAAGAGACTAACTAGGGACGAAGTTAGACAAACCTTATAATGAGACAAACGTTTGTCTTTGTTCGTTCCAAGTTAGTCTCGTTAGTCTCATTCTAAGGTTTGTCTAAGTTCTCCCTTAGAAAGAGAATAACTAGGGACGAACTTAGACTAACTTGGGACGAACTTAGACAATCCTTATAATGAGACTAACGCTTCTCTTTGTTCGTCCCAAGTTAGTCTCGTTAGTCTCATTAAAGGTTTGTCTAAGTTCGTCCTTAGAAAGAGACTAACTAGGGACGAACTTAGACTAACTTGGGACGAACTTATACTAACCTTATAATGAGACTAACGTTTGTCTTTGTTCGTCCCAAGTTAGTCTCGTTAGTCTCATTCTAAGGTTTGTCTAAGTTCGTCCTTAGAAAGAGACTAACTAGGGACGAACTTAAACTAACTTGGGACGAACTTAGACTAACCTTATAATGAGACTAACGTTTGTCTTTGTTCGTCCCAGGTTAGTCTCGTTAGTCTCATTCAAAGGTTTATCTAAGTTCGTCCTTAGAAAGAGACTAACTATGGACGAACTTATACTTACTTGGGACGAACTTCGACTAACCTTGTAATGAGACTAAAGTTTGTCTTTGTTCGTCCCAAGTTAGTCTCGTTAGTCTCATTCTAAGGTTTGTCTAAGTTCGTCCTTAGAAAGAGACTAACTATGGACGTACTTAGACTAACTTGGGACGAACTTAGACTAACCTTGTAATGAGACTAACATTTGTCTTTGTTCGTCCCAAGTTAGTCTCGTTAGTCTCATTCTAAGGTTTGTCTAAGTTCGTCCTTAAGAAGAGACTAACTAGGGACGAACTTATACTAACTTGGGACGAACTTAGACAAACCTTAGATTGAGACTTTGTCTCGTTAGTCTCATTCTAAGGTTTGTCTAAGTTCGTCCTTAGAAAGAGACTAACTTGGGACGAACTTAGACAAACCTTGTAATGAGACTAACGTTTGTCTTTGTTCGTCCCAAGTTAGTCTCGTTTGTCTCCTTCTAAGGTTTGTCTAACTTCGTCCTTAGAAAGAGACTAACTAGGGACGAACTTAGACTATCTTGGGACAAACTTAGACTGACCTTGTAATGAGACTAACATTTGTCTTTGTTCGACCCAAGTTAGTCTCGTTAGTCTCATTGTAAGGTTTGTCTAAGTTCGTCCTTAAGAAGAGACTAACTAGGGACGAACTTAGACTAACTTGGGACGAACTTAGACAAACCATAGAATGAGAGTTTGTCTCGTTAGTCTCATTCTAAGGTTTGTCTAAGTTCGTCCTTAGAAAGAGACTAACTTGGGACGAACTTAGACTAACCTTGTAATGAGACTAAAGTTTGTCTTTGTTCGTCCCAAGTTAGTCTCGTAAGTCTCATTCTAAGGTTTGTCTAAGTTCGTCCTTAGAAAGAGACTAACTAGGGACGAACTTAGACTAACTTGGGACGAACTTAGACTAACCTTGTAATGAGACTAACGTTTGTCTTTGTTCGTCCCAAGTTAGTCTCGTTAGTCTCATTCAAAGGTTTATCTAAGTTCGTCCTTAGAAAGAGACTAACTATGGACGAACTTATACTTACTTGGGACGAACTTAGACTAACCTTGTAATGAGACTAAAGTTTGTCTTTGTTCGTCCCAAGTTAGTCTCGTTAGTCTCATTCTAAGGTTTGTCTAAGTTCGTCCTTAGAAAGAGACTAACTATGGACGAACTTAGACTAACCTGGGACGAACTTAGACTAACCTTGTAATGAGACTAACGTTTGTCTTTATTCGTCCCAAGTTAGTCTCGTTAGTCTCATTCTAAGGTTTGTCTAAGTTCGTCCTTAAGAAGAGACTAACTAGGGACGAACTTATACTAACTTGGGACGAACTTAGACAAACCTTAGAATGAGACTTTGTCTCGTTAGTCTCATTCTAAGGTTTGTCTAAGTTCGTCCTTAGAAAGAGACTAACTTGAGACGAACTTAGACAAACCTTGTAAGGAGACTAACGTTTGTCTTTGTTCGTCCCAAGTTAGTCTCGTTTGTCTCCTTCTAAGGTTTGTCTAACTTCGTCCTTAGAAAGAGACTAACTAGGGACGAACTTAGACTAACTTGGGACGAACTTAGATTGACCTTGTAATGAGACTAACGTTTGTGTTTGTTCGTCCCAAGTTTGTCTCGTTAGTCTTATTCTAAGGTTTGTCTAACTTCGTCATTAGAAAGAGACTAACTAGGGACGAAGTTAGACAAACCTTATAATGAGACGAACGTTTGTCTTTGTTCGTCCCAAGTTAGTCTCGTTAGTCTCATTCTAAGGTTTGTTTAAGTTCGTCCTTAGAAAGAAACTAACTAGGGACGAACTTAGACTAACTTGGGACGAACTTAAACTAACCTTAGAATGAGAATAAAGTTTGTCTTTGTTCGTTCCAAGGTAGTCTCGTTAGTCTCATTCTAAGGTTTGTCTAAGTTCTCCCTTAGAAAGAGACTAACTAGGGGCGAAGTTAGACAAACCTTATAATGAGACAAACGTTTGTCTTTGTTCGTCCCAAGTTAGTCTCGTTAGTCTCATTCTTAGGTTTGTTTAAGTTCGTCCTTAGAAAGAAACTAACTAGGGACGAACTTAGACTAACTTGGGACGAATTTAGACTAACCTTATAATGTGACTAACATTTGTCTTTGTTTGTCCCAAGTTAGTCTCGTTAGTCTCATTCTAAGGTTTATCTAAGTTCGTCCTTAGAAAGAGACTAACTAGGGGCGAAGTTAGACAAACCTTATAATGAGACAAACGTTTGTCTTTGTCCGTCCCAAGTTAGTCTCGTTAGTCTCATTCTTAGGTTTGTTTAAGTTCGTCCTTAGAAAGAAACTAACTAGGGACGAACTTAGACTAACTTGGGATGAACTTAGACTAACCTTAGAATGAGAATAAAGTTTGTCTTTGTTCGTTCCAAGTTAGTCTCGTTAGTCTCATTCTAAGGTTTGTCTAAGTTCTCCCTTAGAAAGAGAATAACTAGGGACGAACTTAGACTAACTTGGGACGAACTTAGACAAACCTTGTAATGAGACTAACACTTGTCTTTGTTCGCCCCAAGTTAGTCTCGTTAGTCTCATTCTAAGGTTTGTCTAAGTTCGTCCTTAAGAAGAGACTAACTAGGGACGAACTTAGACTAACTTGGGACGAACTTAGACAAACCTTAGAATGAGAGTTTGTCTCGTTAGTCTCATTCTAAGGTTTGTCTAAGTTCGTCCTTAAAAAGAGACTAACTAGGGACGAACTTAGACTAACTTGGGACGAACTTAGACTAACCTTATAATGAGACTAAAGTTTGTCTTTGTTCGTCCCAAGTTAGTCTCGTTAGTCTCATTCTAAGGTTTGTCTAAGTTCGTCCTTAAGAAGAGACTAACTAGGGACGAACTTAGACTAACTTGGGACGAACTTAGACAAACCTTAGAATGAGAGTTTGTCTCATTAGTCTCATTCTAAGGTTTGTCTAAGTTCGTCCTTAGAAATAGACTAATTTGGGACGAACTTAGACTAACCTTGTAATGAGACAAAAGTTTGTCTTTGTTCGTCCCAAGTTAGTTTCGTTAGTCTCATTCTAAGGTTTGTCTAAGTTCGTCCTTAGAAAGAGACAAACTAGGGACGAACTTAGACTAACTTGGGACGAACTTAGACTAACTTGGGACGAACTTAGACTAACCTTGTAATGAGACTAACGTTTGTCTTTGTTTGTCCCAAGTTAGTCTCGTTAGTCTCATTCTAAGGTTTGTCTAAGTTCGTCCTTAAGAAGAGACTAACTAGGGACGAACTTAGACTAACTTGGGACGAACTTAGACAAACCTTAGAATGAGAGTTTGTCTCGTTAGTGTCATTCTAAGGTTTGTCTAAGTTCGTCCTTAGAAAGAGACTAACTTGGGACGAACTTAGACTAACCTTGTAATGAGACTAAAGTTTGTCTTTGTTCGTCCCAAGTTAGTCTCGTTAGTCTCATTCTTAGGTTTGTCTAAGTTCGTCCTTAGAAAGAGACTAACTAGGGACGAACTTAGACTAACTTGGACGAACCTAGACTAACCTTGTAATGAGACTAACGTTTGTCTTTGTTCGTCCCAACTTAGTATCGTTAGTCTCATTCTAAGGTTTGTCTAAGTTCGTACTTAAGAAGAGACTAACTAGGGACGAACTTAGACTAACTTGGGACGAACTTTGACAAACCTTAGAATGAGAGTTTGTCTCGTTAGTCTCATTCTAAGGTTTGTCTAAGTTCGTCCTTTGAAAGAGACTAACTTGGGACGAACTTAGACTAACCTTGTAATGAGACTAATGTTTGTCTTTGTTCGTCCCAAGTTAGTCTCGTTTGTCTCCTTCTAAGGTTTGTCTAACTTCGTCCTTAGAAAGAGACTAACTAGGGACGAACTTAGACTAACTTGGGACGAACTTAGACTAACCTTGTAAGGAGACTAACGCTTGTCTTTGTTCGTCCCAAGTTAGTCTCGTTAGTCTCATTATAAGGTTTGTCTAAGTTCGTCCTTAAAAAGAGACTAACTAGGGACGAACTTAGACTAACTTGGGACGAAATTAGACTAACCTTATAATGAGACTAAAGTTTGTCTTTGTTCGTCCCAAGTTAGTCTCGTTAGTCTCATTGTAATGTTTGTCTAAGTTCGTCCTTAGAAAGAGACAAACTAGGGACGAACTTAGACTAACTTGGGACGAACTTAGACTAACCTTGTAATGAGACTAAAGTTTGTCTTTGTTCGTCCCAAGTTAGTCTCGTTAGTCTCATTCTTAGGTTTGTCTAAGTTCGTCCTTAGAAAGAGACTAACTAGGGACGAACTTAGACTAACTTGGGACGAACTTAGACTAACCTTGTAATGAGACTAACGTTTGTCTTTGTTCGTCCCAAGTTAGTATCGTTAGTCTCATTCTAAGGTTTGTCTAAGTTCGTCTTTAAGAAGAGATTAACTAGGGACGAACTTAGACTAACTTGGGACGAACTTAGACAAACCTTAGAATGAGAGTTTGTCTCGTTAGTCTCATTCTAAGGTTTGTCTAAGTTCGTCCTTTGAAAGAGACTAATTTGGGACGAACTTAGACTAACCCTGTAATGAGACTAATGTTTGTCTTTGTTCGTCCCAAGTTAGTCTCGTTTGTCTCCTTCTAAGGTTTGTCTAACTTCGTCCTTAGAAAGAGACTAACTAGGGACGAACTTAGACTAACCTTGTAAGGAGACTAACGCTTGTCTTTGTTCGTCCCATGTTTGTCTCGTTAGTCTCATTATAAGGTTTGTCTAAGTTCGTCCTTAAAAAGAGACTAACTAGGGACGAACTTAGACTAACCTTATAATGAGACTAACGTTTGTCTTTGTGTGTCCCAAGTGAGTCTCGTTTGTCTCCTTCTAAGGTTTGTCTAACTTCGTCCTTAGAAAGAAACTAACTAGGGACGAACTTAGACTAACTTGGGATGAACTTCGACTAACCTTAGAATGAGACTAACGAGACTTTGTTCGTCCCAAGTTGGTCTCGTTAGTCTCATTCAAAGGTTTGTGTAAGTTCGTCCTTAGAAAGAGACTAACTAGGGACGAACTTAGACTAACTTGGGACGAACTTAGACTAACCTTATAATGAGACTAACGTTTGTCTTTGTGTGTCCCAAGTGAGTCTCGTTTGTCTCCTTCTAAGGTTTGTCTAATTTCGTCCTTTGAAAGAGACTAACTAGGGACGAACTTAGACTAAGTTGGGACGAACTTAGACTGACCTTGTAATGAGACTAACGTTTGTGTTTGTTCGTCCCAAGTTAGTCTCGTTAGTCTCATTCTAAGGTTTGTCTTAGTTTGTCCTTAGAAAGAGACTAACTAGGGACGAAGTTTGACAAACCTTATAATGAGACAAACCTTTGTCTTTCTTCGTCCCAAGTTAGTCTCGTTAGTCTCATTCTAAGGTTTGTTTAAGTTCGTCCTTAGAAAGAAACTAACTAGGGACGAACTTAGACTAACTTGGGATGAACTTCGACTAACCTTAGAATGAGAATAAAGTTTGTCTTTGTTCGTTCCAAGTTAGTCTCGTTAGTCTCATTCTAAGGTTTGTCTAAGTTCTCCCTTAGAAAGAGAATAACTAGGGACGAACTTAGACTAACTTGGGAAAAACTTAGACAAACCTTATAATGAGACTAACGCTTGTCTTTGTTCGTCCCAAGTTAGTCTCGTTAGTCTCATTATAAGGTTTGTCTAAGTTCGTCCTTAGAAAGAGACTGACTAGGGACGAACTTAGACTAACTTGGGACGAACTTAGACTAACCTTATAATGAGACTAAAGTTTGTCTCTGTTCGTCCCAAGTTAGTCTCGTTAGTCTCATTCTAAGGTTTGTCTAAGTTCGTCCTTAGAAAGAGACTAACTAGGGACGAACTTAGACTAACTTGGGACGAACTTAGACTAACCTTGTAATGAGACTAACGTTTGTCTTTGTTCGTCCCAAGTTAGTATCGTTAGTCTCATTCTAAGGTTTGTCTAAGTTCATCCTTAAGAAGAGACTAACTAGGGACGAACTTAGACAAACCTTAGAATGAGAGTTTGTCTCGTTAGTCTCATTCTAAGGTTTGTCTAAGTTCGTCCTTAAAAAGAGACTAACTAGGGACGAACTTAGACTAACCTTATAATGAGACTAACGTTTGTCTTTGTGTGTCCCAAGTGAGTCTCGTTTGTCTCCTTCTAAGGTTTGTCTAACTTCGTCCTTTGAAAGAGACTAACTAGGGACGAACTTAGACTGACCTTCTAATGAGACTAACGTTTGTGTTTGTTCGTCCCAAGTTAGTCTCGTTAGTCTCATTCTAAGGTTTGTCTAAGTTCGTCCTTAGAAAGAGACTAACAAGGGACGAAGTTCGACAAACCTTATAATGAGACAAACGTTTGTCTTTCTTCGTCCCAAGTTAGTCTCGTTAGTCTCATTCTAAGGTTTGTTTAAGTTCGTCCTTAGAAAGAAACTAACTAGGGACGAACTTAGACTAACTTGGGATGAACTTCGACTAACCTTAGAATGAGAATAAAGTTTGTCTTTTTTCGTTCCAAGTTAGTCTCGTTAGTCTCATTCTAAGGTTTGTCTAAGTTCTCCCTTAGAAAGAGAATAACTAGGGACGAACTTAGACTAACTTGGGACGAACTTAGACAAACCTTATAATGAGACTAACGCTTGTCTTTGTTCGTCCCAAGTTAGTCTCGTTAGTCTCATTATAAGGTTTGTCTAAGTTCGTCCTTAGAAAGAGACTGACTAGGGACGAACTTAGACTAACCTTATAATGAGACTAAAGTTTGTCTCTGTGCGTCCCAAGTTAGTCTCGTTAGTCTCATTCTAAAGTTTGTCTAAGTTCATCCTTAGAAAGAGACTAACTAGGGACGAATTTAGACTAACTTGGGACGAACTTAGACAAACCTTATAATGAGACTAACGCTTGTCTTTTTCGTCCCAAGTTGGTCTCGTTAGTCTCATTCTAAGGTTTGTCTAAGTTCGTCCTTAAGAAGAGACTAACTAGGGACGAACTTAGACTAACTTGGGACGAACTTAGACAAACCTTAGAATGAGACTAAAGTTTGTCTCAGTTCGTCCCAAGTTAGTCTCGTTAGTCTCATTCTAAGGTTTGTCTAAGTTCATCCTTAGAAAGAGACTAACTAGGGACGAACTTAGACTAACTTGGGACGAACTTAGACTAACCTTATAATGAGACTAATGTTTGTCTTTGTTCGTCCTAAGTTAGTCTCGTTAGTCTCATTCTAGGGTTTATCTAAGTTCGTCCTTAGAAAGAGACTTCCTATGAACGAACTTATACTAACTTGGGACGAACTTTGACTAACCTTGTAATGAGACTAAAGTTTGTCTTTGTTCGTCCCAAGTTAGTCTCGTTAGTCTCATTCTAAGGTCTGTCTAAGTTCGTCCTTAGAAAGAGACTAACTAGGGACGAACTTAGACTAACTTGGGACGAACTTAGACTAACCTTGTAATGAGACTAACATTTGTCTTTGTTCGTCCCAAGTTAGTATCGTTAGTCTCATTCTAAGGTTTGTCTAAGTTCGTCCTTAAGAAGAGACTAACTAGGGACGAACTGAGACTAACTTGGGACGAACTTAGACAAACCTTAGAATGAGACTAACGTTTGTCTTTGTTCGTCCCAAGTTAGTCTCGTTAGTCTCATTCTAGGGTTTATCTAAGTTCGTCCTTAGAAATAGACTTACTATGGACGAACTTATACTAACTTGGGACGAACTTAGACTAACCTAGTAATGAGACTAAAGTTTGTCTTTGT
This sequence comes from Rhodiola chrysanthemifolia, assembly GCA_033675395.1. Taxonomy (NCBI): domain Eukaryota; kingdom Viridiplantae; phylum Streptophyta; class Magnoliopsida; order Saxifragales; family Crassulaceae; genus Rhodiola; species Rhodiola chrysanthemifolia. Next base: position 1,122,325 of record CM066204.1, read on the forward strand.
TCGTCCCAAGTTAGTCTCGTTAGTCTCATTCTAAGGTTTGTCTAAGTTCGTCCTTAGAAAGAGACTAACTAGGGACGAACTTAGACTAACTAGGGACGAACTTAGACTAACCTTGTAATGAGACTAACGTTTGTCTTTGTTCGTCCCAAGTTAGTCTCGTTAGTCTCATTCTAGGGTTTATCTAAGTTCGTCCTTAGAAAGAGACTTACTATGGACGAACTTATACTAACTTGGGACGAACTTAGACTAACCTTGTAATGAGACTAAAGTTTATCTTTGTTCGTCCCAAGTTAGTCTCGTTAGTCTCATTCTAAGGTTTGTCTAAGTTCGTCCTTAGAAAGAGACTAACTAGGGACGAACTTAGACTAACTTGGGACGAACTTAGACTAACCTTATAATGAGACTAACGTTTGTCTTTGTTCGTCCCAAGTTGGTCTCGTTAGTCTCATTCAAAGGTTTGTCTAAGTTCGTCCTTAGAAAGAGACTAACTAGGGACGAACTTAGACTAACTTGGGACGAACTTAGACTAACCTTATAATGAGACTAACGTTTGTCTTTGTGTGTCCCAAGTGAGTCTCGTTTGTCTGCTTCTAAGGTTTGTCTAACTTCGTCCTTTGAAAGAGACTAACTAGGGACGAACTTAGACTAAGTTGGGATGAACTTAGACTGACCTTGTAATGAGACTAACGTTTGTGTTTGTTCGTCCCAAGTTAGTCTCGTTAGTCTCATTCTAAGGTTTGTCTAAGTTTGTCCTTAGAAAGAGACTAACTAGGGACGAAGTTAGACAAACCTTATAATGAGACAAACGTTTGTCTTTCTTCGTCCCAAGTTAGTCTCGTTAGTCTCATTCTAAGGTTTGTTTAAGTTCGTCCTTAGAAAGAAACTAACTAGGGACGAACTTAGACTAACTTGGGATGAACTTCGACTAACCTTAGAATGAGAATAAAGTTTGTCTTTGTTCGTTCCAAGTTAGTCTCGTTAGTCTCATTCTAAGGTTTGTCTAAGTTCTCCCTTAGAAAGAGAATAACTAGGGACGAACTTAGACTAACTTGGGACAAACTTAGACAAACCTTATAATGAGACTAACGCTTGTCTTTGTTCGTCCCAAGTTAGTCTCGTTAGTCTCATTATAAGGTTTGTCTAAGTTCGTCCTTAGAAAGAGACTGACTAGGGACGAACTTAGACTAACTTGGGACGAACTTAGACTAACCTTATAATGAGACTAAAGTTTGTCTCTGTTCGTCCCAAGTTAGTCTCGTTAGTCTCATTCTAAGGTTGGTCTAAGTTCGTCCTTAGAAAGAGACTAACTAGGGACGAACTTAGACTAACTTGGGACGAACTTAGACTAACCTTATAATGAGACTAACATTTGTCTTTGTTCGTCCCAAGTAAGTCTCGTTAGTCTCATTCTAAGGTTTGTCTAAGTTCGTCCCTAGAAAGAGACTAACTAGGGACGAACTTGGACTAACTTGGGACGAACTTAGACTAACCTTATAATGAGACTAACGTTTGTCTTTGTTCGTCCCAAGTTAGTCTCGTTAGTCTCATTCCAGGGTTTATCTAAGTTCGTCCTTAGAAAGAGACTAACTATGGACGAACTTATACTAACTTGGGACGAACTTAGACTAACCTTGTAATGAGACTAAAGTTTGTCTCTGTTCGTCCCAAGTTAGTCTCGTTAGTCTCATTCTAAGGTTGGTCTAAGTTCGTCCTTAGAAAGAGACTAACTAGGGACGAACTTAGACTAACTTGGGACGAACTTAGACTAACCTTATAATGAGACTAACATTTGTCTTTGTTCGTCCCAAGTAAGTCTCGTTAGTCTCATTCTAAGGTTTGTCTAAGTTCGTCCCTAGAAAGAGACTAACTAGGGACGAACTTGGACTAACTTGGGACGAACTTAGACTAACCTTATAATGAGACTAACGTTTGTCTTTGTTCGTCCCAAGTTAGTCTCGTTAGTCTCATTCCAGGGTTTATCTAAGTTCGTCCTTAGAAAGAGACTAACTAGGGACGAACTTGGACTAACTTGGGACGAACTTAGACTAACCTTATAATGAGACTAATGTTTGTCTTTGTTCGTCCCAAGTTAGTCTCGTTAGTCTCATTCCAGGGTTTATCTAAGTTCGTCCTTAGAAAGAGACTAACTAGGGACGAACTTAGACTAACTTGGGGCGAACTTAGACTAACCTTATAATGAGACTAACGTTTGTCTTTGTTCGTCCTAAGTTAGTCTCGTAGTCTCATTCTAGGGTTTATCTAAGTTCGTCCTTAGAAAGAGACTTACTATGGACGAACTTATACTAACTTGGGACGAACTTAGAATAACCTTGTAATGAGACTAAAGTTTGTCTTTGTTCGTCCCAAGTTAGTCTCGTTAGTCTCATTCTAAGGTCTGTCTAAGTTCGTCCTTAGAAAGAGACTAACTAGGGACGAACTTAGACTAACTTGGGACGAACTTAGACTAACCTTGTAATGAGACTAACGTTTGTCTTTGTTCGTCCCAAGTTAGTATCGTTAGTCTCATTCTAAGGTTTGTCTAAGTTCGTCCTTAAGAAGAGACTAACTAGGGACGAACTTAGACTAACTTGGGACGAACTTAGACAAACCTTAGAATGAGACTAACGTTTGTCTTTGTTCGTCCCAAGTTAGTCTCGTTAGTCTCATTCTAGGGTTTATCTAAGTTCGTCCTTAGAAAGAGACTTACTATGGACGAACTTATACTAACTTGGGACGAACTTAGACTAACCTTGTAATGAGACTAACGTTTGTCTTTGTTCGTCCCAAGTTAGTCTCGTTAGTCTCATTCTAAGGTTTGTCTAAGTTCGTCCTTAGAAAGAGACTAACTAGGGACGAACTTAGACTAACTTGGGACGAACTTAGACTAACCTTGTAATGAGACTAACGTTTGTCTTTGTTCGTCCCAAGTTAGTCTCGTTTGTCTCCTTCTAAGGTTTGTCTAACTTCGTCCTTAGAAAGAGACTAACTAGGGACGAACTTAAACTAACCTTATAATGAGACAAACGTTTGTCTTTGTTCGTCCCAAGTTAGTCTCGTTAGTCTCATTATAAGGTTTGTCTAAGTTCGTCCTTAGAAAGAGATTTACTAGGGACGAACTTAGACTAACTTGGGACGAACTTAGACTAACCTCATAATGAGACTAAAGTTTGTCTCTGTTCGTCCCAAGTTAGTCTCGTTAGTCTCATTCTGAGGTTTGTCTAAGTTCGTCCTTAGAAAGAGACTAACTGGGGACGAACTTAGACTAACTTGGGACGAACTTAGACTAACCTTATAATGAGACTAACATTTGTCTTTGTTCGTCCCAAGTAAGTCTCGTTAGTCTCATTCAAAGTTTGTCTAAGTTCGTCCCTAGAAAGAGACTAACTAGGGACGAACTTGGACTAACTTGGGACGAACTTAGACTAACCTTATAATGAGACTAACGTTTGTCTTTGTTCGTCCCAAGTTAGTCTCGTTAGTCTCATTCTAGGGTTTATCTAAGTTCGTCCTTAGAAAGAGACTAACTATGGACGAACTTATACTTACTTGGGACGAACTTAGACTAACCTTGTAATGAGACTAAAGTGTGTCTTTGTTCGTCCCAAGTTAGTCTCGTTAGTCTCATTCTACGGTTTGTCTAAGTTCGTCCTTAGAAAGAGACTAACTAGGGACGAACTTAGACTAACTTGGGACGAACTTAGACTAACCTTGTAATGAGACTAACGTTTGTCTTTGTTCGTCCCAAGTTAGTCTCGTTAGTGTCATTCTAGGGTTTATCTAAGTTCGTCCTTAGAAAGAGACTTACTATGGACGAACTTATACTAACTTGGGACGAACTTAGACTAACCTTGTAATGAGACTAAAGTTTGTCTTTGTTCGTCCCAAGTTAGTCTCGTTAGTCTCATTCTAAGGTTTGTCTAAGTTTGTCCTTAGAAAGAGACTAACTAGGGACGAACTTAGACTAACTTGGGACGAACTTAGACTAACCTTGTAATGAGACTAACGTTTGTCTTTGTGCGTCCCAAGTTAGTATCGTTAGTCTCATTCTAAGGTTTGTCTAAGTTCGTCCTTAAGAAGAGACTAACTAGGGACGAACTTAGACTAACTTGGGACGAACTTAGACAAACCTTAGAATGAGAGTTTCTCTCGTTAGTCTCATTTTAAGGTTTGTCTAAGTTCGTCCTTAGAAAGAGACTAACTTGGGATGAACTTAGACTAACCATGTAATGAGACTAACGTTTGTCTTTGTTCGTCCCAAGTTAGTCTCGTTTGTCTCCTTCTAAGGTTTGTCTAACTTCGTCCTTAGAAAGAGACTAACTAGGGACGAACTTAGACTAAACTTATAATGAGACAAACGTTTGTTTTTGTTCGTCCCAAGTTAGTCTCGTTAGTCTCATTATAAGGTTTGTCTAAGTTCGTCCTTAGAAAGAGACTTACTAGGGACGAACTTAGACTAACTTGGGACGAACTTAGACTAACCTCATAATGAGACTAAAGTTTGTCTCTGTTCGTCCCAAGTTAGTCTCGTTAGTCTCATTCTAAGGTTTGTCTAAGTTCGTCCTTAGAAAGAGACTAACTGGGGACGAACTTAGACTAACTTGGGACGAACTTAGACTAACCTTATAATGAGACTAACATTTGTCTTTGTTCGTCCCAAGTAAGTCTCGTTAGTCTCATTCTAAGGTTTGTCTAAGTTCGTCCCTAGAAAGAGACTAACTAGGGACGAACTTGGACTAACTTGGGACGAACTTAGACTAACCTTATAATGAGACTAACGTTTGTCTTTGTTCGGCCCAAGTTAGTCTCGTTAGTCTCATTCTAGGGTTTATCTAAGTTCGTCCTTAGAAAGAGACTAACTATGGACGAACTTATACTTACTTGGGACGAACTTAGACTAACCTTGTAATGAGACTAAAGTTTGTCTTTGTTCGTCCCAAGTTAGTCTCGTTAGTCTCATTCTAAGGTTTGTCTAAGTTCGTCCTTAGAAAGAGACTAACTTGGGACGAACTTAGACTAACTTGGGACGAACTTAGACTAACCTTGTAATGAGACTAACGTTTGTCTTTGTTCGTCCCAAGTTAATATCGTTAGTCTCATTCTAAGGTTTGTCTAAGTTCGTCCTTAAGAAGAGACTAACTAGGGACGAACTTAGACAAACCTTAGAACGAGAGTTTGTCTCGTTAGTCTCATTCTAAGGTTTGTCTAAGTTCGTCCTTAGAAAGAGACTAACTTGGGATGAATTTAGATTAACCTTGTAATGAGACTAACGTTTGTCTTTGTTCGTCCCAAGTTAGTATCGTTAGTCTCATTCTAAGGTTTGTCTAAGTTCGTCCTTAAGAAGAGACTAACTAGGGACGAACTTAGACAAGCCTTAGAATGAGAGTTTGTCTCGTTAGTCTCATTCTAAGGTTTGTCTAAGTTCGTCCTTAGAAAGAGACTCACTTGGGATGAATTTAGACTAACCTTGTAATGAGACTAACGTTTGTCTTTGTTCGTCCCAAGTTAGTCTCGTTAGTCTCATTCTAAGGTTTGTCTAAATTCGTCCTAAGAAAGAGACTAACTAGGGACGAAGTTAGACAAACCTTATAATGAAACAAACGTTTGTCTTTGTTCGTCCCAAGTTATTCTCGTTAGTCTCATTCTAAGGTTTGTTTAAATTCGTCCTTAGAAAGAAACTAACTAGGGACGAACTTAGACTAACTAGGGACAAACTTAGACTAACCTTAGAATGAGAATAAAGTTTGTCTTTGTTCGTTCCAAGTTAGTCTCGTTAGTCTCATTCTAAGGTTTGCCACAGTTCTCCCTTCGAAAGAGAATAACTAGGGACGAATTTAGACTAACTTGGGACGAACTTAGACAAACCTTATAATGAGACTAATGCTTGTCTTTTTCGTCCCAAGTTAGTCTCGTTAGTCTCATTATAAGGTTTGTCTAAGTTCATCCTTAGAAAGAGACTAACTAGGGACGAACTTAGACTAACTTGGGACGAACTTAGACTAACCTTATAATGAGACTAAAGTTTGTCTCTGTGCGTCCCAAGTTAGTCTCGTTAGTCTCATTCTAAAGTTTGTCTAAGTTCATCCTTAGAAAGAGACTAACTAGGGACGAATTTAGACTAACTTGGGACGAACTTAGACAAACCTTATAATGAGACTAACGCTTGTCTTTTTCGTCCCAAGTGGGTCTCGTTAGTCTCATTCTAAGGTTTGTCTAAGTTCGTCCTTAAGAAGAGACTAACTAGGGACGAACTTAGACTAACTTGGGACGAACTTAGACAAACCTTAGAATGAGACTAAAGTTTGTCTCTGTTCGTCCCAAGTTAGTCTCGTTAGTCTCATTCTAAGGTTTGTCTAAGTTCATCCTTAGAAAGAGACTAACTAGGGACGAACTTAGACTAACTTGGGACGAACTTAGACTAACCTTATAATGAGACTAACGTTTGTCTTTGTTCGTCCTAAGTCAGTCTCGTTAGTCTCATTCTAGGGTTTATCTAAGTTCGTCCTTAGAAATAGACTTACTATGGACGAACTTATACTAACTTGGGACGAACTTAGACTAACCTTGTAATGAGACTAAAGTTTGTCTTTGTTCGTCCCAAGTTAGTCTCGTTAGTTTCATTCTAAGGTCTGTCTAAGTTCGTCCTTAGAAAGAGACTAACTAGGGACGAACTTAGACTAACTTGGGACGAACTTAGACTAACCTTGTAATGAGACTAACGTTTGTCTTTGTTCGTCCCAAGTTAGTATCGTTAGTCTCATTCTAAGGTTTGTCTAAGTTCGTCCTTAAGAAGAGACTAACTAGGGACGAACTTAGACTAACTTGGGACGAACTTAGACAAACCTTAGAATGAGACTAACGTTTGTCTTTGTTCGTCCCAAGTTAGTCTCGTTAGTCTCATTCTAGGGTTTATCTAAGTTCGTCCTTAGAAAGAGACTTACTATGGACGAACTCATACTAACTTGGGACGAACTTAGACTAACCTTGTAATGAGACTAAAGTTTGTCTTTGTTCGTCCCAAGTTAGTCTCGTTAGTCTCATTCTAAGGTTTGTCTAAGTTCGTCCTTAGAAAGAGACTAACTAGTGACGAACTTAGACTAACTTGGGACGAACTTAGACTAACCTTGTAATGAGACTAACGTTTGTCTTTGTTCGTCCCAAGTTAGTCTCGTTAGTCTCATTCTAGGGTTTATCTAAGTTCGTCCTTGGAAAGAGACTTACTATGGATGAACTTATACTAACTTGGGACGAACTTAGACTAACCTTGTAATGAGACTAAAGTTTGTCTTTGTTCGTCCCAAGTTAGTCTCGTTAGTCTCATTCTAAGGTTTGTCTAAGTTCGTCCTTAGAAAGAGACTAACTAGGGACGAACTTAGACTAACTTGGGACGAACTTAGACTAACCTTGTAATGAGACTAACGTTTGTCTTTATTCGTCCCAAGTTAGTATCGTTAGTCTCATTCTAAGGTTTGTCTAAGTTCGTCCTTAAGAAGAGACTAACTAGGGACGAACTTAGACTAACTTGGGACGAACTTAGACAAACCTTAGAATGAGAGTTTGTCTCGTTAGTCTCATTCTAAGGTTTGTCTAAGTTCGTCCTTAGAAAGAGACTAACTTGGGATGAACTTAGACTAACCTTGTAATGAGACTAACGTTTGTCTTTGTTCGTCCCAAGTTAGTCTCGTTTGTGTCCTTCTAAGGTGTGTCTAACTTCGTCCTTAGAAAGAGACTAACTAAGGACGAACTTAGACTAACCTTATAATGAGACAAACGTTTGTCTTTGTTCGTTCCAAGTTAGTCTCGTTAGTCTCATTATAAGGTTTGTCTAAGTTCGTCCTTAGAAAGAGACTTACTAGGGACGAACTTAGACTAACTTGGGACGAACTTAGACTAACCTTATAATGAGACTAAAGTTTGTCTCTGTTTGTCCCAAGTTAGCCTCGTTAGTCTCATTCTAAGGTTTGTCTAAGTTCGTCCTTAGAAAGAGACTAACTGGGGACGAACTTAGACTAACTTGGGACGAACTTAGACTAACCTTATAATGAGACTAACGTTTGTCTTTGTTTGTCCCAAGTAAGTCTCGTTAGTCTCATTCTAAGGTTTGTCTAAGTTCGTCCTTAGAAAGAGACTAACTAGGGACGAACTTTGACTAACTTGGGACGAACTTAGACTAACCTTATAATGAGACTAACGTTTGTCTTTCTTCGTCCCAAGTTAGTCTCGTTAGTCTCATTCTAAGGTTTGTTTAAGTTCGTCCTTAGAAAGAAACTAACTTGGAACGAACTTAGAATAACTTGGGATGAACTTCGACTAACCTTAGAATGAGAATAAAGTTTGTCTTTGTTCGTTCCAAGTTAGTCTCGTTAGTCTCATTCTAAGGTTTGTCTAAGTTCTCCCTTAGAAAGAGAATAACTAGGGACGAACTTAGACTAACTTGGGACAAACTTAGACAAACCTTATAATGAGACTAACGCTTGTCTTTGTTCGTCCCAAGTTAGTCTCGTTAGTCTCATTATAAGGTTTGTCTAAGTTCGTCCTTAGAAAGAGACTAACTAGGGACGAACTTAGACTAACTTGGGACGAACTTAGACTAACCTTATAATGAGACTAAAGTTTGTCTCTGTTCGTCCCAAGTTAGTCTCGTTAGTCTCATTCTAAGGTTTGTCTAAGTTCGTCCTTAGAAAGAGACTAACTAGGGACGAACTTAGACTAACTTGGGACGAACTTAGACTAACCTTATAATGAGACTAACGTTTGTCTTTCTTCGTCCCAAGTTAGTCTCGTTAGTCTCATTCTAAGGTTTGTTTAAGTTCGTCCTTAGAAAGAAACTAACTAGGGACGAACTTAGACTAACTTGGGACGAACTTAGACAAACCTTAGAATGAGACTAAAGTTTGTCTCTGTTCGTCCCAAGTTAGTCTCGTTAGTCTCATTCTAAGGTTTGTCTAAGTTCATCCTTAGAAAGAGACTAACTAGGGACGAACTTAGACTAACTTGGGACGAACTTAGACTAACCTTATAATGAGACTAACGTTTGTCTTTGTTCGTCCTAAGTCAGTCTCGTTAGTCTCATTCTAGGGTTTATCTAAGTTCGTCCTTAGAAAGAGACTTACTATGGACGAACTTATACTAACTTGGGACGAACTTAGACTAACCTTGTAATGAGACTAAAGTTTGTCTTTGTTCGTCCCAAGTTAGTCTCGTTAGTTTCATTCTAAGGTCTGTCTAAGTTCGTCCTTAGAAAGAGACTAACTAGGGACGAACTTAGACTAACTTGGGACGAACTTAGACTAACCTTGTAATGAGACTAACGTTTGTCTTTGTTCGTCCCAAGTTAGTATCGTTAGTCTCATTCTAAGGTTTGTCTAAGTTCGTCCTTAAGAAGAGACTAACTAGGGACAAACTTAGACTAACTTGGGACGAACTTAGACAAACCTTAGAATGAGACTAACGTTTGTCTTTGTTCGTCCCAAGTTAGTCTCGTTAGTCTCATTCTAGGGTTTATCTAAGTTCGTCCTTAGAAAGAGACTTACTAGGGACGAACTCATACTAACTTGGGACGAACTTAGACTAACCTTGTAATGAGACTAAAGTTTGTCTTTGTTCGTCCCAAGTTAGTCTCGTTAGTCTCATTCTAAGGTTTGTCTAAGTTCGTCCTTAGAAAGAGACTAACTAGTGACGAACTTAGACTAACTTGGGACGAACTTAGACTAACCTTGTAATGAGACTAACGTTTGTCTTTGTTCGTCCCAAGTTAGTCTCGTTAGTCTCATTCTAGGGTTTATCTAAGTTCGTCCTTGGAAAGAGACTTACTATGGACGAACTTATACTAACTTGGGACGAAATTAGACTAACCTTGTAATGAGACTAAAGTTTGTCTTTGTTCGTCCCAAGTTAGTCTCGTTAGTCTCATTCTAAGGTTTGTCTAAGTTCGTCCTTAGAAAGAGACTAACTAGGGACGAACTTAGACTAACTTGGGACGAACTTAGACTAACCTTATAATGAGACTAACGTTTGTCTTTGTTCGTCCCAAGTTAGTCTCGTTAGTCTCATTCTAGGGTTTATCTAAGTTCGTCCTTAGAAAGAGACTTACTATGGATGAACTTATACTAACTTGGGACGAACTTAGACTAACCTTGTAATGAGACTAAAGTTTGTCTTTGTTCGTCCCAAGTTAGTCTCGTTAGTCTCATTCTAAGGTTTGTCTAAGTTCGTCCTTAGAAAGAGACTAACTAGGGACGAACTTAGACTAACTTGGGACGAACTTAGACTAACCTTGTAATGAGACTAACGTTTGTCTTTATTCGTCCCAAGTTAGTATCGTTAGTCTCATTCTAAGGTTTGTCTAAGTTCGTCCTTAAGAAGAGACTAACTAGGGACGAACTTAGACTAACTTGGGACGAACTTAGACAAACCTTAGAATGAGAGTTTGTCTCGTTAGTCTCATTCTAAGGTTTGTCTAAGTTCGTCCTTAGAAAGAGACTAACTTGGGATGAACTTAGACTAACCTTGTAATGAGACTAACGTTTGTCTTTGTTCGTCCCAAGTTAGTCTCGTTTGTGTCCTTCTAAGGTGTGTCTAACTTCGTCCTTAGAAAGAGACTAACTAAGGACGAACTTAGACTAACCTTATAATGAGACAAACGTTTGTCTTTGTTCGTTCCAAGTTAGTCTCGTTAGTCTCATTATAAGGTTTGTCTAAGTTCGTCCTTAGAAAGAGACTTACTAGGGACGAACTTAGACTAACTTGGGACGAACTTAGACTAACCTTATAATGAGACTAAAGTTTGTCTCTGTTTGTCCCAAGTTAGCCTCGTTAGTCTCATTCTAAGGTTTGTCTAAGTTCGTCCTTAGAAAGAGACTAACTGGGGACGAACTTAGACTAACTTGGGACGAACTTAGACTAACCTAATAATGAGACTAACGTTTGTCTTTGTTCGCCCCAAGTAAGTCTCGTTAGTCTGATTCTAAGGTTTGTCTAAGTTCGTCCTTAGAAAGAGACTAACTAGGGACGAACTTTGACTAACTTGGGATGAACTTAGACTAACCTTATAATGAGACTAACGTTTGTCTTTCTTCGTCCCAAGTTAGTCTCGTTAGTCTCATTCTAAGGTTTGTTTAAGTTCGTCCTTAGAAAGAAACTAACTAGGGACGAACTTAGAATAACTTGGGATGAACTTCGACTAACCTTAGAATGAGAATAAAGTTTGTCTTTGTTCGTTCCAAGTTAGTCTCGTTAGTCTCATTCTAAGGTTTGTCTAAGTTCTCCCTTAGAAAGAGAATAACTAGGGACGAACTTAGACTAACTTGGGACAAACTTAGACAAACCTTATAATGAGACTAACGCTTGTCTTTGTTCGTCCCAAGTTAGTCTCGTTAGTCTCATTATAAGGTTTGTCTAAGTTCGTCCTTAGAAAGGGACTAACTAGGGACGAACTTAGACTAACTTGGGACGAACTTAGACTAACCTTATAATGAGACTAAAGTTTGTCTCTGTTCGTCCCAAGTTAGTCTCGTTAGTCTCATTCTAAGGTTTGTCTAAGTTCGTCCTTAGAAAGAGACTAACTAGGGACGAACTTAGACTAACTTGGGACGAACTTAGACTAACCTTATAATGAGACTAACGTTTGTCTTTCTTCGTCCCAAGTTAGTCTCGTTAGTCTCATTCTAAGGTTTGTTTAAGTTCGTCCTTAGAAAGAAACTAACTAGGGACGAACTTAGACTAACTTGGGATGAACTTCGACTAACCTTAGAATGAGAATAAAGTTTGTCTTTGTTCGTTCCAAGTTAGTCTCGTTAGTCTCATTCTAAGGTTTGTCTAAGTTCTCCCTTAGAAAGAGAATAACTAGGGACGAACTTAGACTAACTTGGGACAAACTTAGACAAACCTTATAATGACACTAACGCTTGTCTTTGTTCGTCCCAAGTTCGTCTCGTTAGTCTCAGTATAAGGTTTGTCTAAGTTCGTCCTTAGAAAGAGACTAACTAGGGACGAACTTAGACTAACTTGGGACGAACTTAGACTAACCTTATAATGAGACTAAAGTTTGTCTCTGTTCGTCCCAAGTTAGTCTCGTTAGTCTCATTCTAAGGTTTGTCTAAGTTCGTCCTCAGAAAGAGACTAACTAGGGACGAACTTAGACTAACTTGGGACGAACTTAGACTAACCTTATAATGAGACTAACGTTTGTCTTTGTTCGTCCCAAGTAAGTCTCGTTAGTCTCATTCTATGGTTTGTCCAAGTTCGTCCTTAGAAAGAGACTAACTAGGGACAAACTTGGACTAACTTGGGACGAACTTAGACTAACATTATAATGAGACTAACGTTTGTCTTTGTTCGTCCCAAGTTAGTCTCGTTAGTCTCATTCTAGGGTTTATCTAAGTTCGTCCTTAGAAAGAGACTTACTATGGACGAACTTATACTAACTTGGGACGAACTTAGACTAACCATGTAATGAGACTAAAGTTTGTCTTTGTTCGTCCCAAGTTAGTCTCGTTAGTCTCATTCTAAGGTTTGTCTAAGTTCGTCCTTAGAAAGAGACTAACTAGGGACGAACTTAGACTAACTTGGGATGAACTTAGACTAACCTTGTAATGAGACTAACGTTTGTCTTTGTTTGTCCCAAGTTAGTATCGTTAGTCTCATTCTAAGGTTTGTCTAAGTTCGTCCTTAGAAAGAGACTAACTAGGGACGAACTTAGACTAACTTGGGACGAACTTAGACTAACCTTATAATGAGACTAACGTTTGTCTTTGTTCGTCCCAAGTAAGTCTCGTTAGTCTCATTCTAAGGTTTGTCTAAGTTCGTCCTTAGAAAGAGACTTACTAGGGACGAACTTAGACTAACTTGGGACGAACTTAGACTAACCTTATAATGAGACTAAAGTTTGTCTCTGTTCGTCCCAAGTTAGTCTCGTTAGTCTCATTCTAAGGTTTGTCTAAGTTCGTCCTTAGAAAGAGACTAACTAGGGACGAACTTAGACTAACCTTATAATGAGACTAACGTTTGTCTTTGTTCGTCCCAAGTAAGTCTCGTTAGTCTCATTCTATGGTTTGTCCAAGTTCGTCCTTAGAAAGAGACTAACTAGGGACGAACTTGGACTAACTTGGGACGAACTTAGACTAACCTTATAATGAGACTAACGTTTGTCTTTGTTCGTCCCAAGTTTGTCTCGTTAGTCTCATTCTAGGGTTTATCTAAGTTCGTCCTTAGAAAGAGACTTACTATGGACGAACTTATACTAACTTGGGACGAACTTAGACTAACCATGTAATGAGACTAAAGTTTGTCTTTGTTCGTCCCAAGTTAGTCTCGTTAGTCTCATTCTAAGGTTTGTCTAAGTTTGTCCTTAGAAAGAGACTAACTAGGGACGAACTTAGACTAACTTGGGATGAACTTAGACTAACCTTGTAATGAGACTAACGTTTGTCTTTGTTCGTCCCAAGTTAGTATCGTTAGTCTCATTCTAAGGTTTGTCTAAGTTCGTCCTTAAGAAGAGACTAACTAGGGACGAACTTAGACTAACTTGGGACGAAATTAGACAAACCTTAGAATGAGAGTTTGTCTCGTTAGTCTCATTCTAAGGTTTGTCTAAGTTCGTCCTTAGAAAGAGACTAACTAGGGACGAACTTAGACTAACTTGGGACGAACTTAGACTAACCTTATAATGAGACTAAAGTTTGTCTCTGTTCGTCCCAAGTTAGTCTCGTTAGTCTCATTCTAAGGTTTGTCTAAGTTCATCCTTAGAAAGAGACTAACTAGGGACGAACTTAGACTAACTTGGGACGAACTGAGACTAACCTTGTAATGAGACTAATGTTTGTCTTTGTTCGTCCCAAGTTAGTATCGTTAGTCTCATTCTAAGGTTTGTCTAAGTTCGTCCTTAAGAAGAGAGTAACTAGGGACGAACTTAGACTTACTTGGGACGAACTTAGACAAACCTTAGAATGAGAGTTTGACTCGTTAGACTCATTCTAAGGTTTGTCTAAGTTCGTCCTTAGAAAGAGACTAACTTGGGATGAACTTAGACTAACCTTGTAATGAGACTAACGTTTGTCTTTGTTCGTCCCAAGTTAGTCTCGTTTGTCTCCTTCTACGGTTTGTCTAACTTCGTCCTTAGAAAGAGACTAACTAGGGACGAACTTAGACTAACCTTATAATGAGACAAACGTTTGTCTTTGTTCGTCCCAAGTTTGTCTCGTTAGTCTCATTATAAGGTTTGTCTAAGTTCGTCCTTAGAAAGAGACTTACTAGGCACGAACTTAGACTAACTTGGGACGAACTTAGACTAACCTTATAATGAGACTAAAGTTTGTCTCTGTTCGTCCCAAGTAAGTCTCGTTAGTCTCATTCTAAGGTTTGTCTAAGTTCGTCCTTAGAAAGAGACTTACTAGGGACGAACTTAGACTAACTTGGGACGAACTTAGACTCACCTTATAATGAGACTAAAGTTTGCCTCTGTTCGTCCCAAGTTAGTCTCGTTAGTCTCATTCTAAGGTTTGTCTAAGTTCGTCCTTAGAAAGAGACTAACAAGGGACGAACTTAGACTAACTTGGGACGAACTTAGACTAACCTTATAATGAGACTAACGTTTGTCTTTGTTCGTCCCAAGTAAGTCTCGTTAGTCTCATTCTAAGGTTTGTCTAAGTTCGTCCTTAGAAAGAGACTAACTAGGGACGAACTTTGACTAACTTGGGACGAACTTAGACTAACCTTAGAATGAGAATAAAGTTTGTCTTTGTTCGTTCCAAGTTAGTCTCGTTAGTCTCATTCTAAGGTTTGTCTAAGTTCTCCCTTAGAAAGAGAATAACTAGGGACGAACTTAGACTAACTTGGGACGAACTTACACTAACCTTATAATGAGACTAACGTTTGTCTTTCTTCGTCCCAAGTTAGTCTCGTTAGTCTCATTCTAAGGTTTGTTTAAGTTCGTCCTTAGAAAGAAACTAACTAGGGACGAACTTAGACTAACTTGGGATGAACTTCGACTAACCTTAGAATGAGAATAAAGTTTGTCTTTGTTCGTTCCAAGTTAGTCTCGTTAGTCTCATTCTAAGGTTTGTCTAAGTTCTCCCTTAGAAAGAGAATAACTAGGGACGAACTTAGACTAACTTGGGACAAACTTAGACAAACCTTATAATGAGACTAACGTTTGTCTTTGTTCGTCCCAAGTTCGTCTCGTTAGTCTCATTATAAGGTTTGTCTAAGTTCGTCCTTAGAAAGAGACTAACTAGGGACGAACTTAGACTAACTTGGGACGAACTTAGACTAACCTTATAATGAGACTAACGTTTGTCTTTGTTCGTCCCAAGTAAGTCTCGTTAGTCTCATTCTATGGTTTGTCCAAGTTCGTCCTTAGAAAGAGACTAACTAGGGACGAACTTGGACTAACTTGGGACGAACTTAGACTAACCTTATAATGAGACTAACGTTTGTCTTTGTTCGTCCCAAGTTAGTCTCGTTAGTCTCATTCTAGGGTTTATCTAAGTTCATCCTTAGAAAGAGACTTACTATGGACGAACTTATACTAACTTGGGACGAACTTAGACTAACCATGTAATGAGACTAAAGTTTGTCTTTGTTCGTCCCAAGTTAGTCTCGTTAGTCTCATTCTAAGGTTTGTCTAAGTTCGTCCTTAGAAAGAGACTAACTAGGGACGAACTTAGACTAACTTGGGATGAAATTAGACTAACCTTGTAATGAGACTAACGTTTGTCTTTGTTTGTCCCAAGTTAGGATCGTTAGTCTCATTCTAAGGTTTGTCTAAGTTCGTCCTTATGAAGAGACTAACTAGGGACGAACTTAGACTAACTTGGGACGAAATTAGACAAACCTTAGAAGGAGAGTTTGTCTCGTTAGTCGCATTCTAAGGTTTGTCTAAGTTCGTCCTTAGAAAGAGACTAACTAGGGACGAACTTAGACTAACTTGGGACGAACT
Source organism: Rhodiola chrysanthemifolia (assembly GCA_033675395.1). Lineage (NCBI taxonomy): Eukaryota > Viridiplantae > Streptophyta > Magnoliopsida > Saxifragales > Crassulaceae > Rhodiola > Rhodiola chrysanthemifolia. The sequence goes on from CM066204.1 coordinate 1,138,259, forward strand.
TAGACTACCCTTATAATGAGACTAAAGTTTGTCTCTGTTCGTCCCAAGTTAGTCTCGTTAGTCTCATTCTAAGGTTTGTCTAAGTTCGTCCTTAGAAAGAGACTAACTAGGGACGAACTTAGACTAACTTGGGACGAACTTAGACTAACCTTATAATGAGACTAACGTTTGTCTTTGTTCGTCCCAAGTAAGTCTCGTTAGTCTCATTCTAAGGTTTGTCTAAGTTCGTCCTTAGAAAGAGACTTACTAGGGACGAACTTAGACTAACTTGGGACGAACTTAGACTAACCTTATAATGAGACTAAAGTTTGTCTCTGTTCGTCCCAAGTTAGTCTCGTTAGTCTCATTCTAAGGTTTGTCTAAGTTCGTCCTTAGAAAGAGACTGACTAGGGACGAACTTAGACTAACTTGGGACGAACTTAGACTAACCTTATAATGAGACTAACGTTTGTCTTTGTTCGTCCCAAGTAAGTCTCGTTAGTCTCATTCTATGGTTTGTCCAAGTTCGTCCTTAGAAAGAGACTAACTAGGGACGAACTTGGACTAACTTGGGACGAACTTAGACTAACCTTATAATGAGACTAACGTTTGTCTTTGTTCGTCCCAAGTTAGTCTCGTTAGTCTCATTCTAGGGTTTATCTAAGTTCGTCCTTAGAAAGAGACTTACTATGGACGAACTTATACTAACTTGGGACGAACTTAGACTAACCATGTAATGAGACTAAAGTTTGTCTTTGTTCGTCCCAAGTTAGTCTCGTTAGTCTCATTCTAAGGTTTGTCTAAGTTCGTCCTTAGAAAGAGACTAACTAGGGACGAACTTAGACTAACTTGGGATGAACTTAGACTAACCTTGTAATGAGACTAACGTTTGTCTTTGTTCGTCCCAAGTTAGTATCGTTAGTCTCATTCTAAGGTTTGTCTAAGTTCGTCCTTAAGAAGAGACTAACTAGGGACGAACTTAGACTAACTAGGGACGAAATTAGACAAACCTTAGAATGAGAGTTTGTCTCGTTAGTCTCATTCTAAGGTTTGTCTAAGTTCGTCCTTAGAAAGAGACAACTAGGGACGAACTTAGACTAACTTGGGACGAACTTAGACTAACCTTATAATGAGACTAAAGTTTGTCTCTGTTCGTCCCAAGTTAGTCTCGTTAGTCTCATTCTAAGGTTTGTCTAAGTTCATCCTTAGAAAGAGACTTACTAGGGACGAACTTAGACTAACTTGGGACGAACTTAGACTAACCTTATAATGAGACTAAAGTTTGTCTCTGTTCGTCCCAAGTTAGTCTCGTTAGTCTTATTCTAAGGTTTGTCTAAGTTCGTCCTTAGAAAGAGACTAACTAGGGACGAACTTAGACTAACTTGGGACGAACTTAGACTAACCTTATAATGAGACTAACGTTTGTCTTTGTTCGTCCCAAGTAAGTCTCGTTAGTCTCATTCTATGGTTTGTCCAAGTTCGTCCTTAGAAAGAGACTAACTAGGGACGAACTTGGACTAACTTGGGACGAACTTAGACTAACCTTATAATGAGACTAACGTTTGTCTTTGTTCGTCCCAAGTTAGTCTCGTTAGTCTCATTCTAGGGTTTATCTAAGTTCATCCTTAGAAAGAGACTTACTATGGACGAACTTATACTAACTTGGGACGAACTTAGACTAACCATGTAATGAGACTAAAGTTTGTCTTTGTTCGTCCCAAGTTAATCTCGTTAGTCTCATTCTAAGGTTTGTCTAAGTTCGTCCTTAGAAAGAGACTAACTAGGGACGAACTTAGACTAACTTGGGATGAAATTAGACTAACCTTGTAATGAGACTAACGTTTGTCTTTGTTTGTCCCAAGTTAGTATCGTTAGTCTCATTCTAAGGTTTGTCTAAGTTCGTCCTTAAGAAGAGACTAACTAGGGACGAACTTAGACTAACTTGGGACGAAATTAGACAAACCTTAGAATGAGAGTTTGTCTCGTTAGTCGCATTCTAAGGTTTGTCTAAGTTCGTCCTTAGAAAGAGACTAACTAGGGACGAACTTAGACTAACTTGGGACGAACTTAGACTACCCTTATAATGAGACTAAAGTTTGTCTCTGTTCGTCCCAAGTTAGTCTCGTTAGTCTCATTCTAAGGTTTGTCGAAGTTCGTCCTTAGAAAGAGACTAACTAGGGACGAACTTAGACTAACTTGGGACGAACTTAGACTAACCTTATAATGAGACTAACGTTTGTCTTTGTTCGTCCCAAGTAAGTCTCGTTAGTCTCATTCTAAGGTTTGTCTAAGTTCGTCCTTAGAAAGAGACTTACTAGGGACGAACTTAGACTAACTTGGGACGAACTTAGACTAACCTTATAATGAGACTAAAGTTTGTCTCTGTTCGTCCCAAGTTAGTCTCGTTAGTCTCATTCTAAGGTTTGTCTAAGTTCGTCCTTAGAAAGAGACTGACTAGGGACGAACTTAGACTAACTTGGGACGAACTTAGACTAACCTTATAATGAGACTAACGTTTGTCTTTGTTCGTCCCAAGTAAGTCTCGTTAGTCTCATTCTATGGTTTGTCCAAGTTCGTCCTTAGAAAGAGACTAACTAGGGACGAACTTGGACTAACTTGGGACGAACTTAGACTAACCTTATAATGAGACTAACGTTTGTCTTTGTTCGTCCCAAGTTAGTCTCGTTAGTCTCATTCTAGGGTTTATCTAAGTTCATCCTTAGAAAGAGACTTACTAGGGACGAACTTAGACTAACTTGGGACGAACTTAGACTAACCTTATAATGAGACTAAAGTTTGTCTCTGTTCGTCCCAAGTTAGTCTCGTTAGTCTTATTCTAAGGTTTGTCTAAGTTCGTCCTTAGAAAGAGACTAACTTGGGACGAACTTAGACTAACTTGGGACGAACTTAGACTAACCTTATAATGAGACTAACGTTTGTCTTTGTTCGTCCCAAGTAAGTCTCGTTAGTCTCATTCTATGGTTTGTCCAAGTTCGTCCTTAGAAAGAGACTAACTAGGGACGAACTTGGACTAACTTGGGACGAACTTAGACTAACCTTATAATGAGACTAACGTTTGTCTTTGTTCGTCCCAAGTTAGTCTCGTTAGTCTCATTCTAGGGTTTATCTAAGTTCGTCCTTAGAAAGAGACTTACTATGGACGAACTTATACTAACTTGGGACGAACTTAGACTAACCATGTAATGAGACTAAAGTTTGTCTTTGTTCGTCCCAAGTTAGTCTCGTTAGTCTCATTCTAAGGTTTGTCTAAGTTCGTCCTTAGAAAGAGACTAACTAGGGACGAACTTAGACTAACTTGGGATGAACTTAGACTAACCTTGTAATGAGACTAACGTTTGTCTTTGTTCGACCCGAGTTAGTATCGTTAGTCTCATTCTAAGGTTTGTCTAAGTTCGTCCTTAAGAAGAGACTAACTAGGGACGAACTTAGACTAACTAGGGACGAAATTAGACAAACCTTAGAATGAGAGTTTGTCTCGTTAGTCTCATTCTAAGGTTTGTCTAAGTTCGTCCTTAGAAAGAGACAACTAGGGACGAACTTAGACTAACTTGGGACGAACTTAGACTAACCTTATAATGAGACTAAAGTTTGTCTCTGTTCGTCCCAAGTTAGTCTCGTTAGTCTCATTCTAAGGTTTGTCTAAGTTCATCCTTAGAAAGAGACTTACTAGGGACGAACTTAGACTAACTTGGGACGAACTTAGACTAACCTTATAATGAGACTAAAGTTTGTCTCTGTTCGTCCCAAGTTAGTCTCGTTAGTCTTATTCTAAGGTTTGTCTAAGTTCGTCCTTAGAAAGAGACTAACTAGGGACGAACTTAGACTAACTTGGGACGAACTTAGACTAACCTTATAATGAGACTAACGTTTGTCTTTGTTCGTCCCAAGTAAGTCTCGTTAGTCTCATTCTATGGTTTGTCCAAGTTCGTCCTTAGAAAGAGACTAACTAGGGACGAACTTGGACTAACTTGGGACGAACTTAGACTAACCTTATAATGAGACTAACGTTTGTCTTTGTTCGTCCCAAGTTAGTCTCGTTAGTCTCATTCTAGGGTTTATCTAAGTTCATCCTTAGAAAGAGACTTACTATGGACGAACTTATACTAACTTGGGACGAACTTAGACTAACCATGTAATGAGACTAAAGTTTGTCTTTGTTCGTCCCAAGTTAATCTCGTTAGTCTCATTCTAAGGTTTGTCTAAGTTCGTCCTTAGAAAGAGACTAACTAGGGACGAACTTAGACTAACTTGGGATGAAATTAGACTAACCTTGTAATGAGACTAACGTTTGTCTTTGTTTGTCCCAAGTTAGTATCGTTAGTCTCATTCTAAGGTTTGTCTAAGTTCGTCCTTAAGAAGAGACTAACTAGGGACGAACTTAGACTAACTTGGGACGAAATTAGACAAACCTTAGAATGAGAGTTTGTCTCGTTAGTCGCATTCTAAGGTTTGTCTAAGTTCGTCCTTAGAAAGAGACTAACTAGGGACGAACTTAGACTAACTTGGGACGAACTTAGACTACCCTTATAATGAGACTAAAGTTTGTCTCTGTTCGTCCCAAGTTAGTCTCGTTAGTCTCATTCTAAGGTTTGTCGAAGTTCGTCCTTAGAAAGAGACTAACTAGGGACGAACTTAGACTAACTTGGGACGAACTTAGACTAACCTTATAATGAGACTAACGTTTGTCTTTGTTCGTCCCAAGTAAGTCTCGTTAGTCTCATTCTAAGGTTTGTCTAAGTTCGTCCTTAGAAAGAGACTTACTAGGGACGAACTTAGACTAACTTGGGACGAACTTAGACTAACCTTATAATGAGACTAAAGTTTGTCTCTGTTCGTCCCAAGTTAGTCTCGTTAGTCTCATTCTAAGGTTTGTCTAAGTTCGTCCTTAGAAAGAGACTGACTAGGGACGAACTTAGACTAACTTGGGACGAACTTAGACTAACCTTATAATGAGACTAACGTTTGTCTTTGTTCGTCCCAAGTAAGTCTCGTTAGTCTCATTCTATGGTTTGTCCAAGTTCGTCCTTAGAAAGAGACTAACTAGGGACGAACTTGGACTAACTTGGGACGAACTTAGACTAACCTTATAATGAGACTAACGTTTGTCTTTGTTCGTCCCAAGTTAGTCTCGTTAGTCTCATTCTAGGGTTTATCTAAGTTCGTCCTTAGAAAGAGACTTACTATGGACGAACTTATACTAACTTGGGACGAACTTAGACTAACCATGTAATGAGACTAAAGTTTGTCTTTGTTCGTCCCAAGTTAGTCTCGTTAGTCTCATTCTAAGGTTTGTCTAAGTTCGTCCTTAGAAAGAGACTAACTAGGGACGAACTTAGACTAACTTGGGATGAACTTAGACTAACCTTGTAATGAGACTAACGTTTGTCTTTGTTCGTCCCAAGTTAGTATCGTTAGTCTCATTCTAAGGTTTGTCTAAGTTCGTCCTTAAGAAGAGACTAACTAGGGACGAACTTAGACTAACTAGGGACGAAATTAGACAAACCTTAGAATGAGAGTTTGTCTCGTTAGTCTCATTCTAAGGTTTGTCTAAGTTCGTCCTTAGAAAGAGACAACTAGGGACGAACTTAGACTAACTTGGGACGAACTTAGACTAACCTTATAATGAGACTAAAGTTTGTCTCTGTTCGTCCCAAGTTAGTCTCGTTAGTCTCATTCTAAGGTTTGTCTAAGTTCATCCTTAGAAAGAGACTTACTAGGGACGAACTTAGACTAACTTGGGACGAACTTAGACTAACCTTATAATGAGACTAAAGTTTGTCTCTGTTCGTCCCAAGTTAGTCTCGTTAGTCTTATTCTAAGGTTTGTCTAAGTTCGTCCTTAGAAAGAGACTAACTAGGGACGAACTTAGACTAACTTGGGACGAACTTAGACTAACCTTATAATGAGACTAACGTTTGTCTTTGTTCGTCCCAAGTAAGTCTCGTTAGTCTCATTCTATGGTTTGTCCAAGTTCGTCCTTAGAAAGAGACTAACTAGGGACGAACTTGGACTAACTTGGGACGAACTTAGACTAACCTTATAATGAGACTAACGTTTGTCTTTGTTCGTCCCAAGTTAGTCTCGTTAGTCTCATTCTAGGGTTTATCTAAGTTCATCCTTAGAAAGAGACTTACTATGGACGAACTTATACTAACTTGGGACGAACTTAGACTAACCATGTAATGAGACTAAAGTTTGTCTTTGTTCGTCCCAAGTTAGTCTCGTTAGTCTCATTCTAAGGTTTGTCTAAGTTCGTCCTTAGAAAGAGACTAACTAGGGACGAACTTAGACTAACTTGGGATGAACTTAGACTAACCTTGTAATGAGACTAACGTTTGTCTTTGTTCGTCCCAAGTTAGTATCGTTAGTCTCATTCTAAGGTTTGTCTAAGTTCGTCCTTAAGAAGAGACTAACTAGGGACGAACTTAGACTAACTAGGGACGAAATTAGACAAACCTTAGAATGAGAGTTTGTCTCGTTAGTCTCATTCTAAGGTTTGTCTAAGTTCGTCCTTAGAAAGAGACTAACTAGGGAGGAACTTAGACTAACTTGGGACGAACTTAGACTAACCTTATAATGAGACTAAACTTTGTCTCTGTTCGTCCCAAGTTAGTCTCGTTAGTCTCATTCTAAGGTTTGTCTAAGTTCATCCTTAGAAAGAGACTGACTAGGGACGAACTTAGACTAACTTGGGACGAACTTAGACTAGCCTTATAATGAGACTAACGTTTGTCTTTGTTCGTCCCAAGTAAGTCTCGTTAGTCTCATTCTAAGGTTTGTCTAAGTTCGTCCTTAGAAAGAGACTTACCAGGGACGAACTTAGACTAACTTGGGACGAACTTAGGCTAACCTTATAATGAGACTAACGTTTGTCTTTGTTCGTCCCAAGTAAGTCTCGTTAGTCTCATTCTAAGGTTTGTCTAAGTTCGTCCTTAGAAAGAGACTTACTAGGGACGAACTTAGACTAACTTGGGATGAACTTAGACTAACCTTGTAATGAGACTAAAGTTTGTCTTTGTTCGTCCCAAGTTAGTCTCGTTAGTCTCATTCTAAGGTTTGTCTAAGTTCGTCCTTAGAAAGAAACTAACTAGGGACGAACTTAGACTAACTTGGGACGAACTTAGACTAACCTTATAATGAGACTAACGTTTGTCTTTGTTCGTCCCAAGTAAGTCTCGTTAGTCTCATTGTATGGTTTGTCCAAGTTCGTCCTTAGAAAGAGACTAACTAGGGACGAACTTGGACTAACTTGGGACGAACTTAGACTAACCTTATAATGAGACTAACGTTTGTCTTTGTTCGTCCCAAGTTAGTCTCGTTAGTCTCATTCTAGGGTTTATCTAAGTTCGTCCTTAGAAAGAGACTTACTATGGACGAACTTATACTAACTTGGGACGAACTTAGACTAACCATGTAATGAGACTAAAGTTTGTCTTTGTTCGTCCCAAGTTAGTCTCGTTAGTCTCATTCTAAGGTTTGTCTAAGTTCGTCCTTAGAAAGAGACTAACTAGGGACGAACTTAGACTAACTTGGGATGAACTTAGACTAACCTTGTAATGAGACTAACGTTTGTCTTTGTTCGTCCCAAGTTAGTATCGTTAGTCTCATTCTAAGGTTTGTCTAAGTTCGTCCTTAAGAAGAGACTAACTAGGGACGAACTTAGACTAACTAGGGACGAAATTAGACAAACCTTAGAATGAGAGTTTGTCTCGTTAGTCTCATTCTAAGGTTTGTCTAAGTTCGTCCTTAGAAAGAGACAACTAGGGACGAACTTAGACTAACTTGGGACGAACTTAGACTAACCTTATAATGAGACTAAAGTTTGTCTCTGTTCGTCCCAAGTTAGTCTCGTTAGTCTCATTCTAAGGTTTGTCTAAGTTCATCCTTAGAAAGAGACTTACTAGGGACGAACTTAGACTAACTTGGGACGAACTTAGACTAACCTTATAATGAGACTAAAGTTTGTCTCTGTTCGTCCCAAGTTAGTCTCGTTAGTCTTATTCTAAGGTTTGTCTAAGTTCGTCCTTAGAAAGAGACTAACTAGGGACGAACTTAGACTAACTTGGGACGAACTTAGACTAACCTTATAATGAGACTAACGTTTGTCTTTGTTCGTCCCAAGTAAGTCTCGTTAGTCTCATTCTATGGTTTGTCCAAGTTCGTCCTTAGAAAGAGACTAACTAGGGACGAACTTGGACTAACTTGGGACGAACTTAGACTAACCTTATAATGAGACTAACGTTTGTCTTTGTTCGTCCCAAGTTAGTCTCGTTAGTCTCATTCTAGGGTTTATCTAAGTTCATCCTTAGAAAGAGACTTACTATGGACGAACTTATACTAACTTGGGACGAACTTAGACTAACCATGTAATGAGACTAAAGTTTGTCTTTGTTCGTCCCAAGTTAGTCTCGTTAGTCTCATTCTAAGGTTTGTCTAAGTACGTCCTTAGAAAGAGACTAACTAGGGACGAACTTAGACTAACTTGGGATGAACTTAGACTAACCTTGTAATGAGACTAACGTTTGTCTTTGTTCGTCCCAAGTTAGTATCGTTAGTCTCATTCTAAGGTTTGTCTAAGTTCGTCCTTAAGAAGAGACTAACTAGGGACGAACTTAGACTAACTAGGGACGAAATTAGACAAACCTTAGAATGAGAGTTTGTCTCGTTAGTCTCATTCTAAGGTTTGTCTAAGTTCGTCCTTAGAAAGAGACTAACTAGGGAGGAACTTAGACTAACTTGGGACGAACTTAGACTAACCTTATAATGAGACTAAACTTTGTCTCTGTTCGTCCCAAGTTAGTCTCGTTAGTCTCATTCTAAGGTTTGTCTAAGTTCATCCTTAGAAAGAGACTGACTAGGGACGAACTTAGACTAACTTGGGACGAACTTAGACTAGCCTTATAATGAGACTAACGTTTGTCTTTGTTCGTCCCAAGTAAGTCTCGTTAGTCTCATTCTAAGGTTTGTCTAAGTTCGTCCTTAGAAAGAGACTTACCAGGGACGAACTTAGACTAACTTGGGACGAACTTAGGCTAACCTTATAATGAGACTAACGTTTGTCTTTGTTCGTCCCAAGTAAGTCTCGTTAGTCTCATTCTAAGGTTTGTCTAAGTTCGTCCTTAGAAAGAGACTTACTAGGGACGAACTTAGACTAACTTGGGATGAACTTAGACTAACCTTGTAATGAGACTAAAGTTTGTCTTTGTTCGTCCCAAGTTAGTCTCGTTAGTCTCATTCTAAGGTTTGTCTAAGTTCGTCCTTAGAAAGAAACTAACTAGGGACGAACTTAGACTAACTTGGGATGAACTTAGACTAACCTTGTAATGAGACTAACGTTTGTCTTTGTTCGTCCCAAGTTAGTATCGTTAGTCTCATTCTAAGGTTTGTCTAAGTTCGTCCTTAAGAAGAGACTAACTAGGGACGAACTTAGACTAACTTGGGACGAAATTAGACAAACCTTAGAATGAGAGTTTGTCTCGTTAGTCTCATTCTAAGGTTTGTCTAAGTTCGTCCTTAGAAAGAGACTAACTATGGATGAACTTAGACTAACTTGGGACGAACTTAGACTAACCTTATAATGAGACTAAAGTTTGTCTCTGTTCGTCCCAAGTTAGTCTCGTTAGTCTCATTCTAAGGTTTGTCTAAGTTCGTCCTTAGAAAGAGACTAACTAGGGACGAACTTAGACTAACTTGGGACGAACTTAGACTAACCTTATAATGAGACTAACGTTTGTCTTTGTTGGTCCCAAGTAAGTCTCGTTAGTCTCATTCTAAGGTTTGTCTAAGTTCGTCCTTAGAAAGAGACTTACTAGGGACGAACTTAGACTAACTTGGGACGAACTTAGGCTAACCTTATAATGAGACTAACGTTTGTCTTTGTTCGTCCCAAGTAAGTCTCGTTAGTCTCATTCTAAGGTTTGTCTAAGTTCGTCCTTAGAAAGAGACTTACTAGGGACGAACTTAGACTAACTTGGGACGAACTTAGACTAACCTTATAATGAGACTAAAGTTTGTCTCTGTTCGTCCCGAGTAAGTCTCGTTAGTCTCATTCTAAGGTTTGTCTAAGTTCGTCCTTAGAAAGAGACTTACTAGGGACGAACTTAGACTAACTTGGGACGAACTTAGACTAACCTTATAATGAGACTAAAGTTTGTCTCTGTTCGTCCCGAGTTAGTCTCGTTAGTCTCATTCTAAGGTTTCTCTAAGTTCGTCCTTAGAAAGAGGCTAACTAGGGACGAACTTAGACTAACTTGGGACGAACTTAGACTAACCTTATAATGAGACTAACGTTTGTCTTTGTTCGTCCCAAGTAAGTCTCGCTAGTCTCATTCTATGGTTTGTCCAAGTTCGTCCTTAGAAAGAGACTAAATAGGGACGAACTTGGACTAACTTGGGACGAACTTAGACTAACCTTATAATGAGACTAACGTTTGTCTTTGTTCGTCCCAAGTTAGTCTCGTTAGTCTCATTCTAGGGTTTATCTAAGTTCGTCCTTAGAAAGAGACTTACTATGGACGAACTTATACTAACTTGGGACGAACTTAGACTAACCATGTAATGAGACTAAAGTTTGTCTTTGTTCGTCCCAAGTTAGTCTCGTTAGTCTCATTCTAAGGTTTGTCTAAGTTCGTCCTTAGAAAGAGACTAACTAGGGACGAACTTAGACTAACTTGGGATGAACTTAGACTAACCTTGTAATGAGACTAACGTTTGTCTTTGTTCGTCCCAAGTTAGTATCGTTAGTCTCATTCTAAGGTTTGTCTAAGTTCGTCCTTAAGAAGAGACTAACTAGGGACGAACTTAGACTAACTTGGGACGAAATTAGACATACCTTAGAATGAGAGTTTGTCTCGTTAGTCTCATTCTAAGGTTTGTCTATGTTCGTCCTTAGAAAGAGACAAACTAGGGACGAACTTAGACTAACTTGGGACGAACTTAGACTAACCTTATAATGAGACTAAAGTTTGTCTCTGTTCGTCCCAAGTTAGTCTCGTTAGTCTCATTCTAAGGTTTGTCTAAGTTCGTCCTTAGAAAGAGACTAACTAGGGACGAACTTAGACTAACTTGGGACGAACTTAGACTAACCTTATAATGAGACTAACGTTTGTCTTTGTTCGTCCCAAGTTAGTCTCGTTAGTCTCATTCTAAGGTTTGTCTAAGTTTGTCCTTAGAAAGAGACTAACTAGGGACGAACTTAGACTAACTTGGGACGAACTTAGACTAACCTTATAATGAGACTAACGTTTGTCTTTGGTCGTCCCAAGTTAGTCTCGTTAGTCTCATTCTAGGGTTTATCTAAGTTCGTCCTTAGAAAGAGACTTACTATGGACGAACTTATACTAACTTGGGACGAACTTAGACTAACCTTGTAATGAGACTAAAGTTTGTCTTTGTTCGTCCCAAGTTAGTCTCTTTAGTCTCATTCTAAGGTTTGTCTAAGTTCGTCCTTAGAAAGAGACTAACTAGGGACGAACTTAGACTAACTTGGGACGAACTTAGACTAACCTTGTAATGAGACTAACGTTTGTCTTTGTTCGTCCCAAGTTAGTATCGTTAGTCTCATTCTGAGGTTTGTCTAAGTTCGTCCTTAAGAAGAGACTAACTAGGGACGAACTTAGACTAACTTGGGACGAACTTAGACAAACCTTAGAATGAGAGTTTGTCTCGTTAGTCTCATTCTAAGGTTTGTCTAAGTTCGTCCTTAGAAAGAGACTAACTTGGGATGAACTTAGACTAACCTTGTAATGAGACTAACGTTTGTCTTTGTTCGTCCCAAGTTAGTCTCTTTGTCTCCTTCTAAGGTTTGTCTAACTTCGTCCTTAGAAAGAGACTAACTAGGGACGCACTTAGACTAACCTTATAATGAGACAAACGTTTGTCTTTGTTCGTCCCAAGTTAGTCTCGTTAGTCTCATTATAAGGTTTGTCTAAGTTCGTCCTTAGAAAGAGACTTACTAGGCACGAACTTAGACTAACTTGGGACGAACTTAGACTAACCTTATAATGAGACTAAAGTTTGTCTCTGTTCGTCCCAAGTTAGTCTCGTTAGTCTCATTCTAAGGTTTGTCTAAGTTCGTCCTTAGAAAGAGACTAACTGGGGACGAACTTAGACTAACTTGGGACGAACTTAGACTAACCTTATAATGAGACTAACGTTTGTCTTTGTTCGTCCCAAGTAAGTCTCGTTAGTCTCATTCTAAGGTTTGTCTAAGTTCGTCCTTAGAAAGAGACTAACTAGGGACGAACTTTGACTAACTTGGGACGAACTTAGACTAACCTTATACTGAGACTAACGTTTGTCTCTGTTCGTCCCAAGTTAGTCTCGTTAGTCTCATTCTAAGGTTTGTCTAAGTTCGTCCTTAGAAAGAGACTAACTAGGGACGAACTTAGACTAACTTGGGACGAACTTAGACTAACCTTATAAAGAGACTAACGTTTGTCTTTGTTCGTCCCAAGTAAGTCTCGTTAGTCTCATTCTAAGGTTTGTCTAAGTTCCTCCTTAGAAAGAGACTAACTAGGGACGAACTTTGACTAACTTGGGACGAACTTAGACTAACCTTATAATGAGACTAACGTTTGTCTTTGTTCGTCCCAAGTTAGTCTCGTTAGTCTCATTCTAAGGTTTGGCTAAGTTCGTCCTTAGAAAGAGACTAACTAGGGACGAACTTAGACTAACTTGGGACGAACTTAGACTAACCTTGTAATGAGACTAACGTTTGTCTTTGTTCGTCCCAAGTTAGTCTCGTTAGTCTCATTCTAGGGTTTATCTAAGTTCGTCCTTAGAAAGAGACTTACTATGGACGAACTTATACTAACTTGGGACGAACTTAGACTAACCTTGTAATGAGACTAAAGTTTGTCTTTGTTCGTCCCAAGTTAGTCTCGTTAGTCACATTCTAAGGTTTGTCTAAGTTCGTCCTTAGAAAGAGACTAACTAGGGACGAACTTAGACTAACTTGGGACGAACTTAGACTAACCTTGTAATGAGACTAACGTTTGTCTTTGTTCGTCCCAAGTTAGTATCGTTAGTCTCATTCTAAGGTTTGTCTAAGTTCGTCCTTAAGAAGAGACTAACTAGGGACGAACTTAGACTAACTTGGGACGAAATTAGACAAACCTTAGAATGAGAGTTTGTCTCGTTAGTCTCATTCTAAGGTTTGTCTAAGTTCGTCCTTAGAAAGAGACTAACTAGGGACGAACTTAGACTAACTTAGGACGAACTTAGACTAACCTTGTAATGAGACTAACGTTTGTCTTTGTTCGTCCCAAGTTAGTATCGTTAGTCTCATTCTAAGGTTTGTCTAAGTTCGTCCTTAAGAAGAGACTAACTAGGGACGAACTTAGACTAACTTGGGACGAACTTAGACAAACCTTAGAATGAGAGTTTGTCTCGTTAGTCTCATTCTAAGGTTTGTCTAAGTTCGTCCTTAGAAAGAGACTAACTTGGGATGAACTTAGACTAACCTTGTAATGAGACTAACGTTTGTCTTTGTTCGTCCCAAGTTAGTCTCGTTTGTCTCCTTCTAAGGTTTGTCTAACTTCGTCCTTAGAAAGAGACTAACTAGGTACGAACTTAGACTAACTTGAGACGAACTTAGACTAACCTTAGAATGAGAATAAAGTTTGTCTTTGTTCGTTTCAAGTTAGTCTCGTTAGTCTAATTCTAAGGTTTGTCTAAGTTCTCCCTTAGAAAGAGAATAACTAGGGACGAACTTAGACTAACTTGGGACGAACTTAGACAAACCTTATAATGAGACTAACGCTTGTCTTTTTCGTCCCAAGTTAGTCTCGTTAGTCTCATTATAAGGTTTGTCTAAGTTCGTCCTTAGAAAGAGACTTACTAGGGATGAACTTAGACTAACTTGGGACGAACTTAGACTAACCTTATAATGAGACTAAAGTTTGTCTCTGTTCGTCCCAAGTTAGTCTCGTTAGTCTCATTCTAAGGTTTGTCTAAGTTCGTCCTTAGAAAGAGACTAACTAGGGACGAACTTAGACTAACTTGGGACGAACTGAGACTAACCTTATAATGAGACTAATGTTTGTCTGTGTTCGTCCCAAGTAAGTCTCGTTAGTCTCATTCTAAGGTTTGTCTAAGTTCGCCCTTAGAAAGAGACTAACTAGGGACGAACTTTGACTAACTTGGGACGAACTTAGACTAACCTTATAATGAGACTAACCTTTGTCTTTGTTCGTCCCAAGTTAGTCTCGTTAGTCTCATTCTAGGGTTTATCTAAGTTCGTCCTTAGAAAGAGACTTACTATGGACGAACTTATACTAACTTGGGACGAACTTAGACTAACCTTGTAATGAGACTAAAGTTTGTCTTTGTTCATCCCAGGTTAGTCTCGTTAGTCTCATTCTAAGGTTTGTCTAAGTTCGTCCTTAGAAAGAGACTAACTAGGGACGAACTTAGACTAACTTGGGACGAACTTAGACTAACCTTGTAATGAGACTAACGTTTGTCTTTGTTCGTCCCAAGTTAGTATCGTTAGTCTCATTCTAAGGTTTGTCTAAGTTCGTCCTTAAGAAGAGACTAACTAGGGACGAACTTAGACTAACTTGGGACGAAATTAGACAAACCTTAGAATGAGAGTTTGTCTCGTTAGTCTCATTCTAAGGTTTGTCTAAGTTCGTCCTTAGAAAGAGACTAACTTGGGATGAACTTAGACTAACCTTGTAATGAGACTAACGTTTGTCTTTGTTCGTCCCAAGTTAGTCTCGTTTGTCTCCTTCTAAGGTTTGTCTAACTTCGTCCTTAGAAAGAGACTAACTAGGGACGAACTTAGACTAACCTTATAATGAGACAAACGTTTGTCTTTGTTCGTCCCAAGTTAGTCTCGTTAGTCTCATTATAAGGTTTGTCTAAGTTCGTCCTTAGAAAGAGACTTACTAGGCACGAACTTAGACTAACTTGGGACGAACTTAGACTAACCTTATAATGAGACTAAAGTTTGTCTCTGTTCGTCCCAAGTAAGTCTCGTTAGTCTCATTCTAAGGTTTGTCTAAGTTCGCCCTTAGAAAGAGACTAACTAGGGACGAACTTTGACTAACTTGGGACGAACTTAGACTAACCTTATAATGAGACTAACCTTTGTCTTTGTTCGTCCCAAGTTAGTCTCGTTAGTCTCATTCTAGGGTTTATCTAAGTTCGTCCTTAGAAAGAGACTTACTATGGACGAACTTATACTAACTTGGGACGAACTTAGACTAACCTTGTAATGAGACTAAAGTTTGTCTTTGTTCATCCCAGGTTAGTCTCGTTAGTCTCATTCTAAGGTTTGTCTAAGTTCGTCCTTAGAAAGAGACTAACTAGGGACGAACTTAGACTAACTTGGGACGAACTTAGACTAACCTTGTAATGAGACTAACGTTTGTCTTTGTTCGTCCCAAGTTAGTATCGTTAGTCTCATTCTAAGGTTTGTCTAAGTTCGTCCTTAAGAAGAGACTAACTAGGGACGAACTTAGACTAACTTGGGACGAAATTAGACAAACCTTAGAATGAGAGTTTGTCTCGTTAGTCTCATTCTAAGGTTTGTCTAAGTTCGTCCTTAGAAAGAGACTAACTTGGGATGAACTTAGACTAACCTTGTAATGAGACTAACGTTTGTCTTTGTTCGTCCCAAGTTAGTCTCGTTTGTCTCCTTCTAAGGTTTGTCTAACTTCGTCCTTAGAAAGAGACTAACTAGGGACGAACTTAGACTAACTTGGGACGAACTTAGACAAAACTTATAATGAGACTAACGCTAGTCTTTGTTCGTCCCAAGTTAGTCTCGTTAGTCTCATTATAAGGTTTGTCTAAGTTCGTCCTTAGAAAGAGACTTACTAGGGATGAACTTAGACTAACTTGGGACGAACTTAGACTAACCTTATAATGAGACTAAAGTTTGTCTCTGTTCGTCCCAAGTTAGTCTCGTTAGTCTCATTCTAAGGTTTGTCTAAGTTCGTCCTTAGAAAGAGACTAACAAGGGACGAACTTAGACTAACTTGGGACGAACTTAGACTAACCTTATAATGAGACTAACGTTTGTCTTTGTTCGTCCCAAGTAAGTCTCGTTAGTCTCATTCTAAGGTTTGTCTAAGTTCGTCCTTAGAAAGAGACTTACTATGGACGAACTTATACTAACTTGGGACGAACTTAGACTAACCTTGTAATGAGACTAAAGTTTGTCTTTGTTCGTCCCAAGTTAGTCTCGTTAGTCTCATTCTAAAGTTTGTCTAAGTTCGTCCTTAGAAAGAGACTAACTAGGGACGAACTTAGACTAACTTGGGACGAACTTAGACTAACCTTGTAATGAGACTAACGTTTGTCTTTGTTCGTCCCAAGTTAGTCTCGTTAGTCTCATTCTAGGGTTTATCTAAGTTCGTCCTTAGATAGAGACTTACTATGGACGAACTTATACTAACTTGGGACGAACTTAGACTAACCTTGTAATGAGACTAAAGTTTGTCTTTGTTCGTCCCAAGTTAGTCTCGTTAGTCACATTCTAAGGTTTGTCTAAGTTCGTCCTTAGAAAGAGACTAACTAGGGACGAACTTAGACTAACTTGGGACGAACTTAGACTAACCTTGTAATGAGACTAACGTTTGTCTTTGTTCGTCCCAAGTTAGTATCGTTAGTCTCATTCTAAGGTTTGTCTAAGTTCGTCCTTAAGAAGAGACTAACTAGGGACGAACTTAGACTAACTTGGGACGAAATTAGACAAACCTTAGAATGAGAGTTTGTCTCGTTAGTCTCATTCTAAGGTTTGTCTAAGTTCGTCCTTAGAAAGAGACTAACTAGGGACGAACTTAGACTAACTTAGGACGAACTTAGACTAACCTTGTAATGAGACTAACGTTTGTCTTTGTTCGTCCCAAGTTAGTATCGTTAGTCTCATTCTAAGGTTTGTCTAAGTTCGTCCTTAAGAAGAGACTAACTAGGGACGAACTTAGACTAACTTGGGACGAACTTAGACAAACCTTAGAATGAGAGTTTGTCTCGTTAGTCTCATTCTAAGGTTTGTCTAAGTTCGTCCTTAGAAAGAGACTAACTTGGGATGAACTTAGACTAACCTTGTAATGACACTAACGTTTGTCTTTGTTCGTCCCAAGTTAGTCTCGTTTGTCTCCTTCTAAGGTTTGTCTAACTTCGTCCTTAGAAAGAGACTAACTAGGTACGAACTTAGACTAACTTGAGACGAACTTAGACTAACCTTAGAATGAGAATAAAGTTTGTCTTTGTTCGTTTCAAGTTAGTCTCGTTAGTCTAATTCTAAGGTTTGTCTAAGTTCTCCCTTAGAAAGAGAATAACTAGGGACGAACTTAGACTAACTTGGTACGAACTTGGACAAACCTTATAATGAGACTAACGCTTGTCTTTTTCGTCCCAAGTTAGTCTCGTTAGTCTCATTATAAGGTTTGTCTAAGTTCGTCCTTAGAAAGAGACTTACTAGGGACGAACTTAGACTAACTTGGGACGAACTTAGACTAACCTTATAATGAGACTAAAGTTTGTCTCTGTTCGTCCCAAGTTAGTCTCGTTAGTCTCATTCTAAGGTTTGCCTAAGTTCGTCCTTAGAAAGAGACTAACTAGGGACGAACTTAGACTAACTTGGGACGAACTGAGATTAACCTTATAATGAGACTAATGTTTGTCTTTGTTCGTCCCAAGTAAGTCTCGTTAGTCTCATTCTAAGGTTTGTCTAAGTTCGCCCTTAGAAAGAGACTAACTAGGGACGAACTTTGACTAACTTGGGACGAACTTAGACTAACCTTATAATGAGACTAACGTTTGTCTTTGTTCGTCCCAAGTTAGTCTCGTTAGTCTCATTCTAGGGTTTATCTAAGTTCGTCCTTAGAAAGAGACTTACTATGGACGAACTTATACTAACTTGGGACGAACTTAGACTAACCTTGTAATGAGACTAAAGTTTGTCTTTGTTCGTCCCAGCTTAGTCTCGTTAGTCTCATTCTAAGGTTTGTCTAAGTTCGTCCTTAGAAAGAGACTAACTAGGGACGAACTTAGACTAACTTGGGACGAACTTAGACTAACCTTGTAATGAGACTAACGTTTGTCTTTGTTCGTCCCAAGTTAGTATCGTTAGTCTCATTCTAAGGTTTGTCTAAGTTCGTCCTTAAGAAGAGACTAACTAGGGACGAACTTAGACTAACTTGGGACGAAATTAGACAAACCTTAGAATGAGAGTTTGTCTCGTTAGTCTCATTCTAAGGTTTGTCTAAGTTCGTCCTTAGAAAGAGACTAACTTGGGATGAACTTAGACTAACCTTGTAATGAGACTAACGTTTGTCTTTGTTCGTCCCAAGTTAGTCTCGTTTGTCTCCTTCTAAGGTTTGTCTAACTTCGTCCTTAGAAATAGACTAACTAGGGACGAACTTAGACTAACTTGGGACGAACTTAGACAAAACTTATAATGAGACTAACGCTTGTCTTTGTTCGTCCCAAGTTAGTCTCGTTAGTCTCATTATAAGGTTTGTCTAAGTTCGTCCTTAGAAAGAGACTTACTAGGGATGAACTTAGACTAACTTGGGACGAACTTAGACTAACCTTATAATGAGACTAAAGTTTGTCTCTGTTCGTCCCAAGTTAGTCTCGTTAGTCTCATTCTAAGGTTTGTCTAAGTTCGTCCTTAGAAAGAGACTAACAAGGGACGAACTTTGACTAACTTGGGACGAACTTAGACTAACCTTATAATGAGACTAACGTTTGTCTTTGTTCGTCCCAAGTAAGTCTCGTTAGTCTCATTCTAAGGTTTGTCTAAGTTCGTCCTTAGAAAGAGACTTACTATGGACGAACTTATACTAACTTGGGACGAACTTAGACTAACCTTGTAATGAGACTAAAGTTTGTCTTTGTTCGTCCCAAGTTAGTCTCGTTAGTCTCATTCTAAAGTTTATCTAAGTTCGTCCTTAGAAAGAGACTAACTAGGGACGAACTTAGACTAACTTGGGACGAACTTAGACTAACCTTGTAATGAGACTAATGTTTGTCTTTGTTCGTCCCAAGTTAGTCTCGTTAGTCTCATTCTAGGGTTTATCTAAGTTCGTCCTTAGAAAGAGACTTACTATGGACGAACTTATACTAACTTGGGACGAACTTAGACTAACCTTGTAATGAGACTAAAGTTTGTCTTTGTTCGTCCCAAGTTAGTCTCGTTAGTCACATTCTAAGGTTTGTCTAAGTTCGTCCTTAGAAAGAGACTAACTAGGGACGAACTTAGACTAACTTGGGACGAACTTAGACTAACCTTGTAATGAGACTAACGTTTGTCTTTGTTCGTCCCAAGTTAGTATCGTTAGTCTCATTCTAAGGTTTGTCTAAGTTCGTCCTTAAGAAGAGACTAACTAGGGACGAACTTAGACTAACTTGGGACGAAATTAGACAAACCTTAGAATGAGAGTTTGTCTCGTTAGTCTCATTCTAAGGTTTGTCTAAGTTCGTCCTTAGAAAGAGACTAACTAGGGACGAACTTAGACTAACTTAGGACGAACTTAGACTAACCTTGTAATGAGACTAACGTTTGTCTTTGTTCGTCCCAAGTTAGTATCGTTAGTCTCATTCTAAGGTTTGTCTAAGTTCGTCCTTAAGAAGAGACTAACTAGGGACGAACTTAGACTAACTTGGGACGAACTTAGACAAACCTTAGAATGAGAGTTTGTCTCGTTAGTCTCATTCTAAGGTTTGTCTAATTTCGTCCTTAGAAAGAGACTAACTTGGGATGAACTTAGACTAACCTTGTAATGAGACTAACGTTTGTCTTTGTTCGTCCCAAGTTAGTCTCGTTTGTCTCCTTCTAAGGTTTGTCTAACTTCGTCCTTAGAAAGAGACTAACTAGGTACGAACTTAGACTAACTTGAGACGAACTTAGACTAACCTTAGAATGAGAATAAAGTTTGTCTTTGTTCGTTTCAAGTTAGTCTCGTTAGTCTAATTCTAAGGTTTGTCTAAGTTCTCCCTTAGAAAGAGAATAACTAGGGACGAACTTAGACTAACTTGGGACGAACTTAGACAAACCTTATAATGAGACTAACGCTTGTCTTTTTCGTCCCAAGTTAGTCTCGTTAGTCTCATCATAAGGTTTGTCTAAGTTCGTCCTTAGAAAGAGACTTACTAGGGACGAACTTAGACTAACTTGGGACGAACTTAGACTAACCTTATAATGAGACTAAAGTTTGTCTCTGTTCGTCCCAAGTTAGTCTCGTTAGTCTCATTCTAAGGTTTGTCTAAGTTCGTCCTTAGAAAGAGACTAACTAGGGACGAACTTAGACTAACTTGGGACGAACTAAGACTAACCTTATAATGAGACTAATGTTTGTCTTTGTTCGTCCCAAGTAAGTCTCGTTAGTCTCATTCTAAGGTTTGTCTAAGTTCGCCCTTAGAAAGAGACTAACTAGGGACGAGCTTTGACTAACTTGGGACGAACTTAGACTAACCTTATAATGAGACTAACGTTTGTCTTTGTTCGTCCCAAGTTAGTCTCGTTAGTCTCATTCTAGGGTTTATCTAAGTTCGTCCTTAGAAAGAGACTTACTATGGACGAACTTATACTAACTTGGGACGAACTTAGACTAACCTTGTAATGAGACTAAAGTTTGTCTTTGTTCGTCCCAGGTTAGTCTCGTTAGTCTCATTCTAAGGTTTGTCTAAGTTCGTCCTTAAGAAGAGACTAACTAGGGACGAACTTAGACTAACTTGGGACGAAATTAGACAAACCTTAGAATGAGAGTTTGTCTCGTTAGTCTCATTCTAAGGTTTGTCTAAGTTCGTCCTTAGAAAGAGACTAACTTGGGATGAACTTAGACTAACCTTGTAATGAGACTAACGTTTGTCTTTGTTCGTCCCAAGTTAGTCTCGTTTGTCTCCTTCTAAGGTTTGTCTAACTTCGTCCTTAGAAAGAGACTAACCAGGGACGAACTTAGACTAACTGGGGACGAACTTAGACAAAACTTATAATGAGACTAACGCTTGTCTTTGTTCGTCCCAAGTTAGTCTCGTTAGTCTCATTATAAGGTTTGTCTAAGTTCGTCCTTAGAAAGAGACTTACTAGGGATGAACTTAGACTAACTTGGGACGAACTTAGACTAACCTTATAATGAGACTAAAGTTTGTCTCTGTTCGTCCCAAGTTAGTCTCGTTAGTCTCATTCTAAGGTTTGTCTAAGTTCGTCCTTAGAAAGAGACTAACAAGGGACGAACTTAGACTAACTTGGGACGAACTTAGACTAACCTTATAATGAGACTAACGTTTGTCTTTGTTCGTCCCAAGTAAGTCTCGTTAGTCTCATTCTAAGGTTTGTCTAAGTTCGTCCTTAGAAAGAGACTTACTATGGACGAACTTATACTAACTTGGGACGAACTTAGACTAACCTTGTAATGAGACTAAAGTTTGTCTTTGTTCGTCCCAAGTTAGTCTCGTTAGTCTCATTCTAAAGTTTGTCTAAGTTCGTCCTTAGAAAGAGACTAACTAGGGACGAACTTAGACTAACTTGGGACGAACTTAGACTAACCTTGTAATGAGACTAACGTTTGTCTTTGTTCGTCCCAAGTTAGTCTCGTTAGTCTCATTCTAGGGTTTATCTAAGTTCGTCCTTAGAAAGAGACTTACTATGGACGAACTTATACTAACTTGGGACGAACTTAGACTAACCTTGTAATGAGACTAAAGTTTGTCTTTGTTCGTCCCAAGTTAGTCTCGTTAGTCTCATTCTAAGGTTTGTCTAAGTTTGTCCTTAGAAAGAGACTAACTAGGGACTAACTTAGACTAACTTGGGACGAACTTAGCCTAACCTTATAATGAGACTAACGTTTGTCTTTGGTCGTCCCAAGTTAGTCTCGTTAGTCTCATTCTAGGGTTTATCTAAGTTCGTCCTTAGAAAGAGACTTACTATGGACGAACTTATACTAACTTGGGACGAACTTAGACTAACCTTGTAATGAGACTAAAGTTTGTCTTTGTTCGTCCCAAGTTAGTCTCGTTAGTCTCATTCTAAGGTTTGTCTAAGTTCGTCCTTAGAAAGAGACTAACTAGGGACGAACTTAGACTAACTTGGGACGAACTTAGACTAACCTTGTAATGAGACTAACGTTTGTCTTTGTTCGTCCCAAGTTAGTATCGTTAGTCTCATTCTAAGGTTTGTCTAAGTTCGTCCTTAAGAAGAGACTAACTAGGGACGAACTTAGACTAACTTGGGACGAACTTAGACAAACCTTAGAATGAGAGTTTGTCTCCTTAGTCTCATTCTAAGGTTTGTCTAAGTTCGTCCTTAGAAAGAGACTAACTTGGGATGAACTTAGACTAACCTTGTAATGAGACTAACGTTTGTCTTTGTTCGTCCCAAGTTAGTCTCGTTTGTCTCCTTCTAAGGTTTGTCTAACTTCGTCCTTAGAAAGAGACTAACTAGGGACGAACTTAGACTAACCTTATAATGAGACAAACATTTGTCTTTGTTCGTCCCAAGTTAGTCTCGTTAGTCTCATTATAAGGTTTGTCTAAGTTCGTCCTTAGAAAGAGACTTACTAGGGACGAACTTAGACTAACTTGGGACGAACTTAGACTAACCTTATAATGAGACTAAAGTTTGTCTCTGTTCGTCCCAAGTTAGTCTCGTTAGTCTCATTCTAAGGTTTGTCTAAGTTCGTCCTTAGAAAGAGACTAACTGGGGACGAACTTAGAATAACTTGGGACGAACAGAGACAAACTTTAGTCTCATTATAAGGTTACAAACGTTTGTCTTTGTTAGTCCCAAGTTAGTCTCGTTAGTGTCATTCTAAGGTTTGTTTAAGTTCGTCCTTAGAAAGAAACTAACTAGGGACGAACTTAGACTAACTTGGGATGCAATTAGACTAACCTTAGAATGAGAATAAAGTTTGTCTTTGTTCGTTCCAAGTTAGTCTCGTTAGTCTCATTCTAAGGTTTATCTAAGTTCTCCCTTAGAAAGAGAATAACTAGGGACGAACTTAGACTAACTTGGGACGAACTTAGACAAACCTTATAATGAGACTAACGCTTGTCTTTTTCGTCCCAAGGTAGTCTCGGTATTCTCATTATAAGGTTTGTCTAAGTTCGTCCTTAGAAAGAGACTAACTAGGGACGAACTTAGACTAACTTGGGACGAACTTTGACTAACCTTATAATGAGACTAAAGTTTGTCTCTGTTCGTCCCAAGTTAGTCTCGTTAGTCTCATTCTAAGGTTTGTCTACGTTCGTCCTTAGAAAGAGACTAACTAGGGACGAACTTAGACTAACTTGGGACGAACTTAGACTAACCTTATAATGAGACTAACGTTTGTCTTTGTTCGTCCCAAGTTAGTCTCGTTAGTCTCATTCTAAGGTTTGTCTAAGTTCGTCCTTAGAAAGAGACTAACTAGGGACGAACTTAGACTAACTTGGGACGAACTTAGACTAACCTTATAATGAGACTAACGTTTGTCTTTGTTCGTCCCAAGTTAGTCTCGTTAGTCTCATTCTAAGGTTTGTCTAAGTTCGTCCTTAGAAAGAGACTAACTAGGGACGAACTTAGACTAACTTGGGACAAACTTAGACTAACCTTATAATGAGACTAACGTTTGTCTTTGTTCGTCCCAAGTTAGTCTCGTTAGTCTCAGTCTAAGGTTTATCTAAGTTCGTCCATAGAAAGAGACTAACTACGGACGAACTTATACTAACTTGGGACGAACTTAGACTAACCTTGTAATGAGACTAAAGTTTGTCTTTGTTCGTCCCAAGTTAGTCTCGTTAGTCTTATTCTAAGGTTTGTCTAAGTTCGTCCTTAGAAAGAGATTAACTAGGGACGAACTTAGACTAACCTTGTAATGAGACTAACGTTTGTCTTTGTTCGTCCCAAGTTAGTATCGTTAGTCTCATTCTAAGGTTTGTCTAAGTTCGTCCTTAAGAAGAGACTAACTAGGGACGAACTTAGACTAACTTGGGACGAACTTAGACAAACCTTAGAATGAGAGTTTGTCTCGTTAGTCTCATTCTAAGGTTTGTCTAAGTTCGTCCTTAGAAAGAGACTAACTTGGGATGAACTTAGACTAACCTTGTAATGAGACTAACGTTTGTCTTTGGTCGTCCCAAGTTAGTCTCGTTTGTCTCCTTCTAAGGTTTGTCTAACTCCGTCCTTTGAAAGAGACTAACTAGGGACGAACTTAGACTAAGTTGGGACGAACTTAGATTGACCATGTAATGAGACTAACGTTTGTGTTTGTTTGTCCCAAGTTAGTCTCGTTAGTCTCATTCTAAGGTTTGTCTAAGTTCTTCCTTAGAAAGAGACTAACTAGGGACGAAATTAGACAAACCTTATAATGAGACAAACGTTTGTCTTTGTTCGTCCCAAGTTATTCTCGTTAGTCTCATTCTAAGGTTTGTTTAAGTTCGTCCTTAGAAAGAAACCAACAAGGGACGAACTGAAATAAAGTTTGTCTTTGTTCGTTCCAAGTTAGTCTCGTTAGTCTCATTCTAAGGTTTGTCTAAGTTCTCCCTTAGAAAGAGAATAACTAGGGACGAATTTAGACTAACTTGGGAAGAACTTAGACAAACCTTATAATGAGACTAACGCTTGTCTTTTTCGTCCCAATTTAGTCTCGTTAGTCTCATTATAAGGTTTGTCTAAGTTCATCCTTAGAAAGAGACTAACTAGGGACGAACTTAGACTAACTTGGGACGAACTTAGACTAACCTTATAATGAGACTAACGTTTGTCTTTGTTCGTCCCAAGTTAGTCTCGTTAGTCTCATTCTAAGGTTTATCTAAGTTCGTCCTTAGAAAAAGGCTAACTAGGGACGAACTTAGACTAACCTTATAATGAGACTAACGTTTGTCTTTGTTCGTCCCAAGTTAGTCTCGTTAGTCTCATTCTAAGGTTTATCTAAGTTCGTCCTTAGAAAGATACTAACTATGGACGAACTTATACTAACTTGGGACGAACTTAGACTAACCTTGTAATGAGACTAAAGTTTGTCTTTATTCGTCCCAAGTTAGTCTTGTTAGTCTCATTCTAAGGTTTGTCTAAGTTCGTCCTTAGAAAGAGACTAACTAGGGACGAAGTTAGACAAACCTTATAATGAGACAAACGTTTGTCTTTGTTCGTCCCAAGTTATTCTCGTTAGTCTCATTCTAATGTTTGTTTAAGTTCGTCCTTAGAAAGAAACTAACTAGGGACGAACTTAGACTAACTTGGGACGAACTTAGACTAACCTTAGAATGAGAATAAAGTTTGTCTTTGTTCGTTCCAAGTTAGTCTCGTTAGTCTCATTCTAAGGTTTGTCTAACTTCTCCCTTAGAAAGAGAATAACTAGGGACGAATTAAGACTAACTTGGGACGAACTTAGACAAACCTTATAATGAGACTAACGCTTGTCTTTTTCGTCCCAAGTTAGTCTCGTTAGTCTCATTATAAGGTTTGTCTAAGTTCGTCCTTAGAAAGAGACTAACTAGGGACGAACTTAGACTAACTTGGGACGAACTTAGACTAACCTTATAATGAGACTAAAGTTTGTCTCTGTTCGTCCCAAGTTAGTCTCGTTAGTCTCATTCTAAGGTTTGTCTAAGTTCGTCCTTAGAAAGAGACTAACTTGGGACGAACATAGACTAACCTTATAATGAGACTAACGTTTGTCTTTGTTCGTCCCAAGTTGGTCTCGTTAGTCTCATTCTAAGGTTTGTCTAAGTTCGTCCTTAGAAAGAGACTAACTAGGGACGAACTTAGACTAACTTGGGACGAACTTAGACTAACCTTATAATGAGACTAACGTTTGTCTTTGTGTGTCCCAAGTGAGTCTCGTTTGTCTCCTTCTAAGGTTTGTATAACTTCGTCCTTAGAAAGAGACTAACTAGGGACGGACTTAGACTGACCTTGTAATGAGACTAACGTTTGTGTTTGTTCGTCCCAAGTTAGTCTCGTTAGTCTCATTCTAAGGTTTGTCTAAGTTCGTCCTTAGAAAGAGACTAACTGGGGACAAAGTTAGACAAACCTTATAATGAGACAAACGTTTGTCTTTGTTCGTCCCAAGTTAGTCTCGTTAGTCTCATTCTAAGGTTTGTTTAAGTTCGTCCTTAGAAAGAAACTAACTAGGGACGAACTTAGACTAACTTGGGACGCACTTAGACTAACCTTAGAATGAGAATAAAGTTTGTCTCTGTTCGTCCCAAGTTAGTCTCGTTAGTCTCATTCTAAGGTTTGTTTAAGTTCGTCCTTAGAAAGAAACTAACTAGGGACGAACTTAGACTAACTTGGGACGCACTTAGACTAACCTTAGAATGAGAATAAAGTTTGTCTCTGTTCGTCCCAAGTTAGTCTCGTTAGTCTCATTCTAAGGTTTATCTAAGTTCTCCCTTAGAAAGAGAATAACTAGGGACGAACTTAGACTAACTTGGGACGAACTTAGACAAACCTTATAATGAGACTAACGCTTGTCTTTGTTCGTCCCAAGTTAGTCTCGTTAGTCTCATTATAAGGTTTGTCTAAGTTCGTCCTTAGAAAGAGACTAACTAGGGACGAACTTAGACTAACTTGGGACGAACTTAGACTAACCTTATAATGAGACTAAAGTTTGTCTCTGTTCGTCCCAAGTTAGTCTCGTTAGTCTCATTCTAAGGTTTGTCTACGTTCGTCCTTAGAAAGAGACTAACTAGGGACGAACTTAGACTAACTTGGGACGAACTTAGACTAACCTTATAATGAGACTAACGTTTGTCTTTGTTCGTCCCAAGTTAGTCTCGTTAGTCTCATTCTAAGGTATGTCTAAGTTCGTCCTTAGAAAGAGACTAACTAGGGACGAACTTAGACTAACTTGGGACGAACTTAGACTAACCTTATAATGAGACTAACGTTTGTCTTTGTTCGTCCCAAGTTAGTCTCGTTAGTCTCATTCTAAGGTTTATCTAAGTTCGTCCTTAGAAAGAGACTAACTATGGACGAACTTATACTAACTTGGGACGAACTTAGACTAACCTTGTAATGAGACTAAAGTTTGTCTTTGTTCGTCCCAAGTTAGTCTCGTTAGTCTTATTCTAAGGTTTGTCTAAGTTCGTCCTTAGAAAGAGATTAACTAGGGACGAACTTAGACTAACTTGGGACGAACTTTAGACTAAGCTTGTAATGAGACTAACGTTTGTCTTTGTTCGTCCCAAGTTAGTATCGTTAGTCTCATTCTAAGGTTTGTCTAAGTTGTCCTTAAAAAGAGACTAACTAGGGACGAACTTAGACTAACTTGGGACGAACTTAGACAAACCTTAGAATCAGAGTTTGTCTCGTTAGTCTCATTCTAAGGTTTGTCTAAGTTCGTCCTTAGAAAGAGACTAACTTGGGATGAACTTAGACTAACCTTGTAATGAGACTAACGTTTTGTCTTTGTTCGTCCCAAGTTAGTCTCGTTTGTCTCCTTCTAAGGTTTGTCTAACTTCGTCCTTAGAAGGAGACTAACTAGGGACGAACTTAGACTAAGTTGGGACGAACTTAGATTGACCTTGTAATGAGACTAACGTTTGTGTTTGTTCGTCCCAAGTTAGTCTCGTTAGTCTCATTCTAAGGTTTGTCTAAGTTCGTCCTTAGAAAGAGACTAACTAGGGACGAAATTAGACAAACCTTATAATGAGACAAAAGTTTGTCTTTGTTCGTCCCAAGTTATTCTCGTTAGTCTCATTCTAAGGTTTGTTTAAGTTCGTCCTTAGAAAGAAACCAACAAGGGACGAACTGAAATAAAGTTTGTCTTTGTTCGTTCCAAGTTAGTCTCGTTAGTCTCATTCTAAGGTTTGTCTAAGTTCTCCCTTAGAAAGAGAATAACTAGGGACGAATTTAGACTAACTTGGGAAGAACTTAGACAAACCTTATAATGAGACTAACGCTTGTCTTTTTCGTCCCAAGTTAGTCTCGTTAGTCTCATTATAAGGTTTGTCTAAGTTCATCCTTAGAAAGAGACTAACTAGGGACGAACTTAGACTAACTTGGGACGAACTTAGACTAACCTTATAATGAGACTAAAGTTTGTCTCTGTTCGTCCCAAGTTAGTCTCGTTAGTTTCATTCTAAGGTTTGTCTAAGTTCGTCCTTAGAAAAAGACTAACTAGGGACGAACTTAGACTAACTTGGGACGAACTTAGACTAACCTTATAATGAGACTAACGTTTGTCTTTGTGTGTCCCAAGTGAGTCTCGTTTGTCTCCTTCTAAGGATTATCTAACTTCGTCCTTAGAAAGAGACTAACTAGGGACGAACTTAGACTAAGTTGGGACGAACTTAGACTTACCTTGTAATGAGACTAACGTTTGTGTTTGTTCGTCCCAAGTTAGTCTTGTAGTCTCATTCTAAGGTTTGTCTAAGTTCGTCCTTAGAAAGAGACTAACTAGGGACGAAATTAGACAAACCTTATAATGAGACAAACGTTTGTCTTTCTTCGTCCCAAGTTAGTCTCGTTAATCTCATTCTAAGGTTTGTTTAAGTTCGTCCTTAGAAAGAAACTAACTAGGGACGAACTTTGACTAACTTTTGATGAACTTAGACTAACCTTAGTATGAGAATAAAGTTTGTCTTTGTTCGTTCCAAGTTAGTCTCGTTAGTCTCATTCTAAGGTTTGTCTAAGTTCTCCCTTAGAAAGAGAATAACTAGGGACGAACTTAGACTAACTTGGGACGAACTTAGACAAACCTTATAATGAGACTAACGCTTGTCTTTTTCGTCCCAAGTTAGTCTCAATAGTCTCGTTATAATGTTTGTCTAAGTTCGTCCTTAGAAAGAGACTAACTAGGGATGAACTTAGACTAACTTGGGACGAACTTAGACTAACCTTATAATGAGACTAAAGTTTGTCTCTGTTCGTCCCGAGTTAGTCTCGTTAGTCTCATTCTAAGGTTTGTCTACGTTCGTCCTTAGAAAGAGACTAACTAGGGACGAACTTAGACTAACTTGGGACGAACTTAGACTAACCTTATAATGAGACTAACGTTTGTCTTTGTTCGTCCCAAGTTAGTCTCGTTAGTCTCATTCTAAGGTTTGTCTAAGTTCGTCCTTAGAAAAAGGCTAACAAGGGACGAACTTAGACTAACCTTATAATGAGACTAACGTTTGTCTTTGTTCGTCCCAAGTTAGTCTCGTTAGTCTCATTCTAAGGTTTATCTAAGTTCGTCCTTAGAAAGAGACTAACTATGGACGAACTTATACTAACTTGGGACGAACTTAGACTAACCTTGTAATGAGACTAAAGTTTGTCTTTATTCGTCCCAAGTTAGTCTCGTTAGTCTCATTCTAAGGTTTGTCTAAGTTCGTCCTTAGAAAGAGACTAACTAGGGATGAAGTTAGACAAACCTTATAATGAGACAAACGTTTGTCTTTGTTCGTCCCAAGTTATTCTCGTTAGTCTCATTCTAATGTTTGTTTAAGTTCGTCCTTAGAAAGAAACTAACTAGGGACGAACTTAGACTAACTTGGGACGAACTTAGACTAACCTTAGAATGAGAATAAAGTTTGTCTTTGTTCGTTCCAAGTAAGTCTCGTTAGTCTCATTCTAAGGTTTGTCTACGTTCGTCCTTAGAAAGAGACTAACTAGGGACGAACTTAGACTAACTTGGGACGAACTTAGAGTAACCTTATAATGAGACTAACTTTTGTCTTTGTTCGTCCCAAGTTAGTCTCGTTAGTCACATTCTAAGGTTTGTCTAAGTTCGTCCTCAGAAAGAGACTAACTAGGGACGAACTTAGACTAACTTGGGACGAACTTAGACTAACCTTATAATGAGACTAACGTTTGTCTTTGTTCGTCCCAAGTTAGTCTCGTTAGTCTCATTCTAAGGTTTATCTAAGTTCGTCCTTAGAAAGAGACTAACTAGGGACGTACTTATACTAACTTGGGACGAACTTAGACTAACCTTGTAATGAGTTTAAAGGTTGTCTTTGTTTGTCCCAAGTTAGTCTCGTTAGTGTCATTCTAAGGTTTGTCTAAGTTCGTCCTTAGAAAGAGACTAACTAGGGACGAACTTAGACTAACTTGGGACGAACTTAGACTAACCTTGTAATGAGACTAACTTTTGTCTTTGTTCGTCCCAAGTTAGTATCGTTAGTCTCATTCTAAGGTTTGTCTAAGTTCGTCCTTAAGAAGAGACTAACTAGGGACGAACTTAGACTAACTTCGGATGAACTTAGACAAACCTTAGAATGAGAGTTTGTCTCGTTAGTCTCATTCTAAGGTTTGTCTAAGTTCGTCCTTAGAAAGAGACTAACTTGGGATGAACTTAGACTAACCTTGTATTGAGACTAACGTTTGTCTTTGTTCGTCCCAAGTTTGTCTCGTTAGTCTCATTCTAAGGTTTGTTTAAGTTCGTCGTTAGAAAGAAACTAACTAGGGACGAAGTTAGACAAACCTTATAATGAGACAAACGTTTGTCTTTCTTCGTCCCAAGTTAGTCTCGTTTGTCTCATTCTAAGGTTTGTCTAAGTTCTCCCTTAGAAAGAGAATAACTAAGGACGAACTTAGACTAACTTGGGATGAACTTAGACTAACCTTAGAATGAGAATAAAGTTTGTCTTTGTTCGTTCCAAGTTAGTCTCGTTAGTCTCATTCTAAGGTTTGTCTAAGTTCGTCCTTAGAAAGAGACTAACTAGGGACGAAGTTAGACAAACCTTATAATGAGACAAACGTTTGTGTTTGTTCGTACCAAGTTAGTCTCGTTAGTCTCATTCTAAGGTTTGTTTAAGGTCGTCCTTAGAAAGAAACTAACTAGGGACGAACTTAGACTAACTTGGGATGAACTTAGACTGACCTTAGAATGAGAATAAAGTTTGTCTTTGTTCGTTCCAAGTTAGTCTCGTTAGTCTCATTCTAAGGTTTGTCTAAGTTCTCCCTTAGAAAGAGAATAACTAGGGACGAACTTAGACAAACCTTATAATGAGACAAACGTTTGTCTTTGTTCGTCCCAAGTTAGTCTCGTTAGTCTCATTCTAAGGTTTATCTAAGTTCGTCCTTAGAAGGAGACTACCTATGGACGAAATTATACTAACTTGGGACGAACTTATACTAACCTTGTAATGAGACTAAAGTTTGTCTTTGTTCGTCCCAAGTTAGTCTCGTTAGTCTAATTCTAAGGTTTGTCTAAGTTCGTCCTTAGAAAGAGACTAACTAGGGACGAACTTAGACTAACTTGGGACGAACTTAGACTAACCTTATAATGAGACTAACGTTTGTCTTTGTTCGTCCCAAGTTGGTCTCGTTAATCTCATTTTAAGGTTTGTCTAAGTTCGTCCTTAGAAAGAGACTAACTTGGGACGAACTTAGACTAATTTGGGACGGACTTAGACTAATCTTATAATGAGACTAACGTTTGTCTTTGTTCGTCCCAAGTTAGTCTCGTTAGTCTCATTCTAAGGTTTATCTAAGTTCGTCCTTAGAAGGAGACTGACTATGGACGAACTTATACTAACTTGGGACGAACTTAGACTAACCTTGTAATGAGACTAACGTTTGTCTTTGTTCGTCCCAAGTTAGTCTCGTTAGTCTCATTCTTAGGTTTGTCTAAGTTCGTCCTTAAGAAGAGACTAACTAGGGACGAACTTAGACTAACTTGGGACGAACTTAGACAAACCTTTGAATCAGAGTTTGTCACGTTAGTCTCATTCTAAGGTTTGTCTAAGTTCGTCCTTAGAAAGAGACTAACTTGGGACGAACTTAGACTAACCCTGTAATGAGACTAACGTTTGTCTTTGTTCGTCCCAAGTTAGTTTCGTTAGTCTCCTTCTAAGGTTTGTCTAAGTTCGTCCTTAGAAAGAGACTAACTATGGACGAACTTATTCTAACTTGGGACGAACTTAGACTAACCTTGTAATGAGACTAACGTTTGTCTTTGTTCGTCCCAAGTTAGTCTCGTTAGTCTCATTCTAAGGTTTGTTTAAGTTCGTCCTCAGAAAGAGACTACTTAGGGACGAACTTAGACTAACTTGGGACGAACTTAGACTAACCTTATAATGAGACTAACGTTTGTCTTTGTTCGTCCCAAGTTGGTCTCGTTAGTCTCATTCTAAGGTTTGTTTAAGTTCGTCCTCAGAAAGAGACTACTTAGGGATGAACTTAGACTAACTTGGGACGAACTTAGACAAACCTTAGAATGAGACTTTGTCTCGTTAGTCTCATTCTAAGGTTTGTCTAAGTTCGTCCTTAGAAAGAGACTAACTTGGGACGAACTTAGACTAACCTTGTAATGAGACTAACGTTTGTCTTTGTTCGTCCCAAGTTAGTCTCGTTAGTCTCATTCTAAGGTTTGTCTAAGTTCGTCCTTAGAAAGAGACTAACTGGGGATGAACTTAGATTAACATGGGACGAACTTAGACTAACCTTGTAATGAGACTAACGTTTGTGTTTGTTCATCCCAAGTTAGTCTCGTTAGTCTCATTCTAAGGTTTGTCTAAGTTCTCCCTTAGAAAGAGAATAACTAGGGACGAACTTAGACTCACTTGGGACGAACTTAGACAAACCTTATAATGAGACTAACGCTTGACTTTGTTCGTCCCAAGTTAGTCTCGTTAGTCTCATTATAAGGTTTGTCTAAGTTCGTCCTTAGAAAGAGACTAACTAGGGACGAACTTAGACTAACTTGGGACGAACTTAGAATAACCTTATAATGAGACTAAAGTTTGTCTTTGTTCGTCCCAAGTTAGTCTCGTTAGTCTCATTCTAAGGTTTGTCTAAGTTCGTCCTTAGAAAGAGACTAACTAGGGACGAACTTAGACTAACTTGGGACGAACCTAGACTAACCTTATAATGAGACTAACGTTTGTCTTTGCTCGTCCCAAGTTAGTCTCGTTAGTCTCATTCTAAGGTTTGTCTAAGTTGGTCCTTAGAAAGAGACTAACTAGGGACGAACTTAGACTAACTTGGGACGAACTTAGACTAACCTTATAATGAGACTAACGTTTGTCTTTGTTCGTCCCAAGTTAGTCTCGTTAGTCTCATTCTA
This sequence comes from Rhodiola chrysanthemifolia, assembly GCA_033675395.1. Lineage (NCBI taxonomy): Eukaryota > Viridiplantae > Streptophyta > Magnoliopsida > Saxifragales > Crassulaceae > Rhodiola > Rhodiola chrysanthemifolia. The sequence continues at coordinate 1,171,195 of CM066204.1, forward strand.
AGGTTTATCTAAGTTCCTCCTTTGAAAGAGACTAACTACGGACGAACTTATACTAACTTGGGACGAACTTAGACTAACCTTGTAATGAGACTAACGTTTGTCTTTGTTCGTCCCAAGTTAGTCTCGTTAGTCTCATTCTAAGGTTTGTCTAAGTTCGTCCTTAGAAAGAGACTAACTAGGGACGAACTTAGACTAACTTGGGACGAACTTAGACTAACCTTATAATGAGACTAACGTTTGTCTTTGTTCGTCCCAAGTTAGTCTCGTTAGTCTCATTCTAAGGTTTATCTAAGTTCGTCCTTAGAAAGAGACTAACTATGGATGAACTTATACTAACTTGGGACGAACTTAGACTAACCTTGTAATGAGACTAACGTTTGTCTTTGTTCGTCCCAAGTTAGTCTCGTTAGTCTCATTCTAAGGTTTGTCTAAGTTCGTCCTTAGAAAGGGACTAACTTGGGACGAATTTAGACTAACTTGGGCCGAACTTAGGCAAACCTTATAATGAGACTAACGTTTGTCTTTGTTCGTCCCAAGTTAGTCTCGTTAGTCTCATTCTAAGGTTTGTTTAAGTTCGTCCTTAGAAAGAGACTAACTAGGGACGAACTTAGACTAACTTGGGACGAACTTAGACAACCCTTATAATGAGACTAACGATTGTCTTTGTTCGTCCCAAGTTAGTCTCGTTAGTTTCATTATAAGGTTTGTCTAAGTTCGTCCTTAGAAAGAGACTAACTAGGGACGAACTTAGACTAACTTGGGACGAACTTAGACTAACCTTATAATGAGACTAAAGTTTGTCTCTGTTCGTCCCAAGTTAGTCTCGTTAGTCTCATTCTAAGGTTTGTCTACGTTCGTCCTTAGAAAGAGACCAACTAGGGACGAACTTAGACTAACTTGGGACGAACTTAGACTAACCTTGTAATGAGACTAACTTTTGTCTTTGTTCGTCCCAAGTTAGTATCGTTAGTCTCATTCTAAGGTTTGTCTAAGTTCGTCCTTAAGAAGAGACTAACTAGGGACGAACTTAGACTAACTTCGGATGAACTTAGACAAACCTTAGAATGAGAGTTTGTCTCGTTAGTCTTATTCTAAGGTTTGTCTAAGTTCGTCCTTAGAAAGAGACTAACTTGGGATGAACTTAGACTAACCTTGTAATGAGACTAACGTTTGTCTTTGTTCGTCCCAAGTTAGTCTCGTTAGTCTCATTCTAAGGTTTGTTTAAGTTCGTCCTTAGAAAGAAACTAACTAGGGACGAAATTAGACAAACCTTATAATGAGACAAACGTTTGTCTTTCTTCGTCCCAAGTTAGTCTCGTTAGTCTCATTCTAAGGTTTGTCTAAGTTCTCCCTTAGAAAGAGAATAACTAAGGACGAACTTAGACTAACTTGGGATGAACTTAGACTAACCTTAGAATGAGAATAAAGTTTGTCTTTGTTCGTTCCAAGTTAGTCTCGTTAGTCTCATTCTAAGGTTTGTCTAAGTTCGTCCTTAGAAAGAGACTAACTAGGGACGAAGTTAGACAAACCTTATAATGAGACAAACGTTTGTGTTTGTTCGTCCCAAGTTAGTCTCGTTAGTCTCATTCTAAGGTTTGTTTAAGGTCGTCCTTAGAAAGAAACTAACTAGGGACGAACTTAGACTAACTTGGGATGAACTTAGACTAGCCTTAGAATGAGAATAAAGTTTGTCTTTGTTCGTTCCAAGTTAGTCTCGTTAGTCTCATTCTATGGTTTGTCTAAGTTCTCCCTTAGAAAGAGAATAACTAGGGACGAACTTAGACAAACCTTATAATGAGACAAACGTTTGTCTTTGTTCGTCCCAAGTTAGTCTCGTTAGTCTCATTCTAAGGTTTATCTAAGTTCGTCCTTAGAAGGAGACTAACTATGGACGAAATTATACTAACTTGGGACGAACTTATACTAACCTTGTAATGAGACTAAAGTTTGTCTTTGTTCGTCCCAAGTTAGTCTCGTTAGTCTAATTCTAAGGTTTGTCTAAGTTCGTCCTTAGAAAGAGACTAACTAGGGACGAACTTAGACTAACTTGGGACGAACTTAGACTAACCTTATAATGAGACTAACGTTTGTCTTTGTTCGTTGGTCTCGTTAATCTCATTTTAAGGTTTGTCTAAGTTCGTCCTTAGAAAGAGACTAACTTGGGACGAACTTAGACTAATTTGGGACGGACTTAGACTAATCTTATAATGAGACTAACGTTTGTCTTTGTTCGTCCCAAGTTAGTCTCGTTAGTCTCATTCTAAGGTTTATCTAAGTTCGTCCTTAGAAGGAGACTGACTATGGACGAACTTATACTAACTTGGGACGAACTTAGACTAACCTTGTAATGAGACTAACGTTTGTCTTTGTTCGTCCCAAGTTAGTCTCGTTAGTCTCATTCTTAGGTTTGTCTAAGTTCGTCCGTAAGAAGAGACTAACTAGGGACGAACTTAGACTAACTTGGGACGAACTTAGACAAACCTTTGAATCAGAGTTTGTCACGTTAGTCTCATTCTAAGGTTTGTCTAAGTTCGTCCTTAGAAAGAGACTAACTTGGGACGAACTTAGACTAACCCTGTAATGAGACTAACGTTTGTCTTTGTTCGTCCCAAGTTAGTTTCGTTAGTCTCCTTCTAAGGTTTGTCTAAGTTCGTCCTTAGAAAGAGACTAAATATGGACGAACTTATTCTAACTTGGGACGAACTTAGACTAACCTTGTAATGAGACTAACGTTTGTCTTTGTTCGTCCCAAGTTAGTCTCGTTAGTCTCATTCTAAGGTTTGTTTAAGTTCGTCCTTAGAAAGAGACTACTTAGGGACGAACATAGACTAACTTGGGACGAACTTAGACTAACCTTATAATGAGACTAACGTTTGTCTTTGTTCGTCCCAAGTTGGTCTCGTTAATCTCATTATAAGGTATGTCTAAGTTCGTCCTTAGAAAGAGACTAACTAGGGACGAACTTAGACTAACTTGGGACGAACTTAGACTAACCTTATAATGAGACTAACGTTTGTCTTTGTTCGTCCCAAGTTAGTCTCGTTAGTCTCATTCTATGGTTTATCTAAGTTCTTCCTTAGAAAGAAACTAACTATGGACGAACTTATACTAACTTGGGACGAACTTATACTAACCTTGTAATGAGACTAAAGTTTGTCTTTGTTCGTCCCCTGTTAGTCTCGTTAGTCTCATTCTAAGGTTTGTCTAAGTTCGTCCTTAGAAAGAGACTAACTAGGGACGAACTTAGACTAACTTGGGACGAAATTAGACTAACCTTGTAATGAGACTAACGTTTCTCTTTGTTCGTCCGAAGTTAGTCTCGTTAGTCTCATTCTAAGGTTTGTCTAAGTTCGTCTTTATAAAGAGACTAACTAGGGACGAACTTAGACTAACTTGGGACGAACTTAGACTAACTTTGTAATGAGACTAACGTTTGTCTTTGTTCGTCCCAAGTTAGTCTCGTTAGTCTCATTCTAAGGTTTGTCTAAGTTCGTCCTTAAGAAGAGACTAACTAGAGACGAACTTAGACAAACTTGGGACGAACTTAGACAAACCTTAGAATGAGAGTTTGTCTCGTTTGTCTCATTCTAAGGTTTGTCTAAGTTCGTCCTTAGAAAGAGACTAACTTGGGACGAATTTAGACTAACTTGGGACGGACTTAGACTAACCTTATAATGAGACTAACGTTTGTCTTTGTTCGTCCCAAGTTAGTCTCGTTAGTCTCATTCTAAGGTTTGTCTAAGTTCGTCCTTAGAAAGAGACTAACTAGGGATGAACTTAGACTAACTTGGGACGAACCTAGACTAACCTTATAATGAGACTAACGTTTGTCTTTGCTCGTCCCAAGTTAGTCTCGTTAGTCTCATTCTAAGGTTTGTCTAAGTTCGTCCTTAGAAAGAGACTAACTAGGGACGAACTTTGACTAACTTGGGACGAACTTAGACTAACCTTATAATGAGACTAACGTTTGTCTTTGTTCGTCCCAAGTTAGTCTCGTTAGTCTCATTCTAAGGTTTATCTAAGTTGCTCCTTTGAAAGAGACTAACTACGGACGAACTTATACTAACTTGGGACGAACTTAGACTAACCTTGTAATGAGACTAACGTTTGTCTTTGTTCGTCCCAAGTTAGTCTCGTTAGTCTCATTCTAAGGTTTGTCTAAGTTCGTCCTTAGAAAGAGACTAACTAGGGACGAACTTAGACTAACTTGGGACGAACTTAGACTAACCTTATAATGAGACAAACGTTTGTCATTGTTCGTCCCAAGTTAGTCTCGTTAGTCTCATTCTAAGGTTTATCTAAGTTCGTCCTTAGAAAGAGACTAACTATGGACGAACTTATACTAACTTGGGACGAACTTAGACTAACCTTGTAATGAGACTAACGTTTGTGTTTGTTCGTCCCAAGTTAGTCTCGTTAGTCTCATTCGAAGGTTTGTCTAAGTTCGTCCTTAGAAAGAGACTAACTAGGGACGAATTTAGACTAACTTGGGCCGAACTTAGACAAACCTTATAATGAGACTAACGTTTGTCTTTGTTCGTCCCAAGTTAGTCTCGTTAGTCTCATTCTAAGGTTTGTTTAAGTTCGTCCTTAGAAAGAGACTAACTAGGGACGAACTTAGACTAACTTGGGACGAACTTAGACAACCCTTATAATGAGACTAACGATTGTCTTTGTTCGTCCCAAGTTAGTCTCCTTAGTCTCATTCTAAGGTTTGTTTCAGTTCGTCCTTAGAAAGAAACTAACTAGGGACGAACTTAGACTAACTTGGGATGAACTTAGACAAACCTTATAATGAGACTAACGTTTGTCTTTGTTCGTCCCAAGTTAGTCTCGTTAGTCTCATTCTACGGTTTGTCTAAGTTCCTCCTTAGAAAGAGACTAACTAGGGACGAACTTAGACTAACTTGGGACGAACTTAGCCAAACCTTATAATGAGACTAACGTTTGTCTTTGTTCGTCCCAAGTTAGTCTCGTTAGTCTCATTCTAAGGTTTGTTTAAGTTTGTCCTTAGAAAGAAACTAACTAGGGACGAACTTAGACTAACTTGTGACGAACTTAGACAAACCTTATAATGGGACTAATGTTTGTCTTTGTTCGTCCAAAGTTAGTCTCGTTAGTCTCATTCTAAGGTTTGTCTAAGTTCATCCTTAGAAAGAGACTAACTAGGGACGAACTTAGACTAACTTGGGACGAAATTAGACTAACCTTGTAATGAGACTGACGTTTGTCTTTGTTCGTCCCAAGTTAGTCTCGTTAGTCTCATTCTAAGGTTTGTCTAAGTTCGTCCTTAGAAAGAGACTAACTAGGGACGAACTTAGACTAACTTGGGACGAACTTAGACTAACCTTGTAATGAGACTAACGTTTGTCTTTGTTCGTCCCAAGTTAGTCTCGTTAGTCTCATTCTAAGGTTTGTCTAAGTTCGTCCTTAAGAAGAGACTAACTAGAGACGAACTTAGAATAACTTGGGACGAACTTAGACAAACCTTAGAATGAGAGTTTGTCTCGTTTGTCTCATTCTAAGGTTTGTCTAAGTTCGTCCTTAGAAAGAGACTAACTTGGGACGAACTTAGACTAACTTGGGACGAAATTAGACTAACCTTGTAATGAGACTAACATTTGTCTTTGTTCGTCCCAAGTTAGTCTCGTTAGTCTCATTCTAAGGTTTGTCTAAGTTCGTCCTTAGAAAGAGACTAACTATGGACGAACTTATACTAACTTGGGACGAACTTAGACTAACCTTGTAATGAGACTAACGTTTGTCTTTGTTCGTCCCAAGTTAGTCTCGTTAGTCTCATTCTAAGGTTTGTCTAAGTTCGTCCTTAGAAAGGGACTAACTAGGGACGAACTTAGACTAACTTGGGACGAACTTAGACTAACCTTATAATGAGACTAACGTTTGTCTTTGTTCGTCCCAAGTTAGTCTCGTTAGTCTCATTCTAAGGTTTATCTAAGTTCGTCCTTAGAAGGAGACTAACTATGGACGAACTTATACTAACTTGGGACGAACTTAGACTAACCTTGTAATGAGACTAACGTTTGTCTTTGTTCGTCCCAAGTTAGTCTCGTTAGTCTCATTCTAAGGTTTGTTTAAGTTCGTCCTCAGAAAGAGACTACTTAGGGACGAACTTAGACTAACTTGGGACGAACTTAGACAAACCTTAGAATGAGAATTTGTCTCGTTAGTCTCATTCTAAGGTTTGTCTAAGTTCGTCCTTAGAAAGAGACTAACTTGGGACGAACTTAGACTAACCTTGTAATGAGACTAACGTTTGTCTTTGTTCGTCCCAAGTTAGTCTCGTTAGTCTCATTCTAAGGTTTGTCTAAGTTCGTCCTTAGAAAGAGACTAATTGGGGATGAACTTAGATTGACATGGGACGAACTTAGACTAACCTTGTAATGAGACTAACGTTTGTGTTTGTTCATCCCAAGTTAGTCTCGTTAGTCTCATTCTAAGGTTTGTCTAAGTTCTCCCTTAGAAAGAGAATAACTAGGGACGAACTTAGACTAACTTGGGACGAACTTAGACAAACCTTATAATGAGACTAACGCTTGTCTTTGTTCGTCCCAAGTTAGTCTCGTTAGTCTCATTATAAGGTTTGTCTAAGTTCGTCCTTAGAAAGAGACTAACTAGGGACGAACTTAGACTAACTTGGGACGAACTTAGAATAACCTTATAATGAGACTAAAGTTTGTCTTTGTTCGTCCCAAGTTAGTCTCGTTAGTCTCATTCTAAGGTTTGTCTAAGTTCGTCCTTAGAAAGAGACTAACTAGGGACGAACTTAGACTAACTTGGGACGGACTAACCTTATAATGAGACTAACGTTTGTCTTTGCTCGTCCCAAGTTAGTCTCGTTAGTCTCATTCTAAGGTTTGTCTAAGTTCGTCCTTAGAAAGAGACTAACTAGGGACGAACTTAGACTAACTTGGGACGAACTTAGACTAACCTTATAATGAGACTAACGTTTGTCTTTGTTCGTCCCAAGTTAGTCTCGTTAGTCTCATTCTAAGGTTTATCTAAGTTCGTCCTTTGAAAGAGACTAACTACGGACGAACTTATACTAACTTGGGACGAACTTAGACTAACCTTGTAATGAGACTAACGTTTGTCTTTGTTCGTCCCAAGTTAGTCTCGTTAGTCTCATTCTAAGGTTTATCTAAGTTCGTCCTTAGAAAGAGACTAACTAGGGACGAACTTAGACTAACTTGGGACGAACTTAGACTAACCTTATAATGAGACTAACGTTTGTCTTTGTTCGTCCCAAGTTAGTCTCATTAGTCTCATTCTTAGGTTTATCTAAGTTCGTCCTTAGCAAGAGACTAACTATGGACGAACTTATACTAACTTGGGACGAACTTAGACTAACCTTGTAATGAGACTAACGTTTGTCTTTGGTCGTCCCAAGTTAGTCTCGTTAGTCTCATTCTAAGGTTTGTCTAAGTTCGTCCTTAGAAAGAGACTAACTAGGGACGAACTTAGACTAACTTGGGACGAACTTAGACTAACCTTGTAATGAGACTAACGTTTGTCTTTGTTCGTCCCAAGTTAGTCTCGTTAGTCTCATTCTTAGGTTTGTCTAAGTTCGTCCTTAAGAAGAGACTAACTTGGGACGAACTTAGACAAACCTTTGAATGAGAGTTTGTCACGTTAGTCTCATTCTAAGGTTTGTCTAAGTTCGTCCTTAGAGAGAGACTAACTTGGGTCGAACTTAGACTAACCCTGTAATGAGACTAACGTTTGTCTTTGTTCGTCCCAAGTTAGTTTCGTTAGTCTCCTTCTAAGGTTTGTCTAAGTTCGTCCTTAGAAAGAGATTAACTAGGGACGAACTTAGACTAACTTGGAACGAACTTAGACTAACCTTGTAATGAGATTAACGTTTGTGTTTGTTCGTCCCAAGTTAGTCTCGTTAGTCTCATTCTAAGGTTTGTCTAGTTCGTCCTTAGAAAGAGACTAACTAGGGACGAACTAAGACTAACTTGGGACAAACTTAGACAAACCTTATAATGAGACTAACGTTTGTCTTTGTTCGTCCCAAGTTAGTCTCGTTAGCCTCATTCTAAGGTTTGTTTAAGTTCGTCCTTAGAAACAGACTACTTAGGGACGAACTTAGCCTAACTTGGGACGAACTTAGACAAACTCGTTAGTCTCATTCTAAGGTTTGTCTAAGTTCGTCCTTAGAATGAGACTAACATGGGACGAACTTAGACTAACCTTATAATGACACTAACGTTTGTCTTTGTGCGTCCCAAGTTAGTCTCGTTAGTCTCATTCTAAGGTTTTTCTAAGTTCGTCCTTAGAAATAGACTAACTAGGGATGAACTTAGACTAACTTGGGACGAAATTAGACTACCCTTGTAATGAGACTAATGTTTGTGTTTGTTCGTCCTAAGTTAGTCTCGTTAGTCTCATTTTAAGGTTTGGTTAAGTTCGTCCTTAGAAAGAGACTAACTAGGGACGAATTTAGACTAACTTGGGCCGAACTTAGACAAACCTTATAATGAGACTAACGTTTGTCTTTGTTCGTCCCAAGTTAGTCTCGTTAGTCTCCTTCTAAGGTTTGTCTAAGTTCGTCCATAGAAAGAGATTAACTAGGGACGAACTTAGAATAACTTGGGACGAACTTAGACAAACCTTATAATGAGACTAACGATTGTCTTTGTTCGTCCCAAGTTAGTCTCGTTAGTCTCATTCTACGGTTTGTTTCAGTTCGTCCTTAGAAAGAAACTAACTAGGGACGAACTTAGACTAACTTGGGATGAACTTAGACAAACCTTATAATGAGACTAACGTTTGCCTTTGTTCGTCCCAAGTTAGTCTCGTTAGTCTCATTCTAAGGTTTGTTTAAGTTTGTCCTTAGAAAGAAACTAACTAGGGACGAACTTAGACTAACTTGGGACGAACTTAGACAAACCTTATAATGGGACTAATGTTTGTCTTTGTTCGTCCAAAGTTAGTCTCGTTAGTCTCATTCTAAGGTTTGTCTAAGTTCATCCTTAGAAAGAGACTAACTAGGGACGAACTTAGACTAACTTGGGACGAACTTAGACAAACCTTATAATGAGACTAACGTTTGTCTTTGTTCGTCCCAAGTTTGTCTCTTTAGTCTCATTCTAAGGTTTCTCTAAGTTCGTCCTTGGAAAGAGAATAACTTGGGACGAACTTAGAATAACCTCGTAATGGGACTAACGTTTGTCTTTGTTCGTCCCAAGTTAGTCTCGTTAGTCTCATTCTAAGGTTTGTCTAAGTTCGACCTTAAAAAGAGACTAACTAGGGACGAACTTAGACTAACTTGGGACGAACTTAGACAAACCTTATAATGAGACTAACGTTTGTCTTTGTTCGTCCCAAGTTTGTCTCTTTAGTCTCATTCTAAGGTTTGTCTAAGTTCGTCCTTAGAAAGAGACTAACTTGGGACGAACTTAGACTAACCTTGTAATGGGACTAACGTTTGTGTTTGTTCGTCCCAAGTTAGTCTCGTTAGTCTCATTCTAAGGTTTGTCTAAGTTCGACCTTAGAAAGAGACTAACTGGGACGAACTTAGACTAACTTGGGACGAACTTAGACTAACCGTATAATAAGACTAACGTTTGTCTTTGTTCGTCTCAAGTTAGTCTCGTTAGTCTCATTCTAAGGTTTGTCTAAGTTCGTCCTTAGAAAGAGATTAACTAGGGACGAACTTAGACTAACTTGGGACGAACTTAGATTAACCTTGTAATGAGACTAACGTTTGTCTTTCTTCGTCCCAAGTTAGTCTCGTTAGTCTCATTCTAAGGTTTGTCTAAGTTCGTCCTTAGAAAGAGACTAACTAGGGACGAACTTAGACTAACTTGGGACGAACTTAGACACACCATAGAATCCGAGTTTGTCTCGTTAGTCTCATTCTAAGGTTTGTCTAAGTTCGTCCTTAGAAAGAGACTAACTTGGGACGAACTTAGACTAACCATGTAATGAGACTTACGTTTGTCTTTGTTCGTCCCAAGTTAGTCACGTTGGTCTCGTTAGTCTCCTTCTATAGTTTGTCTATGTTCGTCCTTAGAAAGAGACTAACTAGGGACGAACTTAGACTAACATGGGACGAACTTAGAGTAACCTTGTAATGAGACTAACGTTTGCGTTTGTTCGTCCCAAGTTAGTCTCGTTAGTCTCATTCTAAGGTTTGTCTAAGTTCGTCCTTAGAAAGAGACTAACTAGGGACGAACTTAGACTAACTTGGGACGAACTTAGACACACCATAGAATCAGAGTTTGTCTTGTTAGTCTCATTCTAAGGTTTGTCTAAGTTCGTCCTTAGAAAGAGACTAACTTGGGACGAACATAGACTAACCATGTAATGAGACTTACGTTTGTCTTTGTTCGTCCCAAGTTAGTCTCGTTGGTCTCGTTAGTCTCCTTCTATAGTTTGTCTATGTTCGTCCTTAGAAAGAGACTAACTAGGGACGAACTTAGACTAACATGGGACGAACTTAGAGTAACCTTGTAATGAGACTAACGTTTGCGTTTGTTCGTCCCAAGTTAGTCTCGTTAGTCTCATTCTAAGGTTTGTCTAAGTTCGACCTTAGAAAGAGACTAACTAGGGACGAACTTAGACTAACTTGGGAGGAACTTAGACAAACCTTATAATGAGACTAACGTTTGTCTTTGTTCGTCCCAAGTTTGTCTGTTTAGTCTCATTCTAAGGTTTGTCTAAGTTCGTCCTTAGAAAGAGACTAACTTGGGACGAACTTAGACTAACCTTGTAATGGGACTAACGTTTGTCTTTGTTCGTCCCAAGTTAGTCTCGTTAGTCTCATTCTAAGGTTTGTCTAAGTTCAACCTTAGAAAGAGACTAACTAGGGACGAACTTAGACTAACTAGGGACGAACTTAGAGTAACCTTGTAATGAGACTAACGTTTGTCTTCGTTCGTCCCAGGTTAGTCTCGTTAGTCTCCTTCTAAGGTTTGTCTAAGTTCGTCCTTAGAAAGAGACTAACTTGGGACGAACTTAGACTAACCTTGTAATGAGACTAACGTTTGTCTTTGTTCGTCCCAAGTTAGTCTCGTTAGTCTCATTCTAAGGTTTGTCTAAGTTCGTCCTTAGAAAGAGACTAACTGGGGATGAACTTAGATTAACATGGGACGAACTTAGACTAACCTTGTAATGAGACTAACGTTTGTGTTTGTTCATCCCAAGTTAGTCTCGTTAGTCTCATTCTAAGGTTTGTCTAAGTTCTCCCTTAGAAAGAGACTAACTAGGGACGAACTTAGACTAACTTGGGACGAACTTAGACAAACCTTATAATGAGACTAACGCTTGACTTTGTTCGTCCCAAGTTAGTCTCGTTAGTCTCATTATAAGGTTTGTCTAAGTTCGTCCTTAGAAAGAGACTAACTAGGGACGAACTTAGACTAACTTGGGACGAACTTAGAATAACCTTATAATGAGACTAAAGTTTGTCTTTGTTCGTCCCAAGTTAGTCTCGTTAGTCTCATTCTAAGGTTTGTCTAAGTTCGTCCTTAGAAAGAGACTAACTAGGGACGAACTTAGACTAACTTGGGACGAACCTAGACTAACCTTATAATGAGACTAACGTTTGTCTTTGCTCGTCCCAAGTTAGTCTCGTTAGTCTCATTCTAAGGTTTGTCTAAGTTCGTCCTTAGAAAGAGACTAACTAGGGACGAACTTAGACTAACTTGGGACGAACTTAGACTAACCTTATAATGAGACTAACGTTTGTCTTTGTTCGTCCCAAGTTAGTCTCGTTAGTCTCATTCTAAGGTTTATCTAAGTTGCTCCTTTGAAAGAGACTAACTACGGACGAACTTATACTAACTTGGGACGAACTTAGACTAACCTTGTAATGAGACTAACGTTTGTGTTTGTTCGTCCCAAGTTAGTCTCGTTAGTCTCATTCGAAGGTTTGTCTAAGTTCGTCCTTAGAAAGAGACTAACTAGGGACGAATTTAGACTAACTTGGGCCGAACTTAGACAAACCTTATAATGAGACTAACGTTTGTCTTTGTTCGTCCCAAGTTAGTCTCGTTAGTCTCATTCTAAGGTTTGTTTAAGTTCGTCCTTAGAAAGAGACTAACTAGGGACGAACTTAGACTAACTTGGGACGAACTTAGACAACCCTTATAATGAGACTAACGATTGTCTTTGTTCGTCCCAAGTTAGTCTCCTTAGTCTCATTCTAAGGTTTGTTTCAGTTCGTCCTTAGAAAGAAACTAACTAGGGACGAACTTAGACTAACTTGGGATGAACTTAGACAAACCTTATAATGAGACTAACGTTTGTCTTTGTTCGTCCCAAGTTAGTCTCGTTAGTCTTATTCTAAGGTTTGTTTAAGTTTGCCCTTAGAAAGAAACTAACTAGGGACGAACTTAGACTAACTTGGGACGAACTTAGACAAACCTTATAATGGGACTAATGTTTGTCTTTGTTCGTCCAAAGTTAGTCTCGTTAGTCTCATTCTAAGGTTTGTCTAAGTTCATCCTTAGAAAGAGACTAACTAGGGACGAACTTAGACTAACTTGGGACGAAATTAGACTAACCTTGTAATGAGACTAACGTTTGTCTTTGTTCGTCCCAAGTTAGTCTCGTTAGTCTCATTCTACGGTTTGTCTAAGTTCGTCCTTAGAAAGAGACTAACTAGGGACGAACTTAGACTAACTTGGGACGAACTTAGCCAAACCTTATAATGAGACTAACGTTTGTCTTTGTTCGTCCCAAGTTAGTCTCGTTAGTCTCATTCTAAGGTTTGTTTAAGTTTGTCCTTAGAAAGAAACTAACTAGGGACGAACTTAGACTAACTTGGGACGAACTTAGACAAACCTTATAATGGGACTAATGTTTGTCTTTGTTCGTCCAAAGTTAGTCTCGTTAGTCTCATTCTAAGGTTTGTCTAAGTTCATCCTTAGAAAGAGACTAACTAAGGACGAACTTAGACTAACTTGGGACGAAATTAGACTAACCTTGTAATGAGACTAACGTTTGTCTTTGTTCATCCCAAGTTAGTCTCGTTAGTCTCATTCTAAGGTTTGTCTAAGTTCGTCCTTAGAAAGAGACTAACTAGGGACGAACTTAGACTAACTTGGGACGAACTTAGACTAACCTTGTAATGAGACTAACGTTTGTCTTTGTTCGTCCCAAGTTAGTCTCGTTAGTCTCATTCTAAGGTTTGTCTAAGTTCGTCCTTAAGAAGAGACTAACTAGAGACGAACTTAGACTAACTTGGGACGAACTTAGACAAACCTTAGAATGAGAGTTTGTCTCGTTTGTCTCATTCTAAGGTTTGTCTAAGTTCGTCCTTAGAAAGAGACTAACTTGGGACGAACTTAGACTAACTTGGGACGAAATTAGACTAACCTTGTAATGAGACTAACGTTTGTCTTTGTTCGTCCCAAGTTAGTCTCGTTAGTCTCATTCTAAGGTTTGTCTAAGTTCGTCCTTAGAAAGAGACTAACTATGGACGAACTTATACTAACTTGGGACGAACTTAGACTAACCTTGTAATGAGACTAACGTTTGTCTTTGTTCGTCCCAAGTTAGTCTCGTTAGTCTCATTCTAAGGTTTGTCTAAGTTCGTCCTTAGAAAGGGACTAACTAGGGACGAACTTAGACTAACTTGGGACGAACTTAGACTAACCTTATAATGAGACTAACGTTTGTCTTTGTTCGTCCCAAGTTAGTCTCGTTAGTCTCATTCTAAGGTTTATCTAAGTTCGTCCTTAGAAGGAGACTAACTGTGGACGAACTTATACTAACTTGGGACGAACTTAGACTAACCTTGTAATGAGACTAACGTTTGTCTTTGTTCGTCCCAAGTTAGTCTCGTTAGTCTCATTCTAAGGTTTGTTTAAGTTCGTCCTCAGAAAGAGACTACTTAGGGACGAACTTAGACTAACTTGGGACGAACTTAGACAAACCTTAGAATGAGAATTTGTCTCGTTAGTCTCATTCTAAGGTCTGTCTAAGTTCGTCCTTAGAAAGAGACTAACTTGGGACGAACTTAGACTAACCTTGTAATGAGACTAACGTTTGTCTTTGTTCGTCCCAAGTTAGTCTCGTTAGTCTCATTCTAAGGTTTGTCTAAGTTCGTCCTTAGAAAGAGACTAATTGGGGATGAACTTAGATTGACATGGGACGAACTTAGACTAACCTTGTAATGAGACTAACGTTTGTGTTTGTTCATCCCAAGTTAGTCTCGTTAGTCTCATTCTAAGGTTTGTCTAAGTTCTCCCTTAGAAAGAGAATAACTAGGGACGAACTTAGACTAACTTGGGACGAACTTAGAATAACCTTATAATGAGACTAAAGTTTGTCTTTGTTCGTCCCAAGTTAGTCTCGTTAGTCTCATTCTAAGGTTTGTCTAAGTTCGTCCTCAGAAAGAGACTAACTAGGGACGAACTTAGACTAACTTGGGACGGACTAACCTTATAATGAGACTAACGTTTGTCTTTGCTCGTCCCAAGTTAGTCTCGTTAGTCTCATTCTAAGGTTTGTCTAAGTTCGTCCTTAGAAAGAGACTAACTAGGGACGAACTTAGACTAACTTGGGACGGACTAACCTTATAATGAGACTAACGTTTGTCTTTGCTCGTCCCAAGTTAGTCTCGTTAGTCTCATTCTAAGGTTTGTCTAAGTTCGTCCTTAGAAAGAGACTAACTAGGGACGAACTTAGACTAACTTGGGACGAACTTAGACTAACCTTATAATGAGACTAACGTTTGTCTTTGTTCGTCCCAAGTTAGTCTCGTTAGTCTCATTCTAAGGTTTATCTAAGTTCGTCCTTTGAAAGAGACTAACTACGGACGAACTTATACTAACTTGGGACGAACTTAGACTAACCTTGTAATGAGACTAACGTTTGTCTTTGTTCGTCCCAAGTTAGTCTCGTTAGTCTCATTCTAAGGTTTATCTAAGTTCGTCCTTAGAAAGAGACTAACTAGGGACGAACTTAGACTAACTTGGGATGAACTTAGACTAACCTTATAATGAGACTAACGTTTGTCTTTGTTCGTCCCAAGTTAGTCTCGTTAGTCTCATTCTTAGGTTTATCTAAGTTCGTCCTTAGAAAGAGACTAACTATGGACGAACTTATACTAACTTGGGACGAACTTAGACTAACCTTGTAATGAGACTAACGTTTGTCTTTGGTCGTCCCAAGTTAGTCTCGTTAGTCTCATTCTAAGGTTTGTCTAAGTTCGTCCTTAGAAAGAGACTAACTAGGGACGAACTTAGACTAACTTGGGACGAACTTAGACTAACCTTGTAATGAGACTAACGTTTGTCTTTGTTCGTCCCAAGTTAGTCTCGTTAGTCTCATTCTTAGGTTTGTCTAAGTTCGTCCTTAAGAAGAGACTAACTTGGGACGAACTTAGACAAACCTTTGAATGAGAGTTTGTCACGTTAGTCTCATTCTAAGGTTTGTCTAAGTTCGTCCTTAGAGATAGACTAACTTGGGACGAACTTAGACTAACCCTGTAATGAGACTAACGTTTGTGTTTGTTCGTCCCAAGTTAGTCTCGTTAGTCTCATTCTAAGGTTTGTCTAGTTCGTCCTTAGAAAGAGACTAACTAGGGACGAACTAAGACTAACTTGGGACAAACTTAGACAAACCTTATAATGAGACTAACGTTTGTCTTTGTTCGTCCCAAGTTAGTCTCGTTAGCCTCATTCTAAGGTTTGTTTAAGTTCGTCCTTAGAAACAGACTACTTAGGGACGAACTTAGCCTAACTTGGGACGAACTTAGACAAACTCGTTAGTCTCATTCTAAGGTTTGTCTAAGTTCGTCCTTAGAATGAGACTAACATGGGACGAACTTAGACTAACCTTATAATGACACTAACGTTTGTCTTTGTTCGTCCCAAGTTAGTCTCGTTAGTCTCATTCTAAGGTTTGTTTAAGTTCGTCCTTAGAAAGAAACTAACTAGGGACGAACTTAGACTAACTTGGGACGAACTTAGACAAACCTTAGAATGAGAATAATGTTTGTCTTTGTTCGTTCCGAGTTAGTCTCATTAGTCTCATTCTAAGGTTTTTCTAAGTTCGTCCTTAGAAATAGACTAACTAGGGACGAATTTGGACTAACTTGGGCCGAACTTAGACAAACCTTATAATGAGACTAACGTTTGTCTTTGTTCGTCCCAAGTTAGTCTCGTTAGTCTCCTTCTAAGGTTTGTCTAAGTTCGTCCATAGAAAGAGATTAACTAGGGACGAACTTAGAATAACTTGGGACGAACTTAGACAAACCTTATAATGAGACTAACGATTGTCTTTGTTCGTCCCAAGTTAGTCTCGTTAGTCTCATTCTACGGTTTGTTTCAGTTCGTCCTTAGAAAGAAACTAACTAGGGACGAACTTAGACTAACTTGGGATGAACTTAGACAAACCTTATAATGAGACTAACGTTTGCCTTTGTTCGTCCCAAGTTAGTCTCGTTAGTCTCATTCTAAGGTTTGTTTAAGTTTGTCCTTAGAAAGAAACTAACTAGGGACGAACTTAGACTAACTTGGGACGAACTTAGACAAACCTTATAATGGGACTAATGTTTGTCTTTGTTCGTCCAAAGTTAGTCTCGTTAGTCTCATTCTAAGGTTTGTCTAAGTTCATCCTTAGAAAGAGACTAACTAGGGACGAACTTAGACAAACCTTATAATGAGACTAACGTTTGTCTTTGTTCATCCCAACTTTGTCTCTTTAGTCTCATTCTAAGGTTTGTCTAAGTTCGTCCTTGGAAAGAGACTAACTTGGGACGAACTTAGAATAACCTCGTAATGGGACTAACGTTTGTCTTTGTTCGTCCCAAGTTAGTCTCGTTAGTCTCATTCTAAGGTTTGTCTAAGTTCGTCCTTAGAAAGAGACTAACTAGGGACGAACTTAGACTAACTTGGGACGAACTTAGACTAACCTTGTAATGAGACTAACGTTTGTCTTTGTTCGTCCCAAGTTAGTCTCGTTAGTCTCATTCTAAGGTTTGTCTAAGTTCGTCCTTAAGAAGAGACTAACTAGAGACGAACTTAGACTAACTTGGGACGAACTTAGACAAACCTTAGAATGAGAGTTTGTCTCGTTTGTCTCATTCTAAGGTTTGTCTAAGTTCGTCCTTAGAAAGAGACTAACTTGGGACGAACTTAGACTAACTTGGGACGAAATTAGACTAACCTTGTAATGAGACTCACGTTTGTCTTTGTTCGTCCCAAGTTAGTCTCGTTAGTCTCATTCTAAGGTTTGTCTAAGTTCGTCCTTAGAAAGAGACTAACTATGGACGAACTTATACTAACTTGGGACGAACTTAGACTAACCTTGTAATGAGACTAACGTTTGTCTTTGTTCGTCCCAAGTTAGTCTCGTTAGTCTCATTCTAAGGTTTGTCTAAGTTCGTCCTTAGAAAGGGACTAACTAGGGACGAACTTAGACTAACTTGGGACGAACTTAGACTAACCTTATAATGAGACTAACGTTTGTCTTTGTTCGTCCCAAGTTAGTCTCGTTAGTCTCATTCTAAGGTTTATCTAAGTTCGTCCTTAGAAGGAGACTAACTGTGGACGAACTTATACTAACTTGGGACGAACTTAGACTAACCTTGTAATGAGACTAACGTTTGTCTTTGTTCGTCCCAAGTTAGTCTCGTTAGTCTCATTCTAAGGTTTGTTTAAGTTCGTCCTCAGAAAGAGACTACTTAGGGACGAACTTAGACTAACTTGGGACGAACTTAGACAAACCTTAGAATGAGAATTTGTCTCGTTAGTCTCATTCTAAGGTTTGTCTAAGTTCGTCCTTAGAAAGAGACTAACTTGGGACGAACTTAGACTAACCTTGTAATGAGACTAACATTTGTCTTTGTTCATCCCAAGTTAGTCTCGTTAGTCTCATTCTAAGGTTTGTCTAAGTTCGTCCTTAGAAAGAGACTAATTGGGGATGAACTTAGATTGACATGGGACGAACTTAGACTAACCTTGTAATGAGACTAACGTTTGTCTTTGTTCGTCCCAAGTTAGTCTCGTTAGTCTCATTCTAAGGTTTGTCTAAGTTCGTCCTTAGAAAGAGACTAACTAGGGACGAACTTAGACTAACTTGGGACGAACTTAGACTAACCTTGTAATGAGACTAACGTTTGTCTTTGTTCGTCCCAAGTTAGTCTCGTTAGTCTCATTCTAAGGTTTGTCTAAGTTCGTCCTTAAGAAGAGACTAACTAGAGACGAACTTAGACTAACTTGGGACGAACTTAGACAAACCTTAGAATGAGAGTTTGTCTCGTTTGTCTCATTCTAAGGTTTGTCTAAGTTCGTCCTTAGAAAGAGACTAACTTGGGACGAACTTAGACTAACTTGGGACGAAATTAGACTAACCTTGTAATGAGACTAACGTTTGTCTTTGTTCGTCCCAAGTTAGTCTCGTTAGTCTCATTCTAAGGTTTGTCTAAGTTCGTCCTTAGAAAGAGACTAACTATGGACGAACTTATACTAACTTGGGACGAACTTAGACTAACCTTGTAATGAGACTAACGTTTGTCTTTGTTCGTCCCAAGTTAGTCTCGTTAGTCTCATTCTAAGGTTTGTCTAAGTTCGTCCTTAGAAAGGGACTAACTAGGGACGAACTTAGACTAACTTGGGACGAACTTAGACTAACCTTATAATGAGACTAACGTTTGTCTTTGTTCGTCCCAAGTTAGTCTCGTTAGTCTCATTCTAAGGTTTATCTAAGTTCGTCCTTAGAAGGAGACTAACTGTGGACGAACTTATACTAACTTGGGACGAACTTAGACTAACCTTGTAATGAGACTAACGTTTGTCTTTGTTCGTCCCAAGTTAGTCTCGTTAGTCTCATTCTAAGGTTTGTTTAAGTTCGTCCTCAGAAAGAGACTACTTAGGGACGAACTTAGACTAACTTGGGACGAACTTAGACAAACCTTAGAATGAGAATTTGTCTCGTTAGTCTCATTCTAAGGTTTGTCTAAGTTCGTCCTTAGAAAGAGACTAACTTGGGACGAACTTAGACTAACCTTGTAATGAGACTAACGTTTGTCTTTGTTCGTCCCAAGTTAGTCTCGTTAGTCTCATTCTAAGGTTTGTCTAAGTTCGTCCTTAGAAAGAGACTAATTGGGGATGAACTTAGATTGACATGGGACGAACTTAGACTAACCTTGTAATGAGACTAACGTTTGTGTTTGTTCATCCCAAGTTAGTCTCGTTAGTCTCATTCTAAGGTTTGTCTAAGTTCTCCCTTAGAAAGAGAATAACTAGGGACGAACTTAGACTAACTTGGGACGAACTTAGAATAACCTTATAATGAGACTAAAGTTTGTCTTTGTTCGTCCCAAGTTAGTCTCGTTAGTCTCATTCTAAGGTTTGTCTAAGTTCGTCCTCAGAAAGAGACTAACTAGGGACGAACTTAGACTAACTTGGGACGGACTAACCTTATAATGAGACTAACGTTTGTCTTTGCTCGTCCCAAGTTAGTCTCGTTAGTCTCATTCTAAGGTTTGTCTAAGTTCGTCCTTAGAAAGAGACTAACTAGGGACGAACTTAGACTAACTTGGGACGGACTAACCTTATAATGAGACTAACGTTTGTCTTTGCTCGTCCCAAGTTAGTCTCGTTAGTCTCATTCTAAGGTTTGTCTAAGTTCGTCCTTAGAAAGAGACTAACTAGGGACGAACTTAGACTAACTTGGGACGAACTTAGACTAACCTTATAATGAGACTAACGTTTGTCTTTGTTCGTCCCAAGTTAGTCTCGTTAGTCTCATTCTAAGGTTTATCTAAGTTCGTCCTTTGAAAGAGACTAACTACGGACGAACTTATACTAACTTGGGACGAACTTAGACTAACCTTGTAATGAGACTAACGTTTGTCTTTGTTCGTCCCAAGTTAGTCTCGTTAGTCTCATTCTAAGGTTTATCTAAGTTCGTCCTTAGAAAGAGACTAACTAGGGACGAACTTAGACTAACTTGGGATGAACTTAGACTAACCTTATAATGAGACTAACGTTTGTCTTTGTTCGTCCCAAGTTAGTCTCGTTAGTCTCATTCTTAGGTTTATCTAAGTTCGTCCTTAGAAAGAGACTAACTATGGACGAACTTATACTAACTTGGGACGAACTTAGACTAACCTTGTAATGAGACTAACGTTTGTCTTTGGTCGTCCCAAGTTAGTCTCGTTAGTCTCATTCTAAGGTTTGTCTAAGTTCGTCCTTAGAAAGAGACTAACTAGGGACGAACTTAGACTAACTTGGGACGAACTTAGACTAACCTTGTAATGAGACTAACGTTTGTCTTTGTTCGTCCCAAGTTAGTCTCGTTAGTCTCATTCTTAGGTTTGTCTAAGTTCGTCCTTAAGAAGAGACTAACTTGGGACGAACTTAGACAAACCTTTGAATGAGAGTTTGTCACGTTAGTCTCATTCTAAGGTTTGTCTAAGTTCGTCCTTAGAGATAGACTAACTTGGGACGAACTTAGACTAACCCTGTAATGAGACTAACGTTTGTGTTTGTTCGTCCCAAGTTAGTCTCGTTAGTCTCATTCTAAGGTTTGTCTAGTTCGTCCTTAGAAAGAGACTAACTAGGGACGAACTAAGACTAACTTGGGACAAACTTAGACAAACCTTATAATGAGACTAACGTTTGTCTTTGTTCGTCCCAAGTTAGTCTCGTTAGCCTCATTCTAAGGTTTGTTTAAGTTCGTCCTTAGAAACAGACTACTTAGGGTCGAACTTAGCCTAACTTGGGACGAACTTAGACAAACTCGTTAGTCTCATTCTAAGGTTTGTCTAAGTTCGTCCTTAGAATGAGACTAACATGGGACGAACTTAGACTAACCTTATAATGACACTAACGTTTGTCTTTGTTCGTCCCAAGTTAGTCTCGTTAGTCTCATTCTAAGGTTTGTTTAAGTTCGTCCTTAGAAAGAAACTAACTAGGGACGAACTTAGACTAACTTGGGACGAACTTAGACAAACCTTAGAATGAGAATAATGTTTGTCTTTGTTCGTTCCGAGTTAGTCTCATTAGTCTCATTCTAAGGTTTTTCTAAGTTCGTCCTTAGAAATAGA
Source organism: Rhodiola chrysanthemifolia (assembly GCA_033675395.1). Classification (NCBI taxonomy): domain Eukaryota; kingdom Viridiplantae; phylum Streptophyta; class Magnoliopsida; order Saxifragales; family Crassulaceae; genus Rhodiola; species Rhodiola chrysanthemifolia. The sequence continues at coordinate 1,192,226 of CM066204.1, forward strand.
CTAACTAGGGACGAATTTAGACTAACTTGGGCCGAACTTAGACAAACCTTATAATGAGACTAACGTTTGTCTTTGTTCGTCCCAAGTTAGTCTCGTTAGTCTCCTTCTAAGGTTTGTCTAAGTTCGTCCATAGAAAGAGATTAACTAGGGACGAACTTAGAATAACTTGGGACGAACTTAGACAAACCTTATAATGAGACTAACGATTGTCTTTGTTCGTCCCAAGTTAGTCTCGTTAGTCTCATTCTACGGTTTGTTTCAGTTCGTCCTTAGAAAGAAACTAACTAGGGACGAACTTAGACTAACTTGGGATGAACTTAGACAAACCTTATAATGAGACTAACGTTTGCCTTTGTTCGTCCCAAGTTAGTCTCGTTAGTCTCATTCTAAGGTTTGTTTAAGTTTGTCCTTAGAAAGAAACTAACTAGGGACGAACTTAGACTAACTTGGGACGAACTTAGACAAACCTTATAATGGGACTAATGTTTGTCTTTGTTCGTCCAAAGTTAGTCTCGTTAGTCTCATTCTAAGGTTTGTCTAAGTTCATCCTTAGAAAGAGACTAACTAGGGACGAACTTAGACAAACCTTATAATGAGACTAACGTTTGTCTTTGTTCATCCCAACTTTGTCTCTTTAGTCTCATTCTAAGGTTTGTCTAAGTTCGTCCTTGGAAAGAGACTAACTTGGGACGAACTTAGAATAACCTCGTAATGGGACTAACGTTTGTCTTTGTTCGTCCCAAGTTAGTCTCGTTAGTCTCATTCTAAGGTTTGTCTAAGTTCGACCTTAAAAAGAGACTAACTAGGGACGAACTTAGACTAACTTGGGACGAACTTAGACAAACCTTATAATGAGACTAACGTTTGTCTTTGTTCGTCCCAAGTTTGTCTCTTTAGTCTCATTCTAAGGTTTGTCTAAGTTCGTCCTTAGAAAGAGACTAACTTGGGACGAACTTAGACTAACCTTGTAATGGGACTAACGTTTGTGTTTGTTCGTCCCAAGTTAGTCTCGTTAGTCTCATTCTAAGGTTTGTCTAAGTTCGACCTTAGAAAGAGACTAACTGGGACGAACTTAGACTAACTTGGGACGAACTTAGACTAACCGTATAATAAGACTAACGTTTGTCTTTGTTCGTCTCAAGTTAGTCTCGTTAGTCTCATTCTAAGGTTTGTCTAAGTTCGTCCTTAGAAAGAGAATAACTAGGGACGAACTTAGACTAACTTGGGACGAACTTAGATTAACCTTGTAATGAGACTAACGTTTGTCTTTCTTCGTCCCAAGTTAGTCTCGTTAGTCTCATTCTAAGGTTTGTCTAAGTTCGTCCTTAGAAAGAGACTAACTAGGGACGAATTTAGACTAACTTGGGACGAACTTAGAGACACCATAGAATCAGAGTTTGTCTCGTTAGTCTCATTCTAAGGTTTGTCTAAGTTCGTCCTTAGAAAGAGACTAACTTGGGACGAACTTAGACTGACCATGTAATGAGACTTACGTTTGTCTTTGTTCGTCCCAAGTTAGTCTCGTTGGTCTCGTTAGTCTCCTTCTATAGTTTGTCTATGTTCGTCCTTAGAAAGAGACTAACTAGGGACGAACTTAGACTAACATGGGACGAACTTAGAGTAACCTTGTAATGAGACTAACGTTTGCGTTTGTTCGTCCCAAGTTAGTCTCGTTAGTCTCATTCTAAGGTTTGTCTAAGTTCGACCTTAGAAAGAGACTAACTAGGGACGAACTTAGACTAACTTGGGAGGAACTTAGACTAACCTTATAATGAGACTAACGTTTGTCTTTGTTCGTCCCAAGTTTGTCTCTTTAGTCTCATTCTAAGGTTTGTCTAAGTTCGTCCTTAGAAAGAGACTAACTTGGGACGAACTTAGACTAACCTTGTAATGTGACTAACGTTTGTCTTTGTTCGTCCCAAGTTAGTCTCGTTAGTCTCCTTCTAAGGTTTGTCTAAGTTCGTCCATAGAAAGAGATTAACTAGGGACGAACTTAGAATAACTTGGGACGAACTTAGACTAACCTTGTAATGGGACTAACGTTTGTCTTTGTTCGTCCCAAGTTAGTCTCGTTAGTCTCATTCTAAGGTTTCTCTAAGTTCGACCTTAGAAAGAGACTAACTAGGGACGAATTCAAACTAACTTGGGATGAACTTAGACTAACCGTATAATAAGACTAACGTTTGTCTTTGTTCGTCTCAAGATAGTCTCGTTAGTCTCATTCTAAGGTTTGTCTAAGTTCGTCCTTAGAAAGAGAATAACTAGGGACGAACTTAGACTAACATGGGATGAACTTAGATTAACCTTGTAATGAGACTAACGTTTATCTTTCTTCCTCCCAAGTTAGTCTCGTTAGTCTCATTCTAAGGTTTGTCTAAGTTCGTCCTTAGAAAGAGACTAACTAGGGACGAACTTTGACTAACTCGGGACGAAGTTAGACAAACCTTAGAATCAGAGTTTGTCTCGTTAGTCTCATTCTAAGGTTTGTCTAAGTTCATCCTTAGAAAGAGACTAACTTGGGACGAACTTAGACTAACCATGTAATGAGACTTACGTTTGTCTTTGTTCAAACCAAGTTAGTCTCGTTGGTCTCGTTAGTCTCCTTCTATGGTTTGTCTAAGTTCGTCCTTAGAAAGAGACTTACTAGGGACGAACTTAGACTAACGTGGGACGAACTTAGACTAACCTTGTAATGAGACTAACGTTTGCGTTTGTTCGTCCCAAGGTAGTCTCGTTAGTCTCATTCTAAGGTTTGTCTAAGTTCGTCCTTAGAAAGAGACTAACTTGGGACGAACTTAGACTAACCATGTAATGAGACTTACGTTTGTCTTTGTTCGTCCCAAGTTAGTCTCGTTGGTCTCGTTAGTCTCCTTCTAAGGTTTGTCTAAGTTCGTCCTTAGAAAGAGACTAACTAGGGACGAACTTAGACTAACTTGGGACGAACTTAGAATAACCTTGTAAGGAGACTAACGTTTGTCTTTGTTCGTCCCAAGTTAGTCTCGTTAGTCTCATTCTAAGATTTCTCTAAGTCCGTCCTTAAGAAGAGACTAACTAGAGACGAACTTAGACAAACTTGGGACGAACTTAGACAAACCTTAGAATGAGAGTTTGTCTCGTTAGTCTCATTGTCTAAGTTCGTCCTTAGAAAGAGACTAACTTGGGACGAACTTAGACTAACTTGGGACGGACTTAGACTAACCTTATAATGGGAGTAACGTTTGTCTTTGTTCGTCCCAAGTTAGTCTCGTTAGTCTCATTCTAAGGTTTGTCTAAGTTCGTCCTTAGAAAGAGACTGACTTCGGACGAACTTAGACTAACCTTGTAATGGGACTAACGTTTGTCTTTGTTCGTCCCAAGTTAGTCTCGTTAGTCCCATTCTAAGGTTTGTCTAAGTTCAACCTTAGAAAGAGACTAACTAGGGACGAACTTAGACTAACTAGGGACGAACTTAGAGTAACCTTGTAATGAGACTAACGTTTGTCTTTGTTCGTCCCAGGTTAGTCTCGTTAGTCTCCTTCTAAGGTTTGTCTAAGTTCGTCCATAGAAAGAGATTAACTAGGGACGAACTTAGACTAACTTGGGACGAACTTAGACTAACCTTGTAATGGGACTAACGTTTGTCTTTGTTCGTCCCAAGTTAGTCTCGTTAGTCTCATTCTAAGGTTTGTCTAAGTTCGAACTTAGAAAGAGACTAACTAGGGACGAACTTAGACTAACTTGGGACGAACTTAGACTAACCGTATAATAAGACTAACGTTTGTCTTTGTTCGTCCTTAGAAAGAGAATAACTAGGGACGAACTTAGACTAACATGGGACGAACTTAGATTAACCTTGTAATGAGACTAACGTTTGTCTTTCTTCGTCCCAAGTTAGTCTCGTTAGTCTCATTCTAAGGTTTGTCTAAGTTCGTCCTTAGAAAGAGACTAACTTGGGACGAACTTAGACTAACCATGTAATGAGACTTACGTTTGTCTTTGTTCGTCCCAAGTTAGTCTCGTTAGTCTCCTTCTATGATTTGTCAATGTTCGTCCTCAGAAAGAGACTAACTAGGGACGAACTTAGACTAACATGGGACGAACTTAGACTAACCTTGTAACGAGACTAACGTTTGCGTTAGTTCGTCCCAAGGTAGTCTCGTTAGTCTCATTCTAAGGTTTGTCTAAGTTCGTCCTTAGAAAGAGACTAACTTGGGACGAACTTAGACTAACCATGTAATGAGACTTACGTTTGTCTTTGTTCGTCCCAAGTTAGTCTCGTTAGTCGCCTTCTATGATTTGTCAATGTTCGTCCTCAGAAAGAGACTAACTAGGGACGAACTTAGACTAACATGGGACGAACTTAGACTAACCTTGTAATGAGACTAACGTTTGCGTTAGTTCGTCCCAAGGTAGTCTCGTTAGTCTCATTCTAAGGTTTGTCTAAGTTCGTCCTTAGAAAGAGACTAACTTGGGACGAACTTAGACTAACCATGTAATGAGACTTACGTTTGTCTTTGTTCGTCCCAAGTTAGTCTCGTTGGTCTCGTTAGTCTCCTTCTAAGGTTTGTCTACGTTCGTCCTTAGAAAGAGACTAACTAGGGACGAACTTAGACTAACTTGGGACGAACTTAGAATAACCTTGTAATGAGACTAACGTTTGTCTTTGTTCGTCCCAAGTTAGTCTCGTTAGTCTCATTCTATGGTTTGTCTAAGTTCGTCCTTAAGAAGAGACTAACTAGAGACGAACTTAGACTAACTTGGGACGAACTTAGACAAACCTTAGAATGAGAGTTTGTCTCGTTAGTCTCATTCTAAGGTTTGTCTAAGTTCGTCCTTAGAAAGAGACTAACTTGGGACGAACTTAGAGTAACTTGGGACGGACTTAGACTAACCTTATAATGGGAGTAACGTTTGTCTTTGTTCGTCCCAAGTTAGTCTCGTTAATCTCATTCTAAGGTTTATCTAAGTTCGTCCTTAGAAAGAGACTTACTATGGACGAACTTATACCAACTTGGGACGAACTTAGACTAACCTTGTAATGAGACTAACGTTTGTCTTTGTTCGTCCCAAGTTAGTCTCGTTAGTCTCATTCTAAGGTTTGTCTAAGTTCGTCCTTAGAAAGAGACTAACTAGGGACGAACTTAGACTAACTTGGGACGAACTTAGACTAACCTTATAATGAGACTAACGTTTGTCTTTGTTCGTCCTAAGTTAGTCTCGTTAGTCTCATTCTAAGGTTTATCTAAGTTCGTCCTTAGAAGGAGACTAACTATGGACGAACTTATACTAACTTGGGACGAACTTAGACTAACCTTGTAATGAGACTAACGTTTGTCTTTGTTCGTCCCAAGTTAGTCTCGTTAGTCTCATTCTTAGGTTTGTCAAAGTTCGTCCTTAAGAAGAGACTAACTAGGGACGAACTTAGACTAACTTGGGACGAACTTAGACAAACCTTTGAATCAGAGTTTGTCACGTTAGGCTCATTCTAAGGTTTGTCTAAGTTCGTCCTTAGAAAGAGATTAACTTGGGACGAACTTAGACTAACCTTGTAATGAGACTAACGTTTGTCTTTGTTCGTCCCAAGTTAGTCTCGTTAGTCTCATTCTAAGGTTTTTCTAAGTTCGTCCTTAGAAAGAGACTAACTAGGGATGAACTTAGATTAACTTGGGACGAACTTAGACTAACCTTGTAATGAGACTAACGTTTGTGTTTGATCATCCCAAGTTAGTCTCGTTAGTCTCATTCTAAGGTTTGTCTAAGTTCTCCCTTAGAAAGAGAATAACTAGGGACGAACTTAGACTAACTTGGGACGAACTTAGACAAACCTTATAATGAGACTAACGCTTGTCTTTGGTCGTCCCAAGTTAGTCTCGTTAGTCTCATTATAAGGTTTGTCTAAGTTCGTCCTTAGAAAGAGACTAACTAGGGACGAACTTAGACTAAACTTATAATGAGACTAACGTTTGTCTTTGGTCGTCCCAAGTTTGTCTCTTTAGTCTCATTCTAAGGTTTGTCTAAGTTCGTCCTTAGAAAGAGACTAACTTGGGACGAACTTAGAATAACCTTGTAATGGGACTAACGTTTGTCTTTGTTCGTCCCAAGTTAGTCTCGTTAGTCTCATTCTATGGTTTGTCTAAGTTCGACCTTAGAAAGAGACTAACTAGGGACGAACTTAGACTAACTTGGGACGAACTTAGACAAACCTTATAATGAGACTAACGTTTGTCTTTGTTCGTCCCAAGTTTGTCTCTTTAGTCTCATTCTAAGGTTTGTCTAAGTTCGTCCTTAGAAAGAGACTAACTTGGGACGAACTTAGAATAACCTCGTAATGGGACTAACGTTTGTCTTTGTTCGTCCCAAGTTAGTCTCGTTAGTCTCATTCTAAGGTTTGTCTAAGTTCGACCTTAGAAAGAGACTAACTAGGGACGAACTTAGACTAACCATGTAATGAGACTTACGTTTGTCTTTGTTCGTCCCAAGTTAGTCTCGTTGGTCTCGTTAGTCTCCTTCTAAGGTTTGTCTAAGTTCGTCCTTAGAAAGAGACTAACTTGGGACGAACTTAGACTAACTTGGGACGAACTTAGAATAACCTTGTAAGGAGACTAACGTTTGTCTTTGTTCGTCCCAAGTTAGTCTCGTTAGTCTCATTCTAAGATTTCTCTAAGTTCGTCCTTAAGAAGAGACTAACTAGAGACAAACTTAGACAAACTTGGGACGAACTTAGACAAACCTTAGAATGAGAGTTTGTCTCGTTAGTCTCATTCTAAGGTTTGTCTAAGTTCGTCCTTAGAAAGAGACTAACTTGGGACGAACTTAGCTTAACTTGGGACGGACTTAGACTAACCTTATAATGGGAGTAACGTTTGTCTTTGTTCATCCCAAGTTAGTCTCGTTAGTCTCATTCTAAGGTTTGTCTAAGTTCGTCCTTAGAAAGAGACTAACTTCGGACGAACTTAGACTAACCTTGTAATGGGACTAACGTTTGTCTTTGTTCGTCCCAAGTTAGTCTCGTTAGTCTCATTCTAAGGTTTGTCTAAGTTCAACCTTAGAAAGAGACTAACTAGGGACGAACTTAGAGTAACCTTGTAATGAGACTAACGTTTGTCTTTGTTCGTCCTAGGTTAGTCTCGTTAGTCTCCTTCTAAGGTTTGTCTAAGTTCGTCCATAGAAAGAGATTAACTAGGGACGAACTTAGACTAACTTGGGACGAACTTAGACTAACCTTGTAATGGGACTAACGTTTGTCTTTGTTCGTCCCAAGTTAGTCTCGTTAGTCTCATTCTAAGGTTTGTCTAAGTTCGACCTTAGAAAGAGACTAACCAGGGACGAACTTAGACTAACTTGGGACGAACTTAGACTAACCGTATAATAAGACTAACGTTTGTCTTTGTTCGTCTCAAGTTAGTCTCGTTAGTCTCATTCTAAGGTTTGTCTAAGTTCGTCCTTAGAAAGAGAATAACTAGGGACGAACTTAGACTAACATGGGACGAACTTAGATTAACCTTGTAATGAGACTAACGTTTGTCTTTCTTCGTCCCAAGTTAGTCTCGTTAGTCTCATTCTAAGGGTTGTCTAAGTTCGTCCTTAGAAAGAGACTAACTAGGGACGAACTGGGACGAACTTAGACAAACCTTAGAATCAGAGTTTGTCTCGTAAGTCTCATTCTAAGGTTTGTCTAAGTTCGTCCTTAGAAAGAGACTAACTTGGGACGAACTTAGACTAACCATGTAATGAGACTTACGTTTGTCTTTGTTCGTTCCAAGTTAGTCTCGTTAATCTCCTTCTATGATTTGTCAAAGTTCGTCCTCAGAAAGAGACTAACTAGGGACGAACTTAGACTAACATGGGACGAACTTAGACTAACCTTGTAATGAGACTAACGTTTGCGTTTGTTCGTCCCAAGGTAGTCTCGTTAGTCTCATTCTAAGGTTTGTCTAAGTTCGTCCTTAGAAAGAGACTAACTTGGGACGAACTTAGACTAACCATGTAATGAGACTTACGTTTGTCTTTGTTCGTCCCAAGTTAGTCTCGTTGGTCTCGTTAGTCTCCTTCTAAGGTTTGTCTAAGTTCGTCCTTAGAAAGAGACTAACTAGGGACGAACTTAGACTAACTTGGGACGAACTTAGAATAACCTTGTAATGAGACTAACGTTTGTCTTTGTTCGTCCCAAGTTAGTCTCGTTAGTCTCATTCTATGGTTTGTCTAAGTTCGTCCTTAAGAAGAGACTAACTAGAGACGAACTTAGACTAACTTGGGACGAACTTAGACAAACCTTAGAATGAGAGTTTGTCTCGTTAGTCTCATTCTAAGGTTTGTCTAAGTTCGTCCTTAGAAAGAGACTAACTTGGGACGAACTTAGACTAACTTGGGACGGACTTAGACTAACCTTATAATGGGAGTAACGTTTGTCTTTGTTCGTCCCTAGTTAGTCTCGTTAATCTCATTCTAAGGTTTATCTAAGTTCGTCCTTAGAAAGAGACTTACTATGGAAGAACTTATACTAACTTGGGACGAACTTAGACTAACCTTGGAATGAGACTAACGTTTGTCTTTGTTCGTCCCAAGTTAGTCTCGTTAGTCTCATTCTAAGGTTTGTCTAAGTTCGTCCTCAGAAAGAGACAAACTAGGGACGAACTTAGACTAACTTGGGACGAACTTAGACTAACCTTATAATGAGACTAACGTTTGTCTTTGTTCGTCCTAAGTTAGTCTCGTTAGTCTCATTCTAAGGTTTATCTAAGTTCGTCCTTAGAAGGAGTCTAACTATGGACGAACTTATACTAACTTGGGACGAACTTAGACTAACCTTGTAATGAGACTAACGTTTGTCTTTGTTCGTCCCAAGTTAGTCTCGTTAGTCTCATTCTTAGGTTTGTCCAAGTTCGTCCTTAAGAAGAGACTAACTAGGGACGAACTTAGACTAACTTGGGACGAACTTAGACAAACCTTTGAATCAGAGTTTGTCACGTTAGTCTCATTCTAAGGTTTGTCTAAGTTCGTCCTTAGAAAGAGATTAACTTGGGACGAACTTAGACTAACCTTGTAATGAGACTAACGTTTGTCTTTGTTCGTCCCAAGTTAGTCTCGTTAGTCTCATTCTAAGGTTTTTCTAAGTTCGTCCTTAGAAAGAGACTAACTAGGGATGAACTTAGATTAACTTGGGACGAACTTAGACTAACCTTGTAATGAGACTAACGTTTGTGTTTGATCATCCCAAGTTAGTCTCGTTAGTCTCATTCTAAGGTTTGTCTAAGTTCTCCCTTAGAAAGAGAATAACTAGGGACTAACTTAGACTAACTTGGGACGAACTTAGACAAACCTTATAATGAGACTAACGCTTGTCTTTGTTCGTCCCAAGTTAGTCTCGTTAGTCTCATTATAAGGTTTGTCTAAGTTCGTCCTTAGAAAGAGACTAACTAGGGACGAACTTAGACTAACTTGGGACGAACTTAGACAAACCTTATAATGAGACTAACGTTTGTCTTTGTTCGTCCCAAGTTTGTCTCTTTAGTCTCATTCTAAGGTTTGTCTAAGTTCGTCCTTAGAAAGAGACTAACTTGGGACGAACTTAGAATAACCTTGTAATGGGACTAACGTTTGTCTTTGTTCGTCCCAAGTTAGTCTCGTTAGTCTCATTCTATGGTTTGTCTAAGTTCGACCTTAGAAAGAGACTAACTAGGGACGAACTTAGACTAACTTGGGACGAACTTAGACAAACCTTATAATGAGACTAACGTTTGTCTTTGTTCGTCCCAAGTTTGTCTCTTTAGTCTCATTCTAAGGTGTGTCTAAGTTCGTCCTTAGAAAGAGACTAACTTGGGACGAACTTAGAATAACCTCGTAATGGGACTAACGTTTGTCTTTGTTCGTCCCAAGTTAGTCTCGTTAGTCTCATTCTAAGGTTTGTCTAAGTTCGACCTTAGAAAGAGACTAACTAGGGACGAACTTAGACTAACTTGGGACGAACTTAGACTAACCGTATAATAAGACTAACGTTTGTCTTTGTTCGTCTCAAGTTAGTCTCGTTAGTCTCATTCTAAGGTTTGTCTAAGTTCGTCCTTAGAAAGAGAATAACTAGGGACGAAATTAGACTAACTTGGGACGAACTTAGATTAACCTTGTAATGAGACTAACGTTTGTCTTTCTTCGTCCCAAGTTAGTCTCGTTAGTCTCATTCTAAGGTTTGTCTAAGTTCTTCCTTAGAAAGAGACTAACTAGGGACGAACTTAGACTAACTTGGGACGAACTTAGACACACCATAGAATCAGAGTTTGTCTCGTTAGTCTCATTCTAAGGTTTGTCTAAGTTCGTCCTTAGAAAGAGACTAACTTGGGACGAACTTAGACTAACCATGTAATGAGACTTACGTTTGTCTTTGTTCGTCCCAAGTTAGTCTCGTTAGAATCCTTCTATGGTTTGTCTAAGTTCGTCCTTAGAAAGAGACTAACTAGGGACGAACTTAGACTAACATGGGACGAACTTAGACTAACCTTGTAATGAGACTAACGTTTGCGTTTGTTCGTCCCAAGTTAGTCTCGTTAGTCTCATTCTGAGGTTTGTCTAAGTTCGACCTTAGAAAGAGACTAACTAGGGACGAACTTAGACTAACTTGGGACGAACTTAGAATAACCTTGTAATGAGACTAACGTTTGTCTTTGTTCGTCCCAAGTTAGTCTCGTTAGTCTCATTCTATGGTTTGTCTAAGTTCGTCCTTAAGAAGAGACTAACTAGAGACGAACTTAGACTAACTTGGGACGAACTTAGACAAACCTTAGAATGAGAGTTTGTCTCGTTAGTCTCATTCTAAGGTTTGTCTAAGTTCGTCCTTAGAAAGAGACTAACTTGGGACGAACTTAGACTAACTTGGGACGGACTTAGACTAACCTTATAATGGGAGTAACGTTTGTCTTTGTTCGTCCCTAGTTAGTCTCGTTAATCTCATTCTAAGGTTTATCTAAGTTCGTCCTTAGAAAGAGACTTACTATGGAAGAACTTATACTAACTTGGGACGAACTTAGACTAACCTTGGAATGAGACTAACGTTTGTCTTTGTTCGTCCCAAGTTAGTCTCGTTAGTCTCATTCTAAGGTTTGTCTAAGTTCGTCCTCAGAAAGAGACAAACTAGGGACGAACTTAGACTAACTTGGGACGAACTTAGACTAACCTTATAATGAGACTAACGTTTGTCTTTGTTCGTCCTAAGTTAGTCTCGTTAGTCTCATTCTAAGGTTTATCTAAGTTCGTCCTTAGAAGGAGTCTAACTATGGACGAACTTATACTAACTTGGGACGAACTTAGACTAACCTTGTAATGAGACTAACGTTTGTCTTTGTTCGTCCCAAGTTAGTCTCGTTAGTCTCATTCTTAGGTTTGTCCAAGTTCGTCCTTAAGAAGAGACTAACTAGGGACGAACTTAGACTAACTTGGGACGAACTTAGACAAACCTTTGAATCAGAGTTTGTCACGTTAGTCTCATTCTAAGGTTTGTCTAAGTTCGTCCTTAGAAAGAGATTAACTTGGGACGAACTTAGACTAACCTTGTAATGAGACTAACGTTTGTCTTTGTTCGTCCCAAGTTAGTCTCGTTAGTCTCATTCTAAGGTTTTTCTAAGTTCGTCCTTAGAAAGAGACTAACTAGGGATGAACTTAGATTAACTTGGGACGAACTTAGACTAACCTTGTAATGAGACTAACGTTTGTGTTTGATCATCCCAAGTTAGTCTCGTTAGTCTCATTCTAAGGTTTGTCTAAGTTCTCCCTTAGAAAGAGAATAACTAGGGACTAACTTAGACTAACTTGGGACGAACTTAGACAAACCTTATAATGAGACTAACGCTTGTCTTTGTTCGTCCCAAGTTAGTCTCGTTAGTCTCATTATAAGGTTTGTCTAAGTTCGTCCTTAGAAAGAGACTAACTAGGGACGAACTTAGACTAACTTGGGACGAACTTAGACAAACCTTATAATGAGACTAACGTTTGTCTTTGTTCGTCCCAAGTTTGTCTCTTTAGTCTCATTCTAAGGTTTGTCTAAGTTCGTCCTTAGAAAGAGACTAACTTGGGACGAACTTAGAATAACCTTGTAATGGGACTAACGTTTGTCTTTGTTCGTCCCAAGTTAGTCTCGTTAGTCTCATTCTATGGTTTGTCTAAGTTCGACCTTAGAAAGAGACTAACTAGGGACGAACTTAGACTAACTTGGGACGAACTTAGACAAACCTTATAATGAGACTAACGTTTGTCTTTGTTCGTCCCAAGTTTGTCTCTTTAGTCTCATTCTAAGGTGTGTCTAAGTTCGTCCTTAGAAAGAGACTAACTTGGGACGAACTTAGAATAACCTCGTAATGGGACTAACGTTTGTCTTTGTTCGTCCCAAGTTAGTCTCGTTAGTCTCATTCTAAGGTTTGTCTAAGTTCGACCTTAGAAAGAGACTAACTAGGGACGAACTTAGACTAACTTGGGACGAACTTAGACTAACCGTATAATAAGACTAACGTTTGTCTTTGTTCGTCTCAAGTTAGTCTCGTTAGTCTCATTCTAAGGTTTGTCTAAGTTCGTCCTTAGAAAGAGAATAACTAGGGACGAAATTAGACTAACTTGGGACGAACTTAGATTAACCTTGTAATGAGACTAACGTTTGTCTTTCTTCGTCCCAAGTTAGTCTCGTTAGTCTCATTCTAAGGTTTGTCTAAGTTCTTCCTTAGAAAGAGACTAACTAGGGACGAACTTAGACTAACTTGGGACGAACTTAGACACACCATAGAATCAGAGTTTGTCTCGTTAGTCTCATTCTAAGGTTTGTCTAAGTTCGTCCTTAGAAAGAGACTAACTTGGGACGAACTTAGACTAACCATGTAATGAGACTTACGTTTGTCTTTGTTCGTCCCAAGTTAGTCTCGTTAGAATCCTTCTATGGTTTGTCTAAGTTCGTCCTTAGAAAGAGACTAACTAGGGACGAACTTAGACTAACATGGGACGAACTTAGACTAACCTTGTAATGAGACTAACGTTTGCGTTTGTTCGTCCCAAGTTAGTCTCGTTAGTCTCATTCTGAGGTTTGTCTAAGTTCGACCTTAGAAAGAGACTAACTAGGGACGAACTTAGACTAACTTGGGACGAACTTAGACAAACCTTATAATGAGACTAACGTTTGTCTTTGTTCGTCCCAAGTTTGTCTCTTTAGTCTCATTCTAAGGTTTGTCTAAGTTCGTCCTTAGAAAGAGACTAACTTGGGACGAACTTAGACTAACCTTGTAATGGGACTAACGTTTGTCTTTGTTCGTCCCAAGTTTGTCTCTTTAGTCTCATTCTAAGGTTTGTCTATGTTCGTCCTTAGAAAGAGACTAACTTGGGACGAACTTAGACTAACCTTGTAATGGGACTAACGTTTGTCTTTGTTCGTCCCAAGTTAGTCTCGTTAGTCTCTTTCTAAGGTTTGTCTAAGTTCAAGCTTAGAAAGAGACTAACTAGGAACGAACTTAGACTAACTACGGACGAACTTAGAGTAACCTTGTAATGAGACTAACGTTTGTCTTTGTTCGTCCCAGGTTAGTCTCGTTAGTCTCCTTCTAAGGTTTGTCTAAGTTCGTCCATAGAAAGAGATTAACTAGGGACGAACTTAGACTAACTTGGGACGAACTTAGACTAACCTTGTAATGGGACTAACGTTTGTCTTTGTTCGTCCCAAGTTAGTCTCGTTAGTCTCATTCTAAGGTTTGTCTAAGTTCGACCTTAGAAAGAGACTAACTAGGGACGAACTTAGACTAACATGGGACGAACTTAGATTAACCTTGTAATGAGACTAACGTTTGTCTTTCTTCGTCCCAAGTTATTCTCGTTAGTCTCATTCTAAGGTTTGTCTAAGTTCGTCCTTAGAAAGAGACTAACTAGGGACGAACTTTGACTAACTTGGGACGAACTTAGACAAACCTTAGAATCAGAGTTTGTCTTGTTAGTCTCATTCTAAGGTTTGTCTAAGTTCATCCTTAGAAAGAGACTAACTTGGGACGAACTAAGACTAACCATGTAATGAGACTTACGTTTGTCTTTGTTCAAACCAAGTTAGTCTCGTTGGTCTCGTTAGTCTCCTTCTATGGTTTGTCTAAGTTCGTCCTTAGAAAGAGACTAACTAGGGACGAACTTAGACTAACATGGGACGAACTTAGACTAACCTTGTAATGAGACTAACGTTTGCGTTTGTTCGTCCCAAGGTAGTCTCGTCAGTCTCATTCTAAGGTTTATCTAAGTTCGTCCTTAGAAAGAGACTAAATTGGGACGAACTTAGACTAACCATGTAATGAGACTTACGTTTGTCTTTGTTCGTCCCAAGTTAGTCTCGTTGGTCTCGTTAATCTCCTTCTAAGGTTTGTCTAAGTTCGTCCTTAGAAAGAGACTAACAAGGGACGAACTTAGACTAACTTGGGACGAACTTAGAATAACCTTGTATCGACTAATGTTTGTCTTTGTTCTTCCCAAGTTGGTCTCGTTACTCTCATTCTAAGGTTTCTCTAAGTTCGTCCTTAAGAAGAGACTAACTAGAGACGAACTTAGACAAACTTGGGACGAACTTAGACAAACCTTAGAATGAGAGTTTGTCTCGTTAGTCTCATTATAAGGTTTGTCTAAATTCGTCCTTAGAAAGAGACTAACTTGGGACGAACTTAGACTAACTTGGGACGGACTTAGACTAACCTTATAATGGGAGTAACGTTTGTCTTTGTTCGTCCCAAGTTAGTCTCGTTAGTCTCATTCTAAGGTTTGTCTAAGTTCGTCCTTCGAAAGAGACTAACTTGGGACGAACTTAGACTAACCTTGTAATGGGACTAACGTTTGTCTTTGTTCGTCCCAAGTTAGTCTCGTTAGTCTCATTCTAAGGTTTGTCTAAGTTCAACCTTAGAAAGAGACTAACTAGGGACGAACTTAGAGTAACCTTGTAATGAGACTAACGTTTGTCTTTGTTCGTCCTAGGTTAGTCTCGTTAGTCTCCTTCTAAGGTTTGTCTAAGTTCGTCCATAGAAAGAGATTAACTAGGGACGAACTTAGACTAACTTGGGACGAACTTAGACTAACCTTGTAATGGGACTAACGTTTGTCTTTGTTCGTCCCAAGTTAGTCTCGTTAGTCTCATTCTAAGGTTTGTCTAAGTTCGACCTTAGAAAGAGACTAACCAGGGACGAACTTAGACTAACTTGGGACGAACTTAGACTAACCGTATAATAAGACTAACGTTTGTCTTTGTTCGTCTCAAGTTAGTCTCGTTAGTCTCATTCTAAGGTTTGTCTAAGTTCGTCCTTAGAAAGAGAATAACTAGGGACGAACTTAGACTAACATGGGACGAACTTAGATTAACCTTGTAATGAGACTAACGTTTGTCTTTCTTCGTCCCAAGTTAGTCTCGTTAGTCTCATTCTAAGGGTTGTCTAAGTTCGTCCTTAGAAAGAGACTAACTAGGGACGAACTGGGACGAACTTAGACAAACCTTAGAATCAGAGTTTGTCTCGTTAGTCTCATTCTAAGGTTTGTCTAAGTTCGTCCTTAGAAAGAGACTAACTTGGGACGAAGTTAGACTAACCATGTAATGAGACTTACGTTTGTCTTTGTTCGTCCCAAGTTAGTCTCGTTAATCTCCTTCTATGATTTGTCAAAGTTCGTCCTCAGAAAGAGACTAACTAGGGACGAACTTAGACTAACATGGGACGAACTTAGACTAACCTTGTAATGAGACTAACGTTTGCGTTTGTTCGTCCCAAGGTAGTCTCGTTAGTCTCATTCTAAGGTTTGTCTAAGTTCGTCCTTAGAAAGAGACTAACTTGGGACGAACTTAGACTAACCATGTAATGAGACTTACGTTTGTCTTTGTTCGTCCCAAGTTAGTCTCGTTGGTCTCGTTAGTCTCCTTCTAAGGTTTGTCTAAGTTCGTCCTTAGAAAGAGACTAACTAGGGACGAACTTAGACTAACTTGGGACGAACTTAGAATAACCTTGTAATGAGACTAACGTTTGTCTTTGTTCGTCCCAAGTTAGTCTCGTTAGTCTCATTCTATGGTTTGTCTAAGTTCGTCCTTAAGAAGAGACTAACTAGAGACGAACTTAGACTAACTTGGGACGAACTTAGACAAACCTTAGAATGAGAGTTTGTCTCGTTAGTCTCATTCTAAGGTTTGTCTAAGTTCGTCCTTAGAAAGAGACTAACTTGGGACGAACTTAGACTAACTTGGGACGGACTTAGACTAACCTTATAATGGGAGTAACGTTTGTCTTTGTTCGTCCCTAGTTAGTCTCGTTAATCTCATTCTAAGGTTTATCTAAGTTCGTCCTTAGAAAGAGACTTACTATGGACGAACTTATACTAACTTGGGACGAACTTAGACTAACCTTGTAATGAGACTAACGTTTGTCTTTGTTCGTCCCAAGTTAGTCTCGTTAGTCTCATTCTAAGGTTTGTCTAAGTTCGTCCTCAGAAAGAGACAAACTAGGGACGAACTTAGACTAACTTGGGACGAACTTAGACTAACCTTATAATGAGACTAACGTTTGTCTTTGTTCGTCCTAAGTTAGTCTCGTTAGTCTCATTCTAAGGTTTATCTAAGTTCGTCCTTAGAAGGAGTCTAACTATGGACGAACTTATACTAACTTGGGACGAACTTAGACTAACCTTGTAATGAGACTAACGTTTGTCTTTGTTCGTCCCAAGTTAGTCTCGTTAGTCTCATTCTTAGGTTTGTCCAAGTTCGTCCTTAAGAAGAGACTAACTAGGGACGAACTTAGACTAACTTGGGACGAACTTAGACAAACCTTTGAATCAGAGTTTGTCACGTTAGTCTCATTCAAAGGTTTGTCTAAGTTCGTCCTTAGAAAGAAATTAACTTGGGACGAACTTAGACTAACCTTGTAATGAGACTAACGTTTGTCTTTGTTCGTCCCAAGTTAGTCTCGTTAGTCTCATTCTAAGGTTTTTCTAAGTTCGTCCTTAGAAAGAGACTAACTAGGGATGAACTTAGATTAACTTGGGACGAACTTAGACTAACCTTGTAATGAGACTAACGTTTGTGTTTGATCATCCCAAGTTAGTCTCGTTAGTCTCATTCTAAGGTTTGTCTAAGTTCTCCCTTAGAAAGAGAATAACTAGGGACTAACTTAGACTAACTTGGGACGAACTTAGACAAACCTTATAATGAGACTAACGCTTGTCTTTGTTCGTCCCAAGTTAGTCTTGTTAGTCTAATTATAAGGTTTGTCTAAGTTCGTCTATAGAAAGAGACTAACTAGGGACGAACTTAGACTAACTTGGGACGAACTTAGACAAACCTTATAATGAGACTAACGTTTGTCTTTGTTCGTCCCAAGTTTGTCTCTTTAGTCTCATTCTAAGGTTTGTCTAAGTTCGTCCTTAGAAAGAGACTAACTTGGGACGAACTTAGAATAACCTTGTAATGGGACTAACGTTTGTCTTTGTTCGTCCCAAGTTAGTCTCGTTAGTCTCATTCTGTGGTTTGTCTAAGTTCGACCTTAGAAAGAGACTAACTAGGGACGAACTTAGACTAACTTGGGACGAACTTAGACAAACCTTATAATGAGACTAACGTTTGTCTTTGTTCGTCCCAAGTTTGTCTCTTTAGTCTCATTCTAAGGTTTGTCTAAGTTCGTCCTTAGAAAGAGACTAACTTGGGACGAACTTAGAATAACCTCGTAATGGGACTAACGTTTGTCTTTGTTCGTCCCAAGTTAGTCTCGTTAGTCTCATTCTAAGGTTTGTCTAAGTTCGACCTTAGAAAGAGACTAACTAGGGACGAACTTAGACTAACTTGGGACGAACTTAGACTAACCGTATAATAAGAATAACGTTTGTCTTTGTTCGTCTCAAGTTAGTCTCGTTAGTCTCATTCTAAGGTTTGTCTAAGTTCGTCCTTAGAAAGAGAATAACTAGGGACGAAATTAGACTAACTTGGGACGAACTTAGATTAACCTTGTAATGAGACTAACGTTTGTCTTTCTTCGTCCCAAGTTAGTCTCGTTAGTCTCATTCTAAGGTTTGTCTAAGTTCGACCTTAGAAAGAGACTAACTAGGGACGAACTTAGACTAACTTGGGACGAACTTAGACTAACCGTATAATAAGAATAACGTTTGTCTTTGTTCGTCTCAAGTTAGTCTCGTTAGTCTCATTCTAAGGTTTGTCTAAGTTCGTCCTTAGAAAGAGAATAACTAGGGACGAAATTAGACTAACTTGGGACGAACTTAGATTAACCTTGTAATGAGAGTAACGTTTGTCTTTCTTCGTCCCAAGTTAGTCTCGTTAGTCTCATTCTAAGGTTTGTCTAAGTTCGTCCTTAGAAAGAGACTAACTTGGGACGAACTTAGACACACCATAGAATCAGAGTTTGTCTCGTTAGTCTCATTCTAAGGTTTGTCTAAGTTCGTCCTTAGAAAGAGACTAACTTGGGACGAACTTAGACTAACCATGTAATGAGACTTACGTTTGTCTTTGTTCGTCCCAAGTTAGTCTCGTTGGTCTCGTTAGAATCCTTCTATGGTTTGTCTAAGTTCGTCCTTAGAAAGAGACTAACTAGGGACGAACTTAGACTAACATGGGACGAACTTAGACTAACCTTGTAATGAGACTAACGTTTGCGTTTGTTCGTCCCAAGTTAGTCTCGTTAGTCTCATTCTGAGGTTTGTCTAAGTTCGACCTTAGAAAGCGACTAACTAGGGACGAACTTAGACTAACTTGGGACGAACTTAGACAAACCTTATAATGAGACTAACGTTTGTCTTTGTTCGTCCCAAGTTTGTCTCTTTAGTCTCATTCTAAGGTTTGTCTAAGTTCGTCCTTAGAAAGAGACTAACTTGGGACGAACTTAGACTAACCTTGTAATGGGACTAACTTTTGTCTTTGTTCGTCCTAAGTTAGTCTCGTTAGTCTCTTTCTAAGGTTTGTCTAAGTTCAAGCTTAGAAAGAGACTAACTAGGGACGAACTTAGACTAACTAGGGACGAACTAAGAGTAACCTTGTAATGAGACTAACGTTTGTCTTTGTTCGTCCCAGGTTAGTCTCGTTAGTCTCCTTCTAAGGTTTGTCTAAGTTCGTCCATAGAAAGAGATTAACTAGGGACGAACTTAGACTAACTTGGGACGAACTTAGACTAACCTTGTAATGGGACTAACGTTTGTCTTTGTTCGTCCCAAGTTAGTCTCGTTAGAGTCATTCTAAGGTTTGTCTAAGTTCGACCTTAGAAAGAGACTAACTAGGGACGAACTTAGACTAACATGGGACGAACTTAGATTAACCTTGTAATGAGACTAACGTTTGTCTTTCTTCGTCCCAAGTTATTCTCGTTAGTCTCATTCTAAGGTTTGTCTAAGTTCGTCCTTAGAAAGAGACTAACTAGGGACGAACTTTGACTAACTTGGGACGAACTTAGACAAACCTTAGAATCAGAGTTTGTCTCGTTAGTCTCATTCTCAGGTTTGTCTAAGTTCATCCTTAGAAAGAGACTAACTTGGGACGAACTAAGACTAACCATGTAATGAGACTTACGTTTGTCTTTGTTCAAACCAAGTTAGTCTCGTTGGTCTTGTTAGTCTCCTTCTATGGTTTGTCTAAGTTCGTCCTTAGAAAGAGACTAACTAGGGACGAACTTAGACTAACATGGGACGAACTTAGACTAACCTTGTAATGAGACTAACGTTTGCGTTTGTTCGTCCCAAGGTAGTCTCGTTAGTCTCATTCTAAGGTTTATCTAAGTTTGTCCTTAGAAAGAGACTAACTTGGGACGAACTTAGACTAACCATGTAATGAGACGTACGTTTGTCTTTGTTCGTCCCAAGTTAGTCTCGTTGGTCTCGTTAATCTCCTTCTAAGGTTTGTCTAAGTTCGTCCTTAGAAAGAGACTAACAAGGGACGAACTTAGACTAACTTGGGACGAACTTAGAATAACCTTGTATCGACTAACGTTTGTCTTTGTTCTTCCCAAGTTGGTCTCGTTACTCTCATTCTAAGGTTTCTCTAAGTTCGTCCTTAAGAAGAGACTAACTAGAGACTAACTTAGACAAACTTGGGACGAACTTAGACAAACCTTAGAATGAAAGTTTGTCTCGTTAGTCTCATTATAAGGTTTGTCTAAATTCGTCCTTAGAAAGAGACTAACTTGGGACGAACTTAGACTAACTTGGGACGGACTTAGACTAACCTTATAATGGGAGTAACGTTTGTCTTTGTTCGTCCCAAGTTAGTCTCGTTAGTCTCATTCTAAGGTTTGTCTAAGTTCGTCCTTCGAAAGAGACTAACTTGGGACGAACTTAGACTAACCTTGTAATGGGACTAACGTTTGTCTTTGTTCGTCCCAAGTTAGTCTCGTTAGTCTCATTCTAAGGTTTGTCTAAGTTCAACCTTAGAAAGAGACTAACTAGGGACGAACTTAGACTAACTAGGGACGAACTTAGAGTAACCTTGTAATGAGACTAACGTTTGTCTTTGTTCGTCCCAGGTTAGTCTCGTTAGTCTCCTTCTAAGGTTTGTCTAAGTTCGTCCATAGAAAGAGATTAACTAGGGACGAACTTAGACTAACTTGGGACGAACTTAGACTAACCTTGTAATGGGACTAACGTTTGTCTTTGTTCGTCCCAAGTTAGTCTCGTTAGTCTCATTCTAAGGTTTGTCTAAGTTCGACCTTAGAAAGAGACTAACTAGGGACGAACTTAGACTAACTTGGGACGAACTTAGACTAACCGTATAATAAGACTAACGTTTGTCTTTGTTCGTCTCAAGTTAGTCTCGTTAGTCTCATTCTAAGGTTTGTCTAAGTTCGTCCTTAGAAAGAGAATCACTAGGGACGAACTTAGACTAACATGGGACGAACTTATATTAACCTTGTAATGAGACTAACGCTTGTCTTTCTTCGTCCCAAGTTAGTCTCGTTAGTCTCATTCTAAGGTTTGTCTAAGTTCGTCCTTAGAAAGAGACTAACTAGGGACGAACTTTGACTAACTTGGGACGAACTTAGACAAACCTTAGAACCAGAGTTTGTCTCGTTAGTCTCATTCTAAGGTTTGTCAAAGTTCGTCCTTAGAAAGAGACTAACTTGGGACGAACTTAGACTAACCATGTAATGAGACTTACGTTTGTCTTTGTTCGTCCCAAGTTAGTCTCGTTGGTCTCGTTAGTCTCCTTCTATGGTTTGTCTAAGTTCGTCCTTAGAAAGAGACTAACTAGGGACGAACTTAGACTAACATGGGACGAACTTAGACTAACCTTGTAATGAGACTAACGTTTGCGTTTGTTCGTCCCAAGGTAGTCTCGTTAGTCTCATTCTAAGGTTTGTCTAAGTTCGTCCTTAGAAAGAGACTAACTAGGGACGAACTTAGACTAACTAGGGACGAACTTAGAGTAACCTTGTAATGAGACTAACGTTTGTCTTCGTTCGTCCCAGGTTAGTCTCGTTAGTCTCCTTCTAAGGTTTGTCTAAGTTCGTCCATAGAAAGAGATTAACTAGGGACGAACTTAGAATAACTTGGGACGAACTTAGACTAACCTTGTAATCGGACTAACGTTTGTCTTTGTTCGTCCCAAGTTAGTCTCGTTAGTCTCGTTCTAAGGTTTCTCTAAGTTCGACCTTAGAAAGAGACTAACTAGGGACGAACTCAGACTAACTTGGGACGAACTTAGACTAACCGTATAATAAGACTAACGTTTGTCTTTGTTCGTCTCAAGATAGTCTCGTTAGTCTCATTCTAAGGTTTGTCTAAGTTCGTCCTTAGAAAGAGAATAACTAGGGACGAACTTAGACTAACATGGGACGAACTTAGATTAACCTTGTAATGAGACTAACGTTTGTCTTTCTTCGTCCCAAGTTAGTCTCGTTAGTCTCATTCTAAGGTTTGTCTAAGTTCGTCCTTAGAAAGAGACTAACTAGGGAAGAACTTTGACTAACTCGGGACGAACTTAGACAAACCTTAGAATCAGAGTTTGTCTCGTTAGTCTCATTCTAAGGTTTGTCTAAGTTCGTCCTTAGAAAGAGACTAACTTGGGACGATTTTAGACTAACCATGTAATGAGACTTACGTTTGTCTTTGTTCAAACCAAGTTAGTCTCGTTGGTCTCGTTAGTCTCCTTCTATGGTTTGTCTAAGTTCGTTCTTAGAAAGAGACTTACTAGGGACGAACTTAGACTAGCATGGGACGAACTTAGACTAACCTTGTAATGAGACTAACGTTTGCGTTTGTTCGTCCCAAGGTAGTCTCGTTAGTCTCATTCTAAGGTTTGTCTAAGTTCGTCCTTAGAAAGAGACTAACTTGGGACGAACTTAGACTAACCATGTAATGAGACTTACGTTTGTCTTTGTTCGTCCCAAGTTAGTCTCGTTGGTCTCGTTAGTCTCCTTCTAAGGTTTGTCTAAGTTCGTCCTTAGAAAGAGACTAACTAGGGACGAACTTAGACTAACTTGGGACGAACTTAGAATAACCTTGTAAGGAGACTAACGTTTGTCTTTGTTCGTCCCAAGTTAGTCTCGTTAGTCTCATTCTAAGATTTCTCTAAGTTCGTCCTTAAGAAGAGACTAACTAGAGACGAACTTAGACAAACTTGGGACGAACTTAGACAAACCTTAGAATGAGAGTTTGTCTCGTTAGTCTCATTGTCTAAGTTCGTCCTTAGAAAGAGACTAACTTGGGACGAACTTAGACTAACTTGGGACGGACTTAGACTAACCTTATAATGGGAGTAACGTTTGTCTTTGTTCGTCCCAAGTTAGTCTCGTTAGTCTCATTCTAAGGTTTGTCTAAGTTCGTCCTTAGAAAGAGACTAACTTCGGACGAACTTAGACTAACCTTGTAATGGGACTAACGTTTGCCTTTGTTCGTCCCAAGTTAGTCTCGTTAGTCTCATTCTAAGGTTTGTCTAAGTTCAACCTTAGAAAGAGACTAACTAGGGACGAACTTAGACTAACTAGGGACGAACTTAGAGTAACCTTGTAATGAGACTAACGTTTGTCTTTGTTCGTCCCAGGTTAGTCTCGTTAGTCTCCTTCTAAGGTTTGTCTAAGTTCGTCCATAGAAAGAGATTAACTAGGGACGAACTTAGACTAACTTGGGACGAACTTAGACTAACCTTGTAATGAGACTAACGTTTGTCTTTGTTCGTCCCAAGTTAGTCTCGTTAGTCTCATTCTAAGGTTTGTCTAAGTTCGAACTTAGAAAGAGACTAACTAGGGACAAACTTAGACTAACTTGGGACGAACTTAGACTAACCGTATAATAAGACTAACGTTTGTCTTTGTTCGTCCTTAGAAAGAGAATAACTAGGGACGAACTTAGACTAACATGGGACGAACTTAGATTAACCTTGTAATGAGACTAACGTTTGTCTTTCTTCGTCCCAAGTTAGTCTCGTTAGTCTCATTCTAAGGTTTGTCTAAGTTCGTCCTTAGAAAGAGACTAACTAGGGACGAACTTTGACTAACTTGGGACGAACTTAGACAAACCTTAGAATCAGAGTTTGTCTTGTTAGTCTCATTCTAAGGTTTGTCTAAGTTCGTCCTTAGAAAGAAACTAACTTGGGACGAACTTAGACTAACCATGTAATGAGACTTACGTTTGTCTTTGTTCGTCCCAAGTTAGTCTCGTTAGTCTCCTTCTATGATTTGTCAATGTTCGTCCTCAGAAAGAGACTAACTAGGGACGAACTTAGACTAACATGGGACGAACTTAGACTAACCTTGTAATGAGACTAACGTTTGCGTTAGTTCGTCCCAAGGTAGTCTCGTTAGTCTCATTCTAAGGTTTGTCTAAGTTCGTCCTTAGAAAGAGACTAACTTGGGACGAACTTAGACTAACCATGTAATGAGACTTACGTTTGTCTTTGTTCGTCCCAAGTTAGTCTCGTTGGTCTCGTTAGTCTCCTTCTAAGGTTTGTCTACGTTCGTCCTTAGAAAGAGACTAACTAGGGATGAACTTAGACTAACTTGGGACGAACTTAGAATAACCTTGTAATGAGACTAACGTTTGTCTTTGTTCGTCCCAAGTTAGTCTCGTTAGTCTCATTCTATGGTTTGTCTAAGTTCGTCCTTAAGAAGAGACTAACTAGAGACGAACTTAGACTAACTTGGGACGAACTTAGACAAACCTTAGAATGAGAGTTTGTCTCGTTAGTCTCATTCTAAGGTTTGTCTAAGTTCGTCCTTAGAATGAGACTAACTTAGGACGAACTTAGACTAACTTGGGACGGACTTAGACTAACCTTATAATGGGAGTAACGTTTGTTTTTGTTCGTCCCAAGTTAGTCTCGTTAATCTCATTCTAAGGTTTATCTAAGTTCGTCCTTAGAAAGAGACTTACTATGGACGAACTTATACTAACTTGGGACGAACTTAGACTAACCTTGTAATGAGACTAACGTTTGTCTTTGTTCGTCCCAAGTTAGTCTCGTTAGTCTCATTCTAAGGTTTGTCTAAGTTCGTCCTTAGAAAGAGACTAACTAGGGACGAACTTAGACTAACTTGGGACGAACTTAGACTAACCTTATAATGAGACTAACGTTTGTCTTTGTTCGTCCTAAGTTAGTCTCGTTAGTCTCATTCTAAGGTTTATCTAAGTTCGTCCTTAGAAGGAGACTAACTATGGACGAACTTATACTAACTTGGGACGAACTTAGACTAACCTTGTAATGAGACTAACGTTTGCCTTTGTTCGTCCCAAGTTAGTCTCGTTAGTCTCATTCTTAGGTTTGTCAAAGTTCGTCCTTAAGAAGAGACTAACTAGGGACGAACTTAGACTAACTTGGGACGAACTTAGACAAACCTTTGAATCAGAGTTTGTCACGTTAGGCTCATTCTAAGGTTTGTCTAAGTTCGTCCTTAGAAAGAGATTAACTTGGGACGAACTTAGACTAACCTTGTAATGAGACTAACGTTTGTCTTTGTTCGTCCCAAGTTAGTCTCGTTAGTCTCATTCTAAGGTTTTTCTAAGTTCGTCCTTAGAAAGAGACTAACTAGGGATGAACTTAGATTAACTTGGGACGAACTTAGACTAACCTTGTAATGAGACTAACGTTTGTGTTTGATCATCCCAAGTTAGTCTCGTTAGTCTCATTCTAAGGTTTGTCTAAGTTCTCCCTTAGAAAGAGAATAACTAGGGACGAACTTAGACTAACTTGGGACGAACTTAGACAAACCTTATAATGAGACTAACGCTTGTCTTTGTTCGTCCCAAGTTAGTCTCGTTAGTCTCATTATAAGGTTTGTCTAAGTTCGTCCTTAGAAAGAGACTAACTAGGGACGAACTTAGACTAACCTTATAATGAGACTAACGTTTGTCTTTGTTCGTCCCAAGTTTGTCTCTTTAGTCTCATTCTAAGGTTTGTCTAAGTTCGTCCTTAGAAAGAGACTAACTTGGGACGAACTTAGAATAACCTTGTAATGGGACTAACGTTTGTCTTTGTTCGTCCCAAGTTAGTCTCGTTTGTCTCATTCTATGGTTTGTCTAAGTTCGACCTTAGAAAGAGACTAACTAGGGACGAACTTAGACTAACTTGGGACGAACTTAGACAAACCTTATAATGAGACTAACGTTTGTCTTTGTTCGTCCCAAGTTTGTCTCTTTAGTCTCATTCTAAGGTTTGTCTAAGTTCGTCCTTAGAAAGAGACTAACTTGGGACGAACTTAGAATAACCTCGTAATGGGACTAACGTTTGTCTTTGTTCGTCCCAAGTTTGTCTCTTTAGTCTCATTCTAAGGTTTGTCTAAGTTCGTCCTTAGAAAGAGACTAACTTGGGACGAACTTAGAATAACCTCGTAATGGGACTAACGTTTGTCTTTGTTCTTCCCAAGTTAGTCTCGTTAGTCTCATTCTAAGGTTTGTCTAAGTTCGACCTTAGAAAGAGACTAACTAGGGACGAACTTAGACTAACCATGTAATGAGACTTACGTTTGTCTTTGTTCGTCCCAAGTTAGTCTCGTTGGTCTCGTTAGTCTCCTTCTAAGGTTTGTCTAAGTTCGTCCTTAGAAAGAGACTAACTTGGGACGAACTTAGACTAACTTGGGACGAACTTAGAATAACCTTGTAAGGAGACTAACGTTTGTCTTTGTTCGTCCCAAGTTTGTCTCGTTAGTCTCATTCTAAGATTTCTCTAAGTTCGTCCTTAAGAAGAGACTAACTAGAGACGAACTTAGACAAACTTGGGACGAACTTAGACAAACCTTAGAATGAGAGTTTGTCTCGTTAGTCTCATTCTAAGGTTTGTCTAAGTTCGTCCTTAGAAAGAGACTAACTTGGGACGAACTTAGACTAACTTGGGATGGGCTTAGACTAACCTTATAATGGGAGTAACGTTTGTCTTTGTTCATCCCAAGTTAGTCTCGTTAGTCTCATTCTAAGGTTTGTCTAAGTTCGTCCTTAGAAAGAGACTAACTTCGGACGAACTTAGACTAACCTTGTAATGGGACTAACGTTTGTCTTTGTTCGTCCCAAGTTAGTCTCGTTAGTCTCATTCTAAGGTTTGTCTAAGTTCAACCTTAGAAAGAGACTAACTAGGGACGAACTTAGAGTAACCTTGTAATGAGACTAACGTTTGTCTTTGTTCGTCCTAGGTTAGTCTCGTTAGTCTCCTTCTAAGGTTTGTCTAAGTTCGTCCATAGAAAGAGATTAACTAGGGACGAACTTAGACTAACTTGGGACGAACTTAGACTAACCTTGTAATGGGACTAACGTTTGTCTTTGTTCGTCCCAAGTTAGTCTCGTTAGTCTCATTCTAAGGTTTGTCTAAGTTCGACCTTAGAAAGAGACTAACCAGGGACGAACTTAGACTAACTTGGGACGAACTTAGACTAACCGTATAATAAGACTAACGTTTGTCTTTGTTCGTCTCAAGTTAGTCTCGTTAGTCTCATTCTAAGGTTTGTCTAAGTTCGTCCTTAGAAAGAGAATAACTAGGGACGAACTTAGACTAACATGGGACGAACTTAGATTAACCTTGTAATGAGACTAACGTTTGTCTTTCTTCGTCCCAAGTTAGTCTCGTTAGTCTCATTCTAAGGTTTGTCTAAGTTCGTCCTTAGAAAGAGACTAACTAGGGACGAACTTTCACTAACTTGGGACGAACTTAGACAAACCTTAGAATCAGAGTTTGTCTCGTTAGTCTCATTCTAAGGTTTGTCTAAGTTCGTCCTTAGAAAGAGACTAACTTGGGACGAACTTAGACTAACCATGTAATGAGACTTACGTTTGTCTTTGTTCGTCCCAAGTTAGTCTCGTTAGTCTCCTTCTATGATTTGTCATTGTTCGTCCTCAGAAAGAGACTAACTAGGGACGAACTTAGACTAACATGGGACGAACTTAGACTAACCTTGTAATGAGACTAACGTTTGCGTTAGTTCGTCCCAAGGTAGTCTCGTTAGTCTCATTCTAAGGTTTGTCTAAGTTCGTCCTTAGAAAGAGACTAACTTGGGACGAACTTAGACTAACCATGTAATGAGACTTACGTCTGTCTTTGTTCGTCCCAAGTTAGTCTCGTTGGTCTCGTTAGTCTCCTTCTAAGGTTTGTCTACGTTCGTCCTTAGAAAGAGACTAACTAGGGATGAACTTAGACTAACTTGGGACGAACTTAGAATAACCTTGTAATGAGACTAACGTTTGTCTTTGTTCGTCCCAAGTTAGTCTCGTTAGTCTCATTCTATGGTTTGTCTAAGTTCGTCCTTAAGAAGAGACTAACTAGAGACGAACTTAGACTAACTTGGGACGAACTTAGACAAACCTTAGAATGAGAGTTTGTCTCGTTAGTCTCATTCTAAGGTTTGTCTAAGTTCGTCCTTAGAATGAGACTAACTTAGGACGAACTTAGACTAACTTGGGACGGACTTAGACTAACCTTATAATGGGAGTAACGTTTGTCTTTGTTCGTCCCAAGTTAGTCTCGTTAATCTCATTCTAAGGTTTATCTAAGTTCGTCCTTAGAAAGAGACTTACTATGGACGAACTTATACTAACTTGGGACGAACTTAGACTAACCTTGTAATGAGACTAACGTTTGTCTTTGTTCGTCCCAAGTTAGTCTCGTTAGTCTCATTCTAAGGTTTGTCTAAGTTCGTCCTTAGAAAGAGACTAACTAGGGACGAACTTAGACTAACCTTATAATGAGACTAACGTTTGTCTTTGTTCGTCCTAAGTTAGTCTCGTTAGTCTCATTCTAAGGTTTATCTAAGTTCGTCCTTAGAAGGAGACTAACTATGGACGAACTTATACTAACTTGGGACGAACTTAGACTAACCTTGTAATGAGACTAACGTTTGTCTTTGTTCGTCCCAAGTTAGTCTCGTTAGTCTCATTCTTAGGTTTGTCAAAGTTCGTCCTTAAGAAGAGACTAACTAGGGACGAACTTAGACTAACTTGGGACGAACTTAGACAAACCTTTGAATCAGAGTTTGTCAGGTTAGGCTCATTCTAAGGTTTGTCTAAGTTCGTCCTTAGAAAGAGATTAACTTGGGACGAACTTAGACCAACCTTGTAATGAGACTAACGTTTGTCTTTGTTCGTCCCAAGTTAGTCTCGTTAGTCTCATTCTAAGGTTTTTCTAAGTTCGTCCTTAGAAAGAGACTAACTAGGGATGAACTTAGATTAACTTGGGACGAACTTAGACTAACCTTGTAATGAGACTAACGTTTGTGTTTGATCATCCCAAGTTAGTCTCGTTAGTCTCATTCAAAGGTTTGTCTAAGTTCTTTCTTAGAAAGAGAATAACTAGGGACGAACTTAGACTAACTTGGGACGAACTTAGACAAACCTTATAATGAGACTAACGCTTGTCTTTGTTCGTCCCAAGTTAGTCTCGTTAGTCTCATTATAAGGTTTGTCTAAGTTCGTCCTTAGAAAGAGACTAACTAGGGACGAACTTAGACTAACCTTATAATGAGACTAACGTTTGTCTTTGTTCGTCCCAAGTTGGTCTCTTTAGTCTCATTCTAAGGTTTGTCTAAGTTCGTCCTTAGAAAGAGACTAACTTGGGACGAACTTAGAATAACCTTGTAATGGGACTAACGTTTGTCTTTGTTCGTCCCAAGTTAGTCTCGTTAGTCTCATTCTATGGTTTGTCTAAGTTCGACCTTAGAAAGAGACTAACTAGGGACGAACTTAGACTAACTTGGGACGAACTTAGACAAACCTTATAATGAGACTAACGTTTGTCTTTGTTCGTCCCAAGTTTGTCTCTTTAGTCTCATTCTAAGGTTTGTCTAAGTTCGTCCTTAGAAAGAGACTAACTTGGGACGAACTTAGAATAACCTCGTAATGGGACTAACGTTTGTCTTTGTTCGTCCCAAGTTAGTCTCGTTAGTCTCATTCTAAGGTTTGTCTAAGTTCGACCTTAGAAAGAGACTAACTAGGGACGAACTTAGACTAACCATGTAATGAGACTTACGTTTGTCTTTGTTCGTCCCAAGTTAGTCTCGTTGGTCTCGTTAGTCTCCTTCTAAGGTTTGTCTAAGTTCGTCCTTAGAAAGAGACTAACTTGGGACGAACTTAGACTAACTTGGGACGAACTTAGAATAACCTTGTAAGGAGACTAACGTTTGTCTTTGTTCGTCCCAAGTTAGTCTCGTTAGTCTCATTCTAAGATTTCTCTAAGTTCGTCCTTAAGAAGAGACTAACTAGAGACGAACTTAGACAAACTTGGGACGAACTTAGACAAACCTTAGAATGAGAGTTTGTCTCGTTAGTCTCATTCTAAGGTTTGTCTAAGTTCGTCCTTAGAAAGAGACTAACTTGGGACGAACTTAGACTAACTTGGGACGGACTTAGACTAACCTTATAATGGGAGTAACGTTTGTCTTTGTTCATCCCAAGTTAGTCTCGTTAGTCTCATTCTAAGGTTTGTCTAAGTTCAACCTTAGAAAGAGACTAACTAGGGACGAACTTAGAGTAACCTTGTAATGAGACTAACGTTTGTCTTTGTTCGTCCTAGGTTAGTCTCGTTAGTCTCCTTCTAAGGTTTGTCTAAGTTCGTCCATAGAAAGAGATTAACTAGGGACGAACTTAGACTAACTTGGGACGAACTTAGACTAACCTTGTAATGGGACTAACGTTTGTCTTTGTTCGTCCCAAGTTAGTCTCGTTAGTCTCATTCTAAGGTTTGTCTAAGTTCGACCTTAGAAAGAGACTAACCAGGGACGAACTTAGACTAACTTGGGACGAACTTAGACTAACCGTATAATAAGACTAACGTTTGTCTTTGTTCGTCTCAAGTTAGTCTCGTTAGTCTCATTCTAAGGTTTGTCTAAGTTCGTCCTTAGAAAGAGAATTACTAGGGACGAACTTAGACTAACATGGGACGAACTTAGATTAACCTTGTAATGAGACTAACGTTTGTCTTTCTTCGTCCCAAGTTAGTCTCGTTAGTCTCATTCTAAGGTTTGTCTAAGTTCGTCCTTAGAAAGAGACTAACTAGGGACGAACTGGGACGAACTTAGACAAACCTTAGAATCAGAGTTTGTCTCGTTAGTCTCATTCTAAGGTTTGTCTAAGTTCGTCCTTAGAAAGAGACTAACTTGGGACGAACTTAGACTAACCATGTAATGAGACTTACGTTTGTCTTTGTTCGTCCCAAGTTAGTCTCGTTAGTCTCCTTCTATGATTTGTCAAAGTTCGTCCTCAGAAAGAGACTAACTAGGGACGAACTTAGACTAACATGGGACGAACTTAGACTAACCTTGTAATGAGACTAACGTTTGCGTTTGTTCGTCCCAAGGTAGTCTCGTTAGTCTCATTCTAAGGTTTGTCTAAGTTCGTCCTTAGAAAGAGACTAACTTGGGACGAACTTAGACTAACCATGTAATGAGACTTACGTTTGTCTTTGTTCGTCCCAAGTTAGTCTCGTTGGTCTCGTTAGTCTCCTTCTAAGGTTTGTCTAAGTTCGTCCTTAGAAAGAGACTAACTAGGGACGAACTTAGACTAACTTGGGACGAACTTAGAATAACCTTGTAATGAGACTAACGTTTGTCTTTGTTCGTCCCAAGTTAGTCTCGTTAGTCTCATTCTTTGGTTTGTCTAAGTTCGTCCTTAAGAAGAGACTAACTAGAGACGAACTTAGACTAACTTGGGACGAACTTAGACAAACCTTAGAATGAGAGTTTGTCTCGTTAGTCTCATTCTAAGGTTTGTCTAAGTTCGTCCTTAGAAAGAGACTAACTTGGGACGAACTTAGACTAACTTGGGACGGACTTAGACTAACCTTATAATGGGAGTAACGTTTGTCTTTGTTCGTCCCTAGTTAGTCTCGTTAATCTCATTCTAAGGTTTATCTAAGTTCGTCCTTAGAAAGAGACTTACTATGGACGAACTTATACTAACTTGGGACGAACTTAGACTAACCTTGTAATGAGACTAACGTTTGTCTTTGTTCGTCCCAAGTTAGTCTCGTTAGTCTCATTCTAAGGTTTGTCTAAGTTCGTCCTCAGAAAGAGACAAACTAGGGACGAACTTAGACTAACTTGGGACGAACTTAGACTAACCTTATAATGAGACTAACGTTTGTCTTTGTTCGTCCTAAGTTAGTCTCGTTAGTCTCATTCTAAGGTTTATCTAAGTTCGTCCTTAGAAGGAGTCTAACTATGGACGAACTTATACTAACTTGGGACGAACTTAGACTAACCTTGTAATGAGACTAACGTTTGTCTTTGTTCGTCCCAAGTTAGTCTCGTTAGTCTCATTCTTAGGTTTGTCAAAGTTCGTCCTTAAGAAGAGACTAACTAGGGACGAACTTAGACTAACTTGGGACGAACTTAGACAAACCTTTGAATCAGAGTTTGTCACGTTAGTCTCTTTCTAAGGTTTGTCTAAGTTCGTCCTTAGAAAGAGATTAACTTGGGACGAACTTAGACTAACCTTGTAATGAGACTAACGTTTGTCTTTGTTCGTCCCAAGTTAGTCTCGTTAGTCTCATTCTAAGGTTTTTCTAAGTTCGTCCTTAGAAAGAGACTAACTAGGGATGAACTTAGATTAACTTGGGACGAACTTAGACTAACCTTGTAATGAGACTAACGTTTGTGTTTGATCATCCCAAGTTAGTCTCGTTAGTCTCATTCTAAGGTTTGTCTAAGTTCTCCCTTAGAAAGAGAATAACTAGGGACTAACTTAGACTAACTTGGGACGAACTTAGACAAATCTTATAATGAGACTAACGCTTGTCTTTGTTCGTCCCAAGTTAATCTCGTTAGTCTCATTATAAGGTTTGTCTAAGTTCGTCCTTAGATAGAGACTAACTAGGGACGAACTTAGACTAACTTGGGACGAACTTAGACAAACCTTATAATGAGACTAACGTTTGTCTTTGTTCGTCCCAAGTTTGTCTCTTTAGTCTCATTCTAAGGTTTGTCTAAGTTCGTCCTTAGAAAGAGACTAACTTGGGACGAACTTAGAATAACCATGTAATGGGACTAACGTTTGTCTTTGTTCGTCCCAAGTTAGTCTCGTTAGTCTCATTCTATGGTTTGTCTAAGTTTGACCTTAGAAAGAGACTAACTAGGGACGAACTTAGACTAACTTGGGACGAACTTAGACAAACCTTATAATGAGACTAACGTTTGTCTTTGTTCGTCCCAAGTTTGTCTCTTTAGTCTCATTCTAAGGTTTGTCTAAGTTCGTCCTTAGAAAGAGACTAACTTGGGACGAACTTAGAATAACCTCGTAATGGGACTAACGTTTGTCTTTGTTCGTCCCAAGTTAGTCTCGTTAGTCTCATTCTAAGGTTTGTCTAAGTTCGACCTTAGAAAGAGACTAACTAGGGACGAACTTAGACTAACTTGGGACGAACTTAGACTAACCGTATAATAAGACTAACGTTTGTCTTTGTTCGTCTCAAGTTAGTCTCGTTAGTCTCATTCTAAGGTTTGTCTAAGTTCATCCTTAGAAAGAGAATAACTAGGGACGAAATTAGACTAACTTGGGACGAACTTAGATTAACCTTGTAATGAGACTAACGTTTGTCTTTCTTTGTCCCAAGTTAGTCTCGTTAGTCTCATTCTAAGGTTTGTCTAAGTTCGTCCTTAGAAAGAGACTAACTAGGGACGAACTTAGACTAACTTGGGACGAACTTAGACACACCATAGAATCAGAGTTTGTCTCGTTAGTCTCATTCTAAGGTTTGTCTAAGTTCGTCCTTAGAAAGAGACTAACTTGGGGAGAACTTAGACTAACCATGTAATGAGACTTACGTTTGTCTTTGTTCGTCCCAAGTTAGTCTCGTTGGTCTCGTTAGTCTCCTTCTATGGTTTGTCTAAGTTCGTCCTTAGAAAGAGACTAACTAGGGACGAACTTAGACTAACTTGGGACGAACTTAGACTAACCTTGTAATGAGACTAACGTTTGCGTTTGTTCGTCCCAAGTTAGTCTCGTTAGTCTCATTCTGAGGTTTGTCTAAGTTCGACCTTAGAAAGAGACTAACTAGGGACGAACTTAGACTAACTTGGGACGAACTTAGACAAACCTTATAATGAGACTAACGTTTGTCTTTGTTCGTCCCAAGTTTGTCTCTTTAGTCTCATTCTAAGGTTTGTCTAAGTTCGTCCTTAGAAGGAGACCAACTTGGGACGAACTTAGACTAACCTTGTAATGGGACTAACGTTTGTCTTTGTTCGTCCCAAGTTAGTCTCGTTAGTCTCTTTCTAAGGTTTGTCTAAGTTCAAGCTTAGAAAGAGACTAACTAGGGACGAACTTAGACTAACTAGGGACGAACTTAGAGTAACCTTGTAATGAGACTAACGTTTGTCTTTGTTCGTCCCAGGTTAGTCTCGTTAGTCTCCTTCTAAGGTTTGTCTAAGTTCGTCCATAGAAAGAGATTAACTAGGGACGAACTTAGACTAACTTGGGACGAACTTAGACTAACCTTGTAATGGGACTAACGTTTGTCTTTGTTCGTCCCAAGTTAGTCTCGTTAGTCTCATTCTAAGGTTTGTCTAAGTTCGACCTTAGAAAGAGACTAACTAGGGACGAACTTAGACTAACTTGGGACGAACTTAGACTAACCGTATAATAAGACTAACGTTTGTCTTTGTTCGTCTCAAGTTAGTCTCGTTAGTCTCATTCTAAGGTTTGTCTAAGTTCGTCCTTAGAAAGAGAATAACTAGGGACGAACTTAGACTAACATGGGACGAACTTAGATTAAGCTTGTAATGAGACTAACGTTTGTCTTTCTTCGTCCCAAGTTATTCTCGTTAGTCTCATTCTAAGGTTTGTCTAAGTTCGTCCTTAGAAAGAGACTAACTAGGGACGAACTTTGACTAACTTGGGACGAACTTAGACAAACCTTAGAATCAGAGTTTGTCTCGTTAGTCTCATTCTAAGGTTTGTCTAAGTTCATCCTTAGAAAGAGACTAACTTGGGACGAACTAAGACTAACCATGTAATGAGACTTACGTTTGTCTTTGTTCAAACCATGTTAGTCTCGTTGGTCTCATTAGTCTCCTTCTATGGTTTGTCTAAGTTCGTCCTTAGAAAGAGACTAACTAGGGACAAACTTAGACTAACATGGGACGAACTTAGACTAACCTTGTAATGAGACTAACGTTTGCGTTTGTTCGTCCCAAGGTAGTCTCGTTAGTCTCATTCTAAGGTTTGTCTAAGTTCGTCCTTAGAAAGAGACTAACTTGGGACGAACTTAGACTAACCATGTAATGAGACTTACGTTTGTCTTTGTTCGTCCCAAGTTAGTCTCGTTGGTCTCGTTAGTCTCCTTCTAAGGTTTGTGTAAGTTCGTCCTTAGAAAGAGACTAACAAGGGACGAACTTGGACTAACTTGGGACGAACTTAGAATAACCTTGTATCGACTAACGTTTGTCTTTGTTCCTCCCAAGTTGGTCTCGTTACTCTCATTCTAAGGTTTCTCTAAGTTCGTCCTTAAGAAGAGACTAACTAGAGACGAACTTAGACAAACTTGGGACGAACTTAGACAAACCTTAGAATGAGAGTTTGTCTCGTTAGTCTCATTATAAGGTTTGTCTAAATTCGTCCTTAGAAAGAGACTAACTTGGGACGAACTTAGACTAACTTGGGACGGACTTAGACTAACCTTATAATGGGAGTAACGTTTGTCTTTGTTCGTCCCAAGTTAGTCTCGTTAGTCTCATTCTAAGGTTTGTCTAAGTTCGTCCTTCGAAAGAGACTAACTTGGGACGAACTTAGACTAACCTTGTAATGGGACTAACGTTTGTCTTTGTTCGTCCCAAGTTAGTCTCGTTAGTCTCATTCTAAGGTTTGTCTAAGTGCAACCTTAGAAAGAGACTAACTAGGGACGAACTTAGACTAACTAGGGACGAACTTAGAGTAACCTTGTAATGAGACTAACGTTTGTCTTTGTTCGTCCCAGGTTAGTCTCGTTAGTCTCCTTCTAAGGTTTGTCTAAGTTCGTCCATAGAAACAGATTAACTAGGGACGAACTTCGAGTAACTTGGGACGAACTTAGACTAACCTTGTAATGGGACTAACGTTTGTCTTTGTTCGTCCCAAGTTAGTCTCGTTAGTCTCATTCTAAGGTTTGTCTAAGTTCGACCTTAGAAAGAGACTAACTAGGGACGAACTTAGACTAACTTGGGACGAACTTAGACTAACCGTATAATAAGACTAACGTTTGTCTTTGTTCGTCTCAAGTTAGTCTCGTTAGTCTCATTCTAAGGTTTGTCTAAGTTCGTCCTTAGAAAGAGAATCACTAGGGACGAACTTAGACTAACATGGGACGAACTTATATTAACCTTGTAATGAGACTAACGCTTGTCTTTCTTCGTCCCAAGTTAGTCTCGTTAGTCTCATTCTAAGGTTTGTCTAAGTTCGTCCTTAGAAAGAGACTAACTAGGGACGAACTTTGATTAACTTGGGACGAACTTAGACAAACCTTAGAACCAGAGTTTGTCTCGTTAGTCTCATTCTAAGGTTTGTCAAAGTTCGTCCTTAGAAAGACACTAACTTGGGACGAACTTAGACTAACCATGTAATGAGACTTACGTTTGTCTTTGTTCGTCCCAAGTTAGTCTCGTTGGTCTCGTTAGTCTCCTTCTATGGTTTGTCTAAGTTCGTCCTTAGAAAGAGACTAACTAGGGACGAACTTAGACTAACATGGGACGAACTTAGACTAACCTTGTAATGAGACTAACGTTTGCGTTTGTTCGTCCCAAGGTAGTCTCGTTAGTCTCATTCTAAGGTTTGTCTAAGTTCGTCCTTAGAAAGAGACTAACTTGGGACGAACTTAGACTAACCATGTAATGAGACTAACGTTTGTCTTTGTTCGTCCCAAGTTAGTCTCGTTGGTCTCGTTAGTCTCCTTCTAAGGTTTGTCTAAGTTCGTCCTTAGAAAGAGACTAACTTGGGACGAACTTAGAATAACCTCGTAATGGGACTAACGTTTGTCTTTGTTCGTCCCAAGTTAGTCTCGTTAGTCTCATTCTAAGGTTTGTCTAAGTTCGACCTTAGAAAGAGACTAACTAGGGACGAACTTAGACTAACTTGGGACGAACTTAGACTAACCGTATAATAAGACTAACGTTTGTCTTTGTTCGTCTCAAGTTAGTCTCGTTAGTCTCATTCTAAGGTTTGTCTAAGTTCGTCCTTAGAAAGAGAATAACTAGGGATGAAATTAGACTAACTTGGGACGAACTTAGATTAACCTTGTAATGAGACTAACGTTTGTCTTTCTTCGTCCCAAGTTAGTCTCGTTAGTCTCATTCTAAGGTTTGTCTAAGTTCGTCCTTAGAAAGAGACTAACTAGGGACGAACTTAGACTAACTTGGGACGAACTTAGACACACCATAGAATCAGAGTTTGTCTCGTTAGTCTCATTCTAAGGTTTGTCTAAGTTCGTCCTTAGAAAGAGACTAACTTGGGACGAACTTAGACTAACCATGTAATCAGACTTACGTTTGTCTTTGTTCGTCCCAAGTTAGTCTCGTTGGTCTCGTTAGTCTCCTTCTATGGTTTGTCTAAGTTCGTCCTTAGAAAGAGACTAACTAGGGACGAACTTAGACTAACATGGGACGAACTTAGACTAACCTTGTAATGAGACTAACGTTTGCGTTTGTTCGTCCCAAGTTAGTCTCGTTAGTCTCATTCTGAGGTTTGTCTAAGTTCGACCTTAGAAAGAGACTAACTAGGGACGAACTTAGACTAACTTGGGACGAACTTAGACAAACCTTATAATGAGACTAACGTTTGTCTTTGTTCGTCCCAAGTTTGTCTCTTTAGTCTCATTCTAAGGTTTGTCTAAGTTCGTCCTTAGAAAGAGACTAACTTGGGACGAACTTAGACTAACCTTGTAATGGGACTAACGTTTGTCTTTGTTCGTCCCAAGTTAGTCTCGTTAGTCTCTTTCTAAGGTTTGTCTAAGTTCAAGCTTAGAAAGAGACTAACTAGGGACGAACTTAGACTAACTAGGGACGAACTTAGAGTAACCTTGTAATGAGACTAACGTTTGTCTTTGTTCGTCCCAGGTTAGTCTCGTTAGTCTCCTTCTAAGGTTTGTCTAAGTTCGTCCATAGAAAGAGATTAACTAGGGACGAACTTAGACTAACTTGGGACGAACTTAGCCTAACCTTGTAATGGGACTTACGTTTGTCTTTGTTCGTCCCAAGTTAGTCTCGTTAGTCTCATTCTAAGGTTTGTCTAAGTTCGACCTTAGAAAGAGACTAACTAGGGACGAACTTAGACTAACTTGGGACGAACTTAGACTAACCGTATAATAAGACTAACGTTTGTCTTTGTTCATCTCAAGTTAGTCTCGTTAGTCTCATTCTAAGGTTTGTCTAAGTTCGTCCTTAGAAAGAGAATAACTAACATGGGACGAACTTAGATTAACCTTGTAATGAGACTAACGTTTGTCTTTCTTCGTCCCAAGTTATTCTCGTTAGTCTCATTCTAAGGTTTGTCTAAGTTCGTCCTTAGAAAGAGACTAACTAGGGACGAACTTTGACTAACTTGGGACGAACTTAGACAAACCTTAGAATCAGAGTTTGTCTCGTTAGTCTCATTCTAAGGTTTGTCTAAGTTCATCCTTAGAAAGAGACTAACTTGGGACGAACTAAGACTAACCATGTAATGAGACTTATGTTTGTCTTTGTTCAAACCAAGTTAGTCTTGTTGGTCTCGTTAGTCTCCTTCTATGGTTTGGCTAAGTTCGTCCTTAGAAAGAGACTAACTAGGGACGAACTTAGACTAACATGGGACGAACTTAGACTAACCTTGTAATGAGACTAACGTTTGCGTTTGTTCGTCCCAAGGTAGTCTCGTTAGTCTCATTCTAAGGTTTGTCTAAGTTCGTCCTTAGAAAGAGACTAACTTGGGACGAACTTAGACTAACCATGTAATGAGACTTACGTTTGTCTTTGTTCGTCCCAAGTTAGTCTCGTTGGTCTCGTTAGTCTCCTTCTAAGGTTTGTCTAAGTTCGTCCTTAGAAAGAGACTAA
This sequence comes from Rhodiola chrysanthemifolia, assembly GCA_033675395.1. Classification (NCBI taxonomy): domain Eukaryota; kingdom Viridiplantae; phylum Streptophyta; class Magnoliopsida; order Saxifragales; family Crassulaceae; genus Rhodiola; species Rhodiola chrysanthemifolia. Next base: position 1,230,622 of record CM066204.1, read on the forward strand.
CAAGGGACGAACTTAGACTAACTTGGGACGAACTTAGAATAACCTTGTATCGACTAACGTTTGTCTTTGTTCTTCCAAAGTTGGTCTCGTTACTCTCATTCTAAGGTTTCTCTAAGTTCGTCCTTAAGAAGAGACTAACTAGAGACGAACTTAGACAAACTTGGGACGAACTTAGACAAACCTTAGAATGAGAGTTTGTCTCGTTAGTCTCATTATAAGGTTTGTCTAAATTCGTCCTTAGAAAGAGACTAACTTGGGACGAACTTAGACTAACTTGGGACGGACTTAGACTAACCTTATAATGGGAGTAACGTTTGTCTTTGTTCGTCCCAAGTTAGTCTCGTTAGTCTCATTCTAAGGTTTGTCTAAGTTCGTCCTTCGAAAGAGACTAACTTGGGACGAACTTAGACTAACCTTGTAATGGGACTAACGTTTGTCTTTGTTCGTCCCAAGTTAGTCTCGTTAGTCTCATTCTAAGGTTTGTCTAAGTTCAACCTTAGAAAGAGACTAACTAGGGACGAACTTAGACTAACTAGGGACGAACTTAGAGTAACCTTGTAATGAGACTAACGTTTGTCTTTGTTCGTCCCAGGTTAGTCTCGTTAGTCTCCTTCTAAGGTTTGTCTAAGTTCGTCCGTAGAAAGAGATTAACTAGGGACGAACTTAGACTAACTTGGGACGAACTTAGACTAACCTTGTAATGGGATTAACGTTTGTCTTTGTTCGTCCCAAGTTAGTCTCGTTAGTCTCATTCTAAGGTTTGTCTAAGTTCGACCTTAGAAAGAGACTAACTAGGGATGAACTTAGACTCACTTGGGACGAACTTAGACTAACCGTATAATAAGACTAACGTTTGTCTTTGTTCGTCTCAAGTTAGTCTCGTTAGTCTCATTCTAAGGTTTGTCTAAGTTCGTCCTTAGAAAGAGAATCACTAGGGACGAACTTAGACTAACATGGGACGAACTTATATTAACCTTGTAATGAGACTAACGCTTGTCTTTCTTCGTCCCAAGTTAGTCTCGTTAGTCTCATTCTAAGGTTTGTCTAAGTTCGTCCTTAGAAAGAGACTAACTAGGGACGAACTTTGACTAACTTGGGACGAACTTAGACAAACCTTAGAACCAGAGTTTGTCTCGTTAGTCTCATTCTAAGGTTTGTCAAAGTTCGTCCGTAGAAAGAGACTAACTTGGGATCAACTTAGACTAACCATGTAATGAGACTTACGTTTGTCTTTGTTCGTCCCAAGTTAGTCTCGTTGGTCTCGTTAGTCTCCTTCTATGGTTTGTCTAAGTTCGTCCTTAGAAAGAGACTAACTAGGGACGAACTTAGACTAACATGGGACGAACTTAGACTAACCTTGTAATGAGACTAACGTTTGCGTTTGTTCGTCCCAAGGTAGTCTCGTTAGTCTCATTCTAAGGTTTGTCTAAGTTCGTCCTTAGAAAGAGACTAACTTGGGACGAACTTAGACTAACCATGTAATGAGACTAACGTTTGTCTTTGTTCGTCCCAAGTTAGTCTCGTTGGTCTCGTTAGTCTCCTTCTAAGGTTTGTCTAAGTTCGTCCTTAGAAAGAGACTAACTAGGGACGAACTTAGACTAACATGGGACGAACTTACATTAACCTTGTAATGAGACTAACGCCTGTCTTTCTTCGTCCCAAGTTAGTCTCGTTAGTCTCATTCTAAGGTTTGTCTAAGTTCGTCCTTAGAAAGAGACTAACTAGGGACGAACTTTGACTAACTTGGGACGAACTTAGACAAACCTTAGAACCAGAGTTTGTCTCGTTAGTCTCATTCTAAGGTTTGTCAAAGTTCGTCCTTAGAAAGAGACTAACTTGGGACGAACTTAGACTAACCATGTAATGAGACTTACGTTTGTCTTTGTTCGTCCGAAGTTAGTCTCGTTGGTCTCGTTAGTCTCCTTCTATGGTTTGTCTAAGTTCGTCCTTAGAAAGAGACTAACTAGGGACGAACTTAGACTAACATGGGACGAACTTAGACTAACCTTGTAATGAGACTAACGTTTGCGTTTGTTCGTCCCAAGGTTGTCTCGTTAGTCTCATTCTAAGGTTTGTCTAAGTTCGTCCTTAGAAAGAGACTAACTTGGGACGAACTTAGACTAACCATGTAATGAGACTAACGTTTGTCTTTGTTCGTCCCAAGTTAGTCTCGTTGGTCTCGTTAGTCTCCTTCTAAGGTTTGTCTAAGTTCGTCCTTAGAAAGAGACTAACTAGGGACGAACTTAAACTAACTTGGGACGAACTTAGAATAACCTTGTAATGAGACTAACGTTTGTCTTTGTTCGTCCCAAGTTAGTCTCGTTAGTCTCATTCTAAGGTTTGTCTAAGTTCGTCCTTAAGAAGAGACTAACTAGAGACGAACTTAGACAAACTTGGGACGAATTTAGACAAACCTTAGAATGAGAGTTTGTCTCGTTAGTCTCCTTCTATGGTTTGTCTAAGTTCGTCTTTAGAAAGAGACTAACTAGGGACGAACTTAGACTAACATGGGACGAACTTAGACTAACTTTGTAATGAGACTAACGTTTGCGTTAGTTCGTCCCAAGTTAGTCTCGTTAGTCTCATTCTAAAGTTTGTCTAAGTTCGACCTTAGAAAGAGACTAATTAGGGACGAACTTAGACTAACTTGGGACGAACTTAGACAAACCTTATAATGAGACTAACGTTTGTCTTTGTTCGTCCCAAGTTTGTCTCTTTAGTCTCATTCTAAGGTTTGTCTAAGTTCGTCCTTAGAAAGAGACTAACTTGGGACGAACTTAGACTAACCTTGTAATGGGACTAACGTTTGTCTTTGTTCGTCCCAAGTTATTCTCGTTAGTCTCATTCTAAGGTTTGTCTAAGTTCAACCTTAGAAAGAGACTAACTAGGGACGAACTTAGACTAACTAGGGACGAACTTAGAGTAACCTTGTAATGAGACTAACGTTTGTCTTTGTTCGTCCCAGGTTAGTCTCGTTAGTCTCCTTCTAAGGTTTGTCTAAGTTCGTCCATAGAAAGAGATTAACTAGGGACGAACTTAGACTAACTTGGGACGAACTTAGACTAACCTTGTAATGGGACTACCGTTTGTCTTTGTTCGTCCCAAGTTAGTCTCGTTAGTCTCATTCTAAGGTTTGTCTAAGTTCGACCTTAGAAAGAGACTAACTAGGGACGAACTTAGACTAACTTGGGACGAACTTAGACTAACCGTATAATAAGACTAACGTTTGTCTTTGTTCGCCTCAAGTTAGACTCGTTAGTCTCATTCTAAGGTTTGTCCAAGTTCGTCGTTAGAAAGAGAATAACTAGGGACGAACTTAGACTAACATGGGACGAACTTAGATTAACCTTGTAATGAGACTAACGTTTGTCTTTCTTCATCCCAAGTTAGTCTCCTTAGTCTCATTCTATGGTTTGTCTAAGTTCGTCCTTAGAAAGAGACTAACTAAGGACGAACTTTGACTAACTTGGGACGAACTTAGACAAACCTTAGAATCAGAGTTTGTCTCGTTAGTCTCATTCTAAGGTTTGTCTAACTTCGTCCTTAGAAAGAGACTAACTTGGGACGAACTTAGACTAACCATGTAATGAGACTTACGTTTGTCTTTGTTCGTCCCAAGTTAGTCTCGTTAGTCTCGTTAGTCTCCTTCTATGGTTTGTCTAAGTTCGTCCTTAGAAAGAGACTAACTAGGGACGAACTTAGACTAACATGGGACGAACTTAGTCTAATCTTGTAATGAGACTAACGTTTGCGTTTGTTCGTCCCAAGGTAGTCTCGTTAGTCTCATTCTAAGGTTTGTCTAAGTTCGTCCTTAGAAAGAAACTAACTTGGGACGAACTTAGACTAACCATGTAATGAGACTTACGTTTGTCTTTGTTCGTCCCAAGTTAGTCTCGTTGGTCTCGTTAGTCTCCTTCTAAGGTTTGTCTAAGTTCGTCCTTAGAAAGAGACTAACTAGGGACGAACTTAGACTAACTTGGGACGAACTTAGAATAACCTTGTAATGAGACTAACGTTTGTCTATGTTCGTCCCAAGTTAGTCTCGTTAGTCTCATTCTAAGGTTTGTCTAAGTTCGACCTTAGAAAGAGACTAATTAGGGACGAACTTAGACTAACTTGGGACGAACTTAGACTAACCGTATAATAAGACTAACGTTTGCCTTTGTTCGTCTCAAGTTAGTCTCGTTAGTCTCATTCTAAAGTTTGTCTAAGTTCGTTCTTAGAAAGAGAATAACTAGGGACGAACTTAGACTAACTTGGGACGAACTTAGATTAACCTTGTAATGAGACTAACGTTTGTCTTTCTTCGTCCCAAGTTAGTCTCGTTAGTCTCATTCTAAGGTTTGTCTAAGTTCGTCCTTAGAAAGAGACTAACTAGGGACGAACTTAGACTAACTTGGGACCAACTTAGACACACCATAGAATCAGAGTTTGTCTCGTTAGTCTCATTCTCAGGTTTGTCTAAGTTCGTCCTTAGAAAGAGACTAACTTGGGACGAACTTAGACTAACCATGTAATGAGACTTACGTTTGTCTTTGTTCGTCCCAAGTTAGTCTCGTTGGTCTCGTTAGTCTCCTTCTATGGTTTGTCTAAGTTCGTCCTTAGAAAGAGACTAACTAGGGACGAACTTAGACTAACATGGGACGAACTTAGACTTACCTTGTAATGAGACTAACGTTTGCGTTTGTTCGTCCCAAGTTAGTCTCGTTAGTCTCATTCTAAGGTTTGTCTAAGTTTGGCCTTAGAAAGAGACTAACTAGGGACGAACTTAGACTAACTTGGGACGAACTTAGACAAACCTTATAATGAGACTAACGTTTGTCTTTGTTCGTCCCAAGTTTGTCTCTTTAGTCTCATTCTAAGGTTTGTCTAAGTTCGTACTTAGAAAGAGACTGACTTGGGACGAACTTAGACTAACCTTGTAATGGGACTAACGTTTGTCTTTGTTCGTCCCAAGTTAGTCTCGTTAGTCTCATTCTAAGGTTTGTCTAAGTTCAACCTTAGAAAGAGACTAACTAGGGACGAACTTAGACTAACTAGGGACGAACTTAGAGTAACCTTGTAATGAGACTAACGTTTGTCTTTGTTCATCCCAAGTTTGTCTCTTTAGTCTCATTCTAAGGTTTGTCTAAGTTCGTCCTTAGAAAGAGACTAACTTGGGACGAACTTAGACTAACCTTGTAATGGGACTAACGTTTGTCTTTGTTCGTCTCAAGTTAGTCTCGTTAGTCTCATTCTAAGGTTTGTCTAAGTTCAACCTTAGAAAGAGACTAACTAGGCACGAACTTAGACTAACTAGGGACGAACTTAGAGTAACCTTGTAATGAGACTAACGTTTGTCTTTGTTCGTCCCAGGTTAGTCTCGTTAGTCTCCTTCTAAGGTTTGTCTAAGTTCGTCCATAGAAAGAGATTAACTAGGGACGAAGTTAGACTAACTTGGGACGAACTTAGACTAACCTTGTAATGGGACTAACGTTTGTCTTTGTTCGTCCCAAGTTAGTCTCGTTAGTCTCATTCTAAGGTTTGTCTAAGTTCGACCTTAGAAAGAGACTAACTAGGGACGAACTTACACTAACTTGGGATGAACTTAGACTAACCGTATAATAAGACTAACATTTGTCTTTGTTCGTCTCAAGTTAGTCTCGTTAGTCTCATTCTAAGGTTTGTCTAAGTTCGTCCTTAGAAAGAGAATAAATAGGGAGGAACTTAGACTAACATGGGACGAACTTAGATTAACCTTGTAATGAGACTAACGTTTGTCTTTCTTCATCCCAAGTTAGTCTCGTTAGTCTAATTCTAAGGTTTGTCTAAGTTCGTCCTTAGAAAGAGAATAACTAGGGACGAACTTAGACTCACTTGGGACAAACTTAGACTAACCTTGTAATGAGACTAACGTTTGCGTTTGTTCGTCCCAAGGTAGTCTCGTTAGTCTCATTCTAAGGTTTGTCTAAGTTCGTCCTTAGAAAGAGACTAACTTGGGACGAACTTAGACTAACCATGTAATGAGACTTACGTTTGTCTTTGTTCGTCCCAAGTTAGTCTCGTTGGTCTCGTTAGTCTCCTTCTAAGGTTTGTCTAAGTTCGTCCTTAGAAAGAGACTAACTAGGGACGAACTTAGACTAACTTGGGACGAACTTAGAATAACCTTGTAATGAGACTAACGTTTGTCTTTGTTCGTCCCAAGTTAGTCTCGTTAGTCTCATTCTAGGTTTGTCTAAGTTCGTCCTTAAGAAGAGACTAACTAGAGACGAACTTAGACTAACTTGGGACGAACTTAGACAAACCTTAGAATGAGAGTTTGTCTCGTTAGTCTCATTCTAAGGTTTGTCTTAGTTCGTCCTTAGAAAGAGACTAAGTTGGGACGAACTTAGACTAACTTGGGACGAACTTAGACTAACCGTATAATAAGACTAACGTTTGTCTTTCTTCGTCTCAAGTTAGTCTCGTTAGTCTCATTCTAAGGTTTGTCTAAGTTCGTCCTTAGAAAGAGACTAACTAGGGACGAACTTAGACTCACTTGGGACGAACTTAGACTAACCGTATAATAAGACTAACGTTTGTCTTTCTTCGTCTCAAGTTAGTCTCGTTAGTCTCATTCTAAGGTTTGTCTAAGATCGTCCTTAGAAAGAGACTAACTAGGGACGAACTTAGACTCACTTGGGACGAACTTAGGCTAACCTTGTAATGAGACTAACGTTTGCGTTTGTTCGTCCCAAGGTAGTCTCGTTAGTCTCATTCTAAGGTTTGTCTAAGTTCGTCCTTAGAAAGAGACTAACTTGGGACGAACTTAGACTAACCATGTAATGAGACTTACGTTTGTCTTAGTTCGTCCCAAGTTAGTCTCGTTGGTCTCGTTAGTCTCCTTTTAAGGTTTGTCTAAGTTCGTCCTTAGAAAGAGACTAACTAGGGACGAACTTAGACTAACTTGGGACGAACTTAAAATAACATTGTAATGAGACTAACGTTTGTCTTTGTTCGTCCCAAGTTAGTCTCGTTAGTCTCATTCTAAGGTTTTTCTAAGTTCGTCCTTAAGAAGAGACTAACTAGAGACGAACTTAGACTAACTTGGGACGAACTTAGACAAACCTTAGAGTGAGAGTTTGTCTCGTTAGTCTCATTCTAAGGTTTGTCTTAGTTCGTCCTTAGAAAGAGACTAACTTGGGACGAACTTAGACTAACTTGGGACGGACGTAGACTAACCTTATAATGGGAGTAACGTTTGTCTTTGTTCGTCCCAAGTTAGTCTCGTTAATCTCATTCTAAGGTTTATCTAAGTTCGTCCTTAGAAAGAGACTTACTATGGACGAACTTAGACTCACTTGGGACGAACTTAGACTAACCTTGTAAGGAGACTAACGTTTGCGTTTGTTCGTCCCAAGGTAGTCTCGTTAGTCTCATTCTAAGGTTTGTCTAAGTTCGTCCTTAGAAAGAGACTAACTTGGGACGAACTTAGACTAACCATGTAATGAGACTTATGTTTGTCTTTGTTCATCCTAAGTTAGTCTCGTTGGTCTCGTTAGTCTCCTTCTAAGGTTTGTCTAAGTTCGTCCTTAGAAAGAGACTAACTAGGGACGAACTTAGACTAACTTGGGACGAACTTAGAATAACCTTGTAATGAGACTAACGTTTGTGTTTGATCATCCCAAGTTAGTCTCGTTAGTCTCATTCTAAGGTTTGTCTAAGTTCTCCCTTAGAAAGAGAATAACTAGGGACGAACTTAGACTAACTTGGGACGAACTTAGACAAACCTTATAATGAGACTAACGCTTGTCTTTGTTCGTCCCAAGTTAGTCTCGTTAGTCTCATTATAAGGTTTGTCTAAGTTCGTCCTTAGAAAGAGACTAACTTGGGACGAACTTAGACAAACCTTATAATGAGACTAACGTTTGTCTTTGTTCGTCCCAAGTTTGTCTCTTTAGTCTCATTCTAAGGTTTGTCTAAGTTCGTCCTTATAAAGAGACTAACTTGGGGCGAACTTAGAATAACCTTGTAATGGGACTAACGTTTGTCTTTGTTCGTCCCAAGTTAGTCTCGTTAGTCTCATTCTAAGGTTTGTCTAAGTTCGACCTTAGAAAGAGACTAACTAGGGACGAACTTAGACTAACTTGGGACGAACTTAGACAAACCTTATAATGAGACTAACATTTGTCTTTGTTCGTCCCAAGTTTGTCTCTTTAGTCTCATTCTAAGGTTTGTCTAAGTTCGTCCTTAGAAAGAGACTAACTTGGGACGAACTTAGAATAACCTCGTAATGGGACTAACGTTTGTCTTTGTTCGTTCCAAGTTAGTCTCGTTAGTCTCATTCTAAGGTTTGTCTAAGTTCGACCTTAGAAAGAGACTAACTAGGGACGAACTTAGACTAACTTGGGACGAACTTAGACAATACTTATAATGAGACTAACGTTTGTCTTTGTTCGTCCCAAGTTTGTCTCTTTAGTCTCATTCTAAGGTTTGTCTAAGTTCGTCCTTAGAAAGAGACTAACTTGGGACGAACTTAGACTAACCTTGTAATGGGACTAACGTTTGTCTTTGTTCGTCCCAAGTTAGTCTCGTTAGTCTCATTCTAAGGTTTGTCTAAGTTCAACCTCAGAAAGAGACTAACTAGGGACGAACTTAGAGTAACCTTGTAATGAGACTAACGTTTGTCTTTGTTCGTCCCAGGTTAGTCTCGTTAGTCTCCTTCTAAGGTTTGTCTAAGTTCGTCCATAGAAAGAGATTAACTAGGGACGAACTTAGACTAACTTGGGACGAACTTAGACTAACCTTGTAATGGGACTAACGTTTGTCTTTGTTCGTCCCAAGTTAGTCTCGTTAGTCTCATTCTAAGGTTTGTCTAACTTCGACCTTAGAAAGAGACTAACTAGGGACGAACTTGGACTAACTTGGGACGAACTTAGACTAACCGTATAATAAGACTAACGTTTGTCTTTGTTCGTCTCAAGTTAGTCTCGTTAGTCTCATTCTAAGGTTTGTCTAAGTTCGTCCTTAGAAAGAGAATAACTAGGGACGAACTTAGACTAACTTGGGACGAACTTAGATTAACCTTGTAATGAGACTAACGTTTGTCTTTCTTCGTCCCAAGTTAGTCTCGTTAGTCTCATTCTAAGGTTTGTCTAAGTTCGTCCTTAGAAAGAGACTGACTAGGGACGAACTTAGACTAACTTGGGACGAACTTAGACACACCATAGAATCAGAGTTTGTCTCGTTAGTCTCATTCTCAGGTTTGTCTAAGTTCGTCCTTAGAAAGAGACTAACTTGGGACGAACTTAGACTAACCATGTAATGAGACTTACGTTTGTCTTTGTTCGTCCCAAGTTAGTCTCGTTGGTCTCGTTAGTCTCCTTCTATGGTTTGTCTAAGTTCGTACTTAGAAAGAGACTAACTTGGGACGAACTTAGACTAACCTTGTAATGGGACTAACGTTTGTCTTTGTTCGTCCCAAGTTAGTCTCGTTAGTCTCATTCTAAGGTTTGTCTAAGTTCAACCTTAGAAAGAGACTAACTAGGGACGAACTTAGACTAACTAGGGACGAACTTAGAGTAACCTTGTAATGAGACTAACGTTTGTCTTTGTTCGTCCCAAGTTAGTCTCGTTAGTCTCATTCTAAGGTTTGTCTAAGTTCAACCTTAGAAAGAGACTAACTAGGGACGAACTTGGACTAACTTGGGACGAACTTAGACTAACCGTATAATAAGACTAACGTTTGTCTTTGTTCGTCTCAAGTTAGTCTCGTTAGTCTCATTCTAAGGTTTGTCTAAGTTCGTCCTTAGAAAGAGAATAACTAGGGACGAACTTAGACTAACTTGGGACGAACTTAGATTAACCTTGTAATGAGACTAACGTTTGTCTTTCTTCGTCCCAAGTTAGTCTCGTTAGTCTCATTCTAAGGTTTGTCTAAGTTCGTCCTTAGAAAGAGACTGACTAGGGACGAACTTAGACTAACTTGGGACGAACTTAGACACACCATAGAATCAGAGTTTGTCTCGTTAGTCTCATTCTCAGGTTTGTCTAAGTTCGTCCTTAGAAAGAGACTAACTTGGGACGAACTTAGACTAACCATGTAATGAGACTTACGTTTGTCTTTGTTCGTCCCAAGTTAGTCTCGTTGGTCTCGTTAGTCTCCTTCTATGGTTTGTCTAAGTTCGTACTTAGAAAGAGACTAACTTGGGACGAACTTAGACTAACCTTGTAATGGGACTAACGTTTGTCTTTGTTCGTCCCAAGTTAGTCTCGTTAGTCTCATTCTAAGGTTTGTCTAAGTTCAACCTTAGAAAGAGACTAACTAGGGACGAACTTAGACTAACTAGGGACGAACTTAGAGTAACCTTGTAATGAGACTAACGTTTGTCTTTGTTCATCCCAAGTTTGTCTCTTTAGTCTCATTCTAAGGTTTGTCTAAGTTCGTCCTTAGAAAGAGACTAACTTGGGACGAACTTAGACTAACCTTGTAATGGGACTAACGTTTGTCTTTGTTCGTCTCAAGTTAGTCTCGTTAGTCTCATTCTAAGGTTTGTCTAAGTTCAACCTTAGAAAGAGACTAACTAGGCACGAACTTAGACTAACTAGGGACGAACTTAGAGTAACCTTGTAATGAGACTAACGTTTGTCTTTGTTCGTGCCAGGTTAGTCTCGTTAGTCTCCTTCTAAGGTTTGTCTAAGTTCGTCCATAGAAAGAGATTAACTAGGGACGAAGTTAGACTAACTTGGGACGAACTTAGACTAACCTTGTAATGGGACTAACGTTTGTCTTTGTTCGTCCCAAGTTAGTCTCGTTAGTCTCATTCTAAGGTTTGTCTAAGTTCGACCTTAGAAAGAGACTAACTAGGGACGAACTTACACTAACTTGGGATGAACTTAGACTAACCGTATAATAAGACTAACATTTGTCTTTGTTCGTCTCAAGTTAGTCTCGTTAGTCTCATTCTAAGGTTTGTCTAAGTTCGTCCTTAGAAAGAGAATAAATAGGGACGAACTTAGACTAACATGGGACGAACTTAGATTAACCTTGTAATGAGACTAACGTTTGTCTTTCTTCATCCCAAGTTAGTCTCGTTAGTCTAATTCTAAGGTTTGTCTAAGTTCGTCCTTAGAAAGAGAATAACTAGGGACGAACTTAGACTCACTTGGGACAAACTTAGACTAACCTTGTAATGAGACTAACGTTTGCGTTTGTTCGTCCCAAGGTAGTCTCGTTAGTCTCATTCTAAGGTTTGTCTAAGTTCGTCCTTAGAAAGAGACTAACTTGGGACGAACTTAGACTAACCATGTAATGAGACTTACGTTTGTCTTTGTTCGTCCCAAGTTAGTCTCGTTGGTCTCGTTAGTCTCCTTCTAAGGTTTGTCTAAGTTCGTCCTTAGAAAGAGACTAACTAGGGACGAACTTAGACTAACTTGGGACGAACTTAGAATAACCTTGTAATGAGACTAACGTTTGTCTTTGTTCGTCCCAAGTTAGTCTCGTTAGTCTCATTCTAGGTTTGTCTAAGTTCGTCCTTAAGAAGAGACTAACTAGAGACGAACTTAGACTAACTTGGGACGAACTTAGACAAACCTTAGAATGAGAGTTTGTCTCGTTAGTCTCGTTAGTCTCATTCTAAGGTTTGTCTAAGTTCAACATTAGAAAGAGACTAACTAGGGACGAACTTAGACTAACTAGGGACGAACTTAGAGTAACCTTGTAATGAGACTAACGTTTGTCTTTGTTCGTCCCAGGTTAGTCTCGTTAGTCTCCTTCTAAGGTTTGTCTAAGTTCGTCCATAGAAAGAGATTAACCAGGCACGAACTTAGACTAACTTGGGCCGAACTTAGACTAACCTTATAATGGGACTAACGTTTGTCTTTGTTCGTCTCAAGTTAGTCTCGTTAGTCTCATTCTAAGGTTTGTCTAAGTTCGACCTTAGAAAGAGACTAACTAGGGACGAACTTAGACTAACTTGGGACGAACTTAGACTAACCGTATAATAAGACTAACGTTTGTCTTTGTTCGTCTCAAGTTAGTCTCGTTAGTCTCATTCTAAGGCTTGTCTAAGTTCGTCCTTAGAAAGAGAATAACTAGGGACGAACTTAGACTAACATGGGACGAACTTAGATTAACCTTGTAATGAGACTAACGTTTGTCTTTCTTCATCCCAAGTTAGTCTCGTTAGTCTCATTCTAAGGTTAGTCTAAGTTCGTTCTTAGAAAGAGACTAACTAGGGACGAACTTAGACTCACTTGGGACGAACTTAGACTAACCTTGTAATGAGACTAACGTTTGCGTTTGTTCGTCCCAAGGTAGTCTCGTTAGTCTCATTCTAAGGTTTGTCTAAGTTCGTCCTTAGAAAGAGACTAACTTGGGACGAACTTAGACTAACCACGTAATGAGACTTACGTTTGTCTTTGTTCGTCCCAAGTTAGTCTCGTTAGTCTCGTTAGTCTCATTCCAAGGTTAGTCTAAGTTCGTTCTTAGAAAGAGACTAACTAGGGACGAACTTAGACTCACTTGGGACGAACTTAGACTAACCTTGTAATGAGACTAACGTTTGCGTTTGTTCGTCCCAAGGTAGTCTCGTTAGTCTCATTCTAAGGTTTGTCTAAGTTCGTCCTTAGAAAGAGACTAACTTGGGACGAACTTAGACTAACCACGTAATGAGACTTACGTTTGTCTTTGTTCGTCGCAAGTTAGTCTCGTTGGTCTCGTTAGTCTCCTTCTAAGGTTTGTCTAAGTTCGTCCTTAGAAAGAGACTAACTAGGGACGAACTTAGACTAACTTGGGACGAACTTTGATTAACCTTGTAATGAGACTAACGTTTGTCTTTATTCGTCCCAAGTTAGTCTCGTTAGTCTCATTCTAAGGTTTGTCTAAGTTCGTCCTTACGAAGAGACTAACTAGAGACGAACTTAGACTAACTTGGGACGAACTTAGACAAACCTTAGAATGAGAGTTTGTCTCGTTAGTCTCATTCTAAGGTTTGTCTTAGTTCGTCTTTAGAAAGAGACTAACTTGGGACGAACTTAGACTAACTTGGGACGGACTTAGACTAACCTTATAATGGGAGTAACGTTTGTCTTTGTTCGTCCCAAGTTAGTCTCGTTAGTCTCATTCTAAGGTTTGTCTAAGTTCAACCTTAGAAAGAGACTAACTAGGGACGAACTTAGACTAACTAGGGACGAACTTAGAGTAATCTTGTAATGAGACTAACGTTTGTCTTTGTTCGTCCCAGGTTAGTCTCGTTAGTCTCCTTCTAAGGTTTGTCTAAGTTCGTCCATAGAAAGAGATTAACTAGGGACGAACTTAGACTAACTTGGGACGAACTTAGACTAACCTTGTAATGGGACTAACGTTTGTCTTTGTTCGTCCCAAGTTAGTCTCGTTAGTCTCATTCTAAGGTTTGTCTAAGTTCGACCTTAGAAAGAGACTAACTAGGGACAAACTTACACTAACTTGGGACGAACTTAGACTAACCGTATAATAAGACTAACGTTTGTCTTTGTTCGTCTCAAGTTAGTCTCGTTAGTCTCATTCTAAGGTTTGTCTAAGTTCGTCCTTAGAAAGAGAATAACTAGGGACGAACTTAGACTAACATGGGACGAAGATTAACCTTGTAATGAGACTAACGTTTGTCTTTCTTCATCCCAAGTTAGTCTCGTTAGTCTCATTCTAAGGTTTGTCTAAGTTCGTCCTTAGAAAGAGACTAACTAGGGACGAACTTAGACTCACTTGGGACGAACTTAGACTAACCTTGTAATGAGACTAACGTTTGCGTTTGTTCGTCCCAAGGTAGTCTCGTTAGTCTCATTCTAAGGTTTGTCTAAGTTCGTCCTTAGAAAGAGACTAACTTGGGACGAACTTAGACTAACCATGTAATGAGACTTACGTTTGTCTTTGTTCATCCCAAGTTAGTCTCGTTGGTCTCGTTAGTCTCCTTCTAAGGTTTGTCTAAGTTCGTCCTTAGAAAGAGACTAACTAGGGACGAACTTAGACTAACTTGGGACGAACTTAGAATAACCTTGTAATGAGACTAACGTTTGTCTTTGTTCGTCCCAAGTTAGTCTCGTTAGTCTCATTCTAAGGTTTGTCTAAGTTCGTCCTTACGAAGAGACTAACTAGAGACGAACTTAGACTAACTTGGGACGAACTTAGGCAAACCTTTGAATGAGAGTTTGTCTCGTTAGTCTCATTCTAAGGTTTGTCTTAGTTCGTCTTTAGAAAGAGACTAACTTGGGACGAACTTAGACTAACTTGGGACGGACTTAGACTAACCTTATAATGGGAGTAACGTTTGTCTTTGTTCGTCCCAAGTTAGTCTCGTTAGTCTCATTCTAAGGTTTGTCTAAGTTCAACCTTAGAAAGACACTAACTAGGGACGAACTTAGACTAACTAGGGACAAACTTAGAGTAACCTTGTAATGAGACTAACGTTTGTCTTTGTTCGTCCCAGGTTAGTCTCGTTAGTCTCCTTCTAAGGTTTGTCTAAGTTCGTCCATAGAAAGAGATTAACTAGGGACGAACTTAGACTAACTTGGGACGAACTTAGACTAACCTTGTAATGGGACTAACGATTGTCTTTGTTCGTCCCAAGTTAGTCTCGTTAGTCTCATTCTAAGGTTTGTCTAAGTTCGACCTTAGAAAGAGACTAACTAGGGACGAACTTACACTAACTTGGGACGAACTTACACTAACTTGGGACGAACTTAGACTAACCGTATAATAAGACTAACGTTTGTCTTTGTTCGTCTCAAGTTAGTCTCGTTAGTCTCATTCTAAGGTTTGTCTAAGTTCGTCCTTAGAAAGAGAATAACTAGGGACGAACTTAGACTAACATGGGACGAACTTAGATTAACCTTGTAATGAGACTAACGTTTGTCTTTCTTCATCCCAAGTTAGTCTCGTTAGTCTCATTCTAAGGTTTGTCTAAGTTCGACCTTAGAAAGAGACTAACTAGGGACGAACTTAGACTCACTTGGGACGAACTTAGACGAACCTTGTAATGAGACTAACGTTTGCGTTTGTTCGTCCCAAGGTAGTCTCGTTAGTCTCATTCTAAGGTTTGTCTAAGTTCGTCCTTAGAAAGAGACTAACTTGGGACGAACTCAGACTAACCATGTAATGAGACTTACGTTTGTCTTTGTTCGTCCCAAGTTAGTCTCGTTGGTCTCGTTAGTCTCCTTCTAAGGTTTGTCTAAGTTCGTCCTTAGAAAGAGACTAACTAGGGACGAACTTAGACTAACTTGGGACGAACTTAGAAGAACCTTGTAATGACACTAACGTTTGTCTTTATTCGTCCCAAGTTAGTCTCGTTAGTCTCATTCTAAGGTTTGTCTAAGTTCGTCCTTAAGAAGAGACTAACTAGAGATGAACTTAGACTAACTTGGGACGAACTTAGACAAACCTTAGAATGAGAGTTTGTCTCGTTAGTCTCATTCTAAGGTTTGTCTTAGTTCATCCTTAGAAAGAGACTAACTTGGGACGAACTTATACTAACTTGGGACGAACTTACACTAACCTTGTAATGAGACTAACGTTTGTCTTTGTTCGTCCCAAGTTAGTCTCAATAGTCTCATTCTAAGGTTTGTCTAAGTTCGTCCTTAGAAAGAGACCAACTAGGGACGAACTTAGACTAACCTTATAATGAGACTAACGTTTGTCTTTGTTCGTCCCAAGTTAGTCTCGTTAGTCTCATTCTAAGGTTTATCTAAGTTCGTCCTTAGAAGGAGACTAACTATGGACGAACTTATACTAACTTGGGACGAACTTAGACTAACCTTGTAATGAGACTAACCTTTGTCTTTGTTCGTCCCAAGTTAGTCTCGTTAGTCTCATTTTTAGGTTTGTCTAAGTTCGTCCTTAGAAAGAGACTAACTAGGGACGAACTTAGACTAACTTGGGACGAACTTAGACAAACCTTTGAATCAGAGTTTGTCACGTTAGTCTCATTCTAAGGTTTGTCTAAGTTCGTCCTTAGAAAGAGACTAACTTGGGACGAACTTAGAATAACCTCGTAATGGGACTAACGTTTGTCTTTGTTCGTCCCAAGTTAGTCTCGTTAGTCTCATTCTAAGGTTTGTCTAAGTTCGACCTTAGAAAGAGACTAACTAGGGACGAACTTAGACTTACTTGGGACGAACTTAGACAAACCTTATAATGAGACTAACGTTTGTCTTTGTTCGTCCCAAGTTTGTCTCTTTAGTCTCATTCTAAGGTTTGTCTAAGTTCGTCCTTAGAAAGAGACTAACTAGGGACGAACTTAGAGTAACCTTGTAATGAGACTAACGTTTGTCTTTGTTCGTCCCAGGTTAGTCTCGTTAGTCTCCTTCTAAGGTTTGTCTAAGTTCGTCCATAGAAAGAGATTAACTAGGGACGAACTTAGACTAACTTGGGACGAACTTAGACTAACCTTGTAATGGGACTAACGTTTGTCTTTGTTCGTCCCAAGTTAGTCTCGTTAGTCTCATTCTAAGGTTTGTCTAAGTTCGACCTTAGAAAGAGACTAACTAGGGACGAACTTAGACTAACTTGAGACGAACTTAGACTAACCGTATAATAAGACTTACGTTTGTCTTTGTTCGTCTCTAGTTAGTCTCGTTAGTCTCATTCTAAGGTTTGTCTAAGTTCGTCCTTAGAAAGAGAATAACTAGGGACGAACTAAGACTAACTTGGGACGAACTTAGATTAACCTTGTAATGAGACTAAGGTTTGTCTTTCTTCGTCCCAAGTTAGTCTCGTTAGTCTCATTCTAAGGTTTGTCTAAGTTCGTCCTTAGAAAGAGACTAACTAGGGACGAACTTAGACTAACTTGGGACGAACTTAGACACACCATAGAATCAGAGTTTGTCTCGTTAGTCTCATTCTCAGGTTTGTCAAAGTTCGTCCTTAGAAAGAGACTAACTTGGGACGAACTTAGACTAACCATGTAATGAGACATACGTTTGTCTTTGTTCGTCCCAAGTTAGTCTCGTTGGTCTCGTTAGTCTCCTTCTATGGTTTGTCTAAGTTCGTCCTTAGAAAGAGACTAACTAGGGACGAAAATAGACTAACATTGGACGAACTTAGACTTACCTTGTAATGAGACTAACGTTTGCGTTTGTTCGTCCCAAGTTAGTCTCGTTAGTCTCATTCTAAGGTTTGTCTAAGTTCGACCTTAGAAAGGGACTAACTAGGGACGAACTTAGACTAACTTGGGACGAACTTAGACAAACCTTATAATGAGACTAACGTTTGTCTTTGTTCGTCCCAAGTTTGTCTCTTTAGTCTCATTCTAAGGTTTGTCTAAGTTCGTCCTTAGAAAGAGACTAACTTGGGACGAACTTAGACTAACCTTGTAATGGGACTAACGTTTGTCTTTGTTCGTCCCAAGTTAGTCTCGTTAGTCTCATTCTAAGGTTTGTCTAAGTTCAACCTTAGAAAGAGACTAACTAGGGACGAACTTAGACTAACTAGGGACGAACTTAGACTAACCTTGTAATGAGACTAACGTTTGTCTTTGTTCATCCCAAGTTTGTCTCTTTAGTCTCATTCTAAGGTTTGTCTAAGTTCGTCCTTAGAAAGAGACTAACTTGGGACGAACTTAGACTAACCTTGTAATGGGACTAACGTTTGTCTTTGTTCGTCCCAAGTTAGTCTCGTTAGTCTCATTCTAAGGTTTGTCTAAGTTCGACCTTAGAAAGAGACTAACTAGGGACGAACTTAGACTAACTTGGGACGAACTTAGACTAACCGTATAATAAGACTTACGTTTGTCTTTGTTCGTCTCTAGTTAGTCTCGTTAGTCTCATTCTAAGGTTTGTCTAAGTTCGTCCTTAGAAAGAGAATAACTAGGGACGAACTAAGACTAACTTGGGACGAACTTAGATTAACCTTGTAATGAGACTAACGTTTGTCTTTCTTCGTCCCAAGTTAGTCTCGTTAGTCTCATTCTAAGGTTTGTCTAAGTTCGTCCTTAGAAAGAGACTAACTAGGGACGAACTTAGACTAACTTGGGACGAACTTAGACACACCATAGAATCAGAGTTTGTCTCGTTAGTCTCATTCTCAGGTTTGTCAAAGTTCGTCCTTAGAAAGAGACTAACTTGGGACGAACTTAGACTAACCATGTAATGAGACTTACGTTTGTCTTTGTTCGTCCCAAGTTAGTCTCGTTGGTCTCGTTAGTCTCCTTCTATGGTTTGTCTAAGTTCATCCTTAGAAAGAGACTAACTAGGGACGAACATAGACTAACATTGGACGAACTTAGACTTACCTTGTAATGAGACTAACGTTTGCGTTTGTTCGTCCCAAGTTAGTCTCGTTAGTCTCATTCTAAGGTTTGTCTAAGTTCGACCTTAGAAAGGGACTAACTAGGGACGAACTTAGACTAACTTGGGACGAACTTAGACAAACCTTATAATGAGACTAACGTTTGTCTTTGTTCGTCCCAAGTTTGTCTCTTTAGTCTCATTCTAAGGTTTGTCTAAGTTCGTCCTTAGAAAGAGACTAACTTGGGACGAACATAGACTAACCTTGTAATGGGACTAACGTTTGTCTTTGTTCGTCCCAAGTTAGTCTCGTTAGTCTCATTCTAAGGTTTGTCTAAGTTCAACCTTAGAAAGAGACTAACTAGGGACGAACTTAGACTAACTAGGGACGAACTTAGACTAACCTTGTAATGAGACTAACGTTTGTCTTTGTTCATCCCAAGTTTGTCTCTTTAGTCTCATTCTAAGGTTTGTCTAAGTTCGTCCTTAGAAAGAGACTAACTTGGGACGAACTTAGACTAACCTTGTAATGGGACTAACGTTTGTCTTTGTTCGTCCCAAGTTAGTCTCGTTAGTCTCATTCTAAGGTTTGTCTAAGTTCAACCTTAGAAAGAGACTAACTAGGGACGAACTTAGACTAACTAGGGACGAACTTAGACTAACCTTGTAATGAGACTAACGTTTGTCTTTGTTCATCCCAAGTTTGTCTCTTTAGTCTCATTCTAAGGTTTGTCTAAGTTCGTCCTTAGAAAGAGACTAACTTGGGACGAACTTAGACTAACCTTGTAATGGGACTAACGTTTGTCTTTGTTCGTCCCAAGTTAGTCTCGTTAGTCTCATTCTAAGGTTTGTCTAAGTTCGACCTTAGAAAGAGACTAACTAGGGACGAACTTAGACTAACTTGGGACGAACTTAGACTAACCGTATAATAAGACTTACGTTTGTCTTTGTTCGTCTCTAGTTAGTCTCGTTAGTCTCATTCTAAGGTTTGTCTAAGTTCGTCCTTAGAAAGAGAATAACTAGGGACGAACTAAGACTAACTTGGGACGAACTTAGATTAACCTTGTAATGAGACTAACGTTTGTCTTTCTTCGTCCCAAGTTAGTCTCGTTAGTCTCATTCTAAGGTTTGTCTAAGTTCGTCCTTAGAAAGAGACTAACTGGGGA